>CM038038.1:3312271-4767271 GCA_021397845.1 Areca catechu | reverse complement strand
CTAAATGCGTATTTAGGAATAAATTAGATGAAAATGGTTTTGTCATTAGAAATAAAGCTAGGCTAGTTGCTAAAGGCTACAATTAGGAGGAAGGGATTGACTTTGATGAAACTTTTGCTCCTGTTGCTAGACTTGAAGCAATTAGACTATTATTAGATTTTGCATGTTTCATGAACTTCAAATTATTTTAAATGGATGTTAAGAGTGCTTTCTTAAATAGTTTTATAAATGAAAAAGTTTTTATTGAACAACCACCCGGATTTAAAAATCATGCACATCCTGATCATGTTTTCAAATCACACAAAGCACTTTATGGATTAAAGCAAGCACCTAGAGCATGGTATGAAAGGTTAAGCAAATTTTTTATTGAAAATGAATTTTTTAGAGGAAATGTTGACAAAACACTTTTTTTGAAAAGGAAAGACAATGATTTATTGATAGTACAAATATATGTTGATGACATCATTTTCGGTGCTACTAATGAAACTCTTTGTCAAGAGTTTGCTAAGCTTATGCATGGTGAGTTTGAGATGAGCATGATGAGAGAACTCAACTTCTTTCTCGGACTCTAGATCAAGCAAACTTCAGATGATATCTTCATCAACCAAGCTAAGTATATAAGAGAAATTATCAAAAAGTTTGGGATGGAGACTACTAAGTCAATAGGTATGCCTATGAGCCCCTCATGTAAACTAGATAAAGATGAAAATGGTAAATCTGTGGATCAGAAATTATATAGAGGCATGATAGGCTCTTTACTGTACCTTACTGCTAGTAGACCAGATATTATGTTCAGTGTTTGCATGTGTGCTAGATATCAGTTTGAACATAAGGAATCACATCTTATGGCTGTTAAGTGCATTATTAGATATCTGTCTGGTACTATTAGTATTGGTTTATGGTATGCTAGAAATTCTTCTGTTGAATTGATTGGATATTCTGATGCAGACTTTGCTGGTTGTAGATTAGATAGAAAGAGTACTAGTGAAACTTGCCAATTTCTTGGGGTTAACTTAATCTCATGATTTAGCAAGAAACAAACTTCAATTGCACTATCCACAGCTGAGGCTGAGTATATTGCAACAGGAAGTTATTGTGCTCAAATCTTGTAGATTAAGCAACAACTTGAAGACTTTGAAATCAAGTTGGCTAGAACTCCTATTAAATGTGATAATACCAGTGCTATTTGCTTTACTAAAAATCCTGTTCAACACTATAGGAGCAAGCACATTAAAATTAGACACCACTTTATTAGAGATCATGTTGAAAACAATGATAATTTGCTTGAATTTATAAGTATTGAATTTTAATTAGCTGATATTTTAACTAAACCTTTCTTGGAAGATCGATTCTGTATGATTAGAAGAGAGCTCGAGATCATCAATCCCTTTGATTAAATCTTTTCTCCAAATTTGACTCAAATTAGATCTATTCAACCTTATTTTTGATAAATCGTGATTAATCATTGATGATTTGACTCCAAATATATGTTACTTCAATTGATTTTGATCATTTAGTGAAATTCCAATTTTTTTTCAGTTTTTAAGTCAATGTGTCGACACATTATGAGTCGACACATCATGTGTCGACACATTCGTGAGTCGACACATGCCCGATAGGAAACTGAGATTTTAAGGATTTCCGAACCATTTTTCCCCCAAAATTCATTCTCCTCCGAGCCGACACCTCGATTCCAGGTATCCATACTGTTCATCCTCCCGTTTCTTGGTTTTTAGCCATGGATTTCTTGGATTTGAGACTTTGGTAGCCATTTTTGTTGAAATCCTCTTAGGTTTTAGCTCCTAAACCCTAGAAACTCCGTATTTCCACCAAAAATCTTGTCTAAACCTTGATTAGTGACAATGGGTCCACGCAAACAAGTTGTTCGCCGACCACGTCAGTCACAGCATGAAGAAGAGCAGAGAACGAAGGGACGACACAAGTCTAGGGCTTTGGATTCGCCAGCACGATAGTTGTTTGCACCTTCTAGTCGGATGAGCTCCAAGACAGTGGTTGGAGGACACCGAGTGGACTTCTCTTTCTTGGACCAGTAGCATTTTCGGATAGGAGAGTGGATCCGACATGCTTGTTTGGCATCCTTCTGTTCGCTCAACGAGAGATACTATCCCGGGCTGATGAGAGAGTTCTATGGATCACTTGCCCGTGGATCAGATGACTGGATTGCTCAGGTCAGGAGATGGGATATTCCCATTTCAGCAGAGATTCTGAGCAAGGTATGGGATATACCCATGACTGGATCAGTTATGGACAGTCTGTTGGATAGAGTTAGTGGGCTCCGGTGTATTTTTGAGTCTGATATCTTACTAGAGGGAGCCACTATTCCTGCTTCGAGACTGTCTGCGGAGATGATTCTGCTACATCACATAGTCACCCGGATTCTTCTGTCGAAGACCGGTCAATTTGACTACATTGCCGAGCGAGAGCTGCTCGTGATGGTCTCCCTGATTCAACGGACACCGATTTGTCTTCCTGTTCTGATGATCCATCAGATTACTAAGGTGGCGTCAAGCCAACGGCTCTACTTGCCGTATGGCATGGGTTTGACAGTACTATTCAGAGAATATGGAGTCAGCTTCCAGGATGAGCCTTATCATACTTTGATCCATACCGATGTCTATAACATCAGGTCATTTCATCGCATGGATTATCACTTAGTTCGAGGCCAGTGGATACGGAGGACATCAGGACAGGCGAGGATGCAGCTGACATTGATGAGGACAGAGCAGAGGAGGAGCGGGTTTTTTTCGATGAGGCTGGATCGAGCGAGACACAGCCTAAGATGGCAGCATAGCCAGCTCAGTCAGATCCTTCTACATCTGCCCAGCCATAGCCACAGACAGAGCAAACGGAGACTCCTGGTATTTCAGATACTCTAGAGGACAGAGTCAGACCCATAGAGATCGATGTTTTCATCATGAGGTAGAGTCTAGACATCTTTATTGTTGAGACGAGAGAGAGCCACATTGGTCTTCGTGATGGTATTTTGGCTATTCTCTCAGCACTGTCCAGAGATTCTATGAGTGCTCCTGTTGCAGACAGTTCCTGCTCCTGTTGATGTACCTGCTCCAGCACTAGCTGATGACATTGGTGATATTGATACTGGTGCCGAGACTACTATCGGAGATGGAGTTGGAGATACTTTTGTTGGAGATATTGATGGAGATAAGGTGACTGACTCCGACCGGTTTGATATTGATGATCTTATGTTAAAGCCAGTTGTGGAGGTGATGGATGATGTGGCTGCGAGACCTGTTGATCCATCATTCTCACCTGCTTCGATACCTGATCCATCCTCTCCTTCCAGATCGCTTGATCACACTTAAGTTCCAGTTCTGATTCCTATTCTTAGTCCTGTTGTTGATATACCTGTTACTGATTTACCTACTATTGATTCTCCTAACATTCATACACCTATCATTCAGACACCCACACTTGGTACATCTATTGTACATACACCGATACTTTCTACAGCTGATACTATTGTTCTTGATATACCTGTATCATCAGCTGTTATACCTATTTTTGATAGTCCTACTCTTCAAACTTTATCAGTCATTCAAGAGCTTGGATTTTATACACCCAGCTTTCAGCATCTCGATTCAGGTCCCACTTTTGATTGTACTCCTGCTCCAGCTATTGTTGAGATGATTCGCCCGATCAATTCAGTTCCTGTGGAGGACGTAGCTTCTACCTCTATTGCTTCAGCCAGAGGTCGGACCTATATTCATCACAGAGGACGTGGACGCCGTACCCCTCCTCAGTCGATCAGGACCAGACTTCGAGATCTTCGACCATGATGGCTGCGAGCTCGATCTTTTACTGATATCGGATCGATCGAGATCGGTTCATCTTCTGATGACTCGATGGAAGAGGATTAGGACATTGATGTATTTCTTGATAGTTTTATATTTCTAGATAGTTTACTTTCATGCTTACATGTACTTTTATCTTTGTTGTGTACTTGATGTACAAGTTCTTGACATATATGAAAAACCTTGTGTTTTATCATTTCTATATCTTTGATGTCTTGAATTGCTTTTATACATTCAATGACTATACTTTGTCTTGTTTAATTCATTTCCCTTACTTCCTACCTTTTTAATGATAACAAAAAGGGGGAGAAATTCATGATGTTATTTAAGTATAAATGTGTTTACTTCTCCAAATTAAAGGGGGAGTAGCTTTTACTTTTTGAAAACCTGAATTTATGAAAGGGGGAGCTTCACCTTTTGTCAAAGTAAATTTGATTCTCAAAACCCTCTTTCAATGTTTTTGAAAAGATTCTCTCTCAAATTTTGTTATGAATCATTAATTCAGGGGGAGCTCTGTTAATTGCTAAAACTTTCATTATAAGAGTATTATGATACATGTTCTTATTGCATTTAAAAGAATATCAAAGTTCTGGCTAAGTTCTGATACTCTCTATCTTTGAAACAAGCTCAAATTTTATCACCTGTATTTTGAATGAATATAATTTTAAGTAATGATTGACACTTAATGCTTTCAATATTATGCATCTTGATCAATTCTCTTAAAGTTTTACTTTTAAAGCAATTTATACTTAAGGATTTTGTCATCATCAAAAAGGAGAAGATTGTTGACTCCATAAATTGATTTTGATGATAAGCAAAATAGTTAAGTATAATTTAAGGACTAATGATTTGCTTTAAGTGTGTTTTCAATGAAAGGATGCTCACAAAATTTGAAGAAGCCCAATTGTGTTGAAGAACCAAGTTTGAATGGAATGAATGAACAAAACAAGACTTGGACACTCAAAGAGTTGGTTGAATGGATGACTAAGGCAAATGAAAACATGTTCCAGCACAAGTTCAACAATTTCTATACCTTTTTTGATGATGTGTCGACTCAAGGTGTCGACACATGACATGATGTGTTGACACATGAAGATGGTGGTCGACTCAGACTGGCACGCAGTGAAATTTCAAAGGGCACAGATGATTGGTAGGACCGCGGGGTTGTCGTTAAAACACTGTGGCTATCAGTTTAAAATCCGACTTCTTAAAATATTTAAAAATACGTAGCAAGAGGAGTCGGGTCGAATCCACAGAGAAGGCAGTGTTTAGGATTTGAAATTTTTGATCTTTGTAAAAAATATTTGAAGTCGAAAAAATATAAAATTAAAATTGCAGGAAAACTTGGCACTAGGATATATTATTTAGATCCTAGCATCTATTTGCAGACAAGACGAAAGATAGGAATTAAAAAGAGATATTGCATTGATTGAAATTTAAGGTCTAAATACAATGCAAAAAAAAAACTAAATTAACAAAACAAGTAACAAAGATAAGAACAGATCAGCGCAGCCTCGTCGGGAAGATAGCTCCTTCCTTCGTACTCCGTGGAGCGAACTGGGCTTCCTCTGCTCTTCTTCTTCGGATCTTGATCTCAGAGAGAGAGAAGACTGGAAGATGGTGTAGGGACACTCTCTCCTTTGAGAAACCTCACTTCCAAAAGCCAACCCGTAACCCAAGCAATGCCCTCTACCGTGTACCTTGTCTTTTCTCCGGGATACCGTTGCCTTGTGCTATGGGGTTCATTTTATAATTGATCGGAGAGGAGACCTCATGGCACACTAGCGATGTGGGACAAAAGGAATACCGTGACCGCCATTGTTGCTCCGTTGATTACGCCACTCGTGGACTACGCCGTGGAGCTCGTGGATTGCACCGTGGAGCTCATGGAGAACGCCCAGCATCTGTCAGCCTGTGGAGAATGCCCAGATCACGCCGTGACGATCGCTTGGCAACGCCCGTGGAGAAGCTCGGCTCGCAGACTGCTCGTGCCCATGGACTGCGCTCCGGCAACATGGAGAACACTCATTCCCGTGGAGCTCGCCCGTGGACTGCTCGTGGACTGCCCGTGGAGAACGCCCGTGGACGGCTTGTGGACGGCGCTCCGGCAAGCCAGCTCGTGGAACCACCATGGACCACGTGGAGAAGCTTGGCCGTGCGCGTGGAGGAGCTCGGAAACGCACGTGGAGGAGCTTGGCAATGCACGTGGAGGCTCGACAATGCCACCGCCGGAGCTTCTCCTCCGGCCGTGGATGCCTCGTGAAGAACGTGGGCTGCGCCACCGTGGAGATCGCTTGGCAACGCCACCGTGGAGCTCCTCCTCTGACCGTGGACTGCACTCCGGCAACGCGCATGGAGGAAGCTCGTGAAGACGTGGACTGCTCCTCTCGTTTTCCACCAAAAATCGCCACCACCGCCCATCAAACCATCGCCGGAGCTTCTCCTCCGGCCAGGGACACCGTCGGCGTGCTTCCCGGTGAGTTTCGGCGCCTCTGGAGGGCTGTGGTCCATGCCCTGTTCCATGGACCGGCAGCAATGGCTGCCGGTGGACCAAGCTGCAATGAATAAACCCAGCAACCGGTCCATGATGGACCGGCTGCTCCAAAAACCGTGCAGCATCAAAATGTGTGCAAAAATCTTAGAAAATTCATAACTTCTTCATTTCAAACCTGATTTAAGTACCGTTTGCGTCGTTGGATTCCATAAATCAAGCTCTACCTATTGGTGGGTTTCAATCTTATTAATTTTACTGATTCCATGATCATTAATTATAATTATTAAATATTTTATTAATCATTTAAATGGGTGTGTGGTGCTTTGACTTGAAATCTATTTTTCATGAACGTATTCTAATTTCATATTTTTCAAAGATATTTTTAAAATAATTAGTTTTGCAAGAAAGTCCAAATTAATTATGAAATTAGGTTATTAAAAGAATATTAGCACCAATAATTAACTAAAATACTTAAAATAAACGTGTAAATATGTGATTTATCACACCCCTCAACTTACTTATTGCTAGTCCCTTAGCAATGCAAAAAGTATAACTATGTGTCACAAAGATCATCCTTTACAAAAAATAGATCCAGGTTGGAAGGTAAAAAGATCTAGCAAGTATCACTAACTAAGTATTAAGTTTCAGAAATAAATTTTGCAGTCAGCATAATTAGAAACTTTCTTAGAGTTCATCTAAAGATCTACAGCACTTGTGTTTGTGATGACTAACTTAACATTTTGGTACTAGTTTGCAAGAACAAATGTATCTTTGATTAACACTTACTTTGGTTAATTTTCTATACATCCCTAAATTAAGCTTATGAACTGAGTTAGCTTTCACACTACCTGATTTTTTTTTTTTTGTGCTGAGCATCCTGGCCTTCCCTTCACTGTTTGACGCGAACCTCCACACTTGACTTAGGTGCAGAGACCCGGTTACTAAGTTTAGGGCGATCCACATATACTCTATGTTTTGCACTTTTATTTCAGGTAGGTAGCTCTTTCCTCAATTCAAAAAAAATTTTAAATTGGGATATATATCAATTACCAGTTTTCAGTGATAATTAAGTCCTCAATTGTCCTTACAACTAATACTTACTTTGTCTCGTCAGCGTGCATGTGCAATGGAAGTGCTAATAGCTTTTAGGTGATCTAAGTAGGTCCTAAAAGTCTGACACGCTAGTCTACTTCTTGACTCGCTACAGTCATTAGCAACACTCTCCAACTCTTATTACTTTTCCTAGTCTATTTATTTTTGACACATGAAAACTTTTTTTTTTTATAATTTTAATTTTAAAAAATTGTCCCGACCCTCAACTTAAATACCATTGTCCCTAATGGTATAAAAAGGCACATAAACCATAAGAACTAAAAAATGTAAAGGGATAGGGGTTACCTGAGAAGAGGAGCTCATGAACAATGTAGAGGCTGCAATTTTTTTTTTTTTGGAATTAAAAAAATATTGAGTACATATTGGGTTGCCTCCCAACAAGCGCTAAGTTTAATGTCTTCAGCCAGACATAATGCAGCTCAGTTCAGTATGGGTCAGTTAATGTTACTTGGTCAATGGTTCGATTTGTTAATATTCCTTCAATGTATGGTTTTAAACGTTGACCATTCACCTTAAAGAAGTTTCCTAACCTAGGATCATAAATTTTGACTGCACCATGGGGGAAAACTTGATTAACAATGTAAGATCCATCCCATCTAAATCTCAATTTTCCAGGAAATAATCGAAGCCTTGAATTAAATAACCAGACTTGTTGATTTGGCTCAAAGACTTTCCTAGAAATAAATTGATCATGAAAGGCTTTCATTTTCTCTTTATAAATACGTGAATTTTCATAAGCCTCTCACCTTAGTTCATCTAGTTCACTCAGTTGCAACATCCGGTTAGAACCAGCTTGCTTTAAATCAAAATTTAATTGCTTAATCGCCCAATATGCTTTATGTTCAAGTTCTACCGGAAGATGACATGCTTTTCCAAAGATCAGTCTATAGGGAGACATTCCAATGGGATTCTTGTAAGCTGTCCGATAGGCCCATAATGCATCATCTAATCGATCTGACCAGTTTCTACGATCGGGCCTAATAGTCTTTTGCAAAATGTTCTTGATCTCCCTATTGGATACTTCCACTTGGCCACTTGTTTGCGGGTGATAAGGTGTAGCTACTTTATGTGTGAACCCATATTTTTGCAAAAGCATTCGAAATTGGTAGTTTGTGAAATGGGCACCTCCGTCGCTAATGATGGCACGTAGAAATCCGAACCTAGAGAAGATATTCTTTTGAACAAACTTTATGACTACCTTATGATCATTGGTTCGTGTTGCCATTGCCTCAATCCATTTAGAAACATAATCGACAGCCACCAAAATATATTCAAAACCATTAGAGGGTGGAAAGGGTCCCATAAAATCAATTTCCCAAACGTCAAAGATTTCAACTACCAAGATGGGATTTAAAGGCTTCATGTCTTTTCTTGAAATATTTCCTAAGGCTTGACACTTAAGACATTCTTTGCCAAAAGTATAGGCATCCTTAAACAATGTCGACCAGTAAAATCCACTTTGCAAAACTTTAGCCGCAGTTTTTCGACCAGAAAAATGTCCTCCGCAAGCAAGGGTGTGGCAAAAATTCAAAATACTCAGATGTTCAGATTCAGGAACACACCTATGGATGATTTGATCAGCACAAATTCGAAAGAGTTCAGGATCTTCCCAAAAGTAATTTTTAATTTGAGCAAAGAATCGATCCTTTTCATTCTTGGACCAGCCATCAGGGATTTGTCCAACCACTAAGTAGTTAACAATATCTGCAAACCAAGGGGCCTTTGCATGTGAAACTGCTAAGAGCTGTTCATCCAGAAAGGATTCTTCAATTGATGCAGGTTCACACTCTTCAACTAAAATCCTAGATAGATGGTCTGCTACAACATTCTCAGATCCTTTCTTGTCTCGAATTTCAATATCAAACTCTTGTAGCAGTAAGATCCATCTAATCAATCGTGGTTTAGCATCTTTCTTTGAGAGCAGGTATCTCAAAGCCGAGTGATCCGAATAAACCACAATCTTGGAACCTAAAAGATATGATCTGAACTTTTCCAGGGCAAACATCATAGCTAGCAACTCCTTTTCAATAGTGGTATAATTTTTTTGGGCTTCATTCAAAGTTCTGCTAGCATAATAAATCACTATGGGACATTTGTTTACCCTTTGGCCCAAGACAGCTCCTATGGCAAAGTCTGAAGCATCACACATGATTTCAAAAGGTAGTGACCAATCTGGGGGTTGGATGATTGGGGCTTGGGTCACAGCTTCCTTTAGAAACTCAAAAGCCTTAAGACAATCTTCATCAAAATTGAAAGGAATGTCCTTGGCGAGCAGATTACACAAAGGACGGGAAATTTTGGAAAAGTCTTTGATGAAGCGACGATAGAATCCTACATGACTGAGAAAAGATCGAATTTGTTTGATAGAGATGGGTGGAGAAAGTTTAGAGATCAATTCAACCTTTGCTTTATCTATCTCGATCCCTCTCTTAGATACAATATGCCCTAAAACAATCCCTTCTCAAACCATGAAATGGCTCTTCTCCCAGCTCAGAACTAAATTAGCCTCAATACATCGTTTTAAAATTTTCTTCAAATTATTGAGGCAACTCTCAAAAGATTATCCAAAGACTGAAAAATCATCTATAAAAATTTCTAAGAAATCTCCTACCATGTCCGAGAAAATTGATATCATGCACCTTTGAAAGGTTGCAGGTGCATTACACAAACCGAAAGGCATTCTACGGAAAGCAAAGGTTCCAAAGGGACATGTGAAGGTGGTCTTTTCCTGGTCTCCTGGATAGATTGCTACCTGGTTGTATCCTGAGTATCCATCTAAGAAGCAAAAGTATTGCTGGCCAGCTAATCTTTCTAGGATCTAATCAATAAATGGTAAGGGAAAGTGGTCTTTGCGGGTAGCTGCATTAAGTTTTCTATAATCTATACAGACATGCCATCCAGTAGAAAGTCGTGTTGGCACTAAATCCCCATGGTCAGTACGGACAACCGTGAGTCCAGATTTCTTTGGAACGACTTGAGTAGGACTCACCATGGCTATCAGTTTAAAATCCGACTTCTTAAAATATTTAAAAATACGTAGCAAGAGGAGTCGGGTTGTCGTTAAAACACCGTGGCTATCAGTTTAAAATCTGACTTCTTAAAATATTTAAAAATACGTAGCAAGAGGAGTCGGGTCATGGCTATCAGTTTAAAATCCGACTTCTTAAAATATTTAAAAATATGTAGCAAGAGGAGTCGGGTCGAATCCACAGAGAAGGCAGTGTTTAGGATTTGAAATTTTTGATCTTTGTAAAAAATATTTAGAGTCGAAAAAATATAAAAATTAAAATTGCAGGAAAACTTGGCACTAGGATCTATTATTTAGATCCTAGCATCTATTTGCAGACAAGATGAAAGATAGGAATTAAAAAGAGATATTGCATTGATTGAAATTTAAGGTCTAAATACAATGCAAAAAAAAAACTAAATTAACAAAACAAGTAACAAAGATAAGAACAGATCGGCGCAGCCTCGTCGGGAAGATAGCTCCTTCCTTTGTACTCCGTGGAGCGAACTGGGCTTCCTCTGCGTCTTCTTCTTCGGATCTTGATCTCAGAGAGAGAGAAGGCTGGAAGATGGTGTAGGGACACGCTCTCTTTTGAGAAACCTCACTCCCAAAAGCCAACCCGTAACCCAAGCAATGCCCTCTACCCTGTACCTTGTCTTTTCTCCGGGATACCGCTGCCTTGTGCTATGGGGTTCATTTTATAATTGATCAGAGAGGAGACCTCATGGCACACTAGCGATGTGGGACAAAAGGAATACCGTGACCGCCATTGCTGCTCCGTTGATTACGCCGCTCGTGGACTACACCGTGGAGCTCGTGGATTGCGCCGTGGAGCTCGTGGAGAACGCCCAGCATCCATCAGCCCGTGGAGAATGCCCAGATCACGCCATGACGACCGCTTGGCAACGCCCGTGGAGAAGCTCGGCTCGCGGACTGCTCGTGCCCGTGGACTGCGCTCTGGCAACGTGGAGAACACTCGTGCCCGTGGAGCTCGCCCGTGGACTGCTCGTGGACTGCCCGTGGAGAACGCCCATGGACGGCTCGTGGACGGCGCTCCGGCAAGCCAGCTCATGGAACCACCGTGGACCGCGTGGAGAAGCTTGGCCGTGTGCGTGGAGGAGCTCGGCAACGCGCGTGGAGGCTCGGCAACGTGCGTGGAGGCTCGGCAACGCCACCATCGGAGCTTCTCCTCCGGCCGTGGACACCTCGTGAAGAACGTGGGCTGCGCCACCGTGGAGATCGCTTGGCAACGCCACCGTGGAGCTCCTCCTCCGGCCGTGGACTGCGCTCCGGCAACGTGCGTGGAGGAAGCTCGTGAAGACGTGGACTACTCCTCTCGTTTGCCACCAAAAATCGCCACCACCGCCCATCAAACCATCGCCGGAGCTTCTCCTCCGGCCAGGGACACCGCCGGCATGCTTCCCGGCGAGTTTCGGCGCCTCTGGAGGGCTGTGGTCCACGCCCTGTTTCGTGGACCGGCAGCAATGGCTGCCAGTGGATCAAGCTGCAGTGAATAAACACAGCAGCCGGTCCATCATGGACCGACTGCTCCAAAAATCGTGCAGCATCAAAATATGTGCAAAAATCTTAGAAAATTCATAACTTCTTCATTTCAAACCTGATTTAAGTACCGTTTATGTCGTTGGATTCCATAAATCAAGCTCTACCTATTGGTAGGTTTTAATCTTATTAATTTTACCAATTTCATGATCATTAATTATAATTATTAAATATTTTATTAATCATTTAAATGGATGTGTGGTGCTTTGACTTGAAATCTATTTTTCATGAACGTATTCTAATTTCATATTTTTCAAAGATATTTTTAAAATAATTAGTTTTGCAAGAAAGTCCAAATTAATTATGAAATTAGGTTATTAAAAGAATATTAGCACCAATAATTAACTAAAATACTTAAAATAAATGTGTAAATCCATGATTTATCAATGATGTGTCGACACATGGACCTTATGTGTTGACTCAAGGTATCAACCCATGGATCAACACATTGCCTGAGAATTTTAAGCCACAGAACTTGCAAAAGTTGAAGGAACAGTTGATGTGTCGACACACGGACCTAATGTGTCGACCCAATGTGTCAACTCAACTAAGAATGTGTCGACTCAGCTGATTTTTTCAGAGAATCTGAATGAAACATTTTGAACTTGTGTCAACTCAAGAAGAACATGTGTCGACCTAATGTGTCGATACATGAAGAGGAAGTGTCGACACATAGAGTTCTGACAACAGTAACGGCTAGTTTTTTCAAGTGCAAAACTCTCCCAAATGCCCTCCAATGGCTAGTTTTTCAAGCATAATGGCTATATTTCAGTTTTAGAGACTTGGGAAGATATATAAAGGCTCCAAATTAAATCAAGAAGCAAGGAATTGAATATCCAAAAAGAGTTTAAAGAGAAAAGAAGAGAGAAGAGCCTTAACTCCTATTCATTCAAAGCTCAACCACTCTCAAGCAAAGGGAAGCCTTCGAAGCATTCAAAGCTATCAAGTGCATTGAAGATCATTCAATCTTGGAAATTCAAAAGGCTTCAACAAGAGCAAAGCAACATAACATCGAGCTACATCGACTTATTTGCTTTTTATTGAAAGCTTACATTAGTTCTTTATTTCTCCATCTTTTATCTTGTAAAGGTTATTGGTTAGCCTATTGAAAAACCAAGTGAGGTTACTGGTAAGCCTTGAAAACCAATTAGGTTAGTGGTTAGCCCGCAAAACCACTAAGGTTCTTGGTTAGCCCGGAAAACCAAGGGAGGTTTTTGGTTAGCCTAGTGAAAACCAATTGGTTCTTGGTTAGCCCGTAAAACCAAGTGAGGTTGTGACTTGTGAGCCTTGTAAAAACAAGTCAGGTTTTGATTAGTGAGCCCGAAAAACTAATCGACTGTAATCATTGGATTATAGTGAATTCCCAAGAAAATCTTGGGAAGTGCATGTAGGTGCATTGTTGGCACCGAACCACTATAGATTGTTATGTTTGTGATTGCTTGTTCTCTCCCTCCTTGCTCTTTACTTTATTGCTTATTGCTTATAATTTTTGCTGCACCTTTACATTAGAGCATTGCACTTTAATTTTAGTACCTTGTTGAATTGAATTGCATATCTTGTCTTGTGAAGTTTGCTACTTGTTTTATCAAGCTTAGTTTTAAATTTTTTAGAGATCTAATTCATCCCCCCTCTTGGATTACTCTCTGGGCAACAGGTGTCCAGATCTTGGTATCGAGATCTGGAGGTGAGGGCCTGCTGTCCTCCCTAGAAACAGAGAGAGAAGTATCCATCGGTGGTGTTGGTCTGGACGGAGTACCAGTGGAGAAATCTTGAGAGTGTCACTCTCGTTGATCCCGACGGCATCGTGACGAGGATCCGGTCCTCATTGTGGAGATGGAGAAGGTCAGGTGAAAGAGGAGGCCGTCGTGGGTGATTAATGTCGAGTGCGAGGAGATCGTTGCACGGGTTCGTCGATTGCAGGGCTCAGCAAAAGGGCTCGGTGGAAGGGCTCGGTGGATGGTGCGGGCTCCATGGATGGGCTCAGGTTCAGGCTCGTCGATCACAGGGCACCGCAGGGGCTCGAGCTGGATGAAGGAGATGACGGCAGTGCAGGCAGGTCAATGCTGGGCACAGCAGAAGCATGGTAATCTCGTTGGTCTCGATCGGGGGAGATCGGGCCAGGCATGGCGGTGGGCAGCTCACCGAAGGTGATGCTCGGCGGTGGCAAGTCACCGGAGGTGATGCACGGTCCTGATTGGTGCAGATCGGGCATGACACAATAGCGAGAAGCCATCGATGGTGCAGCACGGGGTGCGGGTTGTCACCGAAGATGCAGCAAGGCGGCGCGCGGTCGTCGGAGGTGCGGTTCAGTGGCTGGTGGCGACGACAGTGGCCGGGAGAGGTTGTGGTCCACAAATCTCTACTGTGGACTGACAGCAATGGCAGCCATGGACCATAAATACATGCATGAACCGATGGATCGATTCATGGTGGACCAGCATCTCAAATGACTCTGCTCTGAAATATGTGATGACTGGATTTTCGATAATTTTGGGCTCAATGAACTTTGATTTGAGTCCTGTCTATGCCATTGGATTCCATTTTTCGAGCTCTTCATGTTGAAAAAAGATGGATCTAGTGATAGAGTCAGATCATAGATGATGTGTATGTGGAGATCGTGGTGCAGCGACCATATATGCTGGCAGCATAAGTAGGATGGTTCCATCTTCGGCTCTCCCAGGTGGACAGAGGTTTATGATATTGGGAGCAATGCGGAGGCCTACTGGTGGAGCGGATCTCATTGAGGATGATGGATCCGGTGGTATAGGAGCTCGCGATGGAGGTGCAAAGCTATGGATCCCGTGCTCTAGAGCAATGGCAGGTCGGGTGATCTACGATTTAGCACAGGTAGAGCGATACACATCAGAGATCTTCAGAGCATGAGTCATAGCTCCATCAGTAGTGGACCAGGCTCTTGGTCACTATAGAGGAGAGCGATCGATAGTACTCCAGCTACCTTGATTGTGATGTAGCTGTACTCTATATATGGGTGCAGTATCCCGCGTGGTTGGAAATGGGTCTCGAGAGATGGATATCTCAGGGAGACTGGAGCACATCAGCAGAGATGATGCCAGAGATAGCTCAGGGAGACAAGGGACAGTCTTAGGGAGCGCCGGGGGTATCGGGCAATCTAGAGTGTCCTGGTATGACGGTATTGACCCAGGGACAAAGGCTAGAGCTGATGGAGATGGTAGCTCAAGGAGACCAGGGACAGGTCTCAGAGAGCACCATGGACATCATGTAGCCAGGAGACAGGTTGGAACTTGATGGAGTAGCCGCTAGAGATGGTTGCTATGTTTGTCGCTGGGATAAAGGAGTTGGGATGAGCTCCTCAGTTTTGGAGGTTCCTGTGGATTTGTAGAGTATCCAAAATAGTCTCTGAGGGATTCGCGGTGATGCGGAGGGTCCGAGGAGGCAGCGACTGGGTACGAGGTTCAGGTGCAGGCTCAATAGGGCAGCATTGAGTTGCTGGCCTCGGGGTTTACTTCTGCGGCATCAGGTGGACTTTGGTTTCAAGTGGGGCACTGGTTGGAGGTGTCTACATGACTAGAGAGAGCTTTGGCATAAGTTCAGAGTGGGAGATGTAGGGAGGACCATGTCCTTGCACGAGCACCAAGGGTACACTTAGCCAGGTGGAGCAGAGTGTGCAGTGATTGGCATGGCTCTGTGGAGACTGTGTTAGATGAAGCTCTGGGTGCAGCGAGTACTGGTTTAGGATCATTGTGGGTCTTTCCAAGAAGTCCATGATGAGTGATGCAGCTGCTTAGCAGAAGGGAGCCTACAATAGATATCTCAAGTTGGTGCTATGGAGGAGGTACAGGTTGGTTCCAAGGAACTACTTGTACTAATCTTCAGCTGAGGGGGGCAATCATCCCAAAGGCCTCCTAGGGAGATCAAAAGTTGAAGAGGTCTGACATTGGTGTTAGGTTTACACAGCTGTCTGGGTGTACTGTGAAAGCACAGGTTGGTGTTGCAATTACGAGGACAGAGCAGGAAGATATCAGTTCAAGGTCAGGAGTGTGGTGGAGCACGAGTCTCAGGAGCTATGGAGCATGATTTGATGTTCCAGCTAGGGAGGCAAGGTGGCGTCGATGGGAAGATGTCAGCTCTGGAGATAGCAGGAAGGGTGCAAACGGTCACGCGGAGCTTGTCAAGACTTATAGCACCAAGGTGAAGATTGTTGGGGCAAATATGGTGCTCCAAGTCTTGAGAGGAGTCATACATGATGTATCTAGGGCTAGGAGTGAGTACGGGACAAGTCCTAGATGTTAGACTGAGTTTTTTGGTCAGTCTGGACATTAGAATCGGCTCGGTTTTGGTTCGTGTCGGCTCTAATGGTTGGCACGACATGGTAGCAGGAAAAAGTTCTATGGAGAGTCGGCTCGGTACTGCTGCGAGTTGGCTTGGTTGCTGGCGAGTCAACTTGGTTTAGTGTAAGTCGGCTCGGTTACACAAAAAGATAAAATAGTGTTCTGGAAGAGCCGACTCGAGGTCTGAGAGTCGACTCATCCAGAGTACTGTCTGCTGCAAGGAGTAGACTCATGGGGTTTGAACCGACTCGGATAACGAGATTCTTTGAATCACGTGTTGCCGCACTGGAAAGTTTTTGGGGGTGTAGGTCCTTTGTGATCGATGTGTATATATATGTATACGAGGACGGAGATGAGTGTGGCAGTAGAAAGAGGAAGAAGCCTTATAACCTCCTAAGGAAATCGATCAAGAAGGAGAACCCTCTTTTCTTCCAGATCTTGTTCTTCCTCCTCTCTTCTTCTCCTTGGTTCTCTCTCATGTGTTCAGCCCCATGGGGGTGCGCCTCCATCACAAGAGCGGACGGCGTGCCCCATCTCTTCCCTGATCGTAAGTTCCCTTTCTTCCATGATGGCATCAAGAACAATCCTGGGTTTTCGTGGAGCGATCTTGCTCCAACATTTGGTATCAGAGTAGATCTTGCTCCAACAAGAACAGCCACCTTCTTCCTTCAACTAGAAGAACCAATCACTGATTCCCTTCAATGCTAGGGAGGAGTAGGGTGTAGCAATTAGTGGATTAGGCTAAAGGTGGTGATCGACGGTAGGCAACAGCGGAGTGACAGGCATTGCGAGCAGTAAGGAAGACGGTGATGGAAGAAGATGGATGATGCCAGACTAAATAGCATGCAAGAAAATTTTCATGGATTCAGCATTAAGTTAAGATTTTAATTCCCGAATTTCAAGTCAAAAGGATATGATCCTATAGAAATTCTAGAGCGTAAGCATGCAAAATGATCCTTAAAAGAGATAAAAATTAGGACCGCCAGGGCTAAGAAACCCTGGTAGGGCAAGCTCTTCTACAATAACTCGATCTAGAGAGCTAGGGGGTGTGTACCTAGCAATGTTTGCTGCTGCTTCCATGAAGAGATCACTCCACACTCCCGGATGCGACCTGGAAGATCAAGCTGAAGACCCGCAGATCCATCGACTTTCTATCCGCTGGCCCGAAAGCTAGGCAAACGGACTCTGATTCACATGAAACATGACGGATCTACAAAACACCTAAAGGGAGTTAGAAAATGATAGAAAAGATGGCTAGATGGCTGAAGAAAATGTGGAATAGAGAGGAAGCAGGTGGCGGCAAGGATGGGTTGATGATGGGCATCTTTGGGCTGGAAGAAATAGGGAGGCTAGGGTTTGAAAACTAGGGCCTCACACCCCTCGATGCTCAAAGAGCAAAGGCAGTTTACTCGCTCATGGAGCTCGATGCACAAAGGCAAAGGACAATTGAGAAGAGACTCAAGAATTTTTTTCCATTAATCATAACATCATTACAAAGCACATGAGAGGGGTCCTTTATATAGATGTTCATTACTTAGGACCCAAGTAATAGAATACATGGAAAAACCTCATGATAAGGGGTGCCTAACACCTTCTTATTATGCCTCTAGAATACATGGTAGAATTCAAACATATTCCAAAACAAAATCTCTCCAATTATAGTATATATGGGGCAGCCAAAAGGAGGGGACCATGGGGCACCAAACATATTCCATCTTGGGCTTGGGGAGGCCCACATCATTCCAAGACAAGCCTCCATGATTTGCGGGATTGAAGTATATCTGTTTGACCTTCCTTCCTAGCTTGATGGCATGTGGAGTTGGCATGCCTGGAGGGTGGAAGGGTGTGCTGGCATGTGGAACCAAATCTTTATGCATGGGTCAACTTCATGTGATCCTCCAGGTAATCCTAGTGTGGCGCAATCCAAGGTGTGGCTGGGACTCCACGCAGCTGCTGAAGTGACACACTGGCTGGGGTCCTTCACTGGCTTGAGTCTTCTCTTACTGAATTAGACTTGACTCAAAAAAATTAAAAGTATATGACTCAACTGACTCAAGACTCAAAATGAGTTGACTTGACCAACTAGGCTCACTGAGCCGAATATGTTCCAAAACTGTTCCAAAACCCTAATGGCATGAATCGAACTCTGAATACAAGACTCAATGATATCAAGGGCTAAAGTAGGACTCAAAAGAACTAACTTGGGCCTAAATGGGCTAAGCCCTCATTATAGAACTTAAAGTAAATGAAAATCCTAATCATAGGACACAACCGGGCTTTCTTGACTTAACCCTTATTACAGGACTCCAGATGACTTCAATGACTCAAGCTCTACTTACAGGACTCAAAGGGCTAACAGGACTTGATCATTGGACTCAAAGAAAAAAATTGAAAAATGGCTAAGGGACTCAAAATTCAGGGACCCATAGTGAACTAGGGTTAACTTGGTGTCCTCATCAAAGAGGGGTGAAGCTTGGATGGCTCAATGGCAGGGTGACCGAATGGAGAATAAGATGATGGAGGATTGTAGCTGGCTAGGAGCTTCCCAGTGGCTTGTACGGCACATTTTCAGTCATGAATGGCCTCTCGGGAGGTTCTCAAACTGGTGATGAGGGGGCAAAGAAGACAAGCAGACGATAGCGAACTCAGTTTTTAGAAGAAGAACAGACCGAGACCTCTTAGGATTTTCTGGCCATGGACAGGTGCTCGGTCGATCTTCTAAGCGATGGGTGGCTTCTCGACTATAAGGGGCGGTCTTCGATGGCCTCTTCGACATCGATACAGCTCGAAAAGGAAGATGGTCTATAAAATGGCTCGTGGATAATGGTTAATGGCTATTGTGGATCATGGCCTGCTTTTGTAGACCGAGTAGCTGGTCCACCATGGATCAGTTGCTTTGAAATCTATGCTAATATTTGATTAAATTGTTCTTAAATTTTGAGTATGTTTGAACTTTAATTTGAGTGTCATTTGTACTATTGGATTCCAAAAATCAAGCTCTTTCCATCCATGAACTCTATTTCTATAAAATATTAATAAAAAATATTAATTCTTAATAAATATAGATTAATTAATATTTATTTTAATATTTAAATTAGGATATTTAATAGTCTTATCACATCCTTGAACTTATTCATTGCTAGTCCCTTAGAAATGCAATATAAGTATTAATTTTATAACCATGTATCATTAAGATTTTGCTTACAAAATTAAATCTAGGATTAAGGTTAAAAGAAATTAGCTAGTATCACTAAGTATTAAGTTTTCAAAGTAAATTTTGCAGTTAGTACTATTAAAGACTTAGAATTTATCCAAAGATCTACAGTACTTATATTTATGATGGCTAACTTAATATTTTTGTATTAGCTTGTAAAGAATAATTATATCTTCATTTATCACCTACTTTGATTAATTTTCTATACAACCCCAAATTAAGCTCATGAACTGAGATAGCTTTCACACCATTGAAATTTTTTTATTAGTGATATCTTCATACTGCCCACTTTTTGACATGAACAACAATACTCATTTAGGCGAAGGTGCTTGGTTACTCGATGAGAAACCAATGTTCAGAATTGTCCCCCTTTTTTTCTTCTCTTTTTTCAGGTAGGTAGCTCTTTTCTTGAATTCAAGTTAAATGAGGGGTGTATATCAATTACCAATTTTTCAGTAATAATTGAAACTTCAATTGACCTTACAACTAATGCCTACTTTACCTCGTCAGTGTGCATGTACGATGAAAGTGCTAATAGCCTTTAGATGATCAAAGTAGGTCGCTAAAAGTCTAACTAGCTAGTCTACTTCTTGACTTACTATAGTAATTAACAAATATTATCTAACTCTATTATCCTTTTTCTAGTCTATTTTGCTCAAGAATTTTTTTCATGGCACATGATTTATAAAAATTTTCTCCACATAATTTTTTTTAAGTTTTCAAAATATTTTTAAAATATTATTCATAAAGGCTTTTCCTTATCCCCATAACTTAATTTTCATTGTCCTTAATGGAGTAAGGAAAATGAAACAAGAAGAAATATCACCTAGATGAGATATGCCTCATGTAATGCCAAGAGCGATCATGCAGAGCAATCCATTATTCCTAGAAATAAAAATTACTATAATAAAGTTAGAAGAAAATAAAAATTTGGATTGCCTCCTAAAAAGTGCTAAGTTTAATGTCTTCAACCAGATGTCATGGCTTACTCTGGTTCATGCAAAATCATAGTCTCCCTAACTTCCTTAGTAGCTAATTCCAAGAATGGTTTTAGGCATTGTCCATTAATTTTGAAGATGGTACCATTACTTGGATTTTTAATTTCTATGGCTCCATATAAGAAGACTTCTTTTACTATGTATGGTCCAGTCCTTCTAGATCTCAATTTTCCTAGAAATATATGAAGCTCTGAATTATATAAGAAAACTTTTTACCCATGAGTAAAAGATTTTCTAAAAATCATTTCATCATGGAAGGCTTTAGTTCTTTCTTTATAATTTTTAGTATTCTCATATGTTTTATTCCTAATTTCCTTAAGTTCATCCACCTGTAGTTTTCTTTAGTCTTCGATTGCGTCCAAATCTATGTTAAATTGTTTTATAGCTCACATTGCCCTATGTTCTAGTTCTATTGGCAAGTGACAAGCCTTACCAAATACAAGCCTATATGGAGATATTCTCAAGTTGATTTTGAAGGTAGTGCGATATGCCCATAGTGCATCTACTAGCTTTAATGACTAATCTTTTTTATTGGAGCTCATGGTCTTCTCTAGGATATGTTTGATTCGTCGATTGGAAACTTCTACTTATTCACTTGTTTGTGGGTGATTGGGTGTGGCCATCTTATAGGTAACATTACACCTTTTCATCAGTGATGTAAAAGATTCGTTATAGAAGTTTGTTTCGTGGTTACTGAAGATAGCCCTTGGAATACCAAAGCGGGAGAGGTATGTTTCTTAAAAAAATTTACAATAATTTTGCTGTCATTAGTTTTACAAGGTATTGCCTTTACCCACTTGGAGATATAATCTATAGCTACTAAAATATACACATTTCCAAAGAAGTTTGGAAACGGTTTCATGAAGTCAATTACCATACATCAAAAATTTCTATAATCAAGATTGGATTCATAGGCATCATATCTCTCTTTATGATTCGGCCTATTTGCTGGTATCTAACACAACTTTTCTAATATTCGTAAGCATCTTGAATAGGTTAGGCCAATAGAATCCACATCGAAGCACCTTTGTCGCTGTCTTTTTAACTCCAAAATGACCATCACAAGATTGGTTATGGCAAAAGGATAATATGCTCCTAATTTCTTGATCCGGGATGCATCTCCTAATAATTACATCAGGATATTATTTAAATAAATATGAATCATTCCAAATAAAGTATTTTACTTAGGAAAAAATTGATTTTTATCTTAAGCATTCCAATGCATCAAAATTTTACTGGTGGCTAAGTAATTAACTATGTCGGCATACCATGGTTCTGTGGTGGCGAACATAAGTTGTTCATCAGAAAATGACTAATTGATAGGTAGTTCTTCAATAGGTATAATTGCTAATCTAGATAGATTATTAGTCACTATATTTTTAGTATCTTTTTTATCTCTAATCTCTAGGTCAAATTCTTGTTAGAGTGGATCCATCTAATTAAGCATGCCTTGGCATCCTTCTTTGAAAGAAGATGCCTAATGATGGAGTGATCAGAATTGATGACTACGTGAGACCCTACTAAGTAAGCCCTAAATTTTTTTAATGCAAATATCATAGCCAAAAATTATTTTTCAGTGGTTGAGTAGTTAAGCTGTGCATTATTCAATGTCTTACTAGTATAGTAGATCACTCAATGTAGCTTATCAATTCTTTGACCTGGGACTGCTCCTATGGTATGATCAGATGCATCACACCTGAGCTCAAAAGGTTGAATCTATACAGGTGGATGAATAATTGGGGCTAAAGTTAATTCTCTCTTTAAATATTCAAAGGACTCGAGACATTTAGATGTAAAGTTAAATTTGACTTCTTTGGCTAATAGGTTAGCTAATGGTCGAGCCATTTTGCTAAAATTCTTGATAAATCTTCTGTAAAATCTAGCATGTCCAAGGAATGATCTAATTTCTTTGACTGATTTAGATGGAAGAAGATTTGCAATGAGATCTACCTTGGCTCTATCTACTTCTATACCCCTCTTTGAAATCACGTAGCCAAAGACTATGCCTTCCTTTACCATTAATTAACATTTTTTCCAATTTAGTACTAAATACTTTTTTTTACATCTTTCCAAGACCAGTATAAGATGATATAAGCATTCAAAAAAGGTAGATATAAAGATGAAAAAGTCATCTATGAAAATCTGAAGGAACTGTTCGACCATATCTGAGAAAATACTAATCATGCACCTTTAAAAAATGGATGGTGCATTGCACAGGCCAAAGGGCATGCATCGATAGATGAAGGTTCCATATGGATAGATAAATGCTATCTTCTTTTAATCCTCTAGGGCTATCATAATTTGATTATAACTAAAGTATCCATCAAAAAGTAGTAAAAGTCATGCCCAGCTAATCATTCTAGCATTTAGTCTATAAAGGGTAAATAAAAGTAGTCCTTCCTAGTGGCTGCATTTAATTTTCTGTAATCGATGCAAACCCTCCATCTAGTTTGAATTCTTGTTAGGACCAATTCATTATTATCATTTTGGATTATAGTAACTCCTAACTTCTTGGGTACCACTTGTATAGGGCTTATCCAAGAATTATCTGAAATAGGATAAATTATTATCAAGGAGTTTTATAATTTCTTTCTTTACTACTTCCTTCATGGCTAGGTTGAGTTTCCTTTGGGGGTCTCTTGTAGGCTTGGCTTTCTTCCCTACATGAATCCTGTGTTAAATAATCGAGGGGCAAATTCCTTTTATGTTAGCCATGGTCCATTCTAAAGCTTCTCTATTTTTTCTAAAGATATTTAATAATTTTCCTTCTTGCATGGAGTCTAGGTCTACTAAAATGATCACTGGTAGGGTTTTTGATGGATCTAGGTATACATATTTGAGGTGCTTAGGAAGTGGTTTCAATTCTAATTTGGGTACTCCTGTACTAATAGTTTGGGTAATGGTTCGGATATTTTTTCGAGTGGTTCAATTAGAGGTTCCCATCTTGATTTTTCATTAATTATAGCAACCTCATTAATTTCCTCCCCATCATGGATCATCTAGATTTCTAGGTCAAGTTTTTTATTACTAAGGTCAATCGGATCATAAACAGTATCCTGAACATAATTCAAGTTGCTTGTTTGATATTTATTGGTGAGATTAAAAATATTTAGATTGATTGACATATTCTCAAAGAAAAGTTTTATTAGTCCATTTTGACAATTGATTTGAGCATTAGCTGTGGTAAAAAATGGTCTACCTAATATAATAGGATGTGACTCTTGGGGTTTGACACCGGTTCAGTTTCTAGAATCATAAAATCTACCAAAAAAATAAAGTCACTAACTTTGATCAGCACTTCCTTTATTATTCTCCTGGGTACTTTCAAAGATTGATCTGCTGGTTGTAGGGTCATTTTTGTGGGCTTTAGTTCTTCCAATCCTAATTGCTCTTATATTAAATATAGCAATATATTGATACACATCCCTAAGTCTAATAGAGCCATATTGGTGAAGGTGTTTCCCTACAATGCATGAAATAGTGGATGATCCTAGATCTTTGTATTTCACTAGCATGTGGTTTGACATGTAAGAGCTCACACTGGCTGCCAGGAAGGCTCTCTTGGCACATTGATGGTCTTTTTCTTGGTATACAAGTCCTTAAGGAATTTAGCATAAGCTAGGACCTATTGGATCATGTCTAGTAAAGGGATATTTACTTTAACTTGCTTAAAGACATTCAAAATCTTATCTAATTAAGCTGAATTTTAGTTGGGATTAAGTCTATTTGGAAATGGTGCTACAACCTTGATCTTTGGTTCATCAACTTCTATTATGGGCTCAACTGGTGGGTTGGCATTATATCAGACTCTGATACCTCAGGTGTTTCAGGCTAACCTTACTTAATCAGTTGTTTAGATAGTGGAACTTTTAATTCTTCTTCTTTAGATGCACCCACTTGATTATCTATTTGTTTTCCAGATCTTAATGTATGAATGGCATTTAATTAGTTAATCTGGGATCCTTGTTTTAATCCTTGAGTATTCAGATTTCTAGGATTAGCCTCAGGCTGACATGGTAGTTTATTTCGTTCCCTCTCACTTATAGTTATAGCTAACTGACCTACTTGCATCTCCAAATGAGCTATATCCTCGATATTTGAGAATAACTATTGACCTATATTTTGCATAAAGTTATTCAAGATGGAATTGGTCTATTAATTATGGCATAGGTGTCAGCTTGAAATTTAGCTAGAGTGTCTAGGGCTTTGTTTAGAGAATAAATTTCTTTTCATTATCATTGATTGATGGGTTGTTTCCTATAGGATTGGGCCTTCGGTAAGGCTAGTTGAAGTTAGGACCACCTGTATTAGGACCTTGTGATCAGGAAAAACTTGGATGGTTCCTCCATCCCAGGTTATAGGTTGGTGCATAGGAATTATTAGTTATTCTTTGATAGGATGTGTTTACCTGTGCACAACTATTTTCAGTTTGAGTCATGAAGTGGGGACACTCTTTTATTACATGTCCTGAATCATTTCATCCATTACATACAGGTGCTAATACTTGGTTGACTTGATTGACAGGGGTTTGTCCCTTGAGTTCCAAGACTTGTTTATCCTACGAATCAAGGATGCCATCTTAGCCTCTTTGGCTATGGATGGAGAGATTTGGTGCATATCACCTCTTGATGGTGTGTTTTCAAATTTTCTAGTTCCCTCCCACTATAGGTTCTTTTTTACTAAATCCTCTAGAAATTATCGGGCTTTATTGGGTGGTTTCTACATAAAATCGCCCTGACACATTGACTCGAGCATAGTTATGGAATTTAGATTTAGACATTCATAAAATATTTAGCATAACCGCCTAGTCTCTATCCCATGATGTGGACACTGGCTCAATAGGTTCTTAAATTGATCTAGACATTTCCAGAAGGCTCTCCCCTTAATTGATAAAATTGAGTGATCTCATTTCTTAACTTGGTTGTTTTATAATATGGAAAAAACTT
The DNA here is from genome assembly GCA_021397845.1 of Areca catechu. Taxonomy (NCBI): domain Eukaryota; kingdom Viridiplantae; phylum Streptophyta; class Magnoliopsida; order Arecales; family Arecaceae; genus Areca; species Areca catechu. The sequence continues at coordinate 4,741,796 of CM038038.1, read as the reverse complement.
CTTCAAGAATGTTTTAATAAAGCCCTTCCATGTTGTGATTGATTAAGAAGGTAAACTATATAGCCATTTCTTGGTATTTTTCTTGAGGACAAAATTAATTAGCCTAAGTTTAACAGCATCTTCCGAGAGCTCATGTGTTCTTATAGTATCGCACACTTTCTCAAATTCTCTAATGAAAATATAGGCATCTTCAATTTCGATAAATTTAGGGAGCATATTGATAATTTGAGACTTGATCTCGAAATTGATAGCATTAGTTTGTGATAGTCGAATGCATGATGGTTGGGTAGATCCAATTAGATAGAAGTAGTCTCTCAGACTGAGGAGATGTCCTAACTCTTCCATGGTTAAGTCTTCTTAGTCAAGGATAGGATTTAGATCTATTCTCACTAGTTGACCAAACTTCCTTTTCTAAGTTATAATTTTGAATTTTTTTATTTTAATTTATTTTTTTAAGAGGAAAAGGAGAGAAGAAGAAGGAAGAAAGAGAGAGAAAAAGTCTAAAGATGAGAATCTAAGGTGTCCTAAATCTAGAGATGATAGAAAAGAGTGTTTTAATTAGGTTAATATTTTGTTAGCAAACAAGTTATCAAATCATAGACTCTCTATCCTAGGGTTAACCTATGTTTAGATAGCTCCTAACTGCTAAGACTGCTCTAACTGCTAAGACTGCTTTGGAGCCCTCTAAGTCAAGGACTAACTAACTGACTAGCCAGGTAAGGGTAACGTTAGTGGGGGTTCCCCGTTGCTTTCCTTAAATACCAAATAATTTGGCTAGGTCAATCAATAGAACCATCAAAAATCACCTTCCTTCAGGGCTGTATTATCCTTAACTCCTTTTTTAGATACCAGTCAACCAGCTAATCTTGACTTGGTATAACTCTTTCAAAAGCCTTGTCCTAGTGAGCTCGAATATCTTAGGGCCAACATCTAATTGATTTTAAATTAAATATTTAGGTTATACAGTATGAGGGATGGTGGTTTGTGGGCCAAGGAATGGTGATGAAATCCCACCTTATGTTGTTTAGGGGTTATGCCCTTAAGATATTTTATGAGAATGCAATGCAAAAAATAAGGTATCCAAAAAAGTTAGAAAGTCTTTTAAGTTTTGTTATTATTTCCTTAAATTAATTATGTTTTATGGAAAGATGTCTTTTATTTTCTTTTATATTATTTAAGGTAGTTTGATTAAAAGAAAAAGTTAATTAGGTTAGGAGTTAACTTATGACAAAAAGGAAAGTAAATTATTTTATAGGCTAACAAAAATAGAAGGAAAATTAATAATTAAGGCAACTATAATAAAAAAAAGACAATAAAAGCTTGGAGAGCAATAACTAGAAAAAATGAGTTTTTTTACCTTTTTTATAAAATAATTATGCATTGATCCATGATAATGGTACCAAAATTTGATTGCTATCATAGGTGGTCAAAAATAAAAACCTAACTCACTACTGTAGTTAGGATGAGTAGGGATAGTATCCTAGGAAATCAAGGATAATTATTTCACGAAGAAAGTAAAGAAGATGGATTATAAAAGATTAGAGTAATGGTTTTAAAAGAAAGTAATTTTAAATTGATTAATTTAAGATAGCAAGAGAAGTAACCTAGGAATCTTAATCCATCATATAAACAGGTTTTATTTTCTTTTCTTTATGTTGCAATAATAATAATACTTGCAAATTAAGTGTTAGTATAATTTATCTCTTGATAGGTATGGACCGTATCCAGAGATCATGACGTATCCATTTAGAGTATAAACTATCTAATTTAATTACAAGGTTAGGAGATTAATCCACCATACTATGATCTACCTCTTTTAGGCACGTACCATATCCAAAGATCATGGTATGTCGATAGAGGGTGTGGGCCATGTATGTTGGATCAAAATCTCAATTATATAAATAAATCAAAAGATGTAGAAATGAAAAACATGAATTTTTATTGCATAAGAATCAAGTACAACAAGAGAAATAGAACTCGGTTACAGGCTTCATCTTCTTCTCAGGTTGAAGGAGTCTAGCTGCACATCGTCGCTGCTAGCATCTCCTCCATAAATTTTTCTCTTTTTAATAATTGAACTAAACAAGAGAGCAAAAAAATAAATCAATACAAACTTGCTATGAAAATTGATGCCTCCCGATAAAGGTATAGGAGCCTTTTATAGGGTTTAACAGGGAAAAGGTTCTTATAGTTTTTTGATGTGGGACTAAATAAAAGAATGCATGAGTGGCTATGATTTAATTTTATGATAAATCTATGGTTGGATGGGCGTAAAAGAATGGTTTCTTCTATGAATAGTGTTCCAATCTCATCTAAATTTGATCTCAAATCCGCTTCATTGCTTGGGAGTTCTTTATTATTGGATCTACATTAGGTGCCCAAATTCCATCGCGTGATCATAGCCCAACAAAAGAACAGCCACCTTCTTCCTTCAAGTGGCAGAACCAATCGTCGATTCCCTTTAATTCTTTGGAAGAGCAAGGTGCAGCAATTGGTGGATCAGGCTGAAGGTGGTGACCGGCGATAGGTGGCGGTGGAGTGACAGGCATTGCAAGAAGTAGCAAAGACGATGGGGGAAGAAGATAGTGGAGGGGCAGAGCTTGGATAGCTTAGTGGCAGGGCAATCGAACAAGGAAGAAGATGATGGAGAATGGTGGCCGGCTAGGAGCTTCCCGGTGGCTTGTCCAGCATGTTTCTGGTCGTGAATGGCCTCTTAGGAGGTTCTCCGACTGGTGATGAGGGGACAAAAAAAATGGGTGGATGGTGGAAAACTCAGTTTTCAGAAGAAGAACAAACCAAGACCTCTTAGGACTTTCTAGCCATGGACATGTGCTTAGCCATCTTCTGGGTGATGGGCGGCTTCTTAGAGGCGAGGGGCGGTCTCCGATGGCTTCTCCAATGTCGATACAGCTTGAAAAAGAAGATGGTCCATGGAATAGCTCATGGACCATGATTAATGGCTACTATGGACTACGACCTACTTCTGTAGATCGAGCAGTCGGTTCACCATGGACCGACTGCTTTAAAACCCATGCTAATATTTGATTAAATTGATTTTTCTTTGATTTTGGATCTGTTTAAACTTCTATTTAAACACCGTTTATGTCATTAGATTTCAAAAATTGAGCTCTTTCCATCCATGGACTCCATTTCTACAACATATTAATAAAAAGTATCAATTTTTAATAAATATAGATTAATTAATATTTATTTTAATATTTAAATTGGGATATTTAATAGTCTTATCAAGCACCTGCATTCTTTAGTCCAAATGGTATACTCCTGTGATAAAAGAGGCCTCGATCAATGATAAAAGCAGTTTTATTCTCATCTTCCGGGACCATCCGGATTTGGTTATATCCGAAAAATGTATCCATAAAGCTGAGAAGGTCATGGCTTGAAGTAGCATCAACCATCTGATCGATTAGTGGCAACGGGTAGCCATCGTTTAGGCATGTTCTGTTGAGATCCATGAAGTCTATGCAAATTTGTCACTTGCCATTCACCTTTTTCACTATAATTGGGTTGGAGATCCATTCTGCACAGGTAGTTTCCTAGATAAAGCCAGTGTCAAGTAACTTGTTGACTCCTTGTTAATAGTTTTTGGTGCTCGGATGCAAAACTCCATTTATTTTGTTTAATAAGTTTGCATTTAGGGTCCACCTTCAACTGGTGTACCATCATCGAGGGATCGATGCTCGGCATATTCACGAGTGCCCAGGCTAAGACATCGGTGTTTTCCTATAAAAATAAAGTCAGCTAGTCTCTAATTACTCAATTTAAGTTGGAGTCGAACATAACTGTATGCTCTGGATTTCCATCAGCTAAAGATATGAAAATGAGATCCTCGATTGGCTCTTCTCATTATTTGGTCAGGTCATCCCGAGCATCAAGACTTTTGATTGGATAGTTTTCAATAGCTCTTTTTTCCTGGAGCTTGATGTGGTAGAAACATGGTGCTAGATTCTGATCTCCATGGTCTCTCCAGCCCCATATTGTCGAGGAACGAGACACCTCACTTGACTCTGCAGAATGCCTGAGATCGACTTGATGCTGCCATGGACATGAAAGGAACCATCATCGGGAAGGATTGGGGCATGCCATCCACTCCCGTCGACGGAGGCGTGCCCCCATGGGGCTGTAACAAAAAGAGAGAACCAGAGAGAGGAGGGCTTTCTTATTTCTTGGGAAGAAGAGGATTTCTATTCTGGGACAAATCTTGGACCTCTCATCGCTATGGCTTTTTGGACTCTACTCATATAAGATATATAGCCCAACAAAACTCTCTCCCCCCAGGCCAACATAGCAAATCTGAACCCATCATAAGAGTCGACTCGAACAAATCTTGAGCCAACTCAACCAGATCATGAGTCGACTCGAACAGACCTCGAGCCAACTTGACCAGAACTCAATCCTGCCGTCGACCTGCAGGAGTTGACTCCTCCATAGCCCAAGCCGACTCCAACCTCAAGATCTCCAAACCCAAATCTCGAGCTCCCTCGGAACACCTCCAGGAAATGCTTGGCATGCCTCCAAGCACCCAAGGATCGCCTCTAGCATCCTTGTCATGCTCTCCCAAGTTTCTCCAAAGCTTGGGAGCACCACACAAATCCCAACACATATGTGGTTGGAACTTTACTTTTAAATAATAAGTAGAGATGACAGCTTAGAAGTGTTGAGACCCAATCATCTGAGAATGGCATTGTAAGCTGAGGATGTCCAAACAATCAGGATATCTACTCCAGAGATGGATCATAGAGAGCAATGTTCCATTTTTATAGTCAGGACAATTATCCCCTCTACCTGGATTGCGTTTCCTGTAAATCCTACTAATGGAGAATTCACTTAAGCCAATCATTCATGGGATATTCCTATTCTCAAGAGTATATCATATCATAAAACATCTGCTAAACTCTCGTTATCGATTAGGATATGTTATACATCATAATTTTTGACATTCAAAGATACCACTAAAGTATCATTATAGAAAAATTGAATGCCATCATCATCTTCTTTAGAAGAAACCACTAACATTATTCACCTTTTCATCGGTTGCTTAGGATGGCCACACCCTTCACTTATCATTTCCACTTGTCTTGATGGTATGGGATCACCTCTCTCGGAAAGTAGAAGTGGTTGTGGTTGTTCAACTTGTGGTAGTGATCTTGGCTATTCTCCTGGCCTTCTTTGTTGTCAAATAAATTCATTGAGATGGCCCTGCCTAATCAACTCTTCATCTTCTCCATAACTAGATGCACTCTTCAGTATCATGGCCATGGTCCTGATGGTATAAGCAAAATTTATTTTGATTTCTCCTTGCCAGCGGTGTTTGCATCTTTAGAGGATCTGGAATGTGCCTTCTAATCTTCATTAGTACGATTTCTCTTGATGCATTTAGAGAAGTATAGGTGTAGAACTTTCCTAGAGATGGTGTTTGAGGGGCTTTCCTGGGTCAGCAATCTTTGAAGAATCTATTTCTCTTTCATAAGGATCTAGAGTGAGGCCGAGTTCTTCCTTCATGCCTTGGGAAGAGTTTGCATCCTTGTATTTTCTTATCGCCCCCTAGTATAGAAGTGGGTGGATCCTCTTCCAATATGAAAGCTTCTTCCATCCGAGCATTTTTTTAGCTCTGGCTAGAATTCCTACGAAATCTTTGGGATAGGTCATAGCCAATGACTTTTTATGATCATTTTTTAATAATCCTTTCATCAGAGCAAACATGGCAACTGGCTGGTCCAAATTGTGGATCTCTAAAGTAGCTACGTTGAAGTGACTCATGAAGGTTCGGATCATCTCTCCTTTTTGTTTGAGAATATGGAGATAGTCCAAATATTATTGTGGCCTTTGATTGCTAACAAAGTAGTCAGTAAATACTCGGCTTAGCTATTCAAAAGAGTATATTGATCCTGACTTCAAGCTTGAATACTAATGTCGAGCTGCTCCCTTTAAAGTGAAGGGAAAGGACTGGTAGAGATGGGACTAGGAGCCCCTTGGAGGAGCATCATTGCTCTAAAACTTGCCAGGTGATCATCAAGATCAGTGGTCCCATCATGCTTTCAAGCTATGTGATTTGAAATGCCGGGAAAGCAGTGCCTACATGATCTTGTCATCAAATAGTGGCTTGTTGATGATCCCATTGTTTGGTGTTAAAGAAAGATTATGAATCACCTCGATTCGTTGATTCATCTCCTTGAGCCTCGATCGATTTTAAGGCCAAGGCTTTCAATCATTATAGAGATCAGTGATCAGGAGTGGAGTCATGCTCCGATTGGGGCTTTTAGGATATTATCTCCTTGCCCTAGATTTTTAAGATGGTGATGACGGGGGTGAGTGGTCCCTCCAAGACTTTTTAGAGAGACATGTGATTGCTCCGGCGGTGAAGGTGCTGCTCCAGTTATTGGATGTTGCATCACCGGTGATGGCAAAAGTATGGGTAGTGTCAAAGGCTGAGAGGCTGTGCATGGTACAACTGATGGGAGTGGCATCACTGGAGGTGGTGCAGGAGGAGCCTACATGGCTTAGATGGCTGTCACTAGATTCTAAACTTGTTCGATATGTAAGTTAAATCGATCCAGACCCACCACTACTGCTTACAGTAGTGGTAAGACTCCTGCTAATGCAGGGTGAGATGGATCATTTGCTTGGCTCTCCATTGGTTTTTCCATCGATCGAGAAGCTACAGAGTTGGTATGGCAAGAGGTAGTCTTCTTAGGTGGCATAGCTTTCTCATTTCGTGGGTTACACCCCTCGCAAATATTCAGGTCCTTCCTCTAATATATTAGTACCAAAATTCATCAAGCACGGGAAGGAGAGCTGGAGATGCTAGAGTGATTGATGTAGGCCGGACTCCAGGAGATAGTACCTATAAAAAAGTCCCATCAAGGGTGGTCCTAGTAATGGCACTCCGATGCTCAAGTTAGTATTGGTACTAATAATGGAGTGTAATCGAGAAGGCTTGCACATACCTCTAGAAGCTTGCATAGATCCTTTTTTATAAAAGCATAGTTTAGAATATTTCAGGTAAGACCAAGATCTTGTCGGATATGGTAAAAGATGGCTGGACCTCCCACATATCACCTAGGACTTTTTTCTAGCAAAGAGATATCTTGTCTCCTTAAATGCATCCTTGTCATTCATATAAGGTAAGACATGCTTTATTGAATGGTGGCTCAAGTTACAGGGCATTTAGGCATTTTCATCGCTCTTATAGAGATCCTGTCATGATTTGGTGATTTTAGGATATGATGGAGAGCCTTGCCAGGTGGTGCTATGTAGTGATGGTGAGTATCAGAGTGCTACACTATGTGATGGGGGACCAATTTGCATGCAATTTTTTTTATATATTTTATATGTGGGGTTGAGTGATTAATTCCCGAATTTCAGATCAAAATTATTTGTAGAGAATTTTGTATAAATTTTTGAAGATCAGCATGCAGATTAGGACCTAGAAAAGTAGCAAAGAAGGACCGCCGGGGCTGAGAAGCCTCGGTTAGGGCAAGTTCTCCTGCAATAAAACTACTGGAGGTAGAGGGGTGTACCTGACAATGTCTATGAAGATCGCAGCGAAGGGTCTCTCGTTCCTCGACAGATGCGGCCTGGAAAACCGAGCCAAAGACTCGCGGATACCCGGCTTTCTGCTCGGTGATCCGATTGAGGCTTGGCTGGAGTCATTGGATTCGTAGGAACTCGGGGACCTGCAAATGACCTGTCAGGGGTTAGAAAACTCACAAAGGAACAAGAAAACAAAGGAAAAACAGCAAGGGAAGGCTTCTTTTGGAGTGGGCATCCAGGGATCTGAGATGCTTGTTGGCAGCAGGAAGATGATTGCAGCACTGGGAAGAAGAACTCTCGCAAACCCTTTTATGCACACAGCAGGGTATCACACAACTCAATAGAAGAACTCAAGGTTTTCATTCATCAAAATTCTCCCTTCATACAAGAGGCTAGGGTCCCTTAAATAGACCCTTAACCTTGGGCTCCAAGTAAGGGCACATTAGTCTTTACATGAGAATCCTTTTCCCTCTCAAACCCTAGCTAGAAAAGAAGAAATATTAGGTAGAAAAATCCCTAAAAATTCTCTTGACTTGGTCAACACTCCAAGGATGCCTAGGGGGCATGTTGGGCTTCTAGGAGCAGCAAGGGGCCGGCCCAAAGGGGCCCGGGTGCATGGGTTTGGGCCTCTGGAAGCTGGGGTGGCCTGGTAGCCAGGTAGCAGGAATATTCCCTGGTATCTTGCTTCTTAGGGGCTTGGGCTTGGCACCTGGGCTTGATTTCTTTGGGCTAGGATGTAGATGGACCTCTAAAATCTGGATGCCTTGGTATATGAATATATTTTGGCATCTGGAAGGGAATCTGGGCATCTGGAGGGCATCTTCAAGAAATCAGGGTTTTCTGAATTTTCCTCCTTGGGTCTTCAAATCTTCAAGCTGGGTTGGATTTGGGCTATACTTCTATGTCTTCAATCTAGTTGGACTTGGTCTTCACTTGTATGATATAGTCTTGAGTCTTCAGTATGCTTGGATAGGACTCAAAAAAATAAAATTAGCTCAACATGAGCTGACTAGCATTGGACTGAACTAGCTCAACATGAGCTGACTAGTACAGAACTGAAATAAAAACTAAAAATACTCAAATAACAACTAAAATGGACTCAGATGAGCTAAGCCTTATTAGAGATGGACTCATAAATTATTGATCAATTTACAGAGGGTTGAAAAAGCCTCTGTCTTATTCTGGTGCCTTAGGTATCCCCACCAATTCTCCCGGGGTGGGAGGAACTCGACCCTGTCGAGTGAAGGTTAGACTGGCTCACATATCTCTCGAGAAGGTCTGGGTTGAGGCGTTGCAAGTCCTCTCGAGAAATTCATGAATCGTCCGACTCTGGTCGGCCTTGCCATCGGACCAGGAAGCGTTGATAGTCATGGCCCTGGGTCGTGATGGCTTGATCTTCCAGGATACGCTCGATCCGTTCTCCTCTCTCAAGCCAAATTTGTTTGTGGACACTCTAGGTTAGGGTCACTCACAATGAAAAGGAATAGGTCCAAAGGTCTCACTAGGTATCGCTGCCGGTTCCCTATACTCAACCAGGTCAGTAATATTGAAGGTAGAACTAATGCCCAAATCCAAAGGCAAGTCTAACACCTAGGCATTTGATCCAACCTTCTCTATCACTTTAAAAGGTCCGGCTCTGCGAGCATGAAGCTTCTTTTAGGCCTAAGCCTAACCAAGATAGAATCCACTACATCAAATTCTTTAATCCATCTTCGGGAATTAGCCAGTTGTTTCAAAATTAGTACAGGTGGTGAACATGCTGGGCACATGCAGACTCCTAACAAGATGATGCAAAGGACTCATACTGACACCTAAAGACTCGACTATGCATTCCTATCGAAGGAAATTTTATTGAACTCTTTGGATCTAAACCTAATAGATTATAGGTTCTCTAGGTTTGATCCTAGCTTGACATGCACATGAAAATTTACAGTGAACTCCTAGCAAATTCCAAAGAGTATGCCAGAAGTAAGATGCAAACCTAACATGTGTGATGAATGCATGCAGTATGCTAATCTCAGTTAAATCCAATCTAATAATCCTAGAAATGCTGGAGGTGTTAGGAAAGGGCAGAAAATAGGAAGTGGATTCAGAATTAGTTTGGTAGGGTAGGAAAAAGGTTCATGGTTAGTTGGATAAAGTAGGATAAAAGACGGGGTGTCAGGAACTAATCCTATACTAATGAGGTTAACCTTATGAGGTTGAGCTATATCTACAGGGTTTGCATAATGGAAGGATGGGTCGCCAATTTCGGGGAAGAGGTCCTTAATGGGAACTATAGGAGGGGACTCATCTTGAAGGTATTGATTCAAAGAGATCAGGTCCTTAATAAATTCTTCTAGTTCTTGTATTTTTGGACTAGACTCTATAATTTGGCTCTCCTCTATGGTTTCCTCAGGTAAGGCTCTAGTAGCAGTACCTAGGTTCTCTTCCTCTATTTGTTCTTCCATTATAGCTTTAGGTTGGATATGGTCAAGGTCAACTAGCTCTGGGTTGGTTTCTACCTGGGTATCTACTGGGTCAGCTAATTCTAGGTCTACTAAAGGTGTCTCCTCTTCTCCCTCATACTCATCCACTAGGTTCACATCAGCTTCATACACTTCCGCGTTAATGTAAGCCTTGTGAATCTCAGGAATGGTTGGAGAAGGTCGGCTAGCAGAAAATTGGTTAGGTTCTGGTCTCTGATTATGGGTACTACTCCTAGTAGGTTCAGGTTGTATAAGGGGTAGTGGCTCACTACTGGGTTCATATTTAGGGATACTAATCCAATGGGGTTCAAGTTGACTAGGAGAAGCATGACTAGTACTAGGTTGATTCTTAGGGGTTGTGGGTTCTCTAGGCTCATAGGACAAGGGTGCAGATCTATGGGTCATGGGATTATAGGATCTGGGGTCATAGGATTTTGGGTCAGCTCTATGATCAGGTTCTAAGGATGGATCATGGTATGGGGTCCTCCTAAGGTTGGGCTCCCTATATGGGTCAGGATATTGGGTTCTCCTAGGGTTGGACTCCTTATATGGGTCAGAGTATTGGGTTTTCCTGGGTTCAGTATCATAATAAGGGACATGGTAAGGGGTTCTTCTAGGTTCAGTATCATAATAAGGGTCATGGTAAGGGGTTCTTCTAGGTTCAACCTCTCGGTATGGATCAGGGTTTGGGGTCCTCCTAGGTTGAGGATTGTAGTACGGGTCAGAATAAGGGGATCTCCTAGGTTCGACCTCATGGTATAGATCAGGGTTTGGGGTTCTCCTAGGTTGAGGGGACTCAGGATCTGGCTCAAATTGTGACCCATGGATTCTTGCTATGGTCCCTACACGGCCTCCTAACTGGTCAAACCTATTGGCAAGATGATCAATTCTATTGTTGGTTTGGGTAGCAGACTGAGTTAACTGGGTAGTCATCTGGGTAGCCATCTGGGCCATTTGATCAGCTAGGGCTTTTATTTGGGCTTGTAAGTTTTCCATGGGTTCAGACATTTATGAAGGAAGTGGGTGATATGAAACTCCTGATCTAGTGCTCATGAAAGACTCGATCAGACCGACTACAGCTGACTAGACCTAGAGTCCAAACTAGATACTCAATCAGGGTGGCAAACTAGCTTATAGTAACCCTGTACTCAGCCAGGCAGGTGTAAGGGGAGTGTTAGGTCCCTGATTGCCAATCCTAGACACCAATCAAAGATTGGCCAGGTAGGCGGACCAGCACACAAGCCCTTCGGGATTGAATCCCTAAACCACCATTCTAGACACCAAGCACAAGGAACACACAGGTTAGTCTTGACACAGTGATCTAACACTTAGCCCGGACCCGACCAGTTGGTGTCCCTAGCCCACTAGGACAAATTAGGTCTAATCGATTTTAAGTTAGGCTTGGGACCGAATGCAAGGAAGGTGGTTTTGGGCTAAGGAGAGGTGATCAAATCCTCCCCCCATCTGATATATCTAGAGTGCCCTTAAAAATAAATTATGCAATGATGGCAGGCAGATGAGGATGCAAATTAGGGTTTTGATGTTTTTGGTATTTTTAAAGAATATGTATATTTTTTTTTGTTATAATTTCTTAAATAGAAGAACACTTGCAAATTATGGCCTAATATGCAAGAAATATACTAAAATTAAAAGATATGCAAAAAATGCTAGATAAAACCCTAAAACTTTCAAATTTGTCTTGCTGAAAAAAAATAGTGCCGAAAATTTGTAGGCTGTATTTTGGCTTGCAGAAAATTCACAGGCCATAATAAAATCTGAGAAAATTATGAAAATTAATGTGAATCATGTTGAATCCAAAAAAGTAAATTTCAAAATTTTTGGATTTTTTAATAGGGATAAATAATTTAAAAAATAGAGCATATATGGACTAAAAAATTGCAGAAAACAAGCCCTAATCTAAGCTCTGATACCAAATGATGGGGGACCAATTTGCATGCAATTTTTTTTATATGTTTTATATGTGGGGTTGAGTGATTAATTCCCGAATTTCAGATCAAAATTATTTGTAGGAAATTTGTATGAATTTTTGAAGATCAGCATGCAGATTAGGACCTAGAAAAGTAGCAAAGAAGGACCGCCGGGGCTGAGAAGCCTCGGTTAGGGCAAGTTCTCCTGCAATAAAACTACTGGAGGTAGAGGGGTGTACCTGACAACATCTATGAAGATTGTAGTGAAGGGGTCTCTCGTTCCTCGATGGATGTGGCCTGGAAAATCGAGCCAAAGACCCGTGGATACCCGGCTTTCTGCTCGGTGATCCGATTGAGGCTTGGCTGGAGTTGTTGGATTCGTAGGAACTCGGGGACCTGCAAACGACCTGTCAGGGGTTAGAAAACTCACAAAGGAACAAGAAAACAAAGAAAAAATAGAAAGGAAAGGCTTCTTTTGGAGTGGGCATCCAGGGATCTGAGATGCTTGTTGGCAGCAGGAAGATGATTGCAGCACTGGGAAGAAGAACTCTCGCAAACCCCTTTATGCACACAGCAGGGTATCACACAACTCAATAGAAGAACTCAAGGTTTTCATTCATCAAAATTTTCCCTTCATACAAGAGGCTAGGGTCCCTTAAATAGACCCTTAACCTTGGGCTCCAAGTAAGGGCACATTAGTCTTTACATGAGAATCCTTTTCCCTCTTAAACCCTAGCTAGAAAATAAGAAAATATTAGGTAGAAAAATCTCTAAAAATTCTCTTGACTTGGTCAACACTCCAAGGACGCCTAGGGGGGCGTGTTGGGCTTCTAGGAGCAGCAAGGGGCCGGCCCAAAGGGGCCCGAGTGCATGGATTTGGGCCTCTGGAAGCTGGGGTGGCCTGGTAGCCAGGTAGCAGGAATATTCCCTGGTATCTTGCTTCTTAGGGGCTTGGGCTTGGCACCTGGGCTTGATTTCTTTGGGCTAGGATGTAGATGGACCTCTAAAATCATGGATGCCTTGGCATATGAATATATTTTGGCATCTGGAAGGGAATCTGGGCATCTGGAGGGCATCTTCAAGAAATTAGGGTTTTCTGAATTTTCCTCCTTGGGTCTTCAAATCTTTAAGCTGGGTTGGACTTGGGCTATACTTCCATGTCTTCAATCTAGTTGGACTTTGTCTTCACTTGTATGATATAGTCTTGAGTCTTCAGTATGCTTGGACAGGACTCAAAAAATAAAATTAGCTCAACATGAGCTGACTAGCATTGGACTGAACTAGCTCAACATGAGCTGACTAGTACAGAACTGAAATAACAACTAAAAATACTCAAATAACAACTAAAATGGACTCAGATGAGCTAAGCCCTTATTAGAGATGGACTCATAAATTATTGATCAATTTACAGAGGGTTGAAAAAGCCTCTGTCTTATTCTGGTGCCTCAGGTGTCCCCACCACTATGAGAGCTTAGAATGGGCCTATTGTCAAGGTCATACTAGCTAGTATTCTTGGTATGGTTCAGCCATGCTGAGACTCATCGTTAAGAGCCTCTCAATCGGCACACTAGAGATCATCTAATTGAGCACCTTGGGGATGGTCAAAAGGGTTCGCTGATGCCTTGGGGCATAGGAATTGATCTTTGCCATCATTTACTTGAGAGCTTTTGGCCAGGCACCTTAGGGATAGTTGATAGGACTCGTTGATATCTTAGGGCACAGTAATTGGCCCCTGCCATTACCTGCTCATAGGCTTTTGGCCGAGCACCTCAAGCATGGTCAACAGGACTCGCTGGTATCTTGAGGCACAGGAATTGGCCCCTGTCGTCATCCGCTCGAGGGCTTCTGGCTGAGCCCTTTGGAATGGTCAACAGGGCTTCTTGACACCTTGGGACACAAGAATTGGCCTTTGCCATCTACTTGTGGACTTCTAACTGAGTGCCTCAAGGGTGGTCGATAGGGCTCGCTAGTGCCTTAGAGCACAAGAATTGGCCTCTACCATCATCCACCTAAGGGCTTCTGGCGAGTGCCTCAGGGATGATCGACAGGGCTCACTGATTCCTTAGCCAGTCATAGTGCATCATATCAATCCATGTCTATCCTAGATGGTGCCTCGATCTAAGTACATGTTGCCTGGCCAATATAGCACTTATACCATTGTAGGTCCCATGTGCCTAATTCGACCATATTTTCCACCAATAGATAGAGACTTATTTTTAGTGATGCGAAACTATATATGCATGCAATTATTGTTTTGTGTTTTTAATATTAAGTTATGAGTTTTAATCCCAAATATCAGACCAAGTATCGATATAAAGAGTTCTATATGAAAATAAGAAACTAAAGCATGCATAACAGGACCTTAAAGCAATAGAAACGAAGGACCGTCGAGGCTGAGAAGCCACGGTTGGGCTAGTTCACCTACAATATGGCTACTGGCGGCAGAGGGGACGTATCTGGCAATGGTGGAAGCGCCTGATGCAGATCGTACGTGAAGAGATCGCCCTCACTCTGGATATAGCCTGGAAAACCAAGCCAGAGACCCGCGGATACCCGGCTTTCTGCTCAGTGATCCGATTGCGGCCCGGCAGGAGTCGTTGGATTCGTCGGAGTTGAGGGACCTTCAAACAACCTTCCAAGGGTTAGAAAACATAGTAGGGAAGAAGAAATAAAGGAAAAATAGCAAGGGGAAGTGATTGTTTGAAGAGGGTGGCTAGGATTTTGGAGAGCAGGATGGCGGTTGGAAGCAGTCGCAGGACATTGGGAAGAGGAAGGCTCACATAGAATCCTTTCAAGCACACAGCAGGTAGCACACAGCAATTGGAGAATATCAATATTATTTCATAAAAAAATATTCTTCATACAAGAGACTAGGGCCCTTTAAATAGACTCCTAGACTTGGCCCTCAAGTAAGGCTAAAAGAGACATTACATAGGAGTTTGAATCCCCATCCAACTCTAGCTAGAAAATAAAGAAAACTAGGTAGAAAAAATTCCTAATTTCCCTCTCCCTTCTCTTGCCTTTGTCGGCCAAGGGAGGTGACCGTAGTGGCCGACCAAGGGTGGTAAGCATAAGCCTTGGCGCCACTTATCTCCTCTCCTGGGCCTGGGCTGGCCCAGTTTGCTTCAGGCTGCATTTCAGGACTTCATTTCAGGGCTTCGGGGCTTCGGGCTTGTCTCCTAGGCTTCTGACCTTCCATGATCTTCATAGCTTCAGTTGGACTGGCTTGGTCTTCACTTGTATGAGTCATTATATGTACTGAACTCCGGAAAATAACTAACTCAACATGAACTGACTAGTACAGGACTCAAGTAAAAAAAACAACTTAGATGGACTAAACCTTTATTACAATTGGACTCGAATGTGACTAAGTAATCTATAGAGGGTTGAGAAGCCTCTGTCTTATTTTGGTGCCTTTGGTGTCCGCACCAATTCTCCCGAGGTGGGAGGAACTCGACCCTGTCGAGTGAAGATCAGGCTGGCTCACATATCTCTCGAGGAGGTCTGTGTTGAGACGTTGCAAGTCCTCTCGAGAAATCCATGAATCGTCCAACTCTGGTCGGCCTTGCCATCAAACCAGGTAGCGTTGATAGGCGCGGCCCTGGGTGGTTAAGGCTTTATCATCTAGGATATGCTCGATCCGTTCTCCTCTCCCAGGCCAATTTATTGGTGGACACTCTGGGCTAGGATCACTTTCAATGGAAAGAATAGGTCCAAAGGCCTCACTAGGTATCGCTGCTGGTTCCCTATACTCAACCAGGTTTGCAATATTGAAGGTAGAACTAATGCCCAAATTCGGTGGCAAATCTAATACATAGGCATTTGGTCCAACCCTCTCTATCACTCTAAAAGGTCTGGCTCCATGAGCATAAAGTTTCTTGACGGTCCCGGGTGGGAACCACTCAGGCCTAAGCCTAATCATGACAGAATCTCCTACATCAAATTCTTTGGCCCTTCTTCGGGAATTAGCCAGTTTCTTATATGTTTCGTTACTTAGGTTTATTTTTTGGCTAATGTCCTTATGCAAGTCTCTAATATGCTATGCGAATGATTCTGTAGACTCTGAGACTCGTGCATGAACATGTAAAGGAATTAGATCAATGGAACGATTAGGCTTGTACCCATGGACTATCTCAAAATGACTCTTGCCCATTGTACCCATGGACTATCTCAAAAGGACTCTTAATCAAGGTCGTGCTCCCACCTTCTGAGCCCCTGGCTGAGGTCAGCTCCCTCGAGGTCAAGCCCTCAACTGAGGTCGTGCTCCTACCTTCCGGGACCCTGGCTGAGATTAGCTCCCCCGAGGTCAAGCCCTTGACCGAGTTCGTGCTCCTGACTTCTGAGCCCCTAGCCGAGGTCAGCTCTCCCGGGGTCGAGCCCCTGACCGAGGTTATGCTCCCGCCATCTGGGCCCCTGGCCAAGGTCGGCTCCCTCGAGGTCAAGCCCTCGATTGGGGTCACATCCTCGTCGCTCGAGGTCAAGTCCTTGGTCAAAGTCAACTTCTTCCCTCGAAGTTAGGTATAGGTTTTTACAGGTGGACGCGGTCTTTTCCTCGAGCATCCCTAGAGCGACAAGGATAGTGAAGTCAGCGGGTGATGTTGCCATCCCCATCAGAACCCTTACATTGCCCAGAGAGATTGGAACCCCTGTAGAGTAGTGCTCCACCCGGGCACGCCACCTGCAACCTCTGAGGAATGGCATCCCACCAGAGTTTGCCGCCTGTAACCCCTGTAGGATGACATCTTACCAGAGCACACTGCCTGCAGAGGAGCATCCTACCGAAGCATCAAGACTCTTAGCCTATTATCGGCACCTCCCAAGGAAAGGCACTCCACTCAGGGCATTGCACCCCTCAACTTACTGCCTGTTGTTGACTTCATTATTGATTTTTATGATAAGCAAAATACTTAAGTATAAGTTGAGTACTAACATGTTCCTTGAAGTATGTTTAATAGAAAAAGGCACTCATCAAAATAGCTAAATTGGATTGCTTGTCAAATGATGAAGAAACCATTTCTGTGGATGAAAGATCAGTTATAAATGGACTTAAGTACTTGAGAAATGCTTGAAAGGACTTAAAGAGTTCAGCACAAAAAGGTTTCAGTAGAGTTTCAGTGATTTTTAAAGAAATCTCAGCAAGTGTCGACTCACAGTTCAAGTATCGACTCATGGTAGTGCAAGTGTCGACTCAAGCCGGCATGCAGAAAGAGTTTCAGATAGCACGGCTAAAGTATTGACTCATGCCATTCAAGTGTTGACTCAAGGTGTCGACTCAAGGATCGACTCAAGACTTGAGAAAAATTTCTTACAGAACATGTTGAAGTTGAAGACTTACCTGAAGTGTTGACTCATGGATATCAAGTGTCGACTCGAGTGTTGACTCACCTAAAAATATGTCGACTCACCTGAGAATTCCAGAGAGCTTCAATGAAGAATTTTGTCTAGGTGTTGACTCATGGGACTTAAGTGTTGACCCTAAATGTTGACTCATAACTTGAAGTGTTGATACTTGAAGTTCTGAGAATAGTAACGGCTAGTTTTTCAAACACAGAACTTGGCCCTTTTAGCTTCCAACGACTAGTTTTTTGTGTCTAACGGTCATAAACCGTCTTTAAGGCCTTGGGATGGTATTTAAGTGATTTGCACTCAAGAAAATCATAACAAGAAAAAGAAGAAATACAAGAAAGAAGAGAGAAGCAAGTACATTCACTCTCATTCATTGAGAGCAACTATCCTCAAGCGAAAAGAAGTCTCCAAGCATTCAAAGCTATCAAGAAGCATTCAAGTGAACTTTTGAGCTTTGATTGAGGCTTCATCAAGTTCAAGACAAGTAACTTCTCCAAGCTTCAAAGAGATATCAGCTTTATATTAGAAAGCTTTTCTTGTTGCTTTACTTTATCTCATATCTTTGTAGTAAAGGTTTTTGGTGAGCCTAAGAACAAAACCAAAAAGGTTAATGGTTAGCCTATTTGAAAATCAAGGAAGTTATTAGTTAGCCTAGTTGAAAACCAAGGAGACTTTTGGTTAGCCTACTTGAAAATCAAGGAGGTTTTTGGTAAGTCTAGTTGAAAACCAAAGGAGGTTATTGGTTAGCCTTTGAAAATCAAGAGGTTTCTTTTGGTGAGCCTTGTAAAAACCAAAAGGGGGTTTTGATTAGTGAGCCCGAAAAACTAATCGACTGTAATCGTGGAAGATTATAGTGAATTCTTAAGTGGACCTTGGAGAGTGGATGTAGGTGCATTGGAAAGCATCGAACCACTATACTTGGCTTGTGTTTATGATTATCTATTGCTTTCTTTGCTTGCTCTTATATTTGTTGCATTTATACTTTCGCTGCATACTCTTCAAGAGCATACTTTTTCACCTCACACTAGCACTTGATTTAATATTTGTATTGGCACACATTATTGTAAGTAATTTTTAGAGATCCAATTCACCCCCCCTCTTGGGATGCTTACTGGGCAACAAGTAGTATCAGAGCCACGTTCTCAGTATATAGGTCTAACCGCCTTGAGTAAAGATCTATGGCAACCCCCCTTGGTACTAGTGTAGTTGAGGAAAGCCTCAAACAGACCTCCATACTTTAATGGAATAAATTATATTTATTGAAAAACTAGAATGAGAATTTACATGCATTCTATAGATTATAATTTATGGAAAGTAGTTTATAAAGGTCCTCATATTCTTTCGATCATGGTTAGTGATGTTTCCATCCCAAAGCTTGAAGAGGATTGGAATGAAAATGACATTAAACAATTCGAGATCAATGAAAAAGCGATGAATCTCCTTTATTTTGCATTGGATCCTAGTGAGTTCAATAGGATTTCTACATGCACATCTGCCAAAGAAATATGGGACATACTAGAAGTTATCCATGAGGGTACTGATTTAGTGAAGAATACTAAAGTCAACATGTTAATGCATACTTATGAGATGTTCCACATGGAACCAAATGAATCTATCACTGACATGCACAGTAGATTCACAAACATTGTAAATGGCATGAAAAGTTTAGGTAAAATTATGTTTAATACCGATCTTGTTAATAAAATTCTCAGGTCACTTCCAACATTTTGGGATCCAAAGGTGACAGCCATATGAGAAGCCAAAGATGTTGATAAACTACCATTGGAGCAATTAGTAGGATCGCTCATGACTTATGAGCTAAATTTTAAATAAAAATCTATGGATTTGGACAAGAAGAAAAAGGAGATAGCTTTCAAGTCTACAACACAAGAAGAATCCTTAGATGAAGAATCGAAAGAAGAAGAAGATGAGAGTGAGGAAGCTCTTTTAGCAAGAAAATTCAGAAGATTCATAAGGAGAAAGAAACTCCCTTACAAGAAAAAGTTTCAACGAAGCAAAGAAAAGGGAAAAGAAAAGGAGAAAGAAAAAGAAAAGGAGAAGGAACTGCCTATCTGCTTCGAATGCAAGAAGCCTGGACACTACAAGTTTGATTGCCCTCTCCTAAAAAAATCAAGAAAGAAGCTTAGAAAAAAGGCAATGATGGCGACTTAGAGTGATAGTGAAGACTCCAATTCAGATGAAGAACCAACTGAAGTTGCCAATCTATGTTTCATGGCACTACAACATAAAGAAGAAGAGGTACATTCTGATCTTGAAATAGACTATACTTTTGATGAATTAAGAATTGCATTTGATGAATTGATGCATGACCATAAGGAGATGATTTCTGAAAATAGAAAGTTGAAAAGGCATGCAAATACTTTTTCACATGAAAACACTACTCTTTTAAATGAAGTCAATGATTTGAAAAATAGAATTGATGTTTTAGAAAAGAAAAACAAAGCTTTATCTATGGAAAATGAAGTTTTAAAAAGACCTAAAGCAATTATTTCAAATAATGAACTTTTGAAGAAAAGTAAAGATCTTGAAATAAAAAATTAGTAATATAAAGATGAGCTTGATAAGATAAAACCTTTTGTTGAAAAATTCATATATAGTTCTGAAAAGTTAAATCTTCTTCTAAACAATCAAAGAGCTATTTTTAATAAAGCATGATTAGGTTATAGACCTCAAAAATAGTAAAAGTATTTCAAAAATGTCTTTGTACCTGCATCATCTAGCATTACATACCTTTCTTGCAAAAAAGAAGGACATAAAGCTTTTCAATATAATTTAAGAAAAAATAATGATTCTAGAAAGATTTGGGTTCCAAAAGGAACTACTTTTAATACTAACCCTAAAGGATCCAAGTTGGCTTGGATACCTAAAAATAAAACTTAATTTGTTTTATAGGTGTGTCTTGTAATTAATAAAAACAAAAGATTGTGGTATCTTGATAGTGGTTGCTCAAGACACATGATAGGAGATGTGAAGCAATTCACCTATCTTGAAGCAATAAATGGAGGGAGTGTAACCTTTGGTGATAATGGTAAAGAAAAAATCATTGGTATTAGTAAGGTTCACATCTCCCCTTCTACTTGGATTGATAATATTCTTTTAGTTGAAGGCTTAAAGCATAATCTTCTTAGTATTACCAATTTTGCGATAAAGATTTTTAAGTTGTTTTAGAATCATCATTTTGCATGATTGCTAGTCTTGATAAAATTGGAGTGAAATTCATTGAAAAAAGGTATGGTAATATCAATCTTGTTGATTTGGATAATCAATCTTTGCCTAATGGAGAGTGCCTGGTTGCAATGAATTCCATTATTAATGAGACTAGTTGGCTTTGGCATCGTAGATTAGGTCATGCAAACATGTATTTACTTTCAAAATTTTGCAAAAAGGATTTAGTAAGAGATTTACCAAACTTAGTTTTGAGGAAGATAAAATTTTGAAGCATGCCAATTTGGAAAATAAGGAAAAACCTCTTTCAAACCTAAAGGTTTTGTTACAACTTCTAGGTCATTATAACTACTCCATATGGATCTCTTTGGACCAACTAGGACATCTAGCCTAAAAGATAAGAGATATGGATTAGTTATAGTAGATGATTTTTTATGATTTACATGGATTTTATTCTTGCTTACAAAGATGAATCATTTTCAGCATTTATGAAGTTTTATAGAAAAGTTTCAAATAAAAAAGGTACTTCAGTTATTTGCATTCG
Organism: Areca catechu; assembly: GCA_021397845.1. Taxonomy (NCBI): domain Eukaryota; kingdom Viridiplantae; phylum Streptophyta; class Magnoliopsida; order Arecales; family Arecaceae; genus Areca; species Areca catechu. The sequence goes on along the minus strand of CM038038.1, from coordinate 4,720,773 downwards.
TAGTGATCATGGTTCTGAATTTGAAAATCAGGATTTTGAAAACTTTTATAATGAAAAAGAAATTGAACATAATTTTTTTGTACCTAGGACACCTCAATAGAATGTGGTTGTAGAAAGGAAAAATCATACTTTAGAAGAAATGGCACATATTATGCTTTGTGAAAATGATTTGCCAAGATATTTTTGGGCTGAAGCAGTTAATACCATTTGTTATATTTTAAATCATATTTTAATTCGTCCAATTTTAAAGAAAACTTCATATGAGCTTTGGAATCAAAGAAAACAAACTTTAAAGTATTTTCATATTTTGGTTGTAAATATTTTATCATGAATAATAGTAAAGATAATTTAGAAAAATTTGATGCCAAGTCTAATGAAGGTATCTTCTTAGGATACTCTATATCAAGCAGGGCATATAGAGTTTTTAACAAGAGAACTTTAGTAGTAGAGGAGTCTATACATGTAGTCTTTGAAGAATCTGCTAACAAATTCTCTAGAAAAGAGGATATTGCTTATGCATGTGCAGGTGCTAAAAAGTTAAAGAAGCTGACATTGGATGATCAACCTTCTTAACAAAATAAAGAAGATCAAGACAAGAGTGAAAGAGAAGAAGCCATACAATCCACATCAAGATCTATCCAAGGAGTGGAGGTATGCTCATGGATATCCTAAGAAGTTAATCCTAGGTGATCCATCAAAATGGGTAAGAACAAGTTCTTTAATTAGAAATGAATGTGATTATATTGCTTTTGTTTCTCAAGTTGAACCAAAATGTTTTGAAGAAGCTGAAAAAGATCCTAATTGGATTAATGCCATGCAATAAGAATTAAATCAGTTTGAAAGAAACAATGTTTGGACACTAATAGAAAGTCTATCTAATATTTCTATTATTATCACAAAATGGGTATTTAGGAATAAATTGGATGAAAATGGTATTGTAACTAGAAATAAAGCTAGGCTAGTTGCCAAAGGCTACAATCAGGAAAAATGGATTGATTTTGTGAAACCTTTGCTCCTGTTGCTAGACTTGAGGCAATTAGATTACTTTTAGCATTTGTATGTTTTATGAACTTCAAATTATTTCAAAAGGATATTAAAAGTACTTTTCTAAATGATTTTATTACCGAAAAAGTGTTTGTTGAACAACCACCTAGATTTGAAAATCATGCACATCCTGATCATGTTTTTAAACTACATAAAGCACTTTATGATTTAAAACAAGTATCCCAAGCATGGTATGAAAGACTCAGCAAGTTTGTAATTGACAATAATTTTTCTAGAGGCCATGTTGACACTACATTATTTCTAAAGAAGAAAATTGATGATTTATTGTAGTACAAATTTATGTTGATGACATTATATTCGGTGCTACTAATAAACTTCTTTGTCAAGAGTTTGCCAAGCTTATGTGGTGAGAGTTCGAAATGAGCATGATGGGAGAACTCAACTTTTTTCTCGGACTCTAAATCAAGCAAACCAAAGATTAAATCTTTATCAACCAAGCTAAGTATACAAAAGAAATCTTAAAGAAGTTTGGGATGAAGACTACCAGATCAATAAGTACACCTATGAGCCCCTCTTGTAAACTTGATAAAGATGAACATGGCAAGTCAATTGATCAGAAATTATATAGAGGAATGATTGGCTATTTATTATATTTGACTGCTAGTAGACCAGATATCATGTTTAGTATTTGTATATGTGCTAGATATCAGTCTGATCCAAAAGAATCTCATCTATTGGTTGTTAAGCACATATTTAAATACTTATCCGGTATAATTGATATTGGTTTGTGGTATTCTAGAGATTCATCTATTGATTTAATTGGATATTCTGATACTGATTTTGCTGGGTGTAAATTAGACAGAAAAATCACAAGTGAAACTTGCCAATTTCTTGGAGTTAACTTAATCTCCTGGTTTATCAAGAAATAAATTTCAGTTGCACTATCCACAACTGAGACTGAGTATATTGCAGCAGGAAGTTGTTGTACTCAAATCTTGTGGATTAAGCAATAACTTGAAGATTTTGGAATCAAACTAATTAAGACACCCATAAGATGTAATATCACTTATGCTATATACTTATCTAAAAATCCTGTTCAGCACTCTATAAGTAGGCATATTAAAATTAGGCATCATTTTATTAGAAATCATGTTGAAAATAATGATATTATGCTTGAATTTGTTAGTACTGAAATACAACTAGTTGACATATTGACTAAGCCTCCCCAAGGTTAGTTCAGTATGATTAGAAGAGAACTTGGGGTTATCAACCTTTTGTTTGAAATTTCCAACTCTTCATAATCTTTGACCATTGTTTGATTAAAATTGCTTATTAATCTTATTCAAATTCCTCGAAATCCTTCCTATTTTGATCTTTGGTCCATTTTCCATTTTTTTCGGTTTTAAGTCAAAGTGTTGACACTTGGAAGTGTCGACACCTGGAAGTGTCGACACTTGAACAACGACAGATCGAGCTAAAATAGGGAAAACGGACGATTTTCTTGGATTTTCTCACTCCAGTTCGAGCCGACTCATCCCCTAACCGAGTTCCACCATCCTCTTCCCTCCAATTTTGGATTCAATTGATTGATTCTTTGATTAGGACATGTTCTATTCAGTTTTTCACTGTTCATTCTCCTATTTCCATTGTTCTTCATTCGATTTCACTGTGTTTGCACCGTAGAAACCCTAGGTTTTCTTCCCTTCCTGCATTTCTATCTTGTATCCTTGAAATGGGGCCTAGGAAGCAAATTGTCAGGTGTCCAAGACCATCTATTCAAGAGGAATAAAGGAGAACTAAAGCAAGGCATGAGGCTAGTGCAGTCGTTGAGCATGATATCTTTGCTAGACCCCCATTTTCTATAGCAAGTAGAATGGGATCGAAGACTATTATCGGTGGTTGTCGAGTGGACTTCGATTTCATAGACCAGCAGTACTTCAGGATAGGCCAGTAGCTAAGGATTGCAGGTTTGGCATCATTCTGCTCATTATCAGAAAGATTTTATCCGGGAATGATTAGAGAGTTTTATGGATCGCTTGCCCGAGATAGTGATGGCTGGATTACTCAGGTCCGAGGCAGAGATGTTCCTATATCAGCAGAGATTTTTAGCAGAGTATGGAACATCCCTATGACAGGATCGGTTATGGATGCTTTAGTCGACAGGATTAGTGGACTCCGATGTATCTTTGAGACAGATGATCTTCATGAGGGAGCCATTGTAGTTGCTTTGAGACTGATGCCTAAGATGAGGTTGCTGCACCATATCATTGCCCAGATTCTTCTACCAAAGATCGGTCGATTCGACTTCATCACAGAGTGTGAGCTTCTAGTCATGGTTTCTCTTGTTGGGGTTCCGGTGCACCGCAGCGGAAGTGTAATTTCAAAAAGATGAAATTTGCACCATAGTCCCTTAGCCAAGATCTCCTTACTCAGGATTAAAACATATATTAAACATATAAACATACATTGTTAGAATTAGAGTACCAACCTGTAATCGCTAATTCCAACAAAATTGATGTTGAAGGGGCTGATTGAATTCACCAGGCGTCCAAGTGTCCGCCCTCCGATGGTGATCCACATAGAGCAGTGATCAAGACAACTCTATCTTCTTTTCAATGGTTCCTTCTATTGAGTTCTTCTTCCTAGAACCCAATTGCTTGGACTATGGCTTGAATTCCTCCACACAAAAACTTGCCTCCCTTTCCTTGACCTCTTCTCCTCCTTCCACTAAGACCTTGGCCCTTTAGGCACCCTTGTCTTGAAGAAAAGACCTTGTCCTAAGAGGACATAGGCTTGTCTTAAATTGGAGGAGAAATTAAGACAATGATGTCTTAATGTAAGAAAGAAAGGAACAAATTAGAACTCCTTTCTTTCCTTTACCGTCGGAGACTTTTACTTTTATTCTTGTTCAGTAGCAGAGTTTCGACAGAGGTTTACTCTGTAAAGGAAACAATGCAAGAGCAAGAAAAAAATAAAAGAGTCTTCAGGAGAGGAAGAAAGAAAAAGATTACCCCTGTTCTAATTTTCCCGACCCTTTAAATAGAAATCAGATAGGCGCCTACACACCTCTCCGTAATCACTTTCTCATGCCCTTCTCAATTTCTCATGCCCCATCCTCCCATCTCACGGCCTTCCAGATTAAATCCCACGGCTTTTCTTAAAGGAAAAACCGCGGTGTTTTAAAAGGGAAGGGGTCGCGACTTTTCATCTCCGAAGAGATGTTATTTCGCGCGCCCGGGAAGAGTTAGCGCATTCCTTCTTTCTCAAAATCCCATAAGCCATTGGATTCCCATCCAAGGGGGGAGAGATGGTGCGCTAATCTTAAAAAGAGGCCGCCCCAAATTAAATCATCGGAGAAATATTTGGGGCGCGCCAAGAGTCCATGCGCCATGGACTCTTCCTTATGGCGCGCCAAGAGTCCATAAGCACATGGACTCTTGGCATTTGGCATGGAAAAACAAAGGGGGCGGGTGGGGAGGCTAGCCAAGCTATATGGCTAGCCAATAGGGTTAGCCATATTCCTATTTCCTCAATTAGGGTCTAATTAGGTCCAATTAGAACCCTATTTGAACCAATCCGGAACCCTAATTCGAATCCGATTCGAATAGAAGTTAGGGTTTGCAACACCTGCTAGAGTGTTATCCTGCAAAGATGATTTAATTCCAAATTAAACTCTTGATCAATCTTCTTAAGTGTGTGACCCATTGGGTTCCACATCTAGCCAGCAGTGGGTTCGAATACAAGTTGACCTAATTTGATTAGAACTCTTTCTAATCGATTTAGGTCAAACCGGGCTTACTCGATTCGATCAATTAGGACTCTTCCTAACAAGTGATCTTTGAACTTCATCAACCCACAAGACAAGATTGACGTCTAGCAACGTGTCATGTCTACCCGGAAGATATGGAAATTCTGGTGAAATACCAAAATTATCCTTCAGTAGAGAGTTACCGTATAATTAAATCTTTCGATCAGCCTGCACCCAAAATATAACTATGGATATGGATATATGTCAAATCCAATATTATATTTATTTCTAGCTCAATCTTATAATGATGATTCGATTATCTTGATATTAGAAACCATTTCTAATATCTTTACTTTAATCAAAGATTCCCTGAATCATCATCCGATTGTTGACTAGCTGGATGCAATCTCCTCTTACTAAGAGTGATCGATTCCTTGTTGACCTACTCATTACATTCACATACAATTCACCATTCCCAGTATCAATCCTGTGCATGGCTCAGTGTCATGATTAGGATTGAACCAAAGAATGGGTTCATGTACATAAGGTACTTATGGCAGTCTCAGGTTAAAAGATTACTTGTACCACTCCCACTATGAGAACCTTCTATTGACATGTAGCTAAGACTCCATTAGATGTTCTCAAGTTGGATCATATTGGTGAACTCATTCTCCAATGAGCACCCACATCCCAGTATTAGTGTCATACACAAGTGACTGTGAGAGCAGTCACCCTTTCTGGTATACATGGGATGTGCTAGTCTTACCAGAAAACCCTGATCCCCTACTCAGGGTTCCTTTGACTAGGAATACTTTAGATTAAGGTTTTAAGATTTTACGTCTCACTGGTATGATCTCATCATAACCCTAAAATCATAGCCCTAATCTATGGGGTTCATCATATAGTATAAACACAGCGTATGATGGAAAAATAATGCCTTTATTTAGAAAATTGTCAATTACAATGGTTTGGGAGATACAACATAGATTGGCTTATAGGGCATATCCCTTTCAATCTCCCACTTGCACTAAAGCCAATCGCCTTTAAATCTTAATCCCATACATTCGAGGTGGCGATCAAAATCTCGCTGTGGTAGAGCCCTAGTGAACGGGTCTGCTACATTGTTCTTTGTATCAACTCTATCTATGTAGACATCTTGTCTCTCTACTATTTCTCGGACGAGATGGAAGCGTCTCAAAATGTGCTTGGACTTATGATGAGCTCTTGGTTCCTTAGCTTGAGCAACAGCCCCAGTGTTGTCATAGTAAAGTGGCATTGGATTTTCAATTTCAGGAACAACACCCAACTCTGTGATGAACTTCTTCATCCAGACTGCTTCCTTGGCGGCTTCACTAACAGCTATATATTCTGCCTCTGTGGTTGTGTCAGCTACAGTCTGCTGCTTGGTACTCTTCCAACTCACTGCTCCACCATTTAGGATAAAAACATATCCCGAAATGGATTTGCTATCATCAGGGTCTGATTGAAAACTAGAATCAGAATAAGCTTCTAGTTTAAGATCAGAATCACCATAAACCAGAAAAATATCCTTAGTCCTTCTTAGATACTTAAGAATATTTTTAACTGCTTTCCAATGATCCTCTCCTGGATCAGCCTGAAACCTACTGACAATGCCTAAAGCATATGCCACATCAGGCCTGGTACATAACATGGCATACATTATGGACCCTATTGCCGAAGCATATGGTATAGAATTCATTCTATTTCTTTCTTCAGGTGTCTTAGGAGACATCCTTTTAGAAAAATGTATGCCTTGAATCATAGGAAGATAACCTCTTTTACTTCCTTCCATGCTGAATCTTTTCAGCACTAAGTCAATGTACCTAGATTGGGATAAACCTAGCATCCTCTTAGATCTATCTCTATAGATCTTAATACCTAGTATATAGGATGCTTCTCCCAAATCTTTCATGGAAAACTGGTTTGATAGCCAAACCTTGACTGATTGCAACATTGGGATATCATTCCCAATGAGGAGTATGTCATCTACATACAGAACCAAGAAGACTATGGCACTCCCACTAGTCTTCTTATAAACACAGGGTTCATCCACATTTTTGATAAAACCAAACTTTTTAATAGTTTCATCAAAGCGGATGTTCCAACTCCTGGAAGCTTGCTTTAATCCATAAATGGATTTCTTTAGCTTGCATACTTGATTAGGTTTATTCTTTGAAATAAAACCTTCTGGCTGTGACATGTAGACTTCTTCCTCAAGGAAACCATTGAGGAATGCAGTCTTTACAACCATCTGCCATATCTCATAATCGTGGTATGCTGCTATAGCAAGTAAAATCCGAATTGATTTGAGCATGGCAACAGGTGAAAATGTTTCATCATAATCAATTCCCTGTTTTTGTCTAAAACCTTTAGCCACTAATCTGGCTTTATAGGTTTCAACTTGGCCATCAGCCCCAATCTTTTTCTTATAGACCCATTTGCACCCAATAGGATTAACACCCTCTGGTGCATCAACCAAAGACCATACTTGGTTTACATATATAGAGTATACTTCGGATTCCATGGCTTCTTGCCATTTATCTGAATCAATACTCAAGATAGCTTCCATATAGGTCAGAGGTTCATCATTTTGAATGACTTGGGCTTCATTATTTTCAATAATAAACCCATACCTCTCAGGTGCCTGTGGCACTCTATCAGACCTACGAGGAGGAGTTTTGTATTCTGGTTCTGTCCTAACTATATATTCTAATGGTTGAGAATTGTCTATCTGTATTTCTTGTACTTCTCCAAGTTCAATAGTTCTACCATTGCCCTTTTCTAAAATGAACTCTTTTTCTAGAAAAGTGGTATGCCTGCTGACAAAAATCTTTTGTTCAGTAGGATGGTAGAATAGATATCCTCTACCTTCTCTAGGATATCCTACAAATAGACATTTATCCGCTCTAGGTTCCAACTTATGTCCAAAATTTCTTTTAACATAAGATGGACATCCCCATACCTTGAAATATTTAAGATATGATTTCTTTCCACTCCAAATTTCATATGGAGTACTAACAACGGATTTAGAAGGTACCTTGTTCAGAATGTAAACAGCAGTTTCTAGGGCATGACCCCAGAAGGAAATGGGTAAATTTGTGAAGCACATCATGGATGTACCATATCTAATAAGGTACGATTCCTCCTTTCAGCTATACCATTTAGCTGTGGTGTATAAGGAGGGGTCCATTCAGAAAGGATTCCATTAACTTTAAGATAGTCTAAAAACTCCGTGGATAAGTATTCTCCTCCTCGATCAGAACGAAGAACTTTAATACTTTTTCCGGTTTGTTTTTCGACCATACTTTGATACTCCTTAAATTTATCAAAGGCTTCAGATTTGTGTTTCATAAGATACACATATCCGAACCTAGATAAATCATCTGTAAAAGTGATAAAATATGAGTATCCTCCTCTGGCCTGAGTTGTCATTGGACCACATATATCAGTATGTATAAGTCCTAATAACTCAGTTGACCTTTCCCCATGTCCAGTGAATGGAGTTTTTGTCATCTTACCCATGAGACATGATTCGCAAGTTCCTAATGATTCATACTCATAAGGATCAAGGAATTTTTCCTTGTATAACTTGCTAATCCTAGACTCATTAACATGACCAAGTCTATGATGCCAAAGTAAAGTATCATTAAAGTCTTTTCTTTTCCTTTTAGTATTGACATGAAAAATACTATCATTGGAAGAAAGAGTTAAGAGCCCATTGCTAAATATGCCAGAACAAATAATTTTATTAGATAACATTATCGACCAACCAGTGCTCGTTACATCCATTACATATCCTTGTTTTAATAACAAATGAATAGATATAATGTTCCTAATAATCTTTGGCATATAGTAACAAATTTCTAACTCCAAGATCTTCCCTGAAGGCAACTTCAGAATATAGGTCCCTACAGCTTCTGCTTGGATGATATCACCACCAGCACCGTAGAGATTGAAGTCACCTTCCTTCAATACTTTAAGCTTGTGGAGGTCCTGCAAAGATTTGCATATATGGTAACCACAAGCGGTATCCAATACCCAAGTATTTGATATAGACGAATTTAATGTCAATATAGTATGTATCTCATACATACCTTTTGGTGCATCTGCCACACCAGGCTTCACATTGCAAGGTAAGCCTTACAATTCCTTTTCCAATGTCCCGCTTTGCCGCAAAAGAAACAGGTTGACTGTTTTGAGGCCTTCTTTCCTTTCTTGTTCTTATTGATGCCACCCTTAGGGTTTAGCCTCCTATTAAAATCCTTTTTGCCTGATTTCTTCTTATTTGTCTTATCAACAAGAAGAAGTGGAGCCTTTTCTTTCTTAACGTGGCTCTCTGTTGTTTTTAACATATTTAACAGCTCAGGCAAGGAAGTGTTCAGTTTGTTCATATGATAATTCAAGACAAACTGAGAAAATGACTCCGGGAGTGATTGCAGGATTAAATCCTGATTCAGCTCCTCATCCATAATAAACCCTAATTGACCCAATCTGGTGATTAAGTCAATTACCTTCAGGACATGATCCTGAACGGATGTACCCTCTATCATCCTAGCACGGAATAACTGCTTAGATATTTCGTATCTAGCAGTTCTGCTTTGTTCTCCATAAAGCTCCTTTAAATTGAGCATTATGGATTGAGTATCCATGCTTTCATGCTGCCTCTGTAACTCATTGGTCATAGAGGCCAGTATGATACATTTGACAGTGAGGGAGTCATTCTGCTATATTTTGTATGTGGTCATGTCTTCCTGTGTAGCATCATCCCCTAGTGGATTAAGACTAGGGGTATCAAGAATATAAGAAAGTTTTTCTGAACTCAGTACAATCTTTAAGTTTCTCAACCAGTCCACATAGTTTGGACCAGTCAATTTGTTGGTATCTAAGATGCTTCTCAGTGATAATGAAGATGCCATTTATCTACATTTAATAAAGAACAATACATAAGCAAACAACCATGAAATGACTTACATAATTAAATTAGGTCTTCAATTTAATTATGTCTCCCACTATTTTATCAAAAATCATAGCCCTCACTATGATAATCGAGAAGAACCCTGATCGGTTTTCTTAGTGAGATTGAGATCCTTATAACTTATTAAAGATCTTGCAGATAACACAACAAATCTTTTATAAGCTCAAAGATAGGAAACTCTTCCAATTATATCTCATATAATTCTCAAGAATAACTTGGCCTCTAGAACATTATAAGTCTTGCAGAAAACACAACAAACCATAATGTTCTAGTTAAGTCAAGACCCTTTCATTTCTATACAGTCAGTATTCAAATATAATGCCCTTGCAGATAACACAACAAGGCATTATACTGAATATACTGTAAGCATATCTTTGCACCAAACCAATATTATATCAATCACCCTATTAGGTCTTGTAGATAACACAACAAACCTAATGTGGTTCATAACACAGTAATAATCCAGCATGAAGGAAGGCCAACATATAGCATTTTTTTAACACTAAGCATTTAAGTCAAGATTTAAATATAATCAAATCGGCAAGGCAAGTGGAAGAGATGTGGGAGTCCCCCCGTTGCTTTCCTAGACACCAATAATAATTGGCCAGGTCAGTCAACGGAACCAATTAAAAACCACGATTCTCTTTACCTTCCCAGAACACCTTTCTAGACACCGAATGATCAATTGTTCATCATGACTAGTGATGCTTATTAGTTAAATATACTATGACTTAATATAATTTTAAGAAGAGGGCTTTATAAAATTTGCCAGCACATTCTAATAGAAGATATCACACAGATAAAAACAAATATGTGCTAAGTGTGTCATCATACTAGGACAACCATTTACCACATAATGGATCCACCATTATGCCAGGGCAACCTTATTTCAGTATGATGACTTCAAAACTAATCATATCTCTATAATAATTAGGGTTTGAGTGAAAAACCCTAATTAGTGGCATACATCAAAACATTATGCATCCCATAAATTATGCTAAGTGTATCAGCATTCAAGGGTTTAAAACCCTAATTGCGATACTACAACAAAAACATATATAAATAATTTGTCATATGTTTTAACTGTAATAAGGATGGCTCTGATACCACTGTTGGGGTTTCGGTGCACCGCAGCGGAAGTGTAATTTCAAAAAGATGAAATTTGTACCATAATCCCTTAGCCAAGATCTCCTTACTCAGGATTAAAACATATATTAAACATATAAACATACATTGTTAGAATTAGAGTACCAACCTGTAATCGCTAATTCCAACAAAATTGATGTTGAAGGGGCTGATTGAATTCACCAAGCGTCCAAGTGTCCGCCCTCCGATGGTGATCCACACAGAGCAGTGATCAAGACAACTCTATCTTCTTTTCAATGGTTCCTTCTATTGAGTTCTTCTTCCTAGAACTCAATTGCTTGGACTATGGCTTGAATTCCTCCACACAAAAACTTGCCTTCCTTTCCTTGACCTCTTCTCCTCCTTCCACTAAGACCTTAGCCCTTTAGTCACCCTTGTCTTGAAGAAAAGACCTTGTCCTAAGAGGACATAGGCTTGTCTTAAATTGGAGGAGAAATTAAGATAATGATGTCTTAATGTAAGAAAGAAAGGAACAAATCAGAACTCCTTTCTTTCCTTTACCATCGGAGACTTTTACTTTTATTCTTATTCAGTAGCAGAGTTTGACAGAGGTTTACTCTGTAAAGGAAACAATGCAAGAGCAAGAAAAAAATAAAAGAGTCTTCAGGAGAGGAAGAAAGAAAAAGATTACCCCTGTTCTGATTTTCTCGACCCTTTAAATAGAAATCAGATAGGCGCCTACACACCTCTCCGTAATCACTTTCTCACGCCCTTCTTAATTTCTCACGCCCCATCCTCCCATCTCACGGCCTTCCAGATTAAATCCCACGGCTTTTCTTAAAGGAAAAATCGCGGGTTTTAAAAGGGAAGGGGTCGCGACTTTTCATCGCCGAAGAGATGTTATTTCGCGCGCCCGGGAAGAGTTAGCGCATTCCTTCTTTCTCAAAATCTCATCAGCCATTGGATTCCCATCCAAGGGGGGAGAGATGGTGCGCTAATGCTTAAGAAAGAGGCCGCCCCAAATAAAATCATCGGAGAAATATTTGGGGCGCGCCAAGAGTCCATGCGCCATGGAATCTTCCTTATGGCGCGCCAAGAGTCCATAAGCGCATGGACTCTTAGAATTTGGCATGGAAAAACAAAGGGGGCGGGTGGGGAGGCTAGCCAAGCTATATGGCTAGCCAATAGGGTTAGCCATATTCCTATTTTCTCAATTAGGGTCTAATTAGGTCCAATTAGAACCCAATTTGAACCAATCCGGAACCCTAATTCGAATCCGATTCGAATAGAAGTTAGGGTTTGCAACACCTGCTAGAGTGTTATCCTGCAAAGATGATTTAATTCCAAATTAAACTCTTGATCAATCCTCTTAAGTGTGTGACCCATTGGGTTCCACATCTAGCCAGCAGTGGGTTCGAATACAAGTTGACCTAATTTGATTAGAACTCTTTCTAATCGATTTAGGTCAAACCGGGCTTACCCGATTCGATCAATTAGGACTCTTCCTAACAAGTGATCTTTGAACTTGATCAACCCACAAGACAAGATTGACGTCTAGCAACGTGTCATGTCTACCCGGAAGATATGGAAATTCTGGTGAAACACCAAAATTACCCTTCAGTAGAGAGTTACCGTATAATTAAATCTTTCGATCAGCCTGCACCCAAAATATAACTATGGATATGGATATATGTCAAATCCAATATTATATTTATTTCTAGATCAATCTTATAATGATGATTCGATTATCTTGATATTAGAAACCATTTCTAATATCTTTACTTTGATCAAAGATTCCCTGAATCATCATCCGATTGTTGACTAGCTGGATGCAATCTCCGCTTACTAAGAGTGATCGATTCCTTATTGACCTACTCATTACCTTCATATCCAATTCACCATTCCCAGTATCAATCCTGTGCATGGCTCAGTGTCATGATTAGGATTGAACCAAAGAATGGGTTCATGTACATAAGGTACTTATGGCAGTCTCAGGTTAAAAGATTACTTGTACCACTCCCACTATGAGAACCTTCTATTGACATGTAGCTAAGACTCCATTAGATGTTCTCAAGTTGGATCATATCAGTGAACTCATTCTCCAATGAGCACCCATATCCCAGTAATAGTGTCATACACAAGTGACTGTGAGAGCAGTCACCCTTTCTGGTATACATGGGATATGCTAGTCTTACCGGAAAACCTTGATCCCCTACTCAGGGTTCCTTTGACTAGAAATACTTTAGATTAAGGTTTTAAGATTTTAGGTCTCACTGGTATGATCTCATCATAACCCTAAAATCATAGCCCTAATCTATGGGGTTCATCATATAGTATAAACATAGCGTATGATGAAAAAATAATGCCTTTATTTAGAAAATTATCAATTACAATGGTTTGGGAGATACAACATAGATTGGCTTGTAGGGCATATCCCTTTCATCTCTGGTACAGCACACTCCAGTATGCTTCCCGGTGCTCATGGTATATCGGTTGACTGAGGCATCGATTAGCCAGAGATTTTGTCTGCCTTATGGCATGGGATTGACCTTACTGTTTAGAGCTTATGAAGTGATTGTAGACGATGAGCCCTACATGCAGCTACTTCATACAGATATCTATGACATTGGATCACTTCACCGGATGAGTTATCAGCTTGTCAGAGGCCAGTGGAGATGATGCATATCTGGGCAGGTCACTAACGAAGATGATGATGTGGCATAGGAGGAGCATATCTTTTTAGGTGAGGTAGGGCCCTCAGAGCCATCCAGTGATATTCCTGAGGTTCAGTCTGAGCTTTTGGTATTGCTAGAGCCCACTCCTCAGCCTGAGCCAGCATAGACAGGTATCCCTGGTGCTATAGATAGCTTGGAGGATAGGGTCGCTCGCATTGAGACTGAAGTGATGTTCATTTATTAGCGAGTCGACAGGATTCATATGGAGATGAGGGAGAGCCATCGAGGACTGAGTGATGGCATCTCTGCCATTTTGTCTGCATTGGCTAGACCTTAATCAGGCAGAGCTCCTGCACCTTTAGCTCTAGCTGATTCACCTCTAGCACTACCTGCTCCAGGACTGGATTTGGATGATGATGAGACTGACTCTGCTGAGTTTGAGATTGATGATCTGATGATAAAGCCAGTGCCAGAGGTAGAAGCTGACCTTCCTAGGAGTCCTATTTCTGACCCATCTAGATCATCCTTTCCGACTCCGATCCTATCATCCTCACCTTCTAGATCTGATCCACATCCTACTTCCATTCCCATACCTACTCCTGTCATTCCATCATCCTTTGATTCACGTATCTTACATTCTCCATCTTTGCATACATTCTCTCTTATCAGGGAACTAGGATTTTATACCCCTTGTTTCTACTGTCTTGACTCAGGACCTATCTTTGATCATACATCCCTTCATACTGATTTTGATACAGCCATTCCAATCAGTGTTGTTCCTGCTGCTAACATAGCTTCTACCTCTTTCACACCAGCTAGAGGCAAGACTTATGTTAGACACAGAGGACAAGGATGTCGTGGTTTATCAAGACCGACCAGGACCTGTCTTGCTGATCTTCGACCCATATGGCCTCGATCTCGTTCTTTTACTGATACTACACCGATCGAGATTGGATCCTCAGATGACAAGGAGTATGCTTAAGACAGTCTTTATATTTAGAGAGTTTATATTTCAGCACTCTTGTATGCATTTATGTTTATTTACTATCCTGTATCTTTACTTGTATCAATGTATGAAGTGTGCTTCAATGAATGAAATCTTTTTATATATATATATCAATGTTTTTCCTTGGAATTGTATTGCTAAATTTATGTGATGTTTTCATCCTTCCCTCTGCTCTAACCTTTTTTTATGATGACAAAAAGGGAGAGAATTAAGTGAGAAGTAAGGGGGAGAGATAAAAATAAAAAAAAGATATATGAGAAGGAGAGATAAAAACAAAAGAAAGATATGAGAATAAAATGAAAAGCAGTTTGTGTGCGAAAGAAAAATGAATATAAAAAAATGAGCAATGAGTGAGGGGGAGTAATCCTTCCTTTGCTGAATTGTATAATTAGTTTGCTAAAATTTCTTACAAAATCTTTAAATGCAACTTTTCGGTTTATGAAAACTCATTGAAAATCAGTTTTTCGAATCATCTTTTAAGGGGAAGTATTTATACTCTTCAATCTTTTATTCATTTTTTTTTTTTTGATTACATTCACTATTGCTTTATGTTGAATTTCTTATCTTAAAGCATGTTTTATCTCCGATACTCATTTAGAGTATCATGATACATGAAATTGTTTTTAGCTCTGATACTCTTATGGTTCTAATTCAATTCAAATAAGCTTTTAGACTTTATCTCTTGCCTTTCTTTACTATAATACAAAATGCAATAAGCTTTATGCAAATTGAAAATTCTTTTAAGAGCTTATTATATGAATTATACTTAAAGATTTTGTCATCATCAAAAAGAAGGAGATTGTTGACTCCGTTATTGATTTTGATGATAAGCAAAATATTTAAGTATAAGTTGAGTACTAACATGTTCCTTGAAGTGTGTTTAATAGAAAAAGGCATTCATCAAAATAGCTAAATTGGATTGCTTGTCAAATGATGAAGAAACCATTTCTGTGGATGAAAGATCAGTTATAAATGGACTTAAGTACTCGAGAAATACTTGAAAGGACTTAAAGAGTTCAGCACAAAAAGGTTGCAGTAGAGTTTCAGTAATTTTTGAAGAAATCTCAGCAAGTGTCGACTCACAGTTCAAATGTCGACTCATGGCAGTGTAAGTGTCGACTCAAGCTGGCACGCAAAAAAAGTTTCAGATGGCACGGCTGAAGTATCGACTCATGCCATTCAAGTGTCGACTCAAGGCCTGAGAAAAATTTCTTACGGAACATGCTAAAGTGGAAGACTTGCTTGAAGTGTCAACTTATGGATATCAAGTGTCGACTCGAGTATCGACTCACCTGAAGAAGTGTCGACTTACTTGAGAATTCCATAAAGCTTCAATGAAGAATTTTGATCTAGGTATCGACATATGGGATTTAAGTGTCAATCCTAAGTGTCGACTCATAACTTGAAATGTCGATACTTGGAGTTCTGGAAACTGTAACGGCTAGTTTTTCAAATGCAGACTCGGTCCTCTTGGCTTCCAATGGCTAGTTTTTCATGTCTAATGATCATAAACCATCTTTAAGGCCTTGGATGATATTTAAGTGATTTGAATTCAAGAAAATCATAACAAGAAAAAGAAAAAATACAAGAAAGAAGAGAGAAGCAAGTGCATTCACTCATATTCATTGAGAGCAACTATCCTCAAGCAAAAAGAAGTCTCCAAGCATTCAAAGCTATCAAGAAGCATTTAAGTCCAACATTTTTGAGCTTTGATTAAGGCTTCATTAAGTTCAAGACAAGCAACTTCTCCAAGCTTCAAAGAGATATCAGCTTTACATTAGAAAGCTTTTCTTATTACTTTTCTTTATCTCATATCTTTGTTGTAAAGGATTTTGGTGAGCCTAAGAACAAAACCAAGGAGGTTTTTGGTTAGCCTAGTTGAAAACCAAGGAGGTTACTGGTTAGCCTATTTGAAAACCAAGAAGGTTTTTGGTTAGCCTAGTTGAAAACCAAGGAGGCTTTTGGTTAGCTTACTTGAAAACCAATGAGGTTTTTGATAAGCCTAGTTGAAAACCAAGGAGGCTTTTGGTTAGCTTACTTGAAAACCAAGAGGTTTCTTTTGGTGAGCCTTGTAAAAATCAAAAGGGGTTTTGATTAGTGAGCCCGAAAAATTATTCGGCTGTAATCGTGGGAGATTATAGTGAATTTCTAAGTGGACCTTGGGGAGTGGATGTAGGTGCATTGGAAAGCACCGAACCACTATACTTGGCTTGTGTTTATGATTGTCTATTGCTTTCTTTACTTGCTCTTATATTTGTTGCATTTATACTTCCGCTGCATACTCTTCAAGAGCATACTCTTTCACCTCACACTAGCACTTGATTTAATATTTATATTGGCACACATTCTTGCAAGTATTTTTTAGAAACCCAATTCATCCCCCCTCTTGGGTTGCTTACTGGGCAACACCTGCACCACCTGGAAGAGGAAGATTTTACTAGGGATCTCAAGCCCTGTAGCATCTCCTGCCAAACCAGTGCTTTGTCAGGTCTCCCCAAATATGGCAGAATGATGCTAGGAAGAGGCAGTGTTCTATCGGGGTGTCAGGCCCCATGGCATGCCACTCGCACTCGTTGTAGAAGAGACGTGCACTTCTCATTACTTCACCTGCATCCATGATAGAATTCCCCTTATGGAGGCTATGAATCCTATCCCCCTACTATTGGGAAGAGAGGAAGGAGCATACCTACATCTTGTCTGCATGGGGCGCTCCTAGGGAGCACCAGGTCAGGGCTCTACGTCCCACCAGAGGTACGATGCTTCTATAAGAAACTCAAAGGGGCTTCCGGCAAAGGTAAGGAAAAAGAGCAAGTGACAAGTCACAACAAAAAAAGGGCAGGCGACCAGCAAGGCTCTAAGGGCAAGAGGGTCACACAAGAACTCCCCCTAGAGCTCCTGCTACAGGAGCCCTCGCTACTTAAGCCCTCATTGCTCAAGCTCTCATTGCTCCAACTCTCCTCCTATCATCTCTTGAATCCTCTAAGAGTGGAGATCACTTTGAGATCTATCGAGGAGGATCTGTTTCCCTTGATTGTCCAATAACTTGATCATCGAAGTGCCCCCACCGGGATCCTCGGCTCGGGTATTTTTTTGCAGGACTGGCCACACGCGGGAGATGTCAGGTGGGAAGTCCACCAACCAGTGTCACGTAGGAGCTACAGGCCACGGCGATCTAGGCGACAACACTAAGTATAAACAAAAAGTATTAAATCAAAACAAAATTTCATTTTATGTCAACCCATACAGATTTTATTGGATATTTAAAAAGCCACTATCCAAAATAGAATAATTGGAACACTTGTATATGATATATTCTAAACAAAAAAAAATTACCAAGCATTTGCAAAATGTTCCAGAACAACAAAATGTCTAGAACAACTGGAACAATCTACTATAATAAACACTCTACCTACTCTCATTTTCTTCATAGCTTAGTTGAGTTTAATTTAATGATAAGTTTTGGCTACTCTCAAAGCTTTATGTGATTGAAGCATTTTTTAGTGATAGTGTGATTGCAGCTCTCCAATTATAAGTTTGATGGCAATACCTCCAAGGGTTTCAATTGTGCTACTTCTAGGCATCTTTAAATTATAAACATTAGCAATTATTAAGATCGGCATTACATAGAGAGTTAGTACACAACAATGATAAATGACATTATCTTAACATAATTTAGTCTAATCTCAGGAGATTGATAGATACCATAACCTTGCATGAGCTATAATGGACAACGCATGCAATTTTAGTATTCTAGTGCATAGTATTGTAATTAAAAAGAACTAACATTTATATTAAAGTAAACATGAAACAATTTTATCCTTTGCCTATCACTTGCAATTGGATTTGCCCTCCTCGCCTTCATGGGACTCTTGGCCTCTTTGCACTCATTGGTATTTGAGAAGTGGCTCCTGCACCTTAATCCTTTTATGGCCTCTTTCTTTTTCTAACCTGCAAGTACCACAAAATTTTATAGAGTCATAGTGACTCATGTAAGACTACAAAGTATCTTACATTATATGCTTTATAGATGCTAGGAGTTTCTTAGATCTAGGTCCTTTAGATTGGTCCTTGTGCTTACATGTTCTTTTGTTATGGCCATATTGACCACGGTCCTTGCATTGCATTTTCAATCCAATCCTAACTAACTTGTTGATGTTCTTGAGATTTTTATCTTTATCCTTCTTTCTATTTTTCTTAGTCTTTTTAGGCATCTTCTTGATGGAAGGAAGCAAGATAGTCCCATTATTCTCTTAGGACCATATCCTTTGGCCATTCAATACCTGCAATGCATACTAATAAGCTATCAAATATGCTTTCTTATAACAATCATCAACATACATATTTGCTTTTTGTTTCATCCAATTGATGCATGAGATTGCATGGATGCACGGTATGCCAGCTAAGTCCTATCATCTACTTGAGCAAGACTTCTCACTAAGGTTTACAATATCATATCATCTGAAACTCTAACTTCATATTTTAACACTCCATTAAGCCTTGAAGTGCAGACCCTCGACCCTACTTTAGCATTTTCTAACTTCTTTTTTATACTTAGACATATATTATCTGAGTTTACTATCATTTATTTCTTCTCAAACATCCTCTCCATCAATGCAGCCCTTATTTCTTCTAACATATATATTATATATTTATTCCTTGCTTGAATAATATAAATATTAAAAGTTTCAAGTAGTTTATTAACAATTATGTCATATTTTGAAAAGATGACGATAAATGCCTTTTAAGTAGGTAGACCTTGGTTTATAAAGTCTTTAACAAACATGCCTAATAATTCTTGCATTTCCTTAATGGTATTATTAAAATTTGCATGATTTGTGGTACAACTATCCAAAACTGTTTTTTAACTTTATAGCTAGGATTAGATTTTCTCCAATTGGCATATATGTGACTTGCATAGTTTCTATGCCTTTCATGTAGAATCAATTTTCCAACTGCTTTAAGAAGGCCTTGTGGCAAACAAACCTTACATGTTAAGTTATTAACATAATATAAGAGAAATAATCAAAGATGATGGAAAACAAGTTATTATGGTATTAATAGAACTACCTTCTACTTGTCACTAATTATTGTACAGCCATGGCCATCATAAATTCTAAGATCATTAAGTAGTATTTCTAGAAACCAAGTTTAAGTATTCTTACTCTCACCCTCATTTTGAAAAGATATTGATAAATGCCTTATAGAAGTAGGTAGACCTTGGTTTATAAAGTCTTTAACAAACATGCCTAATAATTCTTGCATCTCCTTAGTGGTATTATTAAAATTTGTATGATTTATGGTACAACTATCCAAAACTATTTTTTAAGTTTATATCCAGGATTAAATTTTCTCCAATTGGCATATATGTGCCTTGCACAGTTTCTATGCTTTGCATATGGAATCAATTGTCTAACTGCATTAAGAAGGCCTTGTGTCAAACAAATATTACATGTTAAGTTATTAATATAATATAAGAGAAACAATAAAAGATGATGGAAAACAAGTTGTAATGGTATTAATAGAACTACCTTCTACTAGTCACTAATTATTGTATAGCCATGGCCATTATAAATTCTAAGATCATTAAGGAGTATTTCTAGAAACTAAGTCTAAGTGTTCTTACTCTCATGTTCAACAATTGTCCAAACTATTTAGAATATTTGGTTGTTTCCATCTCTTCCTACAACATAAAAAAGTTAGCCTTCGAAAAATATCTTTAAGAAATAACTATCCAATCCAATGGTTGGCCTACACCTTGCTAGCCAACCTCTCTTTAGAGCATCAAATCCCATATAAAATCAATGGAAATATGGTGTCCTCCCAATAGTTGGCCTATCAACTTCAATCTTAAAAATAATATTCTTATTTATCTTTCTCAGCTATGCAGTATAGGACCATAACTTATGGTAATGGTCCTCTCAAGTATCTGTAATTGTTGCCACCTAGATCGCCGTGGCCGGTAGCTCTTACGTGGCCTAGGTGAGTGGGCTCCGTGCCAGCGTCATCGGGCTCGTTGGTCGGAGACGATCAAGGGGAACATAGTTGTAGTTGGGATGAAAGGGGCTTGGTACTATAGTGGCCCTCCTGTGGGCCTCTCCGGTGAGGAGTAATCTTCTTCCTTATCGTCAGTCTGTTGGGCGATACCTGCAAAACAGGAGAGACCTGCACCGGGGATTCTGGCAAAGGCACTCCGACGATCAAGTCAGCGGAACGATCAAAGGAAATAAGGGACCTCTGAGACGGAGAGCTTGGGGGGCTCTCTGTTGCCAGAGGGTGATAGATAATGTCAGAATGAAGAGAGTGTGTTGTCTCTTACCCCTCTTACCTCTTTCCGCTGCTCTTATGTAGACGAGTGGCTCTTGGTGTTCAGAGGGGCACATTCTTCTCGGTATAGGCCTGTGAAGCTTCTGCAGGCCAGGGAGGCTTAGGTAGGTTGGTCAACTTTCCCTTTCTTGATGGTTCCGGAGGTTGGTGGAGGAGCACAGCGCCTCGGATGTGGCACTATTCACTAGTTAGTGTAAACGGTAGCTTAGGAAACTTAAATGCAAACCTTTCTTGGCAGGTGGCATGTCAGGCGGCGTGTCATAGGACCCACGTGGAGGGGGGGATCCATGGAAAGAGCGCCGGGCCCATGTGGATGGGCCCCTCGGGAAGCGCGCCGGGTCCACATGAATGAGGCCGAACTACGCGATGCACCCAGCGACCGAGCTGGGATGAAATGCCGAAGTGTCGAGCTGGATGGGATGCTACTTCAGATCGCCATGCGGGATTGTGGACTGCGCGAAGGCCCGTGCATGCTGATCGAGGCGAAGTGCAAGGCTCCATGCACATGGATGCGAACCCACATGTTGCGGACCCATACGCTGCTCCTGGTCAAGACTAGACCGCGGGATGGCGGAGTTGGACCATGGGCATGCTGGGGCGCGGAGCAAGTGTGGATGGAACTGGGCGCCATGCGGGTGCGCCGAACCTGGCACCACAGGGGCGTGCTGAACTGGGCACGCGGGCATGTGGGCGTACCGAGCTGGGCGTTACGCATGCCGGAGCTGCCATGGGAGGAATGCTCGGACGTGGGAGCGCCGTACCTAGCAAAGCTGGGCTGAGCAGGGCCGAGGTGAGCTACGCCGTGGGCGAGGTCGGGCGGAGCCGCGCGGAACACTGCCAGGATGCCGGTCGGGCCGAGTCGGAGACACGCAGAGCACTGCCTTACCTGCGGTTGTGCCGAACCACTCCCCAAACCGGGCGGATCCGAACTGGGGTGAGGCGGAGGCCTCTCACGGGCGAGCCGGGCACCAGATAAAAGCACGCGGGGCCTGCCGAGGTGGGCGAAGCCGGAGAAGAGCTAGGTCGTGCCCTAGCACGGGCGGATCCGGGCCAGACCGTGCAGAGCCGGAGCAAGCCGGAGTCGCGCTACCCTGGGCGTGCTGCGCCGGGCTCAGAGGCGACGAACCGGACGCTGGCGGAGCTGGGGCACGGTGGCAAGGTCGGACTGGCAGGCTCCTCCCCTGCTGCTGGAGCGTGCAGGTGAGGGAGCCAGTCCATCGTGCGGGCAGTGGTCGGACCGGTCAGATCAGGGCGGAGCCAAACTGGGGTGAGGCGGAGGCCTCTCACGGGCGAGCTGGGCGCCGGACGGAAGCACACGGGGCCTGCCGAGGTGGGCGAAGCCGGAGAAGAGCTGGGTCGTGCCCTAGCACAAGCGGATCCGGGCCAGACCGTGCAGAGTCGAAGCAAGCCGAGTCGTGCTGCCCTGGGCATGCTGCGCCGGGCTCAAAGGCGACGAACCGGATGTTGGTGGAGCTGGGGCACGGCGGCGAGGTCGGACGGGCGGGCTCCTCCCCTGCTGCTGGAGAGTGCAGGCGAGGGAGCCAGTCCATCGTGCGGGCAGTGGCCGGACCGGTCAGATCAGGGTGGAGCCGAACTGGGGTGAGGTGGAGGCCTCTCGCGGGCGAGCTGGGCACCGGACGGAAGCACGCGGGGCCTGCCGAGGTGGCGAAGCCGGAGAAGAGCTGGGTCGCACCCTAGCGCGGGCGGATCTGGGCCGGACCGCGCAGAGCCGGAGCAAGCCTGAGTCACGCTGCCCTGGGCGTGCTGCGCCGGCTCAGAGGCGACGAACTGGACACTGGCGGAGCTGGGGCACGACGGTGAGGTCGGACGGGCAGGCTCCTCCCCTGCTGCTGGAGCGTGAAGGCGAGGGAGCCAGTCCATCGTGTGGGCAGTGGTCGGACCTGGGAGCCCTATCTCAGAGCCGGAGGGGATGCACGGGTGACTGGGTCACGTGGAGTCGGACGTGTGCCGCGCCGGGCTTGGAGGCTCCTGGACCGTGCCGCGCTGGGCACGGAGGTTCTTGGATGGTGTAGTGCCAGAGCTGGAGCTCGGGCGGTGCGGGACTGGATTCGGTCAGGGGCGTGCCGTGGTCGAGCCGAGCTCGACTTGACGGTCGAAGTGAGGCCGAGGTACTGAGGTTCTCCGCCGAGGTGGGGCCGAGCCGAGCTGGGCTGAACCGCCACGTGGCTGAAGTGGGGCCGAGCTGAGCTGGGCTGAACCGCCACGTGGCCAAAGTGGGGCCAAGCCGAGCTGGGCCGAATCGCCACATGGCCGAAGTGGGGCCGAGGTGGAGAGGTGCCTGACCGAGGTGGAGAAGTATGTGGCCACGCCAGCCTCCAAGGAGGACGCGTGTCAGGGGCGATTGGATCTTGTTTACTACTGTAATACTAATCATTATCAATATCCTTCACTTGGCTCTATAGCACTACATCCTAGTTACAATCAAGGCATATTTTCTTTTAATCTTCCAGCTATTTCACATTCCAATTAGGGTTAACCTTAGACTTATTAACATATTCATTAGTAAGCCATTCAAAAAAACTTATCTATTTCTCAAACTCCTACAGCACTTAAGCTCATTTTCAAGAATTTTTACAACAAATGTCTTTTCCATTTGCATCTAGCTTGTATGTATCTTCCAAGGACACTTCTCCACATATATGACCTCCATCTTTTTCTCACATCTCATTTCCATCTAATATTATATCTATTTAATATAACATATCTCTAATGTCATCCTCAATTTAAACTTTACATCTCTATTATCATACTTTAGATTGTAATAAGTGTACCTTATCCTTCTCTTACTTCTAGATTCAAAGAGATCATCCTCACCACCATCTGGAGTTAGGACTATGTGAAGCTTCATGGTCGCTATGGTAACCATAAATTTGTAAAAAACTAAAAGCTTTATTACCTTCAACTATTCCAATATCTAGTCCAATAATATCTAGTGTTTGTGTATCTGGTCCACTTGCATCAGGTTTATGGTCCACTTGCATCAGGTTTAACAGCATTTGGTCCAAGTGTATCTAATCTAACAATACCTGATTCAATATCATTAGCTCCACTTCCAAGTCCATCTACTCCAAATTAAAGATCATGACTTTGGTACTATCCTTATTCCTAGCTTCTAGATATCTTCATCATCTATCATGAGCTCATCATCACTCAAAGTCTCCTCAAATTCATTTGGCTCCATGGGCACATAGTCAAGATCATTATCTATATCAATATGTCTGTCATTATCTACAAGTGTTGCAACTTAACTATTTCTCTCAATTTCATCTAATATATTAGTAACTATAGTCTCAGCATTAGACTCTTTAACTTTAATTATATTTTTATCTTTTAAATCCTGAATAGCCACAGCTTCTACATACATCACAATGGTCCCATATTGAAGTGCAATGGGTACCATTTCCATTACTTCATTATCTCTGCTAATCTCTTTAACACCCTTATTTATATTTATGTCTGGAACTTTGTACCAAAATTTTGATATTTTTTAATATCCTAAGTTCTTGACTATATCTACCAACTCAAAGTATGAAATGAAATTTGGATCACAGTTATCCCATATATTAACCTTCCCTTCTACATATGTCACTTGCAGATGCCTTTGTAAAGTATCCCCATGATGTATCTAAATGTTGAACGACACATTTTATATGATAAACTCAATATTGCTTACTATTAATAAATAAAATAATATAATATTTATTAAAATAATTAATATGTAACTACATCACTTTAATTATTTAATTTTAACTATTCAAGTATTGTAAATAGTATATTTGACATATGCTTTGTAATGCATGTAACATTACATAATTACCTAATAATTTCTACTTGTTTGTCACCCTTATGCAATACAAAACCATAGTTAATTGATCAAATAAATGGTCAACTAAATATAATATGAAACTCACTTTTTTCCTTTGTTGCAAAAACATCTTTGACATTTTTTCAAATAGCTTGATGAGGACCATTAAGGGAGAGGTTCAATAAGGGACCATTGAGAGAGAAGGGAATTAGTACTTTGTTGCTGAGATGATTATCCATGGTATCATATCGAAGCTTTCAAGGCCCTCAAACTTGCAATTTTGTAATTCTAGATCCTAATCTAGCTCTTCACCCTTTTAAGCATATATAAATGAGGGGCATTTGAAAACAAATTCCTAAATGCAAACTCTAATCTCAACCTTCACCTCCTTCAACCCTTGTCCTCTTTCTTTCTATTTCTTTATCTCGATCTCTCTCATTTTCCATCTATTTTTTGTACTTAATATTATGCAAGATACATCATCTTTGCAATATTGATATATCATTTTTATGTCATCACTTATCGGTTGATGGTAGGCTAATATTATAGTAACATACCAAATACATGTATCTTATTAAAAAATTTAAATGATATACTAAAATTTAAAAATATAATTTTTTAAGCAATTAAGCCTTTTCTTGTTGGTATCCTACTCATCTAGGAGTTCATGCATGATCTGCAGCATGCTCCCATTTGATAAAGGTTAATGGTGATCAAGCTAGACATGGAGTATGCTTATGACTGGATGTGATGGTCCTTCTTGCACCGGACACTCCATGACTTTGGGTTCCATGATAAGTGGATCAACTAAATCATAGATTGTGTGGAGACCCTGAGCTTTGATATCTTGGTCAACTGTGCCCAACAGAGTTCTTCTACTCGACCGGCGAACTTCGACAAGGGTTCCCTCTATCCCCCTACCTCTTTATTTTATGTGCGATGCTCTGTCTCGTAGTTTATGGGTGATTATTCAGAGGGCGGAGCTGGAGCCCTATTGGCCTGCCCCTCTCGCATATCCTTTTGTAGATGATTGCCTTCTTATTGGTTGGGCCTTAGTTTTGAATGTTATATGCTTTGCTTCTATTGTTAAGGCCTACTGCTAGGCGTCTGGTCAGCGAGTGAACTTACATAACTCTACTATAATTTTTATCCCCAAGATGAAGGTCCAATTGAAGTAGGATATTCAGGATAGATTAGGTATCTTGGAGCAGACTGGGACCCTAACCTAATTGAGGTTCCGATCATCGGTCGGAGACTTTGGAGGGTTGACTGTAAACCTATGGAGTAGCAAGTCCAAGACCGTCTTGAGGGTTTGTAGGCTGACTATTTTTTCATAATGGATAGGACAACTGTGGTTAGATCAGTTCCGAGCTCCATTTCAATCTACCTCCTCATGCACACAGCTGTGCCAATCTCTTGTTTGAGACAACTGGAGTTGCAGTTTCAGGATTTCCTATGGGGATCTGTGAGTGGCAGAGGAGGGATTCATTTGCTACCCTGGGAGATGGTTTTCCGGCCTATGCAAGATGGAGGCCTAGGGATTCAATCCTTGCTAGTGATGAGGGAGGCCATGATGGCTAGACATGTAACTCGCTTACTTATCCAGCATGGTTGCTTATAGTGTAGAGTAATGCAGGCTTGAATAGGGCTTGGAGTCAGGGGTCCTAAATCTAGAGTGCGCAACATTGTTCCTTCATTTGGAAGGAGATTTGTATCAGAGCGCTTGTTGTTGTAGCCAGGGTCAGATGGTTGGTGGGGAATGGGACCTCGATTGATTTCAATTAGGATGCTTGGATTTCTAGCTTGTCCCTATCTCACTTACCAACCTACGTTAGTATGGAGGTGGGTGACAATTTTCGGGTCTATGACTTAATTACAGATGATGGCAGGAGCTAGAAGACTCCTGACACACTTGCCTCTTCGATAGTCACCTTGCTGATAGGATTTTGGCCACCTCGATTCCTGTCCACCGGTGCCAGGATCTGAGGGTGTGGGGTTGATTGTGCTATCCTAGGATTCTCTTGAGGGACCTTGCCGAGTTGAGCAGGACCGTGCTAGAGAGGAGGATTCAGGCTGCTTGGATTTGGAAAGTGGAAGCACATTTCAAAATCAAGTTTTTTCTCTGGAAAGTTGCTTGGGATAGGCTTCCAATTCGTGTGCCACTTTAGAGGAGGGGTTTGGACATTTCAACTATATGCCTGGCTAAGGGCTTAAGGATGAGACTGCAGAGCATTCTCTCCTTCGATGTCCTAGAGCATGGTTGATTTGGAAAATGCTGGGGACAACCTTGGAGGACTAGTTTGGGCTCGTGGCTAATTTCTTTTATGGTTGCAATTTGTAGGAGCTCTATTGAGGGTACAACCAACTCATGAAAGGCTAGGATGGTCTATATCACTTATCAGATTTGGCTTTTCCACGAACAATTTGGTTCTCGATGCTGAGGTTGTGTCTACTTATCGGGTTCTCGATAGAGCTCTTGATAGAGCTATCTTTTTAGCCATTAAGTATCACCATTTTGATACTGCCATTTTGTTTACTGATGCCCGGCGCCCTAGGACTCCGATGTTGCATTTGCTACAAGTTGGAGGTTCTTTTTATCTCTTAAGAGCCCCTATCGCCTGGGTTTGTAAAGGTCAATTTTGATGGCAGTTTGAAGGATGACAAAGGTGGTGCAGGTTTTGTTATTCGAGGTCCAGATGCTAGGCTTTTGGCTACAGGGGCTCTCACCTGTTTGAGCCATCTATCCTAAAAGCGGAGCTCTGTATTGCTTGGATAGGTGTTATTTGCACATGGCAGAACCTGCGGGCTAGAAGGATTATGCTTGAGGGTGATTCTATCACTATTATTAGCTAGATCCAAGCTAGGGTGAAGTATTTAGATGCCCATCCAATCCTTCATGATATCTAGAGCTTTCTTAGCTTTCTTATTATGGTGACTATTTGGCATGTTCTTTGGAAGGTTAATAGTGCCACAAATTTGGATTGTTTTTTTGTTGCTAACTATACTAGTGATTAGAGCTCAAGTCATAATGATGATTGTTGCCGCCCGGATCATCGTGGCCCGTAGCTGCTGATGGCGTCAAGAGTCACGCGTCCGTCTACTCGGAATGCCTCCGGTGCCTCGGGACCTACAAAAAACAACGTTAGTGACTCGGGGACGGGGGCGCTTCGACGGTCAAGTCAGTGATGATCCAGGAGAAACATATCCTCCTGGTCGAGTCCCTCTGGATGAGCTCCATGCTAGGAGGAGTGAGAGTAGTCTGTATGAAAGTGAAAGTGGGCTGGGAGAGGTGATGGCCGAGGTGGTCCAATCCTCCTCTCTGGCCTCCCTCCTTTGTTTCTGTGTTTGCTTATTTTGGCTTACCCTGGCTGGGTTTTTTACTTTGGCTTGCCTCGGGATCTCCCCATGCTGTCAGACGTGTGCGATGAGGTATCGTGCCATAGACAGGACACCTCTCCTGTCAGATAGCCAGGGAAGCTCTATACGCTTTTGACATTCCTTCTGCTTGCCCCTCTCCTAGAAGCCTGGTGGGACCTCGGTTGGCGGGCCGCCATTCTCGAGACTCGCGCTCTCCAGTTGGATCTTTTCTCTGGTTGTACGGTAGGTTGGTGGAGGGCATGGCACCTTGATGTGAGTTTCCTTTCTTTCAGTGTGAGTGACGACCGTGGGCATTAATGGCGGTATGGCGGGTGCTGCTATACGACCCTCGGGAGGCCCGCCGTCATCCTTGGAGAGGAGGCACCGCACTCTTGGTGTTGGTGCCTCTGTCTGAGTTGGGGACCGAGCTGAAAAGGTGGGGCCCACCTCCGATGGACTCGCTTCGAGGTAGCTCGGCTGGGCGAGAAGGGCTGAGCTCGACTCTAGGCCAGCAGAACTGATGTGGGACGGGGTCTCGAAGAAACCTGGGGGTTATTCAGAAATGGGAAAGACCTAAAGCAAACCAAGGTCGTGGGAGGGCTAAGAAGCCTCCCAGGACTAGGATAAAACGACCCCAGAAAAAAAAACTAAAACGGCTGGACTCTTTTGATTTTCAAATTTTCTTGGCGGAGGTGGCAAAGGAAGGATGAGGATGGGAGACTGGGGACTGGAACTCATGGACCTTGGGACTCACTCTAATGAAGATACCTCTCACCTCTAAGGCATTACGCCCTCCTCGATACTTGGAGGCGCTAGGATGAATCTCAAGGTCACGAGGGGAAACAGGAAGAGACATGAAGGTTGGAGAGAGAATGGAGATACCTGGGGCCTCACACCCCTCGACGTCTCGAAGGATGAAGGCAAGACGGGGCCTCACATCCCTCGACGCTCTCACTGGAGCGAAGGCATTGGCAAGACGGGGCCTTACACCCCTCGACGTCCCGTAGGACGAAGGTAAGATGGGGCCTCACTCCCCTCGACGTCCCGCAGGACGAAGGCAAAACGGGCCTTAGCCTAGAATCACAAACAGGTTACAAACCCTCAAAAACGTATTTTCTTCAACTGCTATATTACAAGAGGGGGTGCCTTTTTATAGGCTTACAAGACTTAGGAACCAAGTAGGATATACATGGAAATTTAATTTTATTTTACTTTTTTTTTAATCCTAAATCCTGTAGCTTTGAGATCCATGCCAGTTCTTTTGCTCTGAAATCTGTGCATGTCTTTATCATGTGACCGTGGAATTGAGGAATGGCTGATTGGGTAGAGGACATGAAGGCCACGGCAGGGACGAGGCAGAGGGCAGACGGGCCGAAGGGGTTGGAGCACCACAGTGCGAGGATCTTGCCCAGATGTCGCGGTTGCGGGCAAGGTGGAGGGCGGACGGGCCGTGGGAGGTTGGAGCTGCAGATATGGCATAGGCGGTGCGGATGCAGGGAGAGGACATGGCTTATACCTGGGTCGGGCTCATGGCGGGCATCATGGCAGCAGGTGGGCTGGTGGTTGGGTGTGATGGATCCCGGACTGGTAGCGCGAGGATGGAGATGGTGTGGCAAGGGGTGGACGACCGTGGGTTTAGGGGTGGACGACCGTGGGTTTAGGGGTGGTGAGGGCCGTAGATATGGTGGATGTCATGGGAGGAGACGGCCATGGGAGAGGGAGCGGGGCAGCGGTCGAGTAGTGGTTGGGCATCGCGGGAGGCACGGGGTTGCCGGCTGGAGACGACTCCGGGCGGAGGGGTGTCAGGCACGGAGAAGGGAGGCATCACAGGCATGGGCGTCATGAACAGAGCCACATGGGGAGGGGGGGCGGCCGTGGAATTCGCCAGCGTTCCCATGAGGAGGTTGTCGCCGAGAGGTGGATGGCCATCGGGGGGGTATCCAGTGGTCGGGCATGGTAGAGAGGGACAAATGGGAAGAAAAATGAAGAAAAATTGAATTTCTAGGAGGTTCTGGAGGTTGAAGACAGTAAGAATAGCAGAGGAATAACTCGAGAATGAACCTGGAATAAAACGAGAATAGAAAGGATAGCTGGAATAAAAAAATGTAAAATAAAATAAAAATTTAGGAAAAAAGAAGAAAATCTAAATGGGTTTCGGGTCCCCCATCATTCTCTTGTAGAACGAAGAACTCGACTCCATCGAGTTTGAGGACGAAGCAAATCCTAGTCCGCACCCGAAACCCATCTAGAACTTGGCTTCGGACGAGCTCGAGCTGACGGAGGTGGGCGGGGTGCTGCCTAGCCCAGGGGACCCGACCTCGGAGGGGCTCCTCGTGATGGAGGAGACTTGAGCTCGACTCCTGACCATGGGGCCCGACCTCGAGGGGTCCGCCTCGGGTGAGGCTTGTACTTGGCTCCGGCCTAGGCATCCTGACTCAACGGGGATAGACCTGGCGGAGGATGGAGCCCGGCTTCGGTGGGTGGCCCCGTTGCTCCAGGGTAGCCCAGCCCGGCAAAGGGGCTCATGTTGGGAATCCATCATGGTGTCTGATGGGGACTCCACGTCAGTCTGTCCGTGCCACGTTAGTGATCTAGCCATATCATTTGCACCTCACTCCCAAGGCTCGTTAGCACGCGGTGCTCGGGTTGAAGGGAGTAATGGTGGTGCTGACATGGAAAGGTGAAGAAATATGGTGTAATAGTAACGATATCAGCGACGCTTCACACGGCGGTCCTTCGAGCCTATGCGGGGGTGCCACGCGGCCACGTTTGAGAAGCAGTTATGGCGAGCATGGAAGTCAGAGCGGCTATGATCGGATTGAGGCATTGGCCCCGTCAATCGGTGACACGTGGCGAGCGTCTCTTGGAGGAGCCGTAACGGTACGGTCGGGCGTAGGTTGCCTCGAAAAGAAGGTAGGTCTTTCGAAACATACTTTCTTTCAAATCTTTCGTGCCCGCATCGTACAGAGATTTTCTCCTTCTCCTTCTCCAGCCGTCATCGTCCTCCTAGAACCTTAGCAAGTTAGCTTCTTCTTCTTCTCCCTTCTCATCGACTAGGAGTCGTCGTAGGTCTTCCTTTGCCATTCTCTTCTTCTTCCATGGATCGTTTTGGTCCGAACTTCCACCTTCCTACCAAGCCGAGGCCGGACCTTCCCAACCGAGGACTCCTTTCTCCGACTAGAGAGAGAGGCAGCACGTTATGAGTTTAGTAGGAGACCTTCTTATGGTCCTGTGGCAATTAAGGAACCCGGGTCTGCTCCCCCACCTCGCCTGGCCCTTCTTCCTGCTCCTCCTCCTGCTCTTGTTTCTGAACCCGAGCCTTCTCGGTCGACAGGTCCATTGCTTCGGTGATCACCGTCGAGGATCTTATGACCATCCGGGGTGCTTACGATATCCTCGAGTCCATCCACCTTTCTGTTCCTCGTCCGGGGAGCGGGTCACATCCAGTGGCCCTCGATGGATCGCTTTCTAGAGGAGGCCTTTGTCGGGGGCCTCCGATTTCCTGTCCATCCTTTCTTTCTTTCCTTCTTGGCCAATTACCATCTTGTTCCTGCTCAGTTGGTCCCCAATGCTATCAAACGATCTTCTGCTTCATCGTTCTGTGCCACTTCCATAGGATTGTTGCCTGTTTCTCCCTGTTCAGGGCCTTCTTCACCCTGAAACGCCACCCCACCGAGGAGGGGTGGTGGTCCCTCTCTTCTCGCCCTCGGGGCATTAGGTTCGAGCTCCCTTCTTCCACCAAGGGATTGAAGAGTAGATATTTCTTTGCCTCGATCGAGGGGATCGACTAGGTTTGGAGCGATCCAGATTGTTCTCCCAATAGGAACTCCTCCGTCGAAGCAGCCACCTCGACCTGTACGAGCTGCTCAGATCGACTGAGATCCCCTCACTTGAGGTCCTACTATCGGAGCAGAATCTTCACGAGGCTGGGGTCGGCTCGACGCAGGGGTCGAGTGAGTTCGACTTGGCCACCCCTTCTCTCTCTCATTTTTTTTTTGCTTGGGATTGACCATGTCTTCTCTGGTGCAGAGATGAAATTATCCATGGATGAGCTGCTCATGTTTTCTGAGGAGCGAGAGTAGGCAGCTGAAGCTGACGAGCCCGCTTCGAAGAGGGCTCGCACCGATGATGGTGCGAGGCTGGTGAAGGCCGGGCTGGACGCATCGGTTCCAGAACGAAGGCGGAAGAGGGCGACCGAGTCCGTCCAAGAGCCTTCAGGGCAGTGTGACCCGATCTCGGTGCCCGATCCCGAGGTGGTCGTCCGTGCCAGGTCGGCCGCCGCTGCCGCCAGGGTAGGAGCCCCCACTCCGGAGGTCGTCGACGTTGAGGAGGACGGGGAGCTAAAAGAAACAAGGCCGGTGCCCCAGGCACGGCCCGAAGCGGTGCCGAGCTCGCAACTGGCATTGAAGATGCCTTCCATCACTGAAGGGTCCGAGTCGGCGAAAAAGAGGGACAAGGACTACCGCTGAGTCCCCTTCCAACTGGGGCCCAACATCTCCTTGATGAAGGACCCAAGCCTCGCCAAGCGGATGATGGACTTCTCAGTTCAGTCTTACGACCAACGAGAAGGGAGCGGGAGACTTCTGGGCGACGTTGTCAGCTCGTCCTTTGCCAATCTTTACACTGTAAGTTCTTCTTCGCTTGCCTTGACTTCTTCTGACCTTTTTCAACACCGTGACTAACGTGCTTCCTTTAATGCAGCAAGGCAGAGAGCTGATCCTCATCCGGGATTACTGTCGCAACTGGGCGAAAAGGGACAAGGAGCATAGGCGGAGCTCGAGTCCCTGAGGGTCGAGGTGGGTCAGAAGGATGAGGAGACCCGGGAGGCCAACCTAAATGTCAAAAGCCTCATGGCCGAGGTCGCCGACGCCTCCCGGATCAGGAAGGAGCTCGAGGGAGAGCTCGAGTTGAAGAGGACCCGGCTGAGGGAGCTCCGGGCTGAGTCGGAGGCAGCGAGGGACAGGGCCGTCTCTGTTGAGAAGAGGGCAGCGGGCGTAGAGAAGAGGGTCGCGGAGGCGGAGGAGAAGTCTACCGCTGCCAACCGCTCCACTGAGACCACCGAGAAGGGGATGGCGGTGGTGATTCGGCAGGCCGAACGTGCCGGGGAGTAGCTGGAGGAGGCGAGGCGCCGGGCGGAGGCCGCAAGAAAGGAGGCTGCCGACGCGGTGGACACTTTCAAGGCCTCCCCCAAATACATAAAGGACTTCAAAGAGGCGGCGACGGACTCCTTCGCTAAGGGGTTCGCCTATTGCCGCACTCAGCTGCGGGGAATTCTCTCTGAGGAGTGACTGGCCACGCTCCGGGCCCCCAACAAGAAGGCTCTAGCTCCGACGGTGGCTGCAGCGAAGCAGAGAGCCGCTTCAGCCGGGCCTCCCCCAGAGGTGGCCTGAAGGCACCTGGCTGTGTCGAGCCGATCTCGGTGGTGACGACGGCCGAACCAGCACCGCAGGCGGAGATAACCGAGTCGGTCCCGGTGGCATCAGCAACTGAACCCATCCCTCTGGTGAAGGCCACTCAGGAAGGTGCCCCTGAAACGGAGATGGAGGAGGGGGAAGTCCCGGCCGTGCACCGCCCAAGGAAGGAGCCGGCTCAATAAGGTAGGACTTCTTGTATGAATCTTTTTTCTTTTTGTTGGACCGGGCTACTTGGCTTGTCAGGGCCTCGGAGATAATGTAAGTACTTTTACTTCAAGTAATAAACGTATTTTAGCCAATACGGCTTCTTATCTCTCCTATGGTGTGAATGTCCTCTCTCCTCCTCCTTTTTCCTCCATTTTCTTTTCTTCTCCTTTCTCTTTCAGTGCGGGGAGGTCGGAGAGGAGAGCCCCATCTTCTATGGGTTCGAGCATCACCGTCTCGGGGCCGGGCTCGAGACTCCGATGCCGAAGAATGTTGGCTTCGGACTTGAGTACCTGAAGGCTTCTCAAGTCTTGAATGCCTTGGAGCTGGGCTCGAGGCTTGGTTGTCGGAGGTCGAGCTTCAGGACTTGGTGGCCAGAGGACATGGCTTAGGAGTTGCTGTCTTGGAGCTGGGCTTGGAGATGTGCTGGATGGAGAGCTGGGCTCCGGGACTTGGTTGCCTGAGAACATGGCTCAGGAGTTGCCGTCTTGGAGCTGGGCTCGGAGACGTGCTGGTCGGAGAGCTGGGCTCCAGGACTTGAGTGGGAGCTGGGCTCGAGGCTTGCCTCCCAGGAGGGCTGGGCCCCGGGCAGTGATATTCCTGTAAGGCAAACAACCTGTTGTGCAAAGGAAAGTCTTTATTTCTAGTGGAGGAAAAACTTACATTACTGGTAGTATCTCCTTAAATTACAAGCATTCCATGTTCGGGGGAATCTGGCACCATCTAGGTCCTCGAGATAGTAGGCCCCATGTGAGAGGGCCTCGGCCACTTTATGAGGGCCTTCCCAATTTGGCGAGAGCTTGCCGCACTCCCGGGGTTGAGACGCCTCAGCCCAATGCAGTACCAGGTCAAGGTCAGAAAGTCTTCAGCTTTACCCGCGCATTGTAATATCGAAGGCAACCCGTTGTTGGTAAGCTGCCATCTGAAGTTGGCTTTGTCCCTTGTTTCTTCTAGGAGGTCTAGATTGAGTAGGAGATGTGCTTCTGTGTCTTGTCATACTACTGCACACGTAGTGTCATCGGGATTGCTTCAGTAGGAGGTTTCACCCGTCGCCGTTCTGGACGTTGTGTGGTAAGCCCTTGGCGCGGCTTGGGGTGCGAATGGCCCCAGAATGTCCATCCCCCACCATGCAAAAGGCCAGGGGGACGATAACTGGGAGATCGGTGCGGTCGGTAGGCGTTGTACGTGGGAATGGCGCTGGCATTTATCACACTTCTTGACAAAGTCGGCGGCGTCTTCCCTCGTCGTCTCCCAGAAATATTCCTAGCAAAGAGCCTTGTACGCCAGAGTCCTCCCCCCTACATGATTCCCACAGAGGCCCTCGTGTATCTCCCGAAGCACAAAGGCTGCCTCCGTGGGTCTGAGGCACTTCAGGAGTGGGTAGGAGTAAGATCGGCGATAGAGATCACCGTCCATTAAAACAAAACGGGTGACCTTCCTTCTGATGAGGCCGGCTTCTCTGCGGTCCTCTGGTAAGAGGCCATCCTGGATGTACTGGATGTACTTGTCCATCCAACTCGGCTCGTGGGCTACTTGTTGCACCTCCTCTGGGCTCTCGTAGCTTGGATTCTCGAGATACTCGACGTAGGCGCACCCCAGGGATGAGTCCAGTAGGGTTCCGAGCCTCGACAATGCATCCACGCGAGCATTTTCTCCGCGAGGGATGTGGAAAATGCGGAAGTAACGAAAGCTTGATGTGTTCAAATGAACCTTCTCCAGGTACTTCACCATCTAGGGATCTTGGGCCTCGTACTCTTCGGAGACTTGTCCGGCAACCAGTTGGGAGTCGGTGAAAACCTTGAGGCTCTGTACGCCCAGCTCGCGGGACACCTTTAGGCCTGCAAGGAGCGCTTCGTACTCTGCCTGGTTGTTCGTGGCGGTGAACTTGAAGTGTAGAGCGCATTCCATCACTACTCCATCGGAATTGGCAAGGATGAGGCCCGCTCTGCTTTCGCCGGAGTTGGAGGCACCGTCCACGTGGAAGATCCATGGGTCCTCTCGCAGTCCGGGCTCAGCTTGGTTCTCAGGCCTTCCTCCCTGGCTCCTCGAGGGGCCCTGTACATTCGACCACGAAGTCGGCTAGGACTTGGGCCTTCTACGATGATCTCGGCCGGTATGCGATATCGAACTCGCTCAGCATCAGGGACCATTTAGCCAGTCTCCCGGAAGTCTCGGGGTGACTTAGCATGGTCCTCAGTGACTGATCGGTCACAACCACAATGGGATGC
The DNA here is from genome assembly GCA_021397845.1 of Areca catechu. Lineage (NCBI taxonomy): Eukaryota > Viridiplantae > Streptophyta > Magnoliopsida > Arecales > Arecaceae > Areca > Areca catechu. The sequence continues at coordinate 4,684,904 of CM038038.1, read as the reverse complement.
GCTTGGAAGTAGGGCCTGAGGCGCTTAGCAGACATGATTAGTGCAAAAATGAGTTTTTCGGAGCAGGTATACCCGATCTCCGTGTCGCGGAGGATCTTGCTGGTATAGTACATCAGCTTTTGGGATCTGCCTTGATCTGTGCGGACGAGAGTTGACGGCCCCGGGTGTAACCGCCAGGTAGAGTAGGAGCTCTTCCCCTTCTTCTGGTCTGGATAGCAGAGGTGGAGAGGCTAGGAACTCCTTCAGCTCTTCAAAGGCCGTCTTGCACTCCTCAGTCCAGGTGAAGTCATGCATCTTGCACAATTCCTTGAAGAAAGGGAGGCAGCGGTCAGCCGACCTCGAGATGAACCGGCTTAAGGCTACGACCCTCCCCGTCAGGCATTGAACTTGCTTCTTGGATGTTGGGTGCTCCATATCAAGGATCGCTTGGACCTTCTCTGATTTGCTTCGATGCCTCTCTGGGTGACCATGAAGCCGAGGAATTTTTCGGTCGCCACCCCGAAAGCATATTTTGCTGAATTGAGCTTCATTTGGTGCTTCTGGAGTCTGTGAAAGGCTTCAGCGAGGTCGGTGATGTGGTCCGAGCTCGGCTTGCTCATAACGAGCATGTCATCCATGTAAACTTGCACGTTCCGACCAATCTGGTCCTTGAAGACCTTGTTGACCAAATGTTGGTACGTGGCTCCAGCATTCTTCAGGCCAAAGGATATTATCCTGTAACAGTACATTCCTCAGTCGGTAACGAAGGCAGTGTGCTCCTCGTCCCCCGGGTGCATCCGGATCTGATTGTACCCGGAGAATGCATCCATGAAGGAGAGCAGCCTGTGCCCTGAGGTGGCATCCACCAATTGATCTATCCTCGACAGAGGGAAGCTGTCCTTTGAGCATGCCTTATTGAGGTTGGTGTAGTCTACACAGATCGTCCACTTGCCATTATTTTTCTTCACCATCACTACGTTCGCCGGCCATCTCGGGTATTGCACCTCTCGGACGAAGCTGGCAGCTAAAAGTTTCTCAACCTCCTCGTTGATGGCCGCCTGCCTTTCTGGGGCGAAGCTTCTCTTCTTCTGTCGAATCGGTATGTGCTTCAGATCAATGTTGAGCTTATGGGTGATGACTTCAGAGGGAATACCTGGCATGTCTGCCGCTATCCAGGTGAACACATCTGTATTCACCCGCAGGAATTCTAATAGCAAAGCCTTCTCCTCCTCGGATAGCTAGGCGCCGATCTGCACGGTCTTCGTCCTATCGGCCCCGAGCTGGTAAGGAAGCAGGCGCTTGGCTAGGCCTCCCCTAGGGTCCTAAACCCTCTGGTCGAACTCATCTGATTTGGAGTCCTCCTTGGGCACTCGGGCCCCGGGGAGGGTTTGGAAGCAGTGCTGCACTGGCTGGGGCGTACCCCTCATCTCCCCCATGCCACAAGGGGTCGGGAATTGTACAAGCAATCTCTTTGTAAAGACGACAGCATCGAGGAGATTGAGCCCAGGTCGGCCCAAAATCATGTTGTAAGGCGAAGGAAGCCTGACAACCGTGAATGTCATCATGACGGTACTCTGTCGAGGTGGGGTCCCGGCAGTGACTGGGAGAGTGATTTCTCCCTCCACCCTTACGGAGTCTCCCTTGAAACCAACAAGGAAGGTAGGTACAGGCTTGAGTTGAACAGGGAAAAGATTCATTCTGGAGAAGGCATCATAGAAAAGTACATCCGTGGAGCTTCCACTATTTACCATGATGTGTTTTACAGGATGCTTTGCGATCATTATCTCGACGACCATAGCATCATTATTTATATTTCTCTCCCCGTCTTCCCTTTTCCTCATAAAGGGGAGTACAACCTCAGGATGCCCTGCCCCTCGGGCCCTCTTGGGAGTGCGCTCGGCTCCCCAGCGTATCATCCCCACTAGCATCTGGGTAGGGCGATTGTCGATCGCCATGACTGGTGGGAGGGTGACGAGCGCCTAGGGTTCTTGTTGAGATCTGCCCCCCACATATCTTCCGAGGTAGCCCCTCTTAATGAGCTCTTCAATCTCCGACTTGAGATTATGGCATTCCTCGGTGTCGTGGTCATGGTCGCGGTGGAAATGACAGTACTTCGTCTTATCACGGTTAGAGGACGACTTCAATGGTGGTGGGAGCCTCAGATAGGTCTCGCCCTCGATCTCCATGAGGATCTTCGTCCTTGGGGCGAGGAGGGGGATGAAATTTTCCTCAAAGACGGGAGCGCTTCTTGGCTTTAGTCCTGGTCGGGAACTCTGAGCTGGTGGTCCTGGTCTTCGTGCTCCAGGCGCCTCAGCGGGTGCTGGCTTCTTCAGCGGCCTCTCATCGAGCTCCTGCCTTGTACGATCCGCCTCCTCAGCACGGATGTACTTCTGAGCTCGGAAGAGGAGTTCAGAGTAAGTCTTCAGGAGCTTCTTGTCTAGCAAGTAGGTCAGGCAAGAAGTCCTAAGCCCTCGCTTCAAAGCCAGCATTGTGACCGGCTCCTCCAGGTTGTAGATCTCCAGCGCGACGCCCTGAAGTGAGCTACATAGTCCCGTAGAAGCTCGCGGTATTGCTGCCTGATGGAGAAGAGGCTGTCCGCCTCTCGTGGCATCTTTCAACATGCGTCAAAGTGAGTCACGAACCTCTACCCCAGCTGGGCAAAGGAATTGATGCTTTCTGGCTCGAGGCGGGTGAACCATACCTGAGCCACCTTCCGGAGAGTAGCGGGAAAGGTGATGCATAGGAGGCCGTTAGTGGCCCCCTGGACCCTCATGAGGGCCCGGTAGCTTTCCAGGTGGTCCAGGGGGTCAGTGGTCCCGTCGTAAGGATCCACCTGTGGCATGCAGAACCGGTGGGGAATCGGCTCTGCTTGGATCTCCTAGGAGAACGGAAGGCGGACGTCGTAGCCCGTTGGCTCGCTAGCAAAGTCGGGCAAGTTAGCAAACTGGTGGGACAACTCCGCCAGCTTGCGGTCATGCTCCTCCAGGTGCTTCTCCGCCGTTTGCCTGATGGCTTCATCCATCGACCCCTCTGCTGAGAGAGGCGAGGAAGGTGACACGGGTGTGTGGTGCTCGTGACGAGGGGCTTTGCCCTTTCTGCCTTGGCGGAGTTTAGATGCCCCTGGTCAAGGTGTGGTGAACAGCTCTCTTCGTCAACGGACCTGGCCTATCGTCGCTTCACCGGAGTTTGATGAGTACCCCGGGGGTCCGTAACAGCCCGCGGTTGTGAAGGCCTCCCATGGAAGGAACGCAGGATGTCGCGGGGAGCTGCGGCGTGGGCCGCGAGGGTCTCTGGCTGTTGGTGAGTAGCTAAGGATCGGTGCTGATGCTGGAGCTAGCGCACTGCTGCAGTGAGAGTGTACATCTGCTGAGCAAGTACGATTAGTTGAACTTCTAGTGGAGGCGGTTGAACCGGGGCGGGTGGCTCCGTCTCCGAACTGTGCGAGTTCTCGTGGGAAGGGGACGCTTCCGCACGGTTGGGAGAGGTTCCCCTCGCCCGAGTGGTCACCATCCTCTCGATGAACTGTCCGAGCGGGGCTTGAACTAGATCAGGAGTCGTTCTGCCCCCCTTCCTAGCACGCCAATCTATTGCCGCCCGATCGTCGTGGCCCGTAGCTGCTGATGGCATCGAGAGTCGCGCGTCCGTCTACTCGGGATGCCTCCGATGCCTCGGGACATGCAAAAAACAATGTCAGTGACCCGGGCCGGGGATTCCGGCGGGGGTGCTCCGATGGTCAAGTCAGTGATGATCCAGGAGAACAAATCCTCCTGGTTGAGCCCCTCTGGATGAGCTCCATGCTAGGAGGAGTGAGAGTAGTGTGTATGAAAGTGAAAGTGGGCTGGGAAAGGTGATGGCCGAGGTGGTCCAATCCTCCTCTCTGGCCTCCCTCCTTTTGTTTCTGTGTTTGCTTACTTTTGGCTTACCCTGTGGTGTGGACACCAGAAGCCGAAAGAAACTTCACTCCAACAAGGTTAGCCTTATCCCAATTTGGATCGAAGATAATTAGGTTACCTTGTATCCTTTAGTTCAAAAATATTTTATTTTCAAGAGTCATTTCCTTTTCAAGAGTCCTGTAATTAATTTTGAGTTTCAAATCAAGAGTGTTTATTGAGTCCTGTAATTACTTTTAAAATTTCATTTCCTGTAAGTCCATTTCAAGTTTTAAAGTCTAGGTCAGTCAAGTCAGTTCAGTTGAGTTAAGTCTAATTCAGTTGAGTTAAGTCTAATCAAGTCTTAAAGCCATGAAAGCCAGCAACAAGACTCAAATTCTAGACCCGAGAATTTGACCACATGAAGAAGAGAAGACACATCAACCAAGCGAGAGAAAAGGACCATCAACTAGGACCACTAGGCGCCACATGTCATTCTTATCCAAGTAGAAGACCACCTCACCATGCCACGTCATCAGGTGCCACTTCACCAGCCACCTCATCACCCTTTGGGCGCCAACAAGGAAGATTCAAATTCAAGGAGGTTGGCCACATCCCTCCAAGTACTCCACCAAATCCTCCAACCCCCCCCACATCCCTCCAAACTCTCCACCAAATCCTCCAACCCCCCTTGTAATCCTCCTCGATTTGGAGAGTTTTTAAATTTCAAAAGCTAGCTTTGTAAGGCTATTAAAAGCCTTGGACGCCCATTGTAAAAGAGATTGATTTTGGGGAATGAATGAAAATTGAAGTTGAAATTTTGGAAGTAGAAGTTGTCTTGTATTTTTTTCTTATGTGAAAGTTTTCCATCCTCTTCCTCCACGCCAAAGCCATTTTTTTTTCCCTAGCAAAGCATCTTCCAAGCTCAAGTGAAGGCATTGGAGTCGGCCAGATCTACTCAAATTTCTGTTCTTAGTTCATCAATTCTTCCATCCCTTCTATATGTTCCTATCCTTCTTCCTTAACTTTGATCTTCATTGCAGGGTCCTTCGAAGTCTTTGAGTTGTGGGCTGGGTTCACCTTAACAAAGAACAAACAAGCTGAAGCCCCAAGTCCAGGGTTCTGATCTCTGTTATCCAGATTCTTCAGTTCTGAGCATTGGTAGTTTCAAGGTATGAATCAAAAGAAGGTTGGAAAGCTCATCAAGGTAAGTCCACAATCATTAGTCCCTATTGTCTAGATCTTCTTCCTTCTTAGTTTAGGATTGTGTCTAATCAAGTAAAAGTCTAATTTCTTATAATCCTTAAGTCTTATTATGATGAGTACAATGCTAGTGTAATTAGGTTTCATTGCTCTACAAACCATATTCAAAACATTAATCATATGCTTGCCGCATCATCTTGGTATCAGAGCATGGTTGCATTAGGGTAGAATAGTTTTCTTTAAATCCAAGCAAGATCTAAAATTCACGCCTCCTGAGCGGGTGTACTCCAGTACACTGTCACGACCCATGGGAATAATGAGCCCCTGGCCGGACGTGAGTTTTTAGATTGAAGTTTTGGGTAAGCCATTGCACTTGTTTGATTAGGTTCTGTTTTCTGAAAATTTGCATCTGTTTACTGTAATCCGTCTGCAGCTCCAAAGGCAAGTCACTGATTTTTTATTGAAATATTTTTTTTCTTGTTCCTTTTTAAGTCAGTTATCACCATATTAAATTTCATCATCAGAAAAAAATTATAAAAAAAATAAAAATTTCTGCAGTTCGACACTATCATTAGGGTTATGTTCTGTCCTTTTTATTTATCTTCATTTGTAGGATCTGCTTAGATTAGTATAGATTTTAGTTTTAAAATTCCTTTCATCTAAATTGAAACATATAAGTTAGAAATCCTTTGTGAATTTTTCAGAATTTTTGGACATTTTTTTCATCACTTTTTCCACACCACTTTCAAATTGCAACACACTTCTGCAGCACCTTTGCATTTCATTCATCTCATGAGAAATCAAATTAAGGGTATCAATTTGACATAGGGTCAGGGTTTCATCACCTGTCCCTAGCCCAAAAATCACCAACCAGCATATCGATCCCAGCCCGTTAATTAAAATTGAGTAGAACGTTAATTGCCCTAGTGGGTTAGGGACACCAACAAGTTGGGTTCAGGTTAGGGTCAAGTTAACTGTGTCAGCTAATTGGTGTGTGCTTACTGGCTTGGTGTCTAGGATTGGTGCATCAGGGCTTGTGATTTGGTCCGCCTACCTGGCCAATCTCAGATTGGTGTCTAAGGTTGGTAATCAGGGACCTACACTCCCCTCCACCTACCTGGCTAAGTCCCATAAGTACTACTAGCTAGTTGGTTCACTTAACTAGACTTCTAATTTGTGCTCTAGGTCTAGGAAACCTTAGCTCGAACTTGAGTCCATTTGCATGCATGACAACTAGAGCAGGAACACCGTATTCACCAATCCAAGCCCAGTCAAGTGTAGCCATGGACCAAAACTTAGGGAATTTGATCAAAGGCCTAAATGATCAAGTGGCCCAACTGACTAAGAGTTTAACTGAGCAATTGGCCCAAACAAATCAGAATGTGGCACAAACCAACCAAGACATGAATGAGCAGTTAGCCCACATCACTACTAGGTTGGATCAGTTAGAGGCTAGAACCCCAGAAAGCAATCATGAAGCCCAGACTGAGCCTGAGCCAAGTCTTGCACCTGAACTCGAGACCCCATTGAACCCTAGAAGGATTCCATATCAAAACCCTCTCTATGAAACAAACCCTAGGAGAGCTCCCCAAGATCAGTTTTATGATCCAATTCCTAGAGGACCCCACCCTGGTCAAACCATCGAGCCCAACCCAAGGAGATTCCATCATGAGCCTAACTATGAACCCAATGTCAGGAGACCCACCCCAATTCACTTTGATCAAGATGACCGAACCATGAAGAACATTAGGCTAGAAGCTCCCACCTTTGATGGAATTTTAGATCCAAAGATCTACATTGATTGGGAAGGTGAGATGGACCAGTATTTTGACTGGTTTGAGATGAGTGAAGAGCGCAAGTGTAAGTTTGCAAAGCTTAAACTTGTGCGCCAAGCTAGGTTATATTGGGGAAACATTGAGAGACTCACTAGACAGAGAGGTGATGTGCCCATAGTGACCTGGCGAGCTATGAAACTTAGGCTTAGGGAGAAATACCTTCCTATGTCCTACCACCAAAGACTCCTAGATCAATGGCAAAGACTTACTCAAGGAAATAGGAGTGTCGCAGAGTACATAGCGAAGTTTGACGAATTCGTTATGAGGTGCAATGTTGATGAATCTGAGTCGGTGACCTTGTCTAGATTTAGAGCCGGACTGAGGGAAGAAATTCAAAGAGAATTGTTCATGCGAGAGGTACATGACCTAGAATTGGCCTATCAAATAGCTAGGGATGCTGAGAGATTCCATAGAGGTCCAGTCTATCGTAGGCCCGAAGCCCCTAGGACTAGTGCACCTTATCAGCAGTCAGGATCCAATCAGCCTAGATTCAACCGACCCAATCCTAATGTGCCTGTGACCCGTAGAGATGACAAGGGAAAAACACCTGAGACCCAAAGAACTCCAAACGCATGTTTCAAGTGTAACAAAGTGGGTCACTATTCTAGCAACTGTCCTAATAGAGCCCTACACATAGGCGAAGTAGAAGAGGAAGCCGTAGAATCCCAAGGTGAATTTGAGGAGGAAGTATACCAGGCAGATGAGAACTTGGCTGAAGAGTATGAGGATGAGGAAGTCCTGGTAGATCAAGATCTGTTAGGAGTGGTTAGGTGTATTCTCACCCAAGCTAAAACCCAAGAAGATTGGCGTAGGACTAGCATCCTACAGACATTCATTAAGATAGGTGAGAAAGTATGCAAAGTCATTTTAGATAGCGGTAGCTGTGTCAATGCCATATCCACCAACACAGTTAAAAACCTAGGATTGCCCACCGTACCCCATCCTAATCCCTATAAGGTATCCTGGATAGACTCAACCACGATTTCCATTAAGTCTAGGTGCCTAGTAACCATTCAATTCCAATCTTACCTGGAGAAAGTATGGTGTGATGTACTTCCAATGGAAGTAAGTAGCATAATTTTAGGCCGATCATGGTTGTACGATCTTGACGTAACACTCTATGGTCGTTCTAATTCATGCTCGTTTACTCATAATGGAAAGAAGATTGTAATCCATTCTTCTCCACCTAAGAACCCCATTAAGAGAGGATCAAGCCAATTGAGTGATAAGAAAAAGGGGATAAACGTGATCACTGCTAGAGAAATGGAGAAAGAAATTAGCAATGGGTCACCTGTTTGGATTTTAACCATTAAGGATCATCAAGAACCTCTTTCAAAAGAACAACCTCAAGAAGTCAGTCAAGTGCTAGAGGAGTTCAAAGACGTGTTCCCCGATGACTTGCCCGACCAACTCCCACCTCTTAGGGATATACAACATGCGATAGACTTAGTCCCCGGAGCAACCCTGCCGAACCTTCCCCATTATAGAATGAACCCTACCGAGCACCAAGAATTACAACGTCAAGTAGGAGAACTCCTAAAGAAAGGATTCATTAGGGAGAGTTTGAGTCCATGCGCAGTCCCAACCTTACTTACCCCTAAGAAAGATGGCACATGGAGAATGTGTGTTGATAGTCGTGCCATAAATAAAATCACGGTGAAGTATAGGTTTCCCATCCCCCGCTTGGATGATATGTTAGATATGATGGCCGGTGCAACTATATTTTCTAAGATTGACCTGAAGAGTGGCTATCACCAAGTTAGGATCAGACCAGGGGATGAATGGAAGACTGCCTTTAAAACTAAGGACGGGTTATTTGAATGGGTAGTCATGCCTTTTGGGTTATCAAACGCCCCTAGCACTTTTATGCGAATCATGAACCAAGTCCTACGAGCCTTTATTGGAAAATTTGTTGTCGTTTACTTTGACGACATACTTATCTATAGTAGGACTAGAGAAGATCATCAACAACATCTGAGGCAGGTATGTTTAGCACTTAGGAAAGATAACCTCTATGCCAATCTAAAGAAATGTGCTTTCATAACTACTAGAGTTATCTTCCTAGGATTTGTTGTGACCCCTGAAGGAGTATCCGCTGACCCTGAGAAGGTTAAGGCAATTGTAGAGTGGCCAACACCCAATAATATTCATGAAGTAAGAAGTTTTCATGGCCTCGCTACGTTTTATCGAAGATTTATTAGAGGGTTTAGCACCATAGTTGCTCCTATCACGGATTGTATTAGGAAGGGCTACTTTGAATGGACGAAGTCAGCTGATAAGGCCTTCCTTCACATCAAAGATAAGATGACCCAAGCACCAGTCTTAAGACTACCCGATTTTTCTAAGGTCTTTGAAGTAGCATGTGATGCTTCGGGAGTAGGTATTGGTGGAGTTCTGAGTCAAGAGAACCATCCCGTAGCATTCTTTAGTGAGAAATTGAATGAAGCCAGGAAAAAATACTCCACATATGATCGGGAGCTTTATGCGGTAGTGCAAGTATTAAGGTATTGGAGGCATTATCTCCTACCGCAAGAATTTGTTTTATTTTCAGACCATGAAGCCCTTAGGTTTTTGAGTTCCCAAAAGAAACTAAACCCTAGGCATGCCAAATGGGTAGAGTACATCCAATCCTATACGTTTGTCCTAAAGCATCAATCAGGAACCGATAATAAGGTAGCTGATGCCCTAAGTCGTAGAACGTTACTTTTAACTTCAATCAGTACTGAAGTCATAGGTTTTGAAAGACTTAAGGAGCAGTACGAAACCTGTCCAGATTTTGATGAAATTTATCAGGTTTTGCGTCAAGGACCATCTAGTGATCATAGTGACTATACCCTTCTAGATGGTTATCTTTTTAGAGAGAATAGGCTTTGCATCCCAAGAACCTCCTTAAGAGATTTTTTAGTTTGGGAGATACATGCGGGAGGTTTGGCTGGCCACTTCAGACGAAACAAGACTATCTTGGCTGTTGAGGAACAATTTTACTGGCCAGGTCTTAAGAAACAAGTAGCAAACATTGTAGCCCGATGTAGGACATGTGCTGTTGCAAAGCAACAAAAGAAGAATACCGGGCTATACCCCAGGAGAATTGGTGTGGACACCAGAAGCCGAAAGAAACTTCACTCCAACAAGGTTAGCCTTATCCCAATTTGGATCGAAGATAATTAGGTTACCTTGTATCCTTTAGTTCAAAAATATTTTATTTTCAAGAGTCATTTCCTTTTCAAGAGTCCTGTAATTAATTTTGAGTTTCAAATCAAGAGTGTTTATTGAGTCCTGTAATTACTTTTAAAATTTCATTTCCTGTAAGTCCATTTCAAGTTTTAAAGTCTAGGTCAGTCAAGTCAGTTCAGTTGAGTTAAGTCTAATTCAGTTGAGTTAAGTCTAATCAAGTCTTAAAGCCATGAAAGCCAGCAACAAGACTCAAATTCTAGACCCCAGAATTTGACCACATGAAGAAGAGAAGACACATCAACCAAGCAAGAGAAAAGGACCATCAACTAGGACCACTAGGCGCCACATGTCATTCTTATCCAAGTAGAAGACCACCTCACCATGCCACGTCATCAGGTGCCACTTCACCAGCCACCTCATCACCCTTTGGGCGCCAACAAGGAAGATTCAAATTCAAGGAGGTTGGCCACATCCCTCCAAGTACTCCACCAAATCCTCCAACCCCCCCCACATCCCTCCAAACTCTCCACCAAATCCTCCAACCCCCCTTGTAATCCTCCTCGATTTGGAGAGTTTTTAAATTTCAAAAGCTAGCTTTGTAAGGCTATTAAAAGCCTTGGACGCCCATTGTAAAAGAGATTGATTTTGGGGAATGAATGAAAATTGAAGTTGAAATTTTGGAAGTAGAAGTTGTCTTGTATTTTTTTCTTATGTGAAAGTTTTCCATCCTCTTTCTCCACGCCAAAGCCATTTTTTTTTCCCTAGCAAAGCATCTTCCAAGCTCAAGTGAAGGCATTGGAGTCGGCCAGATCTACTCAAATTTCTGTTCTTAGTTCATCAATTCTTCCATCCCTTCTATATGTTCCTATCCTTCTTCCTTAACTTTGATCTTCATTGCAGGGTCCTTCGAAGTCTTTGAGTTATGGGCTGGGTTCACCTTAACAAAGAACAAACAAGCTGAAGCCCCAAGTCCAGGGTTCTGATCTCTGTTATCCAGATTCTTCAGTTCTGAGCATTGGTAGTTTCAAGGTATGAATCAAAAGAAGGTTGGAAAGCTCATCAAGGTAAGTCCACAATCATTAGCCCCTATTGTCTAGATCTTCTTCCTTCTTAGTTTAGGATTGTGTCTAATCAAGTAAAAGTCCAATTTCTTATAATCCTTAAGTCTTATTATGATGAGTACAATGCTAGTGTAATTAGGTTTCATTGCTCTACAAACCATATTCAAAACATTAATCATATGCTTGCCGCATCACCCTGGCTGGATTTTTTACTTTAGCTTGCCTCGGGATCTCCCCATGCTGTCAGACGTGTACGACGAGGTATCGTGCCATAGACGGGATGCCTCTCTTGTCAGATAGCCGGGGAAGCTTCTATACGCTTCTGACATTCCTTCTGCTTGCCCCTCTCCTGGAAGCCTGGCGGGACCTCGGTTGGCGGGCCGCCATTCTCGGGACTCGCGCTCTCCGGTTGGGTCTTTTCTCTGGTCGTACGGCAGTTTGGTGGAGGGCATGGCGCCTTGATGTGAGTTTCCTTTCTTTCCGGTGTGAGTGACGGCCGTGGGCATTAATGGCGGTATGGCGGGTGCTGCTGTACGACCCTCGGGGGGCCTGCTGTCGTCCTTGGAGAGGAGGCGCCACACTCTTGGTGGTTGGTGCCTCTGTCTGAGTTGGGGACCGAGCTGAAAAGGTGGGGCCCGCCTCTGGTGGACTCGTTTTGAGGTGGCTTGGCTGGGCGGAGGAGAGCTGAGCTTGACTCCGGGCCAGCGGAACTCGGCTTCGGATGAGCTCGAGTTGACGGAGGTGGGCGGGGTGCCGCCCAGCCCAGGGGACCTGACCTCAGAGGGGCTCCTCGTGGCGGAGGAGACTTGAGCTCGACTCCTGACCACGGGGCCCGACCTTGAGGGATCCGCCTCGAGTGGGGCTTGTACTCGGCTCCGGCCTAGGCGTCCCGACTCAGCGGGGACCGACCTGGCGGAGGACGGAGCCCAGCTTCGGCGGGCGACCTTGTTGCTCCAGGGGAGCCTAGCCCGACGAAGGGGCTCATGTTGGGAATCCATCGTGGCGTCTGATAGGGACTCCACGTCAGTCTATCCGCGCCACGTCAACGATCTAGCTATATCAATGATTGCCCTCAAACTTTGTAGGATATTTTATATACTGACCATTTGGATTGCATACACACAAAATTAGTGTGAGCTCTTTGTAAAAAAAAAAAAAAAGCCTAAGGCCGAATCAGGGAGCAACCCTATAAGGAAGTCTCTTCGGCTGAATTTATTGCACCCTTCCTTGTAGCCCAAAATATACTCTGGTGTTATTTAAGGCTACCAATAGGTTAGGTTGACCTGTAACCCAACTCGACCCGATCTGTTTAAATCCCATCCAACCCGTTTTTAGGGACTCGTAGATTTAGGTCAGGTTCTAAAATTAGACCCGTTTTATTTTCTAGGTCGGATTTGGATTTACTGAATTTGGATCCGATCCAACTTGAACATACTAATACTGTTAGGATTATATCTATTTGGACCTTTAGATTATAATTTAAAATTTATATGGAACTTATTTTTAATATAGAAATAGAATTATAATTATTTTTATATCTTAATTTATTTTAAAAATAATATTATTTGTTATCTATTTTATGATTAATAATAATTGGTTATATAATAATTAAAATATAGTTATCTTTATTTTATTCGAATTATATTTAGATCTAAATTTTTTAGATTAGAATCGGATCATTTCTAACTTGAATGATTCGTTGGATTGAAAATTATAATAATAAATATGATTCGATCCAATTTAATTTCTTAATAAATTATATCTAAATTTAATATTAAAATTTGATTAAAAAGTTTTATTGAATTAGGATCATTTATATTTTGATCTAATTCAAATCGAATGAGAACCCTTCATGTTCCACTACGCTCCGATTCATTTGCAACCCGGGTGTCGCCGGCGCGGATGAAACAAGGCAGCGGACCTAAGCCTGTCAAAAACACGCCGAGACTGACCAAGAAAGATACACGGCATACGTAAAAAGAGGTAGAGGGAGAGAGTGAAGAAGGGCGATCTTGGCGGCGGCGGCGGCGGCGGTGCGGTTGCGATGTGCTCCTCCGTGTGCATGTGGGGACAGCGGCCGCTTCTGCTGCCGTCCTCGTCCTACCCTTCATCTCACAATCCCCTCCGCCTTCCTCCTCCTTCCCGAGCTAACGATTTCTCCTATCTCCGCCTCCTCCGACTTCCTCCTCCTGGCCCTCGCCATCGACATCCTTCCCTCCCTCCTCCCAATCCAAGCAGCCTCCACCTGCCTCCATCGTCGCCAGTGTCCCGATGCTCCGTCCTCCGCCCAGCCCCTCTAGCACCTCCGCCGCTCCAAGAAGACGGCGGTGGCATAAGCGATGACGGAAATAATAACAGGAACACCAACAACAACGGTAAAAATGGGTGGGGTTGGTGGTGGCGGTGGAACCCCTTTGATCCCGATGGCTGGTGGAGCTCCCCTCCTCCTCCTCCCCCGCGGCCCTTCCCTCTCCTCTTCCTTGGGGATCGGGAGAGGGACAGGATGGCGGCTGCTGCTGCGGTTCTCCTCTTCCTCCTTTCTCTCCTCCCCTACCCTGCCCTGGCCAGGAGCGATGCTGTCGGTGCCTCCATCTGGGAGGTGAGGGGGGGCAGGAGGAGGCGGCTCGTGTCCGATCCTTCTGGGGACATCTTCATGGTCGACGACCGCAACATCAGCAATTGCAAAGGCAGTGACGATGGCAATGGCCACTTCCCCTTCCACCATCCTGGACTGGAATCTTGCTGGCGGCACTGTAGGGATCTGGTCCTGCGGCTGATGCTCCCGAAGGGATACCCTGACAGCGTCAGCAGCGATTACCTCGAGTATTCCCTCTGGAGAGGGGTCCAGGGCATCGCCAGTCAAATCAGCGGCGTCCTCTCGACTCAGGTAATCCTCCTTCCGATCCCCACCCAAAAGAATAGAGAAACAAGGAATCCTCGCCTTTACACTGCTTTTGTTTTTAGTTTGTTTCATGGTAATGGACGGAAAATTTAATCCAAACACGCAATGACATTAATAAAAAAAAGGAAAAAATAATAAGAAGAGAGAGGGAGAAACAATCCCACACTGAAATGCTTATCCTTTTTGCGATTTGCTTGATAGGTAAAAGCACGTATACAGTTTTGGAATGACTTATCTTTTCCAACCATAATCTGGTGTGCAATTGCGCATGCAACAATGGCAAGATTAATTTTCTTGTCCGACAAGGGGAAAGGGGGTAAACCTCGTAAATCATACATGATTATGGTTCCCTCTCAAGTTGCGATTTTAGAGAACCTTTAGATTATTATCATCTTTGTCAAGCCCATCCACTTTCCATCTCCTTTAGCTTAACATATGATAGCTTATTTTGAGAGTCTGGACCTGGATAGTTCCTATGTCATACTCACTATGAAGACTCAATGACTAAGTGGCTGAATACCAATATTTGTGGATTCAATGTGTTACACTTTTTGAGGACATGTGTGGTACTTGAAGTCCTTGAGTTATTCTCTGTGGGCAAGGGACTGAATAGTTCGAAGAATGGAACATGTGAGTTCCAAAGTCAGAGATTTGACCATGAGCTTGATCATGACAGCATCGTTGGAGGTCCGGCAGTGATAACAAGGACATCGCAAGATCCAACACAGATTGAAAGTTGCTGCTCATGATGTAAGTGTTGTTGGCCATGGAGATTCACTAATACGAACATGGTAAGTCCACATCCCAACATATATTATAGAAGCACCAGGGGATCTTGACATGGGCTTTAATTTTAAGCTGTTAAAGTCGATCAATGATTGCTGGCCTGGAATCTTTTTCAAGGATCAGATGTACAACCATGTACAGTTGTGTTTAAATAGGTTGGAGATCATATGAGATTTAGGCAATGATAAGAGTATAATTACATAAGCATTTATTGTGGTATTCAGTGCCAAATATCTTTCAAATAAGGGATTGCACAAAATTTTAGTTTGGAAAAAAAGGAAGCAAAGGTGAATTCTTGCATGGTAGAAGCAAGTGGTATTGGATCTTTTGAATTTAGGTGAGCTTCCCTGTAGTGTGATTTGGAACATTAGTAATTTGAGAAACTTAATTGACTTAGCTTAATTTTTATATTACTTTTAAAAAATATATTTTTCATAGGTTCTGACTTCTGAAGTCCTACTTTTTCTAGGGTTGGTGCTTATAACTCTAAGTAGAGGTGTGTATTGGGTTAGAAAGGTCATAAATAATCATGATTAGAATATGAAGCTTCGGTTATCTTTTGTTGTAGAATGCATGGTAAGGGTTTAGCCATTTGGGAATAGGATTACATATCTATTTAATGGCAATTGGCTTCTTCTTATGTACATAAAAGGGTAATGGAATAAAGTAATGATTATGCTTATTTTTTCATGATGAGACTTTATAGATAATGGTTTGAAGCCAAGACTCGCCATTTCAATACTGGACCCCATATTGGTACTATCCTATTATAGTGTCGATATGCGGTTCGATAAAATACGAGATGGTATATAAAGTATTGATACGATATGAGATACCGTACTGGTATGAAACTAGTATAGTATGGTACAGGATGTAGTGGACGGTTCAGTCCTGTACGGCATTTTATATTTGAAGCTTTCAAACCTTAAATTATGCCTAGGCCCTCAGTAATATACCATCTTTCTTAACCCTTCCCTTAAGGTTTTCTTGAACTTACATAGGATGGTGATTTCTGACCTGGACCTGTGAAATTGCTGGAAACAAAAAGGTGTACGTGAGGATTTTTATAATGGGGTCTGGTTTGGTTTGCTAGAGAACCATCCTGATTATATAGATGGAGTGGATTTGCATTTAGAATCCAGACCTGATTGATCACTATCAGTTGATTAAACCTTAAAACAAATAGTATCATGGGACATGGGCTGGTCAGTGCTTGATTTGGTGTATTAGAAGGCTGCTGCAAATTAATGTTCAAAATAAAGAATGGAACGGAAATTCGGAATTTGTTGAGTTTTTTTCTCTACTTTAATTTCCTCTCTCTCTCACTCACTCACACACACACACACACACATACAATGACACAATTCATTTTGATTCCTAACCTTACATTCCTTCTTCCTAGCCCTGTCTCGTTTTCATTTTATAAAGCATACAATTAACAAGCGAAGCTCCAATTAGCTTGTCTGGGGTTACAATCTGTTTGAAAGCAAATGAGTTTATTGTGGTTTACTTTTTTTAACCTGATTGTAAATGTATTAGGTATGGGTCTTCCTCATTTTCTATCAAGTTGTTAATTAGACATCTGCATCATGATCTAATAATAGTTAGTTCGAATCCATATAGGATACTCATTGTTGCCTTTGTGTCAGCTGCCAGTGTACCCTGCATGATTTCATAGACTTCTACTGGTAAGCTAAGCAGCCTGTATTCACTGTGTTCTTTGCTGATTCTTTTTGGGAGAAAAAGTTTTTATATTTCAATTTATAAATGCATATCTTGGGATAATCTTAGTAGAAAGCCTTGTTTTTAGAAATGACCACTTATCCATCAATCTTTGATTACTTCTTACACAGTTGTCTCATATATAATCGTTGCAACTTTTTTTTGCATCAAATCCTTAATTTAGATCATCCATGATCAAATACTGTCAGAATTCAGCCCTTACATTTTTGTTCTCAAATACACCCTAATCTTAAAAGATTGTCACAACTTTTATTTTTCCTTGTCCATCATTTTCTCCTTCATCAGAGATGCTGCTGTTCCTCGCATATGCACCACATTGCAGAAGTTAACATTCACATCACTGTCTCAGGGCCACTTAAACTTTACTTGAATATCTTATAGCTTTGATTTTTTTTTAATGTAAAATATTGATTGCATGGATTGCTTTTTTTCTTATAAATCCATGTACCGTGTCAACTTCCAGTCACATGTGAAAAGGAGGGATTGTTGTATGAGCATGTGTTAAAAAATATTCATCTTTGTATTCTCAAAAAAAAAAAAAAAAAATCCAAAAATGGTGCCTGTTCTTCATGTTTCTTCTTATGGCTTTTAAACATAAACTAGACTACATTTTAAATTTTAGGATTATTTATTAATGATGAATTGTAATTTTTGTTATCTGGAAAGCCTATATGAGTAAGAAATTTTTCTACAAGAAAAGAGTTGGATAGAGATCTTTGACCTACAATCACTTTGGTCATAAGGCTCAATTAAATAGAGAAAGTAGTGCAAAAAAGTGCCCTGTACTCACCCTTCAACTAAAACCTACCAGTAATGCTAGTAAGTTTGTTTCATCAGAACTTCTTTCTCCACCTTATATTTCCACTCCCAAACTTTACTAATGCTATTAAGTTCAGCTAATGAGTTCTCATTTAGGTTGGCGGATCTAAAATTGTAGGCTGATAAGTTGTTCACTTGGATGCGTGGAACTTTGAATTGGCATACACATATTTTGCAAAATCCTTTCATTTGTGTGCCCATTCTATGTATTTTTCCTGTTATTAAGATAGCACAAGTCTATTATTAGGTCTTGCATACCCACAACTAATATTATTTAAGTCCATTGCAAAGATATCAAGAAATATCATCTTAATTATGGGAATTTCGAAAGTTCCTCAAGTGTTTTAAACAAATATGTTATTAGAGTTTACATCATGTGCATGTGCAGTTTACTGTAGTCAGAAATACATTCATCAAGTTGTTGATCTTGAGAAAGATGGAAATTCTACCTCGTGCTTGTCCAATAGGAAAGAAAAAATAGTGCATTAGTTTGTGAGGATATCACTGAATTTTATACATGTCAAAACGTTCCAATCTTTAAGCTGAGGCCTAGCCAAGGTTCTATCATGCTTTTATGGACTCTTACTTTGTACCCTGAAGATGGAACCACATAGCATAAGTCTCGAGGTCACATAATTGTCTTCCTTATTGAGTGTCTGAATGCCATGATACTTCTCCAATCATTTAGCATTGGATAAAGTAGCTAGTCAAATCAGTTTGGTTTCACAACAATTTCTCAAACTCTGTTATGCCATGGCCCTGAAGTTTTATTCTTTTGCATACTTTTCAAAAGTTGCATGCACCATAGTTCTCTGGCTGGGCTGTTTTTCTCATGTATCCTCCTTAATTGTGATTTTTCAAAAATAACTCTTCAGTGGGATCTTTATTGACTGGCTTCTAGCTTTAGCCTTCCATCTCACCTTTACTGCAGTTATTATGATAGATGTATTTCTCAAGTTCTCTGCTCCCCCATCTTAGCTAATCTCAAGATGTCCTGAGTGTCTTCTTTCAAAAATCAACCTAACATTAAAAATCACCACAAACTGCATATTTAACAATTCTAGTTTCCTTTTTTTTTTTTTTTGTCATTTTGCCAACCAAATTTTGCATCCAAAAATAATAAGTGCTGATAGAACTCTCTGCTTTAAGTACTTTTCCTTACTGTTCTGCATTCTTTTAGTTTGACTGACAAAATTCTGGATAATGCTGTTACTTTTCACTTTATTCTCTGGGTTCAAATTCAAACCGTTTAACCTTGAATACTATTTTCATTGTTCTTTGCCAGGCTTTACTTTATGCAGTTGGATTGGGGAAAGGTGCAATTCCAACAGCAGCTGCTGTCAATTGGGTGCTTAAGGATGGAATTGGATATCTCAGCAAAATATTATTGTCAAAATTTGGTCGTCATTTCGATGTTCACCCTAAGGGATGGAGATTATTTGCAGATCTTTTGGAAAATGCAGCCTATGGAATGGAGATTCTGACTCCTGCTTTTCCTCAGTTTTTTGTTTTGATTGGTGCAGCAGCTGGGGCAGGCCGTTCAGCATCTTCTTTGATACAAGTACCATACAAATCTAGAAAAATCTCTCTAGATAATCTTGATGTTTTACATAGCTATCTAGCTTTTGAACATTATGTCTACGGATCTCTTTTTGACTAATTAGTTCTGCCATTGTCACGCTCCGAATTCTACACTGAAATCGACTACGTGACTGGCCACACGATCATAGATTTTACCTTAGAGATCATGCCAGGTCTAAGTACACAAGAGTTACTTCATTTAAAATCACAACAATTAAACCAACATTATTTAAATAATTTAATAATAACTAAATAATTCATTTATTCAAGTCAAAATCACTAAATGGTCCATTGATTTATTATAAGTATCAGCAATCGAATTAACTAAACCAAACTAACTAAACAATTTAAATGTTGATATTCAGTCTCATGCCTAGTCCGATCCTTGCTATGCATCCTGCATCTCTAGAAAAATCAAAAAGTAAAGAATGAGCTTTATAGTCTAGTAAGGTCTTCAAATAGTCATACCAATGATAGTATAATTTGAAAATAACTGGAAAACAATAGTTTATCAGATCATGCAACCAAAACAACTCAAATGTCAAGTATAACAAAATTTTTAATAACATTATGTTTTCTTTTTATGTTTCCATTAGTATCCTTGTTCTTTAGGATTCTGGACTAACCATGGTCACACTCTAGCTTGTGACTGGCACACTATTGTCACACTTCCACCTGTGACTGGCATACTATTGTCACACTTTTGCCTGTGACTGGCACACAATTTGTCACAATCCTGCCTATGACTGACAACCTTAGTAACTACGGTCTCATCCATGGCATGGCTAATCCAAATACCATATTCACTTGATTAACACTTTATCATTCCACATCATGTAGTCAAATCATTTCATTTATAGTTTTTCAATAACCGGCATCATGGTCCAACCCATTCAAAGATAACTTTGCTTGATAAAACATGGTATAAAGGAACATAAATAATAATAACATCAATCATACTATCCATCACAAGAAGTTAAAATATACCATGCAAAAATAATCATGCATGCCAATGCTTATGTGCTCGGATCAAATCATGTCATATAAGATATATGTATAAAACTGGTGATTATGTTCAGAAATCCTTACCTTACTAGAGACAACTAACACATTTGATATTGATCCGTACCCAGACCCCGCACAATCCCCTTCTGCTCAGAAGGCAGTTCTCCTACAATGACAAATAAGTTTATTCAAATTTTTTCTACGATTCATCCGTAAAATCCTAACTTCATGAATTTCGAGAAAGAAGAGCTTTCCGATCCTCTCTTTTAATATTCATTTATTTTATTAGTATTTTCTTCTCTCTCCTCTCTCTACTCATCTTCTCTCTTCTTTCTCTCTCTCTCCTCTTTTTTCTTTCTTCCTTTTTTCTTCTTTTCTTTTTCTCTGCCCTTTTCTTTTTCTTTTTTTCTTCTCCTCCGAACCGAACCGAGACTTCTTTCCCTCCTTCTTCGTCGTCCACGATGATGGGGAGACTCTTGGGTGAGCACCGGTGGCAACTCCAGCAACAGGGAGACCACCCCAGCGACTTAAATCTCAGGTGTCTCTCCCCTTTTTTTTTCCTTCTTTCTTC
Organism: Areca catechu; assembly: GCA_021397845.1. Lineage (NCBI taxonomy): Eukaryota > Viridiplantae > Streptophyta > Magnoliopsida > Arecales > Arecaceae > Areca > Areca catechu. The sequence goes on along the minus strand of CM038038.1, from coordinate 4,664,376 downwards.
TTCCCCCGGCTTCCTCCTTGGCTCGGCCAAACAGGCCTTCATCGTCCCATGGATGGAGATCGAAGGAGGGGTGGCGGTTCTCCGGAATCTGATCGGAGGGGGTGTCGGCCGGCGCATCCACTACCGTCCCGGCCACGGGCAGAGAAACCAGAAGAGGAAAAAGGAGAATCTCCCTCATACAACCTATTAGTCATGAAAATCAAAAGCTTAGGGAGGGAAGACTTACTGGCGATGGTCTAGGAGAAGTCAGCCAGTAGAGAAGAGGGGAAGATTGATGGAAAAACGAGGAAAGAATGAGATGATGGGAGGGGTTTTAAAGAGAAGAAATGAGGGAGTTCCCCTCGCCGTACGGAAAACAACCTCGGCCGACGAGTCCCCCTCCCCTCCACGACTCTCCACCGGCCAACCCCAACCTCTCCACGGCCCTCCTTACCGGTATTTCGCCGATTTTGGTGGCCGGATAAACAGGGCTCCATCCCCTATTTCATTTTTTTTTTTTTTTGCGCGTTGGGTTGAAGTCGGCTGGGCCTACCGACTTCAGCCCAAAAGCCCGGTTCTCATAGCCACAGACTGTGAGGTAGGTGTTGTCCTATTCCCTTTAGCCAAGCAAGTTTGGCACTGAGTATCTGTGAGAACTGATTTGTATGCTCATTTGTTTTCAGAAGTTTCTTTTGTAAAGTGATAAAGCTTCATAATTCGAATCTTAATGAGCTAATAACAGTCTATGATACATCATAAAAACATGTAAAATGCCATAAGCACAGTAGAAAACTGGCATATATATGACTACAAAGTTGTGATTGGCTAGTTAACACAGACTTTTAAGACATCATCTTGATATTGATTTTATTCTTTATGGAGATTATCATTCGAAGTCATGCACTTCTTTTAAGGACACTATTGTGAGGATAGGATCTCGAAGAAACTTCAGTGCACTTAACTGTTAAAAATATGTTTCTTTTTTTTTCTCTCCTTTAGGGCTCATGATCTGTATGACTGCAAGCATTTTGCTTTAAGCTGATGCCTTGCTTTTCTTATGGGAGTGAAGCTGGCACTGTTGTGGATTTGGGTGGTTGATTACATGTTCTCATTTATCTATATATGGTCATACATGTGTGCATATTTGTGTATATATAAATACAAATGATTATAGGATTTTTGTTATACAAATTGGTTTTGGTTCATACTGATCCAGATGGAATGAGTTTTAGCTTTAACAGTCTTTGTGGTTTTGCAGACTCTGACTCATAATATTTGCTACTCAATCTGCCTTTCTAAATCATATAAGAACTTGTAATTTCTAGAAATTATTAGTTTTCATCTAATTTATGGATAGGTATGTTTTGGGGATCAACCTCTTCACTAAATATGTAACTTGTCTATATTGTCTCAGGCTGCTACCAGAAGCTGTTTCTATGCAGGTTTTGCTGTGCAAAGAAATTTTGCAGAGGTACTCATGAGCTCCTTAGTTCATATTCCCAAGACAAATGGTCTGTAGTAGCAAAATTAATGTACCCTATAGTAGTAACTGGAACACATTTTATGCCAGCTTGATGTGTTGACTGGGATGAGCTGGTTTTGGGGGGGGGGGGGGGGGGGGGGGCAGGGAGTTGTTGTTCATATTAAGAATCCTCACATTTGTCCACGACCTCATCATTGTTTTCATCATGCAAAACATCTCCTATCAGAGTGGGGCTGTCTATGAAGCACACCAAGGAATTCTCTACAAATAAATTTATATGATTTATACAGTCAATGGTCAACTTGCTGTCGGCACAATAGAAATGATATTTCAAAGTTAGCCAAGAAACTTTAGGCAAAAGAGTGCTTACCATGAAACATAAAAGGCTAATTGGTAGGTAGACCTAGCTTGATAGTCAAAATTCAGGTTTTTGCCACTGGAGACCAATCCCTCGGATAATCTTCAAATTTGGAGAAAATCTAGATGATAGGGAAAATGACAAGGTCTGATGTGGGGAATTGCTTCCATCTTTGAAGCATCCCAATATTATGCTGTAACATGGTTGGAAACTGTTGATTATGATATACTACATTAAAAAGGACACTGCCAAGGAATAATGTTGCATGAGTTTCTAGCTAAAGCTGTAGGAAAACTATTAACAATTTTTAGTATAAAACAGTAACATTTTTTATTGGAAGATTCAATGGGTTGATGCAAAATGTCCAAGTCCACTGAAATTTGATCGTGTTTTATATTTTGAGAGGTGTAGATAATGGATAACAATGTAGGTTCTCAATTTATGTGGCTTGTATGTATTTGATTAGCGTAGGTTGGTTGATTCTATTATTTTTATGCCTTCTCAATCTATGAGAAAGAAATGCTTCAAAACATTTGATTTTTGGTTTAAAGCATTTTTAATATTGTTGATTATGATTTGCGGCATGGATTTTCTTTTTCTATCCAGTTACATAGTTTGCTTTGTCAAGGTTTGAGCTCAAAACCTTCCAATAGACTCCATCTGAAAAACATGTGCATATATGTATGTTCCTGAGTATATATGTATGCATGCACGTATGCAGGTGCATATGGTCATACCTACATATGTGTATATGTGTAGAATAGTTAATCTAGAATCCAAGTTGTAGGATTTGAATCCAATTATGTCACTGTGAACAACAAGACCAGCCATCAAAATTATAAATCCACAGTTCATTTTGATTTCTAATTTATGATGTTTAAATTGTCAAAAGGTCAAAAAGTTGTATTTCACAAATTCAAGTCTTGATCTTGTGGATACAAACGGATAACAACAGTGAAATTAGAGTACTAAAGTGCATGATGGACTCTATATAATCTTTGCTAGAGACTCACTGGAAAACAGGCACCTGCAATGCATGTTTGCAAAAAGATTAAAGCAAGATAATAAAAGTATAAACAAGAAATTAATATAATATAAGAAAACTAAAAATTAATAAATTAATAAACTTGTAACAATGTCACAATAAGATACCTTAACAATTATGATCTGCCCACATCTGCTGTACCAGGGTTTTTTTAATATTAAAATAATGATTTTTATTTCTCAAAAAAAGTCATATTTACTGTTATTTGTTGTACTATATGATGAAACCTAGTAGTAATGTAATGCAATTTAAGGGGAATTACAGGTAAGGTTTTAGAAAATAGCTAGAAAAATAATAAATAATCCATTTGTAATGAGGTTTCAGTACTTTATAATCTCACTGTAATAGTTATAACCACCATCATCTGCTTAGTGCAGGATTATTTGTGTTAAAATAATAACCATTATAACTTTTTGGAGAGAATGTTCAATTGTGGGTATTATTTGCCATACCATGTGCCAAGAGCCAGTACAAATATGATATTATCCAATATTTCATTAGTGATTCCAGGCTCTATTTCTTAAACTGCTCTGCTTATTGTTATTAAGGTTCAGTTTTGATCTAAATGAAATCAGCCAGTGGCTAGTGCTATAATGCAAAATGCCACATGATCATGCAGCTTGATTGAAAGAGGATACTTGCCTTCTTGTGTGAACCTAGATTGGATTGTTGATTCATTTGAGATGCCTGCTTGATTTGTCTTTTAGCACATATGTAAGAATAACAACTAGAAAAATGTCTTGAGGCCCAACCCTGGTACCTAAAAAGAAAAAGAAAAAGCTTTATTGCACTTTGCAAGGCACCATGAGGGGACTGGTGCTTCATTAGACAATCCTACCATGTATCACAAAAGTGGATACATGCCTTCTTGTGTGAACCTAGATTGGATTGTTGATTCGTGCAAGGTTTTAAATCCTGTATGATAGAGGTGTCGTACTTTCTCCATGGAACAGGATGCCTCCTTGTCCTGTCTTGTCCCAGCAATGATCTCGATCAATCATCTGGGTAGATATCCTCCATCTCTCTATCATTCTTTCATTTCTTTCTTTCTTTCTTTTTTTGCTTTCCTTCTTTTCTTTCTTTATTTTTTTCTATCTTCCTTTCTTTCCATTCCTTTTTTTCTTTTTTTCCTTATCTCTTCCTTTCTTTTTCTTCTCTCTTTCCTTTCTTCCTTATTTTCTTCTTTTGTTTTTCTTCTCCTTTTCTCTCTTTCTTTCATTTTTCTTTTTCTTCTTTCCTTTCACTTTTTCTTTTTCTTCTCTCCCCATATGGATGGGTTTTGAAGTCCTGACCCTATCCTAGTCCCAATTTTTCAAAGGAACAAGATGGCTGGGATGCCCCCCAATCCCATCGAGATGTAAAACCTTGGATTCATGTGAGATGCCTGCTTGCTCAGTCTTGTAGCAAATATGTAAGAATAACAACTAGAAATATATCTTGAGGTCCAACCTTGGTACGTTAAGAAAAAGAAAAAGCTTTATTGCACTTTGCAAGGCACCATGAAGGGACTGGTGCTTTATTAGACAATCCCACCATGTATCACACTGACGTTGTGAGTTGCACTGGTACCTTCATTCCATATAGCATGGAGCTTCTTTTTCTTCTTTCTTTTTTCTTTTCTTTTTTTTTGGGGGGGGGGGTGCGCGCGGGGCAGGGTGGTTACCATTGTTGTGCCCCATACAATTCCTCTAGCTTCAAAATATATCGTTGCAGGAGTTTGATACAAAGGCATTTTCTGATCTCACAACTGACTGAAGTATATGATTGAATCTGAACTGAATACTGGTAGTTGGGTTATTGGAGTCATGATAAAAGATTTTGGGTCCTTTATGTTTGGGTTGGAATGGAAAAAAGGATTGCTGTGATTCCATTTTTAGACTCAAGATAGATTTATTCTAAGGTTTGAGAGAAAGGACATTTTAAAGAAGGAATTTCAGAGTAGAGGCCATTTTCAACCGAACCTTGACATGTATCAAGAGGGAATATTCTTCAATTTCAGGGTAGTTATTATTTACAATATAGTATAGATCTACATATCTTGAAAGATGTATCTACCAAAAATTAGGGTTTTTGGTTGTCTTTAATCATAGATCAGATCATAGCAGCATCTTGACATAAGAAACCCTTTTTTGGTGATGGGCAAGTAGCAACAAACCTTTGAAGCTCATAAATTTTGTTATTTATTATTCAAATTTTAAAATGTTGTACATAGTGTTTAATGATGTGAAATTCTTCATTTAAATGGTCTCATCTCATGTACTTTCCACTGGTGGGATGTGGGCTTGTATCTTAGCTCCCTCTTTCTCTCTCTCTAATATGTATCAATAATTAGATTAGTAATCTAGTTTGATTGTGTAGGTCATTGCAAAAGGTGAAGCTCAAGGAATGGTGAGCAAGTTTCTTGGAATAATGCTTGGGATAGCAGTGGCCAACTACATTGGCTCTTCCATACCATTAGCTCTTGCTTCTTTCGGTGCTGTAACAGCAATTCACATGTATTGCAATTTTAGGTCATACCAATCAATTCAACTGAGGAGTCTTAATCCATATCGTGCAAGTAATTCTTCGGTACTTTTCCTTTTGTCAACCCTAATAAATGTATTCTTTATCAGTGCAATTGCTAAAACTATCATGCAACATTCTATATCTATTTAGTAGTAGCTGTTTTTTTTCTACTTATGTACTGTCTAGATATATTTCTTGGTCCTAGCATAAAGTGAGCTATATGTAATTTTTTAAATGTCATTTTTTTTGGTCCATATGACTACAATACAACTGTACTACAATAAAATATAATTATTACATACCAATGTACCTTCATTATTACCATAATATAACCATGATATAGCTAAACCTTATTTTGTTGGTATGAGTTGATGTATGTATATCAAACACGTCTATGCACATGTGTGTTTATGGGCATATATGCAGAAGTTACGCTACACCTATCACTCAATTTTTAGTGATACTGTAGTTACATTCCAATTATGGAAGCTATAAAGCTAAACAATATAATTATGTTTCAAAATCTCTTCAAAAGCTTCTTCCATTTTCTTTTTCACAATTTCCACTAATATTATCTTAGGTCTTCCCTCCTACTGCATCTTCAATAATGATAAAGTATGTATCTTGATGGAGCCCCATTAGATCTTTGTTTATATGTCTAGACCATCTTAATTTTATTCTCTATTTCTTTAGCCTTGATTGGTGCAACTCCTGCATCTCTATTATCCTCATTTCTCAAAAATATATCTTTGTATGTGCATGAGTAACTTATCATCCTATTGAAATGAATTCTACAATCAATTTATTGACCATGTCAGTTTTTGATTACCATTTAGATTTTTTGCATGTGTTTTATTACTTTTTAACCTTGAACAGGTTTGGTTTTTAGTGAATATCTATTGAGCGGACAAGTTCCTGGCATAAAAGAGGTTAATGATGAGGAACCACTCTTCCTAGGCTTATCAATTGTCAACAGAAGAGCACATAGTGTAAGTGAACTTTATTAGTTTTTTAAAATAAGAATAGCCTAAATTGCTTTGGGAAGATAGTGCAAAGCAAGAGTATGATGAGTTATAATAGCATGATGGTCTTTTCTATTGCCCAACCCTGTCGCAGGAGACGTAGACATCTAAAAGATCATATATTTGTAACCTATTCTTTCTTCTAACCAGAAAGATTAGCAATAGCTGTTAGCACATTGGCTGCTATTAATTTAGCAACTTGCATACATATTTGCCTAATTTGTTTATTCTGGGATGATGCATAATCATGCAATATCTATTCAGCAAAGTAATTTTCAGTGCATGATTACACTTCAACACTCAAAAAAAAAGTTCTACCTAAAGGACCAGGAATGCAAATTGCTTGGTTTATAATGGGGGATTAGCTTCATTTCTAACTGCATTAACTAAGGAATTAGGTCTGACATCTAAGCATTGCTGGCATGGGGCATGCTCCCCCCTCCTCTGCCAGAAAAAAATAAGAAGCCCTTTTGGCTTCATACTAGTGATACAGAGTCATCTCCATGGGTGCCAACTAGCAGAAGTCAACATGGGCTGGAATGCTTGCTATCCAGTGCTGAGTTGTCATGGACCAGCTGAAGGTAGCACTTGAAACCACATCCAGTTCTAAATGCAGTGCCAAAACTAGTCTGGCATAAACTGACACTTGGAAACATGTCTTGGTCTAGATGCTAACTAGTTAGGATTTGATTCAAGTCATAATCATTTTAGATTTTGAAAGATGGTGTTTGGCGTGTTAGACTTTGGTCAAATCCTTTATAGCCTGAAGCGAAAGTAGGCATAGAAGTGGATACTGGGAAGTGACTATCACCAAGAAAAAAATTGTAGGAGATTAAAGCACATAGGAATTGTCCCATGTAGAAAAAGGGGAAGAAAGAAAAAAGATTCTTTGTTGGTTACACTTTTCACAATAAAATGGAACCTAGGTGTTTACCAAAAAAAAAAAAAGGGAACCTAGGTTCAAAAATGATAAAAAGGATATACAAGACACACTTTATCAAACAGATCTCATCTCACAAAAGTAGGATAATATTTCTAGGTGTTTGATGGAAAAGTGTGCAAAGCATCAAGAAGCAGGTCCAAATGGGAGATTCTGTAGTGGGTGTTGTACAATACTCTAGCTACTTAGGTATGATCCATTTTCTTGACCCAGAACCTCATCCTACCAGGTCCCAAATGTGAGAACCATGGTTCGCCATATCAGCCAGCACCATAGCGTACTGGGCATATCATACTGTACTAATACTAAACTGGTACATACTCTCATATCATGTTAACACTCAGTAGGCCTTGCTGTCTTGTACTGTACTGTGTATCGACATTGCAATAGGATGGTACTAGTACATGGTCTGGATCGAGACGGTGAACTTTGTTGCAACAATGATACTGAATCAATGGCCTACATTGAGTTTAATTGATGTGGAAGGACATATTTCTCAGTTTAAACATTATGTAATCATAAAATGAATGGTCATTTGATCATACAAAGCAATGCTAAGTCTCATCCAAATTTAAATTTTATAACTTATAGTCTTGAAATCGAAATAAAGTTCACATCATTCCGTCATCTTATAATACAAATATAGTTAATGATAGAGGCAAATATTATATCTTTTAGTATGGGTACACTAGAAATTTCTCTTTACTAATACAGCCACTTCCATAGTTACAAACCTCAACTAAAGATCCACGAAATGAATCCAGTCTTTTTCATGCAATACCTACCTTCAATATATACACAAAGTGTTTCAGGGTTGCTACTATCCTGTTGCCAGTTGGTTTCTCATTCTGAAATATAACAATTCAAGGGATGAGCTACACAAATCAACAAGTATCCAAACAGAGTGAACAAATTATGATTAAGCATAATAAAACCATAAGAGTAATATGGATTCATTCTTATGGAAAATCAAATAACTACCAATAACATTTATCAAAATAGATATACTTTTCAATATATCTATTTCAAAACACTGAAATACACTTGAGGACACATTAATACACTGAAATACACTTGAAAACACTGTATAATCAATTCAATATCAATGGTCACTAACTAACTATTGTACGTGTCAGGCAAGAGTTCATTGATCCATAAACCCATTAGCTAAGGGTTTGCTTTGACCAACTATTTTAATATCTGGCAAGGGTTCGCTGATGCACTAACTATTACACTTGTTGGCTAGGATTAACCAGAAACCAACTTTGATAAGACTTCCAGAGGGATCATTATTATACCTGCTAATTAATGGTTTATTGAGTCACTAACCAGAGGGATCATTTCAATTCATAAGACTTCCACTTTTGAACAACACGATGGTTGCAAATATTGTGGGTAATATGTAGTACAATCCAAAGCAATTTCCATACACTTTAAAATCAATAAACCATAAAAACAATCATTTAAAAAATAATATATCAACTATGGAAGATGCTTACTCTACAGATTTATGTTCCAAAGCCTCACACTACCCTCTTTCCTCTTTGTTCTGGCTAGATATTATCGTCCAATTTCTTTTTTTCCCTTCACTAGATGCAAGAATGGTAGGAGTGCAGCAACCTTCTATATATAGTGACCTTGTAAGAATGAGGTGTCCAATCACCATTGGATAATGGTTGGATGTCCATCAAGGCTTAAGCTGGATCGCTGATTGGTAAGCACGAAGTTGCTATTTTAATAGTCATGGGTATGAGGCATACAAAGCATGAGATGGAAATAAGCATGTGATGGCTGAACATGAGTTGTACCAAGCATCAGAGGCAGCAAGTAAGAGATGGCGAGGAAGCATGAGGTGGCAGCTAGTTCGAGAAAACATGAGGTGGCAGCTAGTTCGAGAAAACATGAGGTGTTGCCAAGCACGAGGTGGCAGCTCACTAGGGAAAGCATGAGGGTAGAGCAAACATGAAGTGGCGGTTCCTGTTGAATATTTGCAGCCTAGTCCTTGTGCTTTTCTAAATCATACGTAGGACTCTAGGAGTAATTGAAATTCGATCCTAATGTCACCTATAGGTTTCTAGAATAACAACAGAATTAACTTCACTTGTAAATGAATCAATTGCACACACAATGCTACGAACTATAACGTGTAGCTCATTTACACAATTAGTTATATGTAAGATGCTACAAAGTTGGGGTGTTTCTTAGCCTATTATATGTTAATCTGGCTTGGATGTAATGATGTAGTTCCTTTGTTAGATATGGTGCAAGCAGTTCTGCCTAATTTGGTAATCAGTTCTATATGTAATCCATTAACACTATCCAATTGATATCCTGCAAAGGACTTGTAACCAACCACCAAAAGAGAATGGGGGATTTTTTAATTTAGTTAACCTTGAAGATTTGTTGTGTGCAAAATTAGCATAAAAATCTACTGGCATTGTCCATCAGCATTATGGCTCTTCATCAATTGTTCTTATATCCAAGGTCAAATCTTTTAAATCAACAGCATCTTTCAAGCCTCTAATTATTCTATATATACTGATACATATGTACACATACATATGGTATACATGTACGTCTGTGCATATGTCCATGTCTGGGCATATACATGTGTATGTGTTCTATACATCTAATCTGCACAAACCTGTTAATTTTAACATCTGGTTCCTGCTTGCTTGGTTTCATGCAGGAACAGTCCCAGATACTATCTGTGGATGCCAAAGTTGCAGCGTCTGAGATTTGCCGCCGCCTGCAACTTGGGTCTAAACTCAGTGAAATTATCAACTGCAAAGATGATGCATTTGCACTTTTTGATCTGTTCAAAAATGAAGGTTACCTACTTACAGTGAATTGTGGAAGATTCTGTGTAAGTGCAATGGGCGGATTATTTATTTGCATGTTTGCTGTTTTACAATTAGCTGAGATTAATTAAGCTGGTCTTTTGTCTTTGCAGGTGGTACTTAAAGAAGGATCTTCTCTGGAAGATATGCTCAAGTCTCTGTTCCATGTCAACTATCTATACTGGCTGGAGAGAAATGTGGGAATTGAACTGGGAAGTGTTGCTGATGAGTGCAAACCTGGGGGGAGGCTGCAAATATCTTTAGACTATGTGCATAGGGAATTTAGCCATGTCAAACATGATGGGCTGCAAAGTGGTTGGGTGACTGATGGGCTGATAGCAAGGCCATTACCTCACAGGATACGTCCAGGCTATGCTGTATGTGAGTAGACAGCTTAGTCTTGTGGAGTGTGCTATGCCAGGGGAAAAACCATCCATTCGAGATTCCTGCTTGAAATTTTGTGCATAGGATTTGGGGAGCCAGAACAACATAAACAGTTCTGTTCTTCCTCCCACAAAGGAAGTGCCGATACAAGCGTTCCAGTTTGAAGTGCAGGATATTTAAGCTAAGGTCCTTGACGTCTCCTGGATCAATTATTCATGAGTTGCCAATTACTCTTTAACAGCAGGGTTAATGGATAAGAATGCCTGATAGTTCAGATTGGTGGCAAACATTTAATCTCTCTGTTTTTACTATGGACTTCTTTGGTTAGTTTGAGGTTTTGAGGCTTTCAAAGGAGTACCAAGAGCGTTGGAAAATGATAGCCTTGCATCTTCCATGCAAAATATTGATTTGATTGTAAATGCCTTTTGTGGTCTTTAAATATGTTATTCTTTTGTTCTTTTCTTTCTTCTCCATTGTTTTCTTTCATTTTCCCTGGAAATTTGGGAGGGCAGAGATCGCTGGTGTGGCTCCGGATGTCTGTGGATGCCTGCAACTAAAGTTAATATTTTATAGATTAAATGCGAAGCCCATGGATTGTGGCTACCAAGCGTGAACCGGGTCTTCACATTCACAGCAGAGCAAAGCTGGATTTTGGAGATTTTGAAGCATTTGAGAGTTGAGTCAGTGTCTACTCATCTCTCAACAGAAAAAAAATAGGTTTGGTGGAAGTGAGACTACTTTTTTGTGATTTCTGGATGTGAAGTTCTGGACTTGGACAAACAGGTGAGGTCTAATGCTGAGTCGCCCATGGTCCTTGAGTAGAGGATTAAAAGAAACACGTTTCAGGTAAGAGATAATCTTTTGTTGTGTTAGTGCCATGCGAGGAGCGGAGAGACCCTTCTGAAGCTACCAACTTTATGCTCTTGGTTTGCATCGTAGAGATTCTTTGTATGACTGTTAGAAGTTTGAATATCGAAGCTTGGGGCTTACAATTTTTCAGTTATTACGCAATAGCACAAAATGCTGCAGGATACATATCCTGTCATGTTTGCAGGTCTTTTGCAGCTTAAGGTGACCACCATCTCGACCAACTTGTCATCACATTGATCTGAGAGCAGTTTGAGAAAGGAACGGGGGCTACCCCTGCCCGGTCATCCAGGTACAGGGAGGATTCAAACCCAGGTCATTGGTATCATAGTTCCATGATTTTACCAACTGCACTGGTTCACAATCATATGAAATGAGAGTTCACCAGTTCCTCATTGTAAGGGAATTTTAATGACCAATGGCTGTAAAATGCCATGAAAATTCTAGGCTTTCCAGGTTGTGCGCTATATAATGTGTGTAGAAAGATGGGTGCAAACTACTCATTTTTAAAACAGCAACCCATTGAGTTTGCCAAAGTACAAGGATACGTACCATCTGGCCCATTCACAGTAAGGATCTGAGGGCTAATAGTTGATTTTGAAAGATTTAAGTTCTGTATTATCTGCTTGCAGTAGCCAAGAACCACCCATTTGGAGAGCACAATTTTGGTCTTGCACCCTCGAAGGTAGGTAGGTAGCGAAGAAAAATTTCAGGAATGTAAAAACATGGGTATTAGGACTATAACATTCCCTTTGGATTGAAGGAAGAGGAGAGAAGAGGAAGGAAGTGGAAAGAAAATTTTAAAAATCCCTTATTTAGATAAAAAATGGTAGAAGGATGAGGAGAAAAAGCCAAAGGATGAGAAAATAAGTGAATTTTTTCTTGATTTCATTCTTGTCGTATATGGAGAGACTCGGAGGGAAAGAAAAATTTAAAATATTTCTTTGAGAAATAAAATAAGAAGTTTTATTTTCTATTCTTGGTTTTCTTTCCGCAATCTAACCTTTGAAGCTCTTTCAATTCTTTTTCTTGGCCTCTCGTGAGATATGTTGATGGTAAGCATATTTTTCTTTCATTTTTTGATTCATTCTTTTAAAATATATATATATTTTTTTTTTTTTGTTTATGGTACTCTATATATGATATTAAAATTGGATAGAATGGAACAAATTTTTCGTAGCCTAATAAACTTCGTATAGATTTATAATTTTTATTTGCTAGTTATCTAAGTAGGGATTTAGTAAGGCCAGAGAATTTCACTCCTACCCATATTTCAGGGTAACATGTCCGAGGTCCTTTCATAGCCATTAATAAATAGAAACATGTATAAGATTCCATTGCAAATAAAGATATTTAAGATGTCACGTAAAGTGTAATTAATTTTTCATTTCCTTCTTTATTCTCGGAGATACTTTTCAAATAGAGAATAATTTTGTTTTCTCTTCTTCCATGTATATCTAAATAGAAAAATAATTAGTCAATTATTATTATTATTTTTTTCTTCCTTCCTCTCTAGGTATCCAAATAGAATGTAGAAGTTAGGTCACTCGAGGCAACCCAGGGACAAACTAAATGTTGAGTCACACAGGCTTCTTGCATTTGTTTAGGTAGAGATAATCGTATCTATCATGTGTAATGAATGCCTTTGCATATGAAGTAAGAATTTTTTTTTTTAAAAAAAGCACAATGGCTTTTGATTACATAATATGAAAAAATGATCGATCTGGAAATTTTTTTTAAAAAAATATGGGTGGTTGTAGACTTTCTTAATGGCTTTTGATTAAATAATATGAAAAAATGATCAATCTGGAAATTTTTTTTAAAAAAATATGGGTGGTTGTAGACTTTCTTATAAGGGTATTTGCAAATAGTTTTTTTACAGCAAATCAAAAAGAGGATGAATTTCTATCTTAAAGTAGTGTTTGTTTTAGGGTGGATTTAAACAAGGTCATTTTTTATATGAGTTAAAAGATTTTAGGTTATATTGGAAAATTAAATTGAAGTAATATTAGTTCACCTCGGGGGATGAAAAAAATATTATTTTGGTATTTCACCCTTAAAAGTAGCAAACAAGAAATTCCAAATATGTGGAAATGCATGGTATTATAACTGAAAATCTGGTCACTTAAGGTAACTTAGGCGCAAACTAAAAGTTGAGAGTCAGGTATGCTTCTTGTATTAACATAGTAGGGACTTCTTGCGTTAAAATCGTAGGGACACTGGTATGTAGCCCATGTCTCCTGCAAATGAATCAAAGACAAAAAAAGAAATAGAGCGAAGTTTTTATGAAAAATATGGGAAAAAGCAAGATGCCTTTTGATAAAAAAAATATGGAAAAAATGATGGGTTTGAATTTTTTAAAAAAAAGGGTGGTTGTAGACTTTCTTATGAGGGGTATTTTGTAAATATATTTTTAAAAAGATCAAAATAGGTTGACGTTCTATCTTAAGGCATTGTTTGGTTGGGGGGTTACGAGTTACAGGTGGATTATCCCGCCCACATTCTAAACAAGGTCACTTTTCACATGAGTTAAAACTAGGCAGGGCTTTGGAAAAAAAAAAAAAAACTAGGCAGGGCTACCTCTTAAGGTAATGAACTATTTATTTTTTAAAATATTTCACTAAGAAATCTATATATATATATTATATTACATATAATACTATTATAAGTTATAATAATTTATTATATTTATAATAATTATTGTTGGTGTCGAAATTTGTCAAGCGCCGAAGGAAGAGTTAGAGGCGGTGTTGGAATGAGTGGTGTAGGCAGTTCTTTAGGAGATGGTACCTTAAAAAAAACCCATCGAGGATGGTTCCGATGATGACACTCTAACACTTAAGTCAATGTCAATGCTAACAGTGTGGAGGGTATGAGCGGGAGAACTTGCCTACCTTTGGAAACTCGCAAGAATCTTCTTTATAGGTGGAGATTCAGGAATATTTTTGGTATGACCAAGATTTTGTCGAATCTAGTGAAGAGTGATGTGACTTTCTATATATTGCCTGGAACCTTTTTATTGGCATGAGATGTCTTATCTCCTTAAATGTATCATTGTTGCTGGTCTAAGATAAGCCACACTTTATTAAATGACGGCTCGGGTAAAGAGTGTCTAAGCACGCCCTTTTCACTTGTTGAGTCCTGCAATGATCTTGCCATGTGGTACAAATGGCGACAATGAGTATTGGGGTGCTGTGCCTTCAAGGGCCTATAGTAGGGGCATTGTCAAGGTTTTGCCGGCTAATGAGTACTCTCAGAACATGAGCTTGGATAGGTTGTAGAGCCCATGCCAAGTGCCTTAGGAACGGTCAACGAGGGTTCACTGATCTTCCAAGTAGAATCATTTGCTGTCGATGCCTGCTCGAGGGCTTCTGACCGAGCACCTTAGGGGTGGTTGCCAGGGCTTGTTGATACCTTCCAGGTATAGAAATCGATTGTTGCTGATATATGCTTGATAGTTTCTGGCCAAGTGCATTGGGGACGGTCGATAGGGCTCACTGATACCTTCCACGTATAGGAGTTGACCGTTGCCGATACATGCTCGAGGGTTTCTGGTCAAGTACTTTAGGGATAGTCAATGGGGCTCACTGATACCTTCTAGGCAAAATCATTTGTTATCAGTGCCCACTTGAGGATTTTTGGCTTTAAGAGAGGTTGGCGGGGCTTGTTGATACCTTCCAGGTATATGAGTCGACCATTACTGATACATGCCCAAGGGCTTTTGATCGAGCATCTTGGAGGCGGTCAGTGGGGCTCGCTGATATCTTCTAGATATATGCATCGATTGCTGTTTATACGTGCCTTAAGGCATCTGGCCGAGTGCCTTAAGGATGGTCGATGGGTGATCAGTCTATAAATATATTAATAAAAGTATCAATTTATGGACTAATTCAATTTTATTATTTAAGAATTGATACTTTTATTTATCTTTTATAAGAAATATGTTCATCAACATAAAGAATATAATTTATAAGTTAAAAGGACTCAAATTAGAAGTAAATCAAACTCCTAATGGACCCTGAATGAAGATCTAAAAGTAGCCTAAATCTAGGCTCAGATCCAGCTTAAAATGAATTTGAAATTGGCTCAAAATCAATCCAAAAACCAAGCTAAATCATGCATGGTATAGTTTTTAAAGCATCCAATTCATGATGGACCGATCGCTTGGTCTATAGACTCTAACGCGGTCCATAGAAGCCATGGTTACAATCCATGGTTTGGGTTGTTCTGAAATTGGGTTATGGGCCGATCACCGGCTAAGGGCGCTGACGAGTTCTTCTGCAGCACCGATCAATGGCGATAGCAATACCTGCATGGGAGGTTGTGCACTAATCTTGGATGCCCAGATTCTCCATATCTTGGGATGATGAAGAAAGGTTGTGCACTAATCGAGAAGAAGTTCCATGTCCAAAAATTAGAGGCAAGACATGAAAAGAGACAAGCATAAGCAAAGGCTTTTATGCTAAAAAGCTATCATGAAGTCCTTATCGAATTGGGACTCCTCATCCAAGGATTTCATCCAGATCTCCAAGCTCTAAGCATCCACGCCCTTTGTCTTCGCTCCTAGGGTGTTAGGGCATAAATTTCAAATTTGGAGGCACGTCTCAAGTCTGTGAAAGCATGGAGACATGAACTAGGTCACTACAATAGGTTATTTGGTGCACACTGATTTAGGGCTTGATCGCTGGCTATCCAAACATATTCTAATTGACATAGAATTTTGTAGAGAGCTTCTTCACTAGTATCCTTGGGTCCATACAGGTGCACGGTAGTCATAAAAGTTTGAGGGGGCCTTTACTACTAGAAAGTTTAACATGATCATGGCTTGTTTCGGTGCTTGGCCTGCAGTAATAGGTAGCACAATCGTGCTTGATATGGCACATTCGCTGACGTGGAGCCCTTGCTAGCGGTCATGCTGGCAAGAGACGCCACCTGGACATGGTGGCTAGATAGAGAGCCAAGGCGAGCCCCCTGCTAAGGTCAGCTCTTGACCGGGGTCATGCTTATCAGATGAGCCCTCTTATCGAGGTCAGCTCCCAGCCGGGATATGCTTATGTTGCCAAGGTGAGCCCTCTTGCCGAGATCAGCTCCCGACCGGGGTCATGCTCATCAAGTGAGCCCTCCTGTTGAGGTCAGCTCCTGGCCGGGGTCGTGCTCATGTTGCCAAGGCGAGCCCTCCTACCGAGGTCATCTCTCGACAGGGGTTGTACTCATCAGGCGAGCCCTCCTGTTGAGGTCAGCTCCAGGCTGGGGTCGTGCTCATACTGCCAAGGCGAGCCCTCCTGCTGAGATCAACTCTCGACCAGGGTCATGCTCATCAGGCGAGCCCTCCTATCGAGGTCAGCTCCGAGCCGGGGTCATGCTCATGCTACCAAGGCGAGCCCTCCTATAGAGGTTAGCTCCCAATCGGGGTCATGCTCATGAGACGAGCCCTCCTGTCGAGGCCAGCTCCTGGTCGGGGTTGTGCTCATGTTGCCAATGTGAGCCCTCCTACCAAGGTCAACTCCCGACCGGGGTCGTGCTCATCAGGCGAGCCCTCCTGTCGAGTTCATCTCCCAGTCAAGGTTGTGCTCATGCTACCAAGACGAGCCCTCCTGCCGAGGTCAGCTCCCGACTGGGATTGTGCTCATGAGACGAGCTGGCGAGCCCTCTTGTCGAGGCCAACTCCCGGTCGGGGTTGAGCTCATGCTACCAAGGTGGGGTCCCGAAGCAGGGCTCCCTCTATCCTGTAGAGGTCAAAGTTCATGTTAGTAGTGAAGGAAGGAAAGATCAACAGAAATTCAAACCTTGGCAAGGAGGTTCCAAGTCACCCGCAACCTCTCTAAGAGGTGGTGCATGTCCTACCATAAATTCAAGCTCTATGACATGCCACCCGTATGCGATGCGCAATGTGTGCTCCTCCAGGCCCTAGGCCCTATAACATGCTACCACATCGACAACCGTGCAGCCGGGGGTTTCAACTCTCGTGACACGAAACCTGAACCTCCTCCAAGAGGAGTGTCCCATTAAGGCCCCAAAGCCCTGCGACACTCCGACGGTCCCTCAGGGAATAGAAACGTCCCATCGTGGCTCGGGGCTCAGCGACACGGTGCCCGCCCCTCCCACGGAGAACTGCACCACCAGAGGGACAAGATCTGTGCCACGCCGACGAACGCCCCCAATAGCAGGATCTCCTTTAAAAAACAAGTCTGACAGGGGGAGACTATGGGCAATGAAAAAACCCCTTCTAAAGGGGATACCGGGAAAGGGACATCTCAAAGAAGCCCCTAGATCTGATCTGGGCTGTCGTCCTCATATAAAATAGAAGAAAGAATCTCCAAGGGGGAGAGGGCAACTGGTAAGATACAGAGAGCTAGTGGGCAAGGAACTAGTCAAGAGATCCACACCACTCCTTGCCTTTGACTTCTCTTCATTCTTCTCATTTGCAAGATCTCATTTTTGATCCTCTATGTGGAGAGACCCTAAGATTTCCGTCATAGAGATTATGTTCTCTTAGATCGTCTCACTGACTTGATCATCGGAGTGTCCCCGCCAGAATCCCTAGCCTAGGTCTCTTCTATTTTGCAGGGCAGCCAGCTAAGGACTTGACCGGAGCAGAAGACCAAGCACCCAATGGGAGCCCGATGCATCCGTGACACGTCAGAGTTGCAGGCCACGGCAATCCAGGCAGCGACAGATTGGTACACCAGGTATGGGGGATAGAATGAAGAATATCAGCGACTGTGGGAAGTCCAAAGCCTCTGTAGAAGCCTAGAGCTCCATGGTGACAACGCGAGCATGTGAAGCTTCCGCCAACCGAGCGGGGGCCCCCCATCATAGAGATCTACAGGGCCTTTAGGGGGAGCTCCCCTCCCCACCTCCGTCGCTTCCGATAGATGCCCAGATCACCGCACTGGCCCAGCAGGTCCATGCCTTGGCTACGGCATTGCGCTAGCTCCATCAGAGACATCGGTCTCTGGCAACACAGCAGCAACCAGGGACCCTGACGGCCCATGCCGCCGATCCCTATACCAACCTACGGTCCTTCCAGGAGGGGCCATTGCATGCAGTCTCCCACCCGCAAGGAGACCACCAAGTGGCCAAAAAGAAGCAGCATGACGGCCCGACCGGCCGGGAGAGCTGCTCCCCGGTCTCGGACCATGGTGCATACTCACATCAATGCCACTGGCATTGCGGGGAACTCAGGTGAGAGTTCCCCCACTCCGCACCTCCTTCACCCCTAATGGCCTCCATCAAGGGGTCCACAGATGAGGCCATCCGCCGTCAGGCAGAGAGGTGCCTCGAAGAGCAGGAGCGCAAACTGGCTGACCTCTCCCATTGGTTTGCAGAGATTCAGGCTCCCCTAGTGAGCCCATGATTTATGACACCCATCCTCCTTTCTTCCATAGAATTCAAGAGGAACCGATTCCCAGCCGGTTCTGCATGCCCCAGGTTGATCCCTACGATAGGACAATCGACCCCCTAGACTACCTGAAAAGCTAGAAGACCCTTATGAGGATCCAAGAGGCTACTGATGCTCTTCTCTGTGTTGGATTCGGGAACCAGTGCGGAAGTGTGGATTTCAAAATTTTATGAAATCAGGTCCGAACCCTAATCCCAAAATCTCCTTATTAGCAATTAAAACTTATGACTACATGCATGTCCAAATTTAAACATAGTTTAGATACTAACCTCAGATCGCTATATCCAATCCGATGTAGAAATAAACTCCAAATTGAGTAACCTTTTGAACACACCAGGCATCCACTTGTCCGCCCTCCGATGGTGATCCACACGGGCAGATGATCAAGACAGTGACTCCTCAATTGGGTTCCTTCCAATCAAGTTCTACCCCAAGAACTTGATATATGGGCTATTGGCTAGGACTCCTCTAGCCAAACGGGGACTAAAACTTTCTCTCTTACTCTTCTCCTAGTTTTTAGCAACTTTGGCCCCTTAAGACACTCTTGTCTTAAGAATAAGCCCTTGTCCTAAAATGAGACAAGGCTTGTCTTGGAGGGAGAAGAAAATTAAGACAAAAGTTGTCTTAATGTAAGAAAGAAAGATAAGAGGCGCCTTCTTCCTTTACCGTCGGAGAGTTTCTCTCTCTGACTCTCCTTCTGTTCTGAGATTCGACAGAGCCTAGGCTCTGTAAAGGAATCAAAGAGGAAAGAGAGGAGGGGGAAACAATCTTCTGGAGAGGGAGAAGGAAAGAGAAGCAAGGCTTCGCCGTAGAAAATCTGGAATCAAATTTTACGGTGAAGCCTTCTTCTTAAATAGGCGACAGAGAGGCGCCTTCTTATCTGAAAACATCCTCTCACGTCCCTCTCTCTCTTCTCACGTCTTCTCTCTTTATCTCACGGCCCTTGGGATTAATCTCACGGCCTTTGGGATGGGAAGATGCGAAGAAGGACGTGAAAAACTCAGAAGGGCGCGCGCAGAAAGAAGAGTCGCGCCCCTTCGGTGTTTTTTCTTTCTTTTCACGGTAATTCCAATTTTTTGAAGAGTCCACGCCTAGGTGGACTCTGATCCACGCCTCATCAGCCAAAAGATGCCGGTCTCTTCTTTCTTTTCACGCAAAGACGCGACTTGGAGAGAGTCCACGCGCGTGTGGACTCTTCTCCTTGCGCGCGCGCGTGGGAAGAGAAGGGGAGGGGTTTTAGGCGATGTGGGAAAGGGGTTTAGCCTCTTAGGTTAGCCCAATTTCTAGCCTACTGTTAGCCCAACATTTTGAATCTTCAATTAGATTCAAACCGGAATGAATTTGGATCTAAAAAAGACCAAATCGGAACCCTAACTCGAATCCGATTCAAGTAGAAGCCATGGTTTGCAACACATGCTAGTGTGTTCATCTGCAAACGAGATTTAATTCCAAATTAAATCCTTGATTATCTGTCCTAAGTGTGTGACCCATTGGGTTCCATACTTAGCCAGCAGTGGGTCCGAGTGCAAGTTGACCTAATCTGATCAGAACTCATTCTAATCGATTTAGGTCAAATCGAGCTAACTCGAGTCAGTCAATTAGGACTCCTCCTAATTAGTGATCCAATTAAAATATTTAATTTGATCAACCCACAAGACAAGATTGACGTCTAGCAACGTGTCATGTCTACCCGGAAGATATGAAATTCTGGTGTAATTCCAAAACTACCCTTCAGTGGAAAGTTCCCGTACAATTCGATCCTTTAATCATCTTGCATCCCGAGTATAACTATGGATATGGAATCATGTCAAAACCAGTTTATACTCATTCCCAGCTCAGTCATACACTAATGATTCAATTAATTCGATATTAGAAATCATTTCTAATATCTGTACTTTGATCAAAGATTTCCTGAATCATCATCTGACCTAATTTGGCTGGATGCAATCTCCTCCTACTAGGAGTGATCAATTCCTTGTTGACCTACTCATTACCTTCATATACAATTCACCATACCCAGCATCAACCTCGTGCATGACCCAGTGTCATGATTGAGATTGAACCAAAGCATGGGTTCATGTACATAAGGTATTATGGCAGTCTCAGGTCATAGGACTACTTGTACAACTCCCACTATGTGAAACATCTATTGACATGCAGCTAAGGCTCCATTAGATGTTCTCAAACTGGATCTATTCAGTGAACTCATTCACTAATGAGCACCCACATCCTTGTATTAGTGTCCTACACAAATGACTGTGAGAGCAGTCACCCTTTTTAGCATACATAGGATGTGCCAGTCTTACCGGAAACCCTGATCCCCAACTCAGGGTTCCTATGACTAGGAATATTCTAGATTAGGGTTTTAAGGCCTTAGATCTCACTGGTATGATCTCATCATAGCCCTACAGCCATAGCCCTAATCTATGGGGTTCATCATATAATGACACAGCGAATGATGAAAAAATTATTGCCTTTATTAATTTGTCAATTTACAATGGTCTGGGAGATACAGATATTGGCTTATAGGGCATAATCCTTTCAATCTCCCACTTGCACTAAAGCCAATCGCTCTTATTCTTTAACCCCATACAATCGAGGTGGCGATCAAACTCCCGCTGTGGTAGAGTCTTAGTGAACGGGTCTGCTATGTTGTTCTTTGTATCTACTCTATTGATGCAGACTTCTTGTCTTTCGATTATCTCTCGGACAAGATGGAAGCGTCTCAGAATGTGCTTGGACTTGTGATGGGCTCTCGGTTCCTTAGCTTGAGCAACTGCTCCAGTGTTATCACAATAGAGTGGCACCGGGTTCTCAATCTCAGGAACTACTCCCAACTCTGTGATGAATTTCTTCATCCAGACGCTTCCTTGGCGGCTTCACTGACAGCTATGTACTCTGCCTCGGTAGTTGAGTCAGCTACAGTCTGCTGTTTAGTGCTCTTCCAACTTACTGCTCCACCATTCAAGATAAAGACATACCCTGAAATGGATTTACTATCATCTGGGTCTGATTGAAAACTAGAGTCTGAATAGGCTTCTAGTTTAAGATCAGATCCTCCGTATATAAGAAAAATATCCTTAGTCCTTCTCAGGTACTTAAGAATATTTTTCACAGCCTTCCAGTGATCCTCTCCTGGATCAGCCTGAAATCTACTGGCTACACCCAAGGCATATGCCACATCAGGCCTGGTACATAACATAGCATACATAATCGACCCTATAGCCGAAGCATAAGGTATAGAATTCATTCTATTTCTTTCTTCAGGTGTCTTAGGAGACATCCTCTTAGAAAGACGTATGCCATGACCAATAGGTAAGTAACCTCTTTTACTTTCCTCCATGCTAAATCTCTTTAGCACCTGGTCAATGTACCTAGACTGGGACAAGCCAAGCATCCTTCTTGATCTTTCTCTATAGATCTTTATACCCAGTATATAGGATGCTTCTCCCAAGTCTTTCATGGAAAACTGTTTCGATAACCACACTTTGACTGATTGTAACATTGGGATATCATTCCCAATAAGAAGTATATCATCAACATATAGAACTAAGAAAACTATGGCACTCCCACTAGTCTTCTTGTACACACAAGGTTCATCCTCATTTTTGAAAAAATCAAATTCTTTGACTGTTTTATCAAATCGGATGTTCCAACTCCTGGATGCTTGCTTTAATCCATAAATGGATTTCTTTAGCCTACATACCTGATTAGGTTTAGTCTCCAAGACAAAACCTTCTGGTTATGACATATAAACCTCTTCCTCAAGGAAACCATTGAGGAATGCAGTTTTTACATCCATTTGCCAGATCTCATAATCATGATATGCTGCTATAGCAAGCATAATCCGAATAGATTTGAGCATGGCAACAGGGGAAAATGTTTCATCATAATCTATTCCATGTTTTTGTCTGAAACCCTTAGCCACCAATCTGGCTTTATAAGTTTCAACTTGGCCATCTGCCCCAATCTTCCTTTTATAGACCCATTTACACCCAATAGGGTTAATACCCTCTGGTGCTTCAACCAAAGACCATACTTGGTTGACATACATGGAGTCCATCTCGGATCTCATGGCTTCCAGCCATTTGTCTGAGTCTCTACTCATGACTGCTTCCGTATAGGTTAAAGGCTCATCATTTTGAATGATTTGGGCTTCATTATTTTCAATTATGAACCCATACCTCTCAGGTGCCTGTCGCACCCTATCAGACCTACGGATAGGAGTGTGTTCAGGTTCTATATTAACTATGTTGTTACTTGACTGAGAAGTGTCTATTTGTTGAATCTCATTAAGTTCGATATTTCTACCAGTGCCCTTTTGTAGGATAAATTCCTTTTCCATAAAAGTGGCATGCCTACTGACCAAAACCTTTTGTTCAGTAGGGTGGTAGAACACATATCCTATACTATCTCTAGGATATCCGATAAATAGACATTTGTCTGCTCTAGCATCTAGTTTATGTCCAAAATTTCTTTTTACATAGGCTGGACATCCCCATATCTTAATATACTTAAGATTGGGCTTCTTACTTCTCCATAATTCATATGGAGTGCTAGAGACAGTTTTAGATGGTACTCTATTCAAGATATAAGTTGCTGTTTCCAAAGCATATCCCCAGAAAGTAAAAGGTAACTCCGTGAAGCACATCATGGACCGTACCATATCCAATAAAGTATGATTCCTCCTTTCAGCAACACCATTTAATTGTGGTGTGTAAGGAGGAGTCCATTCAGAGATGATCCCCTTATCTTTAAGGTGATCAAGAAACTCAGTGGATAAGTACTCACCTCCTCTATCTGATCGGAGGATCTTTATACTTTTTCCTGTCTGTTTCTCTACCATACTTTGATACTCTAAAAATTTTTCAAAAGCATCGGACTTATGTTTCATTAGATACACAAATCCATACCTTGAAAAATCATCAGTAAATGTGATGAAGTATGAGTATCCACCATAGGCTTGAGTTGTCATAGGCCCACATACATCTGTGTGTATGAGTCCTAATAACTCTTTTGTCTTTTCTCCATGTCCACTAAATGGAGTCTTGGTCATCTTACCCATGAGACATGATTCACAAGTTCCTAATGACTCATAGTCATAAGGATCAAAGAAATTTTCTTTGTACAACTTGTTAATCCTAGTCTCACTAATATGTCCAAGTCGACAATGCCAAAGTAAGGTATTGTTAACATCATCTCTTTTCCGTTTGTTAGAAACATGAAAAATATTGTCATTAGTGAAAAGAGTTAAGAGACCATTGCAGAATATGCCATAACATATAATTTCATTAGATAAAGAAATTGAGCAGCCACTGCTCATTACATTCATAGTATATCCTTGTTTAAGTAACAAGGGTACAGATATGATATTTCTAATGATTTTTGGCATATAGTAACAATTCCTTAGCTCCAAGATCTTCCCTGAAGGTAACTTCAAAATATAAGTCCCTACAGCTTCTGCTTGGATGGGGTCCCCTCCAGCACCGTAGAGCTCAAAGTTACCTTCCTTCAATACTTTAAGCCCCTGAAGTCCCTGCAATGATTTGCAGATGTTATGACCACAGGCGGTATCCAACACCCAAGTATTTGAAATGGAAGAATCCAATGACAAAATAGTATGAACTTCTTTCATACCTTTTGGTGCCTCTGATACACCAGGCTTCACACTTGCAAGGTAAATCTTGCAGTTCCTTTTCCAATGACCCGGCTTGCCACAATGAAAGCAGGTCATCTGTCCGGAGGCCTTCTTTCCTTTCTTCTTCTTAATGCCCCCTTTGGGATTCATCCTCTTACTGGAACCCCTTTTGCCTGTCTTCTTCTTATCTACAAGAAGAACTGGAGCCTTATTTTTCTTTACATGGCTCTCTGCTGTTTTCAACATATTCAACAGCTCAGGCAAGGAAGAATTAAGTTTGTTCATATGGTAATTAAGAACAAACTGTGAAAATGACTCTGGGAGTGATTGCAAGATCAAGTCTTGATTCAACTCCCCATCCATTACAAAACCTAATTGACCTAATCGAGTGATTAGATCAATTATCTTTAATACATGGTCTTGTACTGATGTACCTTCTGTCATCCTTGCACGGAACAACTGCTTAGATATTTCATATCTAGCAGTTCTACTGTGTTCTCCATAAAGCTCTTTTAAATTTAGCAGTATGGAGTTAGTATCCATGCTATCATGCTGCCTCTGCAACTCATTAGTCATAGAGGCAAGCATAACACACTTGACAGTAAGTGAGTCATTTTGCCACATATTATATGTGGTCTTCTCCTCTTGCGAGGCATCTTCCCTTGGTGGTTCCAAAATTGGGGTATCAAGAATATAGGAAATTCTTTCTTGACTGAGTACTATTTTTAAATTTCTCAGCCAATCAACATAATTAGGCCCAGTCAATTTGTTGGCATCTAAAATACTACGGAGTGAGAGTGAAGAGGCCATTTATCTTCATTTAAACAAAGAACAATGCATAAGCAAACAACCATGAAATGATAATACATGATTAAATTAGGACTTTAATTTAATTATGTCTCCCACTATTTTATCGAGCATCATAACCCTCTATACGATGATCGAGAAAACCCTAATTAGTTTTTCTTAGTGGGGTTGAGATCCCAATCCCTTATAAAAGACCTTGTGTGTACACAACAAATCTTATATAAGTTCATAGGTAGGAAAACTCTTTCCAATTGTAACCCGTACAATTTTCAACTTATCCTGGCCTCTAAAATATTAATAGCCTTGTGTATACACAACAAACTATAATATTTTAGTTAAGTAAGACCCTTCATTGCCATATAGTCATGACTTTAATAGTAATACCCTTGTGTGTACACAACAAGATATTACATTAAATCATGCCATAAACAAATAATTGTATTAGGCCAAAAATTGTGTTAGTCACCATATTAGGTCTTGTGTGTACACAACAAACCTAGTATAGATCGTAACACAATGATGACCTATCATGAAGGAAGGCCAATAATAGTATTTTAACACCAAGCATGTTAGTCAAGAATTAAATCAATCAGATCGGCCAGGCTAGTGGAAGAGATGTGGGGGTCCCCCCGTTGCTTTCCTAGACATCAATTTAAAATTGGCCAGGTCAGTCAACGGAACCAATTAAAAACCACGATTCCCTTTACCTTCCCAGAACCACCTTTCTAGACACCGAAATGACTAATTATCCATCATGACTAATAATGCTTATCGGTTAACTATACTATCACTTAATATAATTTTAAGAGGGATTTATGCAATGCCAGCACATTCGATTAAAAGCTATCACATATATTAATACATGCTTTAAACTAAGCAAATATGTGAAACGTGTGCCATCATACTAGGACAACCATTTACCACATAATGGATACACCATTATGCCAGGGCAACCTTATTTCAGTATGATGGCTCCAGGGCTAATCATATCTCTAAGACAATTAGGGTTTCAGTGAAAAACCCTAACTAGTGGCAATCATCAAACTCATGTTCAATCATCAATGCATGTCCAATATTGTGCATCAATATAAAAACTTTAAACTGATACTACATCACGAATTGAACTGCATAAGTTTTAATCTTAATAAGGAGGCTCTGATACCACTGTTGGATTCGGGAACCAGTGCGGAAGTGTGGATTTCAAAATTTTATGAAATCAGGTCCGAACCCTAATCCCAAAATCTCCTTATTAGCAATTAAAACTTATGACTACATGCATGTCCAAATTTAAACATAGTTTAGATACTAACCTCAGATCGCTATATCCAATCCGATGTAGAAATAAACTCCAAATTGAGTAACCTTTTGAACACACCAGGCGTCCACTTGTCCGCCCTCCGATGGTGATCCACACGGGCAGATGATCAAGACAGTGACTCCTCAATTGGGTTCCTTCCAATCAAGTTCTACCCCAAGAACTTGATATATGGGCTATTGGCTAGGACTCCTCTAGCCAAACGGGGACTAAAACTTTCTCTCTTACTCTTCTCCTAGTTTTTAGCAACTTTGGCCCCTTAAGACACTCTTGTCTTAAGAATAAGCCCTTGTCCTAAAATGAGACAAGGCTTGTCTTGGAGGGAGAAGAAAATTAAGACAAAAGTTGTCTTAATGTAAGAAAGAAAGATAAGAGGCGCCTTCTTCCTTTACCGTCGGAGAGTTTCTCTCTCTGACTCTCCTTCTGTTCTGAGATTCGACAGAGCCTAGGCTCTGTAAAGGAATCAAAGAGGAAAGAGAGGAGGGGGAAACAATCTTCTGGAGAGGGAGAAGGAAAGAGAAGCAAGGCTTCGCCGTAGAAAATCTGGAATCAAATTTTACGGTGAAGCCTTCTTCTTAAATAGGCGACAGAGAGGCGCCTTCTCATCTGAAAACATCCTCTCAAGTCCCTCTCTCTCTTCTCACGTCTTCTCTCTTTATCTCACGGCCCTTGGGATTAATCTCACGACCTTTGGGATGGGAAGATGCGAAGAAGGACCGTGAAAAACTCAGAAGGGCGCGCACAGAAAGAAGAGTCGCGCCCCTTCGGTGTTTTTTTTCTTTTCACGGTAATTCCAATTTTTTGAAGAGTCCACGCCTAGGTGGACTCTGATCCACGCCTCATCAGCCAAAAGACGCCGGTCTCTTCTTTCTTTTCACGCAAAGACGCGACTTGGAGAGAGTCCACGCGCGTGTGGACTCTTCTCCTTGCGCGCGCGCGTGGGAAGAGAAGGGGAGGGGTTTTAGGCGATGTGGGAAAGGGGTTTAGCCTCTTAGGTTAGCCCAATTGCTAGCCTACTGTTAGCCCAACATTTTGAATCTTCAATTAGATTCAAACCGGAATGAATTTGGATCTAAAAAAGACCAAATCGGAACCCTAACTCGAATCCGATTCAAGTAGAAGCCATGGTTTGCAACACATGCTAGTGTGTTCATCTGCAAACGAGATTTAATTCCAAATTAAATCCTTGATTATCTGTCCTAAGTGTGTGACCCATTGGGTTCCATACTTAGCCAGCAGTGGGTCCGAGTGCAAGTTGACCTAATCTGATCAGAACTCATTCTAATCGATTTAGGTCAAATCGAGCTAACTCGAGTCAGTCAATTAGGACTCCTCCTAATTAGTGATCCAATTAAAACATTTAATTTGATCAACCCACAAGACAAGATTGACGTCTAGCAACGTGTCATGTCTACCCGGAAGATATGGAAATTCTGGTATAATTCCAAAACTACCCTTCAGTGAAAAGTTCCCGTACAATTCGATCCTTTAATCATCTTGCATCCCGAGTATAACTATGGATATGGAATCATGTCAAAACCAGTTTATACTCATTCCCAGCTCAGTCATACACTAATGATTCAATTAATTCGATATTAGAAATCATTTCTAATATCTGTACTTTGATCAAAGATTTCCTGAATCATCATCTGACCTAATTTGGCTGGATGCAATCTCCTCCTACTATGAGTGATCAATTCCTTGTTGACCTACTCATTACCTTCATATACAATTCACCGTACCCAGCATCAACCTCGTGCATGACCCAGTGTCATGATTGAGATTGAACCAAAGCATGGGTTCATGTACATAAGGTATTATGGCAGTCTCAGGTCATAGGACTACTTGTACAACTCCCACTATGTGAAACATCTATTGACATGCAGCTAAGGCTCCATTAGATGTTCTCAAACTGGATCTATTCAGTGAACTCATTCACTAATGAGCACCCACATCCTTGTATTAGTGTCCTACACAAATGACTGTGAGAGCAGTCACCCTTTTTAGCATACATAGGATGTGCCAGTCTTACCGGAAACCCTGATCCCCAACTCAGGGTTCCTATGACTAGGAATATTCTAGATTAGGGTTTTAAGGCCTTAGATCTCACTGGTATGATCTCATCATAGCCCTACAACCATAGCCCTAATCTATGGGGTTCATCATATAATGACACAGCGAATGATGAAAAAATTATTGCCTTTATTAATTTGTCAATTTACAATGGTCTGGGAGATACAGATATTGGCTTATAGGGCATAATCCTTTCACTCTGCATCACCTTCCTAGCTACCCTCAGGAAGGCTTCCCGAGCTTGGTTCTCCAGACTCGAGTCTGAAAGCATTGACCCTTTTTCCCAGTTGGAGAAAAAGTTTGTGGTGCACTTTGATGCATGCAAAACGGCACCACGTGAAGCTGACAGTCTTTTCTCGATCCACCAGCAGGACCGCGAGCCCCTCCAGGACTACGTGTCCCGGTTTAAGGCCGCCACCCTGGAGATCTACCACATCGATGAACCAGTTGCCATGCTGGCCCTAAAGAGGGGGCTGCAAACCTCCCACTTCACCTACTCCCTCGACAAGAAACCTTTGAAGACCTACTTGGAGCTCCTCCTCCAGGTCCACAAGTACATCTGTGAGGAGGAGGCTGACCACACCAGGAGAGAGCTCGATGGGAGGCCCCTGAAGAGGCAAGCCATCGGGGAAGCGCCCTCTCCCCTAGCCCAGAAGACGGTGCTGGCCCCATGGCCGAGGCCAAGACCCAGAGTTGACCCCACCAAAGAAGAGAAGTTCACTTCTCTCCTCACCCCAAGAGCAAACATCCTGATGGAGATTGAGGGCGAACGCTTCCTACACTGACCTTCTCCACTGAGGCCGTCTACTGGACGTGATAAGTCCCACTACTACCGCTTCCAACAGAACCACAGCCACGACACTGAAGAATGCCACCTCCTAAAGAGGGAGATAAAGGACCTAATCAAGTGTGGCTACCTCAGAAAGTACGCGAAGGGAGGAGCCCCTCCAGCAGCCCAAAATGAAGAGCCTCAACCACTCACTATCGATAACCGGCCCACCGAGAAGCCAGTTGGGATGATCTCCTGGGAGGCAGGGAGAACCTCGAAAAGGGCTAGGAGAGAGAGGAGAATGATGATGTACTCCCCTACGAGGGAGAAGGGCCGACCAGGGTAGATAACCCAAATAATGTGCTATTATTGTAGAAATGACGATAGTGAAATATCTTGTAAAAAGAATCATGGTTGATAGTGGAAGCTCCATAGATATACTTTTTTATGATGCTTTCGCAAGGATAAACTTATCCACTGATCAAATAAGACCGGTCTTCACACCCTTAATGGGCTTCACCGGGGACTCAGTCGGGGTTGAGGGAGTGATTACACTCCCAATAACTGCCGGTACACTATCTCACCAAAGCATAGTGCTGACAACTTTTACCATTGTGAGGCTCCCCTCACCTTACAATGCAATTCTCGGACATCCCGGACTTAATCTCCTTGATGCTACCATCTCAACTCAACACCTCCTTGTTCAGTTCCCAACTCCTTGGGGGATTGGGTAGATGAGAGGATCCCGGTAGTCGATCCAACACTATCTGCAGACCGTTCTAGGGCCGCGAGAAGCTAGCCCAAGCCTAACCATTGCCCAACCGAACCCGGTGGAGCTAGAACCAAAAGGCGGATCGGTTGAGCCCCTACTGTCCTTTCCTTTTGGGGAGGATCCTGTAAAGATGGTGCAAATAGGAGCCTTGCTGCCCGAGTAGGAGAGATCCTGCCTGCTCAGCTTTCTGCAAGCTAACGCAGACGTCTTCGTTTGGATCGCTGCAGACATGCCCGGAATCCCACCAGAAGTAATTATCCACAAGCTTAACATTGGTCCCAACTTCCATCCAGTCCGATAGAAGAAAAGGAGTTTTGCCTCGGAAAGGCAAAAGGCGATCGACGAGGAAGTCCACAAGCTCCTGGTTGCAGGCTTTATTCGTGAGGCACGATATCTTGATTGGCTTGCCAATATAGTGATGGTCAGGAAGGCTTCAGGAAAATAGAGAATCTGTGTGGACTGCACCGACCTCAATCAGGCATGCTCAAAGGATATTTTCTCACTTTCCAAGATTGACCAGCTGGTAAATGCCACTTCGAGTCATAAGTTCCTCAGCTTCATGGATGCATTTTTCAGATATAACCAAATCTGCATGCACCAGGAGGATGAGGAGCACACGATATTTATGACCGATCGAGTTATGTATTGTTACCGAATGATGCCATTCGATCTCAAGAATGCAAGGATGATGTACCATTATGACCGATCGAGTTATGTATTGTTACCGAATGATGCCATTCGATCTCAAGAATGCAAGGATGATGTACCAGCGCCTGGTCAACAGGGTCTTCAAAGACCAAATCGACCGCAACATATAGGTTTATGTAGATGACATGCTTGTCATGAGTGACTCGAAGTTGGACCATGTCGCCGATCTAGTGGAGGCCTTTAACAACCTCCGCCTTTATTAGATGAAGCTGAACCCCATCAAATGTGCATTTGGCATTGTGATGGAAAAGTTTCTGGGATTCATGGTCACCCAGAGAGGGATAGAAGCCAACCCTAAGAAGATCTAGGTGATCGCCAACATGAGACAGCCCACCTCGAAGAAGAAGGTTCAGTGCTTGATTGGGCGCATTGCGGCTTTGAGCCATTTTATTTCGCATTCCGCTGAGTGTTGTCAACCATTCTTCAAGGTGTTACGCAAGATGCATGACTTCACTTGGATGGAGGAGTGCCAGAAGGTGTTCGGGAGGCTGAAGAGGCTCCTCGCCTCTCCACCATTGCTGTCCAGGTCGGAGCTCGGAGAAGAGCTCCTCTTGTACCTGGTGATCTCACTAAAGACGGTCAGCTTAGTGCTAGTCTGCACCGACAAGGATGGCTCCCAAGGGCCGGTCTACTACACTAGCAAGCTGCTCCATGATGTAGAAACCAGGTACACTCGATCCAAAAGATTATCTTTGCATTGATTATATCTGTGAAGCATCTCAGGTCATACTTCTAAGCGCACCTGATTGCGGTCCTCATCGATCAACCCCTGAGGGCCATCTTGAACTGGCCTGATACATTCGGGTGCCTGACCAAGTGGGCAGTGAAGCTTAATGAGTTTAACATCACCTATCGCCCATGGTCGTCCCAAAAGGCCCAGGTCCTAGCTGATTTTCTAGTAGAATGTACCTGGACAGTCGAGGGCCTGGAAGAGATGGACGGGCGAGCTTCATCAGAGCGAACTCTGGCTTCAGAGGAGATGACATGGATTCTCCATGTTGATGGTGCATCAAACACCGGAGGGAGCGGAGCCAAACTTATCCTGGCCAACTTCGACGGTGTCGTTGCCGAGTATGCGCTGCGGTTCCTCTTTAAGACAACTAACAATCGACTGAGTATGAGACACTCCTCGCGAGACTAAAGGTATCCCGTGAGCTGGGAGTCAAGAGCCTGAAGGTCTTCACCGACTCACAGCTTATGGTGGGCCGAGTCTCTGACGAGTACGAAACTTGGGACCCCATGATGGCGAAGTACTTGGATAAGGTATGCTCATACATGGCGAACCTCCAACACTTCAGTATTTCCCACATCCCTCGAGCGAAGAATGCCCGGACTGATGTCCTTTCCAGACTAGCCACCTTGCTGGAGTCATTACTGGGATGCACCTTCATCGAATACCTTGAGTTCCCCAGCTACGAGTCTGCAGCAGAAGTCCAGCAAGTCATCTCTGAGGCTAGTTGGATGGACCCCTACATCAAGTACATCTCTACCTAAGGACGGTAAGGAGGCCGACCTCCTCAAGAAGAAGGTCGTGCGGTTCGTGTTGATGGATGGGCAGCTTCACCAGAGATCTTATTCCTACCCTCTACTGAAGTGCCTAAAACCCTCAGAAGCTACCTACGTGCTCCAAGAAATACATGAAGGCGTCTGCGCTAATCATGTGGGGGGTAGGACCCTGGCTTATAAGGCACTCCGACGATGATACTTTTGGAAGACTATGCGAGAAGATGCTGCTAATTTTATGAGGAGATGTGGTCAGTGTCAACATCACGCCCACATCCAGCGGCATCCTACAGTCCCGCTCTCCTAGCTCTCAGCTCCATGGCCATTCATCCAGTGGGGAATGGATATCCTAGGTTCCTTTCCTCCCATATCTGGTTAACGAAAATTTCTGATTGTGGCCATCGACTACTTCACAAAGTGGGTCGAGGCCAAACCTTTGGCACGAATCACTGAGGCCAAGGTCAGGTCCTTCTTTTGGAAGTCTGTCATTTGTCTATTCAGCCTCCTGCATTCTATTATCATCGATAATAGGAGGCAGTTTGATAACCAGGCTTTCGAGGAATTCTGTGCCGACCTTGGCATCTGCCATCGATTCACTTCGATAGCTCATCTTTAGACTAATGGAGAGGCCGAGGTGACTAACCGAACCATCCTGCAAGGGCTCCAGTCCAGACTAGATGAAGCTAAGAGTCGATGGGCCGAAGAGCTCCCTATCATTCTTTGGGCCTACCATACCATGCCCCGCATGGCAATGGACGAGACCCCCTTCAGCCTCGTCTTCGGCGCTGAAGCAGTGATCCCGATAGAGGTGGGCCTACCCACACTGCGGATTAAGCAGTATGATGAAACCGAGAATATGGCCCGCCTCCTCCTCGATCTGGACCTCCTGGATAAGACGAGCAACAAAGTCCAGCTTCGGATGGTGGCATATCGACATCGAGTAGCTCGCTACTACAACGCTTGTGTCAGGCCCAAGGCATTCCATCCAGGCGACCTTGTCCTCAGGTGGGCGGAAGCATCCCAACCGAGGGAGTGCGGGAAAATCCCCCCAAACTGAGAAGGCCCCAACAAGGTGGTTGAGGTCTTATCGGGTGGAGCCTACTACCTCTCTACGCTCAGTGGCGATAGGTTCCCTCGGACATAGAATCCCAGCAACCTGAGAATGTACTACCAATAATGTAAGATCCCACATTTATCATTAAAGTTCCTTTCTGGTGCAACTCTGTCTTTCACATATATAGGAACATCTTCACTCGACCCCAGGTCTGGCGAATAAAGCCAGAAAACTTACGAAGCCCCGCACCTCAAGCTGGGAAACTTACGAAGCCATGCACCTCAAGCTGGAAAACTTATGAAGCCTTGCACCTCAAGCCGAGAAACTTATGAAGCCCCGCATCTTAAGCTAAGAGACTTACGAAGCCCTGCACCTCAAGTTAGGAAATTTACGAAGCCTCGTACCTCAAGTCAGGAAACTTACGAAGCCCCGTACCTCAAGTCGGGAAACTTACGAAGCCCCGCACCTCAAGTTGGGAAACTTACAAAGCCCCGCACCTCAAGTCAGGAAATTTACGAAGCCCCGCACCTTAAGTCAGGAAACTTACGAAGCCCCACACCTTAAGCTAGGAAACTTACAAAGCCCCACACCTCAAGCCAAGAAACTTACGAAGCCCTGCATCTGCTACCTTACAGTCTAGAGATGTCAGCTAGGAAAGCCCAGAAATCCTGCCACCTATCGCTTGACTCACAGTTCAGCACACTCAAGCAAGGAAACATACGAAGCCTCACATCTGCTGCCTTACTCATAGTCTAGAGATGTTAGCTAGGAAACCCCTGAAATCCCGCCATCTACCGCTTGACTCACAATTTGGTACACTCAAACTGAAAAACTTACGAAGCCCCGCATCTGCTGCTTCGCTCACAATACAGAGATGTCAACCGGGAAACCCCTGAAATCCCACCATCTACTGCGTGACTCATAGCTTGGCAAGGCAAGAAGATCCATAGATCCTGATGGGGACATCGGTCTGCTCAAATCTCGGAGCTGCATGGATCCAGGAGCGACACGGATCCCGGAGCTACACGAATCTCGAGGGATATCCTAAATAAATTTATTTGGGATTTACCGATTGTTTAAAATTTGAATTATGATTTGGTTGGTTAGGATTGAGATATGGATAGACTTATCTTATCCTATTTTGTATTTGAATTTGAATCATCCCTATCTTTTTATCTTGTATTCAAATTCAAATGAGGGTTGGAAAGGTCTATAAATACCACCCTCAGTCCTTTGTAAAAAAAAGAGTTTGGTCAATAAAGATGAGTTTTTAGGAAAGAGAGAATCTTTTCTTTCACTCCGTGAGAAGAGGGTGTGAGGCCCAACCAAGGACATGATGATAGGTCATGTCTGGTTATCCCCTTCCTTGATTCCTTCCTCTTTACCCCCTATGTCCTTTGAGATTCACCCTAACACCTCCAAGTATCGAGATGGGTGGAATGTCCTAGAGGTGAAAGGTTTCTTCGTTAGTGTGAGTCTTAAAGTCCATGAGTTCCAAATCTTAAATCTTTCATTGCCATTATTTCCTTCACCACCCCTTACAAAAAAATCAAAAAAAAAAATGATACCCTAATTTTGGTGACTTCTAGGCTCGCCAACGGTCCTACCTATCTGTCCCCTATTAATTTTTGGTATCAGAGCCTAGAAAATTAGGGTATCTTCGTATCAATCTAGATCCCCACCATCGGTCCAATTTTTTCCATCCTATCATCTTCCCAGATTCAAAAAAAAAATTAAAAAAAAAAGGAAATAGGATACCCTAATCTTCGGCGACTTCTTAGTTCGCCAGCAATCCTATCCTTATCCTGTCCCCCATCAAATTGGTATCAGAGCTATAGGTCAGGTTAGGGTACGTTTCTTTTCCAACCCCAGGACATGATGATAGGTCATGTCTAGTTATCCTCCTTCCATTTGATTCCATTTTCTTTATCCCCTCATGTCCTTTGAGATTCGCTCTAATGCCTCCAAGTATCGAGGTGGGTGGAATGCCCTAGAGGTGAGAGGTCTCTTCGTTAGTGTGAGCCCTAAAGTCTATGAGATCCAGATCCTTGCCTTTCATCTCCATTATTTCCTTCGCCACTTCCTTACAAAAAAAATCCAAAAAAAAAAATGATACCCTAATTTTGGTGACTTTTAGGCTTGCCAACAATTCTATCTCCCCGTCCCCCATCAATTTTTGGTATCAGAGCTAGAAAATTAGGATACCTTCGTATCACCCCAGATTCCCTTCTACCCGCCGTCCCTCCACTTCCCAGATCCAAATAATAAAAAAACATATAGATCTCCCAGTTGATCAAGTCACCATCAATTTTTTTTCTTCCCTCTTTCGATCCCGTCGTTGAGCATCTGCCGGCACCATGCCTTCCCTGTCGTGACTCCTCCCAAAACTCCATCACCTTGCACCACCGACATCGATCAAAACTCCCTGTGCACAGATCTCCGGTGACGCCTTCCCCTCCATCACGACTGCCGCTATCGCTCCGCTCCCTCCATCCGGGCAAAATTTATACCCGGCCTCCCCCTCGCCCGTTGTCTCCTTGGAAGACCTACTCAGCCTGGCCCCCTTGCCCGCTGGATGAGCAGCAGCCCTCGTCAATCCTTCCATCTAATCGCACGTGGAATACCAATCTGGAGCTAGGCCTAGCACCGCAGGTCACTCAAACTCCATCGGTCGCCGATGCCCCGAGGTTTTCCCAGAAGAGGAAGCATTCGGCGAAGGAGTTAGCCAGAAAAAGAGCCCCACAACCTTCCTTCCTTGTGCAAACCACCCAACCCCAACAGTAGCAGCAGCCGTCGATCTTCCAAACCCCACAACCCCAGCAGCAGCAGCAGCAATCCTCACCGTCCCCAAAAAGAAGAAGCCCCACTCCGTCGAGATGGTACTGGTCTCCTCCGTCACTGGCACCGCACCTAACTCCCACCCCCGGGCTTCCTTTGGCACAGCCGCGATGGTGCAGATCGAGGCCCTCCCCCTCTTCCGCAATGTCTCCGTCCCCGAGCGCCAAGCCCTTTTCCTCCGGAAGCTCCAGATCTGTGCTATGGTCTTCGACTTCTCCGACACCCTCAAATCTGCCCGCAAGAAGGAGGCCAAGTGCCAGACCCTCCTCGAGCTCGTCGACTTCATCCAGTTTGGCTTCAGCTGAATCTCTGAGCCCATCCAAGAAGAGCTCGTCCGCACTGTCAACGTCAACATCTTTCGCTGCCTCCCGCCGGCATCCCATGAGAATACTGGCTCCGAGAGTGCCGACCTGGAGGAGGAGGACCCCTACCTCGATCCTGCCAGGCCCCACCTCCAGCTCATCTACGAGCTCCTCCTTTGCTATGTTGTCTCCTCCGTCATCGATGCTGACAAGATCTACCTCCGGGACGTCGTCCGTCGCATCCAGATCATCTTCGAGTTGCTGCAGCACCTCCTGTGCCGAGCCGAGGAGTGGACAGAGGCTACCCCATGGCAGCCCCTGCCGCTACCATTGCTGCCTCTATGGTGGCGAGGCCGAGCCAACCTCACCATGGGATCGAGATCGGTGATGTCTTCTTTTACTGGGTGGAGCTCTACATCATTGGCCTCCACGGGCAGATGCAGGCCAGGATCAACTTTGTACAGGCCTGTCAAATCGGCACTGGCGAGCCTATTGCTACCAGCATCATCATCTCCGGCGGAGAGCCTGCTGGTGAACCCCTCTGCGAGTTCCTCCCTGATCTAGTTTCGGTTCGTAGAGGGGAAGAGGAGGCCGCACGAACGTGAAAGCAACTCCCATCCTATTTGTCGATTTCAAAATCCCACATGCTCCTCAAAGTCGCACCAATCTCAAAGTTGCACCATTTTCAGAGCGGAGCCTCTTTTGATTGGATGCGGTTCACTAGAGTCCCTGCTGATCCAAACTCAACGAAGTCGAGTTCTCCCCACTTCAGGAAAATGATGGGGACATCGGCCCACTCAAATCTTGATATAGCACGGATCCTGAAGCAGCACAGATCCCGGAGCTACACGAATCTCGGGGGATATCCTGAATAAAATAGTTTGGGATTTATTGATTGTTTGAAATTTAAATTAGGATTTGGTTGGTTAGGATTGAGATATGGATAGGCTTATCTTATCATATCTTGTATTTAAATCATCCCTATCTTTTTATCTTGTATTCAAATTCAAATGAGGGTTGGAAAGGTCTATAAATATCACTCTCAGTTATTTGTAAAAAAAAGAATTTGGCCAATAAAGATAAGTTTCTAAGAAAGAGAGATTCTTTTCTTTCACTCCATGAGGAGAGGGTGTGACGCCTAACCTAGGACATGATGATAGGTCATGTCTAGTTATCCCCTTCCTTGATTCCATCCTCTTTACCCCCTATGTCCTTTGAGATTCATCCTAATGCCTCCAAGTATCGAGGTGGGTGGAATGCCCTAGAGGTGAGAGTTCTCTTTGTTAGTGTAAGTCCCAAAGTCCATGAGTTCCAAACCTTAAATCTTTCATCCCCATTATTTCCTTCACCACCCCTTACAAAAAAATCAAAAAAAAATATGAAACCCTAATTTTGGTGACTTCTAGGCTCGCCAACGGTCCTACCCATCTATCCCCCATCAGATCCTGCACCCGGGCTGGCATGACTTCGAGACCAGGAGAATGGGAATGAAGTGTTCTCGAAAACTTTCATGCTGATCTTGAGGCCTCAGTGGTGCGGGCACTAGGATCAGGAAATGATTACTGGTCCCGATGTGGTTTTCTAATTAAGCTTTCTTATAAGTCCTATAATTCAATAGTACTGAGTCACTTGTATTAAAGTGAGCCAAGTCCTGTTCATCAGTGAGTCCTGTAATAAGAAATGAGTCCTGTAATAATTTAAGACAAGAAAGTCCAATTGAGTTCAGTTAGTCTCTTGTCTTAGTCTTATAAGTCCTGTAATTATGTTCTCATTCAAGAGGAGAAGGCTAGAAGAGTCACCAAGCCCCTCCATCAGAGTAGCACTATATACACCTGGACCCTACTCAGGTGCCCCAGTTTTGGCATCCAAGGAATGGGCCTTCATTCCACCAAGCCCAGTATAGGCGCCCCTCTAGATGGCACTCTCTCTAGTCCAGTGCCTTGCCATGTCCACATTCTTCAGGCACCCCTTAAGCCCATCAACGCCCTGGCCCATCAAGAGAAGGCGCCCCCATTCCAGGCCCTTGGTGCCCCCTCTAGGTTCTCATGTTTGGCGCCCCAGCCCAAGCCCTCCAAAGTTGGCACCCCAGCTCAAGGAAGAAGCCTGCTGTTGACCAGGTCCACCAGGGTTTCTTGGCCCTTAAGTAATGTAGTCCTAGTCTATATTGGAGTCCAGGGAGCTGGGTAACTCTATAAATATCCACCCCTCCCCTCTTGTATGAGTACCTCTTTTCATGAAATAAAATTTAAGTGAGCTTTGCTCAAGTGTTTCCTCCAAATTGGAGTGGGTGTGAGACCCAGTGTGCTTTCTTTGTGTGTGCAAACCCTAGCCACCCCAGCCTCTCTCTCTTCTCTAAAACCCTAGCCGACTCCAGCATCCTCATAAACCCTAAGACGCCTCCATACCTCAGCCCCATGCTGCCACCTTCTCTCCCTTCTTCCATCAGCCCACCAACAACACATCACTCCACCACTTTTCCACCCCTTTTTCCCCTCTTCCAGGCATGCCCTGGCCTCCTGGCTGCCAGGAGCTCCTTTCCTAGGTGTCCCCACCAGTAGCCAGGCACCCCTTCTCTAGTCCAGGCACCATCTTCTCAAGCAGGCTGCTAGCCTCTCCAACAGCCCCTCTCTCTCCCTCTTCCATCCTCATCCTATTTCTTATTTTTCTTGTCATCTATGAACCTAACCCATGACGTGTGCAGGATCCTTCTGGTGAAACCGTCCAAGGAGGAGGTCCTCTTTGCCTTCAAGACCAGCTGATAGAAAGTCGGTTGATCCACGAGAAAGTGACTCGTTCATCCAGGCGCTAATTCAGGAGTGCAGAGCGACCTCGTCTTCGATCAAGACAACATCATTGCCAGGTATTAATCCAAGCCCTTCTCATAGTTCTATTTTGTTGAAGATTAGACTGTCCTAACCGTGTGGTTTCTCAACCCTCGTGGTCCTAATATTTATTTCTCTGCATGTTCTTAACTGCGGGTAGTGTAGTTGATTTTTACATCATCCTTCGCTAGTTCTTTTCATCTTTCTCGAGAACTTAGCCATCAAACAAAAAAATTATTAATCTAAAAATTAAATAAAAAATTATTAATTGCTATTTTTCTGTAAGTTCATCCCTTCCCATTGCATCCCGCATCACTCAGAGCCAACCTGAGAGTGACTAAGGCCTGGGAAAGGCACGTGCTTGCAGCAACTATAAAGCTTGCCTCCTTATCATGCAAAAGGATAAAGGAGTTGAGGGAAAAAGAAAGGCTGCGCTAAGTTTGCTGGTCAAGTTAGGCTTTTCCTTCATTGCAAAGCTATGTCCCTCGCACACTTCAAAGGATTTTTCGGAAGTACTCCAAACCAAAAAAAAAGAAGAGAAGAGAAAAAAGGGGGAGAAAAGAAGAAATGTATGAGGAACATTAGTTAGAAGAAAAATATATTCATTGGTGAAGTTTTCTTTACATCCTATGAAGGCTCCCGATAGGCCGGGAAGCCTTCCAAAAACCTAAGTTACAAAAAGAAGAAAGAAAAGATCTATGCATCGATCGTCGGCTCCTTCCCTAGCCAGCGAGCGACCCCGTCCAGCTGAGGGATGTCCTGGGCAGCTCTGGATTCAGCCTTGACCTCAGCCACCTCTGGCTTCGGCTGCGGTTCTGCCTCGGTAGTGGGCACACTTGGTTGCTCGGGGAACAGCAGTGAGGGCTAGATGTTGTCCAATCCCTTCAGCTCGAAGAAACGGGCGGCTTTGCCTATGAAGTCATGGAACCCCTGATGGTAGGAGTCCAGCTTGGCTTTGGCGACCTCGTCCTTGAAGGCCTAGGATGCCATGAATTTGGGAATGGCCTCGGCAGCCTCCTTCTTAGCCATCTCCATCAGAGCAACGGCTGCCGTCGCCTTCTCTACCACCACTGTGGCTCTTGTTGCTTCTTCCTCCAGTTTCGCCTGGAGGGTCTACACCATCCCCTCCAGGCGGGTTACCTCCTCCTTGGAGGCTGCTACCCTTTCGGCCCTACGGGAGCTCTCCCCCATCTCCTTCAAGGCCGCCTCGAGTTTGGTGGACTTCTTCTCTAGCTTCGCCACCCTCGCTTGGGAGCTGGTCAGTTGGCTCTCCAATTCTTAAGCCCGGGCGATTTGGCCCCGGGCCTCATCCCTCTCTTGGCGGAGGCGGTTCTCATGCCTCAGCAATGCTTGGCAGGAGTCCCGTAGGGACTGGACGTCGGCTGTCACCTGCATAGTAAATGATAGTCAGCACCTCTTATGGGGGAGGGGAAAGGGTGAAACGGCCCTGGAGATGACTTACCGACATGAGCTGGGGAAACACCCCAGTGGTGAGCTCTGCCACTGGCCTCTCGGTCTTGCCCTGGAGATCCAACGATTGGACAAGAGCATCCAAAATCTCTTTCGTCAGCTTCCCGTCCTGGGGTACTTGGCACCTCGAGGCAAGAAGATGGAGAGCTTCTTGACTACCAGGCCTGACTCCGTAGATGGCTGAGAAGGATCTGGGGTGGTCACTGGTGGAGGAGCTGCATCGATCGACCAGTCGCCAACAGCTTCGGCTCCAGGCGATGGAGTTGGCCTCCTAGTGGCGGTTGAACCTGCCACCTCCACCACTTTCGACCGTGATGGATCTTTAGTGTGTGGAGGGGCCATCAGGGTCAACGGTAGAGCCCCCTCCATGGTCCTGGCCTCCCCCTGGGCTGGTTAGCCGGAACCTGGGCCCTTGATCCAGGTGCTGCTGGCATGCCAGCTAGCCCCCTCCTATCGTGCTCTTCATCGAGCTTCCATCCTAGCTCCTCCCGAGCTTTCTTTTTGGGCTTTCCTTCGGGCCCCGCAATGGCAGGCCTCTTTTTAGACATTCCTAGGAGCTCTTCGAAGCTAAACCTCATACCTACAAAACAAGATAGACTGGTTACTCTCATATCAGAAGTAGATTCACTATTGAAAGAAAAAAAAAGCCCGACATCAAGCCTTACCCTGGGGCTGGGCCTGGCTGACCCCAAAATCAATAAGGTTCTGCTCGATCATCAAGTCCCGAAGGGCTGGAACCTTGGAAGAAATGAGCCGGTCGAATACTTCCTTATTGACCAGCTTGACTGTAGATTGTCGGTTGGGAGAGCTATCTAGGTCGCTCCAGATCCAGTCCACCCCCTCAACCGAGGTGAACAGGAATCTGCCCTTCCATCCCTTGATGGAGGTGGGCAGAACAAATTTGAGGGCCCCCTTACGAGGGGCCACAAACCACCATCCTCTATCGGATGGGTGGCACTCCAGGATAAACAAAGCCTTGAAGAGGGAGAAACAAGCAACCATCCCGTGGAAGTGACAAAGAATAATGAAGCAAAAAATAGTCTGGACAGCATTGGGGATGAGTTGGGCCGGAACTAGACGGTAGTTGCTAAGAAAGGAGAGGAAGAAGACATGAAAAGGAAGATGAAGATCCCTGAAGAAGAAGTCTTCATACAAAGCGATTTGGCCCAGGCCATTGGAAGTGACCTGTTCCTCTAGTCTAGGAACTGAGAGCTGGATAGAATTAAGGATCCCATACGACCTTTGGACATGGAGGAGATCCTCGCCGATCATCACCGAGGCGATGCCGGTGGGATCGCCAGACTCCCTGGTGGGAGGAGCAAGTGGAGGAAGAGCCGTAGGGTGTCCAATGATGATCCCCATCCGGTGGGGACCCCTATGGGATGCGATCGGGACTTCATCCTCCTCGCTTTCTGAGGAAAGAGGCCTCAGTTGAGATGGCCTCGCCCCATCGAAAAAACCTGGGTGACGGTGCTCTCTGCTAGAAGGACTCATGGGAGTAGTAGGAAGGAAGGCAAAGAAAAACAGAAGCCTAAAAGACCTAACGGGAGTTCTTCGCCAGCATAGGCCGAAGGAGAAGAGCAAAAGGAAAAGAGAGAAAAAAAAGGGGAAGAAGGAGTCTTACCTGCTAAGACTTTGCGACCCTAACCAAGGAGATGGAGGAGAAGGAGAAGTTGCTTTGCGGAGAAAGTCCTGTCCCGGCCGCTCAAAAACCCTTAAGCAATAAAAGGACAAGTCCCTTCCAAAAAGGCAGGAGCCCCGATCACCTCATACCTGTCAAAGGTGTGTGCCATATCTCATCCTGAACCAACCAGAGCACACCACGTGTCAGGATCCATTGGGAGCGATGCTTCGATTTGGAGGCAACTCCTTCAGGCCCGATGATGGCAATTATGGTTGCTTTAAAAAAGGGGTGACAAGGCATTGCCCCACTGGTGCGGAAGCATGGTCTCCGGGGTGCTGATGCACAAGGCGTTGATGGTGCAGGAAGCGCACCCCCCACATCAACATGATCATTACTCCCCTCATCCCGAGCGCTGCTTTATTCTCTAGGCTCAGGAGTGGGGGGAATCTAATGTGGCATATTCGCTAACGTGGAGCACCTGCTGGCTGTCATGCTGGTAAGAGATACCACCTGGACATGGTGGCTAGATAGAGAGCCAAGGCGAGCCCCCTGCTGAGGTCAGCTCCCAATCGGGTTCGTGCTCATCAAACGAGCCCTCTTATCAAGGTCAGCTCCCAGTCGGGATCGTGCTCATGCTTCCAAGACGAGCCCTCCTTTCAAGATTAGCTCCCATCGGGGTCATGCTCATCAGGCAAGCCCTCCTGTTGAGGTCAGCTCCTGGCCGGGGTCGTGATCATGCTACCAAGACGAGCCCTCTTGTCGAGGTCAGCTCCTGACCGGGATCATGCTCATCACATGAACCCTACTAGAGATCAGTTCTCGATTGAGGTCATGCTCATGCTACCAAGACGAGCCCTCCTATCGAGGTCAGCTCTTGACCAAGATCGTGCTCATCAAGTGAGCCCTCCTATCGAGGTCAGCTCCCAGTCGGGGTCATGCTCATGCTACCAAGGCAACCCCTCCTACCAAGGTCAGCTCCTGACTAGGGTCGTGCTCATGAGACGAGCTCTCCTATCGAGGCTAGCTCCCAATTGGGGTCGTGCTCATGCTGCCAAGGTGAGCCCTCCTGTCAAGGTTAAT
This sequence comes from Areca catechu, assembly GCA_021397845.1. Lineage (NCBI taxonomy): Eukaryota > Viridiplantae > Streptophyta > Magnoliopsida > Arecales > Arecaceae > Areca > Areca catechu. The sequence goes on along the minus strand of CM038038.1, from coordinate 4,620,776 downwards.
TCTCGACTGGGATTGTGCTCATTAGGCAAGCCGTCCTGTCAAGGTCAGCTCTCGACCAGGGTCATGCTCATGTTGCTAAGGTGAGCTCTCCAACAAAGGTCAGCTTCCGACTGGGGTTGTGCTCATAAGATGAGCCCTCCTGTCAAGGCCAGCTCCCGACCGGGGTTGAGCTTATGCTGCCAAGGTGGGGTTCTCAAAGCGGGGCTCCCCCTACCCTGCAGAGGTCAAAGTTCATGCCATTGGCGAAAGAAGGAAGGATCAACAGAAATTCAAACCTTGGTAGGGAGGTCCCCAGTCACCCACATCCTTTGGGAGGTGATGCATGCCCTGTCATAAATTCAAGCTTTGCGACATGCCACCTGCATGCTCTGTGCAATGTATGCTCCTCCATGCCCTAGGCCCTATAACATGCCACCACATCGACAACCGTACAGCCGGAAGCTTCAATCCTCGCAACACGAAATCTGAATCTCCTCTAAGAGGAGTATTCTATTAAGGCCCCAGGGCCCTACGATACTTTGACAGTCCCTCCGGCAATAGAAACATCCCACCGTGGCTTAGGGCTCAGCGATATAGTGCCCATCCCTCCCACGGGGAACTGCACCACCAGAGGGACAAGATCTGTGCCATGCCGACAAACACCCCCAATAGCAGGATCTCCTTCAAAGGACCGGTCCGATAGGGAGGAGACCGCGGGCAATGAAAAAATTCCTTCCAAAGGGGGCACCGAGAAAGAGACATCTCAACAAAGCCCCCAGATCTGGTTTGGGCCATCGTCCTCACATAAAATAGAAGAAAGAATCTCCAAGGGGGAGAGGGCAATTGGTAAGATATAGAGAGCCAGCGGGCAAGGAACCAGTCAAGAGATCCATCCCACTCTCTACCTTTGACTTCTCTTCATTCTTCTCATTTGTGAGATCTCATTTTTGATCCTCTATGTGGAGAGATCCCAAGCTCTCCATCACAGAGGTTCTGTTTTCCTAGATCATCTCACTAACTTGATCGTCGGAGTGTCCCCGCCGAAATCCCTAGCCTGGGTCTCCTCTATTTTGTAGGGAAGCCAGCCAAGAACTCGATCGATGTAGAGGACCAAGTATCCAATGGGAGCCTAATGCATCTGTGACACGTCAGAGCTGCAGGCCACGGTGATCCAGGTGACAACAGTGCCCTCCATGGGAATGGCATCTCCTGAGAACCTTACCAAGGGAGAACTCATCCTTTGTAGACGGTCCCTTGAGAGGTTCATCCTATTAAAAGCATCGAGAACAAAACATATGTAGAGCTTCCATTATCAACCAAAAATGCCTTACATCAAAGTTTGCTATGGTAAGGAAAACTACAACAATATCACCATGGAGAGTTTGATGCCTTTTGCATTGACATCTAAAAATATCATGATCTCATCCTGCCTACGCCACTTGGGTTGAGGAGCCTTGGAAACTATGCAAACATGGGCCCCCTTAAGCAGTAAGGTTGCTCCTTCGGGAGAGAATCCCCTAGCAATGGTGTTGACAACCCCATCGGTGGGACGATTGTCCACAAGTGGCTATATGGCAACCAGCGATTGGTGGCCAGTGGTTTTCCATGTCCTTGGAGTGGTTATTATAGGTCCACAGGTAGCCTTGGTAGACCAAGGTCTCGATCTTCTCCTTTAAGGTAAAGCAGTCTTCCATATCTTGCCCATGGTCCAGTGGAAGTTGTAATATTTTGTGGGATCCTTCTTGGTCCTCTTGCTCATCTTCCCGGGCTAGTAGATGATGTCTTGATTCTTTATTTTCATAAAGATTTGCCCCCAAGAAGTGTTTGGTGGTGTGAACTCATCATGGTGGTGGCAAGGACTTCTGAAGTGGTGATAGGATCTGGCTTTGTTGCCTTGCTTCTTCGGCTAAGGAGGAGGAAAGGGGCGGCTCTCTTGAGGGTTCTTGCACATCCCTATGTCCTTCATCTTCTCTACTATGCCTTTTTCGATATCGATATATTTCTTGGAGTGGGATAGAAGCTCCGAAAGGTTCTGGGAGAACCTCTTGGAGAGGGATTGAAAAAAGTCTATACTTAGAGCCCCCGCAACAAAGTTGATATCGTGACTACTGGTTCCAAGCCATGAACCTCCAACATGGCCACTCATAAATGACTCATAAAATTCTAGAGAGACTCCCCCTCCTCTTAATGGATGGAAACAAAAATTGGAGTTCCTTTTAGACCTTTGACTGCTTTGAAACTAGGCAATGAACCTTTAGCCAAAATTCTCAAAAGAGTTGATGGAGTTTAGCTGAAGCCTAGTATACCAAGCTTGAGCTGCATCTTTAAAGGTAGTGGGAAAAGACTTGCACATCAATGTGTCGAATGCCTCTTACAGCATCATGAGAGCTCTAAAGCTCTCCAGGTGGTCACGGTGGTTGGTGGAATTGTTATAGACCTCCATAGACGGAGCCTTGAAACAACAAGGGACGAGCTCCTCTATGATCTCTCCTCCATGACATCGGGAGAGAGATGGACACATGGTGAAAGGTGGCTCACCTGCTAGCATCACTTGCGACTATTGGAGGGCCTCCAAATAGCCATCCATCTCATGGAGCTTTCAGTCCAACTCATCCCATTTGTCGGGTATGCCTTTTCGAATGACGAAACAACGGTCCTTTCATTGAGAAGTCCTGCAAAGAAGAAGAAAAAGAAGATTAGGAAAGTGAAATAGGAGAATTGCATTATCGATTCCTATCTCGATGACTCGTTTGATGATGGGAATGGCATTCATGAGATCGCCCCCAGGGGGCTCGGTGGCAGTGAAGGGTGATAATGAGGAGCTCTCTCAGGGTTGCCAATTGATTGGAAGGTTGCCAGAGCTTCTTCTGCTCCCATGGGATGGGGTAAACCACCCTGCCTTGCCCCCCACGCTGAAGGGGAATGTCTGCTGGCGAGTGCTTGCTCTGCACTTGGGTACTACTACATGCCTTGTATTGCTATGACCAACAACTAGACTTGGAGCAGGAGTGTTAGGAAATATGTTCTAAAGTCAGTCACCTGGGTTATAGATAGTTGAACTCTTTATAATTTATACATGAATTATTAATAAAATAAAAATTATTTTTTGGTAGTTCATCACTATTTGTACATTTCTCTTTATGAACTCTTTTATGATAAAGTTCTTAGAACTATTTACATTCTACAAAGGAGGATTTGCCATGTAGTTCTTAAGTTTGTTCATGATCAAATGATATATTGTTATCTAGGACAACAATATTTATTAAGTGAAGATCATTGTATGCCATATGAATTGGTTATTATCATAACCAAGAAATATGGAGATACTAGTATGGTATAGAGGTGAGTATAGGAGTACACTATACTGAACATGACCAACTCTATAGAGTACTCTACTATCAAGAGTATCTCTTAGAAGAATATGGATATAAGTGTTCCTTTGACCTGAGATCACCATGGTGGCTTGAAAGCAACTAACTATACTTTGGTGCCAGACTAAGATTTTTAATCCAGTGATAGAAGGTTTCCTGGTATAGTCAAATACTTGTTAAGTCAATGTGTGAGTCAAGAAGGAATTGACCATTTCAAAGTGTTGGAGAAAATACTTTGTAATATTTCAATTTAACAAAGCCTTAGCTAGGATAATCTTTGTGAGAAGTCACAAGATTTATTAGGTTAAGACATATCTAAATCTACTTATTAAAAGTTGGCAATTAACTCTTAAGTTATATTGAAAATTGGGTTAAAAGAATGAATTATATGAAAACCATATACCTAGATTTTTGAATATTGCTTTGTAATTATTCATCTTATTCAGATATCGGGTACCATTGCTAGAAGGTCACATCGATTAGTTCAGGAATTAGTTTCTAGGCTTCTGACTTAGTATTCGAACCTATGGGATTATATAAAATAGAGGTGTCTGGTTGATCATGATGGCTGATTAACAAGTAAGAATCGTTTAACGATATAATTATTAATTTGATTAATAATTAACCTAATACAATATTATAAATAAATAATAAATTAAATATTAATTAATTATAGAAGGATTAATTAGTAATTGGATTGCTAATTGACTCAATTTGATTGAGCAAAGAAGTTTAGGTCAAATCTAATTAAAGTTGGTTTAATTAGATTTCACCCAATTAGGTTATACGATGACCTAATTACTAAATGATTTTGATTCTTGATTGGATTCAGACTTGGATTGATTAATTTTTGATTTGATTATAAATTAATTAAGTTAATTGAAATCTAATTAGATTAGGTTCAAGTTGGTTAAATTAGTTTTAATCAAATTAGTTTTGGTTTCTAACTAATTTTGGTCAAATTTTGGTCAAACCCTAATATAACCTAACTTGTTTTCTTCCCTAAAAATTTTCCATGCCTCATTTTTTGGTTTTTTTTGATGTTATGTGACAACAAGAGAGATGTTTAACCATGAGATCAGAAGGAAAAAGCCACCAAAAAAAAGAAAGGGAGGGGACCCAAAATCCTTTTGGGCATGAAGGGTTCTTTTTTCTAGGGCTCTTAAAGGGAGAAAGAAAGAAAGAAAAAAAGAGAGAGTTTCATATTTCTTCTTCTACACCTTCAATCCTCTTGTTCTTCTCCTCTTCTTGATTTTCTTGGAGGGTTCAAAAAGTTTCAAAAAAGGTATTTAATCAGCCATCCTTTGGCCTTCTCATGGAGCTAGCACTCTAGAAAAAGTTGATCATGTTCCGGATTTTGTGTGGACGATTTGTAGAGACCGGACATCCTGTGCGGTTGCAAAATGATAAGAAGAGTTCTTACCATGTGCCATCAGTAGCTATAATAGCATCCCATGATAAGGTATGAGATCCAATCCCATGGTTTTCATAGATTAGATCTACTCTGTGCATTAGTTAGATCGATGTATGCAGATTTTATTTTTTACATTATATATTTTGTCAAGATCCTATGTAGGGATTTTTTAGATTTGATCTAATTGCATGTTTTCTGATTTTAAAAGGATTTTTAATTAGATTTGCTTTCATTAGATTTTTTTTTCAAAAAATAATATATATGCATGAAATTCCACACTGATTTCCAATAATTAGTGGAAATACTCAACCATAATAGGAGGGATAGCCAAGGGTTTGCTGGTGCTTTGGTTTGGGAGAAGTTGGGGATGGTCTGCTAGGATTGCTAGTTCCTCTATGAGAAGAGAAATGGTAGATTTCACCATTTTCTTTTGCTTTCCTATAGACATACAGGAGTAAAGAAGGCTACAAGCCCTCCCAATAATTGTTGGATCAAAATGCCCTTCTTCTAGCACCAATTTATTATGGTTCTACTGAAGACGTGCTAATTTGGTTAGGTATGGCTACTACATCGGATGGCTTTGAGTTTCCCTCTATGATGCATGGGCATTTTGGAACCCATAAAAATAATGAAAATATGGAAGTCTAGCCATGATGGAGTTCTTTAGTAGTGGATCCATCGATGCCTAAGTCAGTCTCCTGTGAAAGTAAATAGAAGAGAGGGGTCTATAACTTTTAGGTGGATGAAGTGAAAGTGGATGACGTTGTGGGGATGGAGTAGAGTTGGGAGAAGTGATGAAAGTTGTTGCCCAGAAGAGGATGCAACCTAAGAGGGGGGGTGAATTGGGTCTTATAAAACTTTCAAATAATTTGTAATAAACTAAAGCAAGTATGTGCTAATTCAAATCAAATGCTTGTGTTTAGGCAATGTATTTGTGTGCTTCAAAATAATATGCAGCGGAGTAAACAAAGTAAATATACAAAGAAACAATCACACAAACACAAAAAAAATTATAGTGGTTTGGTGCACTCCAAGGCACCTATATCCACTTCCTAAGATTTTCTTGGAAATTTCACTAAGATTGGTTTTGTAACCTAGGCTCACCAACAACCTTTACAACTTATTTTGTCTTCAGGCTCACAAGTCAAATCCTAGTTGGTTTCAAGGCTCACCGACAACCATCCTTGGTTTTACGAGCTAACCAAGAACCTAAACAACTTGTTTTGTCTTCGGGCTCACAAATTAAATCCTAGTTGGTTTCAAGGCTCACCAACAACCACTTTGATTTTCCAAGGCTTACCAAAAATCTCTTTGGTTTTCCAAGGCTCACCAAAAATCTCAAGTAAAACAATATAAGAGCAATATGAAAGAATACAATTAAAGCTTTCTAAAATAAAGCAAATATTTCTTTGAAGTCCTTGATTGTTGATGAAAAACTTGTCTTCAAGTTGTTGAAGCATTGAATGCAGCTTGATGGTGTGAACTTTGGATGCTTTCTTTGAAACTTGGAAGCTTGAAGGCTTGAACCACTCAACTCTTGAATCCTTGAAGATATTCAATGATCTCACAAAAGGGTTGCATCCCCATTTGATTTTTAATGTTTATATAGCCTTCCAAATCATAGATGACCATTTATGACCGTTGGAAATGAAAATATAGCCATTTGAAAGCAAGTTGAAGAAATTCTGCAACCCAGAAAACTAGCCATTACAATCCAAGTGTCGACACTTCACCTCCAGGTGTTGACACTTCATCTTCAGGTATCGACACTTCATCTTCAAGTGTCGACACTTCATTCCCATAAAATGATACTTGAGGCAAAAACCTCCAACTGGCATAGTTTTGTATTTTCAAAATTCTCATGTCTTGAGTCGACACTTCATTTGCAGGTATCGACACTTCATTTTCTTCACGTGTCGATACTTGAGTCTTAAGTGTCGACACTTGCTTGTGCCGTTGCTGAAACTCGCTGAAACTTGACCAAAATCAAACTTTAACTTCTTCAAGTTCTTCCATACCAATTCCAAAGTACATATACTTGATTTTCCATTAATTTAAGAACTTTTTCAACTAAAATATAAGCATTTCTTCATTCAACATGGATGAGTACTAAGATCTGATAAATACACCTAAAATATAATTAATACTCACATATATTTAAACATTTGTTAATCATCAAAATCAAGACCAGAGTCAACAATCTCCTCCTTTTTGATGATGACAAAACCTTCACGTATATGAATAGGTAAGCTTAAAAAGATTAATAACAAGATAAATATGTAAGCTCAAAAAATCAGTAAGCATCAAGCTCGCCCTCAATATATGATCCACAAAATTTTTCAAAAAATTTTTCAAAATAATTTTCAAAATATGCAAAATTTTCAAATTTTCTCTATCTTACCGATTCTTTCCTTAAGATAAAAACTTATTGCATTCTTCTCCCCCTTTTGTACATTCTTTCATTTCTTATATGATTTTTCATGTTTATCCACTCTTTTCCTTTTTTATACTTAACATTTTTCTCCCCCTTTTTGTCATCATGAAAAAGGATGAAAGGCAATACAAAATGAAAATGAAGGTAAAAAGAATAGCAAGTAGATCATCAAAATCAATACATAAAATTAATTCATCATGATACCACTTGAATTTGTTACAGATTGAACATGATATAGCACTTGAAATATGATACCACTTGAAATATGATACGATTGAACATGATATCATAAAAATGATATGCACGTGCTAAAAAATAATTCAATATATATAAACTCTGATAAGCAAATTATCCATTCACCTTACTCGTTCATGGGATAAGGTCACAGCGGCACCCCAACATGTCATAAGAGATCTCAGTGAATGGGAAGAGAGGATCTTTAAACCCTACTTAGCTCCTACGATCGGATGGCCATGGTGACTAACCCAATCCAAAGTAATTATTAGGATTAGATATAAATTTTGATACCAATTGAAAGTAACTCCCCTCAAAGGATTAGATTTGAAGATAAAGATGAGTATCAGAGCAAGTAAAGCATGATATCAAGAAAACATTGAAAGCAAGATAACAAATCTTTGGATGCTCCTCCTAAATGTTATTCTCCCTTAAAAAATATGCATTCATTTGAGGAATAAAACATGAAAGCACATGCATCAAGATTTGAAATTTTCAAGATATTCATGATTTTCAAAATACAAAGGATTGATCATTTAAAAACTTTTAGCATGATTTCAAATTCATTTAAAATGATTTGATATCCATACAAATGCTAGAAGTAATTTAATAGCAAGTCTAGCTACTAGAGCAAGGATTTATCAATATGTATACCTTCTTTTAAATGTAACCCTTAAATACCAGTTCTATACTTGTTCTAAATAATTTCTAGCTTAAGCATAGATGCCAAAAAAAATGAAAACACATAAATCATAATAATTTACTTGAAATAGTTTAAATACTATATTAATCAAAATCAAGTGAAAGTCTAATAATCATAAGTTTAATCATGAGAGCATGAAATCCATCAACAAAGAGTTCATAATCACAACAAATGACTATTAGTCTAAGCTTGATTCTAATTAATCACTTAAAATATTTTTCAAAGCAATATGCATCTTTAAAAATATTTTTTATGAAATAATTAAGATACATTAATCAAAATCATGTGAAGTTCTAACAATCACAAGTTTAATTATGATAGCATGAAATGCATCAACATCAAAAAGTTAATGATCATAACCAATGATTATAAATCTAAACTTGATTCTAATTAAACATTTAAAATAATTTTTTAAAATAATTGATGTAATATTTATAACAAATATTCCACTACATTTTCTATTATAGATGGAAATGTTTAGAATTTACCAATATACATAATCCTTCCTTTACCATTTTGTCCAATATACATTCTTTAATTGTATTATACAGCCATCTTCCAAAAATATTATTTCTTCATGTTGGACTACAAGACATTCCTACAAAATATACTAAGTGGACAATTTTGGTACCCAAGCTTTCTTAGGTCCTTTAGGATTAGTAAATATGGTTATGTTGGCTTTGGCTCCTTAGTTTTGATGATTAACAAAAGGTTGAGTATATGTTTGGACTAATGTTTCATTTCAAGATAAAGTTTCAGGCCTTAGGTTATTCAAAAAGAGTATCAAGAGTACAATGATGAAACCAAGCTTGCTTGATTTGGGAAAGAGCTCTTCTACCTTAAACAAGATCAAATTTCTCATATTGGACCTTCATATTAAGAAGTAATTGACAAAAGAAACAAAGGCCTAGAGAAACTCAAGCATGGCACGCACCTCTCCAGAGTTTCAAAAAATTTCAGACCAGAGGTCGACTCATGAAGAAAAGAAAAGTTCAGCAAGACCGGCACGGCAAAATTTTAGTGGCACGCTTCAAAGGTCACCACCTGAGGTCGACACCTGTCCAGAGGTCGACACCAGAGGTCGACTCATCGCCTGAGAATTCAAACTGGGCAGAACTATGGTTTTCTGGATTTTTGCCTAAGATAAACTGGAGGTTGACTCATGAGGTCGACACTTGACCCAGAGGTCGACCTCCAGTTTATTTTAGACAAAAACCCAGAAAACCATAGTTCTGCCCAGTTTGAATTCTCAGGCGATGAGTCGACCTCTGGTGTCGACCTCTGGATAGGTGTCGACCTCAGGTGGTGACCTTTGAAGCGTACCACTGAAATTTTGCCGTGCCGGCCTTGCTGAACTTTTCTTTTCTTCATGAGTCGACCTCTGATGGTCGACCTTTGGAAGGTGTCGACCTCTGGAGGTCGACCTCTGGTCTAAATTTTTTGAAACTCTGGAGAGGTGCGTGCCATGCTTGAGTTTCTCTAGGCCTTTGTTTCTTTTGTCAATTACTTCTTAATATGAAGGTCCAATATAAGAAATTTGATCTTGTTTAAGGTAGAAGAGCTCTTTCCCAAATCAAGCAAGCTTGGTTTCATCATTGTACTCTTGATACTCTTTTTGAATAACCTAAGGCCTGAAACTTTGTCTTGAAATGAAACATTAGTCCAAACATATACTCAACCTTTTATTAATCATCAAAACTAAGGAGCCAAAGCCAACAATCTCCCCCTTTTTGATGATGACAAAACCTTGAGTATATATGCAATTAAGTCCAAAAGCAAAATATAGCATTAAAAAATTTTCAAAGAAACCTCACATATATGAGTATATCATAAAAATTACTTTTCATCTACTCTCCTTTTTTGTGAAAACATTCTCATGAGTCAAAAAGTTAAGAACCATACAAGCTTTACTCTACTCTATGAAAGAGTTATAAGAACCATATATACTTTACTATACTCCCCCTTTTTGTCAAGAATCAAAAAGTGCATTCTTTGTAGTAAAAGATATACTAAAGAAAATTATGTTCCATTGCAATGAAGTACTTAGTTGCATAAAATACATGCTCCCCCTCAATTTGTGCATTCGATATAGCAAAGACATTCTAACTTGAGGGTTTAAAAAGATAAATGCTAAGAGCTGGCGTCAGACAGTAAAATACCACAATGTAGATAAATATATAAATGAATGTATTCAGTTACAAAATTGCTTACATAGTAAGCACAAAACACTGATACATCAGAACATACAAAGCAAACTAGTACCTCAGTAAACATCATATATCAAGCAAATCTATGAGGCTACTCCTCATAGAAGGTACATCAAAAGAGATAGGAGCCGAGATCCTAGATGAGGATTTTGGAGTCCTATGAGTGAGACTCCGAGTCCTCAGAGAGGGACCAGACCTAGGGGTAGTCCTACGAGATCTATAGGTCCGTGGAAAAGACTCCGAAGGTGTCCTAACAGAAGTAGTAGCAGTAGGAGTAGGTGGATTAGTATGCTGAGTAGACTGAGCTGGAGTGTGCCTGCTGACAAGCTCATAAGCAGTGGAATCATCAATATCAATCTCTGTATGCTCATCTCTATCATTGGAATGCCTGTAATAGACTCAAAGAGTGACTCAGTAATCTCAGTATCTACTGGTACATCTATAGCTGGAGGATCAGTACTAGGAAGATCAGTAGAAGGAGGATCAGCAGAAGGGGGAATCTCTGGAATCGGATCAGCAGGTGGAACATCAGAGCTACCTACTCCAGGTGATCTCCATCACTGTCATTGTAGCCACTGGAGTCATCATCATCATCATCAGAATGTGAAGGAGGCACTGTCGGATCTACAGTCCCTGGTGGCAATGCCAATATCTGTAAGCTGGGATCTGTTGGAATCCTACATCGACAGTAGCTGAGAGCGCTCCAATGTGCATGTTGTGTGGATCCGCAGACCATGTAGCTCCTGTCGTACACCAGCAATCTCTGTCCGGACCTCTGAAATGTGATTAGTCACTCTCTGCTCAAAGTCCGATGTGCTCACTGTAGTCCTCTATGGTGTAGCAGTAGCAGAAGGTGCTGGAGCTATGAGGGTGGTGGCGTGAATGGCTCAGGCTCCACAGTCTCTGACTCTGGTGCTGGACGAGGAGGTGTACCATGATCAGTAGGCTCTGAAGGCCCTGCCTCAGCTGCTCGAATCTCCTCCTCCTCATCTAGCTCCTGGCCAGACTCCCGTCGCACCCAACGATCACCAATCAGTCAAAATCCTATCCTATGCAGGGATTTCTCTCCGTATGTGTCAGTATGCTGTAGCTGACTGAAGGGTATACCATCAAATGATACTCCATACTCCCTGAATAACTATGTCAGCCCCATGCCATATGGCTGAACTAGTCTCCTATGAGATGCTGCCTCTCCCATCTGCTGAAGCATGATCCTAGGAAGGTTGATGGGAGTCCGCTGTCTCAGGGACACCATCAACACTAGCTCACGCTCAGTAATAAAGTCGAACCTCCCGCTCTTTGGAATCAAGATGCGGGCGATATATGATGCAGCACTCTCATCTCCAATGATAGCTGGTTAGCGGCTACTATGAAATGCCGCTAACATCCTCGCGCTCTAAGATACATCTAAAGGCGCGCTCTCGGTCGCTGATAGTAGTGGCGGCTGTGCCATGAAGTGGAATCCTTCAAACATGACTGATGACCTCTGGTGTCACTGGAATCTTGATCCCACGAACAGTAGCAGACCATCCAATGCTATCAGTAGCCATGGATGCATAGAACTCCCTGATGAGGTCTGGGTCGACACTTGACCCAGAGGTCGACTCATGAGGTCGACTCATGGCATAACGGCTAGTTTTTCTGAACTTTTGATTTGATTTCTAACGGCCATAAACAGCCATATTTTTGATTCTAACGGTCTTGTAGAGTTGTTTCAGCTTGAATGAAGTATTTAACCTCCACCTAACTTCAAAAAAATGTAGGAGAAAAAGTGAAAAAGAAGAGAGTAAAAGTACAAAGCTTTCAATCAATCCTAAGCCAAAAAGAGAGAAAATCCAAGAGATTCCTTAGCCAAAAGCTTTCCATTTTTGAGAATCCAGCTTTCAAGTCTTTGGCATTTAGTGAGGTCCAAGATTCTATGAGGAAAACTTGAGAGTCTCCAACAAGAGCTACATCGAATTGTTTTTTGCTCAAAAAGGAGTTTCTTATTTTTATTCATTGTATTCATACTCTATTTGTGCTAGCCTAGTTTCAAGGAAATTTGAAACTAGTGTGAGATTTGTTGGTGAGCCAATTGATAAAACCAACTAGGGTTGCTTGTAAGCCCGAAGCCAAAACAAGTGTGTAAGGTTTGTTGGTGAGCCTAGGTAATAAAACCAACTTAGGTTTTGACTTGTGAGCCTTGTAAAACAAGTCGGCTGTAATCTAGAGAAGATTATAGTGGAAATTTCCAAGTGGAGCTTGCGGAGTGGATGTAGGTGCTAGGTGCATCGAACCACTATACGTTTTGTGTGTTTGCATTGCTTTACTCTCTATTGCTCTTTAATTGTTGTTATCTTTCATTGCTTCCGTTGCACAATTACTTGAGTACTATCACTCTTCACATTTGAAATTGATAGCACATATATTGCTTTATTTTTTTTAAAAAAAGACCCAATTCACCCCCCCTCTTGGGCACCATATCTGGGCAACAGGTTCTTTTGGAATCCAAACTTTTCTTGATCCACAAGGATATACATTAAATCCAGATCTACAAGTCAGATTGGAAGAAGTAGGAATAAGCAAATTCTTCAAAAATTTTTGCTTCTTTTCTTTAATCAAAATATTTTTTTCATTCAAAAACTTATCACATAAATCTTTCAAAATATCATTTTCTTTTTCTAAAAATTCTTTTTCTTTAGAAAAATTATTCCTTTTATTTTTTAAAATATCAATCTTGGCATTTAAATCATCATTTTCATTGGCAAGATTGATGTTCTCAAGAGAAAAGGAGTCTACATGCCTTTTAATTTCTTGTGCTCAATTTTTTGCAATATATGTTCATGTACAAGATCATTGAATACATCATGTAATTCATCAAAGATAAAATCATATTTATTTTCAGCACATATCTCTTTCTCATTTGCCATGAAGTAAAGATGGGCTAATTTTTGAATTTGTTCTTCTTCTGACTAGAGTCTTCACTTTTGCTCCATGTAGTCATCATCGCCTTCTTTGTGTATTTCTTTTTGGCCCTTTTTCTCATGAATCTTTGAAATTTTTGAGCCAAAAGTTCAATCTCATCTTCATCTTCACTATCTTCCGATTTCTCACTAGAAGACTCATCTTGTATAGTGGATTTAAAGGTGATTATTTTATTCTTTACATCAACATCCACTATTTTTTGCCATAAGTTCAACTCATACGTCATGAGTGAACCAATAAGCTCCTCCAAAGGTAAGGTTTCTACATTTTTAGCTTCTCAGATCACCGTCATTTTTGGGTCCCATGATATTGGCAAAGATCTAAAATTTTATTTACCAAATCAGCATTAGTATAGATTTTGCCAAGACTTTTCAATTCATTAATAATAGTCATAAATCTAGTAAATATGTCAAATATAGATTCATAATGCATCATTTCAAAGATTTCAAGAGAATGTACAAGCAAATTAATTTTAGTATTCTTCACTTGAAGAATACCCTCATGAGTAATCTCAAGTGTGTCCATATCTCCTTCGCCGATGTGCATGTGGAGATCCTATTGAATTCATTAAAGTCTAATGCATAATAAAACAAGTTCATTGCTTTAGCATTAATTTTAGATTTCTTAATGTCATATTCATTCCAATCATTTCGAGCTTTGGAATGGAAATGCCATTAACCAAAATAGAAGGCATATGAGGACCATTAATAATAATTTTCCAAAGATGATAACTAATAGATTGAATATGGATGCGTAAGCGAGTTTTTTAAAATGTGTAATTTGTGCCATTGAAAAATGGTTGTCTAACACTAATACCTACAAGGGTTTCCATGATCTTTTACTCAAGATCCTTGGACCTACAAGAGAGTATCGGTGCTTTGATACCACTTGTTGCCCAGAAGAGGATGCAACCCAAGAGGGGGGTGAATTGGATCTTATAAAACTTTCAAACAATTTGTAATAAACTAAAGCAAGTATGTGCTAATTCAAATCAAATGCTTGTGTTTAGGTAATGTATTTGTGTGCTTCAAAATAATATGCAGCGGAGTAAACAAAGTAAATGCACAAAGAAACAATCACACAAACACAAGAAATTTATAGTGGTTCGGTGCATTTCAAGGCACCTACATCTACTACTCAAGATTTTTTTAGGAATTTCACTAAGATTGGTTTTGTAACATAGGCTTACCAACAACCTTTATAACTTGTTTTGTCTTCGGGCTCACAAGTCAAACCCTAGTTGGTTTCAAGGCTCACCAACAACTACCCTTAGTTTTCTGGGCTAACCAAGAACTTAAATAACTTGTTTTGTCTTCGGGCTCATAGTTAAACCCTAGTTGGTTTCAAGGCTCACCAACAACCACTTTGGTTTTCCAAGGCTTACCAAAAACCTCTTTGATTTTCCAAGACTCACCAAAAATCTCAAGTAAAACAATATAAGAGCAATATAAAGGAATACAATTAAAGCTTTTTAAAATAAAGCAAATATCTCTTTGAAGCCCTTGATTGTTGATGAAGAACTTGCCTTCAAGTTGTTGAAGCCTTGAATGCAGCTTGATGGTGTGAACTTTGGATGCTTTCTTTGAAACTTGGAAGCTTGAAGGCTTGAACCACTCAACTCTTGAATCCTTGAAGAATATTCAATGATCTCATAAAAGGATTGCATCCCAATTTGATTTTTGATGTTTATATAGCCATCCAAATCATAGATGACCGTTTATGACTGTTGGGGATGAAAATATAGCCGTTTGAAAGCAAATTGTAGAAGTTTTGCAGCCCAGAAAACTAGTCGTTACAGTCCAAGTGTCGACACTTCACCTTCAGGTGTCAACATTTCACCTCCAGGTGTCGACACTTCATCTTCAGGTGTCGACACTTCATCTTCAGGTATCGATACTTCATCTTCAAGTGTCGACACTTCATCTTCAAGTGTCGACACTTCATTCCATGAGTCGACACTTGAGACAAAAACCTCCAGCTTGCATAGTTCTGTATTTTCAAAATTCTCAAGCCTTGAGTCGACACTTCATTTGCAGGTTCGACACTTCATTTTCTTCAAGTGTCGACACTTGAGTCCTTAATGTCAACACTTGCTTGTGCCATTGCTGAAACTTGCTGAAACTTGACCAAAATCAAACTTTAACTTCTTCAAGTTCTTCCATACCAATTCCAAAGTCCATATACTTGATTTTTCATTAATTTAAGACCTTTTTCAACCAAAATACAAGCATTTCTTCATTCAACATGAATGAGTACTAAGATTGATAAACATACTTAAAATATAATTAGTACTCATATATAATTAAACATTTTATCAATCATCAAAATTAAGACCAAGTCAACAAAAGTAGCAGATGGATATGATAGAGTGTAAGCGAAGATTATGAAAGTGCAGGCAAAGATTGCAAGAGTAAAGCGAAGCTTAGACGAACTAGGCGAGGCTTCGGAGAGGCATGGCGAAGCTCACAAGAGGGCAGAGGAAGCTTAATGCACTTCCTTCTAGGCTCATCTAGCTTCACCTCCCTTGTTCATCTTGTTTGGGTTCTTGCTGGCTTGACCTTCACCAAAGCTTCAATCTAAAACTTTTTGTTGTTTTGAGAGGACCTTGTGGAGAAGCTTTTTTTGAAAAATCTTACTTGGAGGATCTCGTGAAATTATTTTTATAAACGGTTATTTTTATAAACGGATATATGGAGTATCTGTCATCTAAGAAATGTTTTGCGATATGGAGAGTGGTAGTTGGTATGTCTCTATAGAGCGCATGCCTCTAAAAAAGTGGCTTGGAGTGGCGGGAGAAGACGCGGAGCTTATATTCATGACAAGCATGCTTCTCTAAAATGCATGTATCTAGAAGGAGTGGTTGGTGTCCGAGAGTGGTGGTGCTAGATTACCTGCTCTCTTATGAAAGAAGGGCATGCGAGGCCTCTTCTAATATGAAACCTGAAGACCACGTGGTAGGATATGTGGAGTCTACTTTTGTGTTGAGTTTGCAGGTGTTTAGATTTTGTTTGTTTGTAGGTGAGGTGGCGAGCCATGCTCGACTCTATCTAGACTTGACATTTTTAGATATATCAATTTTTATATTCAAAAAAAATAGAGTCAGTGAGATGGAGAATTAAATGATTCAAGTTTTTAGATTAGATTGAAATGGGTATGAAGTGAGCCAAGCCCTTTTGTTTTGCTGACCAAATTTGTCCTTAATGATGCATGGTTAGGATTTTGTCAAGTCAATTGGCAAAATACAAAATATATCGTGTTGATTGCAAGCCAATTTGCGCCTTTGATTTGTACCATCGGTTGAAATTGGCACTGTAATCTTTTTATTGCAATACCACAGATTTTTTTAAAATAATTATTTAATTAAATTACAAATGATAATTGGATCGTGGGCAATCAAATAACCGTTAACTGTCTTAGCTGAACGTACGTTCAACTACAGTAGTTGAAATTATAAACCCCCCAATTGCACGCAAATACGATTCTTGTGCACGCAAAAGCTTGCATTTCGGGATTCAAGCGGACCGGACCCGAAACGACCCGATAAGAACCCTTTTAAGGCAAAGAACCAGGTTGCGGTCATTTTGTTGACGAGGGAGGAAGAAGCGGAGGGCTCTTTCTCTCTCTCTCTCCCCTCGTCCGTCCCATCCGCCTCAAATCCAGTAGTTCTTGCTTGGCGACTGCGCTAATCTTTATCTCCAATTCGGGCCTTTCTTTCCTTTTTCGCACTACATCCCAGCCATGAAAAAGAAAGTAAGATTCTTGCTCGTTCCATTTCCGTTTCAATTATGTAATTTCAAGATCTTCCCTTGTTCTTGAAGTACTTACTACCTCTATGATCTTCTGCCGTGGAACTAGTTTCCTGTTAATTGGTTGTAGTCCTTTCAAACAAAGATTTGGGGGCTCCGATCCATTGACGCTCTCTCCTCATATGAATCTCCCTCTCTCCAAATCTCACTTTGTTTTTTCGGGCGGCACAGAGCGGCGGCGCCGGACACGCATTCCATCAGCTTCTGCAGCACCTGAACGATGACCCCAACCCACTCGAATTCCAGCTCCCGGACTGGTTAAAGAAGCAGAAATCCATGCCCTACACCTTCATAAGGCGCAGCATCCTTCCCTACCTAATTTTATTTGTGCTTTTTTGGTTTTTCTTTGCCTTGCCCTGGGTCCTTTCTTCTTTCTTACCCTAAAAAGACTGCTGCGGATGCCTTCACTATCGTCCTGTTGTTCGTTTTGTAGGTTTCGGATTTTGAATCCCATTATTTTCTTGATTTCCATGTGGTCGCAGGGCGTGTGTTCTTAGCTGATTCATCCAGCTTTTGCGTCGCACACTGACATGCACCCACGCGCGCACGCTTGCATCTGCAAAACCATTACCATAGCAATCGAGTCTTGCCCCATCTATTTGGGGCTGGCTTCATGGTTCCTCATTCGCCAAACTTGAATTTTGATCCATTTCATAGTTTGAAAAAAATACTTTTTATGACTTGTTTGTTGGCCGAGCATCAATTATCTAGTTTCTAAATGTTGGCCGAGCATCAATTATCTAATTTCTTGGTGCAATTGGAATAAGTATTTGTTGCTTCTCTTGACTCTGCAAAGATGTGTATCTTACCAAAAAGATTAAAAGGCGTGCTGAGGACGATGGCATCTTCTGCTCCTGCAGTCCTTCTTCCGGAGCATCAGCTGTCTGCGACAAGGATTGCCTATGTGGGTACGTGACTGCTTGGTCACTCGTAAATTAACATAGATGCGATGCAAGTGCCTTATTTCAAGTTTTATAGTTTGAACACTTGTTTGCTATTGATTGATCATGGTTGCTGCTGCCTTTCTTGGCCATGCCAAGATGTCTTTAAGGATCGGTGATTATTGCTATTTCTGGATCATCGTATGATGAAGAATCTTGTATTTTTGGGTGTTCGATGGGCCGAATCTCTGTCTTGGAGGCTCAATATCCAACCAACATTCATTGCCTTTTCTTGACGTTTTGAAATTGGACTGACTCATTAGAAGCTTTCTTTTTGCAGAATGCTTTTGTCTAGCTGCTCCCAAAGCTGTAACTGTGGAGACTTGTGTGTTAACAAACCATTTCAATATCGACCTGTAAAGAAAATGAAACTAATTAAGGTATGAACTCAAGCAAATGACATTCATCCCAACCTTTTATCTTCATTTTCTTTTTCTTTCAAATTCTGCTTATGCTCATGGTAGAATCTGGGTGAACCTTTTTGTATCCTTTCCTTGTTTAATATCAGTGAAAATTTCCTCTTAAAACTGTTGTTATATGACTCAAACAAGTAATCATCCTTTTTCCTGATATATAAAACTTCATGATTGTTATTGTTGTTTTCATGACTTAACAAACCATTGCTAACACAAGTTACCATTGCTAACACAAGTACAGTCGGCATATTATCAGAATGTTGCAATAAATCACATGGTGATATAACAAGCATGTAGTTAAAGGCATGAATCTGATTTTTATTTTTAGTTTTTTTACCACACCTTGTTAGGTAAACCTAATGATAATTTTTCCTTTATTTTTTTGTTAGATTTGTGAAAAAAATGGCCTTTTTTGGTTGAATTCTGGTGCATGTGACTTGCCTCTTCAGTTGTCTTTGATGAAGAACCGGATGGGATTTCCCATCTATCTCAGTTAAGCGTGCCAGTTCTGTTCTGATATTGATAGATATCTTCTTTTTGTTCCTTTGGAGGCCAAGTTTTATATTTGTACCTGTCATTTTTCTATCAATAGAAGCTATATCTTGTAGATAGGAATGTGGACTCATAGCATGAGAAGTTTTGTGATTGAATCTGTTGATGAAGGTGATTGTCTTTCAGCATTCATACATGGTACTTTTGAACCTTGATATGATCAAAGAATGATGGTGGATGCTTGTTAGAGAGTGTGGGAACTTGAAGTAGGTTACACAAATGTCCAATCTGCTGCCCTATTTTTATTTAGTGCACTGTTTCTGCACATGCTCCACAGTCTGGAAAGCTCTACTTAGAGGCCGTGAAAGTGTGAATCCTATAAAACTGTGGATGTGTTTGTCAGTTCTCTTGCAAGGTATTGCATGCATTCCACATGCTCCTAAAGTTTCAATCTCTATGCCAAATCTTCTGCAATGGAAAGCATCTTGTAGCAGAAGACTTGTCTTGGTATGGTTGGAAAATTGTCCTTTATGGCAAGCTGGATAGCAAGTAGCTCATATAATTTAATTTTTTTGAGAATCTACTGCCTTTAATAAACTCTTATTCCTATTTTAAGGCCACAGGCTTTTTGTTGTAGTGGTAAGTGCTGCTATGCACTTCGTTGGTTGCTTTTCGACAGAATACCCAATTAAAAGAAATCTCCTCTTTGTTAATATGAGAAACTAGTAACTTTATTATTTGATAGGAAGATATAAAAAAATGGATTGCAATCATTTTCTTAAGCTCAGTATAGTATCCACAGATTTCAAGTGTGCCATTTGTTTATGTTAATACAATCCATATTTATAGACAGAGAAATGTGGATCGGGGCTAGTGACAGATGAAGATATAAGACAAGGAGATTTTGTGATTGAATATGTGGGTGAAGGTGACTATTTTAAACCAGTATTTTTCCTGAAATTATTGAGTATGCAAATCATGTAATACCTTACATATGATTTTAAATCACATATTGTACTTTTTTTCCCTTTCAAAATCAGTTATTGATGACAAAACCTGTGAGGAACGGCTCTGGAAAATGAAGCACTGCGGTGAGACCAATTTTTATCTATGTGAGATTAATCGAGACATGGTTATTGATGCCACATACAAAGGAAACAAGTCTAGATTTATAAATCATAGCTGTCAGCCTAATACTGAAATGCAGAAATGGTTATCCCCTATCCTCTTTATAACATGTACTCATTCTTTGGGATAATTATGTCTTATATGATGTATTTTGCAGGACAATTGATGGTGAAACTCGAATTGGTATATTTGCCACGCGTGACATAAGAAAGGGAGAGGAACTGACTTATGATTATCAGTATGCGCACCTTGTGATTGTTTCTTGAAGGAATTTTTTTGCTACATGTTTGTTCATGCCTCTCATGTTTCTCAATAATCTAATTTGTCCAACATGATCTGCAGATTTGTACAATTCGGAGCAGATCAAGATTGCTATTGTGGTGCTATAGGTTGCAGGCAGAAACTGGGAAGCAAGCCTAGCAAGCTTAAGTTATCTTCTTCAGATACTGCTTTGCAATTAGTTCTTTGTGAGATGGCAGCCTCATCTCCCACTGTGAAGGCTCTTCTTTATGGAAAAGACGTAAGCTATAATGTGTTCATACTAAGAGATGCATGAGGATCAATGTATCACTTTTGACTTGCTTGTTGCATTTAGCTTTCTCTAATAGTGAATTTTGAACTTAGTTGACTTGAGTCCCTTTGATATGATATTACATAACTAAGGACAGTTTCTGAGAATGATTGAAACTCAAATTAAAATAATTATCAGAACCTAGATGGTAACCTTGACCACCACAATGACTAGACCTTTTTGCCTTCTCTGATTTATATTGGTTGGATGGGTCAGCATATGAATCATCAAAGCTCAAGAATGGGCAACTTGCTCTCACCCTAAAGTTGACCTCATAGTCTAGAGAGAATCCACCCATGAAAACTTGAATGAATGTTGATCACCAGGAATGCTGGCTATATTATTGCTTGTGCAATTAAAGCTTTTGCAACAAGGCATCACTTGAAGTTGGAGCAAGGTAGAAATATTGTTATCATGTGCCTCATACTAAGAGATGCATGAGGATCAATGTATCAGTTTTTGTTGCTTCTAGGTTGCATTTAGCCTTAATTGAAGTGAATTTTGTATGAACTTAGTTGGGACCCCTTTAATCTGTGATTACACAATTAAGGATGCTTTCTGTAAGTAATTGAAAATTGAATCAAATAATTACCAGAGTTTAGGCTAACCTTGACCACCACAATGACTTGGCTGTACTCTCTTGTTTGATCTATGTTGGTTGGATTGAGGAGCCAACATAGGAGTCATCAAAGCTCAAAAATTGACAACTTGCTTTAAACCTAAGGTTGATCCTCGGTGTAGTGCATACTCAGGAGAGAAGCTAGGAAGATGGCTAAATTATTGCTTGTGCAATTCAGTCTTCTGCAACAAGGCATCAATGAAGTTGGACCATGGTAGAAATTTTGTAACTCAGAAAGCGACTAACCTCCCTCCACCCCCGGGCTCACCTTTCAAACAAACGTACAAAAGCACTGCATGCGATGCTCATGCTGGTTGCTGTTTAGCACTTGCCAAGCTGTCAGTCATGTGTCCAACAACATGCAAGGGCTTGTAAAAATTAAATGGGTCCATGCCAGTGTATCAATCTTGGCTGGCATGGCCCAGCATTGGCCAATATGGACTGCTCCGGGGCTATGCGATGATATGCGTATGCATACTCCCGTCCTGTAGTTTGTTGCCAGAAGTGTTCTTTCAGTCTTGAAGATAATTTGACTTTAGTAGTTTCATCCAAAATCTGATGAAAAAACTTTACTAATTGTTGAACTGTTCTTTTGATAGGGTTTGCCTAATGGAAGATCTGATATAGGTAAGATATACACCTTTCTAGATTACAACAAACATACTATTCAGTTGGATGTGTTTTCTATCTAAAGGCACATGGTTTTGGGATTGAGAAGGTTGTGTTAATGATTGTTGATTTTCCCATGATTTATTATTTATAGTAAATCACTATTTTGGTCAAGCAGGAAGTTCTCATTTTTCTGTTCCTTACAAAAAAAAGAGCAGCTTCCAAAATTGTATCGGGGAACTTGTGCGAATATGGTCCCCTCTGTATAAAAGGTATTGGAGAATCTCTTTGTTAACTCTTTTCATATATTTCAGGCATTACTACTTGCTGTTATGGAAGGTGGAAATTTTAGCAACATTTTATCCAGTCATATATTCATTACATATTGTTGTTCAGACATATACCATCATAGATAATTCTGAGCATTGTTTGTGGATGAATTTGCTTAAATTATAGAACAAGTTCATGTTTAGTGTATGTTTTTTTGAGCAACTTCAAATTGTATCAAGTGCACAGAAGACATAGATTGTTTGTTGTTAATAACACACTTTAGTTTATACTACCTTTCTCTTGATGCATGACATCATAATTTTTCAGCACCATAGTATATATTCTCTTGTTGCAAACATGAAAATCAATCTATGCACCTAATAAACTAGTAGACCATGCATTTATGTTAAGTGCTAAAGACCACTTCTTGGAACTTCTTTGCTGTATGCTTAGCAGGTCAAAAAGACTCATATGTTAGTTTACTCATTCTGCCAATGCCCTGTTGAATTGGAGTAACATGCCTTTTCTGCATGTATGATACTTGTATGCATGAGCATGCAGGTGGCTGCACAGGAATTATCATGGATATCAACTCTTTTCCCAGCTAATGGATGTTGAGCACCTTCATAAAATTGACAGTTAGTACACTAATGTTCTACCATGTATATGGTATTACATTACAATAAACATTTTTTCTTAGTGACTAGATTCGCAACAGTCTTGGACATCACATGAGATTGACATTTTTGCCATGCTGAAGTAACTCAAATAAGTTGCTCCATGATCATGTCAAGTTGTGAATAGAGCGTCGACATTTCACACATAAACTTCGGACACTTTCTAACATGTGCACTAATACGGTCATTGTATAATATTTACTTGAGATGCATGCATAAGTTTAAGCATGCTGTTTTTTTTTTTCAAAGTATGCTTACATGCTTAAATGTTATTTTTTAAAATAAAATAAAATATTATTCAGTAATGAATTTTTTTTTGCATTTCTTCCCTCTAACAATGTGGCTCTCCATTTCATCCTCTTTACCAATCTTGGGTCAACTTTTGAGTATCTTACTGTTAGTTGGTATCAAGGACTGCATACTTTATCAATGGAACCATTCCTGCATCATAACCCTTGACAATCCAGTTTCCTAGTTGTTTCCTCTTCATCTTGTGTTTTTAGATCTTCCACCCCTTCTTTTTGAGCTTCCAGCAGAAATCTAAGGTCTCGTTCGCCAAGTCTCTCTCCTAAAGTGTTGAACATGCCATTCAATACAGTTTTTCATTACTTTTTTCCTTTTATTGATGCTACTCCTAATGCTTCCTATTATGAGTCATTCTTAACTCTACCCTCCATTGTTCTATTATAATGTTGTCATATTTGAAACACTGATTTAATTTATACAGGACTGTACACATTAGATTTATTAGCCTATCTATTGTCTCTTCAAGAATGGCTAACGGGTCATGATTACTTCTCCCTCTCATCCTCATTTTTCCAACTTTGACTATTTTTTTCATTTATTTTTCCATTATGATGTAATAGGTTGGGCATATACTAAATCTTGGTCCCCTTGTCCATTATTGTTCATATTTTTTCTTTATTTTCATTTTTTGTGAATAAAATGCTGTTGTGCACTATCCAGTTATGATTGACAGATAATTCTTTATGACAAATTTAAAGAGACATGAGCTTAGCTTTTGAAACTTGGTGATCACCCACTGTCAGCAACCTCCCTGCAATTGCCTTTCAGACTTGATATTGCTTACCTTTCCTTGATATTCTAATTGTGCTCCATTTTTAATATGCTTTGTTTTGTCATGGTAATTGCAAGTTGATAAATATCATGTACAAGTTTCATTCTTTTTCAATAAATCTTTTCAAATACTAAAAAAGACCATAGCAATAAGCAGTGGTAGATCCAGAATTTTATTCTCTTGTTTATATTATTTATTTATTTATTTATTTATTTTTGGGGGGGAGGTGTTATAAAAAAAAGAACAAAATTCTATAATAAAAAAATACCAGTTTAATGAAAATTTGAAGTATGTGCATACATATTGGAGTCATGTAAACCACTAAACCATTTCTTCTGTGAGATGTAAACTCTGAATGATGGGTGAGTCATATGAAAAAAAACACTCTGAACATTGACTTATTTAAAGAATAGGAAGCATCAAAGGGGGGTATGGTTAACTATTCATTGTTTGAGCTATGTAAATAGATAAACTAATAATGCATCTTTACAACAAAAAAAGCTAGAACTTTTAAAATTCTCTGTGAAGAAGCATAAAAACTAGGACATTCATCTGTTCCATTTTTCTTCTCTTAAAGCTGCTTCCATTGATAATTTCTTTTAAAAGATAATGAGGAGCCTGCAGAGTTGGATTTCTTAAATACATACTAAAAAGAGGCTCCTAAATTGGAAGATTTCTTCTAGACTTAAGAGGGGAGTTGGGCCCCTAAGTGATTGGTTTTAAGAATGTCACTGCATCTCAGAGACGTTTCTTTTATCCTATTCCTTTTTTCAGTTAGAATACCTCACCTGCCTTCAGTGGTAGAATATCTCGCCATCCAATGGTAAATGACGAGTGGTTTGCAAGTGATTATCTTAGAATGAAAACCAAAATGGGATAGAAGGATTTCATATGTGATAGAGGAAGTGATTAAATTAGCAAACAAATAATACTGTTCCAGAAATTTAAGGATCCAACCAAATATAAATATAAAAGAAGGAAAATTTAGGAAGGGGGATGACATCGAAAGTTTCACAGGGGTCAATATGTTTCCCTGATTTTAAAAATAGTGGGCAGGGTGTGGGGTAGAATTGGTGGCCCCCTTCCCTTCCTTCCTGGTTCCACCTTTGACACTAGGAACAACTCATACTCATGGTTTGTTACATCTCTTTATTTTGTCATTTGTTTCAATCAATCTCCTTTGCAAATTTCATGACTCTTCAAAGTTCCTCTTCATTTTATCCACATCTCTTTTTTTGTTACATGTCTCCATCAATTTCTTGCATGCTGTGTTATAGATTTTAAAGAAGCAATGATAACTTACATGTAATATATTTCAGTTAGTTATTGTGATTAAGATGTTGGTTTTATTAATACACAATCCATATACTCCTTTTCAGTTCTATTAATTCTTAGACCTTCTCTAGAAACTTCTCCATAATCCCAATTCAACATTCTATATACCTTAGTCTATGCTAATGCAAGACATGTACCATAATGCTTCCTAATACTTAAAGGAAATTCATCATCACAAGTTTAAAGAAATGAGGGCCCGTTCTTTTGAGGGTAAAAGATTTAGCTGGGTATCTATATTTTGCTGGATAAGTATTTCTCAGGCAACATTTAGATAAGAAATAATTTATCCATATTTTTTTATATATGGGAAAGTGGCTTTAAAATTTGTTACCCATGTTTTTTTACATTATTACTTTCATGGGTAAGTTACAAAATTTATCCATATTTCCTATAATATCTTTTTACATTATTACTTTCTTGGAGTTAGCAGACAATTAAGTTATTGGGCATTAAATGAGGAGGTATTAAAAATCAGGAAAGGGCATTTTAGAAATAAAATTAAATATTAACTTTACTGGTAGGTGGATAAATAATTTAGCTATCTCTCAGGTGGATAAAAGTTTTTCTTATTTTATGGGTAAATGTTATCCGTAGGAAAGTAACTTGCATATCTTGAAAAGTACAAGAACATGGATAAGTTGGTCAATAGGAAAGTTAACTAACTTTCTTATGATACTTATCCACAAAAGAATGGATTTAAAGGCCTAGTTTGTACTTAGCTCGAGGTCCATCTTTTCATAGATATTGCTAGAATTGCTTCTCAATTTTGTTATTTCTCCCTCAATCTTTTTCTTCATTTTCTCTTGAATTGTTTCTCAAACTCAATAAATTTTCATCCTTTACATGTGCTTTCTTTTGTCATTTATCCTGGTCGCATAAAGAACTTTGTGTAAATTGTGGGACTTCGAAGGCTTTGTTTGCTTGTCAAGGAAGTGAAAGGAAAAAATAATAACTAATAGAGAAAAAAAGATATATATGGATTATATTTGATTTTCTAACCAAGAATATCAGAGAAAGTGTTGTAGAGAAAAATTAATTGTTTGGTTGGGTAAGAGGTGGCTTTGGTTGGGCTAGTTTATCTGTTATCTTATCCAAAAGAAACATGCTTTCAATTTCCTTTCCCAAAGTCTTCCTTTTGGTCAGGGAAAATTTTGCAGCAGGTAGAGAACGCTACAAGATATTTTACAGCTGATCCTTTGTATGACTGCAACTGTACGTTTAGTCCTTTACACAGTTAGCATTCTACTTTTTGTCCTGAGCACACTTAGGCATAACACACGAGCCAGAGATTAAAAATTAAAAGGCTGTTGACAACAAGAACTGGCCATAAAGTTTTTGGTCAACAAGGACTAGATGTAAAATGACAGTCAGTCCAGAGAGAAACCTTATTTTACAAAAAATTTCTATTAAAAATTTTCTTTTCGGATTTCATGTTCGTTACCAAACATTGGGAAAGCTTGCTACAACTATCCACCTTTTCTGACAGGTGGGGTGGGATATATGTTCATCATGCAAAATCATGGCAAGCACCACTTGCATACCTAAGGCTGTTGCCTTGCTACTGTTGTCACCCAAATATTTGTGGTATCTTCAAGCACTGTCCCTTTGGATTGCTTCTAGTGTTAGACTAATCATCAAGGTCGTACCACATGCATCAGTATCGAGTATATGGCTTTTGCTTGAGCCACAGCATTGTGTGGGAGTGCTCAAAATTGATGAGTAATGTCAAGAACTTGCACGATGATCCCCTTCGACAGAGAATTAGTCCAGGGGATGATTATTTGATATTTCGTATACCTCTTATATCGGGTCTTCATGGACATGAGTTTATACCTATCACCTTACATTATACATCTAGAGTGTTGGTCATGGTATCAATAGCACCTTAACAAATCTAGCAGTCATTGTTCAGTATCTATACATTGTTATGTTCTGTCGCTTATTGAGAAGTACATTAATGTGCTTTTGCTTGCTTGCTGCTAAGCTTGTTATCATCTTTGCTCAATATATGAAGCTCAAGCATCAAATGTTGCAGGTACTATGGGGGAGTCATACTTGAATTCAACTGTTGCTCCAAAAAGCACACTGTAAGAGTTTCTCTTTCGTATTGGGATATCAATTCATATAGCAAATATCAAGACATGTCTGAAATAATTTTGAAGTACTACGATAAACTGATCTTGTTCTCTTTGGCAGATCATTACAGAGGATGAGCAGATTGAAGTTCTTGACATGTCAAAGGAGGACTGGGATCTTTTATGATCTTTTGATGTCATCTTGATAGTATTTTGTTGATGTGGTTTTTATGTGAACCTTATGCAAGTGCAAAATGGAAGTTGTCAATTTGACCTTAATGTGCTATGTACGCATAATGTGGAAGTCCATTTCACACCACTAGCTTCTTTCACACCACTAGCTTCGATACCCGGATCTTCAGAAACCATCGGAATACTTTGTCAAAAGCAGCTTATAGAAAGTGTTTGGATCACCATCGTGTTATTATATGGATAAAAGTCCTATGCATATGAGTAGTTTGAGGCGGTAATTATTGTGATGGCAAATTCTTTAGACTCATATGGTCCATTATGTTGTGGTATCATCTGTACTGATACTATTTATTAAAAGATTTTTTATACAGAATATAGATTCTTGTATCTAGGATCATGATATTATTGTTGATGCCACAATAAAAGAAATAAGAGAAAATAAAATAGAGTAGATTATACAAGGTTTTATTACAAAGGATATTTTATACTTTTCATTATATATAAAAAAATTAATAATAAATTAAAAAAAATTTTACAAGCACTTATCTCTTAAGAAATTTTTTAAATTTTTATAGGCTTTCTTTGCATGGAAGATCTCTCTGATTTCTTTGAATCCTTTTCTCATCACTGAAGACCCTTCTAGTGCTTTGTTGCTGTTGCTTTCGATCTTTTTTGAAATAAAGGCCAAAGTAGGGTCAATCTATTTTAAAAAATAATTCAAAATTCTATTGAATTAGAGTTTGACCTTCATAAAATCTCGATCATCCAATCCATTAAAAAATATTGGAAATTATATAAAATCATGCCTAATCAGGGCCAGAAACACCCGTGGCCTTTTGATCACACCTTTTGATCAAACTTGGCCTTTTTGATGGCCCATCGGATTGTGCAAAACTTATGTGTAGATCGTAATAATAGGGCTATGGATTGCGTGAAGTTTTCATGGATTGCACTAGCGATGAACCATGCAAGGATCATGATCGTTGGGACGCACATTCGTGCCAGGCCATGTTGGCTTGGGCCACGTGCTCGCATGTGCTTGGGCTATGAGCCTGGGCTGGGTTTGTTGCAGATTAAGTCTGTAAGCCTACACACGTGCAGGCTTGGGTCTGCTCCGGGTTAAGCTTGAGACATAGTTCAACAATCTCCATCTCGACTCGATGTTTAGTCTTTATTTGTTTTTGAGAGCTTGTAATTGCCACCCCTATACCTTGGAATAAATACCTGACTAACTATGGATGAACAAACATGTAAGTTGAATCAGGCCGCTCGATCCCATTTCATTGTGTTATGTTCACCTTAACCTGAGACCCACTCGGGGTTACTTCTTATAGTAATAGGAACTTTATCATGTGATATTGCCTATCATCCTTTGAAGTCTCTCATTTCGTATCCGATCCACTTGCTCCTAGAGCTCAACCTCGCATTAGACTCCCATCTACATCAGGGACCCTACATTATACTAAACTCCCTATCAAGAGCTAGTGTCCTCCACACTTCTTTCGCTTTAATACAATCCTACTACCATGGATAACCTTCAGAATTTCATCAACAACTTTCCTTGTATAGCTATTTGAATCTAATTTACTCAATGAGATTAGATTCTTACTAAAGTTGGATATGTACGGGACTTGCCTAATTTTTTCGATGTTCTAGCATGAAGCTTTAAGCTAACTGTCCCTTTGCCCTTGATCGCATAGCTCGATTTGTTTAGTAGGTGGACAACATCCGTTCTACTTTTTAGAGAGTCGAACTGCTTCTCTTTATAATATACCTAATGAGGATATGCAGAATCTAGAATCTACTGCTAGAAAGAAGTATATATTTTGTTTGATATAAAAAAGGCCTCACCATGCTTTTTAAAGTCACTATCATGGACCACCACTATAGTAGCCTTCATCTGATCTTTGAATGATGGGCAATCTCTGACATGATATCCTAACTCATCAACCAGTGGCACTTGATCTTGCTGGTATCCTTCAAGTTGGACCTACATCATCTGCCATGCTATCCTCTACTACCTGTCCTCTAATGCTAGCTCCTCTAAAGACTATCAATGCTGAGTTCCCACTTGAACTCGAAACTTAGTTTTCTTACTTGAAGATTTCATTATGAAAATATGTTGAAATGACCTCCATCTTGATGGTGCTCTTCTCCATTAGAAGAACAGTCACCAATGATTCGAAGGAGTGCAAAAATGATAATAACAAAACCAACACCTTGATCTTCTCTTCAACCTTCTCACTTATATTAAGAAGATCAATGAGGATCTATTAAAAATTGCTCAAATGCTCTTACACGCTCTTTCCTTCTTTCATCTGCAGTTCATAGAATTGCCTTCAAAGAAAGAGCATGTTGCTGAGAGACTTTATCATGTACAATTCCTTGAGCTTCGCCCATATCATTATTTAGGAAGTCTCGCTTAGTATATGGATCACTACATTATTCGTCAAATACAAACGGATTGTACTCATTGCTTGCACCTAAAGCCATTTTCAAATCTTATCCTCCGTGATGGCTAGCCTTTTCTTATATATGAAAATACCAATCAATCCCTGCTGGATGAGAATGTCTTTCACCCTCACTTGCTAGAGAAAAAATCGTTCTTTCCATCAAATTGATTAATATCGACTTTAATTGTACTTATCTTTTTCATCTTCTTCAATTTTGATCAATATGGATAATTTGGATCACTTCGAACTCTGGTACCAGTTATTATAATACCATCTATATTGATATTACTTATTAAGGAATGTCTTGTGTAGAATTTGGACAATTCTTGTGAAGAAGAGAAAATAAAATAGAGAACATAATCAATAAGGCATGCAAGGTTTCTCTATGAAAAAAAATTATAAATGAGATCTTACACTTTCACCCTATACAAAAAATTCAACAAGAAACCAAAAATCCCTTTCACAAGCTCTCACCTCTCAAAAAGGCTCTCTAGTTCTTATAGGCTTTAACTAAATAAAAGACCTTTCCAACCCCCTTGTATCCTCTTCTCACCATTGTAGACCCCCCTTGCACCTTGCTGCTGCTGTTTTTAGCCTTTATTGAAATAGAAGCCAAAGCATGGTCAATCCATCTCATAAAATAATTCAAAACCCAATTGAATTAGAGTTTGACCCCTAGAAAGCCTCTCAGCTATCTGATCCATCAAAATTACTAGAAATCAAGATAAATCATGCCTAATTAGAATTGAAAACATCCATGGCCATCTAATCATGCTCGATCTTTGCACGAGGCTATCGAATCATGCAAAACATGTGTGTAGACTATGATAATAGGGTTGTGGACCATGTGAAGCTTCTGTAGACCGTGATAGACTTTCCATGGACTACGCCAACTAGTGAACCACGTGTGGACCATGATCGCTAGGCCATATGTGCTAAGCCATTTGCTTGGGCTGCATGCTCGTATGCACCTGGGCCTGGTCTACTGTGGGCTGAGTCTACAGGCATGCGTGCCTGTGAGCTTGGGTATGCATCGGGTTAGGCTCGAGACATAGCACAATAAATTGAAGAGAGAAGCATGACTCTTGTAAAGTAATAAAATTCTTGTTTGGTCCAAGTTTTTGAAGGAGAGAGATTGGAAAAGAGATTTTTTAATAAAATTATATTTTTTATGTTTCCTAAAAAAAGAAAAATTCTTGAGAAAGGTAAGTTTTAAGAATTTTTATGAGATGAGAATTGAAGATTTTTTTCTTGAAAATACCTTCTTAATGATATTCTTTTATATTACATTAATATCAATATCAATATTATATTATATTAATATAATAAATTAATATAATATAATATAATATAATATTAGTATTGTTGCTATTGGAGGGGAAGGTTGACTTGGAGTTAGAGAAGGGTGGCGATCACAAGTGAGCCTATTAGAACTTCTAGAATTAGGACCAAAGCTGAGATTTTGGTCACTTCTTGGATCTAATCCTGCAAAACCATCAAAAATAGGAAAGTCTTTTTGTAGGAGGGTTTCTTGGTGGTGGACCCTTTGATGCCTAAGTCTTCCATAAATGTAAATAGAGGAGGTTTGAGCATAGTAAAAGAGGAGGGAAGTGTGGAGTATGAAGCATAGAACATTAATGGTAGAAGATGAGTGAGAGTGGATGGATGGAAAAGAAAACTTATATCTTCCTCAAGGGACTCAAGTTCTAGTCGCTTGGAGCTAGACTCAGGGAGATGGCATGCGAGGTAGATCTTATTTGGATGGTCCCAAGGAAAAGGTCTTATAAAAGGTGAGTACCCATTGCCTTTGGTATTGTAGTCCTCATGTTAAAGAGTAATAACATGCATATTCTAAGGTTGTTGAGGTTTGCAGAGAAAGTGACTGCTTGTTGCCTTTTAGGAAGACCGTATTAGTAAAGTGAGTGGCCATTTGTCACCTTATGGGCAAAAGACTGGAACTTCTCTAGCATGGTTGTCAAAGACCAAGGGGCAGTAATCGGGCAATCACTCCATTGCCCCTTATCGAGGTGCATGTCAAGCTTTCATAGGATTATCAGTGCCATGTTGGACGGTGTAGATTAGGGTGTATTACTTGCCCCACATTTTCAAGATCGAGGCAAACTTTTTTAGCTTAGATGAAGTAGAGAAAGCTTCTATGCCTCTTGCAATATCGATGATTAGGATAGGCACTGAGACTTCACACCCCAATTGCTCCTGCTGATTGCTATAGGCTCGAGTGAGATGCTTCGATTGGAGGGTGCTTGGTGTTGACCGCATCTTGACATCATATGCAGCCTTAGTAATGCCACGTTAGGCTACAAGATAAAACTTTTTGTGGGCTGCATTTATGGGAGACATGCATTCGATCCCATTTCCCGAGTAGTCGTAGCATGCTGGCTTCCTAGTGCAATGATTGGATGTTTTGATAATGACAATTTTAACAGCATTTTGGTGTCCAATGGAGGGTTGACACATGTAGGCCAATTGGGCTACTCATTTGAATTATCACCTTCATCCAGTCCCTTAAGTGGGTTGTAAATAGCATAGAGAGAGTGTGGATGTTACCTCCTATTTGTGGCTTCTTGCTTGCTATTGAGAGAGAGGAACACTATGGTGGCTGTTGCCGCCGCCTTCTTCCATAGTCTAGATTTTTAATGGGTTAATCCTCCTTTACTCTTTAGTTCTTTCTCTTCCTGGGGATCTCCCTTCTTTGTCTTCCTTTCTCCTTCATAACTTCTCCTTTAGATGAGTCTGTAGGAGAGGAAGCCATTGGTTAGGGGTCTCCTGCCTAGGCTTCCAATAGTTCCTCTAAGGATGCACCTAGTGTTCACTAAAGTTTGGAAACTATGAAATTGATTCTTAGCGAAGATGACCTCAAGTAGATCTAGGGAGTGTATAAGATTCTTGACAATAGTCGTTGAGGTGTCCGACCTCTCTAATAGGGTGACCTCATCTCAAGAGGATAGACTAGCTATGTATAAGGAGGCTATGAAGGCAGGCCTATAGCTACCTATGCCAAGTGTCTTTGTTGATTTATTGAGATGGTATCAGCTTTGTCCTGCCCAACTCACCCCTAATGCCTGGTAGATGATAGCTAGGTTATTTTGCTTTCTCCTACTTGGGGGATGCCTTCCCGTGTGATGGTGTTTTGGGCTCTTTTCCAAGTCAAGATGCATCCTCGAAGTGAAGGCTAGTGGTATGTTTTTCCTAAAAAAGGTGTCTCCACCTTCCCTCCTAGCCTTTCCTCCATTCATGGTTAAAGGGCTAGTTCTTTTTTGCATCTTTCCCAACTCCATTGGGGTTTCTGATTGAGTGGGGTCACCTAAGAAGTCTGCATTGCTTGACCTTCTAGAGTTGTTAGAGGCAGAGAGGGGGATGGTGAAGAATTTGAAGTGACTCAGGGTTCTCCCTTACACCAAGCTCTCATGCAAGAATCTCCTTAAGAGGCTGAGCATTGGAGACCTTGTTCTAAAAGGCAAGGGCCAGTATTTGTTTGTTTGATTTTGGTACAATGAGGTAAGGTGTTGACTCTTCTTTATTTACACAAGTATGTTGTTCACCAAGGCAAAGCTAAGGGGTCAAATTGGTGTAGATTCCCTTAAAAAAGAGAGGGAGAAGGGGAAGAAGAGGAGGAGGATCATCTTGTCTCCTTCTCACTACTTCATCTAAGGCTATTGTGACTGTGGCTGTAGTATAGAAAGAGTAGTAGGCGAAAGAAAAGGGTGCTATGCCTCCTTTCAAGTTTGCTAAGATGGTTGAGAGCATTCCTGCTAGGGAAGGCCCTGGGGAGGTTGCGGAGGTACCTGCAAGGGAGGTGGATACCCCCATCTCTCTAGAGGCTCCTAACTCCTAGATGAAGACATTATACTAGCAGTTGAAGTTGGTGAGGAGTTATCAGAGGGGTTGGCCCCTCCAATTAGTAGTGAGAAGTTGGTGCATTTCTCAAAATACTGTATCCAATAATTTTCTTGTGAGGCTACCAAGGAGGCCCAATGCATGGATGAAGAAGTTTGCTAGTCCTATTGCCTTCTCCAAGGGGTGGAGGAGCATGATGAAGCTTTGTAGGACTTGCATACCATAATGGTATTGTCAAGAGAGTAACTTACTACCAAAAA
This sequence comes from Areca catechu, assembly GCA_021397845.1. Classification (NCBI taxonomy): domain Eukaryota; kingdom Viridiplantae; phylum Streptophyta; class Magnoliopsida; order Arecales; family Arecaceae; genus Areca; species Areca catechu. Next base: position 4,586,693 of record CM038038.1, on the reverse strand, counting down.
GTTTCAAGTCGAGGTTACAGAGCATGCCTTGTAGGGTGAGAAGTCTTAAGTTGAGGCTACATAGCTCACCCAGAAGGGCGTTAAGGACTCTCTCAAAGTAAAGGTCACTCAGGTCCAGGAGAGCAAGGTTGAGGCCATGTGCTTGTGGGACTGGTTGAAGGAGGTTAAGAGGAGTGAGCACCCAGAACAAGGAAGAGGTGACCCATATTAGCTCTAAGTATTGATTTTGATAAATAACAAAATAATTGATTATATAATGTAACTGATAAGTTAAATAAGTTCATGTTTAAGGAAATTTCAAAGTCTTAAAAGAAATATCTAAGAGTGATAAATTTTAATATGAAAGATATATTTTTGAAGCTTCAAAAAGGAAAAAGTCATTGAAATTCAAACCAGAACAGTGTTTTGGGGAGTGAAATCAAAAATTATTTGAAAGCTCAAAATTTTAGCTTAGCACAAAAGTTTCAACTTGGTACAAAAAGTTTCAACTTGGAATGCAAAAGTTTTAGCTAGCACATTATAGAGCCATCTTAAATGAAAATCGAGTAGACTCGATAGGAAAAGCTGAAAATTACAGAAGTTATATTTTGGAAGATGATAACTGAGTTGATCCAAATATCAACTAAGATGATTTAAATAGAATCCGAGTTGATCCTAATTATCTGAGTCAATCCAACAGTGCTCTACAGAAGGCTAAATATATAATGAATTGGAAACTGAGTTAACCCCAACAATCTGAGTCGACTCAATAATGAAAAATAAAAAGATAAATTTTGGTGAACTAAGACCAAACTTGCTTCTTTTTGAATCAACCCAACTCGGATGGAATCCGAGTCTACTTGAATGAAATCTGAGTAAACTCAAGATCTATTAACAAGCTAATAGCTAATTCTATAGAAAGTTCAAATTTATCTAGATTTGATTCTAATAGTTCTATTTCATTTCCCAATGGCTACAAACGGTCATTTTGACCTTAACGACATGTTTAAAGCTTATCAAACTTATTAAAAAGCAATAATAACTGAGAATATTCTAAGAACAATCAAATGATAGCTGAGAACAAAGAGAAAAAGCCAATAAGAATTAATTAAAGAGCAATCACATATCAATCACCTGAAAAAACTTACAATCATTAACTTTTTAGCAAAGAGATAAGCTTTAAAGATTTCATAGATTCCTAGGAGTCTCCCTTTTTTGAGCATTATTATCTTTATTCTTACTCATTTCAAGAAGTTTTGTATTTATATTCTTCTTTCTTGATTCTTTTTTTTTTCTAACTTTAATTGGAGATTAAAGTTAGATTTTTAGTCAGAGATTGGCTATAAGGGTTTTGGATTCTGAACCCAAAAAATAATCTGGCTATAATCTTAGAGAGATTATAGTAAGAATCTCCAAGCAAAAACTTGGAAAGTGGATATAGATGTTAGATACATCGAACCATTATAAAATTTTTATGTTTGTGTATATTTTCTTATCTCATTACTTTTACTTCCAGTATTTCATTCTAATCTAGTTAAAGTACATATCCTTGCTCACTATCATTTCACAAGTATTCAAAAACAGCATATATTTGTGTTAAGTTTTTGAAAATCTCAGTTCACCCTCCTCTTATGTTGTCTAACTGGGCAATAATTTGTATCAGAGCCTTGGTATCGCTGCATTTGATCCAATGATCAAGAGTTAAGATCAAATGGCAATCTAATTTAGCTTATCTCTTGTCGAAGGGCAATTATCAACCAACTTGCATTGTTCACTGGAACAAATTATACCTATTAGAAAGCTTGTATGTGCATTTATCTTCAAGAACTTAATTATAAACTTTAGAGAGTTATAGTCAATGGTCCACACACCTATAATTAGAATAGATGGAGTTAATGTTCTTAAACCTAAAAAAGATTGGGACGAGCAAGATATGAAGTTGATAGAGCTAAATGCTAAAGCTATGAATATTTTATATTGTGCATTAGATGCTAATAAATTTAATAGAATTTCAACTTATAACTCCGACAAAGAAATATGGGATAGATTAAAGGTTATCTATGAGGATACTAATCAAGTAAAAGAAACTAAAATCAATATATTTATGTATAAGTATGAATTATTTAAAATGGAGTCAAATGAGACTATTATTAGTATGTATATTAGATTTATTGATATTATTAATGATTTAAAGAGTTTGGATAGAACTTATTCTAATAGTGATCTTGTTTAAAAAAAATTTAGATCTCTTCCAAAATCATGGAAAGCAAAAATAACAACCATCCAAGAAGCAAAGGATCTTATTACTCTTCCACTTAAAGAATTCATTGGGTTACTTATGACTCATGATCTCACAATAAAACAAAATGATGAAAAAGAGTCTAAGAAGAAAAAGACCATCGTCTTAAAGACAATAATGAATGAAGACAAAGAAAGCAATGAGTCGGAGGATGAAAATGATGATGAGATGGCTTTTGTTGCTTGAAGGTTCAATAGGCTCATGAGAAGAAAGAAACCAAGTTTCAAGAAAAAGCCATATAATGGTGAAGCAAGCAAGGACAAGGAGAAAGAAAAAGAAAAGAAAAAATCCATTTGATTTGAATGCAAATAGCTTAACACTTTATAATGGACTGTTTCTAACTTAAGAAGTCCAAATGATTCAAGAAGAAGGCATTGATGGCTACATGGAATGATAGTAAAGACTTGAGCTTCAAAAAAGAAACTCAAGAAGTAGCCAACATATATCTTATGGCTTAAGAAAAAGAGATAATATCTGAAATTCTCTAGATGATAATGATCTTCAAATAGCTTTTGCTAATGTTTGCTGAATTTAAAAAATTACGTAAGATAAACAAGGACTTGAAAAAGAAAAATGTTAAATTATCAATTGAAAAAGAAAAGATACTGAAAAATAATAAGGATTTTTTACAAGAAATCATACTTTAAAAAAGAAGTTGCAAAAGTTGAAATCTTTTTTGAAAATTTACTCTTAGCTTTGAAAAGCTTTAAATAATTTTAAATAATCAAAGAGCTATTTTTAACAAAGCTAGTTTAGGTTTCAATACTCAAAACAAACAAAAATATTTAAAAAATTTCTTTGACAAAACCTTTCTTAGCTCTACTTCAAATGTTACATATTTTTGTTGTAGAAAAGTAGGACATAAAGCTTATCTTTGTAACTTCAAAAAAATTTATAGTAAAATGGTTAAGAAAGAATGGGTTTCAAAAAGAACCTATAAGATTAACCCTAAAGAATTCAAGATGACTTGGATACCTAAAGCTATAACTTGATCTTGTGTGTAGATGTGTCTTGTGGTCTAAAGAGGAAAAAGGAAATAGTATCTTGATAGTGGGCACTCAAGATACATAATGGATGACAAGACTCAATTCATCATCTTTGATGCTAAGAAAGAAGGGATGGTTACATTTGGAGATAATGAAAAAAGTCACATACTTGGTATTTATAAAATTTGTATCATTTCCTTTATATTTATTGTAAATATTTTGCTAGTAGATGGTTTTAAAGCATAATTTTCTTAGCATAAGTTAATTTTGTGATAAAGACTGTAAAGTAGTTTTTGAATTATCTTCATGCATTATATTTTGTCCTATTGATAATAGCATTGTGCTTATTAGATATAGATATGGGAATATCTACAAAGTGGATCTAGGTGGTCTATTCTTGAAGAATGATCAATGTAGAGTTATAATGCATGCTAAAATTAATGAGACTAGTTAGTTATGACATCAGAAGTTAGGATATACAAGTATGGATTTACTTTCAAAACTTACTAAAAGAGATCTTGTAAAGGTTTATCAAAACTAAAGTTTTTAAAAAAATCGTATTTATGATGCATGTCAATTTAGAAAATAATCTAGAAATTCTTTCAAATTAAAAGGCATGATTTCAAATAGTAGGCCTTTATAACTTTTTTATATAGATTTTTTTGGATCTACTAGAACTATAAGTCTAGGATGTAAATAATATGGATTTATTATTGTTGATGACTTTTCTTGATTTGTATGATTTTCTTCTAAGCATAAAAAGTAAAGCATTTTTAGCTTTTATAAAATCTTAATCACAAAATTTCATATGAAAAGAGTGGTGCGTGTCGCTATGCACTGATTCTAATACCTTAATTCCACTATTCTTAGGTAGAGTAGTGGGAGTAAGGATTAAATCCAAAGGCACTTTTGCAGTTATTTCGAATAGTGTGCAATAAAATAGTAGAAATTAAACAAAAAGTGAATTATTAGTGAAAACAATCAAGATGTGATCTGTCTTAACAAGAGTACACCCCGTATTCACAGATCACGGCCCGTCCCTTTTAGAAATAGATCAGTCAAAATTATTTTACGTGAAGAATACTTAGTAAAAGAACATGGATAAATATGAAGTAATGAGATCTTTTATTCCATAACATAAAATGGATATCTTAAAAAAAATAAAAAAATCTCTCTCCTGAGATCACGCTTCCCATGACAACTTGACAGAGATTGGAAGGTGGAGCAGCATCCAGATCGAAGCGGTATCGCTAGTTGGTGCACATGGAACAGCAGTACAGTGCGATGGAAACCAAGGAACCACCGGAAGGGAAGGAAGTCAGAGCATGAGGAGAAATGGAGGAAGTGGAAATTGGAAGAATGGAGCAGAGGGAATGATGGAAGGAGCACAGAATGGATCTTTGAAGAATGGTCCAAGGAGCTTCGAAGGCTGCTCCTTTTATAGACGAGAGGAGCGGCATTGGGCCCGTGTGGGAACCGTGTTGGTTTCCCATCATAATCGGTCCCAGCAGCCTTGGTTCCATAGCCTTATCCCTGCACCCGTTCGCATGATCCCCTTTTCATTTTCCACACCCTCTTAACCTTATTTTTTCAAATTCAAACTCCATGATTGAGCTTCTTGCAATCACTTTTCTCATTCGAACATTCTGATCAACTCTCGATAGCATCTTGGATTGATAATAGGAGGAAAGAGTGGTTGATGGCATTGGGATCTTAGAAGAAGCCAAGACTTGGGAGGAAGTCTGGTGGATGGCAGTTTCTTCGGAGAGGAGCAGGTTCGATGAGGGAGTGGTGGACGATGTCTCGGACAGTGGAAAGCTTCTTGGACTAATAACAGCGGCAAAAAAGAAATGGAGGAGGAGATCGATAGCTTGGGAGGTGTCTTGGATGGTGGCAGGAAGCTTCTCAGTATCCCTTCTAGCCATGAGCGATGGTGGGGAAGGAGGTGAGACAATGGCAGACAACGACTTTGGTGGGTTGGCTGGAAGGTGACCGAATGGGAGATGGGTGTGCGACGGCGCTTCTAGGAGGTTCTCTACCAGAAAGGGAGGAGGAGACGGCAATTTCGGACTGCCAGATGGCCATTGGTGGATTGGGGAACGAAGGCCCGATGGCGGTGAGGTGGAACAGAGATCGATGGCTTGGGATTTGATTTTTCCGATCATGGACGGATGTTTGGCAATTTTTCGATGATGGGTGGCTTCTCGGTGGTGAGAGGAGGGGCGCTGGTGGCTTCTCCAATGAAGATTTGGCTTGGGGAGGCCAATGGTCTATGGATCTACTCTGTGGACCGGTAGCAATGGCTACCATGGACCGAGCAGGCATCCCGTGAACTAAGCAGTCGGTCCACCATGGACCGGATACTTTAAACTTCGTGCAATTCATAATAATTCCTTCAAAATTTATTTCTGAGCCCGTTTCAAGTCCAATTTGAGTGCCATTTACACCGTTGGAGTCCTAAAATCAAGCTCTTCATATTTATGGAATCATTTTTTATAAAACACTTCATAAAGTATCAATTTAAATTAAATAAAGTTGGATTAATTAAAATATATTTGATAACTATCATATCCCCCAACTCGAACTTTGCTCGTCCTCGAGTAAAGCAAATGAATTAGTCATGTGTACTAACTTATCCAAGAAATAAAAATTATCTTACTAATTCTAAAATCAGTTGATACTCAATTAGACTATAAAAGGATCTTTCATCGGATTACCAATTCTATCCATTTAGTGGCCAAGTAAAGTCCATAAAAAATTCAAGAGTTTTTCTTTTTCCATCTTTCTATCTCACTTTTTAAATCCTCCAACTTACTTTGGTTTTGGTGTAGTATCAGTTTACTCTTATCCCCTTTTTTCTCTCTCTCTTTTTTTAAAAAAAATTATGTAGAGTCAGTACAATGTTCTAACATCTTGCTTTCTAGTTAACCCTTGTAACGAGCTTTTGGTCAATGACTCCCAAACTAGTTGGCTTTAGGATTTTAGGTATAAAACACCCTTCATGTGAAGAACACTTAGTAAAAGAACAACATGGATAAATATGAAGTAATGAGATCTTTTATTCCGTAACATCAAAGGGACATCTTAAAACAAAATAAAAAAAAATTTCTCTCCCCTGAGATCACACTTTCCATGATAACTTGGCAAAGATTGGAAGGTGGAGCAGCATCCAGATCGGAGCAGCATCACCAGCTGGTGCACATGGAGCAGCATTATAGTGTGATGGAAACTAGGGAACTGATGCGGAACTCTATATGCATGCAACTAATTTTTTTGTGTTTTAAATATTGAGTTATAAGTTTTAATTCCGAAGATCAGACTAAGGAACGATGTAAAGAGTTTTATATGAAAATAAGAAGCTAAAAGCATGCTTAACAGGACCTAATAAGCAATAGAAAAAGGGACCGCCGAGGTTGAGAAGCCTCAGTTGGGCTAGTTCACCTACAATATGGCTACTGGTGACAAAGAGGATGTACCTGGCAACGGTTGATGTGCCTGGTGCAGATCGTATGCGAAGAGGTTGCTTTCACTCCCGGATGTGTTGCCCAGGTGGCTACCCAAGAGGGGGGTGAATTCGAAATTTAAAAATTTAAAGCAAATAATGTGCAATTAAAAATCCCTTATAAAGTGTTAGGTGCTGTGACATAGTAGTAAATTGCAAAAGCTAAATAAGAATGAAGAAGCACAACACAAACACACCAAATAAATAGTGGTTTGGAGCAACCCAGCTCCTACGTCCATTACTCAAGATACCACTTGGAATTTCACTATATTCATACCCGAATACAGTCAGATTGTTTTGCAGGATCACAATCCAAAATCTTTATACTTTGATTTTAACGGGATCACCAAAGAAAATCCAACACCCTTTGGTTTTAAACAGGATCACCAAAGAAACCCAATTTAGTTTTCACAGGATCACCAAGAACCCAATACTTGGTTTTTATCAAAGGCTTATCAAGAACCTATTTGGTTTTCAATCGGGCTCACCAATAACCCAAACAATTCAAGAAATAAATTGAAATAAATGCAACAATAATGACAAACTCTTTTTGTCGAATAGTTGCTGGTGCAGCTTGATAGAAGTCCACTTGGATGCACTTGAATAAGCTTTAATTGCTTCAGTGGCTTCTTTTCAAAGTGCTTCATGCTTCATATTAGAGTTGGTGAAGGCTTGAAGGCCGACTTGAATGCTCTTATGCTCTCTTGCTTGTTGGTAGCTAGGATATTCAATGTAGATTCAAAACTTTGAAGAACTTTCAAAAAACTTACTTTTGAGAAGTTCAAATTCCTCAAATATATGGTCTTCCATCACTTCAAGGCAGTTTGAGCATTGTAGACCATTGGGATGTGACATATGACCGTTGGAGTACTTTTTGGCATTCAAAAAGAAATTATGGAACTAGCTGTTAGATACCTGAAAGCGATATTCAAGTTGACTCGGATTCCTTTGAGTCGGCTTGGATCCTTCGAGTCGATAGGTCGAGTCACCAAATCTTCAGTGCAGTCGGCTCTTTGTCTCAGGATGCAAAACTTTACTCTGGACGAGTCGGCTCTTGATAGCTCGGGTCAGCTCGAACTTATATCTTTGAAAATCTTGAACTCGAGGAGTCGGCTCTTCTTCTCAGGTTTGAAGTCCTTACTCTGGAAGAGTGGCTCGATGCAGTTCGGATCGGCTCACTTTCTCAGATCTTCAAAATTAGGTCTGGCAGAGTCGGCTCTTTCTGGTTCGGGTCGGCTCGTTTGGCTGTTCTCAGAAATCTTCAAAAATGGACTCTGGAGGAGTCGACTCGGATTTAGTGGAGTCGGCTCGATTATTTTCGAGTCGAATTGGATTGCTGCATACCAGAATCCTTGCTGCGTGCCATGAGGTGGAGTCGGCTCTTCATCATGCTGGGTCGGCTCGAATAACTTCTTCAGGATTTTTACAATTGAATTTAAAGAAAAACTCTCACCAACACTCTTACACTTTTCAAGCAAACCAACTCAAAATAATTTTAAGGCACACATAGAAGTAACCCTTTTTAATGATTTTTTTTTAGCTTTTTCATTGGGTCCTTCTTTACAAAAATAAATTACAACACAACTCAAAACATGAAGTAAAGATGTAGGAGTTGAAGTTTTGATCAAACAAATCATCCTACAAAAACTTGTAAAACACTTGAAGAGTTGTTAGATATAAATATACATGCTCCAATATTTGGTTATCATCAAAATCACTTATTGGGTCAATAATCTCTCCCTTTTTGATGATGACAAAACACTGGGCATGAAAAATTCTTTACACTTACATGTATAAATGTATTTGAAAGTAAATATTCACATATATCCGAGCTAACTATATTTGTAAATAAGTATCAGAGCTCTAAAGATGAAATTGTATAGTATTGATGTTAGTGCTTTTGTGTATTTCAAAGTACTAGACTTTGCAAGCTTCATAAAGTCAGAATTAGCACAAACATGGAGTATCAAAGTTTGAAATTGAAAGAATTTAGACTAATTTTAGAGCAATCAGAGCAAAAGGAGGGTTTAGAATTAAAGCCATTCTTTTAAGGGAATCTTCCCCTTTCTCTAGGTTTTGAAATAATATAGCAGTTAGGTCCAATTTGAATACTATCACTTTTGTGCTCCCCCTTTTTCATTCTTTTTATGCACTTTAAGAATAATTGAATAGGAAGCTTAACATAGATATCAAAATTTTCATGACAACTCAATTATAGATACCATTCTCCCCCTTTTTGTCAAGCAATCAAAAATGTAGTTTCAATAAAGCTTAGATTTTAAAATAGATTGAGAAAGTATTTAATATTTGTTTGAAATAATTTCACTTTCTCAAATTTCAAATTCTAATTAAAATTTCATCATTGTTGTATCAAAAATATTGTATGAATAGAAGGATATCACATGACAACAACAGAAATTACTAAAAGAACTTTCATTTCATTGAGAAGTTTTTCATACACAGTACAAAGTATGAAAGAAAGTACATTCATTCAGTAGAAGATAAAAGGTAGAATATTCATATATCAAAAAGTGAGAAGTATAAAGAAGTGATCAATCATAACCAAAAGACTAACTAAACTACCTATTCTTCTTCTTCACTAGAAGAAGAAGAGCCAACCTCTATAATCTTATCAAGGTCTTAGTTTTCAGGGGCTTAAACCTTAAATCCCTGAACCTAGTTCTAACAGGGGCTCTAAATGTCTTAGTCTTTTTGGCCTTAGGTTTCTTCTCGGTCACAACAGGTTTGGGTTTGATTGAGGGTGGATCAGATGAAGGAATAGGAGCAGGAGTCTCAAGTAACTCTTTGATGATCTGTGCAGGAGTATCTTCAGTAGTGATTGTTTCCTTCTGAGATTGCAGCAAGATACTTATGACTTCTTCTTTAAAATCCTTCATTTCCTTTTCCATTTTCTCCTTGTGAAGCTTTTGTTCAAATCTCATTTTCTACAAGATGGCATTAACTATATTTTTCATTTCATCAATTGCAGAATTCATGTGATATGTCAAAGAATTTGAGATAGTTTCCATCTTCTGAAATATTAGCTTCTTAAGGTCAGATGGAGTAATCATTGTACCTTCAGATTTGTCTTCAACAACAGTAGCTTCATTATCTTCTGAGGAAGTAGCAGCAAACTGACTAGACGCTTTCTTTATTCATACTCCTTCTTGTAATTTGTAACCCATTCTTTTCAGTGGATTGAAGGAATAAGTGTCAGAGTGACGTAGAGGCTTGCCTATCTCATCGGTTAAATTAATTCCAGCTTCTTCAAATAGTAAGGTAAAAACCATACTGTAGGGTAGGCATGCTTTAACTTTCCTAGCTACTTCAGTCATTTGAATCATCATTATATAAGGAAGGTTGAGAGGCTTTTCTTTTATCAAATGTCCCATAAAAGTCATGTCCTTCTCGCTTACCCAGTCAAAGCGATCGATTCTGGGAAAAAATATTATGCTGACGATATTGTGAAGAAGCCTCATTTTCTTTGATAGTAAGTTGGCCTGAACATGTTGAACGGAGCTCATATCTTCTTTTTCCAAAATAAGCTTTAGAGTGTGTTCTTTGTCCAGTAGGGTAAGCACGGTGGCACCGTCTGTTGGCATTTGAAGCAAGCTGCCCAACTTTTCTTCATCCACAATGACTTTCACTGCCTTAACAGTTGATTCCAAATGATATTCTTTAAGAATTATGATTTCATAGAAAATCCGTACCAGTGAGGGGTAGGTTAAAATGTCCAATGAACAGAAATGCTTCCAACCATAGCTGTCTATCCATCTTTCGATCTTCATTTCCATTTCTTCTAGAAACGAGAAATCTATCCTTCTTCCGCAAGTAATGGGCCGATTGGCCATAAAGATAATCTGTCCGGGAGGAGGAGTTTCTTCTTCTTGTTGCTCAGGAGTGGTAGACCTTTTCCTCTTTTCTCCTTTTCCTTTTGCATCTTCATTGTGTGTGCTTGATTCACCTACTTGAAGAATCTTCCTTGCAGATCTTCGTGGAGTCATTACAGTGGGATTTAGGAATTCAAGGATTTGGGAATGGTTATTGAGAGATTGGTAAAGGTTCCGAGTAGAGTAGGGTGAGTTTGAAGTGAAAATAGAAAGAGTTAAGTTCAAGAAAAGATTACATGGAACTATTTAACCAGCGAATTCCCGACTTTCGAGTCAGCTCGCTCAGCCCTAGAAACATCTGAGTCGGCTCGACCAGAGCGAACTCAGAACAATCAGAACACTGAGTCGGCTAGGCAAGATATCAGGTTGACCTAGTCGGCTCGACCAGAGCAAAAGTAGAAAAATTAGACATTCGAGCCGACTCGACCTGAGCAAAATTGCTCGAGTCAACTTGAACAGAAACTTTCCACATAACAAGAAATGATTCAGAAATTAAATTTGATTTAATGAAATTTCAAGAAAAGTTGTTCAACAAACATGAGTAGTTCTAGGAGATTTTCTAGATAGTTTTTCCTTAGTTTTTGAAGAAAAATTGGGTTATCTAAATCTAGAAAGGATTACAAAGCCCTAATACTCCTCTAAGTAATTCAAATTATCCTGATTCAGTGGCTTAGTAAAAATGTCAGCTAATTATTTCTCAGTAGGGATAAACTCTAGTTCTATGTCACCATTCAAAACATGGTCTCTAATAAAATGATGTCTATTTTCTATATGTTTAGTCCTAGAATGCTAAATAGGATTTTTGGTTAAATTTATAGCACTTGTGTTATCACACTTGATTGGAATTTTGCATTGTATAACACTAAAGTCTTCTAGTTATTGTTTAATCCATAACACTTGTACACAATAACTCCCTGCAGCAACATACTCTGCCTCAGCAGTAGAAAGTGCTACCGAGTTTTGTTTCTTACAATGCCATGAGATTAAATTCAACTCTAGAAATTAGCATGTGCTGCTAGTGCTTTTTCTATCAATTCTACAACCAGCATAATCAGCATCTGAAAATCCAATTAAATTTAAAGATGATTGTTTTGAAAACCAGAGACCTAGATTACTTGTACCTTCCAAATATCTCAATATTCTTTTAACAGCAAGCATATGTGTTTCTTTAGGATTACATAGAAATCTAGCACATACACATACACTATACAAGATATCTGATCTACTTGTAGTTAAATAAAATAAGGATACGATCATACCTCTATATAGCTTTTGATCAACATTGGATCTATTTTCATCTTTGTCCAATCTGCAAGATGGGCTCATGGGTGTGCTCATTTGTTTGCTCGTCTCTATACCAAACTTCTTGATTATTTTCTTGGTGTATTTGGCTTGGTTGATGAAGATTCCTTCCCTAGTTTTCTTTACTTGAAATCGAGGAAGTAGTTAAGTTCATCCATTAGGCTCATTTCAAATTCTCCCTGCATTATCTTAGCAAATTCTTCATAAAAACTTTCATTAGTTGGGCCAAATATAATATTGTCAACATAAATTTGTACAACTAATATGTCATTGTTTTTCTTTTTGATGAAAAGGGTTTTATCAACATTTCCTCTTGAGAAATTATTTTCAATTAAGAAAGTGCTAAGTCTATCATGCCAGGCTCGAGGTGCTTGTTTCAAACCATATAAAGCTTTATATAATTTAAACACATGGTTTGGAAAAACATGATCTTCAAAACCCGGTGGTTGTTCCACAAAAACTTGTTCGGAGATAAAACCATTTAAAAATGTACTTTTTACATCCATTTGAAAAATTTTAAAATTCATGTAGCAAGCAAATGCAAGAAGTAATCTAATGGCTTCTAGTCTTGCTATGGGTGCATATGTTTCATCAAAATCAATACCTTCTTCTTGACTATATCCCTTAGCCACTAATCTAGCTTTGTTTCTAATGACATCTCCTTGTTCATCTAATTTATTCCTATAGACCCATTTGGTTCCTATGATTGGGTGGTCTTTAGGTCTATCAACTAATATCCAAACCTTATTTCTTTCAAACTGATTCAATTCTTCATGCATGGCTAACATACAGTTTGGATCATTTTTAGCTTCTTCTTAGATATGAGACTCTATTTGAGATACAAAAGCTAGGTAGTCATGTGCAGTTCTATGTGCAGACCTAGTCCTAATACCTTGTGAAGGATCAACAATAATTAATTCTTTAGGATGGGAAGTAGCGTACCTCCATTCAGTTGGTAGATCTGTATGATCCTTACCGTTTCTTCTCCTTCTTCAATTGGTCTTTCTTGTATGCTTTTGTCTTCCATCTCCTTTTGAATTGTACCTACATCATTGTCAATACACTCATCTTTTCTAGATGGTGAAGGGTTAGTTTCATCAAAAATAATATGCATTGATTCTTCAACAGTAAGAGTCCTTTTATTGAATACTCTATATGCTTTGCTATGAAGTGAATAACCAAGGAAAATTGCTTCATCAGATTTAGCATCAAATTTTTCTAGATTATCCTTACCATTATTAAGCACAAAGCATTTACATCCAAATACATGAATGTAATCAATATTGGATTTCTTTTCATTTCAAAGCTCATAGGAGGTTTTCTTCAAGATAGGACGGATCAAAATGCGATTTAAAATATAACAAGCAGTGTTCACCATTTCTGCCTAAAAGTACCTTGGAAGATTACCTTCATATAACATTGTTCTGGCCATTTCTTCCAAAGTCCTATTTTTCCTCTCTACAACACCATTTTGTTATGGTGTTCTAGGAGCGGAGAAGTTATGATCAATGCCATTTTCAGTATAATAATCATCGAAAAATTGATTTTCAAATTCAGTACCGTGATCGCTCCTAATTGAAATTATTGAAAGATTTTTCTGATTTGAAACCTTTTTGTGAAATTTTTGAAATACTTTGAATGTTTCATCTTTATGAGCAATAAATAAAATCCATGTAAATATGGAAAAATCATCTACAATCATAAGGACATATTTCATACCTCCTAGGCTTGTGGTCCTAGTTGGTCCAAATAAGTCCATGTGAAATAGTTATAGAGGTCTAGATGTTGAAATCATATTTTTGGATTTAAATTCTCCCTAGTTTGTTTATCCATTTGGCATGCACCACAAACATGATTAAAATCAACTTTAAACTTAGGCATGCCTCTAACTAAATTTTTGGAAATCAACTTGGTAATAGTATGCATGCTAGCATGACCTAATCTTCTATGCCATAGTAAACAAGACTCCTTGGTCTTAGCATTCATCGCAACTAAACTGGAACTACTTGACATGGCAAGATCATTCAGATCTACCACATAAATATTTCCAAGTCTATGTCCAATGAATTTACTAGTAGAGTCAAGAGAGTTTGTTACTATACACATAGATGATTCAAAGATAACCTTGAAGCCTTTATCGCAAAGTTGACTAATACTTAATAAATTGTGCTTCAATTTATCTATCAGCAATACATTTTCAATGAAAGTGCAGGGAGTTATTTTTATCTTACCAACTTCGATTATTTTTTCTTTGCCATTGTCTCCAAAAGTAACCATACCTCCTTTCATTTCCAAGGTGATGAACTGATCTTTGTCACTCGTCATATACCTTGAATAGCTACTGTCGAGATACCATCTTTTCTTCAATTTCTGAATAGCTGCAAAACGTTCCTGCAACACAATCAAGGAGTTGTTTTAGGTACCCAAGCTAACTTGGGTCCTTGCAGGTTAGCTGAGGTGGTTCCTTTGGGAACCTAAATCTTTCTTGATTTATTAAGGACATTTCTAATAGTATTGCAATTAAAAGCTTTATGTCCAAGTTCTTTGCAAGCAAAACATCTGATTCTAGAAATCTGAAAAGACTTATGCTTTGAAATTTTAGATGCATCAAATGCAAAAATAGCAGGTTTTGTATTTGAATTTTTGGGAACATACAAGGCAACTTTTGAAATAGAAGTAGAACCTTTTATCACAAAAGCCTTTTGAGAAGTAAACTTGGGAACAAAATCTTTTTGTTTCACAAATGTAGTTGCTGAAATATAATTTGAACTTGAAGCATTAAAACCTTTTCCAGCTTTATTACCAGAAATTCTTTGTTCTTTAAGAATTAACTCAAGCTTGTTAGAGAATAGAGTTAGTTTTTCAACAAGTGGCTTGAGTTTTTCAACCTCCTTTTTTAACTCATTATTTTCTTTCAACAAAACTTTATTATTGTCAAGATAATCATTATTTTCAATCTTTAAAATATTGTAATTTTCAAAAAAGGCATGAAGTTCTTTTTGAAATAAAATGTTCTTTTCTGAAATCTCTTCTTTTTCTTTGAGTAAAGAATCATTAGTATTCTTAAGAGATCTAATCTTTACTCCTGCCATTTTAAATTCTGATAAAAGGTCATAAAATGCAGAATTTAATTCATTGAATATAAATTCAATTTGAGTGTAAGGGGAAGTTACCTCATCCTCAAGACCCATTAAACAAAGTTCACTATTTTCGTGATCTCTTCCTCTTCAGTTGAAGTGAAGTTTTCACTGTCACTCATAAGGTTGCAAATGGGTTGGGTTGACCCGTGACCCGACCTGACCCGATCCATTTAAACCCAATCCAAACCATTTTTATGGACCCGTGGATCCGGGTTGGATCCTAAAATTAGACTCATTTCATTTTCTGGGTTGGGTCTGGGTTTACTGAATTTGGACCCGACCCGACTCGACCCGATTTGAACATACTAATATTGTTAGAATTATATCTATTTGGACCTTCAAATTATAATTTAAAACTTGTATGGAACTAGTTATAATTATTTTTATATCTTAATTTATTTTAAAAATAATATTATTTATATTGCCGCCAAGATCGCCGTGGCCTGTAGCTGCTGACGGCGTCGGAGCGCACCTTTTTCACTGTCTCGCCATCCGGTGGTCCTGGACCTGCAAAATAGGGGTTAGTGACCGAGGCCAGGATTTCCAGCGAGGGCATTCCGACGATCAAGTCAGTGACAACCCAGGAGAATAGATTCTCCTGGTCGAGCCCCTCTTGATGGACTCCATATAAGGAGGAGTGTGTTGTGTAAGAGTGGGACGCAAGTGTGTCGGGGGAAGAGTGGCCTAGCTAGAGGGAGTCTCTGTGTGGCCCTTCCGCCCGACCTTGCTTGAGGATGCTGGTGGTGCTGTGCTCTTTTTGGTTGAGCTTGCACTTGTGTTTCAGTGGTATGGCTTGTGCCTTGCCTTTTTTTTTTGTTGTGGTTGTTACCTCCAAGTTTTTGTGGACTAAATTACCGTTGGGCGTTCGTCTTGGAATCTCCACCGGGCTGTCAAGCACGTGCGGCGGTGTCTCGAGGAGCCTTTCCCGATCCGTGATAAGGGAAGCTGTCATGTGCTCTGACATTCCCTTTGGTCGCCTCATTCCGAAAAACCTGGTAGTGCCTCGATTGGTAGGCCGCCGCCCCTAGGATTCAAATCTCCTGGCTGACTTCCTTTCTCAGGTGGTTCAGGCAGTTGGTGAGAAGCGTGGCACCTCGATCAGTGGGCCTCTCACCTTTCTGGTGTAACTGGCGACTGTAGGCGGTCAGTACGGTCTGGCATGTGTCCCAGTGTAGCCCTCGGGTGGCTCGCCGGTGTCCTTGGATGGCGGTGCCCACGTCTGAGCTGGGGCTGAGCTGGAATGGCAGGGCTTGCTTCGACCTAGATGCCTTGAGCTTGCGGGATCGCCTCGATGGAGGAGGGCAGAATGCGGGCCCGGTCCAGAGGGCTCGCACTCGAAAGGCTCCACGTGGTGGAGGAGGGCTAAGATCGACTCCGACCACAGGGCTCGATCTCCGAGGATCTCGCTCTGGAGGGCAGAGTGCGGGCCCGGTCCAGAGGGCTTGTGCTCGGAGAGGCTCCACGTGGCAGAGGAGGGCTGAGCTCGACTCCGACCACAGGGCTCGATCTCCGAGGATCTCGCTCTAGAGGGCAGAGCGCGGGCCCAGTCCAGAGGACTCGCACTCGGAGAGGCTCCACGTGGTGGAGGAGGGCTGAGCTCGACTTCGACCATAGGGCTCGATCTTCGAGGGTCTCGCTCTGGAGGGCAGAGTGTGGGCCCGATCTAGAGGGCTCGCACTCGGAGAGGCTCCACATGGCGGAGGAGGGTTGAGCTCGACTCCGACCACAGGGCTCAATCTCCGAGGGTCTCACTGTGGAGTGCGGAGTGCGGCTCCGGCCTAAGCGTCTCGAGCTCACGGGATCGACTTGGCGGAGGACGGAGTCGGCTCATTGTCTTGAGGGAGCTCAGCTCGGCGGAGTGGTCCGGGCAGGAGAATTGGTGTGATATGCGTGATGAGGATGCAAACATGTAACTCTAAAGGAGATTAACCAAAATTTAACTAGCAATTCCTACTTGCATATGAGTGATTCAACATATAAGATCAAGAAGATCTAAATAAGAAACCCTAAATGCTTATACTTAAACCCAGCTAGGATGACTATCAAAATCTTAAAGAAATAGGACAAGACTAGAATTCGCACACAAGTCAAGCTAGCCCTATTTAATGATCCCGATCTTAAAATACTAGGAGTTCAAGCATTGAAATCTCAAGCACAAGGGATTCACTCTTAAGGTTCTCAAATGAAAGATCATACCACATAAGATGGGCCTTCTAACTTTCTGGTTTTTTGCAAGTAATCCTTCCTCTTGGATCTGGAGCCTAGAGAACCTTGCAACAAAGAAACCAAGATGATTAGAAACTTAATTAGAAGTGAGAAGATTGATGGAACTCAAAAGGAGAGTTTGTTGGAAATGATCCTTGGCGCCATGGTGGAAGCTTGTGTTGGTGTTGATCTTCTTCTTGTGAGGATGTCCTTAATTCGCTTTGAAGGAAGAGGATTGCTTGGAAGATGAAGAGTAAAAGAGAAGGATTAGGGAGAAGAAATGATGGAGGAGAGGAAGAGGTTCACTTAGGCACAAAGATCCACATAGGCACATAGAAACACATAGAAAATTGCTAGAAATTTGTATTCACTCATCAATTTCTTTACAAGGGGCGTCCAAGGCTTTAAATAAAGCCTTACAAATTTTGAAATTTCAAATCCCCAAACAAGTGGAGTAATATAAGGGGAGAGGGCTGATTTTCTTGCTTGAAATCCTCCTTGGCCAACTTCCTTGAATTTGAACTTGGGATGGCGCCCTCTTGTGGTGAGGTGGCATGTGAGGTGGCATGTGGTCCCCTCTTGACGTGGCATGTGGTCCCAAGTTGAGGTGGCGCAAGTGATGTGGCATGTGGTCCCCAATTGAGTTGGCTTTGGTCTTGATTTGGGGTATACATTGTGAGTCTTCTTTAGGCTTGATGCTAGTTGACCCATTTGTATTGGACTAAGACTAGATCCGACATGGACTCGACTTACATGATTATTTTGGACTCAAAAGAAAGATTACAGGACCCAACATAGACTCAACTTACATGATTCTTTTGGACTCAAAATAAAGAAAGGTTACCGGACTCTCTAGTCCAACCATAAAGATTCGGAATGGGCTTGAATTGGTTGGAGTCTCTTTCTGATTCTGGTGCCCGCACCAAGAATTGACGTGGCATCCATCATGGTTGCTTCCTTTGACGTGGCGCCTGTCAGCTTACTCATGTCAGCGATCCTGCCACATCAGTTTGTTATCTATTTTATAGTTAATAATAGTTAGCTATGTAATAATTAAAATATAGTTATCTATATTTTATTCAGATCATATTTAGATCCAAACTTTGTAGATTAGAACCAAATTATTTATGGACCCGATTCAACCCGAATAAACTGTTGGGTTGAAAATTCTTATAGTGGACCCGACCCGACCCGACCCGATTTTTTAGTAGATTGGGTCTAGGTCTACTATTAGGACCCGATTGAAGAACCGGGTCGGATCGAGGTCACTCATGACCCGATCTGACCCAACCCATTCGCACCCCTAGTCGCTCCACGTGACAACCATTTCTTTCTTTTTCTTCTTTTTAAAAAATTTCTTCAACAGTGGACAGTCTGGATGAATGTGCCCCGGTTTCTTACATTCATAGTAGGTGGGGACTTGTTCCTTATCTTTGTCTTTGTCCTTGTCCTTTTCTTTTGAATGTTCTCCTCGTTTATGAAATTTTTTGTTGTATATTCCTTTCTTTTATCCCATAAATTTTCTGAATCTCCTCATGACTATTGCAATATCTTCATTTTCTAGATCGTCTTCGGAGGAGGTAGAGTGATCTTCCGATTCTTCATCATTCTTTGATTCCAATGCAGCCTTGAATGCAATAGTTTTCTTCTTCTTCTGATCATCATCTGTTCTATGCTGCAAGGCTAATTCGTGTGTGATGAGGGAACCCATTAGTTCATCCATCGATAGAGTATTCAGGTCTTTAGTTTCCTGGATGGCAGTAACTTTATGGTCCCATTTGTTAGGAAGTGATCTCAAAATTTTCTATACCAAATCAGCATTTGAATAAACCCTGCCAAGGCTTTTCAAAGGTTAATAATATCTGTAAATCTAGTGTACATGGCATAGATATTTTTATTAGGCTCCATTTTAAACAATTCATAATTGTGCACTAAAAGATTAATCTTTGAAGTTTTTACTTGTGAAGTTCCTTCATGGGTCACCTCAAGTTTATCCCAAATTTTCTTTGCTAAAGAGCAAGTGAAAATTTCATTAAACTCATTTGAATCTAAAGCACAGTATAGCAAGTTCATTGCTTTGGCATTCAATTCTCCTAATTTCATGTCGTGTTCATCCCATTCCTCTTCAGGCTTAGGGACATCCACGCCATCAATTTTGATCATGGGAACATGTGGCCCTTTAAGAATGACCTTCCATATTTGAAAATCAACATCTTGTATATAGATTCTCATTCTTGCTTTCCAATAAGAATAATTTATGCCTGTGAAGAGTGGAGGTCTATTAGTTGATTGGCCTTCCGTTAAGGATGTACTCATGGGATGAGCCATCAATCTTTACTCTAATGTAATCAGAGACACTGCTCTGATACCAGTTGTAGCCCAGGTGGCTACCCAAGAGGAAGGTGAATTGGGAATTTAAAAACTTAAAGTATATAATGTGCAATTAAAAATCCCTTACAAAGTATTAGGTGCTATGACAGAGTAGTAAATTGCAGAAGCTAAATAAGAATGAAGAAGCACAACACAAACACACCAAATTTATAGTGGTTCGGAGCAACCCAGCTCCTACATCCACTACCCAAGATACCACTTGGGGTTTTCACTATATTCACACCCAAATACAGTCGGATTGTTTTGCAGGATCACAATCCAAAACCTCTACACTTTGGTTTTAACGGGATCACCAAAGAAAATCCAACACCCTTTGGTTTTAAATAGGATCACGAAGAACCCAACACTTGGTTTTATCAAAGGCTCATCAAGAACCTATTTGGTTTTCAATCGGGCTCACCAATAACCCAAATAATCCAAGAAATGAATTGAAATAAATGTAACAATAATGATAAACTCTTTTTGTCGGATAGTTGCCAGTGCAGCTTGATAGAAGTCTACTTGGATGCCCTTGAATAAGCTTTAATTGCATCAGTGGCTTCTTTCCAAAGTGCTTCAAGCTTCAGATTAAAGTTGGTGAAGGCTTGAAGGCTGACTTGAATGCTCTTGTGCTCTCTTGCTTGTTGGTTGGTTGGATATTCAATGTAGCTTCAAAACTTTGAAGAACTTTCAAAAAACTTACTTTTGAGAAGTTCAAATCCCTTAAATATATGGTCTTCCATTATTTCAAGGCAGTTTAAAATGTTGTAGACCATTGGGATGTGACATATAATCATTGGAGCACTTTTTGGCATTCAAAAAGAAATTTTGGAACTAGCCGTTAGATACCTGAAAGCGATATTCGAGTCAGTTCGGATTCCTTTGAGTCAGCTTGGATCCTTGGATCCTTCGAGTCGATAGATCAAGTCACCAAATCTTCAATGCAATCAGCTCTTTGTCTCAGGATGCAAAACTTCACTCTGGATGAGTCGGCTCTTGATAGCTCGGGTCGGCTCGAACTTATATCTTTGAAAATCTTGAACTCGAGGAGTCGGCTCTTTTGATCTTTGGTCGGCTCTTCTTCTCAGGTTTGAAATCCTTACTCTGAAAGAGTCGGCTTGATACAGTTCGGGTCGGCTCACTTTCTCAGATCTTCAAAATTAGGTTTGGCAGAGTCGACTCATTCTAGTTCGGGTCGGCTAGCCTGGCTGTTCTCAGAAATCTTCAAAAACTGGACTCTAGAGGAGTTGGCTCGAACATATTCCAGTCGACTCGGATTTAGTGGAGTCAGCTCGATTATCTTCGAGTCGGCTCGGATTGCTGCGTACCAGAATCCTTGCTACGTGCCATCAGGTGGAGTCGGCTTTTCATCATGCTGGGTCGGCTCGAGTAACTTCTTTAGGATTTTTATAATTGAACTTAAAGAAAAACTCTCACCAACACTCTTACACTTTTCAAGCAAACCAACTCAAAATAATTTTAAGGCACACATACATAGAAGTAACCATTTTTAATGATTTTTTCTTAGCTTTTTCATTGGGTTCTTCTTTACAAAAACAAATTACAACACAACTCAAAACAAGAAGTAAAGATGTAGGAGTTGAAGTTTTGAACAAACAAATCATCCTACAAAAACTTGTAAAATACTTGAAGAGTTGTTAGATATAAATATGTAGGCTTTAATGTTTGGTTATCATCAAAATCACTTATGGGATCAATAGGATGCAGCCTGGAAAATCAAGCTGGAGACCCGCGGATTCCCGCTTTCTGCTCGGTGGTCCGATTGCGGCCTGGCTAGAGTCGTTGGATTCGTTGGAGTTGAGAGACCTGCAAACAGCCGTTCTAGGATTAGAAAATACAGCACATGTGGAGAGTTAATTGAAAAAACTGGTAAAGGGAAGATGGAATTTGAAGAGGGCGGCTAGGGCTTGGAGTGGCAGTTGGAGGTTAGAGGCAGGCGCAGGACACCGGGAAGATGAAGGGCTCACACAAAATCTCTTTAAGCACATAGCAGGTAGCACACAACAATTGAAGGAATTCAATATTATTTCATGATAAAAAGTTGTCTTAATACAAGAGATTAGAGCCCTTTAAATAGACTCTTAGACTTGGCCCCCAAGTAAGGTTAAAAGAGACTTTACATAGGATTTTTAATCTAAATCAAACTCTAGCTAGAAAACATGGTAGGCTAGCTAGAAAAATTCCTAAATTTCCTCCCTTTTTCACTTGCCTTGGTCAGCCAAGGGATGTGACCCTAGTGGTTGACCAAGGGGTGGTGAGTATAAGCTTGGCACCCCTTGGTTCTCTTCTTGGGCCCTGATTGGCCCAATCTGCTTTAGGCTGCATTCTAGGGCTTCAGGGTTTCGAAATTGTCTTCCAGGCTTATGATTTTCTTCTCCTAGGCCTTCCATGGTCTTCAAAGCTTCTAGTTGGGTTGGACTTCACTTTGACTGGTTGGTCTTCACTTGTACTTGGGCTAGCATGTCTTCACTTGTACTTGGACTGACATGTACTGAACTCCAAAGGATGATTAGCTCAACATGAGCTGACTAGTACAAGACTCAAGTAATAAAAAATAACTTAGATGGACTAAGCCTTTATTACAAATGGACTCAGATGCTGCTAATTAATCCACAGAGGGTTGAGAAGCCTCTGTCTTATTCTGTTGCCTCTGGTGTCCACACCAATTCTGTTGGGGTGGAAGGAACTCGACCCTGTCGAGTAAAGATCAGGCTGGCTCACATAACTCTCGAGAGGTCTGGGTTGAGGCACTGCAAGTCCTCTTGAGAAATCCATGAATTGTCTGACTCTGGCCGGCCTTGCCATCGGACCAGGTAGTGTTGATAGCCACGGCCCCAGGTCGTTATAGCTTGATCGTCCAAGATACGCTCGATCCGTTCTCCTATCTCAGGCCAAATAATTGGTGGACACTCTGGGTAGTAAGTAATGTCTCCAATATCTAAGGGCCTGGACTACCATATAAAATTTATTGTCATAGGTAGAGTACTTAAGTTTAGCCTCATTCAGCTTCTCACTGAAGAAGGCTACAGGGTGATTTTTTTGACTCAGTACCCCACCTATTCCTACTCCCGAGGCATCGCAAGCGACCTCAAACACCTTAGTGAAATCAGGTAATCTAAGGATGGGTGCATGGGTCATCTTATCCTTAAGTTCTAGGAAGGCCTTATCAGCTGCTTTGGTCCACTCAAATGTACCCTTCCTAATGCAATCGATTATAGGCACAACGACTGTGCTAAAACCCCTAATAAATCTTCTGTAAAAGGTTGCTAGGCCATGGAAACTATGTACATCATGGATACTAGTGGGTACAGGCCACTCAATAATTGCCCAAACCTTTTCAGGATCTGTAGAAACTCCCTCAGGGATGACAACAAAATCTAGGAAGATAACCCTATGTGTCATGAACTCACATTTTTAAAGTTGGCATAGAGGCTATTCTCCCTAAGGGTTTGGCATACTAATCTCAGATGACTAAGGTGGTCCTTTTTAATCCTGCTATAAATCAAGATGTCATCAAAGTAGACCACAACAATTTTTTCAGTATATTCTTTCAGGACTTGGGTCATAATCCTCATAAATGTTCTTGGTGCATTGGAAAGTCCGAAAGGCATCACAACCCACTCAAACAGGCCATCCTTAGTCTTAAATGAGGTCTTCCACTCATCCCCAGGTCTAATCTTAACCTGATGATAGCCGCTCTTCAGGTCTATCTTTGAGAAAACTTTGGCTCCGGCCATCATGTCTAACATTTCATCCGATCGGGGGATGGAAAACCTATACTTCACAGTTATTTTGTTGATGGCTCTACTGTCTACACACATCCTCCAGGTACCATCTTTCTTAGGGGTCTGTAGAGCAGGGACTGTACATAGACTCAAGCTCTTCCTAATGAAATCCTTCCTAAGCAATTCTCCCATTTGCTACTGTAATTCTTGATGCTCACTGGGGTTCATTCTATAGTGAGGAAGGTTCGGTAAAGTGGCTCCTAGGACTAGATCTATTGCATGTTGGATGTCTTTAAGGGGTGGTAATTGATCAGGTAAATCATCAGGGAGACATCCTTAAATTCTTTGAGAGCTTCAATAATTTCTGGAGGGTGTTCCTTTTGGGTCAGCTCATGTATTTCTTTGGTGGTCAAGATCCAAATAGGGTTACCCTCAGCAATCTCTCTTTCTAACTCCTTAGCCTTAATCAGATTAAATCCAGGTTTCTTGTCCTTAAGGCTACTAGAATCTCTGTTAACTGGGTCTCTAGGTGGAGTTGGGTGGGTAACAAATCATGGTAGCTAAAAGCACAAATATTGGTTCAACCAAACAAGGTTGCATTATGATCAAAAGGCCAAGGTCGACCTAAAATGATACTACTTACTTCCATGGGGATGACATCACACCAAATCTTTTCCTCATAGGTTTGCAGTCTAACTAAGATTTGGCACCTAGACTTGATCTGGATGGAGGTGGAATCTACCCAAGAAACTTTGTAAGGGCTAGGATGGGGAACTGTGGTCAATCCTAAAGATTTGACTGTATTAGCAGAGACGGCATTGACACAACTCCCACTATCTATGATGATCTTAAATACCTTACCTCCTACCTTAACAAAGGTCTGTAGGATGTTAGTCCTACGCCAATCTTCCTTAATTGGGGTCTGGGTTAAGATACACCTAACCACTCCTAATAGGTTCTCAAACTCAGGTTCCTCCTCCTCCTCACCTTCATACTCGTCCAACAACTGGTCATCAGCCTCATAAATTTCTCCCTCAGGTTCAACTACAGATTCAGGCTCTTCTTCCTCTAGCTCATCTAAGTGTAGGGCACTAACTGGGTATTGGCAAGCAAAGTGGCCTGATTTTCGCATTTAAAACAGGTCTTCTAGGGATTGGGACTCCTGTGGACATCTACAGATTTTTCTCTATCATCTCTACGGGTCAAAGGAGTACTAGGCTGGGGTCGACTCGGGTCAGGGTGACTTAGAGTGGGTCGACTTGGATTAGGTCGGCTAGGGCTGGGTCGACTCTGGTGGGACTGGCTAGCTCCTGGGTATTGACTAGGATATCTAGTGGGCTCGGGTTTATAGTAGAGGGCCCTCTCTGGAAATGCTCATAATCCCTAGCAATCTGGTAGGCATGGTCCAGGTCTCTAACCTCTCTCATATAGAGCTCCCTCTTAATATCACCTCTCAGTCGAGTCCTAAACCTAGACAGGACAACATCCTCAGACTCATTTAAGTCATATTGCATAGAATACTCATCAAATTTTGCGATGTACTCATCTAAACTCTTGCTACCCTGATTCAATCGCTGCCACTGGTCCATTAAACCATAACGATATGAAGGTGGAACGTATTTCCTTCTAGGCTTACCCTTCATGGCCCTCCAGGTGACTATGGGATCATGACCTCCTAGTCTAGTGTTCTCTCAACACTAGCCCAATATAACCTGGCCTCACGGACTAACTTAAGCTTGGCAAATCTAAACTTACGCTCCTCTGACATATCATACCACTCAAAGTATTGATCAACTTCTTCCTCCCAATCTATATAGACCTTAGGATCATGACAACCATCAAAAGTGGGGGCTTCTAACCTTATGTTCTTGTAGGCTCTATCCTCTTGGTCTATGAAGTCCTGATTAGGTCTCCTTGGATGAACCTCTAGGACTGGATCATGACGATGGGCTCTTCTAGGTTCAGCCTCAAAGTAGGGATCAACGTTTGCGGTCCTCCTAGGTTTAGCCTCATAGTATGGGTCACGGCGAGGGGTTCTCCTAGGATGGGAGGGTGACTCTGGATCTGGTTCAGACTGCAACCCATGGGTTCTCTCTAAGGTCCCTACACGGTCCTCTACCTGATCAAACCTATTGGCTAAGTGTTCAAGTCTATTATGGGTTCGGGTATTGGATTGGGTCAACTGATTCATCTGGGTAGTCATCTGGGCCATGGATTGGGCTAGCTGCTCAGTGAGTGCATTAATCTTGGCTTCAAGGTTATCCATGGGTTCAACCAATGGTAGAGGTGGTGGATGATATGATGCCCCTGATCTAGTGCTCATGCAAGACTCAACACTGACTTGACTACAGCTACCTAGACCTAGAGCCCAATCAGAATGGGTTGACTCAACTTACACACAACTCAAATCCTAATCCTTCAATCTGGCCAGGTAAGAGGTGGGATGGTGGGAGGCCCCCGTGCTCTCGCAGGGACCCAATTAAGGAACCACCGATCCGCTTAGGTCATTTGACACCGTACCTCTAGCCTAGATACCAGAATCCAGTAATACGAGATGTATTGGGTGCACTAATCATCCTACAATGATTGAACCCGATCGATGGGTGTCCCTAGCCCACTATGGCAAATTAAGTCTAGTTAATTTTAAATTAAGCTTGGGACCGAATGCAAGAGATGTGGTTTTGGGCTAAGGAGAGGTTATCAACTCCTTCCCTTATTTGACATATAGAAAGTGCCTTTAAGATAATTTATACAATGATGGCAGGCAGATGAAGATGCAAATTAGGGTTTAGGTGTTTTGGTATTTTTGAATATATGTAAATTTTTTTGTTTTGGGATTTTATTTCTTAAATAGAAATATAATTGCAGATTATGATCTAATATGCCAGAAATATGCTAAAATTAAAGATATACAAAGATTATACTAAAAAAACCCTGAACTTTCCGAAATTGGCTTTGCTGCCAAAACAGAGCAGAACTGTTCTCATGCAGTGTTTTGGTTGGGAGAAAATCCACAAATCGAAACAATTCCTGAGAAAATTCTAAAAACTAATTTAAATTATGAGGAATCCAGAAAAATAAATTTTAGATTTTTCTGAGTTCTATGTAGGCAGAAACAATTAAAATAACATAATATATACTGAAAGGCCGAAAATGAAAAAAATCCTAAGGAACTCTTTGTGTTCTTCTTCAGGGGTCAATTCACAGCAGCACCCCTACCGCCATAGGAGATCCCATCAATTGGGAAAGAGTGGTTTGAAGCCCTACTAGTCTCCTATGACCGGACAGCCATGGTGAAGCACCCGATCCGAATATCCAAAGAGAACTGAGCCTAAACAGGCTCTGATACCAAATGATACGGAACTATATATACATGCAACTAATTTTTTTGTATTTTAAATATTGAGTTATAAGTTTTAATCCCGAAGATCCAACTAAGGAATGATGTAAAGAGTTCTATATGAAAATAAGAAGCTAAAAGCATGCATAACTGGACCTAATAAGTAATAGAAAAAGGGACCGCCGAGGCTGAGAAGCCTCGGTTGGGCTAGTTCACCTACAATAGGGCTACTGGCGGTAAAGGAAGTGTACCTGGCAATGGTTGATGCACTTGGTGCAGATCGTATGTGAAGAGGTCACTTTCACTTCCAGATGCGGCCTAAAAAATCAAGCCAGAGATCCACGGATTCTCGGCTTTCTGCTCGGTGGTCCGATTGCAGCCCGGCTGGAGTCGTTGGATTCATTGGAGTCGAGGAACCTACAAACAACCATTCTAGGGTTAGAAAACAAAGCATAGGTAGAGAGTTAATTGAAAAAACCAGCAAAGGGAAGATGGGATTTGAAGAGGGTGGCTAGGGCTTGGAGTGGTAGTTGGAGGTTGGAGGCAGGTGCAAGACACCGGGAAGAAGAAGGGCTCACACAGAATCTCTTTAAGCACACAGCAGATAGCACAGTAATTGAAGGAATTCAATATTATTTCATGATAAAAAGTTATCATGATACAAGAGATTAGAGCCCTTTAAATAAACTCTTAGACTTGGCCCCCAAGTAAGGTTAAAAGAGACTTTACATTGGACTTTTAATCCAAATCAAACTCTAGCTGGAAAACATGGTAGGCTAGGTAGAAAAAATCCCTAAATTCCCTCCCTCTTTCACTTGCCTTGGTCGGCCAAGGGAGGTGACCCTAGTGGCCGACCAAGGGGTGGTGAGCATAAGCTTGGCTCCCCTTGGTTCTCTTCCTGGAAAATCAAGCTGGAGACCTGCGGATTCCTGGCTTTCTGCTTGGTGGTCTGATTGCGGCCCAGCTAGAGTCGTTGGATTCGTTGGAGTCGAGGGACCTGCAAACAGCCGTTCTAGGATTAGAAAACAAAGCACATGTGGAGAGTTAATTGAAAAAACTAGCAAAGGGAAGATGGGATTTGAAGAGGGCGGCTAGGGCTTGGAGTGACAGTTGGAGGTTAGAGGCAGGTGCAGGACACCGGGAAGATGAATGGCTCACACAGAATCTCTTTAAGCACATAGCAGGTAGCACACAATAATTGGAGGAATTCAATATTATTTCATGATAAAAAGTTATCTTGATACAAGAGATTAGAGCCCTTTAAATAGACTCGGCCCCTAAGTAAGGTTAAAAGAGACTTTACATAGGATTTTTAATCCAAATCAAACTCTAGCTAGAAAACATGGTAGGCTAGGTAGGAAAAATCCCTAAATTCCCTCCCTCTCGCACTTGCCTTGGTCGGCCAAGGGAGGTGACCCTAGTGGCTGACCAAGGGGTGGTGAGCATAAGCTTGGTGCCCCTTAGTTCTCTTCCTGGGCCCTGATTGGCTCAATCTGCTTCAGGCTGCGGTCCAGGGTTTCAAAATTATCTTCTAGGCTTCTGATTTTCTTCTTCTAGGCCTTCCATGGTCTTCAAAGCTTCTAGTTGGGTTGGACTTCACTTTGACTGGTTGGTCTTCACTTGTACTTGGACTGACATGTATTGAACTCCGAAAGATGACTAGCTCAACATGAGCTGACTAGTACATGACTCAAGTAATAAAAAACAACTCAGATGGACTAAGCCTTGATTACAAATGGACTTAGATGCTGTTAATTAATCCACAAAGGGTTGAGAAGCCTCTGTCTTATTCTGGTGCCTTTGGTGTCTGCACCAGGAACCATCGAAAGGGAAAGAAGTCGGAGCTTGAGGAGAAATGAAGGAAGTGAAAATTGGAAGAATGGAGTGGAGAGAATGATGGAAGGAGCACGGAATGGATCTCCCAAGAATGGTCCAAGGAGCTCCGAAGGCTGCTCCTTTTATAGATGAGAGAAGCGCGTTGGGTCTGTGTGGGAACCACATTGGTTTCCCATCATAATCAGCCCCAATAGCCTCGGTTCCACAGCCTTATCCCTACACCCGTTCGCATTTCATTCCCCGCACCCGCTTAACCTTATTTTTTCAAATTCAAACTCTGTGATCGAGCTTCTTTCGATCATTTTTCCCATTCGAACATCTTGATCAACTCCCAATAGCATCTTGGATCGACAACAAGAGGAAAGAGTGGTTCATGTTGCTGGGATCTTGGAAGAAGCCGAGTCTTGGATCGAGGAGGATGTACCTGACTGCTCTACCAACTTAGGAGGAAGTCCGGTGGATGGCAGTTCTGGTAGAGAAGAGCAGGTCGGATGAGGGAGTGGCAGATAATGTCTCGGACGGTGGAAAGCTTATTGGACCGGTAACAACGGTAGAAAAGAAATGATGGAGGAGACCGATGGCTTGGGAGGTGGCTTGGATGAAGGCAGGAAGCTTCTCGGCATCCCTTCCAGCCACGGGTGGTGGTGGGGAGGGAGGTGAGATGGCAGCGGACAATTGCTTCAGTGGGTTGGCTGGAAGGTGACTAAATGGGAGATGGATGTGCGGCGGCACTTCCGGGAGGTTCTTTGGCTGGAAAGGAAAGAGGAGATGGTGATTTCAAGCTACCAGATTGCCATTGGTGGATTAGGGAATGAAGGCCTGGTGGCGGTGAGGTGGAACAGAGATCGGTTGCTTGGGATTTGATTTTTCCGGTTATGGACAGGTGTTTGGCAGTTTTCTGGTGATGGGCGACTTCTCGGCAATGAGAGGAGGGGGCCGATGGCTTCTCTGGTGAAGACTTGGCTTGGGGAGGTCGGTGGTCCATGGATCTATTCTGTGGATCGACAACAATGGCTATCGTGGATAGAGGGCATCCCGTGAACTAAGCAGTTGGTCCACCATGGCTACTTTAAAGTTCATATAATTCATAATAAATTTTTCGAAATTCATTTTTGAGCCTATTTCAAGTCTAATTTGAGTTCTGCTTATACCATTGGACTTCTAAAATCGAGCTCTTTGCATTCATGAAATCATTTTCTATAAAACATTGCATAAAAGTATCAATTTAAATTAAATAAAGTTAAATTAATTAAAACTATTTTTAATAACTATCACACCCCCTAACTTGAACTTTTCTCGTCCTCAAGTAAAGCAAATAAACTAGTCATGTGTACTAACTTGTTCAAGAAGTAAAAATTATCTTACTAATTTTAAAATCAGTTGATACTCGATTAGACCATAAAAAGATCTTTCATCAAATTACTAATTCTATCCATTCAGTGGTCGAATAAAGTTCATAGAAATTTCAAGAGTTCTTCTTTTTTGATCTTTTTATCTTACTCTTTAAATCCTTCAACTTACTTTGATTTTGGTGTAGTATTAGTTTACTCTTATCCCCTTTCTTTTTCTCTCTCTCTTTTTTTTTTTGAACTTATGTAGAGTTGGTGCAATGTCCTAATATCTTGCTTTCTAGTTGATCCTTGTAACAAGCTTTAGGCCAATGACTTCCAAACCAGTTGGCTTTAGGATATTAGGTGTAGAATACCCTTCAAGCTTACTAACTTGAGTCAAAAAGGCTATATGTAGAATATCCTTCAAGCTTACTAACTCGAGTAAAAAAGGCTATATGTTAAGACTGTCTCTTTAAAAGGTTTCTTTACATCCTCACCTTTTGACGCGAACACAATGCTTACTTGGACGAAGGGATCTGGTTACTCAGTGAGAGATGCTAAAAATCTTATTTACTAAACTTTAAAGAGGACTTTTATGATTCTTTGATATTTCTATCTAAGATAGATTCTTTATCAAGATCAATAGATAGAAGGGTCTGGAATTATTTAAAAAAGAATTCTGGTATAAACTTTACCATTTATTGAGTTTCCTTGATAATTCATCCCTCGGTATCTCTAAAATTGTCTATATCATTAATCATTCATCATTTAGCAAGCTTGATTATTTTTAAATCGAGACAAAGTTTGGTACATAAAACTGATTAAAGTTTTACTCCAGAATTTGATTAATTTAATTATGCCCCCCAACTTAATTTCCATTGTCCCTAATGGAAGAGGATACCAATAATGTAACTTAAATGACAAAAAAGGATACCACCTAGATCTATAAGTCTAGGATGTAAATAATATAGATTTATTATTGTTGATGACTTTTCTTGATTTGTATGATTTTCTTCTTATCATAAAAAGTAAAGCATTTTTAGCTTTTATAAAATTTTAATCACAAAATTTCAAATGAAAAGAGTTTTTTAATTCTCTATTTATAGTGATTATGGAACAGAGTTTGAAAATCAAGATTTTCAAATCTTTTGTAATAAAAAAGAAATTAAATATAATTTTTCTATACTTAGAACATCTTAACGAAATAGGATAGTAGTAAAAAAAAATTATGCTTTAAAAGAAATGACACGCACTATATGTATGAAAGTGACATCCTTGATATTTTTGGATAAAAGTAATAAACATAGTATGCTATGTTTTAAATCATATTTTAATTCATCTAATTTTAAAGAAAACTCTATATGAGCTTTGAAAAAAATAGAAAATTAAACATTAGCTACTTTAATATTTCTGAATATCATTATTTTATATTAAATAATGGTAATAATAATTTAAAAAAATTTGATACCTAATTGGATGAGGGATTCTTTCTAGGTTACTCATCATCTAGTAATATATATAGAGTCTTCAATAAAAGGACTCTTGTTATTGAAGAATTAATTCCTGTTATATTTGATGAAGCTAATATTAAATCTTCAAAAAAGGAAAATGGTTTGGATGATAATGTAGGAATTCTAAACAAGAAAATTGAAGATCTCACAATAAAGGATTCATCCCCTAGAAATGAAAATCAAAATTCAAAGGAGGATGATGAAAGTATGAAAGCTCAATAAAAGGAAGATGGACTATCCAAGAAATGAAAGTATGCTCATGGTCACCCAAAAGATCTTATCACTGATGATCTATACCAAGGGATAAGAACTTGATCATCTTTGAAAGATTCTTATAATTACTTAGCTTTTGTATGACAAATAGAGCCTAAATCTATAGAAGTTGAAAATGATTGTGTATGGATAAATGCTATGCAAGAAGAAATTAATCAATTTCAAAGAAATAAAGTATGGACCATTGCAAAAAATATATATATCATCCTGTAATTGGAACTAAATAAGTTTTTATAAATAAATTAGATGAAAATATTATTGTTGTAAGAAATAAAGCTAGATTAATTGTAAAAGGATATAATCAAGAAGAAAGCATTGATTTTGATGGAACTTTTATACCGGTTATTATTTTAGAAGCTATTAGATTACTACTTTTTTTTTTTTTTATAGATTTCAAATTTTATTAAATGGATGTTAAAAGTATATTTCTAAATGATTTTATTTTCAAAGAAGTGTATATTGAACAACCACCTGGATTTGAAAATCATGACTTTCCAAATCATATTTATAAACTACATAAGACATTATATGGTTTAAAAAAGTCTATCATACATGGTATGAACATTTAAGCAAATTTTTATTTCAAAATAATTTTATTAGATAAAATATTGACACTATTTTTTTAAAAAAAAGGAAGATGATGATTTGCTAGTTATTCAAATCTATATATATGACATTATCTTTGGTGCTACTAATGAATTTCTTTATCAAGAATTTGTATAGTGAATGCTGGGGGAGTTGAAATGAGCATGATGAAGGAATTTAACTTCTTCTTTGGACTTTCAAATAAAACAAACAAAAGAGATAATCTTTATCAACCAAATAAAGTATACAATAAAAATATCAAAAAGTTTAGGATGGAGAACTCTAAGAAAATTGGTACACCTATGAGCTCCTCATGTCAGCTTGATAAAGATGTTAAAAAGGTAAGAGTATAGATCAAAAATTTTATAAAAGTATGATTGAATCATTGCTCTACCTTACTACTAGTAGGCTAGATATAATATTCAATATTTATATATGTGTAAGATATCAGTCTAATCCTAATGAGTCACACTAACTTGCTTTTAAAAAGATTTTTAGATATTTATCTAGCACTATTAATACTAGTTTATGGTAATCAAAACTTTTCTCTAGTGAATTAATAGGATATTATGATGCTAATTTTACTATTTATAAATTAGATAGCAAAAATATTAGTAAAACTTGTCAAATTTTTAGAGTTAATCTCATGGTTTAGCAAGAAACAACATTCGGTAGCATTATCTACATCCAAAATAAAATACATTGTAACCAAAAGTTGTTGTACTTAAATCTTATAAACTAAATAATAACTTGAAAATTTGGTATCAAACTAAATAACATTTCCATAAGATATAATAATACTAGCATAATAAAATTAACTAAAAATCTAATTTAACATTCAAGAACTAAATATATTAAAATAAGATATTATTTCATAAGAGACCATATTCAAAATGGTGATGTAATGTTTGATTTGATAGCATTGAAAAGTAATTAGCTGATATTTTCACCAAGCTCCTAAGGAGGATAGGTTTAGTATGATTAGAAGAGAATTAGGCATTGTAATCCTTTTGATTAAACATCATCTTCTCTCCTTAGGACCAACTTTTCTTATCTAATAGTATTCATGTAAGATTGAAATTATTCTTCTTAGAATCTCTAAAAACCTTTTTGAAAACTCCCTGGATCCATGTGTATAAATGCATAGATAATATGTACTTTTATGGCACATTTAATTGATATTGAATTACCTTATAAATCTTTTACTCTTTATAAGACAAGAAAACACAAACAGTACTTGCAAAATTTATGATTCAATACTAAAAACAATCTAAACTCAATCCAATTTATTATATTTTATTTTTTTTGGTTGTTTTGTACATTGTTTTGGAGATAAAAATAATTCATCTATTATATTTCCTAGCATTATTTCATTGCATCTTTTGGTTATATCTTTTTTCAAAGACTAATGGACTGATAGTGTAGATAGTTGCTTATTTATATTATAGGTAAATAATATATTGCATTATTTATAACATGTTTTATTGCACTTTATATATAAAATTATTCTAGATTAGTTAAATGAAATATGTAACATCTTTATTATTTTATAGAATGGATTGAAAAAATATACATACATAGAATAGAGTAAAGAAAAAGAAAATTCTTAGGGAACAAACAAGGTAGTGATTGATAAAGTCAAATGAAAATTCAATTTCTAGTGGTAGAAAAAAAGTATTCTAATATGTTACCATTTAGATGTAAATAGTAGAGGAAATTTAGATATTATTTGATATGAAACTTTTGAATATTTTGATCAAGAAAAAGGATATAATAGTTTAACAAATATGCCATCAGAGCTAGATGATCAATTGTATTATCAATAGAGTTTAAATATACAATCTTCTAGACATTAAAGTAAGTTTTTGAATTTTTATATTTAATTTTTTTAAATTTGAAAATTTAAATTTTTTTCATGTAGAACACTTTATTGAGCCTTTAGATTTGGGAGTATCAGAACATTACCATGAGAGCTTTGTTTTGGTATAAGGAATGTACATATAAATGCCAGAATTCATATCGAGACCTATATTTAGTTTATACTATCATGAATGAAGAGTGGATTTGCTAATGTTAAAAGAAACTCCTACTTTTTTTTATGCTTTGCTAGCAATTGATGGAGGACAAAAGGCTTCAGAATTTTGAGAGAATATTAGGGTATATAACTCAATATTCGCATTTACATTGATTGGAGAAAAGATTGATAATTAAATTAATAAAAAACTAGACCTTATATTTTTTGAATTAGTGGACAAAGTCACTATAGAATAGGATCATTATTATATATTGATTGGAAAAAACCAAAATCTATACAACTATACATATATGACACTGAACATGAGATACATAATAGAATCAGAGCAATCAATTTAGATGATAGTTATTCTGAAATTAATGAAAAAATTATAAAAGGATTAATAATTAGAATGTTTGATATCAAAAATCAAATTGTTAAAGCTTTTAGAATGGCTAGATACTGTTTTACAAAATTTAAATTTCTACATGTGAAATTAAGATTATTGAGAAAATATCATGACGATAGTCTACAATACAATGCTCTTTTAGGATCCAAAATTGCTAGATTGATAGTTGATAATAAGTAGATCATCAACATGATATTATTGTTGAGCATGAGATAGAATGTTTGAAATGTATCAATGATTTACATCCAAGTTTCATAGCTATGTAGTATCCAATTTTACTTCCATATGATGAGGATAGTTTCAAAATTGATATTAAATATAGAAAATTTGGACAAAAATACAAAAGCTAGACAATATGTTACAATGAAGGAATTCTATGCTTATAGGATACAATAAATAGCTAATTAAGGGAAAACATTGATAAGAGGTGGAAGATTATTTCAACAATATGTAGTTGATCTTTTGCATGTGTTGAAGAAGAAAGACTTGATTATATTTGAAGGAATCAAAACGATCTTCATTCAAAAATTATCAAGGTATTAAGGATGTAGTGGTACAAGATGGCATTGATGGTGAAGTAATTGAAAAATGAATTATTTTACCAGTAATTTTTATTGGAAGTCCAAGATATATAATCCAAAGCTATTAGGATGCAATTGCTCTTTGTAGATGGCATGGATATGTAGATTTATTTATCACAACAATGGCCTAAAATTCGAGCAGTTTTAAGTTTAATTCCTAGTCAAGCTAAAGATAGACTCGATATTATGAGTAAGGTTTTCAACATGAAGCTCAAATAATTATTATCAGATCTTACTAAAAAACACCATTTCGATAAAACAAGTAAAGATAACATACTATTTCTTGAAGAATAAACCTAATATAATTATTGACATATTTATGTTTGTATTTGAATACTATTTATTATTATGATATTTAGAGTTCTCTATACAGTAAAATTTTAAAAATGTAGTTTATCTCATATACATATCTTGCTTTGGCTAGATCAGGAACATAAACATCCGACAATTAAAAATATAGAATCTATAATTTATACTGAACTACTTGATAAACACATTGAATCAATTGGATATGAAAGTATTGTAAAGTTCATGATGCATAGTTCATTGGACATCAAAACCTAAATCACC
Organism: Areca catechu; assembly: GCA_021397845.1. Lineage (NCBI taxonomy): Eukaryota > Viridiplantae > Streptophyta > Magnoliopsida > Arecales > Arecaceae > Areca > Areca catechu. Next base: position 4,550,824 of record CM038038.1, on the reverse strand, counting down.
ATATAAGGTAAAAGGACAATGTTCGAAGCATTTTTCCAAAAAATTTTGAAGTCAAACATCAATCAATCAAAATGGATTTGCCATTTACACAAGGAAAGATAATGAATGATATGGTATTAAAAATGAAGTTATACTTGATAACAGATTTGTTGTTCTATATAATTTGGATCTGGTTATACATTATCAAACTCATATAAATATTGAATGGTATAATAAATAAAAAATAATCAAATAAATTTGTAAATATATTAATAAAGGTATTGATAGAATAAGAGCTGTTATAACAGAAAATGTCTGGTTTGATGACACTAGAGTACCATGACATGAATTAGTTGATGAAATCATAATATATTTTCATTGTCGATATTTATTTGCATACAAGTCTATTTGGTGACTATTTTAATTTGATATTCACTTCAAAGAACTGACCATTGAACCATTGGTTATACACCTTTCCTGTATAACAGAGTTATTGATCATGGAAATTAAAGATTGTCATCTATCTTAGGAAGGAAGGATTAAAAAAACTAATGTTTATTAAATGGATGCAATTTAATGAAATTTTGGGGATACCAGGGAGCTAACGTGCACAGAATTTCTAACCAAATGGGTTTAAAATTCTAGAGACAAATTTTGAAGTAGAAGAAAAAATAAAATTTGAATAGGTAGAATTGTATATATATGTTCATCTCGGTTCAAGTGAATTATATTATTTAAGAATGCTTTAAAATGTTGTTAAAGGGCCTAGAAATTATAATGAAATTAGAATTGTAAATAGTATTGTACATCCTACTTTTTAATCTATATGCACTACACTTAGTTTATTAGGTGATGACAAAGAATGGAATGAGGCATTAGAAGAAGCTTCCTATTGGGCAACAATACCAGAATTGAGATAGCTTTCTATTACTCTAATTAATTATAGTCAAGTAGTTGATCCAAAAAAATCATTGGAAATACATTAAAAAAATTTGCCAATGATATCATATCCATATCAAAAAATATATTGAAATTACCTAATTTATACATTCTAGAATCACAATTGAAGAATTATATTTTGTTTGAGTTAGAGAAATTGTTCAACAAAAATTGTTGTTATCTTTCTGACTATAACCTTGCAACACCTAATAGAATCATAGTAGAAGAGCTAAATAATAAATTATTAAAAGATGAGCTTGATTATGATGTACAAGAACTAGAAGTAAATATCTGAAATTATTTGGAAATCTAAATGAAGAACAAAAAGTGATTTATGATGCAATGTTAAACATTATAAAAGAAAATGAAGGTGGATTTTTTTTATATGTGTATGGTCATGGAGAAACATGCAAAACATATCTATAACAAATAATAATTTCAAAAATATGATTCGAAGATGAAGTTATTTTGACTGTTGCTTCTTCGGGAATAGCATTGATTTTATTACCAGGTGGATGAACTACACATTCAAGATTCAAAATACCAATTCATATTGATGACTCTTCAACATATGAAATTAAAAAAGATACTCAACTTGCAAGGTTAATTGAATCTACGAGTTTAGTAGTTTGGGATGAAGCTCCTATGAATCACAAAAATTATTTTGAAGTGTTTGATAAAACTTTAAAAGATATTTTGTAGAAAAAGAATAAGTCTACAAATGAAAAAATATTTGATGGAAAAACAATTCTTCTTGGAGGAGATTTTAGATAAATTCTTCCGATGGTTGTTAGAGGAGATAGAGTAGAAATAGTTGATGCATTAATTAATATATTATATTTATGAAACTATTGTAAACTATTCCTTCTGAAAATAATATATAATTATTGGATACTGATATGGATGAAGAATCTAAAGCAGCATTGATCAATTTTGGCATATAGATTTTAGATGTTGGGGATGGAAAATTTTCTATTATCAAAGCAGAAGAAAGAGAAGAACCATGCTGGATAAAAATTCTAGATGCTTTACTTATAAAAATGTACAAAAATCATGTTTGGTGTATTTCTTTTGCTATTTACACTAATTTTCAAAAAAATATGATGATTCAGTATATTTAAAAGAAAGAGCTATAATTACACCTATAAATAAAGTTGTTGATGAATAAATATACACATGTTATCTTTATTGGACGGTTAAAAGAAATATATTTATGTTCTGATATAGTCTGTAAAATATTAGTGGATGATGAAACTGAAAATATTTTGTACCCTACTAAATTCTTGAATTCTTTAAAATTCAATAGTGTTCCAAATCATGACCTAAAATTGAAAATATGTGCACCAATAATATTATTACGAAACATCAATCAAAGTACTATACTTTGTAATGGACTAGATTGATTATAGCTAATTTAATTTTAAAAGTTATCATAGGTAATCATATTGGTACTAAAGTCTACATTCTTGCATTATTATGCAAGTAACTAAAATAAAATGGTTGTTTACTATTAAAAGAAGATAATTTGTAGTTAAACTTTGCCGTGCCATGATAATTAACAAAAGCCAAGATCAAACTCTAAAAAAATAGGGTTGTACTTGCCAACTCCAGCTTTTGGTAATGGCCAACTTTATGTTACACTTTCTCATGCAACATGATAATAGGGAATAAAAAGATTGATAAAAAAATGAAAACACAGTTTCCAAAAATTATACCAAAAATATTGTGTATTGTGAGATATTTGATGATTTATCTTCAAGTATTCTTCTTTTGTATAAATGAATATATTATCAATTGTTAAGCCAAAAAGCCTTTGAAGTTTTATCTATTTCTAAGATTTTTTTATATTGGATTTGTTTTGATTCTGGACAAGTTCACTAGAAAATATGGAATATAGTTTGTTATCACAATTAGTATTAGAAAAATAAAGTTGAAGAATCAAAGTTAGAGCTGCAAGAATTTGGAATTATGTAAATTCAAATGTTGATATTTAATTATTGAGTTTTGGCTGCATTTTAATCAATGAAATGGTACTAGAAATATCATTGTTCAAATTTCTTCTTAACATTCTAATTAATACATTTTTTGTATATGCATGTTTTTTCTATATAGGAAAGTATAATTCAAGCATTTATGAGTAAAAAAGATGCATGGCAATTCAGAAATATACTAGTCAAAGGAAATGTATATTTTTTTTGAAAAGTTCAATGTCACCCCTAATAAAAAAAAAAAAATAGGGCTGCTGCTCACCGATATGTCATCTACATGAATAGATGGACAATTGCGTCGAAAATTGATGGTGTACAATTTTAATTCTTATTCAGAAATTTAATTTTATTTGTTTTAAAGAATTAGTAGCTAGGAATTATAATAACCTCTATTTAACATACAAAATACAGAAATACTTCTAAAATTTATAGTACAACATAAATATATATATTTATTATAACAAACTATTTATTTGATAAATGTTATTGGCCATATTGTATCCGTGGGTTCTCTTAAATAAGTGTATGTGAGGCAGAAAATGGTTAATAAAAGGATCCTAGAAATTGAGAACTCATAGTAAGTTTCATCATTCCTTTTTTCTTTGTATCATAGAAATACTATTGCTTAATTATATGCCTACTTATTTATAAATCATAAGGCAATGTTATACATACAAAAATACATTCTATATTTGATAGTATGCAGAAAGTGTCCATTACTTTTTGTGCTAAATTTGTTCAATAGATGGATCAAGAAAAGATCTAAAGGAAGGAAAGAAAAAACCTTGTGGTCATTATTTTAACAAGCATGACTGTAAGAACATACAAAGGTATTTTGCCTCCTCTAAGCAAATTCTTGATACAAAAAATCAACTTCTTTATACCCAAATTAACTAGAATATTTTGCATTTATAGAAAAAATATGCTTATCAACATCTTCATTGCATTATCTACAAACATTACCTACAAAGGCTAAGTTATAAAATTTTGCCATAATATATTTAACAAATATTAAAAATATTTTTAAAATTTTAATATATTCATAAATTGATGTACATGATAAATGCTCCAATTGTTCCAATTACATATGCTGAAGAACAATAACAAATTATTGTTGATCCATGACATGAAGCTAGTGCTAATAGAAAAATGATTCAAGAATTACTACAATCATATCTTAATGAATTCCATGTATATTCCATAATTTTATTATCAATTTACAATATCATTAGATACAAAAAAAACTAAATTTATTTTCTTTTTAGAGAATAAAATTTACATACACAATGCATGGATGGTGGTACAAATCATACTGTAATTGTAAAGCCACTATGAAAATTTATGGTAATAATTTTTAGTGCAACCAGTACAGCAAAAATGATCAACCACCAATATCATGGTATGGCTATAATATTTACAAAATAATTTTAATATAATTGTTAAAAACTTAATAAATTTCTTAGTAAAATAAATGTGACCATTCTATAATCATGTTAGGTATAAATTGAATGCAATTGTTGATGACAATACCAGTGCAGCAAACTTCATAATATTCGGGAAGCAAAACCAACAATTAATTGGCATTCCAACACTTAATTTTTCAATAGATGCAGGAAGTGCTAAATTTGTTCTTCTAGCTATTATCAAAAAAATATCAATAGTGTTTATATCTTCCAAGTAATATTTAGCTCACAAAGTCAAAATGATAATAACTTAAGCTTTAAAGTAGCAAGAATTTTTAAAGATGATGAATTTGAGCTTGACAATTTGAAGCGAAGTTCTTCATCTACATGTCTATTGAAAATTATGAAAAAATCTATTTTTTTAACTCCTGACAAAGAAATTTAGTATGATCTCTTCCACCAAAGTATCCCTTTAAAGAATTCTCCAAGCACAATCTTGTAACATCCTTTTCTTATACATCTTACATTACATATTTTTCAAGAATTTAATAAAAAAAATTATATTTCATGATACAGGAGATTGTTGATCATGTCACTCACAAAAAAAATAAAATAAGGTGAGATAATTTTTTTAATCATTTGAATATCATTTAGATTTTTCTCTTTATATAATAATGGACCAACAATTTAAACAAGTTTTTTTCCCTTTTTTGTTCAATTTTAGTGACAAAACTCCAACGGATGACAACGGAAATAGTACTTCAAGACCTCTTCTTTGTATAAATCAAAATCGACTGCATTGCATGGGTTACACATTAGCTTATCAATAAGGTACAATTGATTTATCTAAGTAATGGAAGTATGTTTGCAGTCTCTGAAAAAACTAATTATTAGTGATTCTTCTTATGCTATTAGAATTAGAATTTTTATTAGAGAAGCATTGAATGATTTTATCTTTATTTCTTAAATTGAACCAAAGAGTGCTTTCGAAGTTGAATAAGATACATATTGGATTAATGCTAAGTAAGAAGAGTTAAATCAATTTAGTAGAAATAATATTTGAGACTTAGTTAAAAAACCTAAAGACCTTCCTATTATTGGAACTAAATGATTTTTTAGAAATAAACTAGATGAATAAGGTAATGTTGCTAGATATAAAGCTAGATTAGTTGTACAAGAATATAAATAAGAAGAAGAAATTTATTTTGATGAAACTTTTACTCCTGTTACTAAGTTAAAACCTAATAGATTATTGCTTATTTTTGCTTGTTACATGGCTTTCAAATTATTTCAAGTGAATATTAATAAAAGTATATTTTTAAATATTTACATTATGGAGGAAGTTTATATTGAACGATCTTTAGATTTTGAAGATCATGAATTTTCAATCTTGTTTTCAAACTCAATAAAGCTTTTTATGGTTTAAAACAAGCTTCTTGTGCTTGATATGAAAGACTAATCAAGTTTTTGATTAAAAATGATTTCAATAGAGGAAATATTGATACTAGCTTGTTTATCAAAAAGAAATAAAATGATTTGCTGATTGTTTAAATATATATTGATAATATCATTTTTAGTTCTACTAATGAAATCTTGTGTAAAGGGTTTGCCAAATAAATTAAGAAGAATTCGAGATAAGTATGATGGAAGAACTAACATTCTTTCTCGTACTTCAAATTAAACAAGCAAATAAAGATATCTTTAGCAATCAAAACAAATATATAAGAGAAATCTTAAAAAAGTTTGGAATGAAAAATGCAAAATGTATCGACACCCCTATAAGCTCAAACTACATGTTTGACTAAGAGGAACATGAAAAATGTGCTATTCCTAAATTTTATCGAAGTATAATTGGATCATTACTCTATTTGATTGCAAGTAAATATAATACCATGTTTAATGTTTGCTCATGTACTAGATGTCAATTTAATCCAAAAGAATCTCATATTATTGCTATGAAAAGAATATTTAGATATTTGCTTAGAACTTAAAACATCAATCTTTAGTATACCAAGCAATCTTCTATTAATTTAATTGGTTATTCAAATATTAATTTTCCTGAAAGCAAATTGGATCATAAAAATACTAGTGGAACCTGACAATTTCTAAGTTTTTGATCTCATGATTTAGAAAAAAGTAAAATTCAGTTGTATTGTTTATAATTGAAGCTGAATATATTAATGCTAAAAGTTACTATGCTCAAGTCTTTTGGATCAAATAATAGTTAGACTATGGTTTGTATTTGTTGCGGCGTCTTCTCCTGGACCGGGTTGGTCGGCTATGCTGGAGCGCTCTTCTCCGGTCGACCTGCACAAAGTCCCCAAGGGGCGGTGGTGTTCCAGCAGGGGACACTTCGATGCTTAAGTTAGCAGGAGCTTGAGAACAACAGAATAGAGGAATCAGAGAGGCAGCGTATGGAGAGGGAAGAGTGTACTTAGCTTAAAACGGGGTCCTCTGGGTACCTTATATAGGTGTGGAACAGTTTAAAATATGTTAAGAGAGAAGCTGAGAAAGATCGATCTGCCCTTATCAGAATCTGGGGAGTGGCCACGTGGTGCCAAAATGAGGCGACGTCGTGGGAGTAGTGGAGCAGTGGTACTGATGTGGTAGAATTCTGTTATAACAGAATTCTGGTAGTAAATGGAAAAGGCTTCCGGAACTTCCTGGATGCTTGAAGTGAATCGGTCGGACCTTGATGGGGGAGGGTCAGTCGGACCTCCGAAGGAAAGCGTCCGTTGGAGCTTCAACCGGAGCAGGTGCAGGAGTGGGTCAGGCGGACCTCCACCCCAGTGAGTCGGCCTTCCGAAGGAGATTGGTGGGTCGAACCTCAGCAGGAGTGGGTCAGGCGGACCTCCACCCTAGTGAGTCGGCCTTTCGAAGGAGATTGGTGGGTCGAACCTCAGCAGGAGTGGGTCAGGCGGACCTCCACCCAAGTGAGTCGACCTTCCGAAGGAGACTGGTGGGCCGGACCTCAGTAGGAGTGGGTCGGACGGACCTCTACTCCAGTGAGTCAGCCTTCCGAAGGAGACTGGTGGGCCGGACCTCAGCAGGACTGGGTCAGACGGACCTCTACTCCAGTGAGTCGGCCTTCTGAATGAGACTGGTGGGTCGTCGAAGCTTTGGTAGGGCGGTCAGGTTGGACCTCTGGAAAGGTGGTGGTCCGGTTTGCTGGTGAGCCGGTTGGGTACAATAGTTGGCCTTCAAGCGGTTCTGTAGCCTTGAAGGACGAAAGCATTACTTGCAATTAATGCGCCAGTCTTTAAAATGATGGCCAATCTGATCCGGCGTGCTGCAGTTAACCATCTTCCGCTCCGAATCTCTGCCCTTGGACAGGTGTCAGCGCCGTATTGGTGATGGTGGAAGAAGCAGTTAATGCCAGTACGGTGCAATGATGGGCTGCCAGCCTGTGTGGCCGCCATTCAAATTCCTATCACGACATGGCGAGTGGTGGGATCCGAGTGGTCGGCGTAGTGTCCGGAGCAGCCCATCCGCCGTTGGTTGGGCGGTTACGTGGATCATGATCAGATGCAATCTGGCGCATCCCTTCAGCTTTCCCATCGAATCGGGGAGTCGCACCGTTCGCCGCCAGGTTGCGACGCTCGAGGGGCGTTGGGAGGCCACCTCTTAGCACCTATAAAAGGAGGGGGAGGAGGCCCAAAGGGGGGGCCTTCCACTACATTTGCGTTCAAGGAAAAAGAGTCCTTCTCCCCTGTTGCTCTTGCTCCCTTAGGAAACCACAAAACCAGGTTAGTTCCGTATCCATCTTCTTCTCCTTTGTGGCCTCCATTAGAATGGCCTCTGGTAGTCAGAGTTCGGCCCGTGGGAATAGGAAACCAGGCCCGTACGATATTCCTTCGACCATGACCCGAGAGAGGGTGGAGAGCCTTAGGGTCATTTATAGCATCCCTTCTACCTTGCACCTGACCATCCCCAATCGTGAGGGGAGGGTGAATGGCCCACTGAACTTAGGAGCCCTTCCTATATACGAAGCCATCTGAAGGCCAGCCTTCGATTTCTACTTCACAGCTTCCTTATCCAGATTTTCAACTTTTATAGAATTATGCCCTCCCAACTGACCCCGAACAGTATTCGGGCAATCTGTGGCTTCGTGATCCTCTGTCGAGGGGCCAGAGTCGAGCCGAGGCCGTCTTTATTTTCCAACTTTTTTATTCTAAAATGGGACTTCCAAAGTCATGAATGGTGGGTGTTTAGCCCCCATCTTGGCCGGAAGATACTAGGGAGACTTCCATACTGTTGTACCGAACCGGCACCGGCAAACCGACCACCACGTTTCCGGAGGTCCGATCGGACCGCCCTGCCAAAGCTCCGACGACCCACCAGTCTCCTTCGGAAGGCCAACTCACTGGAGTAGAGATCCGTCGACCCACTCCTGCTGAGGTCCGGCCTTACCAGTCTCCTTCGGAAGGCCGACTCACTGGAGTAGAGGTCCGTCCGACCCACTCCTGCTGAGGTCCGTTCCACCAGTCTCCTTCGGAAGGCCGACTCACTGGGTGGAGATCTGCCTGACCCACTCCTGCTGAGGTTCAACCCATCAATCTCCTTCGAAAGGCCGACTCACTGGGATGGAGGTCCGCCTGGCCCACTCCAGTTGTATTGTTTATAATTGAAGCTGAATATATTAATGCTAAAAGTTACCGTGCTCAAATCTTTTGGATCAAATAATAGTTAGACTATGGTTTGTATTATAATAATATTCTGATTAGATATGATAATACTAATGCATTTAATTTAACAAAGAATCTTGCTCGGCATTCTAAATCTAAGTACATAGAAATCAGACATCCTTTTATTAAAAATTATGTTATTGATAATAATATTATTCTTGAATTTGTATCTACTAAAAATAAACTTGCTAATATCTTTACAAAATTCTTATACGAAGAAAGATTTTGTATAATTAGAAAAGGACCAGGCTTATGTGATATTTCTTCTTGAATGCTATGATTGATGAATGATCATTAAATTTGATTGGACCTAAGTTTTTGAATGATTGAATTTGATTTGAATAATCTTTTCTCTGACTTTGATGAAAATATTTTGAAGAAATTGAGATAGAATTTTCAATCCGATCCTGTATGAATATTTAAATTGGCTCTTATCGGTTCTTATTTCCCTTTTCCTCGGGGAAAAAGCTTGTTGTCATGCTGGTACATCCACATGTGCAAGTTGAGATGACAACAGTCCACCATCACTTTTTTCCCAGCATACAGAGTTTCCACTCATAGGTTATCCTCTTTTTTTTTTTTTTTTTGGTAAACAATAGGGACCATAAGTTATCTTTAACTGCTTTCTTTTGGATGGCTAAAGGGGTTGTTGTATCTCACCACAGCTTCTCATACTGTTCACGCACATGCACTGCACTGCTACAGGCCTGCTGGAACGCATGAAAGCAGCGTGAAATGGAAGAAGGTGTCGAAAGCGGAGGTGGTTGCTAAAGCTGAAAGTTATATAATGAAAGATCCTACATTCTTTTAAAAGCATGCAAGTTATGCAAAAGAGTCTAGAAATTTTCGCAACACATCCATGCCCAACGTACTGTCACACCTAAAATGAGAAGGAGACCGTCAAGAAGTGTACGATGCTATTAAATAGAGAAAATGATTTAACGCCTTCTTTCAATGATTAGAGGGAGAATGAGAGGTTTCGGGACTGGAAGAAAGTTGAGTTCTCAGCAAATGTAGGAAGTGAAGTGCAGTTTTATAAGTGAGCTTGCATCTGAATGTTTGAAATAAGTAGTGCATGCGGTATCTGTAATTGTGTTTCAAAGGTACAAGTTCCCGTCCGACTTTCGAATTATATATATATATATATGATCAGATAAACATGTTAACCAAAAAAAAAAAAAAAGTCCCAATATGCTAGGTTCTAATGAATCATAAATGTTTGTATATGTATATGTGTGTATGTATGTATGTATATCGAAGTCGGGAGAATCATGGAGTTAGGGTGTCTCTATTAAAGATTTCAACTTCCTTTTTTCTTTTGTGCGTGTGCGTGTGCGTGTGTGTGTGAGAGAGAGAGAGAGAGAGAGAGTTGCTACATCCATCAATATTTTGTGGAAGTTGTGAGGTTTATGGACATGCAGAAGAACGAAGAGTAGCATATATGAAACATAAAGATCAGGTCTTGTGGACAAGAATCCAACAGGATGTTCAACTACTGTACTGCCTTTCAATTAGGTTATAAGAGCCGACGTACCCACTTTAGCTGCTTGAAAATGTCCATGCCATATGGACTTCACGTCACGATTATCTTAAATCCCATTCCTTGCTTTGAGAATAAGCTAAAATCCTATCTTTCGGCGGGGAGAATAACTCGATTCTAGTTTCGTGCTTTTCCTCCATGCTTCCAAGGAGATCTCCTTCTTCATAGCCTCATTCCTTTTTTTTCTGAATTCATGTCTCATGCATTCAGGTAACTTGCAAGGAAGTTCAGAATATGTACTATACTTAGATTCTAGTCCAAGTCTAACAAATGTGTCGACTTGCCTGCTGGTAATGTTTATGGGCTTTAAGGGCTAATTAATTGAGGAGGGTGCCGTATCCAAAATTGCCTACAGTTCTTACGCAAGAACTTCCTGCCCGTTTGGCACACAGATTATGGATTATAAACTTGTGTGAGTGAACTTGAAGGATCTGGTCCTAAATCCTAGGCCCAACGGAGGAAAAATAAACAGGTTCTCTTTCATTTTTCTATGGTAGACAAGACAGTCTTCTCTCTCTTTTTTGGATCATGCAAATAATGTCGTCTCCCTCAAGCTAAATTAAAGATTCTGAAGGAAACCTAGATCCAACTCTAGTACTATCTTAGTTACTATATTCTGAGCAACTAGCTTTTGGCATTTTTAATTTGGTATCGTAATTAAATCAGTTTCTAGTTCAGATTACCTGGTAGAACAAACGAGCAAATATTGCTCAGAGGTAGCCTAAAGTGGGGATATTTTGGTTTACTTGCATGTGTTGAGGAAGACCCGTGGGAATAAAGTGTGCTTCCTTCCTACTGTGCTCATTCCTTGCTTCTTCGTAGATTATACCGATGGCTAAGGTCAGAAATGTATCTAGTAACCTATCAAGATTTGCATTTCCAGCATGTTTTGTCTCATAATAGGGTTAGGAGTGAAACATTGTTCACTTACAGGGATTATCTTCTCAACTTAGAGTTATGCTCTATTTCCAAACTCAGGCTGACGAGAATGTGGTTAGATGTTGATAAAATGATGATGTGAAGAACTGTTTTAATTTAAATTTTATTTTTCCCATAAATTATTGTGATATCAACTGAATCTTTATTATGCTCAACGGTGAAGCATTGGAGAAACTACAACATTTAGCAATAAAATAAGTAAGAGAAAGGGGACATGAAAATTATACATCAACAGTGAAGCAATGGAGAAACTAGAACATTTAGCAATAAAATAAGAAAGAGAAAGGGGACATGAAAATTATAAACCCTCGGAAGAAAAGTTAAGACAATAAAATCATTTTTTAAGTAAAGTATATAATACTATTAAACCCATTTAATGCAAAGGGCGTAGTTCAACCCTAGATTCTATATTAGAATTTTTGGTTGGGCATCTCTAACCATACAAGAACCGGAAGCAAGCAACCATTAATTATTGTTTTGCAGTCTAGGGCCATTAATTCACCTTTTCGTGGTCCAAGATATCTTATAGTAAGATCACTTGAACGACAACTTGCTATGGTTGTCTGCTGCCAACTATGGAGAGAGAGATGACTGACCATTGAAGTCCCCCATAGCTACTGCTTTGGCAAGGCTAGTGAGCCACTTCATTGAGTGGGGTTGAATCTAAATAATGCTAATTAGTACAGCAAAAGACTGGAAGAATACCGAAATAAAAAGGAAAAAGAGAAAAGAATAAGAGTAAATAATATTTATGTGGTTCAGTCTTTAACCTACGTTCACAAATAGAAATCATGCAAAAACTTTACTATACAAAAATTTGGATATTACATGGTATAAAATTGTCTCACAAACTTTAGTCTTTTATACACCCACTCTTTAGAACTATCAATTCCACTCCTTTCTTGGGGTTACAATATCAATATATATATAATAAAGTAAGTTTATTTAAATTGAAACTGATATTTCAACAATAATTAGTTTAGGCCAAAATATAGCTAATGTCGTAAGTTGATATGGACTTGGTATTTTAAGTAAATCTTCTAAAAATATATGATATGGATTTTTCCTTTTAGAACTTGTAAACTCTAAGACATACTTGTTGCCGCCAAGATCGCCGTGGCCCGTAGCTGCTACCGGCGCCGGAGTGCGCTCCCTTCACTGCCCGACGTCTTCTGCTCCTGGACCTGCGAAACAGGGATTAGAGACCCGGGCCGAGGTTTCCAGACGGGGGCACTTCGACGGTCAAGTCAGTGACGATTCAGGGAAACAAATCCTCCTGGTCGGGGGCCCCTCTTGGTGGACTCCACACTAGGAGGAGTGAAAGTTGTGTGTGAAGATGAAAACGTAGTAGGGAGAGAATGATAGCAGGGACAGAGGGGTTCCCTATTCCTCTGCCTCTCCTTGTTTCCCTCTCATTTTCCTTCACTGTGGTAGTGGTGGTGGCGCTTCACCCTCTTGGTTGAGCTTACGCTTGTATTGGTGGTCGATTGCTGTTGTTACCTTCCACCTTTCGGGGGTGTCGACTGTTCTTTATAGTTAAAAATTGGTCGTTAGGCACTTGCCTTGGGATCTTCGCTGGGTTGGCAGGCGCGTGCGGCCAGATTCCGTGACCATGGATGAGACATCTTTCTGACAGGTGGTAAGGGAAGCTTCTATTCGTTCTGACATCCCCTCCAGTCATCCCATTCCGGGAAGCTTGGTAGAGCCTCGATCCGGGGTCGCCGCCCTAAGGGTTCGTGCTTTCTGGCTGGCCCATCTCCTAGAAGTACGGTCAAACAGATAGTTATGACGGTATGGGGGGCGCCGTTCCGTAGTCCTCGGGCGGCTCGCCGGTGTATCGGGATGGCAAGGCTTGCTCCGGTCTGGATGGTCCGAGCTTATATGGTCACCTTGATGGAGGAGGAAAGAGTGCGGGCCCGGTCCAGAGGGCGCACGCTCGGAGAGGCTCCACGTTGGCGAGTGAGCGCTGAGCTCGACCTCGACCACAGGGCTCTAACCTCCGAGGGTCTCGCTCTGGAGGGCGAAAGCGAACCCGGTCCAGAGGGCGTGCACTCGGAGAGGCTCCACGTTGGCGGGTGAGCACTGAGCTCGACCTCGACCACAAGGCTTTAACCTCTGAGGGTCTCGCTTTGGAAGGCAGAGGATGGACTCGGTCCAGAGGGCGCGTGCTCAGAGAGGCTCCACGTTGGCGGGTGAGCGCTGAGCTTGACCTCGACCATAGGGCTCTAACCTCCGAGGGTCTCGTTCTAGAGGGCAAGGACAACCCAATCCAGAGGGTGTGCGCTCTGAGAGGCTCCACGTTGGCGGGTAAGCACTGAGCTCGACCTTGACCACTGGGCTCTAACCTCCGAGGGTCTCGCTCTGGAGGGCAGAGGGCGGCTTCGGTCTAGGCATCCGAGCTCGCGGGCCCGACCTGACGGAGGACGGAGCTCGGCTCGTTGCCTTGAGGGAGCTCAGCTCAACTCGGCAGAACAGTCCGGGCTGAGGTGTTGCCTTGGCGTCTGACGTGGCGGTCTCCTTTGACGTGGTGCCTGTCAGCTACCCATATCAGCGGTCTCGCCACATCATTTGCCCCCCACTCCCGAGGCTCGTTAGTGCGCGGTGCTCGGGCTGAAGGAAGTAATGGTGGTGCTGACGTGGAAAGGCAAAATTTAGCACGATGATGGCCGTGGTTGCCGGCGCTTCGAGGGATGGCCTTGCCGCTAGTGTGGAGGTGCCACGTGGCCATGTTCGAGGAGTAGTTCATGTGGGTACAGAATTCTGAGCAGCTGGGATTCCCTTTTCACCGATGGGCAGCACGTGGTGTGGATCCGTTGGCGAGGGGGTCATGACAGCGCAGATTTGATGGACCCTTTCGAAGCGAAAAGAAAATTTTTACTCAAAATTCTCATCCTTCCAAATCCTTCATGCTTGTTGCAGTACCCGGACCCTTCCTTCTCCACGATCCGCTTTCGTTCTTCTCTTCTCTAGGGAACCAGATTGGCCCTGTTCTTTTTCCTCCTTTCCCATTGGGGTGAGCTCCTTCTTCTTAGGTCTAGTCCTCCTTGCAGGATGTCTTGTCCCGATCCTTCCATCCAAGGGATAGTGCTTTCCTCCTCCGACGAGGAGTCGGACATAGTTTAGGATTAGCAGGAGACTGGCCCTTCCCGCCCCCCCCCCCCCAGTCTATTAGGGAAACGGGGGCGGCTTCTTTTCGTCCTACCTGTCTTCCTTTCCTACTCAAACCAGCTCCTGAGTCTATCCGGTCAACAGGTCCGGGCGGGGTTGCTTCGGCGATTTCCGCCATGGAGCTGGGGGCCATCCGGATGCCTATGGCATCCCATCTTCTGTTTGGCTCATGATCCCAGCCCCGAGGAGCGGTCACTTCCAGTGGCCTGGGCCATCTCGCCTTTTATGAGGAGACCTTCTGCGGGGGTCTCTGATTTTCCTTTTACCCCTTCTTCCTATCTGTTCTGAGCAATTACCGTTTAGTTCCCACATAGTTGGTGTCGAACGCCATCAGGGTCATCTTCTCCTTCATTGTACTCTGTCATGTCCACGGGTTTGTCACCCGGTTCTCCTTGTTCAGGGCATTTTTCATCCTGAAACGCCACCCGACTGAGGATGGGTGGTGGTCCTTGTCCTCTCGCCCAAAGGGCATAAGATTCGAGCTCCCCTCTTCCATCAAAGGGTGGAAGAGCAAATTTTTCTTCGCGGATGTCGAGGGGGTCGACTGGGCTTGGAGCGACTGGATCGGTCCCCTAACCGGATCTTCGCGGTTGATGCAGCTGATCAGGACAATTATGAGTAGCTTTGCACCATCCAGATCCCCTCTCTGGAGGTCCTGCTATAGGAGCAGAACCTTTCTGATGCCAGGGTGGACCCATCGACGGGGTCGGGTGAGTCCAATTCTTTCCTCCATATATGTTTTTCCTTTTCTTCACTTTAGGCCAACCCATTTGGCTCCTGTGCACAGGGATGATCTTCTCGGAGGGCAACCCATTGCCAATCTCCCGGAAAAGGCCACCCATCGAGGTGGCCACTGAGCCTCCCCCGAGGCGGGCCCGGGTTGAGGGCATGCCGGTGTCTGCCTCCGCCATGCCAGCCGCCCCGAGGGGGAAGGAGGCCGAGGGACGGACGAGTTCACAGGCTGAACCCCCCATTCTGGAGCCCGAGGCGACTGCCCAGGTTGATGCTGTTGTCGCTGTCGCACCGCCCTGCTCTCTGGGTCCGAGGATGGTTGAGGCCGAGGGGGGAAAGGCCCATGCTGGAGCTCCTCCCGTGATGGGGGCTCCAACCACGACGGCGCCGGGTCCCCGACCGGTTCCTGGGGGTCCTACCACCGGAGGGATGGGCGCACCTGTCCCCCGAGAGAGCAGGAGGAACGAGGCTAGGCGCTGCCTCATGTTCAAGCTGGGGCCAGAGAGCTCCTTGGCTGACAACCGTGCCCTAGCCGCTCGCATGATGGATTTCTCCATCCAACCATGCGACCGGGAGGAGATGGATGGGCTACCGGTGGGAGACATGATCGATAGCATCTTTCCCCATCTCTGCACGGTAAGCAACTCCACTTTTTTCCTCTCCTTCTTTTTTCTCCTTCTTCCTTTTTTTTTTTTGAACTCCCCATATGATGCAGATGGGTGTCGAGGCCCTTTTCATCAGAGCTGCTGCTGAAAATTGGGAGCGAGCTGAGCAGCAACAGGCGGCAGAGATCGCGTCACTGAAGGCTGACCTGAAGGGGAGGGCCGACTCCAAAGGGATGCTTGACTGACGGGTCAAGGATCTCGAGAGGCAGCTCACCTACTCTGAGGGACGAGCGAAGGAGCTCCAGGAGTGCCTCGACCGCGAGCAGGAGCAGTCGAGGAAGAAGGCCGAGGAGCTCGCCGATGCCGAGCGGCGGTTGGGCATGTTCAACGCCGAGACGGCCCGGTAGAAGGGGATCGCCCAGTCCCTCCAGGCCCGGAAGGCAACAAAGAAGGAGAAGTCGACCGTGGCCCAGAGGGCAGCCAAGGAGGCAGCCAGGTCAGTTGTGGATGCCAGGCACGAGGTGGCCGCAACGAGGAAGGAAGCCGAGGAGGCAGTTGCAAGGTACGGGGTCTCGGAGGAGTTCCTCACCGAGATCCAACAGACGGCGTCGGACTCCTTCTTTAAGGGCTTCATATACCTGCGCCTCCTGGTTGAGGGGTTCGTCTCGGTCGAGGGCCGTAGCCGCCTCGACTATCTCGGCACTTCAGACCAGGAGGCGAGCGCTGAGGAGGCGTTGCTCCCGAGTCTTCTACGCCAGTCGAGGTCAGGGTCGTGCCATCTGAACCCGGAGCCGCGCAGCCGGAAGTCCCTGCTGATGGAGACTCCTAGACCGGCAGTCCAGTCGGGCAGTTGTTGTTTTTATTCCCTTTGTACTTTGTCTCTTTTCTGTACTTGGCAGGGCCACCCGGCATGTTGGGGGCCCGCAGGATGCTTGTAACTGATACTCAATCAATAAAGCTTAAGCTTTCTCGGAACCATTTTCTTTGTCTGGCTCTTCCTTTCTTTCTCTCTTTCTTTCACTCCCCTTCTTCTTTTTCTTTCCTTTTGATGAGTGGGGAGATCAGAGAGGAGGGCCTCGCCTCGCGTGGAGTTGAGTTGTTAGACTTCAACGCCGGCAAGTTGGGCGCAAGCTGATGGCACTTGAGAGCTGCTTGGCTCGAAGGTACTGCATGGCTCGAAGGTCCCTTGGCCGAAGATCTGAGCTCCGGTCTTGGGCTGGCGCCCAGGAGTTGGCTCGGGAACGTTGATGACTGAGAGCTGCGTGGCTCGAAGGTCTCTTGGCCAGAGATCTGAGCTCCAGTCTTGGGCTGGCATCCTGGAGCTGGGCTCGGGGACGTTGATGACTGAGAGCTGCGTGGCTCGAAGGTCCCTTGGCCGGAGATCTGAGCTCCGGTCTTGGGCTGGCCTCCTAGAGCTGGGCTCGGGGATGTTGATGACTGAGAGCTGCATGGCTCGACGGTCCTTGGCCGAAGATCTGAGTTCCGGTCTTGGGCTGGCATCCTGGAGCTGGGCTCGGGGACGTTGATGATTGAGAGCTGCATGGCTCGAAGGTCCTTGGTCGGAGATCTGAGCTCCGCTCTTAGGCTGGCATCATGGAGCTGGGCTTGGGGACGTTGATGACTAAGAGCTGCATGGCTCGACGGTCCCTTGGCCGGAGATCTGAGCTCCGGTCTTGGACTGGCATCCTGGAGCTGGGCTCGGGGATGTTGATGACTGAGAGCTGCATGGCCTGAAGGTCCCTTGGCCGGAGATCCGAGCTTCGGTCTTAGGCTGGTGTCCTGGAGCTGGGCTCGGGGACGTTGATGACTGAGAGCTGCGTGGCTCGATGATCCCTTGGCCGGAGATCTGAGCTCCGGTCTTGGGCTGGCATCCTGGAGCTGGGCTCGAGGACGTTGATGACTGAGAGCTGCATGGCTCGAAGGTCCCTTGGCCGGAGATCTGAGCTCCGGTCTTGGACTGGATGATGGTAGCTTTATTGCTGTGTTTCCCTCTTGTTCTCTTTCTTTCTTCCCCTCTCCTTTTTGATGAGCGGGGAGATCAGAGAAGAGTGTCCTTGCCGTGCTTCCCTCTTGTTCTCTTTCTTTCCTTCCCCTCTCTTTCTTTCTTTCTTTTTCTTCTTTCTTTTCTCTCCTTTTTTCTTTTCTTTTTTTTCTTTTTTTTTTGAGTGGGGAGATTAGAGAAGAGGGTTCTTACCATGTTTCCCTCTCATTCTCTTTCTTTCCTTCCCCTCTCATCTTCTTTTAGAGTGGGAGATCAGAGAAGAGGGTTCTTGCCGTGTTCCCCTCTCGTTCTCTTTCTTTCCTTCCCCTCTCATCTTCTTTTCGAGTGGGGAGATTAGAGAAGAGGGTTACAAGACTTGATTGCCTTGGAGCTAGGCTCGAGGCCTTCCTGGCCGGAGAGCTTGGCTCCGGTCCAGGGATTGCCTGAGGGCTTGGCTCAGGTCTTTAGCGCCTTGGAGCTAGGCTCGAGGTGTTGATGGGAGCTACTTGGTTCCAAGATCTCTTGGTGTCTTGGAGCTGGGCTCGAGGTGTTTGAGATCGAGAGCGGCTTGGCTCAAAGATCCCTTGGCCGAAGATCTGAGCTCCGATCTTGGGTCGGCGTCCTGGAGCTGGGCTCAAGGACGTTGATGATTGAGAGCTACGTGGCTCGAAGATCCCTTGGCCGGAGATCTGAGCTCCGGTCTTGGGTCGGTGTCATGGAGCTGGGCTCGGGGACATTGATGACTGAGAGCTGCGTGGCTCGAAGATCCTTTGACGTCCTGGAGCTAGGCTCGGGGATGCTTGAGATTGAGAGCTGCATGGCTCGAAGTTTCCTTGACGTCCTAGAGCTAGGCTCGGGGATGCTTCAGGTTGAGAGCTGCATAGCTCGATGATTCATTGATGTCCTGGGACTAGGCTCGAGGATGCTTAGATTGAGAGCTGCATAGCTCGAAGTTCCCTTGACGTCCTGGAACTAGGCTCGGGGATGCTTAGATTGAGAGCTACATGGCTCGAAGTTCCTTGACGTCCTGGAGCTAGGCTCGGGGATGCTTCAGGTTGAGAGCTGCATGGCTCAATGATTCCTTGACATCTTCGAGCTAGGCTCGAGGATGCTGTTGGACTTTTCTTGCAAGACAGATAGACACTTGCGCAAGAAAAAAATCATTGTCATTATTATTATAGCTGGGAAACTTTACACTATTGATAGTATTTCCACAAGTTGCAGGCATTCCACGTTCTGGGAAATTTGACGCCGTCGAGATCTTCAAGGTGGTAGGCCCCTTGTGAGAGGGCCTCAGCTACTTTGTAGGGGCCTTCCCAATTCGGTGAAAGCTTGCTACACTCCCTGGGCTGGGACGCCTCCGCCCGTCGTAGCACCAAATCTCCGGGCTTGAAAGCTTTTGGCTTGACGCGGGCATTGTAATACCGGGCCACTTGTTGCTGGTAGGTCGCCATTCGAAGCCGGGCCTTGTCCCTCGCTTCTTCAAGAAGGTCCAGATTAAGCAGGAGGTGTGCTAAGTTTCGAGCTTCGTCATACTGCTGCACCCGCAACGTGGGCACGCCAAGCTCGACCGGGACAACGGCTTCGACATCGAAAACAAGGCTGAAGGGCATCTCGTTTGTCGCCGTCCTGGGCATTGTGTGGTAGGCCCACAGGATGCTTGGGAGTTCTTCTGCCCACCTACCCTTAGCTTGGTCCAGCCTGGTCCTGAGTCCTTGAAGGATGGTCCGGTTAGTCACCTCGGCTTCTCCATTTGTTTGAGGGTGAGCCACTGAGGTGAACCGATGTTGGATGCCGTGCTCGGCGCAGAATCCTTCGAACTCGCGATTGTTGAACTATCGCCCGTTGTCAGTGATGATACAATGGGGGAGCCCGAAGCGGCAAATGATTGACTTCCAGAAGAATTGGTGGACATTGGCTTCCATGATCCGAGCTAGCAACTCTGCTTCGACCAACTTGGTAAAGTAGTCGATCGCCACCAGTAGGAACTTTCGCTGCCCCGGTGCTGGGAAAAATGGTCCCAAGACATCCATTCCCCACTGAGCAAAATGCCAAGGAGCTGAGAGTTGGGAGATCGGCGCCGCCGACTGGCGCTGTATATTTGCGTGGTGCTGGAACTTGTCGCACCTTTTTACAAAGTAGACAGAGTCCTCCTCATGGTCTCCCAAAAGTATCCCTGACGGAGAGCTTTATAAGCCAGTGTCCTCCCTCCTATGTGGTTCCCGCAGAGGCCTTCATGTATTTCTTGGAGCACGAAGGTTGCCTCGGCGGGCCTGAGGCATTTCAGGAGTGGGTAGGAGTAAGATTGGCGGTAGAGCTGGCCCTCCATCAAGACGAACCGAGAGGCTTTCTTCTTGACAAGGGCAACTTCTGCGCGATCTTTGGGCAAGGTGCCATTAGTGATGTACCGGACGTATTTGTCCATCCAGGTCGGCTCGGGGGTGACTTGATGCACCTTTGCCGAGCTCTCGTAGCTGGGACTTTAGACGTACTCGATGTAGGTGCATCCTAGCGACGAGTCCGGCAAGGTCGCGAGCCTAGACAGTGCATCCGCGCGTGCATTCTCCCCTCGGGGGATGTGGAAGATGCTGAAGCATCGGAGGCCCGTCGTGCTTGCACAGACCTGCTCCAGGTACTTCATCTTCTGGGCATCCCTCGCTTCATATTCTTCGGAGACTTGTCCGGCGACCAGTTGGGAGTCGGTGAAGACTTTCAAGTCCCGCACACCCAGCTCACGGGAGACTCTCAGGCCCGTGAGGAGTGCCTCGTACTCCGCTTGGTTATTGGTAACGGCGAACTTGAAGCGAAGGGCGCATTCCGACACAACCCCATCGCTGTTGGTTAGTATGAGGCCCGCTCCGCTCCTGCCAGAATTGGATGCTCCATCTACATGGAGGATCCAGGGCTCTTCTCCTGGCCCGGGCTCTGTTGCTATCTGCTCTAGCTCCTCGACGAACCCGATGCACTCGACCATGAAGTTGGTTAGGACTTGGGCCTTTTGTGAAGACCTCGATCGGTACGCTATGTCGAATTTGTTGAGCAGCAGGGACCACTTAGCCAACCTCCCAGATGTCTCGGGTCAGGTGAGGATGGTCCTCAGCGGCTGGTCCGTCATGACCACTATTGGGTGTGCTTGGAAGTAGGGCTTGAGGTGCTTAGCATACATTATTAGTGCAAAAATGAGTTTCTTGGAGCGAGTATACCTGATCTCCGCGTCACGGAGGATTTTGCTGATGTAGTATACCGGCTTTTGAGATTTGTCCTCGTCTGTGCAGACGAGAACCGAGCTGACAGCTCCCGGTATGATGACCAGGTATAGCAAAAGCTCCTCTCCCTCCTCCGGCCTGGAGAGCAACGGGGGGGATGCAAAGAAGTTCTTCAGCTCCTCGAAGGCTGTCCTACACTCCTCAGTCCAGGTGAAGTCGTGCATCTTGCGCAGCGCCTTGAAAAATGGCAGGCAACGATCAGCCAACCTCGAGATGAATCTGCTGAGGATGGCGACACGTCCCGTCAGGTGCTGGACCTGCTTCTTAGAGGTCGGGTGTTCCATGTCGACGATGGCTTGGACTTTTTCCGGGTTTGCACGATGCCCCTCTGGGTGACCATGAAGCTGAGAAATTTTCCTGCAGCCACCCCAAAGGTGCACTTCGTCAGGTTCAGCTTCATCCGATGTTGCCATAGGTTGTGGAAGGATTCGGCGAGGTCAACTGCATGGCTCGAGCCCGGCTTGCTCATGACGAGCATGTCATCCACATACACCTACATGTTGCGGTCGATTTGGTCCTTGAAGACCTTGCTGACCAGTGCTGATAGGTGGTCCCTACATTCTTCAGACCAAAAGGCATCATCTTGTAGCAGTATGTCCCTTGGTCAGTAACGAAGGCGGTGTGCTCATCGTCTTCTGGATGCATGCAGATCTGATTATACCCGGAGAACGCATCCATGAAGGAGAGCAGCCGGTGGCCTGAGGTGGCGTCCACTAGCTGGTCGATCTTCGGGAGAGGAAGCTGTCCTTCGGGCATGCTTTATTGAGGTCGGTGTAGTCTACACAGATCCTCCATTTGCCATTGTTCTTCCTGACCATTACTACATTCGCTAGTCAGCTCGGGTATTGGACCTCTCGAACAAAATCGACAGCCAGGAGTTTATCAACTTCCTCCTTGATAGCTGCCTGTCTCTCTGGGGTGAAACTTCTCTTCTTCTGCCGAACTGGTTTGTGCTTTGGATCGACACTCAATTTGTGGGTAATGATGTCAGGAGGGATACCTAGCATATCCGCCGTCGTCCAGGTGAACACATCTACGTTCGCCCGCAGGAATTCCAGCAGTTAGGCCCTCTCCTCCTCAAGTAGCTGGGCTCCGATCTGTACTATCTTCGTGGGGTCATCTCCAAGCGGGTAGGAAAGTAGGCACTCGATCGGGCCTCCCCTGGGGTCTTAGGCCCTCTAGTCGAGGTCATCCGCACTGGGGTCATCCTGGGAGACCCTGGCCCCTGGAAGGGTCTGGAAATAATGCTGCACCAGCTGGGGTGCTCCCCTCATTTTTCCGACACTGTAGGGAGTTGGGAACTGTAAAAGTAGCCTCTTGGTGGAGACAACGGCGTCAAGCAGGTTAAGCCCGGGCCGACCCAATATCACGTTGTAGGCAGAAGGGAGTCTTACAACCGTGAAAGTCATCATGACGGTGCTATGCCGAGGTGGGGTTCTGGCAATGACTGGGAGAGTGATTTCTCCTTCTACCCTCACAGAGTCGCCCGTGAAACCAACAAGGGATGTGTGTATAGGCTTAAGCTGATCGGGGGAGAGAATTCATCCTGAGGAAGGCATCATAAAAAAGCACGTCTGTGGAGCTTCCACTATCAACCATGTTACGCTTTACAGGGTGCTTCGCGATCATTATCTCGACCACCACAGCATCATTGTTTATATTTTTCCCCCCGTCTTCTCCTTCCCTCATAAAGGGGAGTACATTCTCAGAGTCCTCTGCCTCCCGAGCCCTCTTGGGTGCACGTGCAGCTCCCCAAGAGATCATGCCCACCGGCTTCTCGGTGGGGCGGTTGTCGATGGTTGGAGCTGGCGGAAGGGCAATGAGCGCCTGGGACTCCACTTGAGGTCTGCCCCCCACGAACCTTTTGAGGTACTTGATGAGTTCCTCAATCTCCCACTTGAGGTTGCGGCATTCCTCGATGTCATGACCGTGGTCAAGGTGAAAGCGACAGTACTTTATCTTGTCATAGTCAGTGGAGGTCCTCAACGGAGACGGGCATCTCAGGTAGTCCTCGCCCTCATCTCGATAAGGATTTTTGTTCTCGGGGCGAGGAGTGGGGTGTAACCCTCCTCAGGAATGGGAGTCCCTCTCAGTCTTGGTCGGTCCCTCCGGGAGCTCGGAGCCTGGGGTGCCAACTTCCGGGTTCCGGATGCTTCGACGGGGGCCACTTCTTCAAGGATCCTCTGTCGAGCTCCCGCCTCATACGATTCGCCTCCTCGGTGCGGATGTACTTTTGGTCCCAGAGAAGGAGCTCGGAATAGGTCTTGGGGGGCTTCTTATCCAGCGAGTAGGTCAGGCGGGAGGTCTTGAGCCCTTGCTTCAGTGCCAGCATGGCGACTGGCTCTTCAAGATTACAGATATCCAACGTGGTGGCCTTGAAGCGGGCCACGTAGTCCCGCAAGGGCTCACGATCCTGCTGTCGGATGGAGAAGAGGCTATCTGCCTCTCGTGGCAACTTCCTGCAAGCGTTGAAGTGAGCCACGAACTTCTGTCCTAGTTGGGCGAAGGAGCTGATCTCTCCGGCTCCAAATGGGTGAACCATACCCGGGCTGCCTTCCGGAGAGTAGCAGGAAAAGCGACACAGAGGAGAGCGTCGATGGCCCCTGGACCCTCATGAGGGTCCGATAGCTTTCCAGGTGATCCAGGGGATCGGTGGTCCCATCGTAGGCATCCACCTGCAGCATCCAGAACCAGTGCGGAATCGGCTCTGCTTGGATTTCTTAGGAGAACAGAGGACGGGCATCGTAACCCGCTAGCTCACTAACGGAGCCCTACATGCTGGCAAACCGGCAGGCAAACTCCGCCAGCTTGCATTCATGTTCCTCCAGGCGCCTTTCCGTCGCGCGCCTGACGGCTTCATCAGTGGACCCCTCCGCCGAAGGAGATGGAGAAGGTGACATGGGTGCACGGCATCCGTGGTAGGGGGTCTTGCTTTTTCTGCCTCGACGGGGTCTGGGCACCTCCCGACCGAAGTTTGGCGAGCGGCTCTCCCTGTCGGCAAAGCCGGCTCGTTGTCTTTTCGCCGGAGCTTGGAGGCTGCCCCGGTTGTCTATAGTGGCCCATAGTTGCGATGGCCTTCCTTGGAAGGAGTGCAGGCTGTCGCGGGGAGCTGCGACGTGAGCTGCCGGAGTCCCTGGCTGCTGGTGGGTAGCCACGGACCGGTGCTGGTGCACCGTCGTGGCAAGGACTTGCATTTGCTGGGCGAGTGCAGTCAGTTGGGCTTCCGGCGGAGGTGACTGAATCAAAATAGGCTGCTCCACTTCTTGGCGGTGCGGGTTCCCCTGGGAGGGGGAGTCCCCTGCACAACTGGTGGAAGCCTTCCTTGCCCTTGTTGTCACCATCCTCCCACCGGGCTTGCCTATGAAGAGAGAAGGGCTTAATCCGCCCCCCTACCTGGAGCACCAATCTGTTGCTGCCAAGATCATCATAGCTCGTAGCTGCTGCCGGCGCCGGAGTACGCTCCCTTCATTGCCTGGCGGTCCTCTGCTCCTGGACCTACGAAACAGGGATTAGAGACCCAGGCCGGGGTTTCCGGCGGGGGCACTCCGACGGTCAAGTCAATGACGATCCAGGAGAATAGATCCTCCTGGTCAGGCCCCTCTTGATGGACTCCGTACTAGAGGAGTGAAAGTTGTGTGTGAAGACGAAAATGTAGCAGGGGGAGAATGATAGCGGGGATAGAGGGGTTCCCTGTTCCTCCACCTCTCCTTGTTTCCCTCTCGTTTTCCCTTCACTGTGGTAGTGATAGTGGCGATTCGCCCTCTTGGTCGAGCTTGCACTTGTGTTGGTGGTCGATTGCTGTTGTTACCTTCCCCCTTTCGAGGGTGTCGACTATTCTTTGTAGTTGAAAATTGGCCGTTAGGTGCTTGCCTCACGATCTTTCTCTGGGCTGGCAGGCGCGTACAGCAGGATTCCGTGCCGTGGACGAGACGTCTTTCCTGACAGGTGGTAAGGGAAGCTTCCATTCGTTCTGACATCCCCTCCGGTCACCCCATTCCGGGAAGCTTGGCAGAGCCTCGATCTGGGGTCACCATCCTAGGGGTTCGTGCTTTCTGGCTGGCTCATCTCCCTGGAAGTACGGCCAGACATGTAGTTATGGCAGTATGGGAGGCGCCGTTCCGTAGTCCTCGAGCAGCTCGTCGATGTCCCGGGATGGCAAGGCTTGCTCCGGTCTGGATGCTCCGAGCTCGTGTGGTCACCTTGATGGAGGAGGGAAGAGTGCTGACCTGGTCTAAAGGGCGTACGCTCGGAGAGGCTCCACGTTGGCGAGTGGGCGCTGAGCTCGACCTCGACTACAGGGCTCTAACCTCCGAGGGTCTCGCTCTGGAGGTGGAAAGCGGACCCGGTCCAGAGGGCGCGTGCTCGGAGAGGCTTCACGTTGGCAGGTGAGCACTGAGCTCGACCTCGACCACAGGGCTCTAACCTCCAAGGGTCTCGCTCTGGAGGGCAAAGGACGGACCCGGTCCAAAGGGCGCGCGCTCGGAGAGGCTCCACGTTGGCGGGTGAACGCTGAGCTTGACCTCGACCACAGGGCTCTAACCTCCGAGGGTCTCGCTCTAGAGGGCGGAGGACGGACCCGGTCCAGAGGGCGCGCGCTCGAAAAGGCTCCACGTTGGTAGGTGAGTGCTGAGCTCAACCTTGACTACAGGGCTCTAACCTCCGAGGGTCTCCAGAGGGCAGCTTCGGCCTAGGCGTCCCGAGCTCGTGGCCCGACCTGGCGGAGGACGGAGCTCGGCTCGTTGCCTTGAGGGAGCTCAGCTCAGCTCGGCAGAATAGTCCGGGCTGAGATGTTGCCTTAGTGTCCGACGCGACGGTCTCCTTTGACGTGGCGCCTGTCAGCTATCCACGTCAGCGATCTCGCCATATCAATACTCAATAATTATTAATAAAGAGCTTATATCTAAATTATGTAATCTAACCATCATCAAGCATACTCAGTAGATTTCATTTCTATTTTGTTTTTTGTTTATTATATTTAATATATAAATCAGGTAGAAGGACACTTTCCTCTATTTTTCATAAAAAAAAGAGAGCATTTGAGGCATGCTTTCAAGCACCTTCTGTGCTAGACTTCAAGAGAATCATATGATCTTCATTTTCCTTTCCCTGATTTTTGAATCATACCTACCTGACAAACCGAACAAACTTTTTGTCATCTCATTTCCTCTGCTCTTTATTCCTTTCTTATTCCACAAAAGTATGGACAAACATCAAACGAGAAGGCGTTCGGTAAGCCAAACAATATTGCTTTAAATCATAGAACTCCATATTACCATGAATACTATTCTAATGGCTTCACTAATATGTAGATCCGTCAGTCCTGAGAGGACAAGGCTTCGATCTATACAGGAAGAAATCCATGATCGTAGCCTGCAAATTATAACCATTTCACCGTATTAAAAATGCAATTACCCGTAAATCGAAAAGAAAAATCAAAAACGTAATGGTTTAGTGCCCATTATTACATCCAGCGATTCTAATTGCTCGATTCAACAAATCTATCGTTACCGCTAAGATGATAGTCCGGTTGGTAGAGATCTTATCTCACTATCGATCGTGGATTCGATCTATGATTTCAGCGATGACTCGATTAAATCCAGGAATATTACCTGACGGGACAGGGATCGGTAGGAATAGCTATACCGAAATTTATTCTCCTATTTTTTTTTAATAAAAAAATTAGTGTTATCTCTAAAACTTTCTGGTTTATGAAAGATTAGTAAACGGAAGCAACAAAGCACAGTTATCCGGGGAATCGACGGTGGAAACACTAGCTGGATTGCATGGAGCTATGGTCAAGTACAAGAAGCTTAAGAACCCCACGGGAATATGGCGAGGCCAAACGAGTACAGAAGACCATGAGATGTTAGTTGGCATGCCTTGGACTTTTGCCTCGAGGGGGCATGCAGTTGGAGAGTTGACACCAACATGATGTTCGGGAGCACCAAACGTCCTTTGGGGCACCTTGATCTCTGCCCTGTGGCAGTAGTAACTCCCACACCACCCTCCCCTTATCACTAAGGTGGCACCCAATGGAAGTACATTTTTTTTTTTTTTTTTTTTTTTTTTTTTTTACTTCTTGATGTATCATAGAATAATGATAAGAGGAGGGTCCATCAGACAAAAAAAAGTCCCTCAGGGAGATGTTTTTGCCGGTGTAGTTTCTGTTGGTAGTTGGTAGGTCTAATCAATCGTACTAACGTTGTTATAATCCAGAATGCAATTCCTTCCGTTGTATCCGGAAGGTAATTTTCTTTAATTTTTTATCATATAAAAATTCTGGATGTTTATCGTAATACAGCAATCATTTATTTAATTAAATTAATAATAAGATGGTAATTCAGTCGATACTAATTATGGTTTATATATCTCGCATCTAAAATTTAAATCATAATTAAAATCAATTAAATAAAAAAATTATCCTAGATACTTAAACGTGCATGATAGAATTAGCTATTAAATCAATTAATATTTTGATAGGACTCGAATGAATGATGACATATTCATCAATGTAATGAAAAATTGCTTATCCATCTTTATTGTCGCCATGCAAAAAAAATCCTTCAATAAAATAAAAGCTGTTATGATATGTATAGAGAGGATAGCTACGTTGATTATTTCCATTCCTTGTCTTATCAAAAAATAATAATAAATTAACAGCATGCTTAAAACATATTTGGCATTACTTAAATAAATATTTTTTAATTTTTAATAAAAAAAGTAAATAATATTAAATAATATTTTTATAAAAATAACTTTATATAAAAATTAGAGAAAATAATTTTAAAATATTTAAGTTTTAATTGGAACGGAATATAAAATAGAAGCAACACGAAATACACCATCATGTAGACGTTAATATTTGTAGCACACCTGCATTTGGACCACTTAAAATCTAGCGAGCAATTTATATGTTTTGATGAAAAATAAAAGAATATTTTAGGTGGCGTGCTCTCATTTCTTCGTTACTTAAAATAATAAAAAATATTATTTATAGGTTGGGGAATATCAAACTGGGGAAAGGGTGGCCAGTGGCACTAGCTAGCCAAACTTCCCGAGAAATGTTTTCCCTGGGACCCAAAAAAAAAAAAAAAATCATTACTTACGGGTGAAACCTACCATTACGTGGAAAGGGGGGGCGGGGGTTGCTTTCCATCCAACAACCGACGAGGGCAACCTCAGATCCCCACCACCAAACTCGGTCCGAGTGCGGTCCTCTCAACGTTCCAAACTTGCTTCTCGCAAGCATCCAATCGAACCATTTTCGGACATGTCAATCTTCCTTCGTTTTTTTCTCTCTTATAAAAAAAAAATTTATGTATACATAAATTCTGATAAAAAAAAAAATCATACAACCTGATTAAATTAAATAAATTTTATTTTAAACATACATTCAATATTATAATTTTATTTTTAAAAAAAGATTTAAATAATAAAAATATCTTTTTTATAAAAAAATTATAATATCCATTCGTTTAGATTATAACTGTTGCTGCCTACACCGTCATGGCCTGTAGCTGGAAACCGACCTCGAATACCTGTCTCGTCACACGGGAATCTGCCTGCGTACTCGGACCTGCAAAACAAGGAAGACCCGGGTCGGGGATCCCGGCGGGGGCACTCTGATGATCAAGTCAGTGACGATCTAGGAGAACAGATCCTCCCCCGTGGGCCCCTTTGCTCGGACTCCATACTTGGAGGAGAATATTTGGTTTGAAATAAAGAGAATGGAGCTAGGGTAGGAGCAGCCGAGGAGAACTCGAGCCTTGTGGCTGTGTCCGTCAAGACCCTTCCAGTGAGTCTCCGGTAGCCCAAAGCGCTTGGTGTCTCGGTGGCTCTCCTATGTGCAGCCCTCTCCCTTGCTCGCTTGGGTTAGACTTGCTTACCTTTCTCTGAGAACCTTAGGAGGGTCCTTTTAAGCCAGGTTTCTTTCCAGCGGCTTACCTCTGGATCTTCCCCCTCTGCAGGTGCTGGAAGGTCAACTTCTGGCAGTACTTCATTCCGTGCGCTCAAGTACCTCCCTTATTCATGATAAGTAGTTATGTTGCCGGCTCTGGCCCCCCTCCTGGTAGCTCCACTTTGGAAAACCTAACAGAGCCTCGATCGGGGGGCAGCCACCCCTTGGATTTGAATCCTCCGAGGCGATTTCCTCTTTCGGGTGGCGTAGAAAGTTGGTTGGGAGTGCAATGCCTTGGTCGGGGTGCTCTTTCCTATCTGGTGTAAGCGGCAGCGAGGGTGATAATGGCATCCCGGAGAGTGACCTTCCGCGATCCTTGAGCGGCGGTTCGTCGCCCAAGGGAGGCGGCACCGCGGGGCCTTGACTTTCGGTTGCCGGACCCACCCCTTGCCTGGGGAGAGCTTGACCTGAGGAGGGCGAGAGCTCGACCTCGAGGGAGCCACCTGGCGGGGGAGCTCGAAGAGAGCAGGAGCACGACTTCGACCGAGGTGGGCTCGACCTCGAGGAAGCCACATGGCGAAGGAGCTCGAAAAGAGCAGGAGCTCTACTTCGATCGAGGTGGGCTCGACCTCGAGGGAGCCACCCGATGAAGGAGCTCGAAGAGGGCAGGAGCCCGACTTAAGCCGAGGTGGGCTCGACCTCGAGGGAGCCACCCGACGAAGGAGCTCGAAAAGGGCAGAAGCTCGACTTCGGTCGAAATAGGCTTGACCTCGAGGGAGCCACCCGACGAAGGAGCTCGAAAAGGGCAGAAGCTCGACTTCGGTCGAAATAGGCTCCTGCCCATGTGGCATTTGACTAAATCTGATAGGGGCTCCACGTCAGCGATCTGGCCACATCATTTGCCCCCACTTCCAAGTCCCGTTGGCGCGCGGCACTCGGGACGAAGGGAGTTAATGTGAAGTTGACGTGGAAAGGTAGAGATCGTGCATAATTAATGCCACAATCGCCGGTGCATCGTGGAGTGGGCAGCCAACCAATGTGGGGCGACACGTCGACCCGTCCGAGGAGGCACTATGGCTGACGCAGAACTCGAAGCGGTTTTAGGTGAACCGAAGCATCTCTCTTCGCTGATGTTGACACGTTGCGCAAATTTGACGGCGGCGGCTTTGAGGGGTACGGTTTTCTGTCTGGCCATTTTGAAAGGAAGGATAGTTTTTCAAAAACATCCTTTCTTTCGAATTTCTCATGCCTGCCGACGAACCAGAGCCTTCTTCCCCCGACTGCCCTTTCCCTCCAAGGTTCGCCAGGTTTGTCCTCTTCAGTATTCTTCTTTCCTTGGTTGGATAAAGTTCATCTCTAGGGTCCTTCTGAACTTTGTCCTTCTTCTCCTTCTTCCTTTTTTCTTCGATCTTCCTCCTTAGGATGGTCCCCTCAGGTCATACCTATCGTGTCTCAAGTAATCCCAATGAGGCAGGGCCTTCTCGACCGAGGATCCCCTTCTTCGATGAGGAGGAGGTCCCCTTCGAGATCCGCAGAAGGCTTCGCCCTACCGGGATTGTCATAGGGGAACCTAGGGCCCGTCTCCCTCCTCCTGTACCCGAAGTTCCATCCGAGCCTCCTCGGTCAACAAGTCCCGGTGGTATTGCTTTGGTGATGACCGGAGAAGACCTTTCGATCATCCGGGAGGCCTTTGGCATCCGGGACTCTGTCCAGCTCTCAGTCCTGAGACCGAGAGAACGGGTCACCTTCAGTGGCCCGGGCCGGATAGCCCTCTACAAGGAGTCCCTCGCAGGGGGCCTTCACTTTCCCTTTCATCCTTTCTTCCTCTCTGTGCTAAGCCATTATCGCCTCGTCCTGGCTCAGCTGGTCCCAAATGCAGTCAGGACAATTTCTTGTTTTATCGTCCTTTGTCACTTCTATAGGATTGTGGCTCGTTTTTCATTGTTCAGGGCTTTCTTCATCCTGAAGCGCCACCTGACTTAGGACGGGTTGGTGGTTCATTTCTCTTTGCCTAAAGGGCATTAAGTTTAAGCTTCCCTCTTCCATCAAAGGATAGAAGAGTAAATATTTCTTTGCCTCGATTGAGGAGGTCGACTAGGTCTGGAGCGATCCGGACTGGGCTCCGAATCGGAATGCAAAGGTCAAAGCGGCTGATCGGGAGATCTACAACCAGCTTGTCGCCGACCAGATTCCTTCCCTTGATGTTTTGCTATCAGAGCAGAACCTATTTGAGGCTGGGGTCAACTCAATCCGGGAATTGGGTGAGTTCGGCTTAAACCCTTCTTGCTTTTTTCTGCAGGTTTGCTTAAGCTTGGGGCTGACCTTGTTTTCCACCATTTTGTAGGCATGAAGTACTCCTTGGATCACCTCGTGCTTTCCCAGAAGAGGGGTGCACCGACAGGTGCAGGGGAGTCCCTGTCGAAGAGACCTCGAAGCGAGCCCGGTGCAAGGCCTGGGGCTGCTGGACCCTCCAGGCCGAGCAGGAGAGATGCCGAGCCAGTCCCTGAACCATCAAGGCAGCAGGACCCGCCTCCGATCTAGGGGCCCGACATGGTTGCTCAGGCTCGGTCAACTGCTGCTGCTGCCACGCCTCCACCTCCTGGGGTCGTCGAGGTGGAAGCAGAAGAGGAGGAGGAGAGGGAGCCGCCATCAGGAGTGTTGCCCGGTGTGGCGGCGAGCTCCTATAGAGACTCGGAGACATTGTTGGCCACACTCGAGGGCACCGTCGCGACCATGAAGAAGAAGAAGAGCAGCTCCCGCAAGTTGCCCTTCGAGGTGGCACCAAACTCCTCGATGGCCCAAGACCATAAATTGGCCGAGCATATGATGGACTTTACGGTCCAATCACGCAATCGACGGGAAAGGAGAGGAAGGCTCTTGGCAGATGCCATCCTCGGCACCTTCCCATAGCTCTTCTCGGTAAGGCTTCTTGTCTTTTTCCTCATTCATTTTATCTTATTTTCTTCCTTTTTCTTCCTTTGCACGGCTGACGTTCTCTTTGGTGCAACTCGGAACGGATCTCCTGCTCATTCGGGATTACTGCAAGAACTGGGCCAAAAGGGACAGGCTGAAGGAGCAGGAGATCGCCGCGCTGGTGGCGAAGGCCAAGTTGAAGATAAACAAGGCCCGAGAAGAAGAGGAGAAGAATAAGGAGTTGAGGGCCGAGGCGGCGAGCGCCGAGAGGCACCTCAAAGACTTGGAGGCTTCCTTGGCAGGGGAGAAGGACCGGGTCAAGCGTCGGGCTGAAGAGCTCAAGGAAAAGGAGGCCCAGATTGAGGAGCTCAAGGCCAGAGCGGCCCGGGAGAGGGAGCAGGCTCTGACTCTCCGAGGCCAGCTGGATGCAGAGAAGGCATAGGCTGCTGCTGCTGAGGAGAAGGCCGTGGGGGCGGTGGCCCTCATGGAGGCTGCAAAGAAGGAGGTCGCCGAGGTGGTGCCGAGCTACAAGGCCTCGGCAGAATTTGAGGCAGAGTTCCAGGAGGCGGCTATGGACTCGTTCCTTAAGGGGTACGAGTTCTGCCAGGCCAGGGTAGCGGAGCTCGTCCCAGACATGAATTTGGATGGGCTCGCTTTCCCTACTACTCCATGCAGGGGCCTGATTGTGGCCACAGCCGAAGCCGGGGAGGAGCTCGCGGTTGCCATTGATGTAGCCCCTCCGCCGGAGGTCCGAGAGGATGCCACCCAATCTCAGCGCCATTTGGGGAAGGAGCCGACTGAGTAGGATAGGCTCGAGGGCTTCCTCTTCTTTGTAGTTTTCCTTCCACTTTTTCCTGGACCACTTGGTCTGTCGGGGGTCCAAAGACACTATAAAAACTTTACAAATCTTCAATAAAAATTTCTTCTATTCTGCTTCATTCAGGTTAATTAAATTTTCAATGCTCTAACAACTTCCCTTCCTTCTTTCTCTTCTTTCTTCTTTTTCTTTTCATTTTTTTAGCTGCCCACGCGTATGCTTTTGTTGGGGCATCTTGCCCTAAGGCACTAAGTCCTTCGGCTCTTCCTTGCCGAGCTCTGGGTACTTCGTGTGTTTTCTTGGGGCAATTAGGAAGGAAATCCTTGAGTTGTCGAGTTGTCCCTGCTGCGTTGAAAATGGCGTAGCAGGACTTCATGCATTTTTTTTTTGAGGGAGGTTTGGATGACCTCAAACGGAACCGTCTCCAACTGCTCGGAGTGCACCTGAGCCAGGGGGCTGAGCTCAGTGGGTCCATGAGGCACCTCCACCAAGCTAGGATTTGGAAAGGCAGAGTGCGGGGGCCTTCGAAGCGTCTCGGCTTCAAGATGCAGGGCTTCAGGAGTTTCTCAGCTTGAAGTGCGGGGCTTCAGGAGTTTCCCGACTTGAAGTGCGGGTCTTCAAGAGTTTACCGGCTTGAAGTGCGGGGCTTCACGAGTTTCCTGGCTTGATCTGCCGGACCTAGGGTCGCTCGGCAGAGTTCCTGCAAGGCAAGACATTTTGCACATAATGGAATTCTTTTATTAATGAGAGGAGACCTTACATCATTGTAGTACATCCTCAAATTGTTGGCATTCCAAGTTCATTGGAGGCGCCATCGAGTTCGGCAAGATAGTAAGATCCATGGAGAAGAGCCTCGACCATCTTGTAGGGGCCTTCCCAGTTTGGGAAGAGTTTGCTACATTCCCAAGGTTGAGAGGCTTCAACTCGCTGTAGTACCAGATTGCCTAGGCAGAAGGTCTTTGGCCTTACCCGCGTGTTGTAGTACCGAGCTACCCACTGCCGGTAGGTCACCATCCGGAGCCGAGCCTTGTCCCTGGTTTTCTCAAGGAGGTCTAAGTTGAGCAGAAGGAGGGCCGAATTCTCAACTCCATCATAATGCTCCACCCTTAGTATGGGCACACCGAGTTCAACCAGGACTACGGCTTCGATGCCAAAGATGAGGTTGAAGGGTGTCTCGTCAATGGCCGTCCTGGGCATTATATGGTAGATCCAAAGATGCTGGAAAGTTCTTCTGCTCACCTACCCTTGGCCTGATTCAACCTGATTTGGAGTCTTTGGAGGATGGTCCGATTGGTCACCTCGGCTTCCCTGTTGGTCTGGGGGTGAGCCACCGAGGTGAAGCGGTGATGAATACCGAGGTTGGCGTAGAACTCCTCGAACTCTCAGTTGTCGAACTGCCATCCGTTATTGGTGATGATGATGTGGGGGAGCCCAAAATGGTAGATGATCAACTTCCAGAAGAACTGGCAGACTTTGGCTTCGGTGATCTGTGCAAGTGGCTCTGCCTCCACCTATTTAGTGAAGTAGTCAATAGTCACTATCAGGAACTTACGCTATCCGGACATAGGAGGAAATGG
The DNA here is from genome assembly GCA_021397845.1 of Areca catechu. Lineage (NCBI taxonomy): Eukaryota > Viridiplantae > Streptophyta > Magnoliopsida > Arecales > Arecaceae > Areca > Areca catechu. The sequence goes on along the minus strand of CM038038.1, from coordinate 4,516,395 downwards.
ACCAAGGATGTCCATCCCCCACTAGACGAACAGCCAGGGTGTGGAGAGTTAAGAGAGCGATGTCGCCGGCTAACGCTGTATGCAAGCATGACGTTGACAATGATCATACTTTTTTACGAAGTCGGCGGTATCCTCCCTCATAGTCTTCCAGTAATACCCCTGATGGAGGGCCTTATATGCTAGCGTTTTGCCCCCCACGTGATTCCCGTAGAGGCCCTCGTGTTCTCCTAGAGCACAAAGGCGACCTCCGTGGGTCTCAAGCATTTCAGGAGTGGATAAGAGTAGGACTTACGATAGAGCTGCCCGTCCATTAAGACGAATCACGAGCCTTCTTCTTGATGAGGCCAACCTCCATTCGATCTTCGGGTAGGGCATCGTCGGTGATGTATCTGATGTACCGATCTATCCAACTGGGCTCTGGGGTGACCTGCTGGACTTCTCTAGGAGCTTCATAGCTTAGAACTTCTAAGTATTCAATGTGATCTCGCCCCTATGATGAGTCTGGCAGGGTTGCGAGTCTCGAGAGGGTGTCGGCATGAGCGTTCTCTCTACGAGGGATGTAGAAGATGATGAAACATTGAAAGCCTGCCATGCTCGAGCGTACCTATTCTAAGTACTTCATCATCTAGGGGTCCCTTGCCTTGAATTCTTTAGAAACATGTCCGGCCACCAGCTGGGAGTCGGTGAAGACTTTTAGATTGGGCACACACAGTTCGCAGGACACCCTTAATCCTGCGAGGAGTGCCTCGTACTCCGCCTGATTATTGGTTGATACAAATCAGAAGCAAAGCATGCACTTGGCCACAACCCCATTGCCGTTGGCAAGGATGAGGCCTGCTCCGCTCCCTCCCGAGTTGGATGCACCATCCACGTGGAGGACCCAGACCTCCCCCTTGGTTTCGGGGTCCACCTGGCATTTCGAGGCAGTCTCCTCCGGCTCCTTGCCCAAGCCTATGCACTCGACCAGAAAATCAGCCATCACCTAGGCTTTTTGGGATGGCCTTGGTTGGTACGCGATGTCGAACTCGCTGAGCATCAAAGCCTACTTGGCCAGGCATCTGAAAGTATCAAGGTGGCTGAGTATGGCCCTCAGTGGTTGGTCCATCATGACCATAATCGGATGTGCTTGGAAGTACGGTTTGAGCCGCTGAGCAGACATTATGAGAACAAAAATCAACTTCTCAGAGAAGGTGTACCTGATCTCCGCATCTCGAAGGAGTTTGCTGGCATAGTACACCGGCTTCTAGGCCCTGTCCTCATCCGTACATACAAGGACCAAACTGACGGCTCCTGGGATGACCGCCAGGCACAACAAGAGTTTCTCTCCGGCCTGGAGAGCAATGGCGGTGATGCCAAGAATTTCTTCAGCTCCTCGAAGGCCGCCTTGCACTCTTCTATCTAAGGCTGCAAATGGGTCGGGTTGACCCGTGACCCGACCTGACCCGATCCATTTAGACCCGATCCAACCCATTTTTATGGATCCATGGATCCGGGTCGGGTCCTAAAATTAGACCCATTCTATTTTTTGGGTCAGGTCTGGGTTTATTGAATTTGGACCCGACCCGACCCGACCCGATTCGAACATACTAATACTATTAAAATTATATCTATTTGGACCTTTAAATTATAATTTAAAACTTATATGGAACTAGTTATAATTATTTTTATATCTTAATTTATTTTAAAAATAATATTATTTGTTATCTATTTTATATTTATAATAGTTAGCTATGTAATAATTAAAATATAGTTGTCTATATTTTATTCGGATCATATTTAGATCCAAACTTTGTAGATTAGAACCAGATTATTTATGAACCCGATCCAACCCGAATAATCCGTTGGATCGAAAATTCTGATAGTGGACCTGACCCGACCTGATTTTCTAGTAAATTGGATTTGGATCTGCTATTAGGACCCGATCAAAGAACCGGGTTGGATCGGGGTCACTCATGACCCGATCCGACCTGATCCATTCACACCCCTACTTCTATCTAGACAAAGTCGTGCACCTTACGCAGCACCTTGAAGAAAGGTAAGCAGTGGTCAGTCGACCTCGAGATGAACTGACTCAGGATGGCAATCCGGCCCATTAGGCGCTGGACCTGCTTCTTCGAGGTGGGGTGTTCCATGTCAACAATTGCTTGGACCTTCTCAGGATTTACTTCTATTCCCCTCTGAGTGACCATGAAACAAGGAACTTCCCTGCTGCTATGCCAAAGGCGCACTTCACTGGATTCAGCTTCATCTAGTGCAGGCGAAGGTTTTGGAAGATTTTTGCCAGGTCCATGACATGGTCTGACTTCTGCTTGCTCATAACAAGCATGTCATCCATATAAACTTACATGTTCCGGCCGATCTGGTCCTTGAAGACTCGATCGACGAGGCGTTGGTATGTGGTGCCAGCGTTCTTCAGATCGAATAGCATCATCCGATAGCAGTATGTCCCCCGATCAGTAATTAAGGCAGTGTGCTCCTCGTCCTCTGGTTGCATCCGGATCTGATTGTATCCCAAGAATGAATCCATGAAGGAGAGCAAGCGGTGCCTCGAGGTGGCATCTACCAACTATCGATCTTCGACAATGGGAAGCTTCCTTCGGACAAGCTCGGTTGAGGTCGGTGTAGTCCACATAAATCCTCCATTTTTCATTATTCTTCTTGACCATCACCATGTTCGCCAGCCAGCTAGGGTATTGCACCTCACGGACGAAGCCGGCCGCGAGGAGCTTATCCACCTCCTTGTTGATCGCCCGCTGCCTCTCCGGGGCGAAACACATTTTCTTCTACTGGATGGGGCGATACTTCGGGTCGATGCTCAACTTATGGGTGATGACATCAGGGGGATCCCAGGCATGTCTGCTGCCATCCAGGTGAACACGTCCACATTCGCATGGAGGAATTCCAGTATGTGGACCCGCTCTCCTTCCTGCAGCTGGGCCCCAATTTGCACTGTCTTCGTCGAATCAGCTCCAAGTGGATACGACAACAGGCATTCGACCAGGCCGCCCCTGGGATCTTGTGCCCTTTGATCAAGGTCGTCGGTGCTGGGGTCCTCCTCGGAGATTCTGGCCCCTAGGACAGCCTAGAGGCAGTGCTGGATCGGCTGAGGTGCCCCCCTCATTTTTTCTATGCCATAAAGAGTGGGGAACTGCACCAATAGCCGCTTGGTGGAAATTACCGTGTCGAGTAGATTGAGCCCAGGGCGGCCAAGGATCACATTGTAGGCTGAAGGGAGACTAACAACCATGAAAGTCATCATGACAGTGCTCTGCCGAGATGGTATCCCAGCAGTAACGGGGAGAGTGATTTCCCCTTCAACTCCCATAGAGTCCCCAGTAAAACAGACAAGGAGAGTGTGTACAGGCTTCAATTAAATAGAGGATAGATTCATCCTGGAGAAAGTATCGTAAAAAAGGATATCAGTCGAACTTCCACTATCGATCATAATCTGTTTTACAAGATGCCTGGCGATTATCATCTCGATGACCATGGCATCATTGTTTACATTTTTATTCCCAGATCCCCTCTCCCTCATAAAGGGGAGTACATTTTCTAAACTCTCCTCCTCCCGGGTCCTCTTGGTGGCGCGCTCGATTCCCTAACATATCATCCCCACAAGCTTCTCGGTATCTCAATTGTCGACTGCGGGGACAGGAGGAAGAGCAGCGAGAGCCTGAGGTTCCACAGGGGTCTTGCCCCCCACAAACTTTTCGTGGTAGCCCCTTCTTATCAGATCTTCAATTTCTCTCTTGAGGTGCCAGCATTCCTCGATGTCGTGGCCGTGGTAGCCCCTTCTTATCAGATCTTCAATTTCTCTCTTGAGGTGCCAGCATTCCTCGATGTCGTGGCCGTGGTCATGGTGGAATTGGAAGTACTTCATCTTGTCGCGATCATTAGATGATCTCAGCGGGGGAGGGCGGTGCAGGTAGTGCTCGTCCTCAATCTCCATGAGGATTATCATCTTCGGGGTTAGGAGAGGTGTGTATCTTTCTTTTGTGATGGGGCCACCCTTCGACTTCGACCCTTGACGAAAGTTCGGGGTGGCCGGTCCAGGCTTGCACACCCTAGACGTCTCCCCAAGAGGTTGCTTCTTCAACGGCTTCCCGTCCAGCTCCCTTCTCGTACGATCCGTCTCCTCGATGCGGATGTACTTGTGAATGCAGAGGAGGAGGTCGGAGTATGTCTTTGGAGGCTTATTGTCCAGTGAGTAGGTCAGGCGAGAAGTCCTGAGTGCCCTCTTCAGCGCCGGCATGGCAAATAGCTCATCCAAATTGTAGATCTCCAGCACGGCAACCTTGAAGCAGGTCACATAGTCCCGCAAAGATTCATGGTCCTGATGCCTGATGGAGAAAAGGCTGTCCACCTCTCAGGGCACCTTCCGGCAAGCATCAAAGTGAGCCACGAACTTCCCTCCAGCTGAGGAAATGAGTTGATGCTTTCAGGCTCGAGGCGAGTGAACCAAACTAAAGCCGCCTTCCAGAGAATGGCTGAAAAGGCTACGCAGAAGAGGGTGTCGGTCGCACCCTAAACTCTCATGAGGGCCTTGTAGCTCTCAAGGTGGTCCAGAGGGTCGGTAGTTCCATCGTAGGGATCCACCTGTGGCATGCGGAACGAGTTCGAAATCGATTCCTCTTGGATCTCTCGAAAAAAAGGGGGATGGGCGTCGTAGCCCGCAGGCTTGTGGGGCGAGACCTGCAAGTTTGCAAATTGACAAGATAGCTCCGCCAGCTTATGCTCCTGCTCCTCCAGGCACCTTTCAGCCATGCACCTGATGGCCTCAACGGTGGAGCATGTGGCCTGTAGCTGGAAGCCGACCTCGAATGCCGACCTCGTCGCATGGGAACATGCTTGCGCACCTAAACATGCAAAATAAGGAAGACCTGGGTCAGGGATCCCGGTGGGGGTACTTCGATGATCAAGTTAGTGATGATCTAGGAGAACAGATCCTCCCCCGTGGGCCCCTTTTCTCGGACTCCACACTTGGAGGAGGAGATTTGGTTTGAAATAAAGAGAATGGAGCTGGGGTAGGAGCAGCCGAGGAGAACTTGAGCCTTGTGGATGTGTCCGTCAAGACCCTTCCGGTGAGTCTCCGGTAGCCCAAAGTGCTTGGTGTCTCGGTGGCTCTCTTATGTCCTGCCCTCTCCCTTGCTCGTTGGGGTTAGACTTGCTTACCTTTCTCTGAGAACCTTAGGAGGGTCCTTTTAAGTCAGGTTTCCTCCCAGCGGCTTACCTCGGGATCTTAACCCTCTACAGGCACCAGAAGGTCAACTTCTGACAGTGCTTCGTTTTGTGCGCTCAAGTACCTCCCTTATTTGTGATAAGTAGTTATGTTACCGGCTCTAGTCCCCCTCCTGGTCACTCCACTTTGGAAAACTTGGCAGAGTCTTGATTAGGGGACAGCCGTCCCTTGGATTTGAATTCTCCAGGATGATTTCATCTTTTAGGTGGTGCAGAAGGTTGGTTAGGAGTGCAATGCCTCGGACGGGGTGCTCTTTCCTATCTGGTGTAAGCGGCAGCGAGGGTGATAATGACGTCCCGAAGGGTGACCTTCCATGGTCAGCCACCCCAAGGGAGGCGGCACCGCGGGGCCTTGACTTTCGGCTGCCGGACCCACCCCTTGCTTTGGGAGAGCTTGGCCTGAGGAGGGCGAGAGCTCGACCTCGAGGGAGCTACCTGGCGGGAGAGCTCGAAGAGAGTAGGAGCTCGACTTCGGTCGAGGTGGGCTCGACCTTGAGGGAGCCACCTGGCGGGGGAGCTCAAAGAGAGCAGGAGCTCAACTTCGGCCGAGGTGGGCTCAACCTCGAGGGAGCCACCCGGCGAAGGAGCTCGAAGGGAGCAGGAGCTCGACTTCGGTCGAGGTAGGCTCAACCTCGAGGGAGTCACCTGGTGAAGGAGCTCGAAGGGAGCAGGAGCTCGACTTCGACCGCGATGGGCTCGACCTCGAGGGAGCCACCCGGCGAAGGAGCTCGAAGAGGGCAAGAGCTCGACTTCGGCCGAGGTGGGCTCGTCCTCGAGGGAGCCACCTGGTGAAGGAGCAGGAGCTCGAAGGGAACGGTCTGACATGGCAACTTCCACCCACATGGCATTTGACTGGATCTGATAGGGGCTCCACGTCAACGGTCTGGCTACATCAATAACATCCAATGACCGGCTTATAATATCTTCATATTTACATGATATCATAGAATTGAGAAATATTTTTATCATTAAAAAAATTTAAAATTTTTTAGTGATAAAAATATTTTTTTAATGATAAAAATATCCCTCACCTTATAACATCCTATAAACAGAGTTATGACATCCTATTCACAAAAAAATATCATACAAGAAAGATATTTTTATCATTTAAACATGTATTTAATGACTATAATTGATTTTTTCTTAAAAATTTTGAATGATGAAAATATCATTTTCTTATGATATCTATTTGTAAGCAGGATGTCATAATCTTGTTCACAAGATATCATAAGATCAAGAATATTTTTATTATTGAAAAAAAATTTAAATTTTTTTAATAATAAAATTATTCTAAATCTTATAACATCCTATCAACATGATATTATAACCATGTTCACAAACGGATATCATAAGAGAAGGATATTTTCATCATTCGAATGTGTATTTAATGCTTGCAGTTTATTTTTTTTTGAAAATTTTGAATGACGAAAATATTTTCTTATCACACCCATTTATGAACATGATATCATAATTCCATTTACATACATCATAATGCTGAGGATATTTTTGTTACTAAAATTTTTTTAAATATTTTTAATGATAAAAATATTCCTCGATCTTATGATATCCTATGAACATGAGACACCCATTCGTGAACATGATATCATAATTCCATTTACATATATCATAATGTTGAGGATATTTTTGTTACTAAAAAATTTTTGAATATTTTTAATGATAAAAATATTCCTCGATCTTATGACATCCTATGAACACGAGGATATCATAAGCCGACCATTGGATATAGTTGAATTAGAGAAGAAAAGAATAGAGATTTTTTATTAATATTTCATATCATTGTCTTAGGGGTTATACCCATTTTATACAGGATTCATATCCTCCTTCAAAGGAAGGTGATGATCAATAATCCTAACAAGGAATGGCTTAACAAGGAATTGCTTCATAAGGAAGGGTCTCAAATGGAAACATAGACCAGGCTAGGCTGTCCACACTCCCCCTCAAGATGAGACGAAGATATCACGAAGCTTCATCTTGCTACAAATTGAAGAAAACATAGAACCACCCAAATCCTTTGTCAATATGTATGCCAATTGTTCTGTAAATTTAATAAATGATAGATGTATAACTTTCTGATCAAGTTTCTCTTTGATGAAATGGCGGTCAATCTCTATGTGCTTAGTTCTATCATGTTGAACAGGATTATTTACAATGTTAATGGCCGCATGGTTGTCACAGAACAGAGAGAGGGGAGAAAATTGAAGAAGGTGTAATTCAGCAAGCAACATTTTCAACCATAAAATCTCACAAATGCCTTGAACCATAGCTCGGTATTCAGCCTCTACACTAGATCGATCGAAACATCTTGTTTCTTACTGCGCCAAGTCACAAGATTTCCACCAACAAAAGTATAATAGCCCGAAATGGATCGCCGATCATCTATAGAACCGGCCCAGTCAGCATCTGAATAGGTTCAACTTTAAGATGTTCATGATGAGAGAAGAGAAGACCTCGTCCTGGGTAGCTCTTAAGATACCGAAGGATCCTGTACACAGCTTCTTGATGGCGCTCACGGAAATCATGCATGTACTGACTTACAACACTGACTGTAAAGGCTATATCAGGTCTTGTATGAGAGAAATAGATCAATCTACTGACAAGATGCTGATATCGCTCACGATCTACTGGCTTACCACTGTCAACAGTAAGATGATGATTCCGCTTAATAGGGCTAGTAGTAGGTCGACATCCCAACATTCCTGTCTCGGTCAATAAATCCAAGACATATTTCCGCTATGAAAGAAATATGCCATGGGATGACCTGGCCACTTTGATTCCAAGAAAGTATCGTAAATTACTCAAATCCTTGACTTCGAAAGATTGTGCCAATTGAGTCTTCAAGCGAGCTAGCTCTGAGAGATCATCTCCAGTAAGGATGATATCATTTACATAGACAATTAGGATAGCAACCTTGCCTTTATTATGGCAGAAGAACATGGTATGATCAGCATTACTTTGGAGGTAACCTATTTCGAGCATGGCACGACGAAAGCGATCAAACCATGTCCTAGGTAACTGCTTTAATCCATAGAGTGACCGGCGCAGACGACAAACCTTGACAGCAGTTTCTGCACTAGTAAATCTAGAAGGAATTTTCATATACACCTCCTATTGAAGATCACCATGTAAGAAGTCATTTTTTATATCTAGTTGAAATAGACTCCAGTTAAGATTTGCTGCACAAGATATAAGGATCCGAATGATGTTGATCTTTGCTACAGGGGCGAAGGTCTCTTCGTAGTCAATACCGTAGGTTTGTGCATAACCTTTGGCAACAAGATGTGCTTTATAACGATCAACTTTGCCTTCAGGGGTCTGCTTCACAGTATAAACCCATTTGCAACCTACTACATGTTTTCCAGTAGGTAAAGGAACAAGCTCCCAAGTGTGATTTTTTTTCAAGGCTTGCATTTCTTCAAGCATTGCTCCTTTCCACTTAGGATCTGACATAGCTTCCTTCTAGTGTGATGGTATAGAGATAGATTCTAAAGATACAATAAATGACCTATATGTAGGTGAAATAGACTTATATGAAACAAAATTAGCAATATCATAACGATATCGAGAAGGTATAATATGAGGACGAGAAGCTTTTCTATGAGCAATAGGCAGATTTAAAGTAGAATCAGAGAAAATATTACGATTGTCACATGGAGATGCTGGAGCTGAGTCAGAAGAAGACTGTTGGGTAGTAATAAAATACACAATGAGCTCAGATGCAGATTCTCCTTGTTGATTAGAGTCATTATCTGACTGCTCACCAGTGTATTCTTGCTCCTTAGACACTGTAATCTCCCCCTCTCGACTAGTAGCTTTAGAAGGGATGCTGGGGGAGCAAATAAACTGTTGGGCAAAGGGCAAAGGAGCAGGAGGCTGAGTTATTGGAACAGCATCATAATAAGATGCAGTCTCTCGAAAGGTCACATCCATACTGACAAAAATTCACTTTTCAGGAGGGTAATAGCACTTATAGCCCTTTTATGTAGCAAGATAGCCCACAAAGACACATTTCAGAGATTTGGGATCAAGCTTGCCAACTGTAGGACGATGATCCCGGACAAAACATGTACATCCGAAGACTCGAGGGGGTACAATAAAAGGAGACTCCCCTTGAAGAGACGCAAGTGGTGTCTGGTACTCCAGAGTGCGAGGAGGCATGCGGTTGATCAGATAAGCTGCAGTGAGAATTGCTCCACTCCATCAAGGGGAGGTCGGTCTTGAAGTCCTGCGCGATCTCGCGGACGAGGCACTGGAAAGGGAGGAAGCGGAGGTCGTGGGCGACGCCAGGCGAAGGTGATGTGGGTGCTGGGCGCATAGCGGTGGCGTAGGAGCAGGGTTCATTGGAGAAGCCGAAGAAGACGGTGGCTCGGTGGTAGCGGGCGTAGGGAAGAAGATAGGAATAGGTTAGGGATAAGATTGGAATAGGTTAGGAATAAGGTTGGAATAGATGAGAATAAGAAGGAATAGATTGCTGGCTCCGATACCAAGTTGAATTAGAGGAGAAAAGAATAAAGATTTTTATTAATATTTCATATCATTGTCTTAGGGGTCATACCCATTTTATACAGGATTCATATCCTCCTTCAAAGGAAGGTAATGACCAATAATCCTAACAAGGAATGGCTTAACAAGGAATTGCTTCATAAGGAATGGTCTCAAATGAAAACATAAACCAGGCTAGGCTGTCCACAGATATCATAATTTTTTATAATAGAGAAATAATTTTGTCAATTAAAATTTTTAACAAAAAGATAAAATAATAGATATTAAATATATGTTGAAAAGCCGGAGTTAAATGGCTCTTATGTGATCTAATAATATTTGATGATGTATTTTTCTAATTTTTTCTACGCCACCTGCGGTGGACAAAAAATTACTCCTCTCTACCGTCTCCTAACTTTCATTTCCTAGCGTGCCATGGGCCCAATTGCAGGCATCAACATATAGTTTTTGTCATCATCCAATCCCGGCCCCTTGCTCTTCTAAATAAGTGGGCGTTTCTGCAATGGGTGGTTCATGACATGCTAAGATGGCTTCAGCTTTGGCACCTTTCTCCTTTGGTTGACAAGATTTCCATGAGAACAAAGCAAGGGTCGGTATCTTGCTTTTAACTATAGCTTGTCTCCAGAAATTTCAATCAAAAACCTTGTCTCCGGAAATATATAGGGATGCGTTAATCATTCGATGGGCTGTGATCGATTGGCTTGAAGCAGAAAAGGTTACACAAAATTATAATAATATATAAAAAAAAATGCCCTGGATTTGGTAATAATAAATTATTATTATTTTTTGCAAGACGGTGGGAAGCGGCCACTTCGCCTTTCATCGTCGAAATACGTCATTGGTTTGCTGCTCCGTTTAAGTTATTGGTGATCACTTAACGTCAATCTGCCATTAGGTATTCTATTTGATAAGATTGGTGCCGACGGTGCCTCATATTGCCCAAGAAGAGAGTTTTTTTTTTTTTTTTTTGGATGGTAAGAGCAAATCAAACATGCCAAGCTACCTCTCACATGATATGTATACATGGGAGGATGCCCATTTTGTGGGAGAGGGAGAAAGAAGGAAATTTAATTCCCAACATCTATTTTTGATTTTATTATAATAAATCATCTTTATCGGCTAAATCTCTAATTTTCGGTACTTCATTTAAATTTATCGACATCCTTTATAATGTCATCTCTAAAAAATATCCAAAATATCTTTTATCATTGATTTCTTTATTCGAAACATTCCCTTTTATATAGATTGAAGATTTTTTATGTTTCCAGATTTCATGCCATGATCCTTATACAGCTTGAAGATTTTTTCTGTTTTCATATTTCACGCCATAATCTTTACACAGTTTGAAATTTTTTTCTGTTTCCAGATTTCACGCCATAATCATAACGGTTAATTTAGTTCTACACACAATTAAGTAAAGCTAGCACATAGTTAAATTACTACTGCACATAGTTAATTTAGTTCTACATACAATTTAGTAAAAGGTTTTAGAGTGGGGACATTTTTATCCTTTAAAAGTTAAAAAATAAATCTAGACCAGGAATTATGATTTGGGTCAATAAAAACAAAAAATTTTAGTCCGGTCTATAAATGGAGCGGATGTTAAAAATTCTAAGAATAAAAGAGTACATCTCTAATACAGCTCCTATACCATCACATGATCCATCATATGCAGAATACATACACATGCATGCGGGAATTACGCAACGATTTATGTGCATATTTAACTGGACTCCGGCCAATGGTAATTCTGTTTCAACTTTTAAGTCATTAGGGGTGGGACAAGCTCAGACGTTAGTATTTGAAAAAAGAAGATGATGTTTTTCTTGATTAATTGCCTGATTAATATTATGTCCATTAGTCAATTAAATATATCTATTTAATGTTTTGATCATTAGATTAGCCTAAATAGCTAGTTCTTGGATTCATAAATTGGACTCTTGATAGGGATGGAGAAGTAAGAAAAAATATATTATACTATCATTTCTTTAAATCTTCTATTCTTTTCTAAATTATTTATCAACAAAGTTTTTTTTTTTATTTTTATCTATTGGATTAAAGCTCCATCATTCTTGAATAATGTGCAGCATGCTTGGAATAATGTGCAGCATGCTTCCACGTAAGTAATTTTCTATGAGTTTTAATAAATCTTAATATTAATTTAATAATAGATTTTTATTATTAGTTCAATTGAATCATAATCGATAGTTGTGAAAAATGAATTTATATTATATATCTCAAATAATTTAAGGCGATGCCCTTTTTTGGATTGTTCTAAGGCATATTTCTAGAACAAAATTGAAAGACAAATTTTCAAAGACTACATAAATGCAGTAATTGATGCTTGCTTGCTTGTTCCTTACCTGGCATGCCAATCCATTATCGATAAATCACTTTCTAGCAGATTGTTGCAGTGCCCGAGGAGTCTTCCAGTCTTCTATGGCGAGGATAAAGAGTTGCTCCAAGTGCTCCACTACGAGGTCCTACAAGAATGGCTTATGGATTAGGATTTCTGGCAGGGGATCCTTCGACTCTCAAATTAGCAAGCGAATAAAATGGACTATAGCAATTGGAGCTAAGAGCAGTGATGGTTGAGCATATGGATAGAAATGAGTGTAACATAAAATAGACCTCGTCGAGAGTCTCCTCTTATCAATTTATGGGGTTACATGGAGTAACAAAATGCCGTTGTGGGAATAGCCATCTCTAATAGACATAACAAACTCCTCTGAGATGGTAGGATTTTATCTCCTGGAATTCTTTTATTGATATCTTTCTATTAAAATGGCAAGAATCTGCAAGGATTTTGTCCACCATGATTTATGCTGGAATAATTATGATCAAGTGTATCATCGCCTACTCGGGCATTGTAGACCCTGACTAGGTAAGCGACTTACCCTTGCGAGAAAAAGGGACCTACTCGGGCATCGTGGATCCCGAGTAGGAAGTCGGCTTAATCGTTACCGATAGAAGGAGGGACTTAGCCCCACACAAGCATGCTCGACTTGGTTTAAGCTAGTTGGTCTCGAGTTGAAAGTCGATGGGTGCACTTCAGAAATACCATGCTAATTAGAACTAGGGAAATTGCTATTGGTTGAATTAAAAAATGGCTACCCTGTCTAGAAAGAAATAGCTACCTGATTCAGAAAAGAACAGCTACTTGGTCCAAGAAGAAATAGCTACTTGAGCTTGCAACCAGCATTGCTCCCTCCTCGCTAATCGGTGGCCTGATATCTCCGAGTCAAGCATCATGGTCTCCAATAGCTAGTGGCATAGTTAGTAGTCAGGTAAGTCATTGAGACCAAGTTTACAATTGCCACATCAGATTGGAAATAGGCTACTCTGTTTAACATGTCTTCTTGTTATATATCTCTGATATGGAGTTGTGGGCAGTAAAGACATATTTTACATATGTGCATTCATTGCTTATTTTTGGCATGCATATGGTTAATGAACTAGTTTGCTTGGGAGAGGGTTAATGAGAAATATATATATATATATTGTAGCTGTCAAAGATTACAAAGATATCATTCACAACTAAAACCTTGTAGAGATACTTAGATAGTGCTTGTCATATGTTAAGTGATTAGCAATAAATATCATAACTAAGCTGGCATTGGACTTCTTTATGTCTGGTGAATTTTTTAAGTTTTGCTAATATCAGTACTACTTTGCAGTATAAATTGATAGTGGTTGCAAATCAGCATATATTTTTTTTTTGTTTATTTGATAATATTACCTTTGTCTTTTAGATGCTTTATTTTTCTAGGCTACCCATCATGCTTCATGCTTGAAAAGCACTTTATATATTATTCATGTCGGTTGAGCATTGGATGTCACCTTGTTTCAATGCTCTTTGTATTCTTGTTTCCAAATAATATCGGCTTGATAACATATAAACTTGATTACCGATGATTTGTACTTTTAGATAACTATTTAAATCTACAATAGTAATCCCCTCTGGTGATGCTTCTTGGTATTTTCTAATAATACGGCTGAACAACTATAAGACATGGTCAATGACATAAGTTCTAGTGTAGCTCATAATTTATGAAAGAAGGTTTTTATATCAATTTATCTTACTTAAAGTTTAAAACAGGACTAAGATCCTTAAGTCATTAAAGGGGATGGGTCTTAGCCTATAAAAAACCTTTCAGATGTGGAAACCCAATCTCTATGATAGAAGATTTCTTAAAAAAGGTTTAATATAGTAATAATAAGTTGATTGATTGATCAGGGAGTATATGTAACTTATTTGATATATGAGTCATAAACCTATCCCATCCTTATGGTGATTAGTACTCCCATGTTGTAGTTAGAAAAAGTTTCTCTGAATGAGATTTGAAAAGCATTTCTCGAGATGTGACATTATACACATCCCTAGAAAGGCTTACCAATGTGGGAGTATTCATATCTAGCTACAGCTAGAAATATAGGCAATCACAAAAAAACTCTAATGATATAATCAAAATACCTACACATGGTCATTAATATGCAAACATATGACATGAACCTTTATACTGTGTATATTATAGTAGAAATCTGAGTCAAAAAAATATAATTCAAGACCTGGTTCACTTTTCTTCCTTCAGATAGATAATGCTAATACTAAATTGAAAGGATTGCTATGCACCTATGTGGACATGAAGAAACTAGCAAGGAAGCTCTCTGGAAGGTTTTACAATGATTGAAACATGTTTGAGCAACCAATGATCAAACCCTAAGTCGTTGAATGCCAAAAACCTAATGTAGCAACCTAGTTCGCATCCCCTTGCTTCCACGGACTTGGGATACACCTCCATATCTAAAATCCAAGCCCTGCACCCTAGGAACCTGGGCTAAGGACATGGTACTTTAGGGCTTAGAGATCTGGATCTAAAACCATGGATGAGATGGAGTGCCCGTGCGACAGGAACTCCATCGTAGCATTTCCTATCAGTAGCCTTTGCTCATGCTCATCTTCTTGTGAATTTTGTCGGCTCGAACCCACCTCAAAACTCCCCTCCATGGCCTTTCTTTGATTCCTAATCAGATTAGAGACCTCTCTTAGGCATGGAGACTTCCTTGGATAGTGAGGAGAGAAAGTTCTAGAGAACTCAAACTCCCGGCGCACAAATCTTACCGCACAAACCAAACCCCTTAGCATGCACACCCCTTTTTCTCCCTTCTTGGACATACCTTTCTCTCCTCTTTTTCATGGGAACCAGAGGCTTGAAGCCTCTATCTGGACATCCACAAATCTTGGTAGTGGGGAGAGAGAAAGTCCATGGACTCTTAGTGCTCAGAGGGGGCGTGTGTGAAGTACCTACGTTTACCCCCTTATGCTTCCTTGGGCGGCGTGGACTTTTCTTTGCTATTGCTTGGATGACATGAAAAACAGGGAGAGAGAGGTTAGGGAGAAGTTAGGATTTCATTCCTCACAAATCAGGTTACTTACAATGTATTATAGATCTATACAATAGACTCAACCGAACTAACTTAACTCCCTAAGCTAACACAATCTGAATATATTCACCCAAGCCCATATATACGCATGTCTTGCCATGCACTTACCCTCTTAGACCCTAACCTGGTTCAATCCTATGTTAGCCCTCTCGTGACCCAATTTTTCTAAGCCTCAAGCCCTCAAGGTCCCAAAACATGGATCTCAAGATCGTGGAGTGCTAAACATTTATCCTAGAACTAACCTGGTCTTAGTCCTAAGATCCAAACTGGTCCTAGACTCCCAGAGCTATCGATATAACTCCTCTCCTGACCTTCCAAGGCTTAAGAGTGCCAGATTTGTGTCAACATAAAATAAAATTAAATCATGAAAGATAATTTACTTATTACATAGTATATACATCTAATAGAAAATTAATTTACATTGTTAAATTTTAAATTTTAACTATTTCAAAAATTTTGAATTGTGAGAAAAATTGTTGGTGTTTTGGAGAGAATTGAAAACTTAGAATTCCCTCCAACAACCAAATCTTTTTTTTTCTTAATGAATATAATTGTTTACCTTATTAATTTAGAAATTACTTGTTAATAGCCTGATCAAAGATTTTGCCCATTGACTGATTAATTGCTTGATTAATATTCTATCTATTAGCCAATTAAATATATCCATTTAACATTTTGACCTTTGGATAATTAGCTTAAATGGGTAGTTCTTGGATTTATAAATTAGACCCTTTGTAGGGGCCCAAAAATAAGAAAAAATAGATCGCTCTCTCATTTCTTTACATCATCTATTTTTTTCTTAATTCTTTTTTAACTTAGTTTTCTTAATTTTTATCTACTAGGTTTAAACTTTATCATCCTCTCCATAATTGTACCTGCAAAAGAGGTTTCTGATTGTATCTTAAGGTAGAGTTTCCAAGTTAATCATGTACAAACTAGGTTTAGAAATCAACTTAGAACGGTACGTAATATATCTCCGGATAAATTATTTATTTTGATTTCATTTTGTAAGTTTTAATTGATTTTAATATTATTGTAATAATAGATTTTTATTGTTAGTTCAATTGAATCATAATCGACGGTGCATAATGAATTATATTATAAATCCCTAACAGATTTCTTTTGGGACCTGTTGCCGCTCTCGTCGCCGCGCCCGTGCCTCGGATCCGCGGATCCTTCCTGACCGCCTGGCGAGGGAGCCTCCCTGGCTGCGGCGATCCTGCAAGAAGGGGTTAGAAGTCCCTGGCCGGGGATCCCGGCGAGGGAGCTCCGACGGTCAAGTCAGTAGACGACGAGAAGGAACAGACTCTCCAAGATGGACCCCCGAAAGGGTTCCAGACTTAGGGAGTTTACTAGTAAGAAAGGCGCTCTGGGGACCGGAGATTCGGCCGGGCCTCCTTGCCGAGCTCACGCCGAATTATCCCCTCTCGGGATCTCGAATCTCTCTCTCTCGGAGCGAGGCCTCTTGCCGCTGCTTCCTCCTTGTCCCCAGGCTTGTTCGCTTACCTTGTCGTCCCCAGATTCCTTCCTTTTATCTCCTCTCGTCGGTCGCTTGTCTTCTCCTCCAGGGAGGCTCCCCTCTCCTGTCCTTTTCTCTTTTCCCTTTTCGGTGAGGAGGGCTAGGCGGCTTTCTGACCTCGTCCGCCGAGCCCAACAGGAAAAAGGCAAAGAGAGAATGGGGGGGGGGGGCGGCGCTGGTGAGGCGACCGGTCAGACCTCGGGCCCAGTGAGAGCGCTCTCTTTCCCAAGTGTGGGCGCCATCCGTCTATGGGGCCTGTTTTGTCAGAATCGCGCATCTCGGCTGCGGGACCTATCGGGCCGAGGCAAATGGTGTTTCGCGTGCCACCGCCCTCCGTACGGGGCACCGTCTATGACGCGTACGGCTCGAGGGATGGCCTCGGGGCCTGCGCCTCCTTCCCTGGGACCTTCTCCATACGGGCGGCCTGACCTCGGCCGATTTGGACCCATCTCCGGGGGCCACCTGGCGAAGAGCGAAGGACCAGCCGACCTCGGCCTAGGTGGACCCCTCCTGGGTGGACACTTGGCGAGGTGGCAGGAGGTCGCCTGGCTTCGGCCGAGGTGGGCCCGCCTTCGGGGGGCCACCTGGCGAAGGAGCGAAGGTTCGGCCGACCTCGACCTAGGTTGACCCCTCCTGGGTGGACACCTGGCGAGGTGGCAGGGGGTTGCCTGGCTTCGGCCGAGGTGGGCCCATCTTCGGGGGGCCACCTGGCGAAGGAGCGACGATTCGGCCGACCTCGACCTAGGTGGGCCCCTCCGGGGTGGGCGCCAAGCGAGGTGGTAGAGGGGCCCCGAACCGAGCTCGACTTCGGCGAGAGCAGCTTGCCTTAGGAAGTCGTCTGGCGGAGTAGTCTTGTCGAGCTCGGCCTTGGCGACGTGGCGCTGACTCGGCCGGAGAAACTTCCACGTGGCTCGATCATATTCGGCGGTATCTGAGCCCGGCCACGTCATCGTTATGGCCGTAACAGTTGCCCCCCAGCCCGCCGTTCCGTTGGGGCGTCGTGGAACGGAACGTCGAGATTAAATGCAGATATGACGTGGGGAGGCGAAGATCTTGCATCATAATTGCCGCGATCCTCGTCGCCGCGGCTCGATGCGCCTGAAACCCTATAGGAATCCGCCACGCGTCGCCCACTTGCCCGCAATGAATGCGTCGCTTCGAGGCAGAGGTCGTTACCTTGCTAACGAGGCGTCGGTGTCGGGCATGCATCCACGTGGCGATCGCTCAGTGGCTTGAGGCGGAATGACGGGTACGATCGCTGTCGACTGAGTTTGAAAGGGAGGGGACTTTCCAGAACGAGGCCTTTTCCCTTGCTCCGTGGGCGGTTTGCTGCAGGCTAACTTCTGTTGCCCCGCGCTCGCCTGGCGTATTTTCGGTGAGTGCCTCCATCTTTCTCCAGTTCCCCTCTCTCTTTTCTTCTCTGAACCTTTGTCCTTCTCCTTGCCATGGCGCGTCGTCGCCATGTCTCCTCCAATCCGGACGAGGCCGGTCCATCCCGGCCGAGGACTCCATCTTCTTCATCCTCAGAGGAGGAAACGATTCCGGAGGAGATCCGCCAGCGTCTGCAACCCGGGGGTGTCACCATTGGCATCCCCAGGGGGGTCCGGTCTCTCCTGGTTGCTCCCGCCGTGCCCCTTCGTTCTCATCCTGCTCCGCCTCTTCTTCCCGCCGGTCCCTCCGATCATGCTTCCACCATGATCGAAGGCGATCTTTCTCTGCTCCGGGATGCCTATGGTATCCCGGGGTCAATTCGTCTGTCTGTTCAGCGGTCCGGGGAGCGCGCCACCATGAGTGGCCCCGGCCGCATAGCCTTCTACGAAGACTTCCTCCTTGGGGGTCTTCGATTTTCTCTGCACCCCTTCTTTCTTTCTTTTCTCAGCCATTTCCGGCTTGTTCCGGCCCAGTTGGCTCCCAATGCCATCCGGGTCATCTTCTCCTTTATAGTCTTTTGTCACTTTCACGGGTTCGTTGCCCGTTTCTCCCTCTTCAGGGCCATGTTTACCCTGAAGAAGTGCTCCACCGATGACGGCTGGTGGTATATTTCACCCCGGCCCAGGTGTCTCCGGTTCGACCTCCCTTCTTCGATCAAGGGCTGGAAGAGCAGTTTTTCTTCGCCTCGATCGAAGATGTCGACTGGGCCTGGAGTGAACCGGACCGATCCCCGAACCGGAACTCTCAGGTCGAGTCGGCGGACCAGGAGGCCTACTCCCAGCTCCTGAGTGACGTGGTCCCAGCGCTCGAGGTTCTGCTTTCGGAGCAGAATCTTTTGAGGCCGGGATCAGTCCCATCCGTGAGACGGGTAAGATTTGGCCCTCCTTTGACTTCTGCCCCCTTTTACTTCATAACCGAGCTGGCTGACCTTCTGTTCTTTTGCATTGCAGGAATGAAGTTCTCACTGGAGAGCCTTCTAGAGGGCGCGGCCCAGAGGGACTTCCGGAGGTAGACGAGCCCGCGGCCAAAAGGGCTCGTACTGAGGCGGGCAGGGAGATCGCGCCGGCGACCGCGCCCAGCCCAGTGGCCACTGCTCCCCCGCCCAGGTTGCCTCAAGGCGGGGCCGTTGATGCTCCGGCTGCCCGACCTGGTGGCGCTACTGTTGAGGGGGCTCCACCGCCCGAGGCTCCGTCCAGCGCCGATCCCATCGTTGCTGCCCCGACGGCGCAGCCCGTGGCCTCTGCCGGCCCGTCGATCGCGGTCCCAGTTGAAGGGGCAGCCACCGCAGGAGCCGACCTGACAGCTCCGCCACCGGTGATCACCCATCGGTGTTCAGTCATCCGCGACAAGGGGCTCGCGGAGAAGGTCATGGAGTATGCCTCCACAGCCTGGGACCGCCGAGCTCGGGGCGGCCGGGACTATGCGGACGCCTTGCTCTGGATTCTCCCGCAGCTCTTTACGGTAAGCCCGAGCTCCTTCTTCTCTGTTCTTTCAAGATTTAGTGGCCTTTTCTCCTAACCTGGTTGCTCTGTTGGTACAGATCGGAAATGACGTTCTCCTACTGAGGAACTTCCTCGTAGGGAATGCGAAGAGGGACGCCGAGAAGGAGAGGAAGCTCGGCAAGCTCGCGGCCGACATCAAAGACCTCATGGAAAAGGGGGTCGAGCGGCGAGCCAGCAACCAAGCCCTCCAGACCGACCTGGCGCATTCCGAGGGGCGAAACAAGGAGCTGGAGGCTTCCTTGTCGGAGGAGAGGCTCTCCTACCAGCGTCGCACGGAGGAGGACGCGGCGGAGAAGGCTCGCCTGCAGGCCCACTCCTAGTAGCTGGAGCGCCAGCTGGAGGAGGCTCGGCGAGACGCGAGCGCGGCGAAGGACCGGAGTGCGTACATCAACGGACTCCTGGAGGCCGCGAAGTGGGAGGCGCAGGAGGCCATCCCGAAGTTCCGGGCTTCCGACGAGTACACGTCGGAGGTCCGGGAGGCCGCCGTGGACTCCTTCCTGAAGGGGTTCCGGATGTGCCGGGAGAAAGTGGGGGCCTTCTTCCCCGAGCTCGACCTCAGCGGGGTGGTGCTCGGAGGCAGGAGGCAAGGAGCCGAGAGCAAAGCCTCCGGTGCGGCCGACGCCACTCCTGCGGCCCCGTCGACCAGCGAAGCCGTGGCTCCGGAGCAGCCTCAAGAGCCGGCCACCGCAGAAGACGAGGATGCAGTGCCTGCGCCCCCGACAGAGGGCTCCGACCCCGCACCACACAGAGCCATCGTCTTCTCGCCTGCCTCGTTGTTGTAGTCGTTTTTTTCTTTTCTTCTTCTTCTTTTTTGGGGACTCCCGGCCTGTCGGGACTCCCGGCTTGTACTGTCGCTTAAGTCAATGAAGATTTTGTTTGACCAAGCCTCGAGTTCATCCCATCTCCCTTCTCTTTTCTTTTTTCTGAGATGTTGATGTGGAATGCTGAAACGATCGTAGGCCCGGTCCCTTCCATTGCTCAAATCGAAGGTTGGGGCATCCCGGGCCGCGCGGCGGCAGAGTAGGCCTTGAGCGGGTCCGTCCGTGGGATTGCCTTCACACTCGCGTGGGCGACATGGTTTCCGCACCGCCTTCCAGGCCGAAGCCCGGGACCCCCGGACTGAACCTCGGGCCGCAGGCTTTCTCAAGCCTTGCGCGGCTTGCCGAGCTGTTCTCCGGGCTTGCGTGGGCGAACTGGGCACCACCTTCCAGGCCGAAGCCCAGGATCTCCGGACTGAAACCCGATGCCGCAGGCTTTCTCAAGCCTTGCGCGGCTTGCCGAGCTGTTCTCCGGGCTTGCATGGGCGAACTGGGTTCCGCGCCACCTTCCAAGCCGAAGGCCAGGATCTCCGGACTGAAACCCGATGCCGCAGGCTTTCTCAAGCCTTGCGCGGCTTGCCGAGCTGTTCTCCGGGCTTGCATGGGCGAACTAGGTTCCGCGCCACCTTCCAGGCCGAAGCCCAGGATCTCCGGACTGAAACCCGATGCCGCAGGCTTTCTCAAGCCTTGCGCGGCTTGCCGAGCTGTTCTCTGGGCTTGCGTGGGTGAACTGGGTTCCGCGCCACCTTCCAGGCCGAAGCCCAGGATCTCCAGACTGAAACCCGATGCCGCAGGCTTTCTCAAGCCTTGCGCGGCTTGCCGAGCTGTTCTCCGGGCTTGCGTGGGCGAACTGGATTCTGTGCCACCTTCCAGGCCGAAGCCCAGGATCTCCGGACTGAAACCCGATGCCGCAGGCTTTCTCAAGCCTTGTGCGGCTTGCCGAGCTATTCTCCGGGCTTGCATGGGCGAACTGGGTTCCGCGCCACCTTCCAGGCCGAAGCCCAGGATCTCCGGACTGAAACCCGATGCCGCAGGCTTTCTCAAGCCTTGCGCGGCTTGCCGAGCTGTTCTCCGGGCTTGCGTGGGCGAACTGGGTTCCGCGCCACCTTCCAGGCCGAAGCCCAGGACCATGCGCCGGTCTTCCATCAAAGTGAGAAGGGAGCGTTTGAAGCTGGGGGACTTTATTACGGGAGTAGGGAACCTTACATCACTGATAATACATTCTTAGGTTCGAGGCGTTCCACGTCCGGGGAACCTGGCACCTCCCAACTCCTCCAGGTAGTATGCACCGTGAGGGAGGGTTCTGCCACCCGGTAGGGGCCCTCCCAGTTGGGCGAGAGCTTGCCGCATTCCCGCGGCTGGGAAGCTTCAGCGCACCGGAGGACCAAATCTCCGTGACGAAAAACCTTCGGCCGCACTCGGGAGTTGTAATACCTGGCCACACGCTGCCTATACGCGGCCATTCGGACTCGGGCCTTGTCCCTCGTTTCCTCGAGGAGGTCAGGGTTGAGCATCATCCTGGCCGGGTTTTCTGTCTCGTCATATTGCTCCACGCGCAGCGTGGGTAGGCTGAGCTCGATCGGGATGACTGCCTCGGCTCTGAAGACGAGGTTGAACGGGGTTTCGTCGGTAGCCGTCCTCGGGGTGGTGTGGTATGCCCAGAGGATGCTGGGGAGCTCGTCGGCCCACCTGCCCTTGGCCTGGTCCAGCCGCGTGCGGAGGCCCTGAAGAATGGTCCTGTTCGTGACTTCGGCCTCCCCATTGGTCTGGGGATGCGCCACCGAGGTAAAGCGATGCCTGATGCCAGGTCGCTGCAGAATTTTCGAACTCCCGGCAGTTGAACTGGCGCCCGTTGTCAGTAACCACGGTGTGGGGGAGGCCGAAGCGGCAGACGATGGACTTCCAAAAGAACCTGGCGACGTTTGCTTCGGTGATCCTCGCCAAGGGTTCGGCCTCGACCCACTTCGTGAAGTAGTCGATGGCCACTATCAAGAACTTCCGCTGTCCAGACGCCGGCGGGAATGGGCCCAGGAGGTCCATCCCCCACTGGGCGAACAGCCAGGGAGCTGAGAGCTGGGAGATTGGGTTGGAGGGCTGCCGTTGAACCATGGCGTGACGCTGGCACCGGTCGCACTTCTTCACGAAGTCAGCGGCGTCTTCCTTCATTGTCTCCCAGAAGTAGCCCTGACGGAGGGCCTTGTACGCCAATGCCCTGCCCCCCATGTGGTTCCCGCAGACGCCT
Organism: Areca catechu; assembly: GCA_021397845.1. Lineage (NCBI taxonomy): Eukaryota > Viridiplantae > Streptophyta > Magnoliopsida > Arecales > Arecaceae > Areca > Areca catechu. The sequence continues at coordinate 4,493,679 of CM038038.1, read as the reverse complement.
TCGTGAATCTCCTGGAGCACAAGCCTGGCCTCCATGGGTCCTACGCACTTGAGAAGGGGGTAGGAGTAGGATCTTCGATACAAGTGCCCATCCATCAGGACAAACCGCACGGCCTTCTTTCTGATAAGGCGAGCCGCCTCGCGGTCCTCCGGCAGGGTACCACTGGTGATGTATTCAGCGTACTTGTCCATCCAGCTGGGTTCGTGGCTGACCTGATGGACCTCCACCGGTGCCTCGAGGCTTGGGATCTCAAGGCGCTCCACATGAGCGCATCCCAGCATCAAGTCCGGCAGGGTCGCCAACCGAGAGAGAGCATCCGCGCGGGCGTTCTCCCCGCGGGGGATATGGAAGATGTTGAAGCGCCGGAATCTGGATGCGCCCGCCTTGACGAGCTCCAAGTATTTCGCCATTTGGGGGTCATGTGCGACGTACTCCCCAGATACCTGTCCTGCCACGAGCTGGGAATCAGTGAAAGCCTTGAGGTTGGTTACGCCCAGCTCGCGGGAGACTCTCAGTCCGGCAAGGAGTGCTTCGTACTCCGCCTGGTTATTTGTTGCGGGAAATTGGAAACGGAGTGCGCATTCGGCGACGACCCCGTCGCTGTTGTAAGGATGAGCCCAGCCCCGCTCCCGCCGGAGTTTGAGGCTCCATCCACATGGAGGATCCAGGCGTCCTCTCCGGGCTCATCGATGCCTATCTCCGTTGGCTGGCCTGAGGGGCCCTCCTCGGGCTCCTTGCCCAAGCCTGCACATTCGACCAAGAAGTCGGCCAGCACCTGTGCCTTCATGGCTGACCTTGGCCTGTACGTAATGTCGAACTCGCTGAGCTTCAGTGCCCACTTTGCCAATCGTCCCGAAGTATCGGGTCGGCTGAGCACCGCTTTCAGCGGTTGATCCGTCAGGACAGCGATGGGGTGCGCTTGGAAATAGGGTCTGAGACGCTGGGCAGACACTATTAGCGTAAAAATGAGTTTCTCGGGCCGAGAATACCTGAGCTCCGCGTCACGGAGAAGCTTGCTGGTATAGTACACCGGCCGCTGGACCCCCTGGCCATCGGCCTGAACCAAGACCGAGCTGACGACTTCTGGGGTGACCGCTAGGTAGAGGATAAGCTCCTCCCCCTCCTTGGGCCTGGATAGCAACGGTGGCGACGCAAGCATCTTCTTCAGCTCCTCGAAGGCCTTCTGGCATTCCTCGGTCCAAGCGAAGTCGTTCATCTTTCTCAGCACCTTGAAAAGGGACGGCAGCGGTCTGCCGACCTGGAGATAAAGCGGCTGAGGGCCGCAACTCAGCCGGTGAGTTGCTGCACTTGCTTCTTGGAGGCGGGCTGCTCCATATCCAGGATGGCCTGGACTTTCTCCGGGTTGGCCTCAATTTCTCTTTGGGTCACCATAAATCCTAGGAATTTCCCGGTGGAGACGCCAAAGGCGCACTTCGCCAGGTTCAGCTTCATCTGATGGCGTCGGAGGTTGCCGAACGTCTCCGCCAAGTCAGCCACGTGGTCCGACTCGGGTTTGCTCATTACGAGCATGTCGTCCACGTACACCTGCATGTTGCGGCCTATCTGGTCTTTGAAAATTCTATTGACCAGGCGCTGGTACGTCGCCCCCGCGTTCTTGAGGCCGAATGGCATCATCCTGTAGCAAAAAGTTCCGCGGTCAGTTATGAAGGCGGTGTGCTCTTCGTCCTCCGGGCTCATTCGGATCTGGTTGTATCTGGAGAAGGCGTCCATGAACGATAGGAGGCGATGCCCCGAGGTGGTGTCGACCAGCTGGTCGATCTTTGGAAGAGGGAAGCTGTCCTTCGGGCAAGCTCGGTTGAGGTCGGTGTAGTCCACACAGAACCTCCACTTATCACTACTCTTTCTTACCATGACCACGTTTGCTAGCCAGCTGGGATACTGGACCTCCCGCACAAAACCGACGGCGAGGAGCTTCTCCACTTCCTCGTTGATCGCCTTCTGCCTTTCCATGGCGAAGCTCCTCTTCTTCTGGCGGACCGGGCGGCAACTTGGGTCCACGTTTAGCCTGTGCATGATGACCTCGGGCGGGATGCCCGACATGTCAGCTGCTGACCAGGCGAACACGTCAGCATTCGCGCGGAGGAACTCCAGCAGGCGGGTCCGTTCTTCTTCAGGGAGCTGGGCCCCAACTCGCACCGTCTTCAGGGGATCTGATCCGTCTTCAGGGGATCCGATCCGAGGGAAAAATCAGCAGGCGCTCTACGGGCCCTCCCCTGGGTTCCTTCTCTCTTAGGTCGAGGTCGTCGATATCGGGGGCGAGCTCCGCACCCCGGCGCTCGGGACCGTCTGGAGGCAGAGCGGGACTGGCTGGGTCGTCCCCTTCATCTCCCCGAGCCCGGAAGGCATGGGGAACTGTACCAACAACCTTCTCGTGGAGATTGTGGCGTCCAGTTGGTTGAGCCCGGGACGCCCGAGAATGGCGTTGTAAGGCGAAGGGAGCCTGACGACGGTAAATGTTATTAGGACGGTCGCCTGCCGGGGTGGGGATCCGGCGGTGACCGGAGAGTGATCTCCCCCTCGACCCCCACGGAGTCCCCTGTAAAACCTACCAAGGGGGTGTGCACCGGTTTCAGCTGATCGTGGGACAAGTTCATCCGAGAGAAAGCATCGTAAAAAAGTACGTCAGCCGAGCTTCCACTATCCACCATGATTCGATGTACAGGATGCTTTGCGATGGTCATCTCGACCACCACGGCATCGTTGTTTACATTATCATTACCCTTCCCCCCCTCGGGAGGGATTACATTTCCGGGTTCCCGACTTCCCGGGCTCTCTTCGCCGCTCGACCGACCCCGCACGAAATCATGCCCACGGGCTTCTCCGTTGGGCGGTTACAGGGACGGGCGGTAAGGTCGCGAGCGGCTGCCCCTCCGAGGGGGCCTCGTTCTTGATGAACTTCCTGAGGTAGCCCCTCCTAATCAGCTCCTCGATCTCCGGCTTCAGGTTGCGACACTCCTCCGTGTCGTGCCCGTGCTCGCGGTGGAACTGGAAGTACTTCGATTTGTCCCGGATGGCTCTCGGGTTCTGAGGAGGAGGTCGGCGGAGATAGCGCTCGCCCTCGATTTCCATGAGGATCTTCGTCCGAGGTGCGAGGAGAGGGGTGTACCTCCGCTCGGGAGTGGCCTCGCCCCTCGGCCTTGGATTCGGGCGAGGATCGGCAGATGGCCCGGGCTTCCGAGCTCCCGGGGTATCTCTCAGGGCGGCCTCTTCGGAGTCTTCCAGTCCAACTCTCGACGGGTGCGGTCGGCCTCCTCCGCTCGGATGTACTTGTGGCGCGGAGGAGGAGCTCGGAGTACGTCCTGGGCGGCTTCTTGTCCAGGGAGTAGGTCAGGCGGGACGTCTTGAGCCGTGCTTCAAAGCCAGCATGGCGACGGGCTCGTCCAGGCTGTAGATTTCCAGGACTGCGGTCTTGAACCGGGTGATGTAGTCCCGGAGCAGCTCCTGGTCCTGCTGGCGGATGGAGAAGAGGCTGTCCACCTCTCTCGGCACCTTTCGGCAAGCGTCGAAGTATGCCACGAACTTTCTTTCCAGCTGATGGAAGGAGCAAATGGATCCGGGCTCGAGGCGAGTGAACCAGACTCGAGCGGCCTTCCGGAGGGTGGCCGGGAAGGCAATGTACAGAAGAGCGTCGGTGGCCCCCTGGACCCTCATGAGAGCTTTGTAGCTCTCCAGATGGTCCAGAGGGTCGGTGGTCCCGTCGTAGGGATCCACCTGCGGCATGCGGAACCGTTTTGGGATCGGTTCCGCCTGGATTTCTTCAGAAAAAGGGGGGCGGGAGTCGTAGCCCGCCGGGTCTGCCTACGAGTTCTGCAGGTCGGCGAATCGGTGGGTGAACTCCGCTAGCTTGCGCTCATGCTCCTCCAGGCACCTCTCGGCCTGGCGCCTGATGGCTTCGTCGGTGGAGTCTTCCACCGAGGCTACAGGTGAAGGGGGCGCCGATCGGTCTCGGCGCGAAGTCTGGCCTCGGCGTCGCTTGCTGCGATGCACCGTTTCGGCCCCGTCGGCCGGGGATCAGCTCTCGTGATCCTCTGAACCGGAGTAGTTTCTTTTTGCGGGAGCTCGGTGGCTCCCATGGGGGTTGGAGACAGCCCTCGGATGGGATGGCCTGCCCTGAATGGAGCGCAGGCTCCCATGCTGCCCCGCGGCTCGGGCCGCGGGGGTCCCTGGCTGCGGCTGCGTGGCCAGGGACCGCTGCTGATGCTGAAGCTGCCGGACCACCGAGGTCAAGGTCTGCAGCTGTTGGATGACGGCCGCAAGGGGTCCGTCCATCGAGGTAGGCTGTGGTGGAAGAGGAGGGGGAGCTGGAAGCTCCCTCTCGGGCCTGTGGGCCCCTGGAGGGGAGTGAACCTCCCCCACATGGCTGGTGGACGCCTCACGGCCACGAGTGACCACCATTGTCGGAGAGCGCGATACCTGCAGAAAGCTGGCTCCCGCTAGGGTTTGGTGTCCTGCCCCCCTACCTGGCGCGCCAATCTGTTGCCGCTCTCGTCGCCGCGCCCGTGCCTCGGATCCGCGGATCCTTCCTGACCGCTTGGTAAGGGAGCCTCCCTGGCTGCGGCGAACCTGCAAGAAGGGGTTAGAAGACCCTGACCGGGGATCCCGGCGAGGGAGCTCCGACGGTCAAGTCAGTAGACGACGAGAAGGAACAGACTCTCCAAGACGGACCCCCGAAAGGGTTCCAGACTTAGGGAGTTTACTAGTAAGAAAGGCGCTCTGGGGACCGGAGATTCGACCGGGCCTCCTTGCCGAGCTCACGCCGAATTATCCCCTCTCGGGATCTCGGATCTCTCTCTCTCGGAGCGAGGCCTCTTGCCGCTGCTTCCTCCTTGTCCCCAGGCTTGTTCGCTTACCTTGTCGTCCCCAGATTCCTTCCTTTTATCTCCTCTCGTCGGTCGCTTGTCTTCTCCTCCTGGGAGGCTCCCCTCCCCCGTCCTTTTCTCTTTTCCCTTTTCAGTGAGGAGGGCTAGGCGGCTTTCTGACCTCGTCCGCCGAGCCCAACAGGAAAAAGGCAAAGACAGAACGGGGGGGGGGGCGGCGCTGGAGAGGCGGCCAGTCAGACCTCGGGCCCAGTGAGAGCGCTCTCTTTCCCAAGTGTGGGCGCCATCCGTCTATGGGGCCTGTTTTGTCAGAATCGCGCCTCTCGGCTGCGGGACCTGTCGGGCCGAGGCAAATGGTGTTTCGCGTGCCACCGCCCTCCGTACAGGGCGCCGTCTGTGACGCGTACGGCCCGAGGGATAGCCTCGGGGCCTGCGCCTCCTTCCCTGGGACCTTCTCCGTACGGGCGGCCTGACCTCGGCCGATTTGGACCCGTCTCCGGGGGCCACCTGGCGAAGAGCGAAGGACCAGCCGACCTCGGCCTAGGTGGATCCCTCCTGGGTGGACACCTGGCGAGGTGGCAGGAGGTCGCCTGGCTTCGACCGAGGTGGGCCCGCCTCCGGGGGGCCACCTGGCGAAGGAGCGAAGGTTCGGCCGACCTCGGCCTAGGTGGACCCCTCCTGGGTGGACACCTGGCGAGGTGGCAGGGGGTTGCCTGGCTTCGGCCGAGGTGGGCCCGTCTCCGGGGGGCCACCTGGCGAAGGAGCGACGGTTCGGCCGACCTCGGCCTAGGTGGGCCCCTCCGGGATGGGCGCCAAGTGAGGTGGTAGAGGGGCCCCGAACCGAGCTCGACTTCGGCGAGAGCAGCTTGCCTTAGGAAGTCGTCTGGCGGAGTAGTCTTGTCGAGCTCGGCCTTGGCGACGTGGCGCTGACTCGGCCGGAGAAACCTCCACGTGGCTCGATCATATTTGACGGTATCTGAACCCGGCCACGTCATCGTTACGACCGTAACAGGACCATTGATCAATGGTCCTGGATGGCCATATAAATTGATAGACACTAATGCTGAAAGGAACCAATACTTGGTCTCCATTGGAAGTTCCGAATTTTCACTCCTTCCTCTTGATCTTTGAGGAATATCTGAGATGAGACTGCTGTGGATTGGAAGGAATGACTTTGAAGCCTGGAAATATACTCTGTCCCACATTATTCCACATGAAATGCCCAAAAGTCATGCATTTATTTAGAAAGTTGTTGACCCAAAATCCCCTTCCCTGGAACCATCCATTCAAGCGCTTTAAATCTGTAAGCAAATCCATGGAAATACTTTAAATGGTGGCTGAGCTTTTGATGGGTCACAAATCTAGACAGTATCTAATGCTTCAATTGACCATTATATTTAAAGAAGAGATATTATTCCGCAGAATAGCTTTTGGTATTTGTTTATGTAAAGTTATTAAGTATAAGATGATGGATGATCACACTATATCTCAAGAGAGACACATGTAAGGTTTTGCATAGTGCTCTCAAGTCTTGGAAAGACTTGGAAGACTATGACAGGGATGCTGGAGGCAATTTCTGGAACTTAGAGACGTGTTCCAAGCGGATTCCTAGAGGTGTTTCAGTGATGTTCTAAATTTGAGTATTATCTCATGTGACTTAGGGAGAGTTTTTTTGAAAGATTGTAATATAACCCAATTAGATTATGGGGTTGGATCCAGGTTTGTTAAATTGGTTAGGAGGTTAGCCATCTGGTTAGTTAGTTGTAACCAATTAGGAAGCCCAACCATGTGAGGTGTCCTAATCAGTTTGTTATTAGTCCAAGACAAGTCCTAACTGCTCATGTAATTATAACCACCAAGAAGTTGTGAGCCCGTATGATTGTAATCCAACAAGATCAAGGAATCCAAGATGCCCAAGGAGATAAGAAGTTTACTGTCCCATGTGCTATAAATAAGAGGGATGGGACGTGCAGTTTCGAGCGTCCACAAGGGGGCCGACCCCTTTGGGGTCTCTCAAGTTGGAGAGAGGCCGACCACGTTGCCAAGGCTTGGAGCGTGAAGACTTCCTCACGATCATGGAGTGACCGTGAGGGGTTGATCTTGGAGCACCCCCTTTTGGGGCGAGACCGCATGGAGAGATTTATCCGCATGGGGACATGGCCGTGGGAGATCCTGTGTGAGGGAGTCCGTAGGTGGAGCTCTTTCCAGTGAGAAGAAGCATGGTCATGTGAGGTGTAGCTATCTCCACAAGTTCCCATCCTGCCGGGAAATATTCAATTCAAGATGCTAGATTTTTACAACTTTTTTCCATCTGAAGATGAGCACATCAATCTGATACCACCAAAGTGCCAGCTGATCATAATAAAAAATGAAGAAAGATTCTGACCTCTCACTCTATCGACTGTCACAGATTCCAGAAGATAATATCTTAATTTAATTGAGTTGTCCACATAATCATGCCTAACCAGTTGGGTTGAAAGGTCCGTTTTTCAACAGTGTATCGTGGAGCACTTATTTGCACAAAAAAGGAGTAGGGATCGAAGTTATTAGGTAAGCAGCACTGGACCTTCATCACGTTAGAAGACAAAAGCATGGAGCATCTTTACGAGTAAAAATGTTCCTTTAAATGTCCTTGGTGGATCTACCTACTAGATTAAGTTTATAACATGACTTTTAAAAAGCTTATAAATTGGTGAAACTACTGCTAGAGTCACAAGCTACAAGGTGGTGGTGAGCTTCGCCTCTAAAGAGGGGGGAAAAAAAAAACTGTAGCAAGTGGATCACAATGCTGCACATAGCATTCTTTGACAAAAAGCATGGAGTGTTAGGGATGTGGATCATAGTGGGATGCCAAAAAATTTGCAGAAAAAATGAAAAAGAAAGCCTGAAAAACAAATAAAAACAAGCACAAGCAACGTACAGGGATTACGTGGTTCGGAACCTCTTGCTCCTACGTCCATGGCCGCACAGGATCAAATCTCTACCATAAAGAACAAATGCAGAAGTTATTACACAAGAGAACTCTTCCTAGATGCAAACCCCAGCCCAATATAAAGAAAGAAGAAAGAATAAAATAATACATGAGGAACCCTTGCCCTTCTCTACCTTTCTCTCTCTCTTTCCCTTGTTTCTCTCTTGGAAAATCCTTGGACTACTCTTCTAGATTGCAAAACCTCTTCCTGGCTCTCTTCTTAGCTCTCTGTTGGTTTGCAGGCTCTCCTCTGTACTCTGTCGACATCCCCTGATGAAAAGAGAACAAAACCAGTCCAAAGCCGCATCAAAACTCGTCTCACAAGCCCAAAACAGTCAAGAAACATCCCAGGCCATCAGAAATGAGATCAACATCTCAGATCGTGTCAAAATCTGAATCAAATAGCCCCCATCAAGCCTGAACTCTCTCGAATCCATCTCAGCCATCCGATAAGTGATTGGACTATCCAGATCGCACAGAAGGCCCATGGACCGCGGTGAACTGCACAAAATGCCATGGGGGAAATGCCTAGAACGCTCGGAAAACGTGTCAGCAACAACCGCCTGGAGCTGGGCTTGGGCCGCGTGCCCGCATGCCAAGCCGGTTGCTCGCCTGCATGCCCGTGCGCCCGCCTGCGCGCCCGTGTTCCCGCCCACCCGCCCTCCCGTGGGTGTGCATGGGCCGCGCATGTGGGTCTGGGCCGGTCCGATCTGGTGGGCCCGCCTACTTCCTCTTTTTCCTTTTTTATTATTTTTTTGAGTTTTTCTCTGGGTTTCTAGGCTTCTGGACTTGGGTCTTGGGTGGATATGGCTTCACACCCAACAACTGTCCCACTTGGAGACTTAGACATCCAATCTTGCATCCACCTGAAACATCAAAAAATAAACTTTCAAAAAAAATTAAAAAACAAGTCAGTATCCTAAGCGGCACCTCCAATCAACTAGCTCTGGAGGCCAATTGAGGCCATGCATGGCCCCAATTTCTCTGTAGTGATAATCTCTATCAGCATATCCGCCTCAGTGGTAGAAAGAGCTACGATCTCCTACAATCGTGAGACCCAGCTCACCGATGTCCCGCAATGGTATACACGTACCCTATTGTGCTCCTCATAGTGTCGACATCATCACCTGGATCTTCTTTCTGTTGGAAGCCTTTCATAGCTAACCTTGCCTTGTACCTCTTGCTACCGTTGTGCTCTTCCTTGATCTTGTAGACCCACTTGTTATGCAATACTTTCTTTCCTTCCGGTAGTGTGTTAAGCTTTCATGTCTGGTTCTTTATCAAGGACAGCATCTCGTCCTTCATCGCCAGCTCTCACTTGACCGAATCTCCGCTCTCCATGGCTTCATCAAAGCACTCTGGTTCCCCTCCATCTATCAACAGCAGACAATACAACAAAGGTGAATACCTTACACGTGGTTTCGGGGTCCTTGTAGATCTCCTCAGCTGAGGTGTCTCTGGCTCAGGTTCAGGATCTCTTGCTCTCTCGGCAATATCTTCCTCTATGATCTCTTCCAACTCTACATGTTCTTTCTCCTTGTCTGCCTGTCCTACTTTGTCTGGAACACTCTGGTCCTTGTACAGGCTTCTTTCATTGAATACCACATCCTTGCTCCTGATGATCTTCCTATTCTTCTCACTCCAAAGCTTGTAACCAAACTCATCAATGCCATACCCAATAAAGAAGCACCTCTCTGACTTCTTCTCTGCATTGACGTGCACGTAGGAGACATAGCCGAAGACCTTCAGGTAGATAAGCTTGCTGACTTCCATGTCCACTCTTCTTCTGGTAGCTTGTACTTAAAGAGGACTAAGGGACTCCTGTTGATCAGATAGGTAGCAGTGCTAACCATCTCAGCCCAAAATACCTTGTGCAATCCAGCGTGGAGCCTCATGCTCCTAGCTCTCTCGTTCAAGAACCTGTTCATGTGCTCAGCTACCCCATTCTATTGTGGCGTACTTGGAATCGTCTTCTCCATCTTGATTCCATTGGTTGTGCAGAACTCCTTGAACTCGATGCGGTCATACTTGCATCCATTATCCATCTCAGGTACTTTATTTTCTGTCTAGACTCATTCTCCACCAAACTTTTTCACTTCCTGAAAGTGTCAAATATATCAAATTTATTCTATAAAAAATAAATCCATACCTTTTTAGTGGAGTCGTCAATGAAAGTTACATAATATTACGAAGCTCCAAAGGATGCAACGAGAAGGGACCCCACACATTGGTGTGTACAAGCTCCAGCTTTCTTGATCTTGGTGCCCTGTCAATCTTGGAGAAACTGACACTCTTTTGCTTCCCAGGAACACAATTCTTGCAGAAACCAATATATGTTGTCTTCAAACTTGGTAGTTTGTCTTTCTTCAACAATACTTGCATTCCTTTCTCGCTCATGCGACCCAACCTATAGTGCGACAACTTCGAGTCTGCCTGTGCCAGTGCCACTGCATCTCTGGTATTACTAGTCATATATAAGATACCCAACTTGCTTGCTCGTACTATCACCATCGCACCTTTAGTGATCTTCCAAGAGCCACCAACGAAAGTTATAATGTATCTCTCTGAGTCCAGCAGCCCGACTGATATCAGGTTTCTCTTTAATCCTAGGATATGTTTGACATTCTTGAGCTTCCAAACTAATTGATCCGGCATCTTGATGTGTACATCACCCTTTTTCACAATATCCAAAGGCTCTTCATCTACAAGATGGACCTTTCTGAAGTCTCTAGCAATATAATTGTGCATAGACTCCTTTTGTGCAGTAGAGTGAAATGAAGCTCCGGAATCTAGAATCAAAGACTCCGTCGGACCGTTCACGCTGAAAATCAATGCATCTTCAATTATCTCGGTCGTTGCATTGACTGACTCTTCATTCTGTCCCTTGTCCTTCCTTGCCCAGCAGTTCTTTCTAATGTGCCCCTTCTTACCGTAGTGCCAACAGCCATCACCCTTTGGTCTCTTGACTGGCTCTTCTGTTTGGACTTAGATCTCTCACGGCTTTCACTATGCCGTGTAGTTCTTCCTTTGCCTTCTTGAGTTACCAAGGCAGAACCAAAGCTTCCTTTGATTTCTTTTCTCCTGATGTCTTTACTAAGAATCGGTTCCGGACCTCTCCAAATTTTATCTTGCTCGAGCCGCACAAACTACTCACCGCTGTCACAGTTGCACCCATCTCTCGGGCAAAGAGGATAACAAGATTAGGGCACAGATTTCATCCTCGAAGCTTATATCAACTGAATTCAACTGACTAGTGATCAAATTAAACTCATTGATGTGATCGATTATGATGCACCTTCGCTCATCTTTAAGTTGAACAGACGACGCATGAGATAAACCTTGTTGGAGGCTAAAGGTTTCTCTTATATGTTGAATAGTGTCTGCATCAATCCAGCTGTCGTCTTCTCCACCAAAATGTTGAACGCGACGTTTCTGGCCAACGTCAGATGGATAACTTCCAAAGCATGTCAGTCTAGCAAATCCCAATCTGCTTGTGACATCTCGGCAGGTTTCTTCCTCAGTAGCGATAGATGAAGCTTCTTCTGGTACAGATAATCCTCGATCTACATCTTTCAGAATCCAAAGTCTTTCCCATCAAACCTGTCATTTTAACTTTTTCTTCGTCTCCTGCCATCGCTCTTACTCGAACCCGTGCTCTGATACCAGTTGTTAAGGATGTGGATCATAGTGGGATGCCAAAAGGTTCGCAGAAGAAACGAAAAAGAAAGCCTGAAAAATAAATAAAAACAAGCATAAGCAACATACAGGGATTACGTGGATCGAAGCCTCTTGATCCTGCATCCACATCCGCACAGGATCAAATCTTCACTATGAAGAACAAATACAAGAAGTTATTACACAAGAAAACTCTCCTTGGATGCAAACCTCAGCCCAATATAAAGAAAGAAGAAAGAATAAAACAATATAAGATGAACCCTTGCCCTCTCTCTACCTTTCTCTCTCTCTTTCCCTTGTTTTTTCTCTTCGAAAACCCTTGGACTACTCTTCTAGATTGCAAAACCTCTTCCTGGTTCTCTTCTTAGCTCTCTGTTGATCTGCAGGCTCTCCTCTGCACTCTGTCGGCCTCCCCTGATAAACGAAAACAAAACTAGTCCAAAGCCACATCAAAACTCATCTCACAAGCCCAAAATAGTTAGGAAACATCCCAAGCCGTCAGATCTGAGATCAACATCTCAGATCACATCAAAATCAAAATCAAATAGCCCCCATCAAGCTTGATCTCCATTGGATTCATCTCAGCTATCCGATCAAGTGATCGAACGATCCAGGTCGTGTAGAAGGCCCGTGGACTGCAGTGAACCGTGCGAAATGCCATGGGGGAAATGCCTGGAATGCTGGGGAAACGCCTCAACAACGATCGCCTGGAGCTGGGCTGAGCCCATGTGCCTGTGCGCGCTTGGGCATGGGCTTGTGCTGCGCGCCTGCCGGCGTGCATGTGGATCTGAGCCGGTTCAATCTGGTGGGCCGGCCTGCTTCCTCTTTTTCTTTTTTTTTTTTTTTCTTTTTTTTTTTCTGAGCTTCCGGACTTTTAGACTTGGGTCCGGAATGGATATGGCTCCACACACAACATGAAGCATATGAAACAATGTCTTAAAATAGTAGCAATGATTTTTTTTTTATTATTTTTTTTTTGTGTGTGTTAGAAAGAGGAGCTGGAAGCTACTTAATTGCAAATAAAAGTTTTTTGTTGGTAAAACATAAAAGTTTGTTACAGGGTACGAGAATTCATGATACATTTAGCTACGTACGTTACTCTCGCAACAGCACCAGTGCTACGGAAGACTACAAAGCAAAAGCATAATATAATATTGCTACAGAGTTTCCGATTGAGAGAAGCATTAGCAGACTAACCGGCTGTAAGAATTCGATAGCAATGATTCTAAGGTAAAGTTGTAGTATATATTAACTCTGTTAAAGAGTATACAATCTCTCGGTTTTATTATCACCAGGGATGGATACAATTTATTCGTCTCAATTACATGGGCTAAAGCATCAACCAATATAAGGCATAGGAGAAATTCTTTGCACATCAGGGGCGGTGTAAAAAATATACACCCCTAAATATGGTTGGATTATATAAGGATCATGTAACTTTTTTTTTTAACATATATTTAATGCTTAGAATTTTTATTTTTTTTGTTAAAAATTTGGATGATAAAAATATCTTTTCTTTAAGAAAAAATTTATAACATTCATGATTTGGATTATGATACCCCTGATCAAGCTATGAACAGTATATCATAATCTTATTCACACGATATCATAAAATTGAAAGATATTTTTATTATTAAATAAATTTTAAAAAATCTTTAATGACAAAAATATCTCTCGATCTTATGATATTATATAAACAGAATTATAAAGAGAATGTCATTTTCACCTTTCAAAATTTTTAACGAAAAGATAAATTGCATATATTAAATATATATTTAAAGAATGAAAATGCTTCTTCCTTTTGTGACATCTCATGGTCAAGTTGTGAATATGATATCATAATTCTATTCATAGGATGTCATAATCATATTCACGGCATGCCATAATCTTATTCATAAGATGTCATAAGGCTGAAAAGTATTTTCGTTATTAAAAATTTTTTGTACACCATTCCTGGTAGAGAAAGAATACATTGCATAATTTGATTGAACAATTTTTCAATATGCATTCAATGCCTGTAGTTTTACCTTTACATTGAAAATTTTGAATAATAAAAATATCCTTTCCTTTATGAAAAATTATGATTTATGTAGCCAGGTTATGATATCCCGTGAATCAGGTTATGACACCCCATGATCAAGATATAAATACGGTGTCATAATCCTATTTACATGATGTTGTAAAGTAGAAGGATATTTTTGTCATTAAAGAAATTTTAAAAAAATTTAATAACGAAAATAGTTTAATCTTATGATATCCTGTGAACAGGTTTATGATTTTCTGTTTATAACTTGGCCATGAGATCATAAAAGGAAGGAACATTTCGTTATTTAATTATATATTTAATACCTACAATTTATCTTTTAAAAAAAATTGAATAATAAAAATGATCTTTCCTTTATGATACCTCGTGATCAAGTTTGTGAATAAAATATTATAATCCTATTTATAAGATGTTATAAGGTTGAGATATTTTTATTATTAAAAAATTTTTAAAATTATTTTAATAATAAAAATATTTCTTGGCCTTATAATATCCTGTTTATAATTGGGTCATGAAAAAATCATAGTCCAGGTTACAAAATATCATAATCCAAGCTACGAGATACCATAATATTTTATAAAAAAATAATAATTTTAGTAATCAAAATTTTTAATAAAAAATAAAATTATAAATATTATATCGGTCATCATATTTGATAGTATTTTTTTTTTTTTGGGCCGCCTCTGATGTACAAAATATTTCTGATAGGGAATGATACGATAAGACACTAACAAAGGGAAGGCCAACTTTATTAAAGCATCCCCTGCTTTCCCGGTTTCCCCTCGGTGGCATTCTTCCATTGGTGGCTTAGAAACTGTGGTGTCATGGGGAAACAGCCGCGAGGCAAGACACGTGTCCACCACTGGACCGATGAGCGTTTAACGTGGTGGCGACTGATTTGGAGAAAAGCCTGTTTCATATGTGGGATAGTATTGGCTATAACCCTAAAGAACAGTTCTTGTGCCGGAAAGAATTAGAAGTTTTTTTAAAATAATATTTTTTTATTAAATATTTATAAAAAGGTGCCGTTCAATGTATATTTACAAAAATAAATATTTTTTAACACTTAGAATGTGCGGTAATAAAAAGGTAGAGGGAGGAGGAATAGGTGAAGAAATCCCTGGTTGTATCTTTGATTCTCAATTCAATATAAAATATTTTTTTAAAAAAAATATTAATAAACAAAAAATTAATAAAAATTAATAAAAAATTATAAAAAATATAAACTTTTTAAAAATATGTATATAATAACATCATATTATAATAATATATTTCAATATATTTTATATTATAATAAATATTTTATATTTTAAAATATCATAAATATATTATAATATAAATAATATATTATATAAAATAATATATTTGTTGATGCACGTGGATCATACAGGCATCGCGTGCAATGGAGTTGCATACCTTCGTGGCAACCGGACTCGTTGCATGGCGCAACCACCGGGAACGTCCCTACAGTATGATCAAGTGGTTGCACGTATGCAAGACTAGATACCACTGAAAGGTAATTGCTGTCCCAGTAATCTTCGTCATCCTTGCTACATCGATAGATGCCACAATGGTGGAGCTCTGTATTGTGCTGGTGACCGAACCCATCGTACGGCACGATCAAGTCTCGAAAAGCATGAGCAAGTGGGAGCCCGGGCTCGCACAGACATTGTCTCTCATGCCTAGTCATCTCCGACCTCAGTGCTCAATGAACGTTCCATCCCGTCGTACTGCACCGATGATACTCGGTGCGATGCCATTGCCACCACAACCGGTATGCATACATCAATAAATATATTATTATAATATATAATATATTATATTATAATATATTTATTATATTTTAAAATATATAATATTTATTATAATATATTATAATAATATCATGTTATTATATTTTTTATTTTCTAATTTTTTTTTTTTTTTTTATTATATTATTATTTTTTAAAAAAATTATTTTATTTTGAATCGAGAAATTGCATGTTATATCTATAATTTTTTAATATAAAATTATAAATATAACCTGTGATTTTTTCATGTATTTTTTATTTCCGTACATTCCCGGTGTTAAAAATACTTACTTTCTTGGATATACTTTGAACCGCATCTTTTTGATAAATATTTAATTAAAAATATTATTTAAAAAAAAAAAACTCGGAAGAATTGAACTTCCCAAATTAATGTCTCTGGTGAAAATATTTTTAATGATATGGAGGAAAAGTCACTCTGATTGATTTAATTTATGGGAGACGGACGGCTGAGGTGACAGAATTGACTTGACCAAATTAAGGACCATGACTCAATTGGATAATCCCAGAAATGTTTCACATCTTCTAATAGGTCAGTCGGGGGTCCTTAAATTCCTACTTGATGCCCAAGGGCAAAATGAAAAATTAAGTGACTAAAATTGTAAAGATTCTTTAAACATCTTCATTATTGATAATGTTCTACCTTATATTTTTATTGATATATAAGATGATGAAGGGTGTTGTTTAGTTAATGGTCAATCATCTAGACATATGAGATATTTATCATAACTTAAAAAATTTATTTTTATCATGCCGATATTTTATTGATGTAAAATTAATATACTCATCTTTAGATAAAAAAAATTATAAAAATTTAAATTTTTTGAATTGAACATTATCTAATGGATGGAAACATGCAGGATAGCTACATCGAATTTAATTTTTTTTAATTAAAAAAAAATGTCTTTACCGATCATTTCATTCCACGTGAAATTTTTTTATGCTAAATCAAGTTAGGTATACGGTACCAAGGACAATCATGATCATGGTACTAATTGTTAAAGGCACTAACGGATAGGCATACCATCATACATACATTGATATTCTCTTGCATAAGATTTAATTTTGAATAAAATTTTCAACTATTAGTGGGATTTTGGTTCAAAATCTAAGCAAATATTTGCATGAAAATAACACAACTATGTCATTGGCGCGTAGTACAGCTGGTTGTGAGAGTTCAACTACTTTCCTCACAACCAGCTGGCATGAGTTCAAGCTTCATTTTGGACATATTTTAAAAGTCAGGAAATAAAATAAAAAAAAAAATTCATAAAATAATTCATAAAAAAAAAAATTAATAAAATAATCTTGGAACCCCTGGGGGTAATGAAAAAGTTAGGGATATATAATAAATCCCGTTCACTCGGCTGACACCAAATAAAATAAAAAATTTAATAAAATAATTCATAAAAAAAGAAAATTAATAAAATAATTCATTTTGGACATATTTTAAAAGTCAGAAATAAAATAAAATAAAAAATTCATAAAATAATTCATAAAAAAGAAAATTAATAAAATAATCTTGGAACCCCTGGGGGTAATGAAAAAGTTAGGGATATATAATAATCCCGTTCACTCGGCTGACACCAAATAAAATAAAAAAAATTCATAAAATAATTCATAAAAAAGAAAATTAATAAAATAATCCTGAATAAAATAATCTTGGAGCCTCTGTTGGCTGGTGGTAATGAAAAAGTTAGGGACTGACACCAAATAAAATAAAAAAAATTAATAAAATAATTCATAAAAAAAATTAATAAAATAAAATAAAAAAAATAACTGGTGGTAATGAAAAAGTTAGGGATATATAATAAATCCCGTTCACTCGGCTGACACCAAATAAAATAAAAAAGAATTAATAAAATAATTCATAAAAAAAGAAAAATTAATAAAATAATCCTGAATAAAATAATCTTGGAGCCTCTGTTGGCTGGTGGTAATGAAAAAGTTAGGGACTAATGAAAAAGTTAGGGACTGACACCAAATAAAATAAAAAAAATTCATAAAATAATTCATAAAAAAAAATTAATAAAATAATCCTGAATAAAATAATCTTGGAGCCTCTGTTGGCTGGTGGTAATGAAAAAGTTAGGGATATATAATAAATCCCGTTTACTCGGCTGACACCTGACCCGACCCTGTTGGCTGGTGGTAATGAAAAAGTTAGGGATATATAAATCCCATTCACTCGGCTAACACCCGACCCGACCCGTTTTTATGAACCCGTGGATCTGGGTGGGGTCCTAAAATTAGACCCGTTCCATTTTTTGGGTCGGGTCTGGGTTTACTAAATTTGGACCCGACCCGATCCGATCCGATTCGAACATACTAATACTATTAGAATTATATCTATTTAGACCTTTAAATTATAATTTAAAACTTGTATGGAACTAGTTATAATTATTTTCATATCTTATTTGTTATCTATTTTATAGTTAATAATAGTTAGCTATGTAATAATTAAAATATAGTTGTCTATATTTTATTTGGATCATATTTAGATCCAAACTTTCTAGATTAAAACCATATTATTTATGGACTCGATCCAACTTGAATGACTCATTCGGTTGAAAATTTTGATAGTGGACCCGACTCGACCCGACCCGATTTTCTAGTGAATTGGGTCTGGATCAACTATTAGGACTCGATCAAAGAACCGGATTGGATTGGGGTTACTCATGACCCGATCCGATCCAATCCATTCGCACCCCTAGATGGGGAATGGCTGCAAAAAATTAATATGCGCCGTATATCGAACATTTCCTGGCTGGGGTTGGGGGATCGTCTGAGGGTGGCCATGCCTGGGATCTAACTCCTTCCCTTTTTTTTGTTTATCAGAAAAAAAATAACACAACTACAAGTAACAGTAAAATAAAGTTTAAAAAACATTTCAATTATTAAAAGCCAACTCCAAAGTTATCATGGGATTCCAAAGCCTCTATTCTTGTTCTCTTATCAATTTTCTGACTCCACTTTTCCTATTGGTTATAAGATGTCAAGTCTCCATGGGATAAAGGTAGAGACTTGTGCGCATCACACATGCTGAAATCTATTTAATTATCTTGAATTTATGTGCAAACTAATACTTTTACAATGTTGGATTTGTACCGTAAGATATTTAGTTCGGTGCAATATATCTCAAAAAATATTTAGTTCGATGACGAGAGAGCACACATGTGAGGCCCAGGACCGTTTTGGACTGAAGTCGGCAATCTTTGCCGACTTCATCCGAAACTCAGAAAAAAAAATATAAGAAGAAGTTCGCATCCGGAACAGGGGATTTCAATCCAACCTGGATCTTCGCCGGAGATCGCGGTGGTCGGCGTGGGGAGTTGGGATTGACCGGTGGAAGAAGCGGGGAAGGCGGTCGACAGCGCGGGGGGGGGGGGAGGATAAAGGTTTTCTTTTGGATCGGGGAGTCCCTTGCGTGCCTCACCCTGATCCAACCTCTCTTCCTCCGGTGGGCATTGACGATCTTCTCGCGAGCCTCTGCTTTTCCGGACTCATCTTCCTCCGATGGATGCCAACCCGCTGCCGATCATCGCTGGTAAGTGAACTAACCCTAGTTTCTAGAGCATGGGGGATTTATTGGGAATGGCCGACGGAGAGGAGGAGAGATCTGTGTTATCTTTTCTTTCTTTTTATTTTTTTTTTTGTTTTGTTCTGTTGTTTTGGGCGATCAGACGGCTGCCAGTGGTCGTGCTGTCATCCGCTCCGGCCAGCCTGGCCATGTTCGCCATGGCCGTCTCCCATGATCGCTGCTGGCAGTATGGGAGACTGGCTTGGCCAAACCTTGAGAAGAGCATCTGACGGGTGGGGGGAGGAGATTTGGTCCCTGTGCTCTCTGGCAGGTGGTCGGACTGCCGTCGTCGGGATCGTCGATCTCCTTCTTCCCTTCCGGCGACTCCTCCTGGCAGCCGAACATGAGGATCGTCGCCGATCCTCCTTGGGTTGTCCGTGGAGTTCTTGGTCTGGGCACTGTGCCTGGGCTTCGTTAAGCTGGGCTCAGTTGGCCCAGACTTTGTTGGGCCAGGTTTTTCTATCTGTGATGGGCCTGGCCTGCTTCTGGGATGGGCCGGCCCAGTGACGGTACAATTTAGAAATAATAATATATATATAATAATAATAATAAATAAAAGGAAGGAAGGGGAAAGATCTGTTGGACAAGGTTGTTCCAGGAAAATTTAGTTTTTATTTAATTTCTTTTAATTTGTGATTCAGGATCATTGTTGACTTTGGAAGACCCGGTTTAGTGTTGGACTGTACTAGTTGATGGATGCTTTTCGGTAAGTTATCTTGACCTCTGATGTTGTATGCCAATATTTACATATTTATGAATTAGTAAATATATGTAATATATCTGGATAGGATTGCATTGAATTGCGTGCATCATGTTGGTGTGGATGCATTGTGTTGGTATGAGTACATTGTATTGGTATGGGTACATTGTGGGATTGCATTGGATTGCATGCATCATGTTGGCGTGGGTGCATTGTGTTGGTGTAAGTACATTGTGTTGGTGTGGGTGCTCTCTAGTTCGATAATGATCATACGAGGACCTAGTCTCCTTTTGGACCTCCAGCGAGGCTATCGCTGGTACATGACTGTTGAGCGGTATGTGACACAGGAGCTAGTTGCCTTATTTTAGCCATGCATGGCAGGCACATGCAGAGGATGCATGTTTCTCGTGTGATACTCAGAGCTAGTTTTCCTTTTGGGCCTCCAGCAGGGCTATTGCTGACACATGACTGTTGAGCGGTATGTGACATAGGGTCTAGTCTCTTTCGGGGTGAGCCACGGGCCGATCGTGGCCATAGTCAGAGAACTATGTGAGTAGAGTAAATGGTTGGCCATCCATAGTCGTGTCGTGTCTGTGTCGATTGCATTTAAGTGTACATATTTGCATTAGGTTGTTGGTTATATTATTATATTGCTGGACATCTTGTTGTATGATGTGTCATGCTTGTTGTTATTAGTGGCATATTGATATATGTTTATTGGAGGTGTTGATAACTTATTGAGCCTGTGTAGCTCACCCATGTTTTTCTATATTTTTGTTTCAGATATCGAAGATCATTTGGACTTTGGGACCAGTCAGTGAGGAGCTAGGTTTAGATGTTAATCCCTGAGTTTATATTTTATTTGTATTTTATTTTCTGTTAATCTTTATGAAAATTTGTTCCTTACCATTGTTTGGTTATTGATTTGAAAGTTAGGCCTGGCATGATCTCTAGGGATACCTAGGATTGTGCGGCCGGTCACGTAGCCGATCCTTGATCTAGATTCGGGACGTGACAACACTACTCTGGCATCTTAGTGGTGTCAGGCTGACGTACTTATCAGTGATGGAAAGGGTACGCGAAAAAATTATGGTCTGAATCGAACATAGCCTGACAGGGTTGGGATCCAGTCGGGATTTATCCCCCTGTCCTTTTCTTTATCCAAAAAAAAAAAAAAAATCTTAAATCTTTAACTAGAATAATCAAGGCAACATATTCATCAGGTAACACTGAATGTAGGTAGTAATATATAAGTTTGGAATCTTAGAGATGGATAGATTACCTTCCTCAAACTTATACAAGTTAACATAATATAGCTATTGGTATATATTCACAGCCGCAAAAATTGAAAAATAAAATAAAAAATAAAAATTAAGAATTGAAGTGGCTCTACGTACATACATGGAATGAAATTTTGGCAGAACTTGGCTCCTTTCTTTTTCCCTGATAAGGAAATTTTAGAAGTTTATCCCAAATAAAGCTAACTTGCTTCAAGCAAAGCAGCCCCAGGTGTGGTCCTTGACAAAAGCTATTGAGCCGTCACTTGGGTCCAAAACCTTTACTGTGTTCTTAGAATTCGGCATGGAGCATTGAATGTGGACGGCTGTCAAGATATTCAACCTGGTAGACAGAATACGATCTTATCCTGCTCTTTCCCACCATTAAGCTGCCGCTTCCTGCTCCTTCCCACCATTAAGCTGCCGCCAATCACGCACCAAGATCTTCTTAGTGAAATACATTAAAACTAAAAAAAAAAAAAGGGATGGAGGTTTTTTTTTTTTTTGGATAACGGTAAAATCCTCGGAAAGGTAAAAGGCAAAGAATAATGTAAGCACCAAACAGATGAATAGCCTTCGTAATCCAAGTCAAAGATTATCACTTTCTTGGGATAGGAACAAAAATTGGGATAGATGGGAGTGCATATAGAGAGGAAAAGTCATAAAATTACAAAAATTAATAAAATGGTAACCAGGGATGATCTAGAGAGAAGTCTAAGAGGACAAACTATCAAGATGAATAAGATCAAAGACTCATGATTGTTGTGATATAGATAAACTGTCAAGGTCCAGTTCAAAGATCCATCATTAATACGGGAGAGGAAATTGGGAGGAGGAGATTAGAAAGATTGCTAAGGCTTTTGAGGGCATTTTAGAAATTTGAAATATCTTTACCAAATATGTCAATGAAAACTGATGGCATGAATTGGTTATGGTTACTTTTAAAAAAAAATTGTGTAAGAAGTTTTAATTTTTTTTTGGTAAATCAAAAGGAATAGAAGGATAAATTTGATGTGTTTCAGAAGATATGATTCTAACCAACTAGACTACCGTCTTCGTTATAAGGGGATGACACTTCATGTTTTAAAATTTCAAAGATGAAGGGTGATGGCTGATTGTCCAGGTCATGGAGTGATGGTTTTCTGTAATTCAGGTTGGAATAATGATTTCGAATCTTTGTTCATGAAACATAGTTGTTGACGCCGATCCCTGCGGACCGGATAGATTGCCTGATTCACCGCTTCACCTTCTCGGGTTCCTGCAAAACAAATTCCTGACCGGAATTTTTTTGGCGGGGGACACTCCGATGCCTAAGTCAGTAAAGATCAGGCCACAGAATGGAGAGCTCTAAGAAAGAGAGATGATGAAAGAGAAGAGTCAGCTTGGCATAAGCTAGTCCTAGACTGGTTCACAATTGCCTTGTATTGCTTATCTTGGAGGTCCTCTCTTACCATTTTTTATAGGTGTGGCTATAACTGAAAGTAGTTAAACCTTCTTAATTTCTGTTAGGGAAGTTAGCCAATATAACTTTCCTTCAGCTGATTGTAGTTACTGTTGGAGATTAAATATCTTGGCCTTACTAAAGCCATGGCTATCAGTTACGTGATTGGTTGGTTATAACAACCAAGTTCATTTTTGATGGCTTTAGGTCGAAGTAGATCGGCTACTCTCTTTGAAGTAGGTCGACTATAGATTGATTATTTACTTCGGAGTCATTTGCTTCGGAGCACACATTATGGATCGGCTATTTATCTTGGAGCTGTCCTCTTCAGAGCGGGCAGACCGTAGATCAGCCATTTACTTCAAAGCCATTTGTTTTAGAATATACATTGTGGATCGGCCATTTACTTCAAAGCAGTCCTCTTCGGGATGATTGAAGGCCGATCTCAAGCTATGTGTTGTCGTTAGTTGAAGCATAACATCGATTTGTTCTTCTATCATATTTCAATGATATTTTTGTATCAATTTGTCTGATCAACCAATCTAAATAGGATCAATTAAATTTTTGGTCCGGTAACTATCCTTTTAACCGGTTTATCACAATAATAATAATATTATTATAGGTAGTGTTTGGATGGCCTATTCCTGGTTGGAATAGGCCCCTTATTCCCAGCTATTCCTCCAAACAGGCTTACAAAGGGAGGTGGGCCCCAGGAGAATCTGTATTCCGGTCAAAGTCTCTTATTCCCATTTTGCTATTCCATGCCCCCTTATGGAATAGCCATATTCTCACTTTTCTTATTCCAAAGACAGTGGAGGGAATAAAAAATGGATTTTCTTAAATTAGCAATATTAATTTAACAGATTGTAATAATAAATTAATTTATATAACATAATTTTAATATATCATGATCATAAATTTATTTAATTACTTATTTAAATATACCATACTAATAAATTAATGTGAATAAATTAATTTAATGTGAATAAATTAATTTAAGTATTTAAATATACTAATAATTTTAATGTGAATAAATTAACATAATTTTAATATAACACAATTTTAATGTATCATAATCATAAATTAATTTAATTACTTATTTAAATAAACCATACTAATATTTTTTTTTGATAAAAGAAAGGGATGGGGGGATAAATCCCGGTGTAGCTATCCCCTCAAGCCCCCGTCCCGCCAAGCATGTCCGATTCAAGACTATTTTAATATCTTTCCTCATCAACGGTGAGTACGTCAGCCTGACACAACCAAGATGTAGCCGATAGAACGGGTCATCCCCACACCAAAGGCGGAACAGGACTATCCTAACCTCTCACCCACACCCACCGTCATGGGTTCTAGGAAATTCCTGGATTTAATCGTTATTTAGTATAATATATTTTTAATAGATCATATTAATAAATTAATATGAATAAAAAATTATATTTATTTAAATATATAATTAAAAAGGAATTTTATAATTTATTTTACCTTATTTATTGATCAGGGGTATTATTGAGATTTCAGAAAAATTCTTTTCCTATTCTTATTGAAATACATGCTTATCCTCATGTCATCCAAACATCATTTAGAATAATACAGCATTAATTATATTAAAATAAGATAAAATACCAGATTTTGATTCAAAAAAAAATTAAAAATAACAATGAAAATAAATTATTCTTAAAAAAATATCTATTCCTATCTCATAAATAACTTTTTGCCATCCAAATGCTATTATAGAGTCCTACGTTAAGGCATAAAAAGGATAGATGAAAAAAAAAAAAAAAAATTTATATTTTTTTAAATTTTAAAAAAAAAAAAAAAAAAAAAAAAAAAAAAAAAAAAAAGAAGAAAGAAAGAAGAAAGAAAGAAGATAAATTTCGGTTGTAGCTACCCTTGCGTCTTGATTACCTGGCGCCGGGGTTCTGCCCACCAGCTGGAATCGTACCCGTTGCGGCAACAACGCCCATTTCCGCCGCCCCGCATGCCTCATCCCCGCTCCCAACGACCTCAGCAGGCAGGAGATTGCAAGCCCTGCCACATCTCCGTCTCTCTCGCTCGCAAACGCACCCGTCCCCTGCTTTTTTATTAAGATTTGTTCGGAGCCTCTCCTTGTCTACCCCTCTCCTGTTTTTTTTAAATAATTTTTCAGCCTTCTTTTCTTCCTCATTGTCTATAAATTCCACCCCCTCGCAATCCTAAAGCCTCTTCCCCTCTTCTCCTCTTCCTAACTCTACATTTCCTGTTCCCATCCTCTCCTCCCTCTTTAAGCTCCGAGGTTCTGCTACTATGTTCCCCTGTAACCCTCTCTTCCCATCCCTTTCGTAGGATTCTGAACTCAGGAACTGGCTTCCTTGATTCAAAATCGAGAGACCTCCTGCCGAATCTTGTCCTCTCGCTGCTGCTTTGCTTCGGTTGGTAGACACGTCCTCCTTTTGGGCTCTTTCTTCACGCTATTTCATCAACGGTGACCCTGTCCTTTTGCCTCTGGAGGAGTTTCCTCGAGCCCTTCTCTCAAGATTGGTTTTTTGGTGCCCAAGATCGATGACCCATCACAGAAATCCGAGGTTCTGGTTCCAAGGTCCACTCTTTCTTCGGATATTTGGTTTGAAGTTCTGATTTCTTACCTTTTTTTTTTCCTTTAGTTTGAAAAAATCTCTCCTTTCTTCCTTCTGTTCTCTCTTTTGTTATTCTCCTCTCCAATTTCACATGCCGCATCCGTTCTTATTAATATTCTTAATTGATGTCGCCTATCCTAAGTGAAATCCTCCTCTCCGGGTTTATGATAAGTTCCTCACTTCGGCGCCGGACGCACTTGGTTCAATCCTTCTCCGTAGTCTTCCTCTACTGGTTCTATGTTTTCTCATCAACTTGTTTTGAATTCAGATCTATATTTATATATAATTCCATAGCTATCTATCTTTTTAGCAATCTCTCTCTTTTATTATATACATATAATTTGCCAGTAATCCTCGATCCAAGCTCTATCTAGTCTTTCCTGGATCTCTATCTCTAAATAACTACCGTGTAGCTCTCACTGGGTGCAAATAAAGCTAATAGTAATGGCTTCCTCTAGTGGCACTTCTTCCGGGTCTAGCCAGCTTCCTAATTCTGGTTCTGGGGAGGGCTTGCAGGCTTTGATGCACCAGAGGAAGCAGAAGAGAATGCTATCGAACCGGGAGTCAGCACGGCGGTCCCGGATGCGGAAGCAGAAGCATTTGGATGATCTCAGGGCCCAAGTTGGGCATTTGAGGAGGGAGAACAGCCAGATCCTCGCATCTCTCGACATCACCACACGGCACTACCTGGGTGTGGAGACCGAGAACTCTGTGCTCAGGACCCAGATGATGGAGCTGAACACCAGGCTTCAGTCCCTCCATGAGATCCTATGCTGGATGAATGGTGGTGGTAACGATGCTCCTGGATTTGGTCTCGTCTCGAATGGCCTCGAGGCCATCGACGACCGCTTCATGGGGCCGTATTGGAGCATGATGGCTATGAACAGCCAGTCCATCATGGCCTCGGCTGACATGTTTCAGTGCTGTTAGACAAAGCCAAGAGGGGCCCAAAGGAGAGGGGGGGGGGGGGGGGGGGGGGTGTCCTTCGGCTTTGGTTTTGAGTTGGGTGGTGCTTTGTGATGGATGGTCCTACCTTTGGTGCCTTTATGTGCGGTTGAGTCTGAGAGGGGCGATATTTTACTATTTGCAGAGCTCTTAGGAACCAGAAAGTGAGGGGAAGAAGGTTGAAAGCCATTAGCTGTGAGTCAAGTAGTAGCGGATCAATCACTAGGTTTCTCTGGTCTGTATAGGTGTTAACGTCGATAATGGAGTCAAAGCTATATTTATGTATTTGGTCTTTATTATTAATGATATTATAGTGACTTCTAGTATTGCTTCCAAGTTTAAATTACCTCTCTCTCTCTCTCTCTCTCTTAGCAGAAATATGTAAGTATCCTCCCATGGGTGCAATGATCACGTACTGTACAAAAGAAAAGTTGGTTTATTTGATGAAACTTGGGCAAAATATGATATAACATGAGCAGTCCCCTCGAGGAGTTATAATGATGTGCCGACTAGCCTAATAATTCATATAAATCTTTTTAAGAAATAACTAGTTACTACCAAGGCGATAGTCTAAATGGTTGGATTTGTCTCACAACTAACTGATTATGAATTCGAGATGTGACTCTCTGAAAGACATAACTTGTGTCTGTTTGGTTAATAATGAGATGTTAAGATTTTTTTTTTTCATTCTAACCGGGCTGGTATTTTGATGGTATTCAATTTTGGATGAAAAAAGGTTGCAAAAATTCAGCACATCGATTCCTGGCTGAACGGGGCCTGCAGGATTACCTAAAAAAAAAAAAAAATCTAAAGTCGTGCGTATCTAATGAATGTCTTACTGTAGCTGTTCGTTGAAATAGAGTATGATGGCATTCTGTGCAATTCTCATGGACACTAAATTGTTAGGAAAAGGTCTCTTGGTTTTGGCATTATATATAAATAAATAAGTAGCTATATCATTGTTGCTGATGTCTATCTTTGTTCCTATTTTCATTATTTTAGGATGATGTTAGGTTCTTCGATATGTCGTTGGTGTTAATATTATTGTCTTGATGAATCTTAGCTGCAGCGAGCTAAGAAAAGTAACATAATATGATCTCAGGAGTTCTACTAAATTAACTAATACCCAACTGCTATTCTTCTTATGCTGCTGCTTTTAATTTGAGGTAAGGAAACTTATTTTCCTTCTCTTCCTAGCTATGAAGATGGACCACCATGAGTGCTACTGGACCGGATGCAACAATTGTTGGTATTGAGCCAGCTTTCACTAATTAGCAGTACAATGCACAAAACCAGACAACAAAAAAGAAAGCCAATGCAGAATATATTTCAATTATCATATCTTTTTAGTACCATTCTACAAAATACTCAAAACCTGACAACAAAAAGAAAGCCAATGCAGAGAATATTTCAATTGTTGTGTCTTTAAGTGCCGTTGTTACCAAATAACTCGAAACATTTCTTTCATTTCCACAGCACCCATAATATTAAATGGGAGATGTACCTTGGAAAGTTACCTACATGGTAATTAAATATTTAGCACTTTGTGACTTGGTTCCGGGAGAAGTTCATCATAGTATTCTCCCTGTTCATTGAATTTGCTTTTCTTTCTTTCTTCCTTTCTTCTTTCAAAGTAGAAGCATTATGGAGAGAGAGACAAGCACCAACGGGAAAAAATGACTGCCTTCTTATTAAAAAAAACAAAAAGAGGAAAAAAAACCAAAGAGATAAGTTATATTATTTTGAACAATGTTCAATAACACAATTATCATCCCCTATATATAAGAATCCAATCTTAAATTCCCAAAAAAAAAACAAAACAAAACAAAAGACTCAAATTAAGAAAACTTCAACAAGAGCACATCTACTACTCAAAATATATCTCCCGGTACAATCGTGGTCAAAATCAAACTCTTTACGCCCAGTAACATAAAAATTTTTCTAAATATTTCTTAAATATAAAGAACAAATTTGACTGACTAAAACAAGAGAAAAACTATATAATTACTTTTTGACCAATTTCACAAAATACTTTTTGCACTAAAGTCCACTTATAGTTAAAAAGTCATGCTTATTTTTTTGAAGCTTGCACATTTTGGTTCCATGCTTTTGAATTGGCTTGCAACTTGGCTAAATTTGTATTCTCCAAAGAATCCAGAGCTCATTCTTCTATATCAGATTTATATATAATTTTTGCTTATGGTTATAATTATCAACCGAATCAGTTTCTTAAGCAAAAAAAAAAAAAAAAGGAAAGGAAGAAAGATTTCCAAGTGAAACATTATCACTATTTTGAGAAGTTCAAGAGAAAAAGGACGATGGCAAGTCAGAGTATAGAAATATTAGAAAATAATTAAGAAAACCTGGAATTGAAGTGCTTTTTTCTTTGTTCATAAACAGAAAATAGAAAAAAAACATCAAGCACTTTATTCTTTGGCTCAGTTACCAAAATCTAGAATTCATCCTGCCCTCATTCTAGTATTTGGCAAAGCTTTCATCTATCCTGTTCTCAAATATTGGCAAAGCTTATAAAAAATTAAAACAAAAAAAAAATTGTTCAAAGCCAATGATTGAAGCTAAACACATTAATTCTTATTATATATGATTCATGACATTTGACACCAAATGCAATATGGCTTGACCATGGCAAGTCATAATTCAGAGTCCATGCAACATTGGGGGACCTCATATTAGTTATCATGTAAAAGCATTAGCGACTACGCTCTCCTTTGGTATTTGCATGAGGAAGGGAAAACAAGTTTCATTATGATAACTCCTAGGCATGCAGAATGGACCTGATTTCAGGTTAGATATCAAATTTGCAATGGCATCTGTCACAACTTTCTAGTTTCCAAAATACACATCTACCCTCATGAGGACAGTAAGATCTGGAGTTTTCTTTTTAGTGTTATTTTTCAAACTTGAGGAGGAAGGAGATGTACTGTTTGGGTATTTTCAATCCAACAGTCTTAAGGTGTTAACAGATATATAACCATATATATAGATATATAGCCATATATATATATATACATATTCACGGTTAATTAGTAGACATTGTTTTTATATACATACATATATATATATATATATATATATATATATGGCTATATATCTATATATATATAAACAATGTCTACTAACCGTGAAGGATATGATTTTGAGCAAATAATAGATAATAAGAAAGTGGTTGATCTTGAGAAAATACATGATAGTAGTGCTAAAAACAAACAATCAAATAAAAGAATGTTACTTGAACCAGTAGAAAATTCAAGATGAGGAGGTTGGCAATTAGTTACTTTCCTACTTATATCGGATGAATATGAATTTTAGTTCTTGATGTTCTTACACTTAATATATCAAAGATGGATGGATGCTTAGTTTCTAATAATCTTCAAACTTTGGTGCTATTTATTTTTGTATTTGGTTTATTTTCATTTACATATTTTTATTGTTTTTAGATATATATTGAGCAAGCTAAGTTCAGAGAAACAATCATGGTTTCATTATTTTGATTGCTTATTATTTAACTTATATGTGAGTAAGCCATTAAAAAAGAAAGTTTTAAAGTGGATAAAGAACAAAAAAGTCTTTAAAAAGAAATATCTTATTCTTCCTATTTGCATTTGGTGAATTATTAGGTTTAGTTATTTCCAATTTACCAAATATTCTATGGAAGGATGTGCACTTACTTTTTGTTAACATTAATGATCATTGGCTTATTGTGATTTTTCACAACTTTGGTGAGAGCTTTACTTCAACCACTCAATCCTGCATGTTGCTATTAGATTTACTTTCAAACAATAGTTGTGACATATATAAAGGTGAATTAAGATGATATTCAAATAAATCTAATTTCTATTTTTTAATTTTGGGTTTTATACTTGATTTCTAATAGTATATTTAAATTGTTTGCATATGTATATTCAGCATTGTTTTTGACATGCATGATTATGAAAAGAGATCAAAAGATGTAAGAGCAATATGAACTATGCCATTGATAATCCCAAAGATAGTCATATGATTTTTTTTTTTTTTAAATAATTTATTTATATGAAACATAGAGAGTAATAGCTATTAATCTTTTTGTTCATATTTCATTAATGACAGGTACCAATGCAATCAAATGGGGATAATTGTGCATACTTTACTACATATTATATCCATCTTTTTATGCAGGCTTCTCCCACAATATCTCTCCTAACAAAATTCCTTCTTTTGTATATTCTAATCCTCTAACTTTTTTACTAATTTTTATATGCATTCCTAACTTATATAATTATTGATTTTTATTTTTTTCAATTTAATGATCACTAGTTTATAATGGCGGAGTTAGATTCCTTTGTGGCTGGTTTAGCTTTTGTAGGATGTGCAAAAGAGAATGTAGCTAAGCAAGTCATTAAGGAGCAGAGATTTGCAGGCCAGAGCATTGTACATAAAAATGATACTAGGGCAACCTCAAAAGAAAGAAAGGTGTCCCAACCTGAAGAATTACCTCATAAAAAGTATCATGGTGAGATACAAATAAAAGATGTACATACGATGGATTCTGATAAGATGATTCATGTAGAGTAGAATGATTATGGAAAGCCAATTGAGGATAGTTGGCAATCATTTATGAGCTTTTTGACTAGCCTAACAAAGTTCTTTAAGTAGTTACCAATTAGTGTGAATGATTGCTGAAAGATACCTAAGACTACTAAATTTGAAATTTGGAAATACACAAAGGTGATATTGATTTCTATATCATCTATGGTTTAGCACTTATTACTATAATATATTAATAATATTATTTTTTTATTTCAAAAGAAGTATGATTTAGGAGATGAGCATTATAATTTTGCAATCAAGATTTTGGTAAGGAAATGGGGAGGGATGAAGTACCATTTAAGAAAGAAGCACTTCACATGCAATTGTAATAAGAATAAGAAAAGAAAATGTGAAGTACCTAAGAATACCTCACAAGCTTAATAAAAGAAAGCTATTGACAGTTGGTCTACTCAACAGTGGCAGGTATATATAAATTGTTATCTTTCATTGATGGAGATCAATTTTTTGTGGAGTGGTTGAAGTTGGTCATAAATTTTGGTATATATGAAACAATGAAAAAAAATGATAGATACCAACATTGACTGCAAGAAGAAGTATAAGTACCCTCATTCTAATAACCCAAAAAAAAGAGGATCGAACCAGAGGATTCCTGATAGGAGTCTTCGCCTCCTTTGAGAAGGAGACCAAATCAAGCCAGAATCGATTTTTCTAGCTATAAGGAAGGATCTCCTCCTCTCCATGAATCCCCATCACTAGAGATTTGGACTGAATAGAGAGGTTAATCCATGAAAAATAAGAGAAAGAAAACTTTTACTTTGATTCTTCGACATCGTCATCACCTTTAGATGACAAACTGAGACCGGAGGCCACGCCGCCATGGAGCACGGTCTTGGTCACCCTCCTCTGGCGAGAAACCCAAGCTTTGGAAAGCATGAGGGGGGGCATGGAAGCTCTGTTCGGCCAAGCAGAAGAAGAGGAAGGAAGGAGAAAGGAAAAGAAAAAGAAGAGGAGAAGAAAAGAAAAGAAAAAAAGAAGAGAAAGAAAAGAAAAGAAAAGAAAAAGGAAAGAAAAGAAAAAGAAAAGAAAACAAGAAAAAAGAGGAAAGAAAGAAAAAGAAAAGAAAAAAAAGGGAGAGGAGAGAGAAAGAAGAGAGAGGAGAGAGAATAAGAGGGAGAAAGAAAAGAGAGGAGAGAGAAAGAGGAGAGAGAAGAAGAGAGAATATGAGAGAGAAAGAGGAGAGATGAGAGAGAAAGAGAAGAGAGGAGAGAGAAGATGAGAGAGAAAGAGAAGATATGAGAGAGAAGAGAGATAAGAGAGAGAGAGAAGAGAGATAAAAGGAGAGAGAAAGAAGAGAGAGAAAGAGAAAAGAAGGAGAGAGAAAGAGGAGAGAGAAAGAAAAAGATAGAGAAAGAGAAGAGAGATAAAAAGAGAGAAGAGAAAAGAGAGAGAAAAGAAAGAGTAAGTTAAATAAATAAATATTTAAAAAAAAGAAAGATTTAAAAATTTCTCTCCTGGAAAATTTATGAAATTAGGATATTAATGGATAGAACATGGATGGAATCCAGATAAAAGGTTCTAGATTTATAATTGTTATGCCATAAAATTATTTATATTAAAAAATAAATTATTATTGTAGAAAGATATTTTTTTAGACAAGAGGGCATTGAACGAGTTTTATAGCACCTAGATTGAGGATTTGGATGCAAACTGATATCGAACATGTTAAATCTATCTTCGATAAAGGTAAGGCTTTTTGTATATAATTACCGGTTTATAATATATTTTATATTGCATGATCTTTGGACATGAGCATTGGTATACATGATTGTTTATGTAGTATATATTTCGATTTCATATGATAGACATTTGTGATTGCTGGTAATACTATATTTTGTATAATATGTTCATATCAAATATGATTATTTTGGATGATTTGGATTGTGACACAAGTTATTAAAAATTTTGAAAGAATATAATTTGAAATATATCTAAGATTTAATAAAGTGATAATCAAGAAGAAGGGGTACTTGGACTAGCCATTCCATGAGACCGTGGTTACTGAGATTGCTAGTCACAGGTTGAAGTGTGATAATAAAATTGTCAGTCACAGGCTGAAGTATGATACTGAGATTGCCAATCACAAGCTAAAGTGTGACAATGAGATTGTTCGTTATTGGCTGAAGTGTGATAATGAGCTTGCCAGTCATAGGCTGAAGTGTGATATTAAGATTGTCAATCATGGGCTGAAGCATGACTGTAGTTAGTCCAGAATCCTAAAGAAGATGGTGAACTAAACTAGAATATAAAAAGAAAATATGATTTTACCAAGGGTTTTGTTATATATGGTGATTAAGTTATTTTGGTTGCATGATATGATATTTTATGATTTCTTATACTACTATTGTTTTCCTACTATTTTCAAATTATATTACTAGTGGTGTGACTGTATGGAATCTTACTGGGCTGTAAAGCTCATATCCTCTACTTCCTTTCCTTCTTAGAGTTGTGCAGAATATTCGAGCTTGGTGGTGGATTAGTTTCGTGGTAAAGTGATGAATAGATAAAGAATTATTAATACTAATTAGATAATTGAAGAATGACTAAATTTATAGTTATATAAGTGGTATTATTTTCTTTATATTAGGTTTTCTCTTATGAATTGTGATCAACAATATTATGGAAAATTGAAGCTATATAAAATTTTTTTAGGTCTTGCATGTTCTCTAGAGTATACACTAGGATTCGTGCGGCTGGTCGCATGTCGAACCAGATGCTAGGTTCGAGGCATGACTGAATGGTATCAAAGTTTAGGTTATAATCACTTGGGACTATAATATAAGTGATTAAAAAATAACATAGTGATTTTTAAGACATGATAGAATGATATCAAAACTTAAGTTATGATTACTTAGGACTATAATATAAATGATTAGGACATGACATGAGTAATATTAAAGCTTAGATTATGACCACTTGGGACAATGATATAAGTGATTAGGATATGATTTGAGTGATATCAAGATTTAGGTTATGGTCACTACAGACTGTGGCTTAAGAGATATTTGAACTTAGTATTATGGTCAGTTGGGATATAATAAAAGTTGCAAGAATGGATTCGAAACTTGAATTTCTAATCTTAGGTATTGTACATAAGATTTGATATATGATTAGTGTAAAAAAGGAACATGATTTTTGTCTTTAATAAAGTAGTAAGATTGACCTAGGATGAGTGTAAAGGGCTAATAAATTATACTATTTGAGTATGCTAAATAAGTATATTATGGATATTAAGGAGCTGGATAAAATGTGTCTTTGTCTCTGATTAATAGATTTGACCTGAGCGTCAGAAGTGCTAACCGATAATATAGTATATTATGTTAATGGGTTATGCTAAACATGTATGTTCAATTATTAATTGAATGATTTTGAAATCTTAAACTTTATATGAATGCAGATCATGATAGCATACTAGTTTTGTTGTTAATTATTGGATTGTAAATTTTGGGACTATTGTAAAAAAATGTTTAGGGTATAGGTTATGAAAGAGTTTAATGATGCTAAAAAAGATAATTTCTTTGATGAACCTGTATGTAGTTATGGTTGAAAATATGTAAAGAAAAATATGTTTGGGATAATGCATATATTTGTAACTTTTTATTTATGGATTAGATTGGATTATATGGATGTGGCATACTTATCTTAGTGAAATCTTTGATAGTTTATGTTAGCAGTTTTAGATTGAATTACTTGATCTTTTCTATATTTATTGAAGATTATTGGATATGTTAAACTCCAAGTCAAATTAAGATCTATAAGAAGATCTAGGTCATCATGCTACTGAAATTATATTAAGCAGAGAAATTAATTTTAGGAGATTTATATGATTTAGCTTATGAGGGGCAAAATTTCAAGTAGTTATCAATTGATGTTAAGAATTATAGTAAAATAGCTCTATAAGCTATAACAAAATCAATCATACTCATAAGAACATTGACCTAGAGTCATTTACTTTGTTAGAGTAAAAAATTAACTTTCTAAAAGAAAATTTGATCTAGATTGTCTAATTGAATTGTCAAGGAGAGTATGATTAATTCAAACTTGGACTAGAGTTATTGATGTCTTAAAAGGATGATAAAATTTATGCAAGGACTATAAATATGCGAAGTGAATCTAGGTAAATCTTGATATGATATGCCTAAGGTATGATAAAGAGACTCAAAAGCTTTGCTTTAGTAACTTTAGATCTTTCTGGTACCAATATAAGTCAAATTTTTTGAGGGATTCATTTAGTAAACCTAGATAGTTTAGTAAATTATATCAGAGTGCATAATGAAAGCATAGTAGTTTGATTTATTCTGAAATCAATTAAGAATATTGACTCTAACTTTAGAAACGTTATGATGGGAAAGTTGGTTTGAATTTCAATAACAATACTTTTAGTGATAAATGAAAGGATAATATTATTGATTCTTGGTCTAGTGTATATGTGTTGCCATGTAGTTTCCATCAATAGATTCTCCTAGTGTAGAGGACTCTAAGAAAAAAAAATTTAGACATATCTAAATTTAGAAAAATATGTGATGATTCTTTTATCGAGTTTGGATCTGGAATACTTTGATACAAAGCTCTTTTTAGTTTTGATATTGTGATCTCATCATTTAAAGAGGCCTAAAATTTTTCTAAAATAAAAGCCTAATTATAAAATCATAGAAAAGGTTAAGAGAAGGAAAGCTTTAGATTCTAGAGAGTGTTTAATGCTCAAAGATTCTTTTGTTGGTGTTAATAGCATAAAATCGGGTCGATTATGATATAAAGTTAATCAAGAGAAATAAATTTCAAGGGTGAAGAATTTTGTATTTTAATTCGAAGTTGAGGGATAATGTTTATTTGAAAGAGATTGAGAAAATTCACTATATTATAAATCATAAGGATCATAATTAAGATATGATATAATTCTGTTATGTTAGGAACTTATGAAGAAAACACTCTAAGAAATGGATCATCTAAAAGCTTGAGGATGGTGTTAAAATTAGGATACCCAAAGTTTGGATCATCATAATTTTTTGTAGAATTAATTAAGGATAATTAATTATATTGACATCAAAAGATTAGTATTCTTTTAAAAGAGCTCAAGAGAATTCGGTATGCAAACAATCTTGTCATAAGACATCATATAATTATTATGTTAAGATCCTATGGTACAAATACCTTGAAAGGTAAATTACTTGGGGGATTAAGGATGACATGACGGTTGGGGATTATCAAAGTTTAAATCTCAGGCAAGCTAATTTCAAGAATGAAATTATTTTAAGAGGAGAGAATATAATAACCCAAAAAAAAAGAGGATTGAACCAGAGGAAGAAGACTCGCGATAGACGTCTTCTCATCCTTTGAGAAGGAGACCAAATCAAGCCATAATCCATTTTTCTAGCTATAAGGAAGGATCTCCTCCTCTCCACGAATCCCCACCACCAGATATTTGGACTGAATTGAGAGATTAATCCATGGAAAAAAAGAGAGAAAAAACTTTTACTTTGATTTTTCGATGATGCCGTCGCCTTTGGATGCTGAATCGAGATCGGAGGCTGCGTCGCCATGGAGCATGATCCGGCCACCCTCCTTCGATGAGAAACCCAAGCTCTGGGAAGCATGAGGGGGCATGGAAGCTTTGTTTAGCCAAGGAGGAGAAGAGGAAGGAAGGAAAAAGGAAACAGAAAAAGAAGAGAAAAAAAGAAAAGAAAAGAAAATGGAAGGAAGAGAAAAGAAAAGCAAAGAAGAGAAAAAGGAAAGAAAAAAGAGGAAAGGAAGGAAAAGAAAAAAATGAGAGGAGAGAGAAAGAAGAGAGAGGAGAAAGAACAAGAGAGAAAGAAGAGAGAGAAAAAGAGGAGAGAGATATGAGGAGAGAGAAGGATAAAGAAAGAGGAGAGAAGGAGAGAGAAAGAAAAGAGAGGAAAAGGAGAGAGAAGAAGAGAGAGGAGAGAGAAAGAGAAGGGAGGAAAAGGAGAGAGAAAGAAGAGAGAGGAGAGAGAAGAAGAGAGAGAAAGAGAAAGAAGAGGAAAGAGAGAAAAAAGAAAGAGCAAGTTAAATAAATAAATATTGAAAAAATGAAGATATAAAAGTTTCTCTCATAAAAAAATTATGAAGTTAGGATATCAACAAATGGAACGTGAGTATATCTCCTTTAATCATCTAATCAATATCAACGACTCTATCTATTCATCTTTTCGTCTATGAACCCAATCCATGGCCAAGCTTGAATATCCTGCACAACTCTGACAATGATAGAAAGTAGGAAATATGAGTTTTATAGTCTAGTAAGAATTTCTATATACTCACATTAATATAATACAATATAATTCAAAAGTAGCAATAAACAATATCAAATAGAATATAAATATTAAAATCTCGTATCAAGTAATCAAGATAACTCAATACCGATATATGTTAAAATATGTATCAATTACTACCAAATATTCATCTTGTTCAAAAATAATATACCATATATATCATTAAGTAAAATCTCTTTTTTTATTTAATTATAGTTTCATATCTTATCATCCATGTTTCATTAACATGATCCAAATCAATCAATCATTATCTTTGAGAGTTTTGGACTAATTATGTTCACGCTTTAGCCCATAATTAGTAATCTTAAGTATTATGTTCTTGCCCGTGATGGGGCTATGGTGGCTATTCTCAATGCTATGCTCTAGCCAGTGATTGGCAATTTCAAGTACCACATTCTTGTCTATGGTAGGATTTTTTTGGTGCAATGCTTCTATCCATGATAGCTATTCTCAGTGCCATGCTCCAGTCCATAATTGATAATCTCAATTTAATGTGGCTAATCCAAATATTCTTTTTTATTATTACTTTATCAAATTTCAAACATGTCAGGAAATTACTATGTCAAATTATATTTTTTTCAAGATTTTTAATAGCCGGTATCATGATCCAAACTATTTAAAAAATAATCATATTTGATACAAATTATTATACAAAAAATATAAATAATCATATTGGCAATCACAAATATCTATTATGAAAATTCAAAGTTATATAATATATAAATAATCATGCATGTTAATGATCATGTCTAAGGATAAAAAATTATGCAGTATAAAAATATATATATATAAATTGATAATGGTGCCCAAGAACCCTTACCTCAATTGATAATAAATTTAATGTACTAGATATCAATCCATATCTCATTTTATAAATCAAGTGTTAAGAAACATATTCGACATCTTCATGTTTGGAAAATTATTTTTCTATCGTACCATCTTCAATATTATTATAAAATTATAACATAAAAATTTATTCATTTTAAATCTTCTACCAGCTCCCTAGGATCTACTAAATCTTCTAAACCCTTTCTCCCATAAGACCTCGACCTAGCTAGTTAGAGAGAAAAAGGAGAAAGAAAGGTAGAGAGATATGAGAGAGAGAAGAGAAGAGAGAGAAAAGAACCGATCTCTCTCTCTCTCCCTTCCTCTTCTTTTTTAGGATGGAACACTCCTGCACCCTCTTCCTCTTGATAGGGCATAGGAAGGCTTGTGCCAGCCACTGATAATGACTCCTAGTGGTAGTGAAGGCGAGATAACCCCGGCAATGGCCCCCTCCGGCGTCCGCAGGCAATCCATGGATAAAAGAATGAAAAGGATCAAATAAAAAAAAGAGGGGATTGGCGGCTTACCCTTGATCCAAGCCTTGGTCATGGCAAGCTCAGGGCTGACCACCTATGGCAGCTTCCAACGATGGCAAAGACGATGATCCCTGGCAGCAGCCCTAGCCATCGGCGATCAGCGAACTAAGAAAAATACAAAAAATGAAAAATAGGGAAGACCTTGTTTCAACCTAAATTCGGAGCTTTGTCGACCCAAATCCCATGGCAACCATCTCTCTATCAAGCGAAAGAAGGGAAGAAGAAGGGGACCTAACTTACCTCAGTTCTGGTGAGGTCTCCCGGCCGATTCATTGGAGAACTTTCAAGGATCCATTGCCAAAATCAAGAGGAATCGAGGGCTTCTTCATACTGAAATCAAGGAACATCAGCTAGCGGTGATGGCCAGGGTTTGGAGCATGGTGAGAAGAGGTAGGGGGTCCTTTTATAGATTGAAAATCCTAGGATTTTTGGGACTCCTTGGTTCTTTTTTTTTTTTTGGGTAAGTAAAAGGGATAGGGGGGTTAAACCTGGTGTAACTATCCCCGCAAGCTCCTACCCCGCCAGGTAATATTCAATCAAGGTACTTAGATTTTTGCAGTCTTTTTTATTTATAGATGAGTACGTCAACCTGACACCACTAAGACATCGGCTGGTAGAGCGGGGATATAAAGAAGGACTACTTGGTTCCTTTCCTCCAGTAGAGTAGAAGAAGAAGACTCTTGATCAGTTCCTTTCATCTGAGAAAGTCAAAGAAGGGTCTTTCCTTCTCATTACTTTTTTTATTTTTTGGATTTGAGCCAAGTTGGCGGCCCAAAAGGGCTGGGCTTTATAGCCTTAGTAATAGCAAATAAGTACTAGCAACATGTAGGATATTGTACTTGTTTCTTGTCCATAGAAGACTATAATTTTAGTTCGATAGCTTATGACGAGGACCACACATGGAATTGAAGTGAGATATTTGAGAGCCATCTGATTATGCTGATAAATTTCATGATCTGTCATTCTTCGGGCTTCACCTAAACAGTTTTTAAAACGAAAGCGTACAATACATGGATAGCTTTGTATCTGCATGGTACGAATATAAATATGAGCGAGTACTCTAGCAATTATTTTCTAGAAGCTCATGATTTCATCAACATTGTTTGGAAAGAGTTGACGTCGCCATTCCACCAATATGAGTTGTTCAATCCATATAAGAAAATTGCAAATCGGCAAGACAGTAGCCTAGCTAGTTGGCATCTTGCCTTGCAACCAACAAGTCATAGGTTTGAAGCGTGACTCCAAGGAAGATTCAATTAAATTCAAAGATTATCCCCTGAGTCCCATGATGGTTAGGTGAGTGAGAGGTCAGGATCCTTCTTCTTTCCCGTTCTAACCAGCTGGCATCTTGGTAGTATCGAGTTGACGTACTCATCCTTAGATGAGGAAAGGCTACGAAAATTTAGCACCTTGAATCAAATATTTTTCTGTGGAATAGCTATACCAGATTTATTCCCCTATCCCTTTTTTGTATAAAAAAAAAAGAAAGAAATGCAACAACATATAATATTTTGAGATAGTGCAAGATGATCGATACCTATTGAGATTCCTAGGCACTGACTCCACTTGTTGGGAGATCCAGATGAGCGCCTATATAGTGGAAACAACATGGGAGAAATCAAGAACCAACCTTCTTGATTCAAGAACCAGCAACAACCCATTCTTGGATTCAATATCATGCAAGAAAGGAGATATAGAGAAGAGATGTAGGAGAAAAAGAGAGATTGTATTCCTTTAAAGAAAAACCTTGTTACAATACATAAGAACGGGACACCGGCCTCCTCTCACAAATCCAAGTAGAAGGCCCCACCTGCAGACAATATCTCACACAGGATTTTCCTTCTCCAAAGCCCCAAGGAACACCACACGGTCCAAGCCTTCCACGTGAACTCTCCCTCATGTGCACCTCTTTGCAGCCCAAGCCATGACCATGCCTCTTCTCACTGGAAGGAGCTCCACCTGCAGACTCCCTCATGCAGGTTCCTCATGGCCAACTCCCCACGTTGAAGACCCTCCACGCAGTCTCGCCCCAAGGGGGGCGCTCCAAGATCCACGCTCGGCCTCTCTCCAAACCGAGAGACCTCACAGTGGTCACGCCCACAAAGGGGGCTGTTGCTGACCTCACCGCGGCGGCCTGTAGCTTCAAAGCTGGTGCCGGCCTCAGTCCATCTCACCTCAAGATCTCCGAGCTTTCGGTCCTGCAAAACAAGGTCAGAAACCCTGGCCGGGGATTCCGGTGAGGGAGCTCCGACGGTCAAGTTAGAGAGCGGCGAGATGGAACAGATTCCCTAAGACGGGTTCCCGTAGAGCCACAGACTTAGAGAAGATATTAACAAAGGAGGTGTTAGAAAGAGTGGAAATTGGGCCCAGCTCCTTCACCAAGCTCACGCCTAAGGACCCCTCTCAGATCCCCGGATCCTTCTCTCGATGCCTTCTTCTTCCCGCCTCCCTTTCCACTTACCTGGCTGCCCACTCTTCTCATCCTTTTATGCCATCACGTTGCCTCTAGCTCCCCCTCGGGAGGCTCCCTCTTAGCTTTCACTTTTCTCTCCCTCCCCCCTTTTTCTTTTCCCCTTCGGGTCCGGGAACCCGGTGGCCCCATCGTCTTGCTTGCCGAGCCTAGTGAGAAAAAAAGGGGAGGGAAGATACTGGTGAGGCCTTGGGCCGAGCACGGGCGCTCTCATTCCCAGGCATTGATGATGTCCGTTGCGGGCCCCTGCCCGTCAGGACTCCGCTTCTCGGTTGCGGGGCTCGTCGGGCCACTGTAAACGAGATTTCATGCGTCACTGCGGACCGTACCGGCTCCTTATGAGGCACGGTGCGCGCTACCCGAGTGGTGATTTTGAAACTCATGCCCCCACTTCCGGGAGGCCTCACTAAGCAGGGCCGGTACCAGCCGAGGTGGACCCCTCCTGGGCGGACACCTGGCGGAGCGGCAGAGAAGTGCTCGACTTTGGCCGAGGTGGGCCCATCTCCGGGCATTAACTGGCAAAGGAGCAGGGAGGCTTGGCTCGACCTCGGCAGAGGTGGACCCATCTCCGGGCGCCACCTGGCGAGGGAGCGAGGAGCCACCAGCTTCGGCCGAGGTGGATCCCTCCTGGACGGACACCTGGCGGAGCGGCAGAGAAGTGCTCGACTTCGGCCGAGGTGGACCCGTCTCCGGGTGCCAACTGGAGAAGGAGCAGGAGGGCCCCGCTCGACCTAGGCAGAGGTGGACCCATCCCCGGGCACCACCCGGCAAGGGAGCGAGGGGCCGCCAGCTTCGGTCGAGGTGGACCCCTCCTGGGCGGACACCTGGTGGAGCGGCAGAGAAGTGCTCGACTTCGACCGAGGTGGACCCATCTTCGGGCGCCAACTGGCGAAGGAGCAGGAGGGCCCGGTTCGACCTTGGAAGAGGTGGACCCGTCCCCGAGCGCCACCTGGCGAGGGAGCGAGGGGCCGCCAGCTTCGACCGAGGTGGACCCCTCCTGGGCGGACACCTGGCGAAGCAACAGAGAAGTGCTCGACTTCGGCCGAGGTAGACCCGTCTCTGGGCATCAACTGGTGAAGGAGCAGGGAGGCCTGGCTCGACCTCGGCAGAGGTGGACCCGTCTCCGGGCGCCAACTAGAGAGGGAGCGAGGGGCTGCCAGCTTCGGCTGAGGTGGACCCCTCTTGGGCGGACACCTGGCGGAGCGGCAGAGAAGTGCTTGACTTTGGCCGAGGTGGACCCATCTCCGGGTGCCAACTGGTGAAGGAGCAGGAGGGCCCGGCTCGACCTCGGCAGAGGTGGACCCATCCCCGGGCGCCACCTGGCAAGGGAGCGAGGGGCCGCCAGCTTCGATCGAAGTGGACCCCTCCTGGGCGGACACCTGGCGGAGCGGCAGAGAAGTGCTCGACTTCGGTCGAGGTGGACCCGTCTCCGGGCGCCAACTAGCGAAGGAGCAGGAGGGCCCAGCTCGACCTCGGCAGAGGTGGGCCCATCCCCGGGCGCCACCTGGCGAGGGAGCGAGGGCCGCTAGCTTCGGCCGAGGTGGGCCCCTCCGCCCTCGTTCGCCGAAAAAAATTCACGTGGTTCGGACCACATCCAGCGGGACCTGAGACACGCCACGTCAGCGTAACAGCCATATCAGTTGCTCCCCATCCTCTCGTTCCGCCAAGGCGTCGTGGCTCGGGACATGGGGATTTAATGCGGAGGTGATGTGGGGAAGGCGAAAATCTCGTGCCATAATTGCCATGATCCTTGTCGCCGTTACTTGTTACGCCCGAGGTCCTATGAGAGGTTGCCATGCGTCGCGCTTCCGGTGGCCATTAATGCGCCGTTTCAAAAAGGAGGCAGCTTCTATCGAACCGAAGCGTCGATGTCGGGCGTGCGTCCATGCGGCATCCATCAGGTGGTTCGGAACGGAATGAGGGGTACGGTCGCTGTCGATCGAATTTGAAAAGGAGGGAGACTTTCTAGAAGCGAAGTCCCTCCACTTTCTCGCGCTCCGCCGGCGGTTGCAGTGGGCTATCTTTCACCTTCTGGGGTTGCCACCTCTTTTACACAGAGTATCTCGGTGAGTGCCTGCGTCTTCCTCTCCTTTCCGTCTCTCGCCCTTACCGATCTTTCTGCACCCCTTCTTCCCTCATGGCGCGTCGTCGTCATGCCTCTTCTAACCCGGACGAGGCTGGTCCTTCCCGGCCGAGGACTCCATCGCCCTCTTCCTCGGAAGGGGAAGTGATTTCGGACGAGATCCGCCGGCAACTCCAACCCGGGGGTGTAACCATAGGCATCCCTAGAG
Source organism: Areca catechu (assembly GCA_021397845.1). Lineage (NCBI taxonomy): Eukaryota > Viridiplantae > Streptophyta > Magnoliopsida > Arecales > Arecaceae > Areca > Areca catechu. The sequence goes on along the minus strand of CM038038.1, from coordinate 4,450,768 downwards.
GTCCTAGGTCTCCTCCTGTAGTTTCCGCCCGTCCGATATCTTCTCTTCCTCCTCCGGTCATCTCTCCCACTGGTCCCTCCGGTCACATCTCAACGATGACCGAAGATGACCTTTCTCTGCTCCGGGAGGTCTATGGTATCCCGGAGTCGACTCGCCTTTCCCTCCCGCGGCCCGGAGATCGAGTGACCTCAAGCGGCCCCGGGCGAATAGCCTTCTACGAGGACTTCCTCCTTGGGGGTCTTCGGTTTTCCCTTCACCCTTTCTTCCTTTCCTTTCTCAGCCACTATTGCTTGGTCCCGGCCCAGTTGGCTCCAAACGCCATCTGGGTTATCTTTGCTTTCATAGTTTTTTGCCATTTTCATGGGTTCGTTGCCCGTTTCTCTCTCTTCAGGGCTCTTTTCACCCTGAAGCGCTATTCCACCGATGATGGCTGGTGGTACATCTTACCTCGGCCTAGGTGCCTCAGGTTCGACCTCCCTTCGTCTATCAAGGGCTGGAAGAACCGGTTCTTTTTTCCTCGATCGAGGACGTTGACTGGGCTTGGAGCGAGCCGGATCGGTCTCCGAACCGGAACTCCCAAGTCGACCCAACGGACCAAGAGGTCTTCTCGCAGCTGCTGAGCGATGCGGTCCCGACCCTCGATGTTCTGCTCTCAGAGCATAACTTGTTCGAGGCGGGGATCAGTCCCATCCGGGAGCTGGGTGAGGCTCGGGCTTCCCTTTCACCTCGTATTCCCCCCTTCTTCCTCTTCTTTTCTTTTTAACCGGTCCGGCTGACCTCTACTTCCTTTCAGGTATGAAGTTCTCTTTGGAGAATCTGCTGGAGGACGCCGCACAAAGGGATGTCGCCGAGGAGACTGAACCCGCGACGAAGAGGGCTTGTACCGAGGAGAGCAGGGAGGCCGCGCCGATCCCCATCTCCGGACCAGTGGCACCGGCTCCCGCATCCGGGCCACCTCGAGCCCGGGCGCCCAATGTCTCTGTCGTCGACCTCAACACGGTCGTGGAAGAGGGGGGGCCAGTCCTTCCTCAGGCAGCGCCTACTTCAACCGCCGCTCCAACTGCACCCACGGCGGTCACCAGCATGGCGACGGCTCCACTGACAGCTGCTCTACCCAGCAAGGGGACGACCGCCTCTGTTGCTGCCGACATGTCTGCCCCGCCGTCGAATCTCACAAGCCCGTGCTCCGTGATCTGCGACCAGGGCCTCGTAGAGAAGGTCATGGAGTTCGCCTGCACCTCCTGGGACCGCCATCTAAGGGGCGGCCGGGACTACAGTGATGCCCTGCTCGGGATCCTTTCGCAACTCTTCACGGTAAGTCCCGAGTTCCGAGCTCTCCCTTTTAAAGTTCCAGTTGGGTTATGCCGACCCTTTCCTCTTCTGGTACAGATCGGGACCGATGTGCTGCTGCTGAGGAACTTCCTCGCCGGGTACGCCAAGAAGGACGCCGAGAAGGAGGAGAAGCTCGGCAAGCTCGCAACAGACGTCAAAGACCTTATGGGAAAAGGGGTCGAGCTACGAGGGAACAACCAGGTCCTTCGATCTGACCTGGCCTGCGCCGAGGGGCGCATTAAGGAGCTCGAGACCTCTCTGTCCGAGGAGAGGATCTCGAACCAATGCCACACCGAGGAGGACGCGGCGGAGAAGACCCACCTCAGGACTCAGTCCCGGTCGCTGGAGCGCCGGGTGGAGGAGGTCCGGAGGGAGCTGAGCGCGGCCAAGGAGAAGAGCTCCTACGTCAACGGGCTGCTGGAGGCGTCAAAGCGGGAGGCGTAGGAGGCCGTCCCGAAGTTTCGGGCCTCGGAGGAATACATCGCGGAGGTTCGGAAGGCTGCCGTGGACTCCTTCTTGAAGGGGTTCCAGGTATGCCGGGAGAAGGTAAGTTCCTTCTACCCCGAGCTCGACCTTAGCGGGGTAGTCCTCGGTGGCAGGAGGCAGGAGCCCAGTGGAGGAGCTCCAACAGCAGCTGGTGATGAGGCTGCGACTACGGAGCAGCCTCCCGAGCAGCCACCTGTCGACGATGCAAGCGGAGAAAGTGCACCCCAGCTTGAGGAGGATGCCGCCGCGCCGAAGTAGCCTCCCCGGCACTAAAGACTTCTTTTTTTTTTTTTCTTTTTGTATCTTCTTTTTCTTTTTGAGGACTCCCGGCCTGTCGGGACTCCTCCTGTGTACTCACATTTCAAATGCAATGAAATCACTTCTTCGCCAGATCATTGCTTCGCTCAATTTCTTTCCTTCTCTTTTTTTTGTTTTTTTGAACTGAACTCTGGTTTCGGGCACCGGGACTAAGTCCTGTAGTGCATTCCGAGCCGAGCTCGTGGGCAGACTGAGTTCTACCCCACCCTCCAGACTGAAGTTCGGGACTTCCGGACTGAACCCCGGGGGCGCAGGCTTTGTGCGAGCCCTGCGCAGCTTGCCAATTCGTCCTCCGGGACTGCGTGGGCGAATTTGATTCTGCCCCACCTTCCAGACCGAAGTCCGAGACCTCCGGACTGAACCCTGGGGCCACAGGCTTTATCCAAGCCCTGCGCAGCTTGCCGGGCTGTTCTCCGGGACTGCTTGGGCGAATTCGATTCTACCCCGCCTTCCAGACCGAAGTCCGGGACCTCCGGACTGAACCCCGGGGTCGCAGGCTTTATCCGAGCCCTGCACGGCTTGCCGGGCTATTCTCCAGGACTGCATGGGAGAACTCGATTCTGCCCCGCCTTCCAGACCGAAGTCTGGGACCTCCGGATTGAACCCCGGGGCCGCAGGCTTTATCCGAGCCCTGCACGGCTTGCCGGGCTGTTCTCCGGGACTGCGTGGGCGAATTTGATTCTGCCCCGCCTTTCAGACCGAAGTCCGGGACCTCCGGACTGAACCCCGGGGTCGCAGGCTTTATCCGAGCCCTACGCGGCTTGCCGGGATGTTCTCCGGGACTGTATGGGCGAATTTGATTCTGCCCCGCCATCGAGACCGAAGTTCAGGACCTGTCGCCTTCGCGGGTCTTCGGCCACGCTCGTGTTCGCCGAACTCAAAGCTAAGTGGCTCTCTCCCTACGAGGTGAGAAGAAGCATTTGGTGAAGAAAAAGGATTTCATTGCTGAAGTTCAAGGAACCTTACACTATTGGTAATACATCCTCAAGTTCGAGGCATTTCAGGTCGAGGGAACCGGGACCCTCCTAGCTTTCCAGGTAGTAGGCCCCACGAGAGAGAACCTCCGTCACCCTATAAGGGCCTTCCTAGTTCGGGGAGAGCTTCCCGCACTCCCGTGGCTAGGAAGCTTCAGCCTGGCGAAGCACCAGATCTCCTAGGCGGAAGGACTTCAGTCGCACTCTGGAGTTGTAGTACCTGGCCACTCGCTGCCTGTAGGCCGCCATTCGGACTCGAGCCTTGTCCCTCGTCTCTTCAAGGAGGTCCAGGTTTAGCAGCATCCTGGCGGGATTCTCCACTTCATCGTACTGCTCCACGTGCAAGGTGGGTAGGCTGAGTTCTATCGGGATAACCGCTTCTGCTCCGAAGATGAGGTTGAACGGGGTCTCATTGGTGGCTGTCCTCAGGGTGGTGTGGTACGCCCACAGAATGCTCGGGAGCTCTTCCGCCCACCTGCCCTTGGCCTGATCCAGTCTCGTCCGGAGGCCCTGTAAGATAGTCCTATTTGTTACCTCGGCTTCTCCGTTTGTCTGGGGATGAGCCACTGAGGTGAAGTGATGGTGGATGCCGAGGTCGCTGCAGAATTCCTCAAACTCCCGACAGTCGAATTGACGTCCGTTATTGGTGATAATGGTGTGCGGTAGGCCAAAACGGCAAATGATTGACTTCTAGAGAAACTTGGTGACGTTTGCCTCCGTGATCCGGGCTAGGGGTTCGGCCTCGACCCACTTTGTAAAGTAGTCGATGGCCATGATCAAAAACTTCCACTGCCCGGATGCCGGGGGAAAAGGTCCTAAGAGATCCATCCCCCATTGAGCGAACGGCCATGGAGCGGAGAGCTGGGAGAGTGGAGCGGAGGGTTGACGCTGCACAACGGCATGCCGCTGACATCGGTCACACCTCTTCACGAAGTCAGCTGCATCTTCCTTCATTGTCTCCCAGAAATAATCTTGGTGGAGGGCCTTGTACGCCAGTGTTCTGCCCCCTACGTAATTCCCATAGATGCCCTCGTGGATCTCTTGGAGCACGAGTGCGCCCTCCGTGGGTCTCAGGCACTTTAGGAGGGGGTAGGAATAGGACCTCCGATACAGTAGTCCATCCATTAAGACAAACCGCGCGGCCTTCCTCTTGATAAGGCGAGCCGCTACGTGGTCCTCCGGCAAGATGCCGCTAGTAATGTACTCGACGTACTTGTCCATCCAGCTGGGCTATTGGCTGACCTGTTGGACCTCCACGGGCGTCTCGTAGCCCGGCCCGGCCCAATGCCCACCTCTAGCTCCAAGAAATACACGAAGGCATCTATGGTAATCATGTGGGGGGCAGGACCCTGGCACGGCCCAATGCCCACCTCTAGCTCCAAGAAATACACGAAGGCATCTACGGTAATCATGTGGGGGGCAGGGCCCTGGCTTACAAGGCACTCAGGCAATGATACTTTTGGGAGACTATATGAGAAGATGCCATCGACTTTGTGAGGAAATGTGACCGCTGCCAATGTCATGCCCGCATCCAGCAGTAGTTGGCGGCTCCACTCTCTCAACTATCAATCCCGTGGCGATTTGCCCAGTGGGGAATGGACATCTTAGATCCCTTCCCCACCGCATCCGGTCAACAAAAATTTTTGATTGTGACCATCGACTACTTCACCAAGTGGGTTGAGGCCGAACTCCTGGCCCGGATAATGGAGGCGAAGGTCAGGTCCTTCTTCTAGAAGTCTATCATCTACTGGTTCGGGCTACCGCACTCGGTCATCACGGGAACCACCAGCAGTTCGACAATCAAGCTTTCAAGGAGTTATACACCGACCTCAATATCCGTCATCATTTCACCTCGATGGCTCATCCTCAGACCAATAAGGAGGCCAAGGTGACCAACCGGACCATCTTACAAGGGCTTCGCACGAGGCTAGATGAAGCCAGGGTCAATGGGCTGAAGAACTCCCGAGTGTACTATGGGCTTACCATACTACACCCCGTACAGCCACCGGCGAGATGCATTTCAACCTCGTCTTCAACACTGAAGTTGTGATTTCGATGGAGCCTGGCCTGCCCACACTACGGGTAGAGTAGTACGACATAGCTGAGAATCCAGCCCATCTCCTCCTCACCCTGGATCTGCTAGATGAGATGAGGGATAAAGCCTGACTTCGGATGGCGGCCTGCCGATAAAGGGTAGCATGCTACTACAATTCCTGCATGAGGCTTAAGGCATTCCGTCCAAGCGACCTCTCATCAGGCAGGTGGAAGCATCCCAATCGAGAGAATCCGGCAAACTCTTCCTGAATTGGAAAGGTCCCTATAAGGTGGTCGAGGCTCTACCAGGTGGAGCCTACTACCTCGTCGAGCTTGACGGTGCCCGATTCACGTGAACATGGAATGTGAGCAACTTAAGAATGTACTACCAGTGATGTAAGACTTCTTCTCAATCATTAAGGTTCCTTTTTGGTGCAATCTTGTCTTTCATCTGTGTAGGAACATCTCCGTCTGACTCCAAGTCCAGCGGATCAAGCCAGAAAACTCACGAAGCCCCGCACCTCAAGCCGAAAACTAACGAAGCCTCGCACCTAACCCAAGAAACTTACGAAGCCCCGTACTTCAAGCCGAGAAACTTATGAAGCCCCGCACCTTAAGCTGGAAACTTACGAAAGCTAGAAAACTTATGAAGCCGAGAAAATTATGAAGCCCCGCACCTCAAGCCGAGAAACTTATGAAGCCCCGCACCTCAAGCTAGGAAACTTACGAAGTCCCATACCTCAAGCCGGAAAACTTATGAATCCTCGCACCTCAAGCCAGAAAACTTACGAATCCCCACACCTCAAGTCGAGAAACTTATGAAGCCCCGCACCTATCTAGGAAACTTATGAAGCCCTGCATCTGCTGCCCTACTCACAGTCTGCAGATGTCAGCCAGGAGATCCTAGAAATCTCACCATCTATCGCTTGACTCACAGTTCGGCACCTTCAAGCTGGAAAACTTACGAAGCCCCGCATCTGCAGCCTTACTCATAATTCGGAGATGTCAACTGAGAAACTCCTAAAGTCCTACCATCTATCGCTTGACTCACAGCATGGCCAAATCCCATTGAGAAGTTCTAGAAGTTCCATATCCAGGCCTTGCCCACAGTCTGTGGATGATAGTTGAGAAACCCCTGAAATCCCACCATCCACCACCTGACTCATAGCTTAGCGAGGCGAGAAGATCTCGAAGTCCTGCACCTGGGCTTGCATGATTCCAAGACCAGGGGAATGAGAGCGAGATGTTCTCAGAAACCTTCATGCTGGTCCTAAGGCCTTGAAGCCAACTTAAGGTAACTAAGGCCCGGGAAAGGCATGCACATAGGAGTTGAAGGAAAAAAAAAAGATCATGCAAAGTTTGCTAGTCAAGTTAACCTATTCTTTTATTACCAAGATAAGTCCCTTGCACACTTTGGAGGATCTTCTGAAAGCACTTCAAAAAAAAATGATGAACGAACAAGCAATATCAGTTGGGAAAAGGATGCCTTCATTGCATAAAGTTTTCTTTACATCCTAGGAAGGTTCCCGATAGGCCGGGAAGCCTTCCAAAAACCTAAGTTACAAAGAAGAAAAAAAGAAAAGGCCTACTCTTCTATCACTGGCTTCTTCCCTGGCCGGCGGGTGACTTCACTAGATGAGGGGCATCCTGGGTGACTCCGAATATGGCCTCAACCTTGGCTACCTCAGCCTCGACCTCGGCTACCTCCGTCTCCTGCTTCGGTTTCGCCTCGATAGTAGGTGCACTCCGTCGCGCGGGGAATGGGAGTGAGGGCGTGATGCTATCCAACCCCTTCGATCTGAAGATGTAGACGGCTTTGCCCCTGAAGTCGCTGAACCCCTGGTGATAGGAGTCCAGCACGGCTTTGACAACCTCGTCCTTGAAGGCCTGGGATGCCACGTATTTGGGGATGGCCTCGACAGCTTCCTTCTTGGCCATCTCCATCAGGGTTATGGCCACTGTATTCTTCTCCACCACTGTCGAGGCTCATGCCGCTTCCTTTTCCAACTGCGCCTGGAGGTTCTACACCCTCCCCCCCAGTCACGCCACCTTTGCCTCGGAGGATGCCATCCTTTCGGTCCTGCGGGAGCTCTCTCTCCTTCTCCTCCTTCAAGGCCGCCTCGAGTTGGGCGGACTTCTTCTCCAGCTCTGCCACCCTCGCCTGGAGCTGGTTAGTTAGCCTTCAATTCTTTAGCCCGGGTGGCTTGACCCCGGGCTTCATCCCTTTCTCAGTGGAGGCGGTCCTCGCACCTCAGCAGCGCCTGATAGGAGTCCCATAGGAGCTGGACGTTGGCCGCCACCTACACAGAAGACAGTAGTCAACACCTCTTATATGAGAAGAAGTAAAAGGAAAACGGCCCCATAGTTGACTTACTGACATGAGCTGGGGGAACACCCCAGTAGGGAGCTCCATCGGTGTCTTCTCGATCCTGCCTTAGCGATCTGACGACTGGACGAGGGATTTCAAAATGTCCTCCACCAACCCCCCATCTTGGGTTATCTTGGCATCCAGGGTAGGAAGACAAGAGCCTCTTAACCATCTGCTTGATGCCGCATACGGCCAGGAGGGATCTGGATCGGTCGCTAGCGAAGCACTGCACCGGTCGATCGGTCATCGGTAGCTCCGGCTCCGGGCAGTGGAGTCGGCATCTCAGCACCGTTGATCCCGCCACCTCCACCACTTCTTGTTGTGGTGGGTCTTCAGTGCACGGGGGGGGGTCACACTGAGCCGATGGTGGGGCCCCCTCCATGGCCTAGCCTCATCCCTGGGCTGGCGAGCTAGAGCCTGGGCCCTTGATACAAATGCTGCTGGCACGGTAGCCAGCCCCCTCATCTCGGGTTCGTCACCATCCCTCCTTCCCGGCACTTCCCAGGCTTTCCTTTCAGCCTCGGAGCAGCAGCCCTCTTCTTCGACATCCCCAGGAGTTCTTCAAAGCTGAACCTCATACCTGCAAGACAAGACCGACCGATTAGTCTCAAGTCAGAATTGGACCCACCATAGAAAGGAGAAGAGTCTGACATCAAGCCTTACCCTGGGGCTGGGCCTAGTTGACTCCAGCATTGATGAGATTTCACTTGGTCGGCAAATCCTGAAGGGCTAGAACCTCGAAGGACACGAGCCGGTCGAATATTTCCTTGTTGACCGGCTCAATTGTAGACTGCCAATTGTGGAAAAGGTCTGGGTCACTCCAGACCCAATCCACCCTCTCAACCGAGGCATATAGGAATCTGCTTTTCCATCCCTTGATGGAAGTGGACAGATCGAACTTGAGAGCCCCCTTGCTGGGGGACATGAACTACCAACCGCTATCAGATGGATGGCACTTCAGGGAAAACAATGCCTTGAAGAGGGAGAAACGGGCAACAATCCTGTAAAAATGACAAATGATAATAAAACAAAAAATGGTCTGGACGGCATTGGGGGCAAGTTGAGCCGAAACCAGACAGTAGATGCTGAGGAAGGAAAGGAAAAAGACATGGAAGGGAAGACAAAGACCCTCCGAAGAAGAAGTCTTCATATAAGGCAATTTGGCCCAGGCCACCAAAAGTGACCCGTTCCTCCGATCTAGGAATAGAGAGACGGATGGAATCAGGGATCCCAAACGACCTCCGGATGCGGAGGAGATCCTCGCCAGTCATCACTGAAGCACGCCGGTAGGACTGCCAAATGCCCTACAAGGAGGAGCAGATGGGGAGGAGCCGCAAGGGGTGCAATGACAATCCCCGTTCGGCGGGGACCCCTGTGGGATGAACCAGACTTCCTCCTCCTCGCTATCTAAGGAGAATGCCTCGGCTAAGATGGCCCCGCCCCATCGAAAAACCCTGGGTGGTGATGCTCTCTGCCGGAAGGACTCATCGAAAGTACCTATCGAAGACGTGCACCATATCTCACTCAACAGGGAAAGCCTCAAGCCAACTTGAGTATGCCACGTGTTAGGATCCGTTGGGATTGGTGCTTCGATTCGGAGGCAACCCCTTTGGGCCCGACGCAGGCAATTATGGCCCCATTTAAAGAAGGGCAACATGGCATTGCCCCGTTGGCATGGAAGCATGAACTTCGGGGCATCGGCGCTCAAGGCATTGATGGCATAAGAAGTGCGCCTTCCATGCCAGCATGATCATTACTCCCCTCGTCCCGAGTGCCGCTTCATTCTCTGGGCTCAGGAGTAGAGGGCATATGATGTGGCACATTCGCTGACATGGAGCCTCTGCTGGTGATTGCCCTGGCAAGAGATCCACCACCTGGACATGATGGCCAAGCAAAGAGCAAAGGCAGGCCCTCTTGCCGAGGTCAGCTCCCAGCTGGGGTTGTGCTCATAGGATGAGCCCTCTGTCTAAAGCTAGCTCCCGGTCGGGATCGTGCTCATGCCCCAAGACGAGCTCTCCTACCGAGGTCGTGCTCAAAGGGTGAGCCCTCTGTCTGGGGCCAGCTCCCGGTCAGGGTCGTGCTCATGCTATCAAGGCTAGCCTTCCTGCCGAGGTCAGCTCCCAGCTAGGGTCATGCTCATAGGGTGAGCCCCCTGTCTAAGGCCAACTCTCGGTCGGGGTCGTGCTCATGCTGCCAAGGCGAGCCCTCTTGTCGAGATCAGCTCCTAGCCAGGGTCATGCTCATAGGGCGAGCCCCCCGTCTAAGGCCAGCTCCCGATCGAGGTCGTGCTCATGCTGCCAAGGTGAGCCCTCCTGCCAAGGTCAACTCCCAGCCGAGGTTGTGCTCAAGGGCAAGCCCTCCGTTTGAGTCTAACTCCCGGTCGGGGTCGTGCTCATGCTGCCAAGGCGAGCCCTCCTACCAAGGTCAACTCCCAGCCGGGGTCGTGCTCACAGGACGAGCCCTCTGTCTGAGGCCAGCTCCTAGCCGAGGTCGTGCTCATGCTGCCAAGGCGAGCCCTCCTGCTGAGGTCAGCTCTCAACCGGGGTCGTACTCATAGGCGAGCCCTCCATCTGAGGCCAGCTCCCGGCCGAGGTCGTGTTCATGCTTCCTGAGGTGGAGTTCCTGAAGCGAGGCTCCTCCCCACCTTGTGGAGGTTAGAGTTCCCGCCAACAGCAAAGGAGGAAAGGATCAACAGGAATTCAAACCACAGCAAGGAGGTTCCTGGCCACCTGCAATCTCTGGGAAGTGGCACATGCCCTGCCATAAATTCAAGCTCTGCAACGCACCACCTGCATGCTCTGTGCAAGGTATGCTCCTCCAGGCCCCAGGTCTTATAGCATGCCGCCATGTCGACGATCGTGTAGCTGGGGCTTCAACCATCGTGATACGAAACCTGAACCTCTCACAAGGGGAGTATTCCATTAAGAACACAGGCCCTGCGACACTTCGACGGTCCCCCAGGAATAGAAACATCCCATCGTGGCTCGGGGCTCAACGGCATGACACTCGCCCCTCCCACGGGGAACTGCACCACCAAAGGGACAAGGTCTATGCCACGCCAACGAACATCCCCCAATAGGAGGATCTCCTTCAAAGGATCAGTCCGAGGGGGGAACTGGGCGGGCAATAGAAAGACCCTATCCAAAGGGGGCACTGGGAAATGGACATCTCAAGGAAGCCCTAGACCTGGTCTGGGCCATCGTTCTCATATAAAATGGAAGAAAGAATCTCCAAAGGGGAGGCAACTAGTAAGAGACAGAGAGCTAGCGGGCAAAGAACCAGCCAAGAGAACCTCTCGAGCTCTCTGATCCCAACTCCACCTTATCTTTACATCTTAGTTATATCTTTTATCCTCTACGCAGAGAGTTCGCAAGCTCTCCACCACAGAGATTCTGTTCCTCTAGATCGTCCCACTAACTTGATCGTCGAAATGTCTCCACCGGAATCCTCGGCTCGGGTCTCCTCTATTTTGCAAGGAAGCCCATTAAGGAGTTGACGGGAGCAGAGGATCGAGCGCTCTACGAGAGCCCGACGTGTCTGTGACATGTCAGAGCTGCAGGCCATGATGATCCGAGCGACAACAGTAGGTATGCATGTGTATATATATATATATATATAGCTCGTAGACTTAGCTCCTTTCAAAATGATTTGGAGCCAAATTCAGTTAGGTCAAAATTGTACAATGAAGATCCTACATCGATGATCCAGGCCGTTGAATATGATCTACTATATCAAGATTACTTATATATCAAAAATCATATAACTTGAGAATCCCTAACATAAATATCAAGTGATCAAAAAATATATATCTAATTTATTTTATTAGGCTATCCAGTATTTAATATAGAGACTAGGAGTTTCTAAATTATATGATTTTTGATATATAAGTAATTTTGATGTAGTAGATCATATTCAATGGCTTGAATCATTAATGTAGGACTTTTTTTATAGAGTTTTGACCTAACCATATTTGGCTCCAAATATATTGGAAATGAACCAAGTCCACATCTATATATACGATATATATATATATATATATATATATATATATATATATATATATATATATATATATATATAGGGCTATCATATAGTATATAGATCTTCATCATAGTCATAGATCTTCATCATAGTCATAGATCTTGCAATTTTGGTATTTCCCTTTTGCTAACAAAGATCGATTTTACGTGATGTTTTGGTGGCCCTATCAGCATGTACCATGAGTTGGATGTTTTGGCTTGAACTGTTGACGTGGCATGTCTAACGAAACATCCAAGACGGTCTGTGACCCCTCTAATAATATTATTTACAATATGTTAGCAAAGTAAATACCACACATGCCATATCGATGAAGTTGATAGTCATGCATTCAATATATAGTCATGTTCTAGCTATGAGGAACCAACCAGGTATTAAGTAGATGTAGTCCTTTTTATGATATAAATTAATATAAAATTAATATAAAATTGATTTAAAAACATCAAAAATGATCAAAAAATATTTTTATAATAATAAAATGAAATATATATATAATCTTTATGTTTAAGATATTAGAAGATACTGAAAAAACAATAATAAATTTTATTATAAGGATTTTTTTCTTTGAACTACAATAATATAGCTTAACTAGCAATTTCGATTTCCGATCCAAAATCGAAAGCAATGGAGGCGGTGGAGGAGGAGAGGGTCTTTGAATAGAACTAGCTGCCTTTTGACAAGGTAAGAAAACTTGATTAACCGATAGTCTTGGCCTTTTAAATTATGAAACTGATTTGAAGAATGCAAGAGAATATTTAGGGTTGAAAACTAACTACATTCTGCCTAATCAAAGATTAAGAGTTTTCATTCTTATGAACAATAATATCATATATTAGATATTGGTAATGTATATGTACAGAAATGGACAGCTATAATACACCACAGCCATATGGTTTAAGATGGAGAATACTTTCTTATCACCACCCTCTATTTTAATGAATTCCTGTTAGTTGCCTCCTGGATCGAGAATGAAGGAAAGGAGAAATGTTTAGTTCTAATTCCTAATACAAGAACCATATTTATACTAATTGATAAAAAAATTATTTGCACTTTGATGTCCTTGTGATGTAATTTTTTATTATGGATAAAGATTAATAGGATCAATGTATAACATTGCATATTAAAATGTAATATACAAATAACTGTACAGGTTAATGAAGTGTTTAAGATTACACTGAGGTTAAAAACCAATATATATATATATATATATCCTTCATTGGGCTTCGGTGGTGCTTGAGAGTTTTCCGGCCTTCTTTGATGGAATGAAATGCTGCTCCATAGATGATGACCTACAAGAATAGTTCCTTGACCGATGAGTGGCGAGGAACCTTCCGACACTCAAGTCAACGAGAGAATGAAATGGACTACAGTAGCTGGAGCTAAGAGCAACAATAAAGGGACTGATGAGTGTGAGAGTGGTATAAGGATGTATTACCTTTGCAGGGATCCCCTCTTACCAATTTATAGAGTTACATAAAGTAACTGAAAGCTATTTGGGAGGTGACATCCTTTGAGATGTGCAACAAAATTCTGTTGGGATATTGAGATCTTATCTAATGAAATCTTTTTATTGGCATATTTGTATTAGGATAGCTAGTTCTGTTGAGATCCTGTTTCTTACTATCTTGTCTGCCATGATCTTATCCAGCATGATCCTTATTAGGATAGCAATGGTCTCTGCTAGGACTATTGTTATTGGTCAATCTTTGCTACCTATTCGAGGGTCATGGACTCCAAGTACTTGGATGGCTTGCATATTGCCGAGAGAGAGAGCCTTGTTGAAAGAAAGGGTCCTGACATTGTACCATAACATGCCTAACTAAGTTTATTTTGGAAGTTAGTTAAGCTTGAGTAAATACTTGGTAGATGTGTATAAAGGGATGTCAGTTGGGCATGGCCATCTGTAATCTCTCGGTGCAGAGTATTATAGTTACCTGTTGTAGTAGCTAACTTAGTCATCTTCCACTTGGTTATCGGGTGGAATGCTAGTTGGTAGCTGTCTCCTTCTTACTCAGAGGTTCGATCGATGGCCCAATTATCAGTGTGATCACTCCGTCGGTTGTCTGATGACCATCTCTTCCTCCATCAGTAATCTGATGGATGTCTCAAGGTTGAGAGACTAGTTGCGACAAAAGATGCCCCCCACTCCCGAGCCTAGAGCATTGCCAAGTAACTTTGTTAGGTCTTGCTGTCTCTAGGCAAAGGGAGTAATTCTCCATTGGTCTTGAGAGTTGGGCAGACTGTCTCGTTCTATGGACACTTATTGGTTCCTTGGAAACTATCGGCTAACGTTTTATCACCTTGATAGTGATGTTAGAGGGATCATTGGCACAATGCTTAAAGGACTATACAATAACTCCTAAAATAGGCAAGCAATTCATCCAATCTTTCTTGGCCAATGGCACAGTACCAGATGGTCTAACAACTGTGATAATTAAATGATTTGCATAGAGCCCGGTACCGAGGGTTGATTGGTCGGTTGCATTTTCGAAGCAGCACAAGGTTACCACACTAGAGTAGGCCACGTGGTGAGATCTGGCGATCCCAGTTAGGATTGAAGCTTTGATCTTAACTATTGAAATAACTATAAATAGAGCTTTCCCATCATCAATTTCCTATTATTGTGCTTTCAAATTTGCAAGGAGAAACCAAAAAGGAGAAGGGAAAGTTTGGCTCCAACTCTCTGTAGACCTAGTTCCCGAGTTGGTTTTCCTTGCCTTCTTAGTTTCCTTCATTGCTTTTTCTATAAGCTTGTCTTCTTACAGAACTGGTAGAGCTTCCATAGGGGTTCTTCTTTTCTCATTGTTTTGGTTCTTTGTATTTCGCCTTTCCCAGCTCTTGGGTGAAGGATATTCTGTTGATTTTTTTTTTTTTTGACTTTTTGACTTTTCTTGATCTTCTCATCTTTGAAATCTAGATGTCATTTAAGGACAAAACTTGAAACTCATCTTCAATTGGGGGTTTGGATAATCGAGAGACTATATCGGTTGGCCCATCGACCGAGGCTTCAACCATAAGTACTTTTTGTGCCCATGCTCCCTGATAGGAAGACCGAGTAACCTCCCATCTGGTTGACTGAATATCTGTGTATAAAGAATTTCTTCATGCAAGGCTTCGATTCTCTCTTCATTTGTTCCTTCTAAATTTCTTAACTTTTATGAAGTTGTTCTGGCCCAGTTGGTGTCAGACTCCTTTTGAATTCTTTCTTGCATTCTCATCCTTTGCCATTTCTTTACTATCCGACCTTGAGTATCCTTATCCAGGGCCCTCTTTATATTGAAGAGGCATCCTAAAGTATGGGGCTGGTGGTTCATCAGCCCTCATTATGGGCGTGCTTTCATCTATAGCCTCCCCTTTTCCATTCATAGTTGGAAGAGGAGGTTCTTCTTTGTATCCTCCAACCAACCCTGGAGGAGGAACTGGATCTGGGGGGAGCCGAACACTTTTCTGAAAAAGAATGACCAAGTCTTCAAGGCCAACAAGGACTATCAAAAATTGTCTAGCAAGAAGAAAATCGACCTTAGAGAGCTTTTAACTAAGGAGAACCTTTAACTCACCGAGTTGAGCTTGACTAATTCTCTCGGTAAATCTTTCTCAAACAACTTCTTTCTTTCTCATATTTTCAAAAATTATGGCTACGTATCTCACTAATCTTGTAGGCATGAAGAAGTTTTCAGCTAAACAATTCCAGGAGGCCGTGAAGAAGAGGGCGGCTCCCTCGGGAGATTGATAGAAGATGGCCATCATAAAATGGCCATGCTTTGGGCCCTCTATCGAGGCCCCCCTCTATAGCCATGAGCACTTTGCCACCATGACCGAGGAGCTCGATGCCAAGAGAGGACACCGCCACCACAGGCGATAATGAATCAATGGTCTCTGCCACCCCCTGCATAGTCCTTCAGGAGCTGACTTCGGGGCATCCATCTCTGACTCCAGCTCCAACTCCCTTGGCACCAATGGCAGCCGTGTCCTCGAGGGCAGTGCCTCCTTCAGCCTCTCCAACTTTAGTGACGACCAAAACCTACAAGGGGAATGCCCCTAAGCAACACCCTTCGGGGTCCAATGTCGACATCACCTATAGCAGGGAGGGTGGCAAACATGTGCACCAAACCAATATTGGTGCAAGTGACTCTGCCCTGCACAACTCTTACATGGCCTGAGAGTTGTCTAAAATAATGCTTCTCCTGTAGAACATGGAAGAGCAAAAGGATCATCCCATGGATGACATCACTGCTGGCCTCTTCCTAGAATCAGTCAAGGTAAGTTGATCTCACTTCTTTCTTTTTCTTCTTTTAGTTGATAAATTGTATATGATCAACTAACTCGATATTCCTTTGTTGTGCAGCTTATCCATAATGCAAATGCCATTCAGAAGAGTTTCATACCTTCACCAAAATCCATCGCTCCCTGACTATGTAGCTAAGAAAGACAGAGGCCAAAGTGGAGGGCTGCAATAAGGTCATCCAGGCCGCCATGGAGCATGAGTGGAAGTTGGAGGAACCGGCTAGCCTCTAGACTTCTTCGAAGATTGTCACCCAAGAGCTAAAGGCTTGAGTAGCAGAGAAGAAGTTACTTGTGGAGAAGCAAGTGCAACATGCTGAGATGGAAGCCCGGCTAGGGCAAACTAAAGGCCTCCTCTGCTCAGCGAAAGAGAAGGCCAAGGTGACCGAAGAACAGATGGCTACTTTACAGCCTAGGTAGTGCATGAATACAAGGAGTCAAAAGACTTCGAGGATGACATTGCCATAGCTAGAGCGGATGCTTACATCTTTAGCTTCATCAACTACCGGGATGCGGTTGCTCAAGCCTATCCCGACTTGGACTTGAGCTACATTTTGGCACCCGAAAAAGAAAAAGGTGGAGCAAAAGGATAAAAATAAGAAGCAGCTGATGAAGCTACTCCTAAAGAACTAGCTGCCTCTCCTGAAACTTAGAAAATTTTCTTCTTCCTCTTATACTTTTACTTTCTTCCTCAGACTTCGATCTGGTTTTGTAAAAACTTTATTTATGATCAATGAAAGTAGCTTTTCCTTCAATGATATTATTGTATTGAATAAATATTTCCACTTTTGATTGAGTTCTTGCTAAGTATCTTAGTCAAAAGAGTAGCTTCAATTGAATAAATAATCCAATCATGGTAGAATTAAGTTTTTTAGTTGATCAAAGAACTTTTCATGATGACTTGCAAACTAACTTCCTGAATAGAATATCTGACTGTAAGACTTTAAATATTTTCTTCCGACTACTAAGAGTTAGTTGCTATCTAAATGCATCAATGCTTTCTCTGGGATGAGTGAGTATTAATCAATCATCGCTTGAAACTTAACTGTAGAAAGTCGATTGTTGCTTGTTGACTTGTTGCTAAGTGGTCAAAAGGGAGTGAGACCCGAATAATATTGGAAGTGAAATCCAAATAAGAATGGGAGTAAGACCCCGAACAAGAATGAAAATAAAACCTGAATAAGAATGAAAATAAAATCTAAATTAAAATGGGAGTGAAACCTAAATGAGAGAAGAAATAAAACCAATAAAACATGAATGAGAATAGTAGTAAATTCCAAAATGAAGGATATAGATGTAGTCATCTTCTTTGACCAGGTGTTAGTCGGTTAGATAAAAGTAAGATCTAATATGGAGGTATGAGAATACAACCATCTTCAACCAGGTATCAATCAACCAAATGGGACTGAGACCTAAGATGGAGGTATGAGAACGTAGCCAACTTTTTCGACTAGTATCAGTTGGCCAAATGGGAGTAAGATCCAAGATGGAGATATGAGTACATAGCCAACTTTTTCGATCGGATGTTAGTCGGCTAGATAAGAATGAGATCCAAGATGGAGGTATGAAAACGTAGCCACCTTCTTCGATTGAGTGTTGTTGGTCAAAGGACTTGGCAAGCTTCATCAAAGTTGATGCTTGACGAATGAGAGTTTGAACATCAAAATGAGACCTCAAGGAACATTGCCGGAGAAAACTTCTTTATATTAATGAATGAAAATTGTTACATCATTGGTTATACATTCAAAGATTTTTGACATTCCAAGTCTGAGGGATTTGTATCCTGTTGAAATCTTCTATCTAGTAAAATTCTTGCTGTAGGGCTTCGGTTACTCGGTAAGGTCTTTCCCAATTTGGAGATAGCATGTCTTGTTTGATGGGTCTTGAGATTTTTGCATGTCATAGTACAAGATCTCCTAGAAAAAAAATCTTCATCCTTACTTGGAAGTTATAATACCAAGCAACTTGTTGTCGGTACACTGCCATCCACAGGTGATCCTAGTTTTAAGCTTCTCTAGCATGTCAAGGTTCGTTTTCAGTTAGCTTGAGTAACCTAACTTATTGAAGTGCTCAATCTACATAGTCAGAGATCTGATCTCGACTAGGATCACTATTTGGTGCCAAAGGCCAAGTTGAAGGATTTTGTTAATTAAGGTCCGAGGAATTGTATGGTATGCCAATAGCACTCTGAATAATTTTTTCGCCCATCTATCTTTGGCTTCATCTAGTTTGATCTTATGTCCTTGAAGAATTGTCTGATTCGTGACTTCTACTTAGCCATTTGACCAAGGATGCCCGATAGATATAAATCATTGTTGAATGTGGAGTTCGGCACAAAAGTCCCTAAATGCCCAATTATCAAGCTATCGATGGATGTCGATAACGATGGCATAGAAAAGTCTGAATCAATAGATGATTGACTTTAAGAAAAATTTCTTGACTTTGCTCTTAGCGATGTGTGCTAAGAATTCTGCCTCCATCCATTTGATGAAGTAGTCGATGGCGATGATGAGAAACTTTCACTAACCAATTGCTAGGAGAAATAGAACAAGTATATCCATCCCCACTAGGCAAAGGGCCAAGAAGAAGAGAGATGAGCCAATTGACTAGTTGGTTATTGCTGGATGTTATTGTAGGTTGGTACTAGTCACACTTCCGAACAAACTCCATGGTATCCTTTAGCACAGTAGTCCAGTAGTATCCTTGCCTTAAAACTTTGTAGACCAGGGACCTGCTCCCAAATGATTCTTATAGATTCCTTCATAGATCTCTCGAAATATGTAGTCAACTTCGGTAGGCCATAGGTACTTGAGTAACAAGGATGAAAATGACCTTTTATGGAGTTGTTTGTCCAGCAACATGAATTGAGAAGCTTTCCACTTAAATTCTTTGGCCTATGAGGGATATCAGAAAGAATGCCTTCGATCAGGAACTTGATAAAAGGATCCATCTAGCTCGGTCATGGGCAACTTGTTAGACTTCCTTGATTTTGTCAATGTCGGGAGCTACAGGTACTCGATATAGGTCCAACCAAGGAAGTTCCCCACTAAGATTGCTAGCCGAGAGAGTATGTCTACCCTGGCATTCTCATGTCGAGAAATATTGAAGACATCGAAGCACTTGAGTGCCAATGTAGGGCCCGCACTTTATCAAGGTAATTGGCCATTGTCAAGTTTCGAGCTTTATATTCACTAGTTGCTTGGCCAACTACTAGCTGACAGTTGATGAAGAGTCTTAGATTTTCCACTCCAAGTTGCTTGGTGAGCTTCAACCCAACTAGAAGAGCTTCATACTCGGTTTGGTTGTTGGTCGTCTTAAATGAGAAGCGCAAAGCATCGATAACCACTCCTTTCGAGTTAGTCAAAATTAGTCCAACTTTATTCTCTTGGGAATTTAAAGCTCTATCCATGTGAAGAATCTAGGTCGTCCCTGGGTCGAGTTGCTCGGTACGTCGATCGGCTGATACTTCTTTAAGCTTGTCATCCAACCATGTGTACTCGACAAAAAAATCATCTATGACTTGGGCCTTCAGGATGACCTTGGATGATATGAAATATCGAACTCGTTAAGTTTGATTGTCCATTTAGCTATCCTCTTGGAGGTATCGGGCCATGCAAGATTGCTTTGAGTAGTTGGCCGGTTAGGATAATGATTGAATGGGCCTGGAAATAGGATATAAGATGCTATGTAGAGATGATTAGTGCATAAACTATCTTCTCAAGTTTAAAGTACCAAGTCTTTGTATTATGAAGTACTTTGGTATGGTAGATGGATTTTTAGACTCCTTTATCATCCACCCAAATAAGTATGGAGCGATTGCTTCTAGAGATGCGACAAGGTATAAGTATAGCTCTTCTATGATTTCAGGCTTGGAAAGCATGGATAAAGACTCGAGGAACTTCTTCAGCTCCTACAAGCTAGTCAGCATTCCTCCATTCGATTGAAGTTTATTCATTTACTGCAAAATCTTATAGAAAGACAAGTATCACTCAGCCAATCTGGAGATGAATTGATTGAGTATGGCGATGCATCCAGTAAGCTACTACATTTCTTTCTTGGAAGTCGGATGTTGCATGTAGTGTATTGCCTAGATTTTCTTCAAATTTGCTTTAATGTCTCACTTGGTGACTAGAAATCTGAAAAACTTGCCATGTATGACACCGAATGCATACTTACTTGAATTCAACTTTTATTTGATGTTGACGAAGGATGTTGAAGGCTTCTTCCAAGTCTTTGATGTAGTTGGCTTCTTCAGAGCTCTTAACAAGCATGTTATCAACATAAACCTCCATATTCTGATCAATCTAGTATTTGAAGATCTTGTTAACTAACCATTGATAGGTGGCTCCTATATTTTTCAAAATGTAAAGCATTACTTTATAATAATAAATATAATTTTTGATGATGAAAATGGTGCTCTCCTTATCTTCGAGAGCCATCCTTATTTGGTTATGACCTAAGAAGGTGTTAATGAAGCTGAGTAGCTTGTGTCCAAAAGTGGCGTTGACCAACTGATCATTTTTTTTTATAATAGAAAGCTATCCTTTGGACATGCCTTATTCAAATCAGTGTAATCGATGTAGATTCTCCACTTTTCGTTAGCTTTTTTATCATGATAATATTTACCAGCCAGTTAGGATAATGAGCTCTCCGAATGAATCTAGCTGCTAAAAGTTTATTGACTTTTTTGTTAATAACTTTTTATCTTTCGAGAGCAAAGTTCTTTTTCTTCTACCAAACTAGCTTGAACTTCATATCAATGTTTAGTTTATGGGTGATGATCTCTAAAGGGATCCCTGGTATGTCAGAAGCCAATCAGGCAAAGATGTCTGCATTTATCAAAGGAATTTCAATAGTCGATCACATTCTTCTTCAGATAGGAGGGCTCCAACTCACACAATCTTTGCAGGACCATCCTTTAGTCGAAAGGAGAGCAGTTGTTTTGCTGGTTTTCCTCTTCTCTTTGGTTCTCTCTGATCCAGTTTTTCAATAATCGGTATCTCATAAGCTTTCTATACTTTAGTCAATATCATGAAGCATTATCGGGCTAACTATTGATCTCCATATATCTCACCAACTTCATTTCTTGTTGAAAATTGGACGAGAAAGTATTTGGTTGAGATGACAGTATTTAGCCGATTTAGTCCTGGCTATCTGAGAATGACATTGTCCATTGAGGGTATCTAGACAATTGTGAAGGTGAGAAAGATGGTGCTTTATAGGGATGAAGTTCCAGTAGTGATAGGAAAAGTGATTTCTTCTTTGATCCTGACTGAATTTTTAGAGAAGTTGACTAAGGATGTAGAAATCTATCTCAATTGGTTATTAGATAAATTCATCCAAATAAAAGCATCATAAAATAAGATGTCAACTATGTCTCCACTATCAATTAGAACCCTCTTTATATTATGTTTTACTATTATCATGGATACGACAATAGTATCATTATAAATATTTTAGATCTCGACTAACTCTTTATCAGAAAAAGATATTACATTTTTTTCTCTCTCCTCTCTCCTTGGTCTCTTTGAAAAGCACTCTACACCTAGGAAATCATGTCAACTTGGCCAGTCATTGGTTGATTGTCAATCTCGGCTTAAGTCTGCTACTAGCCAAAGTTTTAGATATCAGATCGAGCTCCTCCATAGACATACTTTTCGAGGTAGCCATGCCAAACAAGATTTTTAATTTCCCTCTTTAACTAAGAATAG
Organism: Areca catechu; assembly: GCA_021397845.1. Lineage (NCBI taxonomy): Eukaryota > Viridiplantae > Streptophyta > Magnoliopsida > Arecales > Arecaceae > Areca > Areca catechu. The sequence goes on along the minus strand of CM038038.1, from coordinate 4,429,226 downwards.
TCTTCGATGTTATGGTCATAGTCTCAGTGGAAAAAATAGTACTTGTTTTTATCACAGGAGGCTGAAGGCTTTATCAGGTATGGCCTTCATAGGAATTGCTCTCCTTCTATCTCCATAAGGATCTTGGTTCTAGGAGCTAAAAGAAAAGTATAGTTGCCAATTTTGTCGACTAAGTTTCTCTGCTTGGAACTCGGTCGGCAAGATGAGTTGGGCATCTTGTTCTGAATTCTGCTTGACTCTCCTCGGGATTACTTCTTTCTTGGCTTCTTGTCGGTCTCTCTCTGAGTGAAAGCTTCCTCGTCCATGCAGATATACTTTTGTGCATGGGTCAGCATTTTCAAATAAAACAGGATAAGTCTTATCCAGAGAGTAGGTGAAGCAGGAGATGTGGAGTTCTCTTTTCAGGGCTAGCATGGCTATAGACTCGTCTAGATGATAGACCTCTAATATGGCCACCTTGATTTGAGCCACGTGTCCTTTAGGAATTCTCCATCTTGCTACCAGATAGAAAAAAGATTGTTGGGCTCTCATGGCATTTTTCGACTAGCATTGAAGTGAAACATGAATTTCTTTTCCAACTACTTGAAGGAGTAGATACTCCTTGGCTGAAGTTTGAAATACCATACTCGGGTCGTTTTATAAAAAGAGTGATGGAGAAGGCAATACAGAGTAAAGCATTGAAGGTGCTTTGAATTTTTATGAGTCTTGTAGCTCTCTAGATGATCCAGCAGGTCGGCAATGCCATCGTAGAACTCCAGCTAGGGCATCTTGAACCGAGTAGAAATCGATTCTTCCAAGTTTGGTGAGAAAGAGGTGGATCAATATTGAACTCTATCGAGTCCCGACTTCCTCCCTAAAGATCAGTAAGTCAATAATAGATGTCACACAGCTTAAGATCTTAGTTGTTAAGGCATTGTTCAGCTAGTCATTGAATAGCCTCATCGATAGATCCCTCCTGAAAGGATTCAGACAACTTGAATGAAGATCAAGGGTGCTTCTCCCACTTTAGCTTTTTATTGGTCGTCATTCCTCATGTGGTGGACTTTCTTGCTGTGGTATGGGGGATCGCGATTGATAGATGGTCCATCGATGAGAGAACCTTCCTCCGGGGGATCGATGGCTTACTTAGTGAGATGAAGGAGACTGCGGTCGATGAAAAGTCCATTGGTGAAAAGATCTCCAACCGAAGGATTAATAGTTAGGGGGAGCAGCAGTGGTGAGAACGATTGGGACCTCCTACTATTGCTGCCTCACCACGGGTTGCTGCTATTGCAAACTCTACACCACCATGACCAACTTTTGGACCTGCTATGTGAAGGTAGCAAGCAAGTCCTGCTAGGTCACCGATGGAGGAGCAGCTCCACCACTCGACTGCACCATTCATTACGATGTGGGGAGCATCTAATATAGCTAGTAAAGGCATCCTGCACTTGTATCGTCATCAATGGGATCCAAGCTCCAAGATCTTCTTGATGCTTTGACTACCTCTACCTGGTATGCCAATCTATTGCCGACAAATCACCCTCCATTGGACTTTGGCAGTCTTTGAGGATCTTTTGGCCTTCTCCGATTGAATGAGATGCTACTCCTGAGTGTTTCGCAGATGAGAACCTGCAAGAATGGTCCCTTGACCAGTGATGACCAGAGAAAGACCCTCAACACTCAAGTTAACGAGAAAATGAAATGGGCTACAGCAGCCGAAGCTGAGAATGACAATCAAGGGACTGAATGAGTATGAGAGTGGTATAAGGATGCAATACCTTTGTCAAGAATCCCCTCTTACCAATTTATAAGGATATGCAGAGTAACCAAATGTTATTTGGAAGATGGCCTCCTCTGACATGTGCAACAAAATCTGTTGGAATATTGGAATCTTATCCCATGGAGTCTTTTCTATTGGCATATTTCTATTAGGATAGCTAGTTTTGTTGAGATCCTACACTCCACTACCTTGTCTGCCATGACCTTTATTAGGATAGCTGTCTCTGCTAGGACTATTATGGTCGGTCAGTCTTTGCCAGCTAATCAGACATCATGGGCTCTGAATACTTGGATGGCTTGCCTATTACCGAGAGGGAGCGCCTTGCTAAGAGAGAGGGCCCTGACATTATATCTTAGTATGCCCGACTAAGTTTATTTTAGAAATTAGTTGAGCCCAAGTAAATACTTGATGGATGCATGTAAAGGAATGTCAGTTAGACATGGTCATTTGTAGTTTTCTGATATAGAGTATTACAGTTACTTGTTATAGTGGTAGACTTAGTCGTCTTCCACTCATTCTATTGTTAGGTGGAATGCTAGTTGGTAGCCATGTCCTTACTCAGAGGTGCAATCGACAGTCCAATTGTCGACATGATCACTTAGTCAGTTATTCGATGGCTGTCTCTTTATTTGTAGGTAATCTGGTAGGCATCTTAAGGCCAAGAGAGTAGTTGCCACAAGGATGTATCTATACGTATACATATACATACAAATGTATCTCTTACCGCTAAGACGGTAGCCCGGTTGGCAAAGGCCTTGCCTCACTACCAACCAATCGTGGGTTCGAAGCATGATCCCGTGGGTGACTCAATTAAATTTAGAAATTTTCTTGGGGCTCATGACAGTTGGTGTGAGTGAGAGATCAGGGTCTCCCTCTTATCCTCGTTCTACTAGCCGGCGTCTTAGTGGTGTCAGGTTGATGTTGATGAAAAAAGACTGTGAAATCTAAGCATGTTGATCGAACATTACCTGACGAGAGCTCTCAGCTTTAGAACAAAAACTGCACAAAATGAGCCTTTTTTCTCTAGCCTTCTTGGCAAGTGATTTGAATCTTGCCGAGCCCTCCACAGCGACTTTCTTCGTTTCCTCCATTCTTAATAAAGCCTATCCCCAAGGGAGCTGTTTGCCATGACCTTCATAACTATGAAATGGATCATACAGAAGATAAGAACCTCTGCAAGCTAGAAAAAAGAACACCAAGATGAAGAACACCAATCAAGAATCAAAAACCCTATAAACCTGATAACAATTAAGAGGAGAAAGGGAAGGAGAAGAAAGAGGAGGAAAAAAAACTCTTGCCATGAAGTTTTAACTCCCTCAATGGCCAACAGGGCTTGGATCCAAAGAAGGCAACGGCAAGGGACGATGTCGAGGTAGCGATGGTCGGCGGGACTTGGATCTGAGGAAGGTAGAGATGGGGGACGACATCAGGATAATGGTGGCCAGCGGGGGATGACATCCGATGATGGTGAGGCTCGGATGCAATGAGCACCGATAGGTGGCACCGCAGAGAAGTTCGAGGGCGGAGGAGGAAGGGCTGGACAGAGAAGAGACGGCGACAGCATGATGTCGATCTACCGATGGATGGAGAGGGGGGAGCCATCGAGGCAAGGAGGGACGGAGTGGAATTACGGCTGGCCGGAAGGGTTCTTTCCCTTTTAACATCTAATATTTATTTTGAATCATTAGATTTTGATTTAATGGTTAACAATAATTTTAATATATATATTATATTATATTATATTATATTATTGGATTTCAAGTCTGTCAGATCTGGATATTAATATCCAGATCCAAATCCATTTAACTACAATCAAATAGGACTGAATAAATGGGTCTCATCTTAGATCCAGACTCGAATTCATTGGATAATATCCAGATCCATATCCATTTAACTACAATTAAATAGGACTGGATAAACGGGTCTCATCTTAGATCCAGACTCGGATCCATTGGATAAATGTCCATGAATCTCGAGTCTGAACTCAATTCACTGACAGCTCTGCCTGATAGGTCTGCATCGTTTAGGCAAATTCCTATATCGAGACAACGAACTATCCTAGTTTATTGTCGGTACGATATGATACGATCAAACCGGCAGTTTGATACAATATTGCATGCCACGATGGAAACTATTAACATGATTTACGAGCAAGTAAATAAAAGATTGTCTCAAACATCATCAAATTGAAAAGGGATTTGGAGGCCATAAAGAACATTATCAGAGAACATTAATGTCTAATGCAGACAAGGTTTTCATGTTTTCTCGGCTTCTTAAAAAGGGACCAATGTTTTCCTTCTCATGTATATATATGCTTTTGATGTTCCCTGGTGCATCTAATAAATGAATATTTGCACTTACACCTCTGCCTTACGTCTCAACAATTACTTTAAAAATAAACTATTTCAGAACACCAAAAATAGACAAATATATACACGTCCTTGTAACCTACAGGCTACAGTTTATTGACGGATGGCATCTATCATCCAGGTATCACATGTATGACCATGAACAAGATTATACACATTAATCTCGGTCAACAAAGAATAATAAGTTTAACTAAAGCAAACAGATAGCAGTGTCAGGTTGATGTTTAGCAGTAGTAGTGGCTGGTGGGTGCACTAGGTCCTTGTCCTGAACTATAATAATGAGTCTGGATATTATTGAACCGATAATTAGATATGTCAACTATTTCAAATATATCAGAATCTGCAAGAAAGCCATTACAACATTTACCAATAGAAAACGAAGACAACAAAGACTCCCAGGAATTACCAAGAATTTTAAGAATTGAACATCTCCATTCTCTGTTCGGTAGCCTCACAGATCAATTATTACGAGGATTTCTTCTGTTCCAGAAGGAAGCTTACTCAATGCCTTCTCTATCAAGAAGAAACGAATCTTGATTGTGTGGCCAAATTATTACTGGTATATCAATATCGATGACCCTTAAGGAAGTGACTGGATAAATTAGAAACAGGAGAGGCAGATATTATTCATGACACTACGTAAACCACAATATGACCAAAAAAATTACAAATGATAAATGTATGTCCTTACTACCTTCATTAAGTGGGTAAAGCACAAAAACTGATTGGTTAATACAATTTACCCGGTTTGATGATTAAAAGAAGGAAAATCCTAGCTAGGCCAATGCATCTAAAATTGCTAGTAATCAAGACTGGCAGCAGTTAAAAGCCTCTATGGCGAACAATCTGAAAGAAAGATCAAAATTATGTGAAGATCAACTATACTGATGAGAACTCAGAACTGCGCTATGATAATGAAATATGTAGGAAGCTTTGAAGTCCCAGAATGAAAGGAGAACAAACCTAAAAGAAGATTTTGCTCATACGCAGATCAAAATTATATACAACAGCATTTAAGCTCCTGCAAGCGAAAACATCCATAAAAACTTTCCTGGCGGGAAAGCATACCATAACAAAGATAGCAGATCTAAATTGCGGTGTTAAAGAAATGTGGGGCCATCAACGAGGTAAAAAACAGAAAATGCTACTTAAGGTAGTCAAAGCAGACTGGACCAGCATCTGACTTCAAGAAAAAAAATGCTTCTTATGATTGTACACAAAAAGAACTGCAGATAAACCCAACCCTTCCCAGAATATCATTCATGGCACTTTTAATCCTAAAATGACCAAAAAAATTACAAATGATAAAGAACAGAGGCAATCAATGACCTTAATTGAGTGTGAAAAGCAAAAAAAAAACATGATTGGTTAATGCAATTTAACTGGTTTGATAATTGGAAAGAAAATCCTAGCTAGGATAATGCAACTAAAATTGCAAGAAATAATTAAGATTCACAGAAGAACTATACTACAAAAAACCTAACTCTATCACACAAAAATCTGAATGAAATAAAAAAAGTTAAGCACCAGATAATTATTATGCAGCTCAACCATGCTGATGAGAACACAACTGATCTTTGATGAAAAAATATATAGGAAACTTTCAAATCCCAGCATGAAGGGAGAACAAACTTAAAAAAAGAATTTGCTGGTACCCAGATCTAAATTATACATGACATCATTTTTAAGCTCCTCTTAGCCTTAGGCCTTATGGCCAGCCAAACCATCTGTAAACCTTCCTTATTGGGAAAGGATATTATAACAAAGATAAAAGAAAATCTAAATTGCAGTGTTAAAGCAATGTGAGACCATCAGATAGAAAATAACAGTAAATGATACTTAAGGTACAAAAGTAGGCTGGACCAGCATCTGAATTCCAGAAAAATTTGCCTCATGATTGAAGACAAAAATTCAGCAAATAAACCAAGCGCACCCTGCGATATCCATCACCCCTACCCCTATCCCACAATCACCCAGCACCCCCAATTCCCATCCCTGCATGCTCAGCCCCAGCACCACGAACCCAATTCTTCTCTTCCTTTTTTTTTTCCCCTTCTAGCTTGTCTTATTTCTCTTCTCCTATAGGTGGTCCTTTCTCCTTTACCCTTATTTCTTCTCCTTCCCATGCTCTCTCAGTTAGAAAGGAGTGGACCAAAATGGACAATAGAAAGCTCTAAACACTATGCCAGTAAGCCTAATTCAAAAGTATTACAATTTGCCTAGAATGGAGCCATGATGTACTTTTTTTAGGGATTGTTGAAGAGGCAGGCAGTAGGGTCAAGAAAAGATTATGCATCAATGATTACATTCAAACTCCCTTAGTCATCAAGGAGTGGACCAAAGCACTAGAATGCCCTAAACACTGTGCCTAATTCAAACGTATTCCAATGCTCTCATTGTCTAGAATGGAGCCATAATGCTTGATTTTTTTTAAGTGATTGTTGAAGAGGCAGGCAGCAGGATCAAGAAAATTAAGATGATGCATCAATGACTAACTACATACATCTTGAGCTTTGGAACAAGTTCCACCCCTTGGGTGTATCCCTCTGAATGTCTGATCACAAGCTGACATTGGATGTGCTATTTTTCTCTATTGTTATACTGGTCTCTATTTGAGACTCCATTGTTGTTTTCTGTTTTATGAGTGCTCCGTTCTCTTCGCCTACATATCTGTTTTGGTTCCTTATAGTTAGGAGCTCTTTTTAGAGAGCTGCTGTGAAGGTATTATGAACTTTGTAATTGAATTCTTTTAATAAAAGAAGGTAGTTTACTGCCTCTTGTTTATATTAAAAAACAAAAAAAGAAAAAGGAAGACTTACTACCTGCATACGTACATACATCAATTGCTATATAACTAATAACGTTAATTTGCTTGACAATGGTAGAAGATTGAGTTGGAATCAGGTCAATTTCAACACTGACATTACAGTCATCATGACTTCTCCCGTTATTGTAACAAGTACAATGTTTAATAAAAATGATTTTTTTTGTTACTAAAAAATTAAAAATAAATTTCTTTTTTAAATAACATTTTTTATTAAATATTCATGAAAGTAGCACCATCCTAAATATATTTACAAATCTAGATTGTTTTTGGACGTGGAAGGGAAGTACGGATGCACCGGGGGTGGTGGAAATTACAGGGAAAAAATGTAGATTGTGCCTGCGATTTTTCATTGAAGTCACAGTTACAACCAAGAAGTTCCCACTTCAAAATTTAATAAGAAATAAATAATTAATTAATTAATAATTAATAAAAATTTTAAAAAAAATAAAAATATAATATTATAATATATTATAATATATTTTATATTACAATAAATATTTTATGTTTTAAAATATAATAAATATATTATAAAATATAATAAATATATTATAAAATATTATATTATATATTATAATATAGTATATTTATTGATGTGCATGCATTGGCTATGGTGGTGGTGGCGTCGCGCAGAGTACCATCCGCATGGCACGATGGGATGGGAAGTCCGTTGAACGATGGGACCAGAGGTAATCGGGCATGAGCGTGGCGGTGTTGGTGGGAGCCTGGGACATGACAGGCACTCATCCGTACATACTCCTTAAGATTTGATCATGCTATGCGATGATTCTAGCTGCCAGGGCAGCGTGCGGCTCCACTTAGGGGTAGCAAAATGCAACCCGACCCAACAACCTGATCCATATTCGACCCATCTTAAATAAGTTCAGGTTTGAGCTAAACAGTTTCGGGTTAACCCATTTAGTTATTTGGATCATGTTCGAGTTTTAATCTCTCAACCTATTTAACCCATTAAACCCATTTATATACGGTTGGGTCAATTCAGGTTCAATCTACCTATTTATCCATTTAAATTTTAATAAATTCTTAGCATGATGTTTGAAATTTAAATCCATTAGCATGCTTCCCACGGCTTATTACTGCAATGTCACATCAAGCAGCCCATTGATAGCCATCCCGGTTCTCCGGAACCCTCTAACCATCTCTCCATCAAGCATAGCAAAGAAGCAACCAACGCGGTAGCCACAACTCGAGGACGAGATCGGCAACGACCTTGTCGAGATGCGGCGATCATAGTCAGAGCCCCATCTCCGGTGCTCCCTCAGTGTCCAGCGGCCGATGGGGCTCCCTCGGCATCCTACATGCCACCACCATGGTGGTAACATGCACAAAGCTAAAGATTAGCTGCGCCACTCGATCGATCTACTCTCCCTCATCTTCAACTCTATTCGAGTGTTTCTGTTCGACTTCGAGAAGGCGAATAATGGATATGACTGATTGATCCGGAGGAGAGCGAAGAAGAGATGGGATCGAAGATGGAGATGTAGGTGAATTGGATGGAGAGGATCTAGGAGCTAAAGATATAGTGGTAAGATCGGAAGCCAAAAGAGAACAAGAAGGCCACTAGCAACAGCGACAAAGAGACAGATGAGTGCTTTTAAAAATAAGTCCGGCAGCGAGGGAGCGTCATCGTCGATGATTCCTTGATGCACCGCCATGTCCACACAGGCTCGTCCAGCATTGCCAACTTCCGCCACCCGTGCCGCTGCCCAGCACCTCGCCCACGTCATGGCCTACCAGCCTGCCGATGATGACAGCAACGATGAGAAGCACCCAACCCACCCACCCCCCCGTCGAAGCTTTCCACCCCTTGCCGCACCATCCACTCCCCCTCCCCTACAATTTATTCTTTTCGTTATCTTTTTTTTATTTTACTTTTTATTTATTTTATTCTCTCATAAGTTTAGGTACATTATTATTAGTAAATAATAATTTTATTTTGGGTTGGCTTAACAGGTCGAGTTAAGATAATTAGATAAATAGGTTAGATGGGTTCAGGTTGGACTAGGTAAACATATAACCTATTTATTAAACAGGTTAAATGGATTAGATCAGGTTATCTATTTAATAAATGGACAAGATTCAGGTTTTAAAATCTGACCTATTTAATAAACAGGTTAGGTTCGAGCTTCAACTTTTTTGTTTATGATCCGATCTATTTATACCCGATATGACCTGATTACTATCCCTAGCTTCACTGTACGCGATATCCATCAGTGCGGCAAGGCCGATGGAGGCTACCAAGATGGCAAGCGCCACCCAGTGCATTGATGGTATCCGACCTTGCCCATATGCAGCTACCCGATCGTGCCGTGAGGGCGTTCCACGTGATCGCGCCATATGATGAGTCCGACCGCCACGAAGGTGCATGGCTCCATCACACCCGATGCCCATCGACGCAGCAAGGCTGACAAGCCACCGAGATGGCTACCACCACTGGAGTGTCGATGTTATCCAACCTTGCGCACGTGAAGTCGCCCGGTCATGTCGTGGAAGTGTTCCCACCGGTTGCACAGCACGATGGGTCCGACAGCAACAACGATGCATAACTCTATCACATACGATGCCTATCAATCCGACACAACCAACGAGAACACCCCTGTTAAAAAAATATACTACAATATAAATAATAATAATATATATTATTACTTATATATTATCATATATATAATATACTATATAATTATTTTAATATAAAAAATATACTATATATTATATATTATAGTATATATTATAATATATAGTATATTATATATTAATAATATAGTATATATATAGTAATATCTAAAGTTTTTGTGTGCAATTTTTAATTCAGCAATACAGCTTCGTTTGTAAAGATGATCAATTTGAAAAGTTATCCCTGAAAATTTTGAACAGCTGTCAAAATGTCAAAGCTTTAGATTTTAATTGAAGGAGTAAAGGATATTGCTCAGCTAATTACTTCATTGCATCCAAAACTAAACCCAAGCTTATGCCATAATTTGTCCAGAGCACTTTACATGCAAAAATAAATAAATAAAAGAAAATTAAAAGAAGAAGGAGAAGAAAGACATCCCAATGCAACAGGCTTTCATCATTGTATGATCCAGAAAAGGTGAGATATATGCAACCTTCTGCATATGGTTTTTGTATTTCAAATCCATGACTCTTAAATCATAAACATTACGCCAAGATCGGTACTCTACTTAATATGTAACATGCAATATGTCAAATTGCATCACTGGTAAAATTAATGGAATGTCAAAAGAGACACTTATTAACGAATACATAAAACAAAACCTGATTAACCTGTTGAAACATTGCTGGTCACCAGCCATTTATTTGAACAAAGATAAACAAGGAATTTAAACAAGACAAAGCAGAAGAAGGAAAAATTACAAAACCTGATTTATTTTAGCAAAGATGATGTCACAAAAACGATATAACCAGTTGCATAAAACCCAAAATGTAACACCATATCAGATCTTAAGATTTAAGATAATGAGGCAGTTAGCACCATAAAATAAGGGTCCTTCTGGAATATCTAAGTGATTGAAATACAGATGTCATCAACCTTCCATCACCCACACAACACTCACCAAGGAGTGAAATGTAATCATAATGGCAGTTCGCCACTGTCTGCAATTACAACTTTGCTTTTAGGTGTTCCACTCTGTCGCCCTTCTGCTTCAATTTTGTACACCACATCCATTCCAGAAATCACCTTACCGAAAACAACATGTTTACCATCTAACCTGCACAGAGCGGGAACTTCAGTACACATCACCCAGAAAATTTATTATAAAGAAAATGGACTGCAACCAACTCTGACCAGCTTGTTGTTACGGTTGTGATAAAAAATTGAGATCCATTAGTATCAGGGCCAGCATTTGCCATTGACAGAAGACCTACACCAATAAGCGAGCAACAAGGTTATGTTCAACCATTCCTTGACAGAGCCAAAGGAAGCAATCAGTCACTAATTAAAGCGATGAAGTGGTTGATGTTATATGCTTGCCTGGTCCTGTGTGCTTGAGTTTGAAGTTTTCATCAGCAAATTTTGTACCATAGATAGATTCCCCACCCCTTCCATCACCAAGTGTAAAGTCGCCTCCCTGGATCATAAAGCTGGGTATAATTCTGTGGAATGTGCTCCCCTTGTAGTGAAGAGGTTTCCCACTTTTACCTATACCTTTCTCACCTGTGAACAAAAGCACATCAAAAGTTTAGAGGATGAGTACTGTTATGAATCGAAAATATTTGGATGCATATTACTTTGTCATTGAGTGGTCAAAAAATTATAATTTACAAATGACTAAACAAATGGATATTCTACTTCAAAGTTTGAAGATTAACCAGATGAATTGTGCTATAATATCTCAGGAAGTGCAGATAATAACAGTTCAGACTAATTTAGAGAACCAGCATTTAGTCACCTGATCATATTATGTCTTGATCGTGCCAAAATGCATGGTTGAATAAAAGAATAAGGCAGACATTTTGTATTATCAGTAATTTGCTGATTTATCCAAGGTTCAGCCATGTCAATATATGTTTATTTTAATTCAATCTCCCAGGGAACAGGATGCCTACCGGATCCACGTGTCCAACCAACCCTGTGCATCCCATTTCCAACCATAAAGCCACCACTATCTATATTGAATATACCCTGCTAGTTCAGTTCCATCCTTACAGCAGAAAAAGTAGAGCTCACATGGAGTTCTATTCATCATGTTACATGGACAATGGAAAAAAAAAAACCCAGATATCATCACAGCCATCCATGCTTCTGTTGCATGAATCACACTTTGCAAAGGCTAAATCATATAACCTCCCTCCTGCCAGCCAAGGCTAACAGAAGCATTTTAGTCAGTCAAGAATAAGAGGTGGATACCCTGAACAAACAAATAAAAGTAATTGACTGGTTACAAAGGTTGGCTTATACCCTATGTTCTTGTCTCTCTTCCTTCCATCTTCTGCCGTTAGGCATTAATTTTAATAAATACTCACTCTCTTGATTGAGGACAGGCCTTAGGGCAACAGTAAATTTGCTCTATTATGACCTAGGTGCCACGGGTTTGTAACATAAAAACAACCTCTCTACGTAAGGACAAGGCTGTGCACATTTGACCCTCCCTAGACCTCACATTGGCTAGACCATCATGCACTGGGATGCCCTATATTAGCTCTCTTGAATCTGTATAAAGGAATTGTTGGGGCCTATTTTTTCTACAAAGTTGGCACACTTGAGTGATTAAGGTCATCGAGGCTTCCATCTAATACACCAAAATCCATGCTAAAAGTCTTAGATGGTTTCAAAATGGTGAATGTTTTAGTACACTCTATGGCCTAGCACCCAAATGATACTTAGGTAGCCAGAGGTCAATGCAGCCCAAAAAATCCTACACTTAAAAACCAATAAATACAAGAAGAAATCTAGAAAAATGGTTATAATAACAAAAAAACAAATAAGACGTAGCAAGTCCATAGGAAGCAATAACTTGGCAACATCCAATATTACCATATCAATTAGAATGAGCATCTGTAATCGCACACCAAGACAGCCACCAGGACAGAAAAAGGCAGCCATTTTTTAACATATTACCAGTCCTGACCTGAAGTTAATTATATAAATGTATTTTTAGAAAAAAAATATCTGCAGAGACTTTGGTTCAGTGACTTCTCAAACAAATCTTGCATATTGAAGAGAGAAATGAAGTTGAGATGACGCCTAAATCACCATGACCTGCCTATGGAACTGTATTGGGCCCTAGATCAACTAAACTGTAAAAAAACTGTTCCCAAAGTCACCAAGGTAGCCATCTTTTAGCATATTAGTTGTCCTAACCTAAAGTTAATTGTAAAAGCATCTATCTTTTCTCTAGCACTGTAAAATATTTAGATTTGATCGTATCCAACTTGATTCTGAATAAGTAACACTCATGGATTACCAAATTGTCTGTGGATTCTTTTGAAAAAACTACACAGTTAGACAGGTGAAATTGAGACCCATCCAAAGCCCCAAAAAAATTGGATAGAATAAATTCCTGTCAATCTAACATGTATAGGCTACATAGGCATATATTCACTAACACAGGGGCGATCATCTCAATTCCTTCACTAACAATTCTAGTGATGAAACCAGGATGTTGCTGGTCAGGACTTCACAAATGTTCCAGAATTTCTGAAAAAAATAAGCCTTCCACAATTCCACCTCAATTTATCATGTTTTACCTTCATCCATGGCCCTTGCTCATTTAGATAACTAGTGTCACTTGCCCATGATTTAAGGTGGAGTGTGTCAATGCAGGATGGTGTTCACAATTAAAAAGGTACATCAAGTTTCATTTGGAGATGTACACAAGGCAAGGATATTCTCAAGATTTGACTTTAAACCTCATTATCTATTGGAAGATTACTGCTGGATCAACATTCAAGAAGTCAGGTTGAATTTGGATTCAATAGGTTGTTAGCGTCCTACAGCTATTACACAGCATTTATCACAACCGTGAAACCTAACATATTGTGGTGAAAGAACTCAATAGGAGAGGACAACTTTAGATGGAAGTTGTTGAATCTCAGGGGCTGTTTGGCTCCCTGCAACAAGAAATGCATTGTAAGAAAATAACATGTAACTAGAAATGCCGTAATTACAGTTCATCTGACTAAAATTATATTGTTTGGATGGATGCAATTGCTATTACTGCAATTGCAACCATTTTGAGGAAACATGCAACTAAAAAATTGTAAATTCAAATGAAATGCTATTTTATTTTATTTCTAATCTTTTAGAAAAGAAGATTTTTATTTTCAGAGAGAAGGGAAAGACAAAATCACAATAGCTCCAATATTTCTGAATAATGGCCCACTTTCAAGACCATTGTTCAGCCTAAAAAATTATTATTATTTAAATTCCTGCTAGCCATTAATAATATAACAAAAATAGTCCATCCTTTTAAGGAAGTGTTATTTATCTTTTTTCTGTAAAGTTATTAATCATTTCTACACAGGGATGCCCATTCCCTTATAGGTGTTTTGTAGGTGAGGTCCTGGGTTGTTACCACACTATGGCAATTGTTTTATCAATCAGTTGCTCTTTTCCTAAAGGCTCAACATTATGCTAAGACCAAACCTCTCAATGTAACCAAAAGATGGGAAAGAGGGAAGATGGGGATAAGAGGCAGGACAGTGGAACCGAAGCAAAGAAAAGGTAATAGAGAGCCTTTTTACTCCACAAGGCGGTGGCTGCAAAGCACTATGGCTAATCGCAGCACAAGGGAGAGTGGGTAGGGGAAGAGAGTTCTCTCTACAAGGGGGACGCCGCCAAACACTATGACTAGCCATAGCCACAAGGGAGGTTGGTGGGGTAGGGGGGTAAGGGAGGGAAGGAGGGAGGCACTATGGCCAACCATAATCATGAAAGAGGCTGATAGGGAGAGGGGGGAGGCAAGATGGCATGAAGAGGGGTGAGAGGAAGAGAGGAGAAAGAGGGAGAAAGGGAGAGAAAGAGAAAATGAGAGAAGCTTGCAACCTTACCAAACCATCAGAGGGGAAGATAAAGGAAAGAAATGGGAGAAGAAAGAGGAAAGAAAATGACCTCATCCACTTTTCAAAGAGGTCATCATCAGATCACTTAAGAGGTCATCATTGGATCACTCTGGCCTGACATTGTCACTTAATACTAGCTTTGTCATGAAATGCCCCTTAGGATGGGGATTTGACCACTATAGGAGAGAAGGGTACCCTTCAAGGGCTTAATTTTTTTATTGTGTTAAAAGAATAAAATGCCCTCTATTTTAAACCAGAACATCTAAAAGTGAGTGTATTTTTCATCTTTTGGTCAAGAATAATGAACCAGTGAATTCACTGATTTTGCCCAAAACCTAGCCAGTGCATGAATTTTTACTAGGGTTTTCCACATCCCTAGTCTTACAAGAAAACCATATAGATGAGCTGGTTGATTCATTGAGTTTCCAGTCAAACTAGCTTTAATAGCTATACCATATCTATCCATAACTAGTTGATGAAGTCTCAATAGAAAATCTATTACAACATATTTGGTTGACCAAAAAAAAAACTTTATCTTGATTACAAGTTGTGGTAGACCAAAAAGTTACTTAGCACCTTCTTAAGTTCTGGGACTAAACCTTATAAAAAAGGGTTATCACTAGCAAGTATCTTTAACCCTTTTTAGAACTAAGAGAAAATGTTCCACACTGCTATTACGATAGTGGCAACTTGACAGTCATCTCAATTTCGGTTTACACCATGGCAAGATTATCTATACGAATCTATGTTGCAAAGACAATAAATTTTACTCCTAAAATTGGGGCCCAATTTGAAATTGTAAATGGTAAAAGCCCTGCAAACCCTCGGATCCTACACCTATGTCACTAGCACCATATAGATAAATCAGAAATCTATGAAGCAAATGTCATCACCTTTTAAACCCAACCTTTTTTTACCAATCAAGAAGCACCTAAATTTACCATATGTTCAAGCAAAATCTTATTTAAAACTAATAGGAAACAGAGATATCACTTCACCAACCATGAAGGATGGGTCTCAACATTACTTGCTTGATCTGATGAAACTCATGCATCATCATGTAGAAAATGTCAAACATATTAAGCTCTTAAGGTAGCAATTCCAGGTAATTATTTTCTGGAAACAAGTTATCAAAATTCATTCGTCCTACAAAATCATAAGTAAAATAATGTTTTATTACCCATTACATACAAATGATATTAACTTGATGAATTGAAAGAACTTTTTCTGATCCTTTCACCAATACTTGTTTTCAAAATATGCTGGCTACAATTTTCCATATTTCCATCAAAATCTTGGATGACATAAGCTTACAATTCTTCTAGCAATAGGAGCAAGACAAGGGATGAAAAGGAAAATTGTTATAAATAACAGAACATCAGCATATGGAACTACATAGAATTCAATGCAGCAGTAAGCATACCTGAATGAAGTTGATTACATAAGCAACATAAGCATACCTGTGCAAAGGACTCGAAAATTTTCTGTAGGAACAACAAAAATAAAATTTTTTAAAAAAAAAAGTTAGATGGAAACCACTAATTGCAAGAGCAGAATTATTGATGATATGGCAAAGGTGAAATGGTAGAAACCAAAACCAAAGGTAGAGAAGTGGAACAAATATTCCAAACACTATGAATAAGTTACCTGCTGTCTTAGGCACGGTCTTCCCAAATAGGCCTATCACAAGTCGACCTGTTTGCAACCATATGCCCTCTCAAAATTAGTACAATCAGTAACAAATTCCCATTTTCAACTGCCAAAATCTTTAATTGACATATCAATGAAACAGAAGTTAGGCAAATACACTCCTTTGCAATTGCTATTGAGAGGATCTTATAAATAAATATCCTAGATTCATTTACAAAACATCAGATGTGGAAGCTGGGAGTGTAATTTCCTATTAGACCACTAACTATATTATGCCCATTTATGCATCAAAGAAAATATAATTACAAAGCAAAATAAACATCATGATTCAATCACATTATCAAACCATCTGATATGCATTCCAATACAAATTTCCTTATAGAACAATTTGGGGGAAAAACCACAACATATTGTGATTTAACTATATACTCAAATGTGCCCTGAAGGAAAGGAAGGTAGAAGGAAACAAAAGACCTGTTTTAATAATGAAAATACTGCTAGATTTCTGAAGGAATGAATGATAACAACCATACCTGCAGGTTTCCCTCCAATCTCAACGTCAAAGTAAACCTTGTTAGTTACCTCCTTCAAATTCTCCTTGGATGCTTTGGCCTAAGACAGATATGCAGCACCTTTAAGCCATCATGATGATGCTAAATACATTTTGCCCTATCGTAAAAAAAACCTCAATCTATCTTCTACCATACATTTTTGACCATCTAAAAATAGATATTAAAAAGAATAATGATATGCAACTAAAAAAAAAAGTAGCTTATTTTTTCAAATACTGACGGATACTGGAATAACTGAGAGGAGAGATTCATCGTTGACAAACCATTTCACAAGAAATGATTATCGGATCATGGATCTGACATGCAGCATGGAATATGCAAGGCTGATAGATCGATCTCAAGAGGAAGTCGGTGATCGAGATCGATTAAAACGTGATAGGATGGAAAACTTAACTGAAATCATCGGATCTGAGGGTCTAGGCAGAGATTGATGTGAAAAGAGAATTCATGGAAAAGGAAGAAGGCAATGCACCCGAGAAAAATAAAAGAAAATTCTTGAAGAGAACTCATGAATCTGACTCGATCATCAGCGCAGAAGGACAACCAAATCAAAAGAAATAGATTGAGAAGTGATGGATGTTACATCGATAAGAACCTGGATCAGTGCGAGGGTGCTCAAGAAGAGCACAAACCATAGCAACGGCGAAGTCGTCGAGACCATCCGTTTCTTAGCCTCCATCCTTTCCCTTTGGGTGCTGCTCTCCCCCTCCCCGCTTACGCCTGCGATTCGATCGAATAATCCACGGCGACAAAAGCTTATATAAGCCCTATCTTCAAAACGTGACATGCACGTGACTTGCACGATTTCTGGTTTTTTCTTTGGTACAGGACTTTGAATTTCTTTTTTCCGTGCACCTAAAATAATAAAAAAATTTAAGAAAACCTATCTCATTAATAAGGCTGCAAATAGGTTGGGTTGATCCGTGACACGACCCGACCTGATCCGTTTAGACCCGATCCAATCCATTTTTAAGGATCCATGGATCCTGGTCGGGTTATAATTAGACCCATTTCATTTTCGGGTCGGGTCTGGGTTTACTAAATTTGGACCCGACCCGATTCGACCCGACTCGAATATACTAATATTATTATGATCATATCTATTTGGATCTTTAAATTATAATTTAAAATTTATATGAAACATAATTTTAACATAGAAATAGAGTTATAATTATTTTTATATCTTAATTTATTTTAAAAATAAAATAATTTGTTATCTATTTTATGGTTAATAATAGTTGGCTATGTAATAATTGAAATATTGTTATCTATAGATCATATTTAGATCTAATTTTTTTAGATTAGAACCATATTATTTATGAACCCGATCCAACTCGAATGACCCATTGGATTGAAAATTCTAATAGTGAACCTGTCCCTACCCGATTAGGGTCTAATATTAGGATCCGACCCATTTGCACCCCTACTCTTGAAGACCTGGACTCAGCCCTCTCCTCTCTTATCATCGCATCGCCCATCTTTATGAGAGCCTTGGAGAAGAGTCTGAAGACGATGGATGAGCTCCAAAAACTCCAACAACGATAGCATGGCTAGCAAGGGTCGGAAGAGCTGCAACTGGGAGAGCTCGGAGGGAGGGGTGATGGGTGAAGGGAGGTCGGGTGAAAAGCTGGGAGGTAGAGGAGCAGCATCGCCCCGAGTAGGTCATGAAGGGGAGGTAATGGGCTGGGCGGAGCTTAGGATAGAGGAAGGTGGGACTCATAGGGGAGGGGAGCGCATGGAGAAGCCTGGGACGGAGGGAGAGGGCATGCATGAAAGGGAATAGCACGCGGGGGAGCTCAGGATGGAGGAAGGGTGAGGGGAGAGAGGGCTCCAAAGATGGTGACTCTTAAGAAGAGAAAGAAAGGAGGTGGGAGGATTGGAAGAGTTACCAAAAAGAATTTAAAAAAAACGGCATCCACTCTGAGTTTTTTAAATATTATTTTTAAAATTATTTTTCAAAACCATCCCTTTAAATTTATTTACAAATCTACCATTTCATGATGACTGAGATGCCACTTGTCAAACTTGTAGGTTCAATCTACAAGTTTGAATACCACTTGAAATGCCATGTTATCCTCTTGAACTTGTGGGTAGAACCCACAAGTTCTCATTGCCGCCCACAAGTTCTCATTGCCGCCGGTTATCATGATGTCCTCTTGAACTTATGGGTTCAATCCATGAGTTTTCGTTACCTTCTTTTTAAATTTGTGGGTTGAACCCACGAGCTCAAAATGGTGTTTGACCAATAAAATCTTTGATGGCCTTTTTAAACTTGTTGGTTGAACCAATAAATTCAAAATGAAAGAAAAATCCAATCATGGAAGATGGAATCTTTGAATCTTTGATGGCTACCTTGATATATGAACTCATGGATTCAACCCACAAGTTCAATGTGAAGGGAATCCAACTATTGAACCCATAATTTTTATTTTAGCCAACAATCAAAATATTGCAATGGTTAGTTTGCTTTATGAAATTCTCAAAAGTCAATTCAGAGGGATTATTTAATAAGCTTCTTCTTCCCTTCATCTTCTATTTTATGAGCTTCTTCTTTCCTTCATCTTTTATTCTAACTTATCTCCCTTTCTAAATCCCTTTCCCACTTTATAATTCTTAAAATCATCTCTAATTCCTTAAATCAATGCAATGGCTTCGAAAAATGATGGAGGTATTCAAAAGTGAAGTAATCACAAGTAGAAAAAGAAAAACTACCTTCAAGCAGGCATAAGAATGATTTATTTTTGAATAATAAGTGTAGTAAAAAGTTTAAATCTAATATTTCTTGAAAAAAATTGTTGGAGAAAGGATAGTAGACTTAAATTATTTTGATAATTTTAAATTTAATTTTTATTTGAAATGATGGGTTAGTTATCTATAATTATGATGAACAAGTCAACCTATCCTACTATAGAAAATACTTTTATGCTAATTTTAGTTTTGATAGTATGAATTGTTATATTTCATTAATGCCAAAGGAAAGATTATTGAGTTTGATTGTAGTATTCTTAATCAAATATTAGATATTCCAGCAAATGATGATGAATACTCTAATAGCACTTGTTGGAATCATCGATGGTTAGATTATCAAAGCTCTAGTAGAAATATTTTTAAAAATAATAACCTAATGCATATATTTTGTAACTTGTGAATCGACTTATTCATCAAATTATTATATTTAATATCTTACCTAGAGGAGGTCATAAAGATAATGTATCATTCATAGATATTTTATCTTTTCAAAATAATTATTTCAGATGATGGGACTAATTTGTCATATTTATCCAATATATTAAGGCGCATCCCTTTACTTTCCCAACATGCCACTTGGAAGTCTGCTGATGTATTACTTGCCTATCCCTTCACTATCTTAGCATGCCATGTGGAAGCCTGCTGACAAGTTGCCTATTGAGGTGGCACAACATTTCCATATGCGTGAGTAAAAAAAATGTGGAAGGAGAGCAGGATGTGGAGAAGGCCAAGAACTATTGATCTAATGGTTGATTAGGTTTTTAGAGTAGGTTTGGAAGGTATTTAAAAGAAGGAATGGTTTGGTCTGGCAAGTACAATGACGTGTCACTAAGGTGTTCCATATTGAGATAAGAAAAAAGAAAAAAGAAAAGTATTGTAAAGACTATGGATGATGATTATGCACGACGGGGAGAATGGTGGGAAAGATGGATTAGATGGGGCATTTATTTGTGGATGACAAAGGGTATGAAATACATCCCTCTACTGTCCCAACAAGACACATGGAAGTCTGTTGACGTGTGGGAGGAGAGCAAGGCATGGAAAGGGGTAGGATCTGTTGATCTAATGGTTGGCTGGATCTTAGAATAGGTTTAAGAGATATTTAAAAGAAGGAATGGTCTGATCTAGTAGGTACAGTGATATATTACTAAGGTGTTCCATGGTAAAAGAAGGAAAGAAAAAACAAGTACTATAGAGGCTATGGATGATGGTTGTGCAGGCAGGAAAAAATGTGTTGGAAAATATGTCCTAATGCTAATCATCTAACCAATAGACAGCTTTACTTCTTATAATTGTATATGAATTATTAATTAATAAAAGTTATTTAATAGTTCATCAGGTTACATCTTCCTATAATGAACTCTTTTATGGAGTCCTTAGAACTACTTTTCATATTATAAAGGAGGATTTATATGTGATTTTTAAACTTGTTCATAACCAAATAATTCGTTGATAAAGGATGACAATATGTATCGAGTGTAGGTCGTTGTGTATCATATAGGTTGGTTATCTTCGTAACTAAAGAGTATGAAGATACCAGTATGGCATGCAGGTAATATATAAAGATACATTTCACTAAACCTGACCCACCTGCAAAGCCCTCTATTGCCAAAGATCACTACGGTACCATATAAGTGTCCCTTAGACCTGAGATCACTACGGTAACTTGCAAGCAACTAACTATACTTTAGTACCAGATTACCTAAATTTCTAATTCAGTGATGGAAGATTTTTATGTGTAGTCAAGTACTTGTAAAGTCAGTGTGTGAGTCAAAATAGGATTGACCCCTCCAAGATGTTGGAGTGAATATCTCACTATATTTCAATTTAAAAAAAACCTTGGCTAAGTTAATCTTTGTAAGGACTCACAGGATTTGTAAGATTGAGATAGTATATGGTGTATTATTTAAGGGTTGGCATTTAAACCCTGAAATCATCTTGAACATTGAGGGTCAAAAGGCTGAATTATATTGTAACTATATACCAAAGGCTCTTGAATATTGTTTTGCAACTATTCAACCTATCTAGACATCGAGTACCATTACTAGATGGTCACTTCAATTAGTACAAGAACTGTTTCTGTGCTACCGACTTAGTATTCGAATCTATAAGGTCACACACAATAGGAGTTCATGCCTGATCTGTTGGCTGATCAATAATTATAAATTATTTTAGAGTTTGATTATTAATACGATTGATATTAACCTTGAATCGATATTTTAGTGAGTTGACTCATCGGTATTTTCTATAAGTTGACTCATAAGTATTTTCTATGAGTTGACTCATCAATTTGCACTAAAAATTAGTAAATTTTAGGAGAATTAATTGATAATTGAATTGTTAATTAGCTCAATTTGATTGTGCAAAAAGGTTATGTTCAAGACTAATTGAATTGGATTCAATTAGGCTGACGCTATTAGGTTATAAGATAGCCTGATCACTTAGAGGTTTAATTTCTGATTTGATCAAGTCTTGGGATTAATTCTTAATTGGATTAGGATTTAATAAATGAGATTGAGTTTCTAATTTGATTTAGTTCACTCATCTTTATGGGTCTAACCAAATGGAATTTGGTTTGAAATTGAGCTTGATTCCAATTAGATTGAATCACACCGAATTGCCCAACCAACATGCATCATAAATTCAAATTTAAATTTAAATATGATTTAAATTTGAATTTGAATTAGGATCTAAATTTAAATTTGAATTCTAATAGTTCAAATTTGAATTTGAATTCAAATGGGAGTTGGTTTTGATTTTGGATCAAAACCACCCCATTTTATCTCAACTCCCTAACTCCCTCTTGGATGCCTCCTTATAATGAGATAAGCGTGGGTGTATGGGGAGGCTAGGCTTGCTAAAAAGGTCTTCCAACCACCATTAGAGTGGGGGAGTGTAGAAATTTTCTAAATTAGAATTCTTTCTCCTAGTCATAGGTAATTTCTAGATCTTGTATAGGGTTTGGGAAGTAAGAATAGAAAGGTGTTTCTAGCTTCTTCCATTCCCTCCATCTCATTCCTTCCAAGGTTCTTCAATTTCTGAAAGTGTCTCGGTGATTTGAAGGAGTTGTTAGCCATCAAGGTCTCGGTGAGGAGCTAGCACTGGGAAGATTGGTGAACACGAACTTTGTGTGGATCACCCATAGAGGCCACATACATGTGTAGCTAGCAAAGCTTTATACCACAATTATTCAGCTATGGCGATTATCGACCCGTGCAAAAGTAATGGGTTTTGAACTCGTTGACATTATAGATATGGTCTACAGTATCGGATCACTACATAGATATGATCCATGCTTGTACCTTTTATATTTCCATTTTATTTATATACATCATTATCATGTCATGATCCTTAGTGTAGACTATTTATAGATATGATCTAATGCATGGTAGATTAATTGATAATCTATATTATTTCAGTTGCTTATTATTTTAAGAAGTTTTGAAATGCATGCATGAAATGACCCGCTATTCCCTTCAAAATGGTGAGGAGGGTGGATTAAATGGGGTATTTATTTATGGATGATGGAGGATATGGAGCAATTGTCTATAAGAAGGCATCTATGAGAGCTCCTGGGACAATTGCTTTGGTTTAAGGCTCTAAGGTAGGGTTTTCAGTTAGGGTTGATTTTTTTCTTTTTCTTTTGCTTCATGTTTTGGTTTTATTGTTAGGTACAAAATAAGAAATGATTGTTTGAGCAATGATTGTTTGGGCAATGATTGTTTGACAGAGGGAGTGGAGAGAAGGCCAAATGTAGAGAAGACCCGAAGACGAGATGGGAGCAAGGAGACATGAAGAAGGGAGCGGACAAGTGAGTGTGGACCAATGAGTGGGGAAACATGAAGAGTGAGCGTGAACAAGGCCAGATGGCAAGATGGTCAGAGAGATCCGAGTGGAGAGCTGAGAAGGGAGGAGCAAACGAGTGAGTGGAGAGTAGACTGGATGGGGTTTGGATGAGATGGGATTGAGAAGGAATGAGAAGGTTTCGGATGGGATTTTAAAAAGAGCATTTTTGTAAAAAAAACCTCATATATTATTTTTTTTTATGAAGCAATCCTCGAATCCATTGTAATTACAAAAAAATAAATTATAAAAAAATTCAAAATAAATTGTTAATATAATTTTGAATAATTTAGGTGATCTTTATAAAAATACTATTTATATAAATAAAAATCCACTACATAGCACGAGTCACACACCAGTATAATAAAAATTATATGAATGAATGCTATCAAAGTTCGAAATCTGTTTTACCCTATGGAATACTTTTAATTGCTATTTTTGAGATATTTGATATCCCTATCACTGACGATGGTGAAGTTATCAAGTTTAAATCTACTAACACTTACAGTTATTCATCTCTGAGATATATGGATTATACATTTACCAATGGAATATGGAGACATACTATCGAGGTTGATGAAGAAGAAAGTGATAGCGAAGGAGAATGTTAGCCTACTAGTAAAGATCAGCCTAGGTACTGCTCAGTCTACATTGCCTATCCATCCTGCTAAACCTGGCCAGTATATATAGTTTAATCAGCAATCATCTAATTTACAAGCATTGTATACTCAAATAGATACACTTGAGATCTCTCTTATAGTACAGATTAATACATGAGCCAATACGTTGGAGGAATCTATGACGAGATGTCTGGACAAGGACTTTGTATAATTTGATCGATTTATTAATCAATTTTACCATCAGTTCTCTTCGCCACCACAGGACCCTTAAGCAGATGACTAGGCTCCTACTTTAATATATGATGCTCCATACAGCGATGCTTTATATTCTTTTTATATTTTGTCTTTAAAGTAATGTAATTTTATTTCTTAATCCTTTTGCTACCACTCATGTAGTTGATATTTTTATCATATTTTATAGTATATTATCTTTAACATGATATTTGTTATAAGCTGTTATATAGTTATCTCTAACTATTTTTTTGATTTTCGATTTTAGGGTTAGGGGTTTAGGGTTTTAGGTTTTAGGGTTCAGGTTTTATTATTTGGATTTTATGGTTTTCAATTTTAGGATTAAGGTTTTACAATTTCAGGGTTTTAAGGTTTTAGGGTTAGGGTTCATGTTTTATTATTAGAGTTTTAAGTTTTTTAGGATTTAAAATTTTAGATTTTACAGTTTTATGGGTGCCCAACTAGGCAAAACAATGAAAGGCCCGACCAATATAGACCGGTCATATCAAAGACAAGACAAATTTCTAGAGCCAAGAGAGGGGCCAAAATAATTAAAGGCTAGTTGACCAACCCCTATGGTGGTCGACCGGCAAAATCCCGAGCCTAGCAGTCAAGGGGGGTCAACCACCGTGAATAAGGCAAGGCCGGTCAACCGGCTACTATGACAATCAATTGGCCAAATCCGAAGCAAGGTGATCGAGGGTGATCAACTAGGCCAGTTGACTAGCCCCTATGCGATGACCAGCCAAATCTTGAGCCGACTGGTTGAGGATAGTCAAGCAGGCTGGTTGACCATCCTAAGCAATACATAGCTGGTCAACCGGCCACTATGGTCATCGATTGACCAAATCTCGATATGGATGGTTGGGGGTGGTCAATCAAGCTGGTCGACCACCCTCAGCAATGCAAGGCTAGTTGATTAGCCTTGTGATGGTTAACTGGCCTAATCTTGAGCTAGGTAGTCCAGGCCAATCGATCGCCTTGAAAGTGTTTTATGTCATTTCCATTCGGTTAACCGATATTTAAGGCGGTCGATCGGTTTAACATTTTAGGGGGGATGGGTAGGGGTTTAAGTTTTAGTTTTGAAGGTTTAGGTTATAGGGTCTAAGGCTTTATGGTTTAGGGAGTTTAAGGGTTTATGGACATTTTAGGGTTTTAGGCTTTTAGGATGTTAGGTTTAGTTTTTAGAGTTTAGGCTTTATGGTTAAGATTTTAATGTTTTAGGATTTAGGGTTTGGATTTTAGAGTTTATGGTTTTAGAGTTTTAGTGTTCGGATTTTGAAGTTAGATTTTTAGAGTTTACAGTTTTATGGTTTTAGTGTTTGGGTTTTAGAGTTAGGATTTTAGGGTTTACAATTTTCGGGTTTTAGGGTTTTGTGGTTTAGGTTGTATAATTTGGGTTTTAGGATTTTACTATTCGTGTTTTAGGTATGGAAAGGACTAGGCCGGGTCATACCCCTATCCGAATCCTGCTTTAACCCGATTGGTCCAGCCCGATCTTTATAACCCTGGTGGGGACACCAGGATCAGACACAGATCACTGGATCCCATATGGTTTACTGATTAGGATTTTTTTTTTGAACCTTAGTCAAGTGTCACAATTTTGCAATCAATTAAGATCGAGTCCTGTAATAAGTTGAGGCTAGTTGATTGTGTCTCTACCTAGTCCAATATCGAGTCCTGTATTTCAGTATAAGTCCAGTATGAGTCTAATTTTTGTACAAGAGAGGAGGTTACCCTATTTTGGAGTTCCACCAGACCTCATCCAGGAGTTAGAGGCCAATACATCAACTTATTGGATTTTGAGTGACACCCTAGGATCCAAGATGCCTTTCCAGATACCCTGATTCCTTCTAGATGCTCTCCAGATGCCAGAGTATATTCCTAGACCAGGGCATATCATGAATCCAGAGGTCCATCTATGCCCAGCCCAGGAGAAATCAAGCTTAAGTGCCAGGCCCAAGCCTTTAAGAACCAAGATTCCAATTTGATGCCAGGAATATATCGGCCCAGGCACCCCAGCCTCCAGGAGGCCCAAAGCCCATGCGCCCCAAGCCCTTGGCCGGCCTTTGCTGCCTCCCATGAAGCCCAACATGCCACGAGGGGCATCCTTAATGGTTGACCAAGTCCAAACATGGTGGAAGAGTTCAAATGAAAGAAGGAGTTTGAGTTTTTATTTCATTTAACTTGTATACTCCTAGTTCTAGGTTTATATTGTAGTCTTTCTCCCACTTAAATTGTGTAAACCTATTCTAACTAGGAGAAGACTTGTAATCCCTTTAGGAGAGGGCATGGGAGCTCTATAAATACCCCACCCCTCTTCCTCTTATAATCAATCTTTGTATCATATGAATTAAACTTTGCTGAAATTTTGTCTTGAGTATTGTTCTTGTGTTGGTGTTCTTGAGTTTTTTGAGTGTTTGTTCTTTGCCTAGCCGAACCCTGCTACAAGCTTTCTTCTTTGCCCAAGCTTTGCTGCCTTCCAAGCCTTCACATGCCCAAAGAAGGAGTGCCCTAGGCTTCCCAAGCAAGGAGCATCATCCTTCTTCAAGCCGCCCACATCCAAACCCTGATTCCATCTTCTTCTAACCCTAATCTCCTTCTATTATTTTGTTGTTGCTTTCTAACCATCCTCTGACGCTTACAGGATCCTCAAGATATTTTTTCTTCCCAGAGGAGGCCTTCTTTGCCTCCAGGACCGTCCAAATCAACCATCTAATCCAAGGGAATGGAAGCTTCATTATCCAGGTTCCAATCAGAGTGTGAGTGATATCTTCAATAGCAGATTCTTCAATCCCTGTCTGGTAATATCCTTCCCAACTCTTGATTTCTGTTTTGTTGAAGATTAGCTATCCTAAGCCGAAAATTTCTCAATTATTGGGTCCTGACTTTTATTATTTTGCATGAGCATGCCCGCGATTATAATGATTCTTTGCATTGTTATTCATCCTACTAGTTCTTACTTAATTTTGGAAATCTAGCCTGTAAATTAAAATTATAAAAAAATTCTAAAAAAATTAATTTACTATTTTTTCTGTATGTTTAGCAATTTTAGAGTCATCCCACATCAGTTTGGTATCAGAGCGGGTTCAGGATAGCATTCATCTGCATTAGAATCACAAACCCTAATTTATGCATCCTGCTAGCTGCATTAGGTATCTATTTTTCATCTGATTTTGACCACTTAGGAATTTTATTTTTTTGTGAATTTGTACATCATGTCCTATATTTTGTCTTGATAATTGTCATAATTCTTAATTAATTTTACAAATAACCTATTTCACTAAAATTTGGCATATTAGAATCCTAAATAAAATCTTGATATTTCTACATTAGTCTGAAAACCCTAAGACTTGCATCATCATCTGATTTTTGTTTTGCATCAAATTTGGTAGAGTTCATTATCACCATCCATCCTTTGTTTATAATTTCTTAGATTTTTTTCTGCATCAGTAACTATATCAAAACCTGCATCATCTGAAATCCTAATTTTATGAATTTTGCTATTTCTGCATCTTGACTCAACCAAACCTAACCAACTTCCACACACCCCAATCCTAAGCCCAATTTGTTTGCTAACCTAATCAATTCAAACCTAACTTGCCACCTCATAAAATATACATAAAATATTTTTTTTTGATTATTATTAGTTGCATCAGGACAATCGATTGCCATCATCTTCTAACCTAATCTTAAAGGC
Organism: Areca catechu; assembly: GCA_021397845.1. Lineage (NCBI taxonomy): Eukaryota > Viridiplantae > Streptophyta > Magnoliopsida > Arecales > Arecaceae > Areca > Areca catechu. The sequence continues at coordinate 4,401,362 of CM038038.1, read as the reverse complement.
AACTGCTATCTAACTTCAAGGCAGGATTTCATAACCTATCCTGGGCCCAAAACAATCTCCTTGCATTCTCACCTAAACCTTAATTAAAATTAATTAGATTTAATTTGCCTTAGTAGGCTAGGTGACACCAACAGGTCGGGTTTGAACCGTGTGGGCTAGTGCATTTAATCCTGTGGCTATTACTGAAATTTATTGTCTAAGGCTGAGGGTCCAGAGTCAAACGATCTAAGTAGTGTTGTGGTTTTTAATTGGGTCCCTACGAAAGCAGGGGGGCCTCCCACACTCCCACCCTCTACCTGGCCAGAGGAAGGATTAGCTGCTAGGTTAAGTATAAGTTGAGCTGACCCACTCGGTTTTGGCTCTAGGTCTAGGAAACCCTAGCTTGTAATAACCTTTTGTATGCTTGACTACATCATGACATCCTGTTTGATTGTTTGCATGACCATTAGATTAGGAACCCAATACCAATAGCCTCAACCCAACCCATCCTAGTGTAACAATGGAGTCCAACCCTAGGAGAGCCACTAGGTACATTGTGTTACTAGTAGATAAATTTGATGGTGATGCTAAGTTTGACGATTATCTTAGGTGGGAAAGAGATATAGATCTGTATTTTGAAGATCTTAATGATTTCTATTCTGAAAGAAGCCAATTCAATTTTGCTAAACCTAAGTTAGTTTGCCAGGCTAAGATATACTGGAATGAAGTTGAGAGAATGGCTAGACTAAAAGGAAAACCCATAACTACTTGGACAGCCATGAAAACCAAACTTAGGAAAAAGTACATACCTAGATCCTATGACCCTAGATCCTATGACCCTAGACCCTATGACTCTAGATCCTATGACCCTAGATCCCATGACTCTAGATCCTATGACTCTAAAACCTATGAGCCCAAGGAACCCATAATCCATAGAATTGAACCCAGGAGATCCACAACCTATAGATCTAAGCCTACATCCTATGAGCCTAATAGGATTAGTACCCTTAGCTATCAGCCTAGTGCTAGTCAAGTTATCCCTCAGTCTACCTGAACCCTATAGGATTAATACCCCTAGATTTGAGCCTAGTATTAGTCAATTTTTCCTTAATCAACCCTCTCTTACCATCCTATTGGTTCACCAGGAAGACATTGAAGAGGAGATATATGAGGCTAACCCAAGCTTAGTGAACGAGTATGAGGAAGAAGAGGAGTTTCCCATAGAAGACTTAGAGTTAGATGACCCTAATCACACCCAAGCTGTAATGGAAGAGCAGTTAGAGGAAACTTTAGAAGAAAACCCAATTGTAGAGCCTAGTCATGAATTTTATGAGCCAGAAGAGTTTATTAAAGACTTGATTTCTTTAAATCAGTACCCTCAAGATGAAGTTACTCCATGGCCTCCAATTGATCTCTTCCCTGAAATTAATGACCCATTCTTCCATAATGCAGACCCTATAGGACTACCTCAAATCCATAAGGTCAATTTCATTAGTCTAGGACTCATCCCTGAAGCCCCTTCCTGTATTCTATGCTTTCTGATTAACCCTGAGCCATTTTCTTATTTCTTACCCTGCCAGACTAATCCTGAATCTACATCTTATTTTCTATCCTTTCCTGAAACTTCTTTTATTTTTTTCACTATTAGGTTGCATTTTATAGGAGTTTGCATGTTGCATTCATTCATTAAGCATGTCATGTTTGGATTTTACTTCTAGAAAACCCTATGGCACCTAATAGGAGTCCATAGTAAATTTTCATGTGCATGCCATGCTAGGGTCAAACCTAAAGAGTCTATAGTCTGTTAGGTCTTGACTCGAAGAGTCCAATAAGTTTCCTTTGATAAGGAAGCCTAGTTGAGTCTATTAGGTATTAGTCTTGAGTCCAATAAATTCACAGCCCTGAATCACATGCCTACACCTACACTAGCCTCTGCACAGTATTTGCATCTAGAAATTAGTCAAAAGCTGAACATAAGTAATAAACTAAATAAAAACTTGGCTAATTTCCAAAAGTGAGATAAAGAGATTTTTGCAGAGAATTATGTGATCGTGAACGAATTTCATGCTCGCGAAGCTGGCCCATCCAAAATAATGAAGAGTAATGGACCCAATGCCTATGCACTTGAGATATCACCTGATTTAGGTATTAGCTCCACCTTCATTATCTCAGATCTTGTAGAGTCTAGGGAGCCAGCAGTTATACCCAGCGAGCCCCCTGAAACACTCCCTTTCTTTATAAGTGAACCCATCCCAGAGCAACCACATACAATTTGGCCTTTTGATGAGGAAAAGATTGAGAGAACCCTAGACAATCAAGCCATCAGTACCTGGGATGGAGACTGTCAGCGGTACTTGGTCCAGTGGCAAGGTCGGCCAGAATCTGAGAACTTGTGGAACGCTGGTGCGGATCTACAGCACCTTAGCCCAGACCCTCCTTGAGCAGCCAAATTGATCCTTACTCGATGGGGTCGAGTTTCTCCCGCCTCGAGAGAATTGGTGGGGACACCAGGATCAGACACAGATCACTAGATCTCATATGGTTTACTGATTAGGATTTTTTTTTGAACCTTAGTCATGTGTCATACTTTTGTAATCAATTAAGACTAAGTCCTATAATAAGTTGAGGCTAGTTGATTGTGTCTCAACCTAGTCCAGTATCGAGTCCTATATTTCAGTATAAGTCTAGTTTTTGTACAAGAGAAAAGGTTACCCTATTTTGGAGTTCCACCAGGTCTCATCTAGGAGTCAGAGGCCATTACATCAGCTTATTGGATTTTGTGTGACACCCCAAGATCCAAGATGCCTTTCCAGATATCTTGATTCCTTCCAAATGCTCTCCAGATGCCCAGATTCTTTCCAGATGCTAGAGTATATTTCCAGACTAGGACATATCATGAATCCAGAGGTCTATCTATGCCCAGCCCAGGAGAAATCAAGCTTAAGTGCCAGGCCCAAGCCTTTAAGAACCAAGATTCCAGTTTGATGCTAGGAATATACCAGCCCAGGCACCCCAACTTCCAGGAGGCCCAAAGCCCATGCGCCCCAAGCCCTTGGCTGGCCCTTGCTGCCCCCCATGAAGCCCAACATGCCACGAGGGGCATCCTTAATGGTTGACCAAGTCCAAACATGGTGGAAGAGTTCAAATGAAAGAAGGAGTTTGAGTTTTTATTTCATTCAACTTGTATACTCCTAGTTCTAGGTTTATTTTGTAGTCTTTCTCCCACTTAAATTGTGTAAACCTATTCTAACTAGGAGAAGACTTGTAATCCCTTTAGGAGAGGACATGGGAGCTCTATAAATACCCCGCCCCTCTTTCTCTTGTAATCAATCTTTTTATCATATGAATTAAACTTTGCTAAAATTTTGTCTTGAGTATTGTTCTTGTGTTGGTGTTCTTGAGTTGTTTGAGTGTTTGTTCTTTACCTGGCCAAACCCTGCTACAAGCTTTCTTCTTCACCCAAGCTTTGCTGCCTTCCAAGCCTTCACACACCCAAAGAAGGAGTGCCCTAGGCTGCCCAAGCAAGGAGCATCATCCTTCTTCAAGCCGCCCACATCCAAACCTTGATTCCATCTTCTTCTAACCCTAATCTCCTTTATTATTTTGTTGTTGCTTTCTAACCATCATCTGACATTTGCAGGATCCCCGAGATATTTTTCCTCACTAGAGGAGGCCTTCTTTGCCTCCAGGACCGCCCAAATCAGCCATCTAATCTAAGGGAACGGAAGCTTCATCATCCAGGTTCCAATCAGTGTGTAAGTGATCTTTTCAATTGCAGATTCTTCAATCCTTGTCTGGTAATATCCTTCCCAACTCTTGATTTCTATTTTGTTGAAGATTAGCTATCATAAGCTGGGAACTTCTCAATTCTTGGGTCCTGACTTTTATTATTTTGTATGAGCATGCCTGCGATCATGATGATTCTTTATATTGCTATTCATCCTGCTAGTTCTTACCTAATTTTGGGAATCTAGCCTGCAAATTAAAATTATAAAAAAAATATAAAAAAATTAGTTTACTATTTTTTCTACATGTTTAGCAATCTTAGAGTCATCCCGCATCAATCCCACTAGCCATCTTTCATAACATCGATTAACTATGGCTAGGGTTTGTTCAGGTGGACCGGCGAAGGGAGTTGAAGGTGGCACAGACAACGACGTTAGAATGGTCAAGGACAGAGAGGAAGGTATCATAGTCTCATAAAGGAGGAGGATATGATGGGTGAGGATAAATCCAAATCGGGCAACCACGGTGCTTTAATTGATTGGGCTTCAACTAGGTCCTAAATTTGGGATTGGGCCTAAGCTGAGCTAAAAAGTATACCCAAGCATGGCCTAAAATATATACGAACCTTAGTTTTTAGGTTTAAGGTTTAGGGTTTAGGTATTATTGTTAGGATTCTAAGGTTTACGGTTTTATGATTTTAGTATTTTAGATTTAGGATTTGGTAATTATTGTTAGGGTTTAGGATTTTTAGGTTTTACAATTTTATAGGTGGCCATCCGTTCTGAACAATGAAAGGCTAGAACAAATATACCAAGTGAATGTATATTGGTACTATTGAAATTTTTCCTTGTACAAATTCCCTTGTCATCAAAGGGCTGATAATATTGACCAAGTTTGAGGCAAGAAAATGTGGGATGAAGAATCCTATATATTTCACAATAGCTCTCAAGCTAAGGACATATAGCCTTCATGGTTAGTACAGATCATTTAATCCATAGACATATAGATAGTATGACATATGCGAGGAATCATATGCCTTTATGTATCAACTACTTTAAAAAAAAATAATACTTAGAAGTTCATATATGAAAAACAAAGCGTACTAACTAAGATTTTGTATTAATAGAAACAAGGAATTCCTAAATTACATGATTATTAATATATTCAATAGTACATAAATGTCATAAAAATCAAGTCCCATATGCCGGCCATCTCCTTCTGTATGTAGTTTGCTTCTGACAATGTGATGGTCCTAGTTCACTTGATCCTGCAGGCTCCTGCATATAATGCTCCATGTGGATCATAGATCGGTCTGCAACGTCATCACCATACACTCTCCTGTATCATATGGAAGCCCATTATAGGTAATATCATCTTCTGTATACTCAAAGTACATAGTAGCCTCCTCAATGGATGTAAACTGGTTGACATCCTCATGCATGTAAGCAGATGATGATGGGTATGAAGTGTACTTAGAAAACTGTCCCATTGGGAATGGAGAGGTAATATATCTACCTCTTCTATATATAGTCGGAGGTGGTGCTCTCGATGATGATGGATATGCATACGGTGAAAGAGTCTTGTTCCTTGCCACTAGGTGATAACCATAAGAATCCACGGTGATTTGGCTATGCTCATCAATGATATGTAGGATGGATGTACAAATATCCTATATGGTATGCGAGGAAGTAAGAGAGAATTTATCTAGATGAGCTAGATCATATATCTTCACTAGGCCATCACTCTGTAATAGACAAGTATGGAATGAATAATATAACAAATAAATAAATAATTTATTATCCTTTCAATAAAATAAAATTAATAAGCATACTAGAAAATTTGTGACCAATGAATTATTGGATGATGTGGCAATACCATTGCATATATGGATTATTGTAGTCTGTAGTACCGTCAACTAGATAACCATCGATAATAAAATCCCAATGACTCTCCCATAACTGGATGTAGTACTGATGTATGTCACCCCAATCTTGTTCGACACATCCTTTGAGATCGTATTGATGGAGCCTAGTATCAGTATCACAAGTATTCAGAATTGGTTAGTAAATTATGAACACCCTATCAACAAAGTGCCACTCTACAATGTAGAAATAGATGAGTGGCACTCGATAACACTATATGTTCTGACTGGTTAAACAATAATCGAGTAAAGTAGCAATGACCTTGGAAGTATATGGCTGCTATAAAATCTATAAATAAAGAAGGTAAAATATAAATAATTAAAATAAATAAATGTCATATATACTAAAAATAAAATAGATTAGTGGATATATATATACTTACCTGATCTGGTCTCTATTTATCCAAATGGTAATGGTATGAGATGAGTACATATATCGACACCTCTATCACTGAAAACATGCCTCTCTATATGTACATACAACAATATATATATATATATCAAATTTTTAATAAAAAATATCTATATGAATGTTCATTAATTATCTCATGCCCAATAGTCCAAGTGGCATTGGCTCTCCATGAACTGTATCTACAATAGGATGTATAGCTTGCTAATATAATGTATATGGGACTATAAATGGAAAAATCTCCTATGCCTATAACTGTAATAATTTTAGAGGTCTGGTTATGCTTTTAGCAGCTTTTCTACTTGCCTTGCACATTTCCATATATAACTATGCAAGGCAAGCACTGTCCCAACTATATTGACCACTAGTCTCAAAATTATCAAGTAAAAGTAAAAACATAATGTTTATCATATTTTATGATTTTTTTGCAAACAAACACCCACCAAGAAATTGTATAATATACGTCATAGTATAATGCTATACATGTAACTCATTTGCATAGATGTATAACTCAGAAAACTGTTCTACTAACCATGTCATACTCAACTACAAACCAATGAGTCTACTCAGAGATAGGACAACACCCAACCACTGTAAACATACCTAATCTAATCAAATCGTGTACTGCCCGTAACTAGTAGACCATCAACCCATAATCATAGTAAAATAGAGACATCCTATAATATGATAGTACACTCTTCTTGAGGTAAATGAAATGTATAAGTCTCTGGATGCCATTGCTTGACTAATGCTATAATGAGGTGCCAGTTAAGCTGCATAATTCCAATGTGGGATAATCCATAAAAGCTAGCTTGCCACTAATATGGTACAATGCGGCCATCTAGTTGTGTGCTCCTATACAATGTCAGTTCCTTATGTCGACATGTGAGGAAGCTCGACTCTTGTCAATATCCAATATTACTTTAATTTAATAAACTAATATATTTGATACATAGGTTAATGATATAAATACATACTTGGCCATCCCATGCTGCTGTCGATCGATGACTAGATTGGTCATGTAGTACATAGTCATCTACTAGTCTTGGATCCATGTATAGCAAATATTGAAAATATTAAATAATTGTTAGTCAAAATTTTATACGATTATAATGTATTTAATACAACATTATACTTTCATTGCAATATAATGCATGTCTTAAAGAAAGAAATTTCATTGCAAGCTTAAAAAGAATATTTCAATATATTTCAATAAAAAAATATGGGTAAATTATAAAAGCACCCCTAAGGTTTACGTTTATTACATATACTTCAGTACTTATGAAAACCAACACTGAGAACCTTGTAAAGTAACGGAGTTTGGTCAACCATTTAGAAAATATAAAATGACCATATTGCAATATGGTAAAAACCCATCCACTAGGAAAATACCATCGATCCCAGCCCCTTTTCAGTGCCTTTTCCTCTTCCTTTTCCATTTGTTCTTCAAGATGTAAATGAGTTGGATCAGTTGAGAGCATAAGATACTGAATCGTATTGGGTTGGATATGTGTACTATATGTGTGCATCTATCTTTTGGTCATATAGTTGTTGTATATAAAATTATACTACTATTGTTGATGTTAAGACTACCTACTTATGTTCTTTTAAATGTATATAGGTTGCAAATTGTAATAATTACATAATCATCTGTTCAAAAGTTGTTTGATTTTCTTTCTACCTCATAGATCTTCAACAACAATTTTATCCTATGAAGTCAATGTGATACCAAGATTTAACTTTCCACCCATTTTACTTGAACCAGATTTTATACAAAAGAAAACATAAGTGGGTACAAAGTCATAAGCTCTATCTAAATATAAACATAAAAGCTTCTTATGTTGTCCAACATATAAATTTAAGCACAACATTTATCATCATAACAAGTATTTCCATAATATAATAGGTCACTTAAATATAAACATGATTACAAAAACAAGTAGTGCTATCATCCCAACCAAAAGTCAATTCATCGTAGCACTACTCTCACCTAATTCTTTAAGTTAGCAATACAACTTTTTTGACTCCATCCTTAAGTCACTAATTTCCCTACCTATATCTCAAAGTGAATCATCAACTGATATAAATGAATGAGTTCTAGATTGATCATTTGTGGGCAAACACCAATCCATGAAACGATGTTCTTCATAAATGTAATATAATTTGTTTGAGTTTTTTTTAGAATCTAAAATATTGATCAAAGCTATACGACCGTAATGGTATTTTCCAGTTGGAATATTCAAGGTAAGGTAAGCTACTATGAGAATTTACACTCATTTGGGACATTAGGATGTCTTGCACAAAGAAAAATAAACATGTTATATCTAGTTACATTCAATCATATACATTAAGTAATATTTAAATACTACATACCTGATACGACAACATTAATTTCAAATAACAAAAATTGGCTACTATCTTCAGCCAAGTTAGGAAGTTGGAGACTTCCATATTTATCACATTTCATTCTCTATTTTTTGGACATGTTTATCTATCATATCCTTCTTTATTACAAATTTGATATCTAGATCTATTCCCAACTTTCCTATAATTTATTCCATTTCTAAGTCTTGATGAGCATGGTCTACCCTTCTATTATAAGTGTTCTCTTTGTGGTATTATCAATATATCACTACTTGATCATAATCGATATTCTGAATGTAATATAACTTAAAACTGGTAACTATAATTATGATTGTAATTGTATAGAGTGTAGCAATAATCAACATAGCACCAGAAATCTATTACTACATGAGCACAGGTAGCCAACATATACAAACAGGGAAGTGATAGAACTACCACTTTTGGCATGTACATATACACTCCAATAATTGTATTATCTATACTCCATATTTTTAATAATTGATTGATTTAATGATTTATTATATATAATAAGAAGATAGCTAAAATAAATAGTTGTCATAATTTTACCTAAATATTAGTTGCTTTTGTTCATATAAGGACCATTGAATGTTATTTGTACTTGAAATGTCCCACCAGTCCTATCAAATCTTATCATATTATAGAACATAGCTTTGGATTGATTGGCACTAATACAAGTTATAACAAAAAGAGTAAATCTTTCATCCCTATTTAACGCATCCTCTGTCTGAATACATCGACCATTAAAATATGATACAAGATGAAAGAATATTAGTTGCACTAGTAAAGTTACTAGCAGGAAGCGAGTATTTTTATGGACTCCACTAAAACATTCAGACAAATTAGTAGTCATAGTTTCAAATTTTTGACCACTGTCATGTGCAAGTATCAATTTATCTAAAAAAATTTCGTTTAAACTCTGAATAGTTTCAAAGTTTAATTTTTCAATCTTACTCATGCTTGTTAAACTTCCTGACTTGTATTTGTATTTCATTTTTTTAATCAAATCTCTTAGTTTTATATTCTGAAATTTTGTATTAAAATTGCTCGCTACATGACGTAAGCAATATACATTTGGTGTTTCTAACCAAGATGTTCATTTTTCATGGTGGATAATATACCTCCATGCTAATCTAAAATTAAATAGATGTTCTGACATAAGGTAACATGACATCTCAAGCCAGTTAAAAACTAACCCTATATATTAGTTGACTCTTTATCCACTATAGTAAATATAATTATAAATATTTGATTATTTCCTTCCATAGCAGTTGCAATCATCATTTTCTCCCGGTACTTTTTATACAAGAATGTGGCATCGATGCTATTACAAATCAACAATATTTAAAGCCTTCGATTGATGGTGCAAAATCCAAAAAATATTATCAAATACAGTACATGTTAAGAGACTAGCAAGAGTATTTATGAATCTCAGCCAATAATCATTATTAAATTCATTTACAGTATGCAACTACTTCGGCAATAAATCATATAACTTATCCTAATCTTCATATACCATGACCATGGCTTTTTGCTACACTTCCTATAACTTTCTCTATGTGGGCATATAGTTGAATCTGTTCTTTATGACTGCACCAATACTAATGATGAAAATTGTCGATACTTCTTTAATAAGATCTTGTATTTTATTTGCAATCAAGTTGGAGTCCAGCCTAGAATCATCTTGAAAAAGCAAGGCCAATACACATGTATGCAAGCCAACATATCATGTGATTTCAAAATATCAATATGGTCTTTGTTGGGGTATCAATTTGCACTAATACCACTCGTGTCGAGGATCACTCATGCAGAATATAGATTTCTATTTTCAGGATCATGATTATCAATATCAATATTGTGGAAGAAAGAAGAGGAGAATAAAATACAAATATAATTAATTGAGCGTACAAGGTTTCACTATAAAAAAATTAAACTTATAAGATTAGAAACTTCCACTCTCAACTCCATACAAATCTCTCAACAAGAAATCTCAAAATCTCTCAACAAGCTCTTAACTAGATATCCTTTACCACTCTTTTGATCCCACACCCAGTCTCTACCCTGTACCCATGGTTTTATAGGCTCTTCTATGAAGAGCCTCTCATCAAGAGTTTAATGATCTGAAACCATGTCCAAATCAAACTCCTATAGCTCTTCCAATCATTATTTGACTGCAAAGCCCTTCCTGATCATTGATCAGCCTCGATCGTACTAAAAATTGCACTCAAATTGGGTCAAATCATGCGAATCATGCTGGATCAAACCTCGGCCATCCGATCCATTTGGGATGCATGTGCGACCATTGGATTGCAGTGTGGATCATGCATGGCCATTGATCATGCTCCAAAACTCATGCAAAGAACACCACTAAGGGAAAGGAGTCGGGACTTGGGCCTGGGCAGTCGTGTGCCCTCTCGCATGCCCCTGCACTGGGTCGTGAGCTCATGCACCCTCGCATGTGCTATATAGGTCGTACTGATACAGGCCAGTGCTTGCAGACCGACTCCTATGGGCCAAGCCTGTGGGTCTAGATATCTTTTTTCTTCTTCCCTTCTAGGCTTCTTTCTAGCTAGGTTTCTCACTGGATATGGACTTCTTTTAGGGATGGAATTGAGGCATTCAACCCAACAACCTCTACCTCGACTTGACATTCAGCCTCTACCTGATCTTAAGAGCTTCTTGAAGGATTTTGTGCCCCCATGTCCTGGAATAAATGCCTAATCATGGATGGACAAATATGAAAATCAAGCCAGGTCGCTCAATCCCATCTCTGTCATGTGCTGTGCTCACCTTGATCTAAAACCTACTCAGGGAAGCCTCCTATGATAATCAAAACTTTACCTTACGATGTCGCGTGTCATCCTCCTGAGTCTCTTGTCTTATGCTCGATCTACTTGCCCCTAGAGCTCTACCTCACATTGGACTCCTATATGCACTATGGACTCTATCTTGTACTGGGCTTCAAGTCAAAAAGTAGTGACCTTCATGCTTCTTCTCCAGCAAAATGATCCTACTATTATGTAAGACCTTCAAGACTCCATCACAGGCTCTCTACATGTAGCTATTTGAGTCTAATTTATTAAGAAAAATTAGATTTCTACAAAAACTGGGTATGCATCGAACTTTGTCCAATTTTTTTACTATCCCATCATGCACCTTTAAGCTGACTGTCCCGAGGCCCATGATTGCACAGCTTTATCCATCTAGCAAGTAGACAACACCCTCTTTACTTTTCAGAGAGTTGAACAGCTCCTCTCTGTAATAGATGTTATGTGGACATGCAGAGTCTAAAATTCACTAAAAAGAATGGGATACCTAGTCGAGTACCATAAATATATCACTAATGTATCAGTCATCGCTACCATCAGCCATCGCCATAGTAGCCCTCATCTGATCTTTAAGTTGCAAGCAATTTTTGAAACAATGCCCCAACTCATCGCACCAGAAGCATTTAATCTTGCTTGCATCCTTTGACCTGGAGCACCCATCTCATGATCCTCTATTACTCTGCTGCCTGCTCCTCTAAACATCTCCAATATTGAGTTTCTATCCGAACTCAAAGCTTGGTTCTTCTACTTGAAAATTTCATTTTGGGGTAATACCGAGGTGACCTCCTCCATCTTAATGGTGCTCTTTTCTACTAGAAGAGTAGTCACTAAGAACTTGAAGGACTATGGTAGGGATGATAGCAAGACCAATGCCCTAGTCTTTTCTTCCACCTTCTCACCTATAATGAGAAGGTCAGTGAAAATCCTTTAGAAGTTAGTTAGGTACTCATGCATGTTCTGTCCCTCAATCATCTGCAGTTGGTAGAATTGTTTCCAAATAAACAGCATGTTGGTGAGGGACTTCACCATGTATAGCTCCTCGAGCTTCACCTATAATACCATCGAGGAAGTTTCCTGTAGTACATGAATCACCACCTCATCGCCAGGTATAAGTAGATCATACTCACCACCTATATCTAGTACCGCCTCTAAGTCTTCTCTTTCACGATGGCTGGTCTCTCCTCATATAAGAGAGCATTGATAAAAAATTAATCCTTGCTAGATGAGCACGTCTTTTACTCTCACCTATCAGAGAAAAAAACTGCTCTTCTCGTCAAATTGGTTAATGTTGACTTTGATTATGCTCGCCATCTTCTTTGATCTCAACCAATTATGGACAATAGAGACTCTGATACCAGTTATTGGGATATCAACTTGCACTGATACCACTCACATTGAGAATCAGTCATGCAGAATACGGATCCACTTTTTCCAAGATTATGATTGTCGATGTCGATGCCACAGGAGAAAAAAGAGAATAAAATATAAACATAATTAATTGGACATGTAAGATTTTATTATGTAAAAAATAAACTTACAAGATTAGAAATTTTTACTCTTAATCCCATATAAATCTTTCAATAAGAAATTCCAAAATCTCTCATACAAGCTCTTAATTGGAGATCTTTCATCACTTTTTTGATCCTCACACCCAGCCTCTATCCTTTGCTTATAATTTTACAGGCTCTGCTACGAAGAGTGTCTCACCAGGAATCCAACGATCCAAATCGTATCTAAATCGGAATCCTTAGCTCTCCCAATAATAGTCTGACTATAAAGCTCTTCTTCACCGTCAATCAATCTCAATCACATCAAAAATCATGCTCAGATCAGGCGAAATCATGCAAATCATATTAGATCAAATCTCAGCCATTCGATCCATGCAAGATGCATGCGTAGTCATTGGATTGCTATGCATGTCGTGCGTGGCCATTAATAGCATTCCAAAACTCATGCAAAGAACATCACTAAGGGAAAGGAGCCATGGCTTGGGCCCGGGCCAGTCGTTCGCCCACCCACATGCATGCCCACCTAGGCCTAGGCCGGTGCCCGTACCAGGTGCGCATGCCCGTGCTAGGTCGTGCACCTATATGTGCACCGTGCAGGTCATGCTAGTGCGGGCCGATGCCTGCTAAGTCCATTTTTTTTTTCATTCTTCTCTTTCTAGGCTTTTTTCTAACTGAGCTTCCCATTGGGTCTGGACTTTCAAGACTTCTTTCAGAGATCAAATCGAGGCATTCAACCCAACATGCTTAACCGCTCGAAGCATCCAATTACAACCAGACTCCTTATTTTTATATTTGATAACCTACATTTTTGACTCTAACTCAACAACCTTAAATTCACAATACCTGTCAATTAAATATTATTACACTATAGTTTGCAGTTCATCCTTATCAGCAAAATGGAGCCCTTTATACAACTCCTCACCTTTTTCCCATGTAATAGTCTATTCTTGCAACTCAAAACATATTGATGTATTACTAGTTATCCAATTAACTTGACTGAATGTTCTAGAAGCAACTTCGAATATTGAAAAACTTGGAACTCTAATATCATAAAAAATTTCTGCATCATATGGACTTTCTATGTCATATGATATGCCGGCTTTCTAATCATCATTTTCTATATCATCTTCATTTTCTGCATCTTCAAAAAGATGATTATCTATATAAACTATATCATCAGCAAGTATGTAAACTGATGCTTACCTGATAATAATCTCAAGTACCTCATTGTCCATTAGAGAGAATTGTTCATCTATATCTCTCAAACTAGTGTTTACTGGGCATTATCTATAATATATGGACTGGAAAAATAAAATATTCGGTGATCTCAGTTGTTATTCCTATCTCCTGGTCAAATACTTTATTATTGTCATGCTTAGAAACAAGTTTGATGTCCTTAATAGGTTACACATTGATGTACAACCCTGCACTAGATGGACATAGATACGAAGTTACAGTTGAAAAGATTAAAATAGTCAATGAACATATAGACAGCTTAAACTTATACGTGCAGCAATACCGATGGTTACTAACTAATCACTTGGAATATATAGATACCATGAGTGGGCACTATGATTGCTACTTTAATAAATAAGATATTTAAAATAAGTATAAATTTAGCATTTAATATATCAATATAGGTTACAGATGATATTTATAAATTAAGTTAATGTATCATGAGTAGTTCTAAAATCTTAACATCAAATAATAATAAATTAAATAAATAATATAAATTACCAAATTAATTAAATGATGATGGTGTTATAATCACGAGCAATTCGGTTAAGTAATCTATAAAAAAATTATGAATTAATAATAGAGATGACCTAGTAAAAAATAAAAAAATATCTAAAAATAATGTAGGCAAAGAAGAATGAAGGGGGTAGGCCAAATGAGAAAAGCATGTATGCACAGCAAATGAAGAGATCCGGTTCTTATTTAAAATAAAAATTAATAAAATAATAAAAAAATAATGATCAAGATGGAAGAACAGGGGGCAACGAGGGTGGGGTGGGGAGGTCCAATAAAGATGGTAATGGAGGGTGCGGGGGTGGAAGGGGGGCTAGTACTAAACAATAGAAAAATCTATTAATGCTAAGTGGAACAAGGCTAGCCGATTGGGGACCATGGCTTCCAAGTGACAAATTTGATAAGTGGCAGCCATGTCATCCGGCAACAATAATTTTATAAATAATTTTAAAAGTAGGACATTTTGGAAATTAATTTTTAAAAATAATATTTAAAAAATTCCATCTGCCTGTTCGATCGCTCGTGATCCATGGACCTTCTGCACGAGATCGATGAGCACGTGGATAAGATGACATTCATAATTTAAATTCCAAGAGAATAGATCATTAATGGAATAAAATATTTTTAAAATTTTAAATATGTCATAATTTAATTTTATAAAATAATAAATAGGTTAAATAGATTATGTAAAATAAAAATTTTGAGCTTGAACTCGATCCATTTAATAAACTGGTTAAATTGGTTGACTCGTTTACGATCCGAACTCATTTAAATTCAATCTAAATCTATCTAAGATGGGTTGAACACGGGCTGGATTGGTGAGCCGGATCATATTTTGCCACTTATAAATCTAATGACTTTGATCTTCAAGCTCGGCTTGGAATTAAATTTGATTTTGAAAATTGAGAAACAAGCAATAGCTTGTTTATTAGTTGATAGAGCCTAATTTTAATCCAAGCCAAGTTATTTGATAACATTTTATCTAGTTGAAATTGCATCAAGCTTGAATTTATCTTTATTCAAGATTACTTCGATAGTTGATTATATTCTAATTGAATCAGTTTAATTACTGAATTGGATCAATTTGCACCTGACATGACTCTTGTAAATTCATACTTTTTAAAACTAGATTAAAAATATTTTATATCGTTGATGCAAGCTGTTGAATAAAGTTTAGTGATTTTTTTAAATTATTACATATCCAAAATCTTGTAATTTGGAGGACGTAGGACCATGCATCTAACGATAAAAAAAAATAGAATATTTTAAATAATATATAGATT
The DNA here is from genome assembly GCA_021397845.1 of Areca catechu. Taxonomy (NCBI): domain Eukaryota; kingdom Viridiplantae; phylum Streptophyta; class Magnoliopsida; order Arecales; family Arecaceae; genus Areca; species Areca catechu. The sequence continues at coordinate 4,385,577 of CM038038.1, read as the reverse complement.
TTGATCACTTAGTCCATCAGCTAGAAGTTTATTGGTTATATGATTTGGGTACGTTAGCAATTTAGGAATACCAGATCATATCCAATAATTTGAATTATCAATTTAGGACTCCCATCATCCAATTTAAAGAAACATGCAACTCTAAGAGAGTTAATGCCATATCCTAACCCACATTATAATAAATCTTATCAACTTTACATTATATTGAACCGCATCTACTCGAACCAAATTGTTTTAGAGTTTGGCTTGAATTAAGTTGAAGGTTTACTCAAAATCAAGCTTAATTCAAGTATATCTCGAGCGAAGCTCAAGCTGCTCAGATCAATTGGCAACCCCAATTGATGTTAGGAGGAAATAATCCAGCCTTTTTATTTCACTTAAGACATCCCCAATTTGAAGTTGGTTTCTTAATCCAGTCCAACGGTGCGCGGTCCATAAGGCTAACGCACTGTAGAAAAATTTGAAATGATTAAATATACTTTTCCTAATATAATCTATGATCGGACATGACAAATAATACCCATTGGTTTTTTTTTTTTTTTTAATCTTCTTTTTTTTTCCTTGTGCACGTGTAAGGATATTGGTTCTCTTTTTTCTTTTTATTATCATAAATTATCTTGCATTATAAAGCCAGCCAAGTCCATCATAATTCCCACTACCTCGCTTCCCATTCCAGATGGAATAACCTCGTTAAACGATGCTTAACCGAGCAAACGCTATGAATCGTATATCGTGAGAACGCAAAACCATAGCCATCCCTATCAATATCATTATAACAGGATAACAGCACTGGAAATTGGAAAATGAACCCATAGAGTTCCCACTTCAGTGCATCCATGATTCAAAAACCGAAGCTTATTTTCCCTGAAATTTAGGGATAGGGAAAGGATCAACATTCTGGAAAAGCACTAACACACATCCAAGGGTGACCAGCTCAGCGAACCATCAGCGTACTAAACTTGTTAACCAAGGGTTTAAATAAGCATATAATTTGAAACTGTACTCATATAAGATCCAGCTGCCTTTTGTATACCTTGAATAAGAATACCAATTCGTTGATTACAACACATTAAACCAGCTTATAGAGCAGAGCAAAATCTCACACACAATGAGCCCCAAAAGTCATCAAGTCACAGTATCCTTTTTTTTTTTTTTTTTTATTCTAGACATGAAATCCAAGACTCCCAATAAGCACTACCATCAAGATTGACCATGCTCATTTTACACCGCAGACTTACACTCTCAGAATAAAAAAGTAGGGAGAAGAATTCTCTCCAGTATTCACATGAAGTCATATTCATCAAAATCATCAAAAGCACCTCCAACCATGTCATCGTCTGGCCTATCAACATGGAGCTGCTTTTTCTTGGTCCCTGTTGATTTAGAAACACGAGCATCAGATTTGTAATCGGTGTGAAGTGATCCAGATGGCACAAAGACCATTTTCTTCAATAAAAGTCTTTCCATGTACATATCCTTACCTTGCTTCTTCTTGCCGGCATTGGCTTCCTTCTCAGCCTTGAGTTTTTCATTGGCAAGTGCTGTAACCGAAGAAGCTATTTCCTTGGCATCTGCTGCCTTCAATGACGTCATGGAAAGCCTCATAATAGCTTTAAGAAGGCCCATGTAATGAAAGCTTTTCTGATGAACAAAACAATTAGAATAAAAAACGCAAGTCAGCACCCAGGAAGCAAAGGTTCTAACAGGATCTACAGTCAAACTTCATAATATCTGCAAACCTCATAAGAACGAATTTTCTGAGAAACAAGCTCTGCATATTCCGTAAAATCACTCTCTGACTTGGGAATAAAATTATCCAGAGATTTTTCATCACCTCTCTTGGCAAATAATTCCTTTGTTGACTTGTAATCAGCTTCTTCCACAAGCCTGGCAAAAGTTACGGGTCTATGTCAACCAAAGCACTGGGATCATTCAACTATGAAGAAATCAGCACTTTGAATGGAAGTCACGAATCTAAAAGATCTATTTGAGGTTGGCTTTATGGATACTGCTTGACAAAAGCTCTTCTCCAGAGACAAGCCCCTCAAAATTGTTCTCATAAAAAATGTAAATAAATGCAAAATTTTCACCTTTGTTGGCGGAGTTTCTCAGCAGCAGGATCTGCAAGAACTTCATCAACTACCTCAGTCTTTTTCTCTTCTAGTACTTTACCTTTCTTTCCAGCACCTTTCCTAGCAGGTTTGGTTCAGTCTTCTCTAGCAGAGGTTCTGGTTTGGGTGCCTGCATCAACAAATCCACATCTCACCTATAATTTAACAATACCTACAAAACTCGGCAGTCCTACATGTTACTCCAATCAAAGTTTAACGCTCTCCCATGTCAAAAGTGACAATTCATTTGGACTCTATTACATGCATAAGGAAATGTAAAAATTTACTAACAACTTGGCATACAATGGTTTATGTAAAAAAATTCTTCTCATAGAGGCATGAAAGTCCTAATGCCACAAACATCCATGAAAACCTGGGAAGATAGAGCTGTTAACATCCTGCAGTTATGGAATAAGGGCATGGTTGCATGCAGGAACATAAACGATAAAACAAAATACCATGAATAAAAAAAAGTATTTGTACAGGACATACAATTCAGCTGTGCTAATGATAGCCCTAGCAATCTAAGACATTGCACTTCAGAGCAGCTAAACATCAAGATTACATGTAATGATATACCTTGCTGTTAATGTTTAGCCATTGCCATCATACTTCACAAAAGTGGGGGAAAAATCATGGCCCTACCAACTTCACAAAAAAATCATTGCATAGTACTTCAACAACATAAAAAAAAAAAAAGCCCTACCAACTTCAAGCAAATCATTCACCAATACCAAGAATATCCAAGAAGGTTGTCCCTGAAAAATCTAAACGTGAAAGTAGATTGTCTTCTACCTTAAGCCCACTCACCATCTGCATATACAAGATATATTTGTATTTATGAAAATCTGTTCCAGCATTCTATCACAACCAGATGAATTTCCTTTCAAGTTATAGCAAATAAAATGGTTATTGTATCTAAAGACCGTCTGTTCATAGTTGTCATGTTGGAAAGCTCCAAGCCTTATTTCAAGTTTTACCAATATTTTTCGTAAACAAGCACCCGATGAACATCTGTTCTTAAATAACCAAGGGAAACTTCCTGCCATGCATCAGTGCATAACTTTCAAGTCCCAGCATTCCAATAAGTAGCTAGAGCCCATCTACACACCACATGTAAAAACACAATCAATCACTAAGTTCAATGAATGAATTAATATCACATATTAGTGAGAAGTGAAGTACATTTGACTGATTATTAGGCAAATGGCTCTAAACAGGCCCGTGGATAAAATTAACTTGCCCCTCAAAGATAGAGCAACGGCCAGGCATCCAAGCACATCCAGAGTTCTTATTATAATACAGAAAGATAAGAGCAAATCCTTACATAAGATGAAAAAAGATGAAGATGCAAAACCTTACATAAGATGGAACAAGCATGCTAGAGAATGCTAGTCCACAAAGCCTGTAATATGCCCTTGTATGACCTACAATTTAGTGCTGCTGAATGACACCATACACCAGCTCCCAAAGCTTGCATAATGGATATAAGAAGCATCAGCAAGCAAATGCAGCTTCAACCCTCATTTCATCATCCAAACCCTTCCCATCCAAACGAGCTTGGCTATGGAGCACATGTCTAATTAAAAATACTCAATTTAAAGACAAGTTGATGGACAAAGAGACCTTTTTCCTCTGTTTATATTTTACATTGATACCAAGAAGCAACCTTTTGATGTTCACCTAGACTTGAAAATAGCTCATACGAAAATGGAAGATGCTGAGATTTGATATATGGAATTGCTTTCAATTTGGGGCACAATTATAAGACAGAGAGAAGCTGAAACATGTTCAACGACTAAGGGGCTATTTGCCACAATGCTTTATGAAACAAAGGTATGCAAAAACCTACTTTGAAACGGGTTTTACATGCTTTCATAAATTAATAGAACATGTTCCAGTTTAGATAGTTTATCATAGAACACAACATGCCCTCACAGAACTTGGGGACCATGTTATCCCCATGATGATCAAAATAATCCAACCACAAATTGCCAGCCTGGTTTTCCTAGAACTCAAACCACCAGGGTCAGTGTGCTTTTCCTTATAACACAACCACCAAAGACCATAGGAGATCAATTGTGGCAACATTGTAAGATCGCTAAGAAGACCCCTGCCAATTCACTCTGCTAATTCAGATACCATAACTAGAAGAATTAAGATTGTCTGTGAGAGCACAAGCACTCCAGTTTAGTGTAACTTTATAAAAAACCCTAGGGGATAAGAATAGAGCATCAACTATCTGCTAGTAAACAAGAAATCCATTTTCAGAGGATATGCCCCAAACAATTTAGAATATACAACACAGAACAAGGCTCTCAAGGTACAAGAAATCACAAAACCACCATAATAGTTGTCTATCACAAGGAACATCTTTATTCTCCTTTGCAGAGCTTTAATAAACCAAACCCGAAAATAGTTACATCACTGCTCGAAACCTATGTTCTCCAACAATTGAAATGGTTTACTTAGACCAAGGTAATTACCTGAAACCTATGTTCTCCCACAATTGACATGGTTTAGTTGGACCAAAATAATTGTGTTGCCAAGACCACCATAATATTAATTATAATTGCACATCAATCCTTCTCATGACAACCCAATTTAATGAACCAGCTCGCAAACAGAAAATTTCAGTAGCGTGATTAAGTCATAACATCCCCATATTCATAGCGACTAACCAAAACAGCCTGCATATCTTGTTGCTTTCCATGCACCCCATGACAATGGTTCACCATAGGACAAATAAGTTAAACTGTTAATCCATTTTCCAAATGCAATGAATATCCGAAAAATCCCGATTATTCTCAACTTCATATTTTTTGCGAAATAGGATACCTATGAAATCCAGAAAAATATAATTAAACCTTGCTAATTAAAATTCCAAAACTATTGTTTTCTATGCACCAAATTGGACAAACTTACAAGTAGCACACCATCCAACCTATGATCTCTACTGCACCGTTTGCATAATATACAAAGCTTACTTTTAGAGGGAAAAAGAACAAGCTTATAAGCTTAAAAGCAGGTATAAAATTGATGATCTATAATTGTCTACATAAGTGCAACGAATCAGAGTAAGCATGATATTTTCTCAAATTTCTGGTACTTCTACTGCCCCTTGGTTATATAATGTGACATGATGCATCGCCAAAGAGATATTTGGCAGCTGCTCACTTGTTCAAAATAAAGAAATCAATAGTTATTTGATCCCTGGTTGCATCTCCAAGAAAATCCCTATTAAGATAAGAAAGCAAAAGTACAGATCAAACAATAATTTGCCACCACTGCAAGCTGCCAATGCGTATTTCTTTGCAGTGCTACACTGTGATCTAGGAGAAATACCATACTGTTTCAAAGAATGGAAACCTGACTTAAGTCTGCCCTCAGTCTAGATCAGCCCAAAGTTACACTTAGAATCAGGAAACAAGAAACTTACATAACTGATTCATTACCCATAAAAAACTATTTAAAAGTATATGAAATTATTTTTTATAAAAAATAAATGAGCTTTACCGGTGTGGTATCTTCTTCATCTTCCCAGGATTCTTTAACATCTTCCTTTTCTTCTACATCTTCATCATCCCACTGACCCTTTGGCTGATTGGTTTTGAGACCAGGTGGTGCTGGTTCAAAATCTTCTTCTTCTGAAAAGACAGAAAGAAGAAAGAGTTATGCATGAATTCAGTAGAAAATATGTATCATAAATCACAGCCTTAAACAGAAGGTGGCCAACAATATTCACTCCACGGCCCTGCCCCTCACCCTCCCCCCCCACAAGCTTACAGAGAAACAACAAGAAAAATATGGTTCTTCATAAAGCAAGTGGACCTATCAACTGGATTGTGATTTTAAAGGATAACTGTTGTATGAACTTTCTTTCTTCATTTAAATTTCAGAAGGGTTGGTCTCCATCTGCAAGAGATAAATAATGCAGGTAACTTTCCAACCCAACTCATCAAATTGCCTTTCAGTTCTTAGAGTGAACATTCCCATTGCCGAAGGTCAGCTTAGCCAAAAATTTGGCACCAACTAGAAAAGGAGTGATTTAAACATAAGGATATATACTAACTTGCAAGCTACTGATGAATACATAGCATCTCTTTATATACCATGCATATTACCATTCATTCAAAGAAAAAGCTACCCATTATACTTCTAATAGTGAAATTCGTTGCGTATATCCAGGTCACTGTTCTGATCTCCAGGTAAACAGGTAATTCTCATTATAGATTGAAAACCCTCGCATAAACTTTTATGTAAGCAACCAAAAAATGGCTTTCTTCCTTTTTTTTCTCCTCATTTTTTTTTCATTATTCTGGATTCTCCACTAGACGTACAACACCATGGACCTGCCTTCCAGAGGAAATGACATTCACTTCCTAAGGGAACCTATTCTAAGCAGGCCAGAAAAATTACATCACTATACCCTATAACAATGCAACTTCAACTCAATTCTTTCACCATACAAATAGCCTTATAGGCAAGGAAAGTATGCATATCAAATTCTTTACAAATCCATTTTGCCAAGAACACCAATTTGTATTTCCTTCGAGTTCCAATTCCTAATCCTCCTATGACAATTTTGCATAAGCTTTCTCAAGGTACAAGGTTAATTCCCTATCATCCTCCACTCCTTTCTACAGAAGGTATGTCATAGTTTCTTCTAACTTCTCAGAAATCCCTAGGAGCATCTAGGAAAAGGATATTAAAAAGGCTTGGAAAAAAGTAGAAAACTTGACTTAGGATAGACACTCTTCCATTTCCCTCCAGCAAGAAGAGAGAAATCCACTTACAAGAAGAAAGGTCATTCAAGATCCTCTTAATAATTGGGTCTAAGTAGCCAGAAAGAAAGGTCTGCAAATAGAAACAACTCTTTTGCATGGTCAAATTATTGAGCACCTAGGTATATTCTAAAGCCAACCCCCACAGGTTCAACAATTTTTCTGTTTTATCAACATATTAGCCTTTCAAATTCTTCAACAATTTTAATATCAACCAGCAAGCTTTAAACTCTGTTTCACCAAACCTCCATACACAAAGTGAAAATAAATGAAAAAAAGAAAAAGATTACATGCAGAATTCTTGTGAACATTATTTTAAAAACAGCCACTACAACAGCTATGGTGGCCACCGTAGGGATGAAATTAGTATGGATAATATCTGACCAGATCCGATTTCGTATCCGAATCTATCCGGATATAGATATAAATTTGAGCATCCAACTAATATCTGTATCCATATCCACATTAGCAAAAAAAATATGAATATGGATAAGGATAGACAACTATCCGATCCGTATCTGATATCCAATTCTACTTATAATCCTATTTAATTTTACACAGTACTCATTAACTTTTAAGAAAAATATGTAAGTATATTAACATACTATTAACTTTATTTATCCTTAAATTAGTAATATCTTTGATTCTATAATCATATAGTTTAATTATCCGGCTTATATCCGTATTTGTATCCATATTTTTAATATCCAATTTGTATCCATATCCATTTAAAACAAACATGGATACAAATTTTTATATCCAATTAATATCCGTATCCATATTTGTATTCGTCAAACAAAACAAATATGGATATGGATACCTTGGTATCCGATCCGGTTTTAGCCTTAAGCCACTGTAGTGGTTATGGCCGAAAACCATATGCTAAGCTTCACTGTTGCACCATATAGTACCTAGGTATATAGCACCAAACATGTTGGACAAAAACCCTTTATAGCAGCCAGCATGCTATGGACTCAAAACAGGATCTTTATCCCATAGCATGCTGGACCAATTTCCCATTGGACATCTTTCTTCCGTGGTTGATGTTATGTGATTGTAGACATTATACAGATATTAACATGACATTATGTTGTTAGATGGATGATATTTTTATAGCTTTGGTCTTGATAGTTTCTCCTTATTTGTTGCATGAAATTGATGTAAAATAATGATTTTTGATACTTCATAAAAATATATTGATATGTTTCAACCACCCATTTTGGGTGCATGCCCACTATCGCACCTGCAATCTGCTCTTCGCGATGAAAAACCCTGGCTGCTATGTTCCTGCAATCCACTTTTTAGTACATTGCTCATGAAGAATTTTAAAGAGTCCTTAGCTTCCATTAGAGTTCATTCCTGCTTTGGTACAACTCCAAATTTTCAAAGTTGCAACAAAATGAGGAAATCTCCATGTGAAGATTGCTGTGATATGATAGGGATCTAAAAACAGAGAAGGGATCAGTGCAACACCACTGTACTCATCTTAGTTATCCCTCTATCTATTCATGAATGGGGAATAAGCACCGCCACCTTTCCTTTTAAAAATATGAGTGTTATTGGAATACTTGTGCACTTCCAACTTCTTGTAAATAATACATATACATACCTTGATTACATAATCCTAACACACAATGCATTGTCATATTTATCTACTTCAAAAATTGTCAACCAATCAAATACAACAAAAAATTCCATAAAACAAATAGCAAAATAACCACTCATCATCATCACCTATGTCATTTCCATTCTCTACATGGTCTTAATATGACTCCTAGGGGACATGGTAAAAGACACATCTGCTCCATCATAAAACAACAAATTAAATATTATCATTCCATTTGATTTGTCAGTTAAATATTCAAATTTTCAAACAAAAAGAATAAAAAAGGAATGAAAGAGAAAACCTCTAAATTGTCAACAAACAAAACAAGGTTGCATAAGCTCGAGGGTATAGGTTCTAAAAAGGGGGTGAACATTATGTTGGCCCATACCACCACATATTGGAACATAAAACCTTTAACAAAATGACATTGCACCAAAATCAATAAGTTCATGGTAATACTACTACAACAAGAAAGAAACAAGCACACAAACCCTAATGGTGGTCCAGCACCTCCTATTGTCATGTTGGAAACCTATCGAGACAATACCTACCAAGATACAATGCAACGTGGAACAGTACTCTATATGCAAGGTATCAAAGATAGGAAACCCATCCCTACAAGTTGAGTATTTTGTGACATGAGAAAAACAGGTGAAGTTGTTTCTTGAGGATTTGAATGGATGATGGGTCAATTGTGGGATCAAGAAATGGAAGGAAAGGAGAAGAATTAAATTGCATTTAACTGTCTCCTCAAAGGTCGAGATTGATGTCCAGTAGCAGAAACCATATTATCTTACACACCTATGATAATAATTTCTGGCAGCATTTGAAGCCATATAACAAGCTCCTACAAAAGATAATATATAAGAAAAAGTACATCTGAGAGGCAGCAAGAGGACAAGAAGAGCTTGAGAATGAAAGGTGGGCATGAGTTCAATGTTTCAATGTCTTTCCTTGACCAATAGAACCTGGTAATACAATGAGATAGCTTTGACAATCACAAGTACAAGACCTTGATGCCAGCTAATAGCCTTTTAAAATGTGAAAATCTCTCAAGGTTTCTAAGTTTTTGATGATTGATAGAACACAAGCTCTAGTGAACCATCATTACATGATCTATATAACATGGAAGATAATACACATCTCCATATATGGGATTTATAATCTTTCTCCTATTTCTCTTTTAACTTATTGGTAAATTTTCTTGTTATCTATGTGATCATTCATAGGTATCATAAAAATGTTTTTGCTAGCATGATTTGGTTTGATAATTGTTTTAATATATGTACCAACAGCATTCGGGTTATGCTTCTCAAAATCAAGGAGTTCAAGTCAAATCTGTGGTTACAGTGTTCAAAACATAATCATTCCCCATTAAAAGCAATCTAGCATATGTACATTGAATCTAAATGAAATTCCAAGGATATCTTTTTGTAACTCATGTATCTTTTGCATATACTTGAATAGTGCCATGTAGCTACCAATAAAACAACATGCCATAACTTAGGCATCAAGGTTCACTATACCATCTGGTACTGCATAGTACTAAGCATACCATAACATACAAGCACCAAACTAGTACGCCGTCTTCTACCATACTGACACTCAGTATGCCTCATCATCTCGTACCTTACCATGTACCAACACCATAATAGGATGATACCAGTATGGAGTCCGGAATCAAGATGGTAAACCTTGTTAGGCATCACATGCTGCTTTATGTTGTCACCTAACTAATACTGGCTTGACATTTGTTATGAATTAATGCTCATAAAAAACCTCCCTATGCTTTTCAAATTTCTCTTCATGCTTTCAACAAAAACATTACCAATCAGGCATCATGCATAACTCTTGCACCTTAACTTCAAATACCTGTTCTCTGCTATAGGTCAAAATTGAGAAAAAGGAGTCAAATTTTACAATGAATCAGTTGATAACACCAAATTTATGTTAGCCTCAATTTGCATATCGAAATTGCTATGCACCAAATACCCTGAAATAACCTTTTTGCAATACACAACGAGGCTGATTCTTGTTGTCCCAAGAAACAAATAGGGGATACATCATCGCTAGTGATCCATAAATCACCAATATTGTTGCCAACGATATGGTTATAGCAATAGAGGTTAAAAGGCTATAAAAAACCACAATAAAAAAGAATTAGACAAATTCATACATTCACCTTTTAGAACATCACATTGTGTATTCCTCTAAAAGCTTACACATAGCTTTTGGCATTTAACCTAAGCTTTACCATTCATCAAAAGGGCTGAATAAATCAAAACACAAGATAAATGCAACAAAAGACAATAATATCTCCCATGATAAAGAGCATATATATATGGAACTCAACTTTGTGGAATCTCATTCATTTAGAGGATGCACATATAATCTTGGGTTACAGCAACTAAACTTGTAGAAGATATTTGCATGTGAACTACTCTTGTGGACTATCTACATTTGCAATTATTCCAATCTCATAATACTAACATTTGTTTTGATTTTCAAGCTTAAAAGAACCAACACTGACCTACTACTCGAGAGAGAACAAATGTAAGCATGGATCCTTGGAGTATAGCACAAGAAAACATTTCTCATTGCAAATTATAAAATGACACTATCCATTTGCACAACCAATCTGGTAGCAGATATCTAGCAACTTCTAAATGAAAAAAAAATGATTGCCTAATAAAGAACAATAAGGCTAATACATATTTAACATTAACCACATTGATTCAAAATATGAATTAAAATGAATTAAATTCATGAGCAGTTTATGAAAAAGAAAACTTACCCCAATCTGCCATCCTTCACTTATAAAACTTAGTAGTTGCAAATATGCTTCAATTCACCAATGCTTTTTAATAATTGGTCCAACTTTCTGCAAGACAAACAAAGGTCATCAAAATAAGACATCAATTACTAATGCAAGCAAAAATATAGTAAATAAAAATATCTGCAGACATTAGAAGGGGAAATTATCTTTTGGTAAGATTATTAATAACAAGCCCTAAAAGAAAATAATTTGATACATGAAAGACTTCAAGGCAACACTAAGATGGCATTTCCCCCTTTTAACAATGAAGTTGGAATAATAATAATGTTGCATTTGATGTATAAGAAGGTATAGCATACTAAGATCCACAAGTTTATAGTAAGTTGGTCAATAATAAGTAGTTGGAACTTTTTACTTTAATGAATTTTTGAGGATCAAAAAATTTTCATTATTACTCTGAAATTAATATAAGTTGATCGATAGCCTTACATACTTGTATGGCTCACCTTGTAGGCATGCGATATCTATTACATGCTTGGTTCGGGATGTGACACCAAACCAAATGCTAGTAGGGTGTGCACGGTTGAGGTCAGGTGGGTTTAGGGGTATTCCTAAAATTGAACCAGCTTAAATTGGTTTCCCAAAACCAAAATTGAATTGATCTTATGCTAAAATTGGTTCAAAGTTCAAACTGAGCCAAAAAATCAATTTAGTTCAATTTATTAGGTTGTGGGGTATTGGGCTTTTGTCAAAAATGCAGCTAATGGGTTTATGTTCATTTTGGTTTGAATGGGCTAAGTTCTCTATTTCAGAGTTGCTGCAAGCTTCTATGAAAATGGATGTTAAATTGTCAACATTCTAAAACATCAATCAGCCCATTTTAGTCTGAATGGGCCTTCAAACCAGCCTCAACTGTATCTGAACAGACTTTTTTTGTCAAACTTATTCCAGACTTTATGCATTGAATAATGCCATATATAACATCACATAATACGGATTAATGCCATACATAACATCACATAATACAGAATCCCAATGTCATAAGTCTACATAAAAAGCCATGAAAACTGCAGTAATAGTTAACAGAAGCTTAAAACTTGAATTGATCGAGAACAGCTCACTTGATGATAGCCTTATCAACATTTACCTTCTTTAATCAGCAAAAAAATCTATTTTCCATGTCAGTAATCCTTTCACCCAGCTGTGTAAGCCACAAACACCTTTTTCTGTGGTTTTAGTACTTAGTATGGATCTGCTACTATGATCCCACCATTTTTTGGGGATCAAGCACTACCCTCTCAATTATTCGCTTTACAACCACTCAATATGAATAAAATTTCCAGCATCACTCTCAAATAGCATAACTGATCATAACGACCGCCAAGAAATTGTTCCAACTTCAGAGCAACAATGAAGCCTACTTCATGTTTGGAGAAAATGGAAATGAAACAGGTTACATTTGTGAAAAGTGATGCTTCAAACAAATCAGACTACTAATTGATTCTAGAATTGGGTCAAACAACTAAATCATGATGCAAACTTTTAAGATGATGATGCTTTGGAATCCTGCTACCTTGATGACGTCCCCCAGCCTATACCAATATAGACGTGTCATTGGATGCAAACCATGAAGACTATTGTCAGCAATTTAGTACACATAAAAGAACTTTAGACTGACTTCATATAGGCAAGTTGTATTAGCATCACAACCATCAGGTGATTAAAAAATAAGTAGCAAATCTGGTAAATTTCTAATAATACAGTACATGAAAGGTATCCAACAATCATATTAACATAAAATATTAATACTAACAAATTAAAAAATAAGTAGCAAATCTGATATTATGGTATGTGAAAGAAGTTACCCGATATATGAAATTACAGAAAGATTGATAGTTACTGAAGAAGGATGTCATGTACTAACCAATAAAAACATAAAACTATATACTTGAAAAGGACTGAGACCCATTGTCAATACGTTCCCAAGGCTGACTAGCAGTATACTCTTAAATAAAACATTCCACCTAAGAAATATTCTACCTATAAAAGGACTGAAACTTCTCAAGACGATAATGTTGCTTCCTTTGTGATACAAACTTTCAAGACGTGCAAACTTTCTACTAATTACGTTTGAACTTTGATTTTGACAATGAAAATGACAAGCATGAACTGATGCATATCAAGCTTATAATAATCATGAACTGATGTGTATCAGCTACAACAAGAAAGCAATCATCGCAAGCACGTCCATAAGGCTTCCAGCAGTATAAGATGCTACCAAACATCTCCAAAATGATATCCATAATCCCTCAAGCACAAACTAGCTCCAACAATCAGATAAAAGAAAACCGTAAAAGCTTACAAAATATCACAGCAGATAATTTCTACTCCACCATAAATCGAATTCCTTCCATCTTATTACATAACCCTAACAATCTAGGGTTTCACACACAGCTCTTCGAGATTTAACTCCCTCATCTCCAAACATAAAAAACAAAATAGTACTAAAGAGGGAGGGAAAGGAGAAAAAAAGAAAAAAAACCCGAATCCGAATCATAACCTTTTTTTTTCTTGACCTGACCCTAGATTTAAATCGATCGAACTGTCGAAAAAATCTAGGATACTGCCCAAACAAGCATAAAAGAATTCAGAAAAAAAAAAAAAATAGGGTTTCAAGAATTTTTTGGAAGAAGCAGAGAAGAAAGAGAAAAGAAGGTCTTACCTGAGCAAGATGTTGGCGGAGGAGGGAGGCCACGAAGAGCACCGGACGGGCGGACTAGGAGGAGAGACGAAACTCTGCTCCGGCGAGGAGAGTCGACGGAAGGCGAGCTCGAGCAGCGGACGGTCGGAGTGGGACGATGGGAGAAGGCTCGATCGCGTTTCGGGGCGGCTAGGGCTTAAGGGTAGCGACGTGAACTGAATCGGAGAAACTCGGTGGACACTAAGCCGACTTAAATCGTTTTTTTTTAAAACTTAAATTGAAACGGAAACCTTTTTTATCGATTTCTAATAATTCTAAATCGAACCCTGAACATAGGGCCCATTGGATATTGGGTGTTGTTGGCTTAGTAGGCAAGGGTAATTCTTTGTGCACGGTACAGTAAATTTAGTATGATCTACATTGTATATTTTTATTGATTCAAAAATATTTACTGTAATATGATAGAATAAAAGTGAGATGGCTAGCATTAATTGAAATTTTCGTCCAGACCAAAATATAAAGTATAAAATTATCTCACAAATTGTAGCCTCCAATCCACTAGATATATAGAACACTCGATTACAACTCTTAATTGACTACTTCCTTTAACGTTACAAGGATATATATATATATATATAGTAAAGTAAATTGATTTAGACTCAAATTATATATTTCTATAATAAATCACCTTAGGCCAGCGTCCTAATTTGATATGGACTTTAATGTCACAAATCGTAGCCTCCAATCCACTAGATCTATGGAACACTCAATTACAACTCTTAATTATGACTACTTCCTTTGATGTTACAAGGATATATATAATAAAGTAAACTGATTTAAACTTAAATTATATGTTCCTATAATAAATCACTTTAGGCCAGCATCCTAATTGTCATTCAAAATAGATCTTTAGTTAATATAGACTTGTCCTACCAGAAATAAAATTTAAGACAAACTCAACACATATCAGTGCTGAACTTTATCCTGCAATACTTGTCAAATACTCAGTGTTCACAGATGCCCGTTTCTTTATCTTCGCACCATCAAGCAGGCCTTTTTTTGGATAGAATCATTATCGCTCTCTCGCTCATTATGCCCTAAATGCATATGCCATAATAGGATAACATTCATAGCTAACAACCTTGATAACGAAGAAACTGCTACAGAACCCATTAATGTTTTCCCCAATAAGTGATACAATCAATTACCCAATTTTACTTTCATCAATACAAGGCCTAACTTAGAGATTTTTAGCAAACTATTATTGCTAATATATGTTGCCCAGAAATGGAGCCCAAGAGGGGGGGTGAATTGGGCCTTTTTAAAATTTAAAACAATAATGTGAAGGTCTAGTGGTATTTTATGAGTGATAAATTCAATGCACTAGCTTGAATGCAGCGGAAAGCAGTAAATGAATTGCAATAAACAAAGAGCAAGAAAGAAAGAGGGCAATCATACACAAACACAAAGTTTATAGTGGTTCGGTGCAAACCTAGCACCTACATCCACTTTCCAAGCCACCCTTGAGAATTCCACTATAATCCAATCAAGATTACAGTTGACTTGTTTTTCAAAAGGCTTACAAGTCAAAACCTATGTTGGTTTTATCACCTAAGCTCACCAACAAACCTTCACACTTGTTTTATCTTCGGGCTCACAAGTTAACCCTAGTTGATTTTGTCCCTTTGGCTACCAATAAACCACAACAACCTTCTTTCAAGACACCCTTGAAAGCAAGGTCAAATCACAAGATAAAAGCAGATATACAATTTCAAAAATTAAGGCAAACTTTCTTCAAAAGTATAATAGAAGCTTTGAAGCTCAAGATGATGCTTTCTCTTGTCTCCTCCTTAGAATATTCTTCAAACTCCTCTTTTGGAAAGAAGTAAGGATGGGCTTGTAAGCTTTTTCAGGGAATCAAACTTTAAATGACTCTTGATGTGAAGTTCTTGAGAGAATCTTGGCTTTTTGGCTTTCAATGGACTTCAATACACTTCTCTTGCTTTAGAATGAAGTTGGTGAAGGTTAAATACAGCTAAAAACTTTCAAAAAACGGTTTGTGACCGTTGGAGCCTCGAATCTAGCCGTTGGGAGCTTGAAAAGTGATTTCTACAAGTCAAAAAAATAGATCCGTTAAGGCTATCAGACTTCAAGTGTCCATACTTGGCTGTCAGGTGTCGACACTTGGCTGTTAGGTGTCAACACTTGATTTCTATGTGTCAACACTTGACACAAAAACCCTCCATTGACAAAATTCTGTATTTTTAAAAATCTCAGGCCTTGAGTCGACACTTGGAAACCTAAGTGTCGACACTTGAGTTGCAGGTGTCGACACTTGGCATGCCAAAAGATTTTCTGCGTGCCAAATGCTGAAGTGTCGATACTTGACTTCCCAGGTGTCGACACTTGACCTTGAAAAGTTCATAATCAAGTACGAATTAAGCCAAAAACTCAGACATAAATTTTGAAACTTAAATGGAACATAAACAATCAATAATTGAACATTTAAAAACCCTTTTTGCATGAAGAGGATGTCCTTTATTGCGAAAAATATTCCGTACCATGGCGTGCCATGATACTTAAACTTTTGAGAATTTGAAATGCTTGCTTCCTGAAAACTCATAGCTGAGAATAAACATTAGTATACAACATGTACTCAATGTTTTGTTATTCATCAAAATCACTGGGTGGAGCCAATAATCTTCCCCTTTTTGATGATGACAAAACCTTGAGTAAAACATCATTAATTTTCAAATTTCAGATATGATATTTCATGAATATGATTGTAAGTTTATGTAAGCCACAATTTTCATAGTTAGGAAGAATAAATCTCCCCCTCAATTAGATAATTCTAATCAGAACAAGCAATATGTTATTATGGGTATCAGATCAAATTGAAAAATTTGCAAACACAAACAATTTGTACCATACTCCCCCTTTTTGTCAATCATTAGAAAAGGGAGTAAACTTCCCCTCAAAATGAGCATGGAGACAAAAAGTGGCAGAGTATCAGAGTTGACAGGTATCAGAGCCAAAAAGAAAGTATATCTATGAAGTAAATGTAACCAGTCAAGTTGTCAAAAGCAATCATAGTGAATCACAATTTGTAAATATCAAACTGAAATATATATATATCTATTAAGTAGTGTTTTCAGTACAAAACTTGCTGACTCATCAGCAAAACTGAAACAAACAGAATATATCAAGAGTCATACATCATAAACAACATGAATCATAAAGAGCATGCAACACAATAAACATCTGAGTCTAATCCTCATCAGATGGGATCTCAAAGGAAATAGGACCTGTAACCCTAGACCTATGGGCTAGACCACTAGGAGTCTTTAAGATACCACGACTCCGAATCCTAGTGGAAGGCCCAAAATGGGGTACAACCCTAGAAGCTCTAGTAGAGGGAGGGGGTAGAGTCTCAGCAGGAGTGACAAAGACTGGATCAGTGGTGACAGGTGTGCCGGTCGCATCAGCGGGACGAACATCAGGAGACTGCAGCTCTCGGCTGACTACCTCATATCCATCAGCGCCATTATCACTATCACTGTCGTCATCAATAACATCTGTAGCTCTGTTCTCAATCCCATCAGTACGGTCACCACCCTCAATAGTGTCATCAGGGTCATCCTGGTGGTCGTCGTCATCATCATCACTAGCAGGTGGATCAGCAGGAGCAACAGGAGGAAGCAGGGATCTAAGCATATCCTCAATGCGAGCAATTCCTGCCTCCATAGACTGACAAATCTCAGCATTCTCTGAAGATGTATGAGCTTTAAGGCTCTCTATCTCAATCTATAGCTGAGTCGTCTGAACTCCAAGACTAATGAGCTCATCTCTAACCTCCACGAACTACTGACGAGAATACTCCTTAAAATGTAATCCAGTAGATGCTGGAGGAGCAGCTGAAGGAGTGGTAGAAGGTGTCGCAGGCTCTGTCTCAGATGCATGAGCAGCCTGAGTAGGAGGACTGACTGGCCCTGATGGCCATGCCTCTGCCTCCGTATCTCGTCCTCCTCATCTGGCTCCTAGCCAGACTCCCTCCGGACCCATCTGCCTGCTACCAGTCTGTAGCCCATGCGGTGAAGTGACCTCTCATCGTATACATCCGTGTGTAAGATCTCCTTGGGGATCTCTGGTGTGGACACCAGAAGCCGAAAGAAACTTCACTCCAACAAAGTTAGCCTTATCCCAATTTAGATCGAAGATAATTAGGTTACCTTGTATCCTTTAGTTCAAAAATATTTTATTTTCAAGAGTCATTTCCTTTTCAAGAGTCCTGTAATTAATTTTAAGTTTCAAATCAAGAGTGTTTATTGAGTCCTGTAATTACTTTTAAAATTTTATTTCCTGTAAGTCCATTTCAAGTTTTAAAGTCTAGGTCAGTCAAGTCAGTTCAGTTGAGTTAAGTCTAATTCAGTTGAGTTAAGTCTAATCAAGTCTTAAAGCCATGAAAGCCAGCAACAAGACTCAAATTCTAGACCCCAGAATTTGACCACATGAAGAAGAGAAGACACATCAACCAAGCAAGAGAAAAGGACCATCAACTGGGACCACTGGGTGCCACATGTCATTCTTATCCAAGTAGAAGACCACCTCACCATGCCACGTCATCAGGTGCCACTTCACCAGCCACCTCATCACCCTTTGGGCGCCAACAAGGGAGATTCAAATTCAAGGAGGTTGGCCACATCCCTCCAAGTCCTCCACCAAATCCTCCAACCCCCCCACATCCCTCCAAACTCTCCACCAAATCCTCCAACCCCCCTTGTAATCCTCCTCGATTTGGGAAGTTTTTAAATTTCAAAAGCTAGCTTTGTGAGGCTATTAAAAGCCTTGGACGCCCATTGTAAAAGAGATTGATTTTGGAAATGAATGAAGTTTGAAGTGAAGTTGTCTTGAGTTTTATGTGTGAAATTTTTCCTATCTTCTTCTTCCACGCCCAAAGCCACTCTCTTCCCTAGAAATTCATCATCCAAGCTCAAGGCAAAGGCATTGGAGTCGGCCAGATCTTCTCAATTATCTTTTCTTTGTTTACAAGTTCTCCCATCCCTTCTTTATATTTGCATCCTTCAACCTTAACTTTGATCTTCATTGCAGGGTCCTTCGAAGTCCTTGAGTTGTGAACAGGGTTCCCCTTGACAATGAACCAACAAGCTGAAGCCCAAGTCCAGGGTTCTGATCACTGTTATCCAAGTTCTCCAGTCCAGAGCATCAGTAGTTTCAAGTTTTGAATCATAGGAAGGTTGGAAAACTCATCAAGGTAAGTTCTCAATCATTAGCCCCTATTGTCTAGATCTTCTTCCTTCTTAGTTTTAGAGTTGTGTCTAATCATGTAATAGTCCCTTTTCATATAATCCTTAAATCTTATTAAGATGAGTACAATGCTAAGTATAATTAGGTTTCATTGCTCTACAAACCCCATATTCAAAACATTAATCATATGCGTGCCGCATCATCTTGGTATCAGAGCCAGGTTGCATTAGGGTAGAATAGTTTTCTTTAAATCCAAGCAAGATAAAAAATTCACGCCTCCTGAGCGGGTGTACTCCAGTACACTGTCATGACCCATGGGAATAATGAGTCCCTGGCCGGACATGAGTTTTTATATTGAAGTTTTGGGTAAGCCATTGCACTTGTTTGATTAGGTTCTATTTTTTGAAAATTTGCATCTGTTTACTGTAATCCGTCTGCAGCTCCAAAGGCAAGTCACTAATTTTTTATTGAAATATTTTTTTTCTTGTTCCTTTTTAAGTCAGTTATCACCATATTAAATTTCATCACCAGAAAAAAAATTATAAAAAAAATGAAAATTTCTGCAGCTCGACACTGTCATTAGGGTTCTGTTATGTCCTTTTTATTTATCTTTATTTGTAGGATCTGCTTAGATTAGTATAGATTTTAGTTTTAAAATTTCTTTCATCTACATTGAAACATATAAGTTAGGAATCCTCTGTGAATTTTTCAGAATTTTTGGACATTTTTTTCATCACGTTTTCCACACCACTTTCAAATTGCAACACACTTCTGCAACACCTTTGCATTTCATTCATCTCATGAGAAATCAAATTAAGGGCATCAATTTGACATAGGGTCAGGGTTTCATCACCTGTCCCTAGCCCAAAAATCACCAACCAGCATATCGATCCCAGCCCGTTAATTAAAATTGAGTAGAACGTTAATTGCCCTAGTGGGTTAGGGACACCAACAAGTTGGGTTCAGGTTAGGGTCAAGTTAACTGTGTCAGCTAATTGGTGTGTGCTTACTGGCTTGGTGTCTAGGATTGGTGCATCAGGGCTTGTGATTTGGTCCGCCTACCTGGCCAATCTCAGATTGGTGTCTAAGGTTGGCAATCAGGGACCTACACTCCCCTCCACCTACCTGGCTAAGTCCTATAAGTACTACTAGCTAGTTGGTTCACTTAATTAGACTTCTAATTTGTGCTCTAGGTCTAGGAAACCTTAGCTCGAACTTGAGTCCATTTGCATGCATGACAACTAGAGCAGGGACACCGTATTCACCAATCCAAGCCCAGTCAAGTGTCGCCATGGACCAAAACTTAGGGAATTTGATCAAAGGCCTAAATGATCAAGTGGCCCAACTGACTAAGAGTTTAACTGAGCAATTGGCCCAAACAAATCAGAATATGGCACAAACCAACCAAGACATGAATGAGCAGTTAGCCCACATCACTACTAGGTTGGATCAGTTGAGGCTAGAACCCCTGAAAGCAATCATGAAGCCCAGACTGAGCCTGAGCCAAGTCTTGCACCTGAACTCGAGACCCCATTGAACCCTAGAAGGATTCCATATCAAAACCCTCTCTAAGAAACAAACCCTAGGAGAGCTCCCCAAGATCAGTTTTATGATCCAATTCCTAGAGGACCCCACCCTGGTCAAACCATCGAGCCCAACCCAAGGAGATTCCATCATGAGCCTAACTATGAACCCAATGTCAAGAGACCCACCCCAATTCACTTTGATCAAGATGACCGAACCATGAAGAACATTAGGCTAGAAGCTCCCATCTTTGATGGAATTTTAGATCCAAAGATCTACATTGATTGGGAAGGTGAGATGGACCAGTATTTTGACTGGTTTGAGATGAGTGAAGAGCGCAAGTGTAAGTTTGCAAAGCTTAAACTTGTGCGCCAAGCTAGGTTATATTGGAAAAACGTTGAGAGACTCACTAGACAGAGAGGTGATGTGCCCATAGTGACCTGGCGAGCTATGAAACTTAGGCTTAGGGAGAAATACCTTCCTATGTCCTACCACCAAAGACTCCTAGATCAATGGCAAAGACTTACTCAAGGAAATAGGAGTGTCGCAGAGTACATAGCGAAGTTTGATGAATTCGTTATGAGGTGCAATGTTGATGAATCTGAGTTGGTGATCTTGTCTAGATTTAGAGCAGGACTAAGGGAAGAAATTCCAAGAGAATTGTTCATGTGAGAGGTACATGACCTAGAATTGGCCTATCAGATAGCTAGGGATGCTGAGAGATTCCATAGAGGTCCAGTCTATTGTAGGCCCGAAGCCCCTAGGACTAGTGCACCTTATCAGCAGTCAGGATCCAATCAGCCTAGATTCAACCGACCCAATCCTATTATGCCTGTGACCCGAAGAGATGACAAGGGGAAAACACCTGAGACCCAAAGAACTCTAAACGCATGTTTCAAGTGTAACAAAGTGGGTCACTATTCTAGCAACTGTCCTAATAGAGCCCTACACATAGGGGAAGTAGAAGAGGAAGCCGTAGAATCCCAAGGTGAATTTGAGGAGGAAGTATACCAGGCAGATGAGAACTTGGCTGAAGAGTATGAGGATGAGGAAGTCCTGGTAGATCAAGATCTGTTAGGAGTGGTTAGGTGTATTCTCACCCAAGCTAAAACCCAAGAAGATTGGCGTAGGACCAGCATCCTACAGACATTCATTAAGATAGGTGAGAAAGTATGCAAAGTCATTTTAGATAGCGGTAGCTGTGTCAATGCCATATCCACCAACACAGTTAAAAACCTAGGATTGCCCACCGTACCCCATCCTAATCCCTATAAGGTATCCTGGATAGACTCAACCACGATTTCCATTAAGTCTAGGTGCCTAGTAACCATTCAGTTCCAATCTTACTTGGAGAAAGTATGGTGTGATGTACTTCCAATGGGAGTAAGTAGCATAATTTTAGGCCGACCATGGTTGTACGATCTTGACGTAACACTCTATGGTCGTTCTAATTCGTGCTCGTTTACTCATAATGGAAAGAAGATTGTAATCCATTCTTCTCCACCTAAGAACCCCATTAAGAGAGGATCAAGCCAATTGAGTGATAAGAAAAAGGGGATAAACGTGATCACTGCTAGAGAAATGGAGAAAGAAATTAACAATGGGTCACCTGTTTGGATTTTGACCATTAAGGATCATCAAGAACCTCTTTCAAAAGAACAACCTCAAGAAGTCAATGAAGTGCTAGAGGAGTTCAAAGACGTGTTCCCCGAAGACTTGCCCGACCAACTCCCACCTCTTAGGGATATACAACATGCGATAGACTTAGTCCCTGGAGCAACCCTACCGAACCTTCTCCATTATAGAATGAACCCTACCGAGCACCAAGAATTACAACGTCAAGTAGGAGAACTCCTAAAGAAAGGATTCATTAGGGAGAGTTTGAGTCCATGCACAGTCCCAACCTTACTTACCCCTAAGAAAGATGGCACATGGAGAATGTGTGTTGATAGTCGTGCCATAAATAAAATCACAGTGAAGTATAGGTTTCTCATCCCCCGCTTGGATGATACGTTAGATATGATGGCCGGTGCAACTATATTTTCTAAGATTGACCTGAAGAGCGGCTATCACCAAGTTAGGATCAGACCAGGGGATGAATGAAAGACTGTCTTTAAAACTAAGGATGGGTTATTTGAATGGGTAGTCATGCCTTTTGGGTTATCAAACGCCCCCAGCACTTTTATGCGAATCATGAACCAAGTCCTACGAGCCTTTATTGAAAAATTTGTTGTCGTTTACTTTGACGACATACTTGTCTATAGTAGGACTAGAGAAGATCATCAACAACATCTGAGGCAGGTATGTTTAGCACTTAGGAAAGATAACCTCTATGCCAATCTAAAGAAATGTGCTTTCATGACTACTAGAGTTATCTTCCTAGGATTTGTTGTGACCCCTGAAGGAGTATCTGCTGACCCTGAGAAGGTTAAGGCAATTGTAGAGTGGCCAACACCCAATAATATTCACGAAGTAAGAAGTTTTCATGGCCTCGCTACGTTTTATCGAAGATTTATTAGAGGGTTTAGCACCATAGTTGCTCCTATCACGGATTGTATTAGGAAGGGCCACTTTGAATGGACGAAGTCAGCTGATAAGGCCTTCCTTCACATCAAAGATAAGATGACCCAAGCACCAGTCTTAAGACTACCCGATTTTTCTAAGGTCTTTGAAGTAGCATGCGATGCTTCGGGAGTAGGTATTGGTGGAGTTCTGAGTCAAGAGAACCATCCCGTAGCATTCTTTAGTGAGAAATTGAATGAAGCCAGGAAAAAATACTCCACATATGATCGGGAGCTTTATGCGGTAGTGCAAGCATTAAGGTATTGGAGGCATTATCTCCTACTGCAAGAATTTGTTTTATTTTCAGACCATGAAGCCCTTAGGTTTTTGAGTTCCCAAAAGAAACTAAACCCTAGGCATGCCAAATGGGTAGAGTACATCCAATCCTATACGTTTGTCCTAAAGCATCAATCAGGAATCGATAATAAGGTAGCTGATGCCCTAAGTCGTAGAACGTTACTTTTAACTTCAGTCAGTACTGAAGTCATAGGTTTTGAAAGACTTAAGGAGCAGTATGAAACCTGTCCAGATTTTGATGAAATTTATCAGGTTTTGCGTCAAGGACCATCTAGTGATCATAGTGACTATACCCTTCTAGATGGTTATCTTTTTAGAGAGAATAGGCTTTGCATTCCAAGAACCTCCTTAAGAGATTTTTTAGTTTGGGAGATACATGCGGGAGGTTTGGCTGGCCACTTCGGACGAAACAAGACTATCCTGGCTGTTGAGGAACAATTTTACTGGCCAGGTCTTAAGAAACAAGTAGCAAACCTTGTAGCCCGATGTAGGACACGTGCTGTTGCAAAGCAACAAAAGAAGAATACCGGGCTATACAATCCATTACCTATACCTGAGTGTCCATGGCAGGATCTAAGCATGGACTTTGTTCTAGGATTACCCAAGACCATTCGAAAACATGATTCAATCTTTGTGGTGGTCGACCGGTTTTCAAAAATGGCCCATTTCATACCTTGCTCCCAAACTTCCGATGCCTCTAGGATAGCCAAACTCTTTCTTGATCAAGTAGTCAGACTCCACGGGTTACCAAAAATCATTGTTTCTAATAGGGATGTCCGCTTCACAAGTTACTTCTGGAAAACCCTTTGGTACCTATTAGGAACCAGACTGAAATTCTCCACTGCCTACCATCCCCAGACTGATGGACAAACCGAGGTTGTAAATAGAAGTCTAGGGAACTTGCTGAGATGCCTAGTGGGAGAAAGTCTAGGGAACTGGGATTTGTTATTGCCACGTGCTGAGTTCGCTTACAACAGTTCGGTCAATCGATCTACGGGCAAAAGTCCCTTTGAGATAGTCCATGGTTGCAAGCCTAGGAAGCCTTTAGATCTAATCCCACTACCTATTCACACACGAGTCTCTGAGTCTGCTGAGTCTTTTGCACAGCATGTCACAAATCTACATAAAGAAATCAGTAATAAGATCAACCTGAGCAATGAAACTTACAAATACTTAGCTGACTCACATAAGAGGGCTAATGAATTCTGTGAAGGGGATTATGCGATGATTAGGCTCAACCCTGAACGGTTTCCCCCTGGAACCATAAAGAAGCTGCATGCCGGCAGAGCGGGACCTTTTAAGATCTTAAAGAAAATAGGGCCTAATGCATATATTTTGGAACTTCCACCTGATATGGGTGTTAGTACAACCTTCAATGTTTCAGACCTAGTAGAATACAAAGAACAACTACTAATACCTAGTGAGCCTTTTGAGCCAGAAACTTTCATTGAGAGTGAACATATTTCCGAGTGTCCACCACCAACCTTACCTGAGCAGAAAGAGAGGATTGAGAGAATCCTGGATAACAAGATTATTACTACCAGGAATAAGGACTATCAGCGATACCTGGTTCAATGGCAAGGTCGACCTGAGTCTGACAACTCTTGGATTACTCGAGAGGACCTACAAAGACTTAACCCAGACTTGTTCGAGCATTACCAGGGCAAAACTGAACCATACTCGACTGGGTCGAGTTCTGCCCACCCCAGGAGAATTGGTGTGGACATCAGAAGCCGAAAGAAACTTCACTCCAACAAGGTTAGCCTTATCCCAATTTGGATCGAAGATAATTAGGTTACCTTGTATCCTTTAGTTCAAAATATTTTATTTTCAAGAGTCATTTCCTTTTCAAGAGTCCTGTAATTAATTTTGAGTTTCAAATCAAGAGTGTTTATTGAGTCCTGTAATTACTTTTAAAATTTCATTTCCTATAAGTCCATTTCAAGTTTTAAAGTCTAGGTCAGTCAAGTCAGTTCAGTTGAGTTAAGTCTAATTCAGTTGAGTTAAGTCTAATCAAGTCTTAAAGTCATGAAAGCCAGCAACAAGACTCAAATTCTAGACCCCAGAATTTGACCACATGAAGAAGAGAAGACACATCAACCAAGCAAGAGAAAAGGACCATCAACTGGGACCACTGGGTGCCACATGTCATTCTTATCCAAGTAGAAGACCACCTCACCATGCCACGTCATCAGGTGCCATTTCACCAGCCACCTCATCACCCTTTGGGCGCCAACAAGGGAGATTCAAATTCAAGGAGGTTGGCCACATCCCTCCAAGTCCTCCACCAAATCCTCCAACCCCCCCCACATCCCTCCAAACTCTCCACCAAATCCTCCAACCCCCCTTGTAATCCTCCTCGATTTGGGGAGTTTTTAAATTTCAAAAGCTAGCTTTGTGAGGCTATTAAAAGCCTTGGACGCCCATTGTAAAAGAGATTGATTTTGGAAATGAATGAAGTTTGAAGTGAAGTTGTCTTGAGTTTTATGTGTGAAAATTTTCCTATCTTCTTCTTCCATGCCCAAAGCCACTCTCGTCCCTAGCAATTCATCATCCAAGCTCAAGGCAAAGGCATTGGAGTCGGCCAGATCTTCTCAATTATCTTTTCTTTGTTCACAAGTTCTCCCATCCCTTCTTTATGTTTGCATCCTTCAACCTTAACTTTGATCTTCATTGCAGGGTCCTTCGAAGTCCTTGAGTTGTGAACAGGGTTTCCCTTGACAATGAACCAACAAGCTGAAGCCCAAGTCCAGGGTTCTGATCACTGTTATCCAAGTTCTCCAGTCCAGAGCATCAGTAGTTTCAAGTTTTGAATCATAGGAAGGTTGGAAAACTCATCAAGGTAAGTCCTCAATCATTAGCCCCTATTGTCTAGATCTTCTTCCTTCTTAGTTTTAGAGTTGTGTCTAATCATGTAATAGTCCCTTTTCATATAATCCTTAAATCTTATTAAGATGAGTACAATGCTAAGTATAATTAGGTTTCATTGCTCTACAAACCCCATATTCAAAACATTAATCATATGCGTGCTGCATCAATCTCCCCCTCCAAGGATACTCCACATGCTCTAAAGAGTCGGGTCAACCCCATACCATAGAGCAAACAGTGTCGACTCTGGCTTGCAGCATCTCTCATCTGCACTAACATCATAGATGGAATATCGACCTGGGTCCTCTGAGTCAAACAAACCATGAGCATCAGCTCCCTCTCTGTGATGAAGTCGAAGCGCCCAGTCTTTGGAAGCAGTATCCGAGCCGTGATATGATGCAGAAGGCGCATCTCCATTGAAAGTTGGTTCGCGGTGACCACCGTCACTCCGCGAACATCCTCGCGCTCAAGAATACATCGAAAGGCAGCCTCTCTGTCCTCCACAGAAAAAATACTGATACCCCGGTGAGGAATATCCCAAACCCATTTCTAGATGGTATCTTGTGCCGGTACTGGAAGTGTTCCAGTGCTACCATTTAGGTTCGAACCTATGAGGTCACACGCCATAGAGAATTTCTTCCTGATCCGGGAGTTGATCAATGATTGGGAATCGTTTCAGTATTAAGGTCAAACGGTTTGATTGAGCACACATTGGATTTTTTCTGATCAATCTGATCTAATTTGGATTGACTAGGATTGGTTTGGGTCAACCAGGAACTGTTCCTAGTAGACCAGGATTAGACCCGATTTTCTTACTGATCAGGTTTGGTCGGACGGGGTCTTTATGAATCGGTTTGTTTACATGATGTTTTAAATGGTTCAACGAAGTTTGTTTTATCCAGCCTTCCCCTGTTTTTATCGTGTGAATGGGATAAGAACTGCATGATGATCGGATGCTACTTCGGATATCAGGTAATTATCTTTTTCACCGTGATCTGGAAGGGGTCTCATGTCGGTTCCTCCCGCACGTCACTCCTACCTATCGGTCTCTATTTTCACGATGATTTAGCTCTCTTTTTTTTCCTCTTCCAAGCCTGCGGTTCCCAGCTTCTTAAACCGATTCAAATGCTATTCAAAGGAGTTTGGTTTTATCTAAACTCATCTCACGATGACTTCCCTGCCTTCATGGGTGTTGCCTACCTCTCATATTTTTTTGGTTGAAGGCCGTGAGAGAATGGTATGAGGTGAAGAATAGAGCATGTGATTAGAGGAGCAGAGATCGATTAATATCCTTCGGTGAGAGGGCTTTTGGGATGAATCTCTGCGTGCAGTAATTTGTTTAGCGTCCCGTGTTATCCTTCCCTGTTTTTAAGGTTTCCATTGTGTGCTTTTGGTGGAGTAAGGGCGGTCTTGGAGAAGACCGTCGTGAAGTTCTGTTTGGCTTTCCTTGCTCCACCTATCCGTGACCTATTCTTTGATTCCTGGAGGACTAGCATCTATCCGAGAGTTGGATCAGCGAGAGCCCGCATGTGGATACTTTAGAGGGAGGACATTTGGACACCTTGAGAGATTGGACTGATCCCTTTTTCTTGTTCTTGCTGTTGAATCCCTGTTTGGCCCTGGTTGCATATCTGTTCTGAAGATTGCTGGAGTTCACGTTGATGTCTTCTTCTTCCATATTTGATTTGCTGTTGAGGGAGTTCAACCGGCTGCCTTATTTTGCTATAGAAGGGAGTTGGCTTCTTCCTGTTTCGATCCAAATTCAGAACAAAAGGAAGCTCTATAAGGTATATTATTTTTTTTTGTTATCATGCATGTTTAGAACTAAATTTTATCATATTGTTTATAATTATTGCACTTGCCTATACATGCTTGTGTATTTGTTACATGCATCATGTTTATATTAGATCCTGTGCATGAGTAGGTTTTTCCATATGCATGCTTAATAAAATTTTAATTATGCAATACCTACTCCTTAGTATAGCACGCCTAGGATAGGCGTCCAATGCACTAGTTTTCTTTCAGTGGTATCAGAGCAGGGTTCTTATGTAGCATATCATGATTGCATGTATTGTTGGTTTTGGATATGTATCTTGGTTAGGGATTACTTTTAGGAACCTAGATGAGACCTTTACCATGGCCGTGTGTCCCTAAAGATTAATCAGGGTTTAAAACCCCTAATTTTCTATGGCGCGAGGTGATTCGTCTGTGTTGGCCTTTTCAGAAGGATCCTTAAAGGAAACCTACGGTATTAAAAATGTTTTAATCCTGATACATGATTATACATTGGCATGTCTAAAATTTTTATGGCTTGTAATATTATAAATAGATATGATGCATGAAAGATGTAAAAGGGTTTTACATGAATTTAATTTAAAATATTTTAATTAAAAGTTGGCTTATAATCTAACAATTATGAATTGAAAGATTAATTAAATGACAAGCTATATTAGGATTTATGAAACCTAATATCATTTGAATAAGCCATCCGGGTTAATTGGGTTAGCTGTCTGATTGGGTCCATTTATTGGGTTAGACCTAAGGTTAGTTGAATTGGACTTAAGAGAACTAATCAAATGTTGATTAAGAACATTCTCTTTAGTATCTATCTAATAATTAGATGGGTTAGTCCATTCTTCTAAAATGGATCTAATTAGTGGCTCTGTGGTAAGCCCAAGTTCTTAGGCTGGTCTAATCGAGTCTGGTAATCGATTGGTGTCTAGGCAGGTTGGCAATTTTGATCATGGCTATATGAGGCTACCTCTGTCTTGGCCAACTTGGTTGGTGTCTAGGAAAGATGATTAATGGCAGATACTCATCCATGATCTCACTTACCTGACCAATCTGGTTAACCAGAACTGATTAGAAAAGCTTATTGATTCGAGTTAACCCATGTCACCCAAGTTGATCAGCTTGTCTGATCTTTAGGTGCCATGGACCAACGTGTTGAATTTAATTCAACTCTCTTGAGAATTGATTTGATCAGTGGGAGGTTGATCCATGTTCTTTTCTCTATTCTTCTATCATAATTTAATTAAAATCCTCTAGAATTATTAGGTCCTAAAAAGGACTAAGTCAATGAGTTGATGGTGTCTTAGCCTCCCATTAAGTGGATTAGTAATGGGTCCTTTAGCTTGGTGTACATCGGTAGTTCCAAAAAAATGGGTGTGCATCCGGTTACTGGGATTACTCTCCCATAGATGATGGTTCAGTGTAACCTTCTTAACGGTGATCAGGTGGGCCAACCAAAGTCGGGCTTGGTCATTCGTTAGCTAGAAGCATCAGATTTGTCATATTAATGGTTGGACCTAACCAGAGACCTGCAATAGGAGGCCCCAATGCTGATTGGGGGTTCTGCGGGGCAAAATTTATTATTGGAAGTTGCTTAGGGAAACAATTGGTTAGAGAACCTATCTTTAGGCATGTATGGGTGAGCCGGCCAAAGTCGGGCTCATATGTGATCTATTGGATTTCAGTACCCACTATGAAATAATGATTTCACGGATTGGAGTTAGAGGTTCCCAATCTGAAAAATTAGTGGGAGGGACCTTTAGACTAAAGTCCAAGTCTTTTGGTTTAATTGATTAATTCATATACTAATTTGATCTTAATTTTCCATTCAAATGTCTTCAAACCTTTCGCTCCAGTCACTTCTCGATAGCGAGAAGTTAAAGGATCCCAATTTCGATAACTGAAATCAAAAATTGAGGATAGTCTTGGAGCATGAGCGGATCCCTTATGTGATAACAGATCCAGCACCCGAAATCCCTCCTACCAATACTCGGAGTTCGGTCATGGATACTTATTTGAAGTGGGTTTCTGATCGGACTACTGTCCGATGCATAATGTTGGCAGTGATGAATGACGAGTTCAATCGCAAATTCGAGGAGACCCAGCCAGACGATGTGGAGCGGTACAAAGTGTATTATGCCATCTACAATGACAAAATGTGGAATGGCGGTTCGGTCACTGATCATGTATTGTACATGATCGAGATGATCGAACGATTGGGCAAGCTCGGATGTCCCTTACACGAGCAACTCGGCAAGGATGCGATCCTGAATTCTCTACCCTCCTCCTATCTTGACTTTCTCGATCATTTTAGAATGAATAAGCCTGCAGTCAATTACCATGGTTTGATGGGATTGCTGTAGACTTACGAGAAGGACCACCAACTGAATAAGAGGGTGGTGAATTTAGTGGGAGGTTTTAGAAGTCGTCGTCCCTTTAAGAAAAGGAAGAAGAAAGATAAGGAAAAGAAGGTGCAGAGTACTCTTGGCCCAAGTCAGACCAAGAAAGTGAAAGCTGATCAAGCAGGTGTAGAGTGCTTCTATTGTAAGAAGCAAGGACACTGGAAGAGGAACTATCCTCTTTATTAGGCATCCTTAGACCCAAACAGGCCAAGGAAGGGAAAGCAGCAGGGTGCTGGACAAGGTATTTATATGATAAAATCTTGTAATTTCTCTATTTGTGACACTGCTAACTGGGTCTTGGATACTGGTAGTCCTATTCATGTTTGCAATTCGTTGTAGGGACTGTAGGTTAGCAAGAGATTCAAGGATGGGGAGCAGTTCCTAAGCATAAAAAATGGAAATCATGTTCCAGTATTGGCGGTCGGAGTTCTGAGTCTTGTTTTTGAGTCTAGTACTGTCGAATTAGTCGACTGTCATTATTGTCCTAGTTTTATTATGAGCATTATCTCTGTAGACCTATTGGCCAATTATGGTTATGAACTTTCAATAAAAGGAGATTTTTGCCAAGTTATTGTGAATAAATCTATGATAATGAAAGCTAAGTTAAATAATGGCATTTATGTTTTGTCATGGCCTATTAATATAATGTACACGTCTAGCAAACGTTCAAGGATAGAAAATGTCAGTGACTTGTATCTATGGCATTGTAGGCTAGGTCATGTTAACCAGAATAGGATAAACAAGTTACGAGGAGAAGACCTCCTCGAGGTCAGTGATTCTGACTCACTGCCCACTTATGAATCTTGTTTGCTTGGTAAAATGACCAAGTCACCTTTTACTGGAAAAGGTGAATGAGCTACTAAACTTCTGAGTCTTGTACATACTGATGTATGCAGACCAATGACAGTTAGTGCCAGAGGTGGATACAGATATTTCATTACATTTACAAACGACCTTTCCAGGTATGGTTATGTCTTCTTGATGAGACATAAATATGCGTCGTTTGAAATATTCAAACGATATCATAATGAAGTGGAGAAACAAACTGGAAAGAGTATTAAAACCCTTCAATCTGATCGAGGTGGTGAATGCCTATTTGGTGAGTTCATGACATATCTTGAGGAGAATGGGATTCTCTCTCAGTGGACTCCTCCAGGAACACCCCAGTTGAATGGTATGTCCGAAAGGAGGAATCGAACCCTGTGGGACATGGTTCGATCCATGATGGGCTTTGCAACTCTGCCACTGTCCTTCTGGGGATATGCACTTGAGACAGCTTGTTACTTGCTAAATGATGTTCCGAGTAAGTCTGTTGTCTCCACTCTATATGAGTTATGGACTGAACGTAAGCCCTCAATTTCACACCTTCGGGTCTGGGGTTGTCCGGCTTATGTAAAGCGTTTAGACTCAGATAAACTTGGTCCTAGGTCTGATCGGTGCCTGTTTATTAGGTATCCTAAGGAAACAAAAGGATATTTCTTCTACTTGGAGGATGAACAGAAAGTGTTCATTGCTCTTAGGGCTATCTTTTTGGAAAAGGAGTTCCTTAGAGAAGGAACTGTAGCCTCTAAGATTGAACTTGGTAAAGTTCAACCAGTGGAAGAACCTGCACACTCTAAGGACATCATAGAACAGGCTGTGATTGGATCACACCCAAAACCCATTAATAGGAGATCCGGTAGAGTACTGCATCAGTTGGATAGATATTACGGTTTCTTGGTCCGGGATAGTGATCACATTAAGCTCGACGAGAATGATGAGGATCCGATCACCTATATGGATGCACTTCAAAGATCTGACTCTAAGACATGGCTTGGAGCTATGCGATCCGAGATGGAGTCCATGGAGATCAACAATGTATGGACATTGGTTGATCCACCTGAAGGGATAAAATCCATCGGATGTAAGTGGATTTTCAAGAGAAAAAGGGATGCAGATGGGAAGTTGGAGACCTATAAAGCCCGTCTAGTTGCCAAGGGGTATCGTCAATGATATGGTATTGATTATAACGAGACGTTCTCCCCTGTGGCAATGCTTAAGTCCATTTGGATCATGTTTACTTTGGCAGTACATTTTGACTATGAGATCTGGCAGATGGATGCCCGAATCGCTTTTCTGAATGGAGAGTTGGATGAGAAGGTGTATTTATACAGCCTAAAGGGTTCACATCTACAGACGAGTCAAAAGTGTGCAAATTACAGAGGTCCATTTATGGACTCAAGCAAGCATCTCGAAGTTGGAACATGCGATTTGATAGGTGTATCAAATTGTATGGCTTCGTTAGGAATGGAGAGGAACCCTGCATCTATAAGTGGGTTAATAGTTCTGTGATTGTATTCCTGGCACTATATGTTGATGACATTCTCTTAATCGAAAATGACATCGCAGCATTTCTAGAAATAAAGGTTTGGTTGTCATCTCAGTTCTCCATAAAGGACTTGGGTGAAGCTTCTTACATATTGGGTATGAAGATCTATAGAGATAGATCTAAAAGGCTTCTAGGATTGTCCCAGTCTACATACATTGATACCGTGCTGAAACGATTCAGCATGGAGAATTCCAAGAAAGGCTATCTCCTGATAGGTTCTGGAATTACTCTTTCCAAGAGAGATTGTGTGACAACTCCTAAGAAAAGAGAACGCATGAGTAGAGTTCCTTATGCTTATGCAGTAGGCTCTATCATTATGCTATGACATGTACTAGACCAGACATGGCATACTCACTAGGAGTGGTGAGCAGATACCAGTCTGACCCAGGTGAGGCACATTGGAAGGTGGTTAAGACCATTCTGAAGTATTTGAGAAATACTAAGGACCAATGACCGATTTATGGACAACCTGACTTGAAACTTGTGGGGTATACTAACTCCAGTTTCCAGTCAAGCAGATATAATAGCAAGAGTGTGTCAGGATTTGTGTTTACCCTGAATGGAGGAGCGATCTGCTGGAAAAGTTCCAAGCAGGCAATAGTTGCAGACTCGGTATGTGAAGCAGAGTACATTGTAGCATTAGATGCAGCAAAGAAAGTCGTGTGGTTGCAAAAGTTCCTTGGAGAGCTAGGGGTGGCACCTTCCCTAGATGGTCCTATTCCAGTGTATTGTGACAGCACATGAGCCATTGCTCAAGCTAAGGAGCCAAAGTCTCATCACTGCACTA
Source organism: Areca catechu (assembly GCA_021397845.1). Lineage (NCBI taxonomy): Eukaryota > Viridiplantae > Streptophyta > Magnoliopsida > Arecales > Arecaceae > Areca > Areca catechu. Next base: position 4,351,735 of record CM038038.1, on the reverse strand, counting down.
AGCATATTTTGCGGTGTTATCACCTCGTGCAAGAGATCGTGGAACAAGGCGACATCAATCTTATGAAGATCGATGGAAAGGAGAATCTGGTCGACCCCTTCACTAAAGCCCTCAGAATCAAAGAGCTCGACTATTGTAAAAGGGAAATGGATATTAGATACTATTCTGATTGGCTTTAGTACAAGTGGGAGTTGTTGGGAATTGTGTCCCAAAGCCAATCGCTTAGGCTGTAGGCGGTTGTGCTCAGTATTTTAATTTATAAATAAATTAATAAAATTTTATTTTGGCAGCTCATCACATTATTCATTTTCCTGTAATAAACTCTATTTATGTGATGAAGTTCTTAGGACTGCACTGACTTCGATATAGAGAGGATATATCGAGTGGTCCTTTAGAAAGGTTCACAACCAAATGATACATTGTACAGGATGGCAATGTATCAAGTATAGGTTGTTATGATTCACATCGTTTGGTTGTCCTCTTGACCAAAGGAGTGTGGTGACACTGATGTAATCTACAAGTGGGATGTATGACATCTCATTAAACGTGACTCCATGGAGCTCCTTTCTGTCAAAGGATTGCTTGCGATTGGATATGGATATATGTGTCCCTCCGACCTGAGATCACCATGGTAGCTTGCAAGCAACTCCTTGTGCTTTGGTGCCGGACTACCCGGATTTCTAATCCAGTGACGGAAGGTTTTTGGGTATAGGCAAGTACTTATGGAGCAGTGGTGGACCAAGATAGAATTGACCTGTCCAAATTGTTTGGATTGAATGTCTCATAATATCTCAATTTAGCAAATCCTCAATCGGGGTAGTCCTAGTGAGGTGTCACTGGACTTACGAGGTTGAGACATATTGTGGATTGACTCAGTTAGGGTTGGCAGTCTAACCCTAGATCATCTTGAGCATTGGAGGTCAAAGGGATGAATTATACGGTAACCGTTTGCTAGAGATTCGATAGATTGCTCTCGCATCTTCGGCCTATCCAGATATTGGGATCCATTGCTAGATGGTATCTTATGCTGGTACTAGAAGTATTCCAGTGTTACCGTTTAGGTTTGAACTTATGAGGTCACACTCCATAGAAGATTTTTTCATGATCCGGGAGCCGATCAACGATTGGAAATTGTTTCGGTATTAAGGTCAAACGGCCTGATTGAGCACATATTGGATTTTTTTAGATCAATCTGGTCTGATTTGGATCGACCGGGATTGGTTTGGGTCAACCAGGAACTGTTCCTAGTAGACCAGGACTAGACCCGGTTTTCTTACTGATTGGGTTTGGTCGGACCGGGGTCTTTATGAACCGGTTTGTTTACACGGTGTTTTAAATGGTTCAACGAAGTTTGTTTTATCCAGCCTTCCCCTGTTTTTACTGTGTGAATGGGATAAGAACTGCATGATGATCGGATGCTGCTTGGGATATCAGGTAATTATCTTTTGCACTGTGATCTGGAAGGGGTCTCATGAAGGTTCCTCCCGCATGTCACTCCTACCTATCGGTCTCTATTTTCATGGTGATTCAGCTCTCTTTTTTTTTTCTCTTCCAAGCCTGCAGTTCCCAGCTCTTAAACCGATTCAAATGCTATTCAAAGGAGTTTGGTTTTATATAACTCATCTCATGATGACTTCCCTGCCTTCATGGGTGTTGCCTACCTCTCATATTTTTTTGGTTGAAGGCCGTGAGAGAATGGTATGAGGTGAAGAACAGAGCATGTGATTAGAGAGGAGCAGAGATCAATTAATATCCTTCGGTGAGAGGACTTTTGGGATGAATCTCTGCATGCAGTAATTTGTTCAGCATCCCGTGTTATCCTTCCCTGTTTTTAAGGTTTCCATTATGTGCTTTTGGTGGAGTAAGGGTGGTCTTGGAGAAGACCGTCCATGAAGTTCTGTTTGGCTTTCCCTGCTCCACCTATCCGTGACCTATTCTTTGATTCTTGGAGGACTAGGATCCATCCGGGAGTTGGATCAGCGAGAGCTCATGCGTGGATACTCTAGAAGGTGGACATTTGGACACCTTGAAAGATTGGACCGATCCCTTTTTCTTGTTCTTGCTGTTGAAGCCCTGTTTGCAGATCTGTTCTAAAGACTGCTGGAGTTCACGTTGATATCTTCTTCTTCCAGATTTGATTTGCTGTTGAGGGAGTTCAACAGGCTGCCTTGTTTTGCTGTAGAAGGGAGTTGGCTTCTTCCTTTTCGATCCAAATTCAGAACAAAAGGAAGCTCTATAAGGTATATTATTTTTTTTTGTCATCATGCATGTTTAGATCTAAATTTTATCATATTGTTTATAATTATTGCACTTGCCTATACATGCCTGTGTATTTGTTACATGCATCATGTTTATGTTAAATCCTATGCATGAGTAGGTTTTTCTGTATGCATGCTTAATAAAATTTTAATTATGCAATACCTACTCCTTAGTGTAGTATGCCTAGGGTAGGCGTCCAATGTACTAGTTTTCTTTCATCATATTGGTCAAACTTTTGATCCTACTAGAAGGACCAGATTGATGGAACCCTAAAGTATGAAATCCTACGACTCTAGTAATGGATTGAGTGGGTTGATCTAATGGTGGAGCAGATAGCTGATCAAGCTACTGATTTGAGGGAAGTCCTGGGTTAGTTGCTGGTGGTGGCTCCAATGTTGTAGGTGGTTGAGGTGCTAGTGGTGGATGAGATGGAGAATCTAGTGGAGGACCTAAAGAACTGGCAAGAGCAAGAGCAGGTGTGAGTCACTGAATGGCTGCCAAGATCTTTGAGAAGATGGAGCAAACGGCTGATCCAGCTACTAATTTGTAGGAAGTCTTGGGTCAGTTGCTGGTGGTGGCTTCAGTGCTGTAGGTGGTTGAGGTAGAGAATCTAGTGGAGGACCTGAAGAACTAGAAGGAGCAAAAGTAGGTGTGATTTGCTGAATGGCTACCAAGATCTTTGAGAATCTTACTCCATCCTCCCCTTGAGCTGTGCTAGAGTATCGTGTATCTCAATCCTCAAACTCTGGAACTATATTTATAGTCCATCTACTTTTCCAAATAGAATCTAAAACTTGGTCCTGATAGAGATAGCCACCAGTGTGGCTATCCTCTCCCCTATCTAGTCAACGTGATGAACATCAAGCTGAGGAGTAGTTGGAGTCTATGGTGAAGGCTGAGGTGCTGTGTCAATATCTGGTGCTGCAGGTGTAAGAGGGGTGGCTAGCTCTGTAGGCTGAGGTGCTATGTCAGGATGTGCCTTTGAAGGTCCTGCCTTAGCTATTTCAATCTTCTTGTCCAAGTCTAAGTCAACCTCCTGTCTTGATTCTTGGTGCACCCACTAACCACCAACCTTATGATACCCTATGTGGTGAAGGGAACGGTCATCATAGGTGTTAGTGTGCAGCAACTCCTTGAAGGCCTCGCCTCAAATGGTATACTAAACTCTCTCAATATATGGGTCGAACCTATCCTATAGGGTAAACATTGTCTGTTGCTACTTGCCACCTCCTGCATCTATCGAACCATGATACTTGTCAGGTTCATGGCAATCCCTCTAACCAAGGCAACCATCAACATTAACTCAATCTCTGAAATTAAGTCAAATCAATCGATCTTCGGCACTAAGATGCACCCAACCATATGGTGTAGCAAACGCATCTCAACTAATAATGGATTCACCTTCACTATAGAGATACCCCTTACATCCTCTCTCACGATAAAAAAAGAAGGTTTTTTGTGGCAAAATATTTTGTCACACAATGTCCAAGTTTTGTCACTACAACTTTTTGAGACAAAAAATCATCGCAGAGTTGTTGCTAGATACCCATCGTAATAAGTAATGATTAACTTTTTGCAACAAAACTTATTTTGTTTACTTTTAGTAACAAAATAGCATTTTGTCAAAACCAAAGCCTCATCTAGTGATAAATATTTTGTCACAAAAAGATAATAAAATATCATCACAAAATATATTTTTGTCACTAAAAATAATAAGATTTTATTTCATATGCAATATTAAGTGATTTAACGTTTTGTCACTATAAATTTAGCTTTGTGACAACATATTTTGTCGCTAAATATTTTACTTTGCAACAAAATATTTTGTCATAATAGATTCTTGAGTAACAAAATATTTTATACCTTAAGCTACAAAATATTTTTTCACAAAAAAAATAGCTTTAATAACAAAATGTTTTGTTACAAAATGTTAATATGTAACTTAGAAACAATTTTTAGTGATAAAATTTGTTACCACAAAAAGTTAACATGCTAGTAAAAAGTTTTTTTAGTGACAAAACATATTGTCACAAAAATGTTAAGCTGCCATTAGTGACAAAATTTATTATTGAAAATAGTTAACCTACAATTAATGACAAAACTTGTTGTCACAAAAAAAATCAACCTACTATTTTTTCTTCAAATAAACAAACAAAATATACTAAAATTTAAATTAATTAATTTATTCATAACAAAAGTTCATAAATAAAATGATAAGTCTCAAAAAAGTCTCACAACAAAAGTTCACAAACAAAATGATATCTCAGAAAAGTAGACTACTAAACCTAACTGTGCCACATCTCTCTCATAAATTGTAGCAATTCCTTCAATTGATCTTTATAAGTCTTCATTTTTTTCATATATGGCAATCTTCTTGTTGGCTTCAGCAATCTTCTCATTGGCTTTTTCTAGTTGAGACTTAATAATAGCAAGTTGGTTCCTAAGCTCATTATCTTATGAGATTGATATAGGATAAACTTGAACTTCTAACTTTAATGCCATATCCCATCCCTATCAAATATCCCGACTTCTTGCCAAGTACATTAACCATAATATGATTTTCTAGCCTTTGATCTACACCTTCCTCCAAATGTTGCTATCCTAATTCATCATTTCATCTTGTAAAGTTTTTAAAGATACTTTAGACCTTAAGATATTTTTTTATAAATAAAAATATAAGAAGAGTACACTTATACTTACAAATTTTGATTGAGTAATTTCATTAATGATCTCTTGACCACCCTTTTTTTGTATGTGTATCCTTGAAGAGATCAACCATACTTGCATTCTCCTTGTAAAATTAAAATTAAAAATTAAAAATTCATTAATCTTAATATACATTAAACATTTTAAAAATATAAAAGTGCTAAAAATATTATGTTACCATTTTTCAAAGTTGACTAAGAAAGGTCCTAGAGCTCGAAGTATGACCGTATACGAGTTGTGAACGATTACTTAAGTTTATTTGTGATCATTTCTACAATAATAAGTAAAAAAATATTAAAAATATGTAAATATATTACATATAAGTTATTAACTTAAAATTATCATGCTCTATCCAATCACACACTTCAAGCCAATCTTCCAATCCAACTTCTGGGCATGGAGACTTTTCCCGTGGATTTATATCTTTTGCCATCATCTTCTTGTATTCCTTGTTGAGTGTGTTCCTCCAATGCCTATAATGTGTTTGGAATGCTTTGTAAACATATTCTTTTACATGCGGAGCCGACCAATCCACAATTCCAAACCATCTCTGAAATCATTAATGATTATATCTATTAAACAATTTTTTTATACATCAATAATAAAACTAAATAAAAAATGAATATAATTAATATAAAAATTACAATAACCTCCAAACATGGATAATAAGTTTTCTTTTGTTCCTCTGAAATTTCTTTCCATCTTCCTGCACCATTAAGAAGTGCACATGTCTTAACAATAAATCCAAATCCTCTTTCAAAGTTAATCATCATTCTCCAATGGTATACATTCTCCTTCATGAAATTCAATCTTCATCTTTATGTCCAAGCTGTAACATTAAACCAAATATTATCTTTTAATTTTTTTTAATAGCACAACATATATAAATAATTTATGTACTAATATAATAATGAAGTATACAAGTGATAACCTTCTTGACTTTCTTATCCATACTATGCATTGCGATGTACCATGACCCCTCCTAGACAAGGAAGAGCCTGGAAATATAAATATAGTCCATATCAAAAAGAAATCTTTACACTAATCATCAAAATCATTATCAATATTTTTATAAATTTTTATATTATCTTCCTCTTCAGTTATGTCATCTCCATCTATGTTTTTTCCATCACCGCCATCTCCTCCAATGTCATCTTCATTTTCTTGAACATTATTCAGTGTGGATCCTCTAAGATTATCATCAAATTCGTTCACATCTACGACATCTCTATTTAATGTGTCAAGAGACTCATCATTGCTTTCAATAATTGAAACTACCCCATTTGATTGAAATTGATATACTGCTTCATCATCAACCCCATCTTCCATATCTATCAATTCTAACTCAGGAAGATCCCACAAATGTTGATGTTGCAAACGTTGTACAAGTTGCCAATTACCATCCAACTTTGTATCATTGATGTAAAAAACTTGTTAAACTTGACCAGGTAATACAAAAGGATAATCCTTATACCACCATGATCTCACATCAATGCTTATGAATTGTCCATCATTTTATACTATTCGGCTGCTTCCAGTGTTGAACCATTCACACTCAAATAGCACTACTTTATACTCTTTAAGGAATGTGAGTTGAACAACTCTCTTCAAAAAATCAAAGAACTCAACCATCTTCCCTTCACGTTCTCCTTCTACAAGTAATTCACTATTTTGAGTTCTATGAAGGTTGTCATGACTTTTTGTGTGAAATAGAACTTCATTTACAATACAACCAGAGTAACATCTTATGCTAAATTTATGGGGACCATTTGCTAATGCCCATAATTCATTTATGACTTTTTTACATCCTTGGTGATGTAGTCATTTCATCTACAAAATATACAAAAACCAAATTATAAATATTAAAAGTTCCTTACTGACAGTATTAAATTGTCCTATTTGAAAATGAATATCTTACATGTTCTTTAAACCAATAAGGAAATTGCTTTTGTTATTTCTCACTAATGTTGAGATGGCTCACCTTCAATAGTTCTTGCTATGCATCCTATATATTATAAATTATTTTAGTAAATATTTAGTTAACAATACTAAAATACATAACAAAATAAATAAAAATCATATTTAAAAGTTTCTTACTCCAGGTATTTTGTGATTTCATCGTAATTAGTTAAGATATACCATTAAGCCATATCCAATTCCTTTTGAAAATTTCAGGTTTGGGCCTAATATGTCCAAAAGGACGAGCCACTAAAGAAAACATAGAAAGCCCTCCAAGTTGTTGGTTTTGGCTTCCATCATAGTTCCTTCCTAGTTGATTAAACTTGGTTTCATCATCCTTGAGATACATTGATAAGAATGACGTGCATTCATTCACAAGGTATCTTGTTGCGATTGAACCTTCGAGATGAGCTCTGTTATACCAACTATATCTTTTTGACAACCGAGATGCCTAAATTAGGCAAATAAGTAGAAGTCGAGTTCCTAATTATTTCATAATACTTAAATTAAAATTAGTAGAAGCTATAAGTTAATTACCTTTCAAAATGATACATCCATCATGAGCCTACTAGTCCTAAAATCTTCGCTTACTTGGACAAGTGAACACCTAAGTGTATCGTAACATCGAAGAAGGCAAGAGGGAATATTTGCTCTAACTTGCACAAAATCATGGGTATGTTCCTTTCCAATATTTTTACATTCTCCATTCTCAAGATTTTTTAGCAAAGTTCCTTAAAAAAATCACCCAACTCAAATAATGTTTGGATAACTTCTTTACATAAATAGCCACGAACTTGATAGATGGCAATCATGTGTCTTCAAGCTTGTCACCTTATCATCTTTAACACATCTTGATATATTTGAAGCAAATCCATCAGGCAACTTAATGGAATTCAAGAATTCTAGAAAAGCTTTCTTCTCGCTTCGAGATAATATGTAACAAGTAGGTGGCTTTTTTAATTTGTTGTTCTCTTTTTGCATCCATAACTCTTTTCTTATTTTCATATCACATAAATCTTAATGAGCATTCTCTGTGTCTTTTGTTTTCCCTGCAGTGTTTAATAATATTCCAAGCACATTATCACATATATTCTTTTCCATGTGTAGACATCAAGAGTATGTCTGATTTCGAGTTTTTGCCAATATGGCAACTCAAAAAACAAAAAAACTCTTCTTAACCCAATTTCCTTCACCATTACCATGCTTTCTTTTTCTCTTATTGGACGTTTCTCACATTTGTCAAAGACATCCTCCAAGCATTCTAACCATTGGAGTACTTGTTCTCCTGATAATTTTGAAGGTTCTAAACGATGGTCAACTTTTCAATTAAATACTACTTTATTATTTTGCCAAGGATGTTTTTGAGGCAAATAATGATGATGGCCCATGTAGCCTATCTTACCTCTTAACTTTGGTGAATCAGTCATATCAAGACATACAAGACAAGCATTGTAGCCTTGAGTAACCCATCTAGATAAATAACCATTAGCTAGAAAATCACGTATAGTCTGCTACATGCATTTGAAATCTTTTATCACTATAAAAAATCATAAGTTTCCACACCATCCCATAATTGCTTCAACTCATCTATCAAGGGCCTCTTATAAACATCTATATCCTTTTCGGGAGAATGTGGGCTAGGAATTAATAGTGACATGAAATGATATGACTCCTTTTTGAACATACAAGATGGTAAATTGTAAGGTACAAGCAAAGCATGCCACATGCTATAAGAGTTGCTTATATGTCCAAATGGATTGAATCCACCACCAGCCAAAGTAAGCCTCGCATAACGAGAATCTGTTGCAAATTAAGGATATTGCTTATTAAGCTCCTTCCATGCAGGAGTATTGGCTGGATGCCTCATGGTATCAAGCTCTTCAACATGCATTTCACTATGCCACCTCATGTATGAGGCCATCTTACTAAACATGAAGAGCCTTTACAATCTTGGTTTTAACAGAAAATACCATAATACTTTATGAACAACTTTAGTGTCATTGCCATTAGCAAACTTCCATCTTGGTTCCTTACATATTGGACAACATTTTTCTATTTCATATTCTTTCCAAAAAAGCACAAAATAATACTTGCATGCCCCAATAGGCTCATAACCCAACCCTATACTAGATAGAAGTTTCTTGGCCCATAATATGATGAGGGAAACGATGAATCTTCTGGTAGCAAGTCTTTTAAAAATTTATGCAACATATTGAAGAACTTGTTGATCCGTTTATTGAAAACTTTTATGTGGAGCAACTTGACAATAAAAAACAACAACAACGAATATTAAGACCCTAGGTATAGTTCATATTGTGCATCCTTAATTATTTTATCAAGAGAAAAAATTTTTTCCTGCGCTCTACAAATAATGTCGTCAAATTGTTATGCTTCCCTCGTCTCTCCCAACAACTTATATAAATCATCTATCAAGTCTTCACTAAATTCAGTATTGTTCACCATTTCATCATTGATATCATTGTCACTATCATGTATTGATATTCTTTCTCTATGCAAAGTCCGGTCTTTATAAGTGGCTAAAAATTCTTGCAAGTGCAAGTCATGTTTTACTTGGCTAAAGATTTTATATATCCCATCATTACAATTATGGTAAGGACAAAAAATCATATCATTTGGATGCCTCATATTTTCTTTTACAAAGTTAAGAAAGAATTCAATACCTTTCTTATATCCCTCACTAAAAGAATTATTATTATCAATCTAACCCTTGTCCATGTCCTGTAAAAAAAATTCAAATTAAAAGCATAAAAAATCAAATAAGAGATATATTAAAATTTACAAGTAGCATAAACTAGAAGATAAATTATAATAATACATGAAAAAACAACCTAAAAATAAATTATAATAATAGCTGAAATAAACTATAAAAATAACCTAAGCTAAACCACAACACAATATTAAAGAAAAAAATACCCGAAATAAAATAAAAACCTTTATAAAAAGAAAACCGATATCACCGGCACCATCGCAGACGGAGTGGCGGAGAGCTCGATCCTTGCAAACCAGATAGCTCGATTTGGAGGCATTATTTGGAGGTGGCACTGTTGCGGGCAGAGAGTACCGACACAGTTTGGAGGTGGCGATTTGGGTGCCGGAGGGGGGTGGAGGTGGCAATTTGGATGCTGGAGGAGGCTACGGGAGGAATCGGTGGGCGCCAGCATGGATGCGGGGGAACAGGGGTAGGTGCTGGACCTCCTTGTAGGAAGAGAGGAAGGGCATCGGAGAGCTAGGTGCCGATGTAATTGCTGGTGGAAGAGCTCGATGCTGGAGGGGGGGTGCAGCGAGGGAGTCTCAAAGGTGGAGGCAACCCTCAGGTCTGTGCCGAACCTCCTTATAGGCAGAGAGCTTGGTGTTGGCACCATTACAAGTGGAAGAGCTCGATGCCGAAGGGTGAGTGCATCGGGGAAGTCTCGAAGGTGGCACCGGAGGAAGAGTGCGCGGCTGCTAGAGGGGGTTGGAGGTGAGGCCTGGAGGGGGCTGCGGCCACCGGAGGGAGCTGCAGACGAAGGGGGCTGTGGGCAAAGAAGGTGGACATTGCTGGAGGTCTGCCTGCCCGGCATCCTCCATGCCCTTGGACCGAAGTTTTGGAGGGGGAGAGTGGACGAGGCCAATGGGTTTAGGATTTGGCTGGGAGAGGAGCAGGGAATGGATTAGCTTTGAATAAATAAACAATATTAATAAAAATATTTTTTTTAACAATATTAATAAAAATATCAATTCAACTATATATTGAAAAGATAAAATAAAAAATAAAAAAAGTAAATTTAATTAAAAATAAAATAAAATAAAATATCAAACATATTAAATAAGATAAATAAATAATAAAAATAAAATAAGTAGTAAAATATAATATAAGAAATATCATCCAAAACATGGATAATAATTTTGCTAATTAGGCATTTTACACTAATTAATATAATAATCATTGATTTAATGATAAAAAAAATTTTATGTACCTTATTTATTTATTAGTAATTCTAAAAAATATTATGTTCCAAAACTATGGTGTTCTTTATACTAGTTTAACGGTGCTTAGGGATAGCAATTGGTCGGGTTTGGATTAGGTCTTACCATTCGGCCGACCTCTCATTAGAAGGAATAATCTTCCTAATTGATCAACCGAGCTCTAAGCCCCCTATCCATCTACCTCGAGCTAGGCTCGGATGCGTGCCCGCAAAGCACCCGATCGTTCCATCTGACCAGCCACCCACTAGGGTGCGAGCGCTAATTTCACCCGACCGGATCCAACCAAGCCTCAAGTTTCCAAACACATGCGTCCAAATAGATCTCGATAGTGGCCAGCTACAAGCATCTACCGACTGTCCATCAAATTAAATTATGCACTCAATACACGGCAGCCCTTCCTCTCATCCACAAAGGATACGTTGACTGATCAACAATGAAGTGCATTATAGATTAAGAGACCTCGTTATGTTTGTCTAATAACTAAATAATTGTAAAAGAACAAGTCAACCTTTTAGTATTAAAGGATATCACTGATACTTGGATGTAGAATTAATTTACATAATATACAAAACATGGTCAAAAGAAAGAAAAAAAAATCTAAACATCAAAATAGAAGAGAAGAAAGAGGCATGGGATGGAATGGAGAAGAAATCAATAGAAGCGTTGAACTGAGACCGGGCATCGGGGGGTGGGCGATTGAGAAGGCTTATGCCTTTTATATAATCAGATCAAGTTCGGGGTGGGCCATATTAATACTCGTGCCCGACTTGAACTCAAATCAGGTTTGTTATACAAAATCTACACATTTTCCTAAATTAAATAGGTTAAGTTTTACCCATTCCATTAGGGTTGGATCGGGTTGGGTATCCATCGAGTCAACAAAAATAGCCATCCCTAATGATGCACTATAGTGCTCGTTTAGTGACTAGATGAAGAGTGATATTTTTTGGTTTGATGATAGTGCACGATGTAATAAAATAATATTTTTTATGATAAAATATTTTTTATCATGAAAATTTTAAAAAAGAGGGAATAAAATGATTCTAGTTTTTTTCTACTTTTTACAGCAAACAAGCCTTTATCATAAAAAAGATATATTAAATTTTATTAATAAATATTTTTCTCACAATAACTTAAAAAAAGAGGGAACAATAAGAGGGAATCTTTTTTTTTGCAACAACTAAATCTTTATCACAAAATATTTGACTTTTTACAACAAAATATTTTTATGATAATAAATTTAAAAAGGGAGGGAACAAAAAGAGGGGATCTAAATTTTTGTAACAAACAACCTTTTGTCAAAAAAAAAATAATTTTTTGTAACAAATAATTTTGTCATAATAAATTAAAAAAAAAGATGGAATGAAAGGAGAGAATCTAATTTCTTTCATAACAACTAATCATTTGTCACAAACAATGTGTTGACTTTTGCAACAAAATACCTTCATCATAATAAATTTTAAAAAAAGGGGAATAAAGGGAGATTATTTAATTTTTTGAACATACAACCCTTTATCATGAAAAAATATGACTTTTTGTAATAAATATTTTTTCATAATAAATTAAAAAAGGGAAGGAACAAAAGGAGGGAATCTATTTTTTGTTGCAACAACCAAGTTTTTGTCACAAAAAATATATTGACTTTTTGTAACAAATATTTTTGTCACAACAAATTAAGAAAAACATGAGGGAATAGCAAGAGGGAATCTATTTTTTTTTAACAACTAGGTCTTTGCCACAAAAAAATATTTTAGCTTTTTGTAACAAGATTTTTTATCACAATAGTAAAAAAAAAAGGAGGGAACAAAATGAGGGAATTTAATATTTTTACAACAAACATGTCTTTGTCACAAAAAAATAAAAAATATAGGGACCTTTTGCAACAAACTAATTTCATCACAATAAACTAAATAATGATTTAGACTTTTTATGATAAAATATTTTGTCACAATAATTTTGCTTAAAGTGACAATAGTGATTTTGTTGCTATAAATAGAAAACTAAATTCATAAAAAATCTTATTTGTGATAAATTTCTTTTGCAACAAATTGATTATTTGTAGGGATAAAAATTTTGCCCAAAAAATAAATATTTTTGTAATAATTAGATTTGGTACCAAAACCCAAGAAATTGTGAATTGACAAGAGGACTTTTTATGACAAAATTGTTATATTGTTATAATAACTCATGCTTCTAGTGACAAAAAGAGAGTTTGTTATAAAAAAAATTACTTTTTGCAATGAAATTGTAATAATTGCAAAAGCTTTATGTGTAGTCACAAATTTTTAATTGGTCACTAAAAACTCATTACAAAAAATTACTTTTTCTATGGTGTCTCTCAAGAATAAACCCAAACCTAGCCTCCTTGTCACCCAATGCATATGCAATAAGTCCACGACGAGAAATACCCTAAACCCATGCAAGCAACTCATAAAAAACAGGAATGTAAATGCCTCAAACTATCACTTCCCAACCATCTCCCTCCTAGCCAATGATCCACAAAACTCTCAAATAAGCTAGGGAAAATACCTCTCACTCATGAAACAAAAACCTTCACAACCTACAAAATGGATCCATTGACCGATGGAGAAGCCCTCTCTATCAAAATACTCAAAATCAATCCATCTCCCATAAGCAATCATGTGACCCGCCACCCTCTCGATCATGGGAGAGGGAGGAAGAGGTGCGTAGGTCACCATTCTCGGCTCCGAATTATGTTGAGCCTTTGAGCGGTGTTCCATACTTCGAGATCCATTAGAAATGGTTCGAGGATGCTTGGATTGGTAGGCTAGCTACTCCCATGGTCCCATCATCCTCGAATCAAAAAGGAATGGGCACAATTCCAACAAATGGAGGGCTACGATCAAGAGATTTACAATTTAGAAAAACTCGGACAATTTTTGGAGGGTTTTGGAAAGAAAAATCGAAGGGTAAAGTGATAAAAGGAGATCATGGGCCTGCCCTAAAAGATAAGGCTTCCGTCGGTAAGTCGACTCAAGGAATTAACTCATAAGTCAACTCAACATTAAGTCAACTCCAGAAAAAATTTTGTGAGTCAACTCAAGGAGTGAGTCAAAACAAAACTCAAATTTTCTTGAGACAAAGATAAAGATTGTTTGTCTAATAAGTTTAAGGGTTTAGAATAATCAAAATAGATAAGATTTTACTCAATTTGAAATTGATATGACCAAGGATTGAGAGAAGATGAAAAATCTACTCAAAAGGATCTATGAGTCCTGGTTCTCTCCTAATCATACAGAATCTACCCTCACTAAAGGGTTTAGTAAAGATATTTACTAATTATCTATCGGTGTAAATAAAATTAAGTAATACATCACTATTTTATACATGATCTCTTATGAAGTGGTATCTTATTTAATATATTTACTTCTTGAATATTGAATAGGATTCTTAGTTAAATTAATTATACTATTATTATCACATATTATGAAAATTTTGCTTAGTTTGAAGCAAAAATATTCAAGTTCTTGTTTGATCCATAGGTTTTGAGTACAATAACTTTTAACTACTACATATTCGATCTTGGTTGTGGATCATGTAATTGAATTTTATTTCTTGCTAAATGAAGAGATTAAATTCACTCCAAGAAATTGATTGGCTCTACTATTACTCTTTCTATCTAACTTATATATAGTAAAATCAGCATCTAAATATACAATTAGTTTAATTGATGATTATTTAGAATACCATAAATCAATTTCGATAATATTAGATAAATATCTAAGTATTATTTTAATAGTTAATAAATATGATTCCTTAGGATTTGACTGATATCTAACATATATACAAATACTGAACATAATATCTGGTCTACTTGTAGTGAGATAAAGTAAAGAACCAATGATATCTCCATATAATTTTTGATTAATACTCTTACCATTCTTATCTTTGTCAAGCTTACAAAAGGGACTCATAAGTGTGCTAAGTGGTTTTGTAATCTCTATCTCAAATTTCTTTAGTATACTTTGCTTGGTTGATGAAGATTTCCTTTTAGTTTACTTGATTTAGAGTCTGATAAAGAAATTGAGCTCTTCCATCATGCTTATCTTGAACTCCCCTTTTCATTAATTTAGCAAACTCTTGATAAAAAATTTTATTAGTGGCACTAAAAATAATATCATTAACATATATTGCACCACTAACGGTCATTATTCTTTCTATTCAAAAATAAAATAGTTCTATATTTTCTCTTATGAAACTATTTTCAAGTAAAAATTTGATTAATCTATCATACCATGCATGTGAAACTTATTTTAAATCATATAAAGCTTTATGTAATTTATAAATATGATTTGGATAAGAATGATTTTCAAAATTAGATAGTTGTTTTATATAAACCTCTTATACTATGTACCCATTTAAAATTACACTTTTAATATCTATTTGATGTAGTTTGAAATCTATGAAACATGCAAATGCAAATAATAACCTAATTGCTTCTAATCTAGCAATAGGTGTAAAAGTTTCATCACAATCAATACCCGCTTCTTGATTATATTCTTTGGCAACAATCTAGCTTTATTTTTAGTAACAATTCTATTTTTATCTAACTTATTTCTAAAAACCTATTTAATACCAATTATTAAAAAAACTAGGTGATCTTTATACTAAAGTCTAAACCATTTTTTTTAAAATTAATTTAATTCTTCTTGCATTGTATTAATCCAATTAGGATCTTTTTCAACTTTTTCTATACTTTTAGATTCTATTTGAGATAAAAAAAGCTAGGTAATCACAACTATTTCGAAGAGAAGATCAAGTTCTTATCCCTTTTGATAGATCACCTATAATTAATTCCTCTGGATGTCCATGGGCATATCTCCACTCTTTAGGTAGATTATTTGGTCTTAATGAGTTTCTTTCTTCTTCCTCCTTTTTCTCTTCTTTATGATCCTTGGAGGGGGCATCATTGAGTGTCAGATTTTCATCCTTTGAAGATATGTATCATCATCTCAAATATCTTTTTTTCTAGAATATTTGTCAATAGTTTTATCAAATACTACATGGATAGATTCTTCAACAATAAATATTTTCTTGTTAAAGATTTTGTATGCCTTGTTAGATATAGAGTATCCTAAAAAGATACCCTTATCTGACTTGATATCAAATTTTTCTAGATTATCTTTTTCACTATGTAGTATAAAGCACTGACATCCAAAAATACAAAAATATTATATATATGGTTTCTATCTTTCCAAAGTTCATAAGGTATTTTCTTTAAAATAGGATGGATCAAAACATAATTTAGAATATAATATGATATGTTGATGGCTTTCATCCAAAAATATCTTGGAATGTTGCTTTCACATAGCATGGTGTGTGCTATTTTTTTAAAAGTTCTATTTTTTCTTTCTATAATTCCATTTTATTGAGATATCCTAGATACAGAAAAATTATGCTCAATATATTTTTCATTGCAAAAGTTTTCAAAATATTAATTTTCAAATTTAGTTTTATGATCACTATGGATGCAAATAATTGAATAACTTTTCTCATTTGACACCTTTCGATAAAACTTAGTGCAAGCTAAAAAAGTTTCATCCTTATATGCCAAAAATATAACTCTTGTAAAATAAGAAAATTAATCTATAATAACAAGACTATATTTCTTTCATCTTAAACTAGTTATTCTTGTGGGTCCAAATAAATCTATATGAATTAAATCCAAGGGTCTGGATGTAGAAACTATGCCTTTTGATTTGAAAGAACTTTTAATTTTTTTCCCAAATTGACATGCATCATAAATTTTATTTTTTTCAAAAGTAAGTGCTGGAAAGTCCTTTACAAGATTCTTCTTAATCAATTTAGAGAGCAAATACATACTAGTATATTTTAATCTATGATACCATAATCAACTATTCTTATTGACTTTGGCTTCTATTGTAACTAAATATTGACCATCTTGTATAGAAAGATTATCAAGATCTACCATGTAGATGTTTCTATGTCTATGTCCAATGAACATATTTCTATTGCATCGAGTCTAAAAATAATACACATAATTATGATTCAAAAATGACTTAAAAACCTCTATCATAGAATTGACTAATACAAAGTTAATTATACTTTAATCCTTCTACTAGTAGAATATTTTTTATATAGATAGAGAGGGTGATACAAACTTTTCTAATTTCGATGATTTTGCCTTTTTCATAATCATCAAAAGTTACATTTCCTCTATTTAGAGCTTCAAGAAATGTTAATTGCTTTATATCTCTTATTATGTATCCTAAGCAATCGCTATCTAGATACCAAAATCTTTTCTTCTCATTGGTTGCAAGATATATCCACAAAAGAAATCAAGTAGAAATTTAGATACCCAAGCCATCTTGGATCCTTTCAGAATAGTAATGATGGTTCCTTTCAGAACCCAAACCTTGGTACAGGTATCAGGATCAGACAGAGATTACCGAGCCCATTATGGATTTCTATTTAGACTTTTGAGTCCTATCAGTCTTAGAGTCAAGTCAACTGAGTCCATTTGTTCTCATTTTGAGTCAACTGAGTTCTGTAATAAAGCTGAGTCAATTGAGTCCATGTGATGAAGCTAAGTTCATTTGAGTCCAGTCAAGTGAGTACATCTTGAGTCCTGCAATTTTCTTTCATTCAAGTCAAGTCCAAGAGGAAAGCCACAGTACACCACTTCAAGATAAAGGATTATCATACGCCACCTCCACTGGCCCTTATTGAAGCAAAGAAGGAAGAAGAGAATTCATGCGCCACCTCTCCTGGTCCCCACTCAGGTCGCCCAAGCAAATAAGGAAGGAAAGTGGCACCCAAGCAACCCCCTCCTTATTCCATGCAAAGTGCCCCAGGCAAAGGAAGAAAGCATGCAGGAGCCCCAGATTTTCTTCTCTCTTTTTTGTTCATGTATAGCCAACAAATATAGAAAATTTGTGGCGCCCCCTCTTTTCTCTCTTTGTTCCTTGTATGCACTTTAACTTTGAAAGAGAGTCTAAGAGGTCTAGGTAAACTATAAATACCCCTCCTCCCTCTTATAAAATTAATGATGAATTGAATGAATGAAATTAGTCTTCTTCTAGTTTTCCTATGCTTGTGAGCATTGACACTCCGTGAGGGAGAGGGTGAGAGGCCCAACACTAGTTCCAAATACCAAAACCTAGCCCTAGCTGCCTACCCTAGAAAGCCCAGGCATCTTCATAACTCCAAGCCGCTAACTCCAAAGCCCAGGCATCCTCCCTCCTCTGGGCCGCCAACCATCTTCAGCGCCCCCTCCTGCCTTCTCTTTACTTTCATCTCTCTGAATCCTATCTTTCCTATCTTCTGAATCTCAACTCTTAGTGTTTGTAGGATCCCTCTAATACCACGATCCTCGGAGGAGGTATTCTTGGCCTTCGGGAACATTTGACAGAAAGCCAATGCATCCGTGAGAACGAGCTTCTTCTTCCAGGTGCCAATCCTGAGAGTGTGTGACCCCATCTACAACGAGAAAGAAATCATTGCCAGGAAATCAGACCCATCCCTTCTCTCTATTTCTATTTTATTGAAAATAGAGCATGTTCTAAATTAGTGGTCTTTCAATCCTAGGATCCTACTTTCTTTATCACTTCTTAGAATCTTAACCTGTGGGTAGAACTTTAATCTTCACATGACAACCCTTGCTTGCTCTTAACATTTTTCGGGAACAAAACCATCATAAAAATCAGAACTTATTACTCTCTAGAACTGTAATTTCTTTATAATAATCTCTAGCATGTTTCATCCTGTATCAGTTTGGTATCAGAGCATGGTTTATGACATGTTCATGCATAGTACTTAGAAAATTCTGCATGCTGAAATTTCAGCATAGTTGTCTAAACATAGGACTTGTTTCTCATTAAAACCTTTTTGTTTAGCACTTATCTTTGCATCCATCATTCATCTAGTTAGTCCTCATTAAATCTGCATTTTTTTTCTTAATTTTAGATCTGAAAATACAAAAGAAATCTACATACTTTACTTTAGGATTTCATGTGTGTGCATGCATAACTGAATTCACTTAAGGGCAATCTCTCTATCTCATATAAGGGAAGGATTTCATCACCTTTCGTTGGCCCAAAACAACTACCCTGCAATGAACCCAAGCCTAATTAAAATCAAGTAGCAACCAAATCGAGTTAGGGACACCAACAGATCCAGTTCATGGTATTGTGAGAAAGCTAGTGCACTCAATTCATCACTTATCTCTTAAAATTGGGGTCTAGGCTAAGGGTCTAGAGGCAAAAGCCCTAAGCGGAGCTGTAGTTACTTAATTAGGATCCTGCGAGAGTCGGGAGAGCCTCCCACACTCCTACCTCTTACCTAGCCAGTGAAAAGGATAACTGTTGACTTGGTTGTAAGTTGAGCTAACTCATTTTACTTAAGCTACTAGGTCTAGTAAAATCCTAGAACGATTTGTGTGCTTGATGCATAACCACGAGATCAGGAGTCCAATACCATCAGCCCCAAACCTAACCCAGTCTGACCATGGAGCCTAACTTTGAAACCTTATTGAGGACCATGACCGAACAGTTTGTCCAATTGAATGCCCAAATAAATAATAGGTTTAACTAGATGGAGGAACGTGTTGGAAACCTAGTGAGAACCCATGAGACCCATGCTAAACCAGAACTTAAGACACCTTTTCCCACACCTCCCAACCCTAGAAGAGCACCAAGCCATGACCCGATCTTGGAGCTTAATCAGAGGAGACCCAAGCATGATTTCATTGACCAAGATGAGAGAGCCATTAGGAACATCGGGTTAGAAGCACCTACATTTAATGATAGTCTTGACCCTAAGGTATACATTGATTGGGAAAGAGATATGGACCAATATTTTGAGTAGTATGAAATGTCTGAAGAGAGAAAGTTTAAGTTTGCTAAACTCAGGTTAGTTTGCCAAGCTAGACTATACTGGAGGAATGTTTAAAGGATGACTAGACAAAGAAGAGACATACCCATAGCTACCTGGAGAGCCATAAAACTTAAGCTTAGAAAAAAGTACCTCCCATATCCTATCACCAGAGACTTTTAGATCAATGGCAGAGGTTGAGTCAGGGAAACAAAACTGTATCTGAGTACATAGCCAAATTTGATGAATTTGTCATGAGGTGTAGTATAGATGAGTCTGAAGCTGTGACCCTATCTAGGTTTAGGGCTAGACTACGTGAGGACATTCAGAGAGAATTATTTTTGAGAGAGGTCCATGATCTTGAGCAGGCTTATCATATAGCTAGAGACTATGAGAGATTCCAGAGGGAATCCATTATCCATTGACCTGAACTCACTAGGATTAGTACCTCTAATCAAAAACCAGGATTTAGCCAAGTACACCCAAGCTGGCCCAATCCTAGCACCCCATTAACCCGTAAGGATGATAAGGGTAAGGCACCTAAAGTTTAGAGAAATCTTAATCCCAATCCTAATACTGCTTGTTTTAGATATCATAAATTGGGATACTATGCTAGTCAATGCCCAACCCAATCCCTACACATAGGAGAGCTAGAGGAAGAAGATCCTGAACCCACTGATGAGTTTAAAGAGGAAGTGTATAAAGCTGGAGTACACTTGGCGGATGAATATGAAGGAGATGAAGAAATCTTTGAGTCATTTGATCTATTGGGAGTTGTTAGGTGTATCTTAGCCCAAACTAAGGAACAAGAGGATTGGCATATGACCAACATCCTACAGACCTTTGTCAAATTAGGAGAAAAGGTATGTAAGATCATCATAGATAGTGGGAGCTGCGTAAATGCCATCTTAACCAGTACTGTCAAAACCCTAAGATTATCCCCAGTTCCCCATCCCAATCCGTATAAGGTATCCTGGATAGACTCAACCTCCATCCCCATCAAACTTAGATGCCAAGTCCTGATCCAACTTCAATCCTATCAAGAAAACGTATGGTGTGATGTCCTTTCTATGGGAGTTAGTAGTATTATCTTAGGCAGGCCTTGGCTATATGACCATGATGCTACCCTGTATGGCCGATCCAATCCTTGTTCTTTTAACTACCATGGGAAGAAGATTATGATAAACCCAACCCCACCTAAGGATAATATCAAGAGGGGATCTAGCAACTTGAAAGAGAAGAAACCAAGGTTGAATCTGATCAATGCTAAAGAGATGGAGCGTGAGATCACTGAGGGTTCACTAGTTTGGATTTTGACCATTAAGGAAGTTCGTGACTACCCCCAGGAGGAGCACCCTCAGGAAGTTATGGAGTTTTTGAAGGAGTTTCAAGATTTGTTTCTCGAAGATCTTCCTGACCACCTACCATCTTTAAGGGATGTACAACATGCCATAGATCTAGTCCTAGGAGCCACCTTGCTGAACCTCCCACATTATATGATGAATCCCACTGAGCACTTAGAGTTACAAAAGCAAGTTGGAGAACTTCTCAAGAAGGGGTTTATTAGGAAGAGCTTGAGCCCATGTACAGTACCTGCCCTTTTAACCCCTAAGAAAGATGGCACTTAGAGGATGTGTGTCGATAGTCATGCCATAAACAAGATAATGGTTAAGTATAGATTCCCCATTCTCTGTTTGGATGACATGCTAGATATGATGGTCGGAGCAACCATTTTCTCTAAGATTGACCTTAAGAGTAGCTATCACCAAGTTAGGATCAGACCCGAGGATGAATGGAAAATAGCCTTTAAGATTAAGGATGGTCTTTATGAGTGGGTAGTGATGCCTTTTGGATTGTCCAATATCTCTAGTACCTTCATGAGGATCATGACCCAAGTCCTAAGAGTACTCATTAGAAAATTTGTTGCGGTTTATTTTGATGATATCTTGATCTACAGTAGGATTAAGGAAGACCACCTAAGCCATATCCGACAAGTCTATCAAGCCCTTAGGAAAGATAGCTTCTATGCCAATTTAAAGAAATGCGAGTTCTTGACCCATAGAGTCATCTTCCTAGGATTTGTAGTGACCCTCGAAGGAGTATCAGCTGATCCGAAAAAGATTAAATCCATAGTTGAGTGGCTAGTACCTACTAGTGTACATGACGTGCGTAGCTTCTATGGCCTTGCTACCTTTTATAGATAATTTATTTGGGGATTTAGCTTAATTATTGCACCCATCACTGATTGCATTAGGAAGGGAACCTTTGAGTGGACCAAAGCTACAGATAAAGCCTTCCTAGATATTAAGGAAACGATAATCCAAGCACCCATTTTGAGGTTACCCGATTTCTCTAATATTTTTAAGGTTGCTTATGATGCCTCTGGAGCTGGTATAGGAGGAGTACTAAGTCAAGAGAGTCATCCTATAGCCTTCTTTAGTGAGAAATTAAATAAGGCTAAACTTAGGTACTCAACCTATGATAATGAGTTTTATGCGATAGTGCAAGCCCTGAGATACTGGAGACATTACCTACTACCATAGGAGTTTATTTTATACTCTGATCATAAAGCACTCCGATTCCTTAATTTCTAGAAGAAACTGAATCCTAGGTACGATAAGTGGGTAAAGTACATTCAAGTTTACATCTTTGTTCTAAAATACCATGCTGGTACTGGAAATAAGGTTACTGATACTCTTAGCCATCGATCCTTGCTCTTGAATTATGTTAAAACTGAAGTTGTAGGATTTAACAAACTGAAAGATGAATATGAAACTTGTCCCGACTTTAGTGAGACCTATCAATCTGTCATACAAGGACCATCTACTTTGTATAGTGAGTATACCCTACAAGATGGCTACCTCTTCAAGGGCAATAAGTTGTGAATTTCTAGGACTTTCCTTAGAAAATTTCTAGTATGGGAGATCCATGCATGAGGTCTAGCTGGTCACTTTGGTACGAACAAGATCATTCTAGCTGTTGAAGACCAATTTTATTGGCCAAGTCTAAAAAGGGATGTTGCCCAAATTATGGCTAGGTGTCGAACTTGTGCTATTGCTAAATAGCAAAAGCAAAACACTGGTTTGTATACCCCTTTACCTGTACCTGACTGTCCTTGGTAAGACCTTAGTATGGATTTTATGTTAGGAACGTCCAAGACCTTAAGGAGACATGATTCTATATATGTTGTGGTCGATAGGTTTTCTAAGATGGCACACTTCACACCCTGCTTACAAACTTTTGATGCCTCCAAGGTAGCCAAACTTTTTCTTGATAATGTGGTTAGGTTACATGGCCTTCCTAAAATTATTGTATTTGATAGGGACATCTGATTCACGAGTTACTTTTGAAAAATCCTCTGGCTCCTATTAGAAACTAAGCTCAAATTTTCTACCTCCTACCACCCACAAACCGATGGCCAGACTGAAGTAGTGAACCGAAGCCTTAGAAACTTGTTGAGATGTCTTATAGGTGAAAACACTAAAAATTGGGACTTTTTGTTACCTAGAGCTGAATTTGCCTACAACAGTTCAGTTAATAGGTCCACAGGAAAGAGCCCATTTGGGATTGTCCATGGTTATAAGCCTAACCGACCCATAGACCTAATCCCTTTGCCCATACATGCATGAGTCTCTAAGTCAGCTAAATCATTTGTACAACATGTTAGAGATCCGCATAAGAAAATTAGCAATAAGATTAATGTATGCAGTGATACTTATAAAAACATGGCTAATTCTCGAAAAAGAGTCAAAGAGTTTGCTAAGGGAGATTATGTGATGATTAAGCTTAGGCCTGAGCAGTTTCCTCCAGGAACTGTAAAGAAGTTACATGCCCATGGAGCTGGACCGTTCAAAGTGATAAAGAAAGTTGGACCTAATGCCTATATGCTTGAGTTACCACCCAAATTTGGCATTAGCTCAACCTTCAATATCTCAGACCTAGTTGAGTATAGGGAGCCAGCAATGATACCGAGTGAGCCATTTGGACCTAACCCCATTCTTAAGAGTGAACCCATCCCAAAGTGTCCACCAATAAATTTGCCTGGGAAAGGAGAAAGGACTGAGCGTATCCTAGATGACCAAGCTATTAATACCCGGAACAAAGGCTACCAATATTACTTAGTTCATTGGCAAGGTCAACCAGAATCTGAGAATTTATGGAGCACTCGAGAGGATCTGCAACACTTCGACCCAGATATGTTAAAGCAGTACCAGAGCCAGATGGATCCTTACTTGACGAGGTCGAGTTCCTCCCATTCCGGAAGAATTGATGCAGGCACCAGAATCAGATAGAGATTACCGAGTCCATTTTGGATTTTTGTTTAGACTTTTGAGTCCTGTCAGTCTTAGAGTCAAGTCAACTGAGTCCATTTATTCTCATTTTAAATCAATTGAGTCATGTAATAAAGATGAGTTAATTGAGTCCATGTGATGAAGCTGAGTCCATTTGAGTCCAGTCAAGTGAGTCCATCTTAAGTCCTGCAATTTTCTTTCATTCAAGTCAAGTCCAAGAGGAAAGCCATAGGACCCCACTTCAAGATAAAGGATTATCCTACGCCACCTCCACTGGCCCTTACTGAAGCAAAGAAGGAAGAAGAGACTTCATGCGCCACCTCCCCTGGTCCCCACTCAGGCTGCCCAAGCAAATAAGGAAGGAAAGTGGCACCCAAGCAAACCCCTATTTCATGCAACCACTCCAGCCAAAAAAGGAAGAAGAGTGGCACCCAAGCAACCCCCTCCTTATTCCATTTAATGTGCCCAAGGCAAAGGAAGAAAGCATGCAGAAGCCCCAAATTTTCTTCTCTTTTTTTTCATGTATAGCCAACAAATATAGAAAATTTGTGGCACCCCCTCTTTTCTCTCTTTGCTCCTTGTATACACTTTAACTTTGAAAGGAAGTCTAAGAGGTCTAGGTACACTATAAATACCCCTCCTCCCTCTTGTAAAATTAATAATGAATTGAATAAATGAAATTAGTCTTCTTCTAGTTTTCCTGTGCTTGTGATCATTGACACTCCGTGAGGGAGAGGGTAAGAGGCCCAACACCAGTTCCAAATACCAAAACCTAGCCCTAGCCACCTACCCCAGAATGCCCAGGCATCTTCACAACTCCAAGATGCTAACTCCAAAGCCCAGGCATCCTCCCTCCTCCAAGCTGCCAACCATCTTCAGCGCCCCCTCCTGCCTTCTCTTTACTTCCATCCCTCTGAATCTTATCTTTCCTATCTTCTGAATCTCTAACTCTTAGTGTTTGCAGGATCCCTCTAATACCACGATCCTCAAAGGAGGTCTTTTTTGCCTTCGGGACCATCTGACAGAAAGCCGGCACATCCGTGAGAATGAGCTTTTTCTTCTAGGTGCCAATCCTGAGAGTGTGTGACCCCATCTATAACGAGAAAGAAATCATTGCCAGGTAATCAGACCCATCCCTTCTCTCTATTTCTGTTTTATTGAAAATCGAGCATGTTCTAAATTTGTGGTTTCTCAATCTAAGGATCCTACTTTCTTTATCACTTCTTAGAATCTTAATCTATGGGTAGAACTTTAATCTTCATATGACAACCCTTGCTTGCTCTTAACATTTTTCGGGACAAAACCATCATAAAAATATGAACTTAATGCTCTCTAGAACTGTAATTTCTTTATGATAATCTCTAGCATGTTTCATCCTGTATTAGTTTGGTATCAAAGCATGGTTTATGACATGTTCATGCGTAGTACTTAAAAAATTTTGCATGCTGAAATTTTTGCATAGTAGTCTGAGCCTAGGACTTGTTTCTCATTAAAACCCTTTTGTTTATCACTTATCTTTGCATCCATCATTCATCTAATTAGTCCTCATTAAATTTGCATTTTTTTTCTTAATTTTAGATCTGAAAATACAAAAAAAAAATGCATACTTTACTTTAGGATTTCATGTGTGTGCGTGCATAATTGAATTCACTTATGGACAATCTCTCTATCTCATATAAGGGAAGGATATCATCACCTTTCGTTGGCCCAAAACAACCACCCTACAACGAACCCAAGCCTAATTAAAATCAAGTAGCAACCTAATCGAGTTAGGGACACCAACAGATCCAGTTCATGATATTGTGAGAAAGCTAGTGCACTGAATTCATCACTTATCTCTTGAAATTGGTGTCTAGGCTAGGGGTCTAGAGGCAAATGCCCTAAGCGGAGTTGTAGTTACTTAATTAGGACCCTGCGAGAGTCGGGGGAGCCTCTCACACTCCCACCTCTTACCTAGCCAGTAAAAAGGATAACTGTTGACTTAGTTGTAAGTTAAGTTGACTCATTTTACTTGAGCTACTAGGTCCAGTAAAATCCTAGAACGATTTGTGTGCTTGATGCATGACCACGAGATCAGGAGTTCAATACCATCAGCCCCAAACCCAACCCAGTCTGACCATGGAGCTAACTTTGAAAGCTTGCTGAGGACCATGACTGAATAGTTTGTCTGATTGAATGCCCAAATGAATAATAGGTTTAACCAAATGGAGGAACGTGTTGGAAACCTCAAGAGGACCCATGAGACCCATACTAAACCAGAACTTGAGACACCTTTTCCCACACCTCCCAACCCAAGAAGAGCCCCATGCCATGACTCGATCTTGGAGCTTAATCAGAGGAGACCTAATCATGATTTTATTGACCAAGATGAGAGAGCTATTAGGAACATCGGGTTAGAAGCACCTACATTTAATGATAGTCTTAACCCTAAGGTATACATTGATTGGGAAGGAGATATGGACTAATACTTTGAGTGGTATGAAATATCTAAAAAGAGAAAGTTTAAGTTTGCTAAACTCAAGTTACTTTAACAAGCTAGACTATACTGGAAGAATGTTGAAAGGATGACTAGACGAAGAGGAGCATACCCATAGCTACCTGGAGAGCCTTGAAACTTAAGCTTAGAAAAAAGTACGTTCCCATATCCTATCACCAGAGACTTTTAGATCAATGGCAAAGGCTGAGCCAGGGAAACAAAACTGTATTTGAGTACATAGCCAAATTTGATGATGTTGTCATGAAGAGTAGTATAGATGAGTATGAAGTTGTGACCCTATCTAGGTTTAGCACTGGACTACGTGAGGATATTCAAAGAGAATAAATTTTGAGAGAGGTACATGATCTTGAGTAGGCTTATCTGATAGCTAGAGACTATGAGAGATTCCAAAGGGGACCCATTATTTAACCCGTAAAGATTATAAGGGTAAGGCACCTGAAATTTAGAGAAATCTTAATCCCAATCCTAATACTTCTTGTTTTAGATGTCAAAAATTGGGATACTATGCTAGTCAATGTCCAACCCAATCCCTACATATAGGAGAGCTAGAGAAAGAAGATCCTGAACCCACTGATGAGTTTAAAGAGGAAGTGTATGAAGCTGGAGTACACTTGGCAGATGAATATGAAGGAGATGAGGAAATCTTTGAGTCATCTGATTTATTGGGAGTTGTTAGGTATGTCTTAGCCCAAACTAAGGAACAAGAGGATTGGCGTATGACCAACATCTTATAGACCTTTGTCAAATTAGAAGAAAAGGTATGTAAGATCATCATATATAGTGGGAGCTACGTGAATACCATCTTAACCAGTGCTGTCAAAACCCTAGGTTTATCTTAGGCAGGCCTTGGCTATATGATCATGATGCTATCATGTATGGCCGATCCAATTCCTATTCTTTTAACTACCATGGGAAGAAGATTGTGATAAACCCAACCCCACCTAAGGATAATATCAAGATGGGATCTAGCAACCTGAAAGAGAAGAAACCAGGGTTGAATCTAATCAATGCTAAAGAGCTGGAGCGTGAGATCACTGAGCGTTCACTAGTTTGGATTTTGACCATTAAGGAAGTTCGTGACCACCCCCAGGATGAGCACCCTCAGGAAGTTATGGAGTTTTTGAAGGAGTTTCAAGATGTGTTTCCTGAAGATCTTTCTGACCACCTACCACCTTTACGGGATGTACAACATACCATAGATCTAATCCCAGGAGCCACCTTGCTCTCACATTATAGGATGAATCCCACTGAGCACTTAAAGTTACAAAAGTAAGTTAGAGAACTCCTCAAGAAAGGATTTATTAGGGAGAGCCTGAGTCCATGTACAGTACCTGCCCTTTTAACCCTTAAAAAAGATGGCACTTAGAGGATGTGTGTCGATAGTCGTGCCATAAACAAGATAACGATTAAGTATAGATTCTCCATTCTCTATTTGGATGACATGCTAGATATGATGGTTGGAGCAACCATTTTCTCTAAGATTGACCTTAAGAGCAGCTATCACCAAGTTAGGATCAGACCCGGGGATGAATGAAAAATAGCTTTTAAGACTAAGGATGGTCTTTATGAGTGCGTAGTGATGCCTTTTGGATTGTCCAATACCCCTAGTACCTTCATGAGGATCATGAACCAGTCCTAAGAATGTTCATTGAAAAATTTATTATGATTTATTTTGATGATATCTTGATTTACAGTAGGACTAAGGAAGACCACCTAAGCCATATCCGACAAGTCTATCAAGTCCTTAGGAAAGATAGCCTCTATGCCAATTTAAAGAAATGCGAGTTTTTGACCCATAGAGTCATCTTCCTAGGATTTGTAGTGACCCCCGAAGGAGTATCAGCTGATCCAAAAAAGATTATATCCATAGTTATGTGGCTAATACCTACTAGTATACATGACGTGCGTAGTTTCCATGTTCTTGCTACCTTTTATAGTGGATTTATTTAGGGATTTAGCTCAATTATTGCACTCATCACTGATTGCATTTAGAAAGGAACCTTTGAGTGGACCAAAGCTGCAGATAAAGCCTTCCTAGATATTAAGAAAAAGATGATCCAAGCACCCATTTTGAGGTTACCCGATTTCTCTAATGTTTTTGAGGTTGCTTGTGATGCCTCTGGAGTTGGTATAGGAAGAATACTAAGTCAAGAGAATCACCCTATAGCCTTCTTTAGTGAGAAATTAAATGAGGCTAAACTTAGGCACTCAACCTACGATAAGGAGTTTTATGCGATAGTGCAAGCCCTGAGATATTGGAGACATTACCTACTACCACATGAGTTTGTTTTATACTCTGATCATGAAGCACTTCGATTCCTTAATTTTTAGAAGAAACTGAATCCTAGGCACTGTAAGTGGGTAGAGTACATTCAAGCTTACATCTTTCTTCTGAAATACTGTGCTGGTACTGAAAATAAGGTTGTTGATACCCTTAGCCGTCGATCTTTGCTCTTGAATTATGTTAGAACTGAAGCCGTAGGATTTAACAAACTGAAAGATGAATATGAAACTTGTCCCGACTTTAGTGAGACCTATCAATCTGTCACACAAAGACCATCTACTTTGCATAGTGAGTATGATGCGAGATGAACCTAAGACTGATGCAAAATAGTAAACTAATTTTTTAATAATTTTTTTAGATATTAATTCAGTGGCTAAAGATCCAAAATAAGTAAAGAATCAGCATGATGACTAGTAATGCTAGAAACTATCATATCCGCAGGAAGACACATGCAGAATAATAAAGGTCAGGATCGGAAAATTGAAAAACTCCCGATTTAGGATAGCATACCTATCATCAGATCAAAACTCAAGAGGGGGAATGCTTTTACTAGGCAGCAATTGTAGTTTCTTCGATGAAGAGATCTCTCAACCTCTAGATGGCGCTTGGAAGAACAATCCTTTGGTTCCCGAATCTAAAGGCGATCTGGATCCGGTCTGAAGGCAAAGAAAGCCTCCTCTAAGGAGGGGAAATCATCTCAGGGATCTGCAAAACATCAAGGTTAGGCACGAAATAAAGAAACAAATAGAGAATAATAAGATGAAATAAAAAGAAAGGGATTATGGCAAGAAGGGTTGGTGGCAAGGAAGCAGAAAGAGCTCTTGATCTGGGCATCTTCAAGGCTGCTTTTCTTGGGTATGGCTAATGCTTGGAGATCTGATTTGTTGCTTGGGGCATGGAGGATTGCAAATGATAGAGGTCGGCCAACACAAGAGAACAAAACCTAGAACCCAAAAACACAAGAACACCAGTCTTAAAAACAATTCAGTAGAGTTTAATTCATAAGAGTTGATTGATCACAAGAGAAAGAGGGGTGGGGTATTTATAGAGTTCCCATGCCCTCTCTTAAAAGGATTACAAGTCTTCTTCTAATTAGAATAGGTTTGCACAATTTAAGTGGGAGAAAGACAACAAAATAAACCTAGAACTTGGATTACAAGGTTGACTAGAATAAGAACTTGATTTCCTCCTTTCACTTGAATTCTTCTTCTTAGCCTGGACCAAGTCAACCTCAAGGACATGTTGGGCTTCATGGGGGTTAGCAAGGGGTGGCCAAGGATGGGTTGGGCGCATGGGCTTTGGGCCCTGGAGGCCTCAGATGCCTGGAGCAGGAATATTCCAGCTATCTTGGTTCTGGGCTGGAATATACTTGGAATCTTGGTTCTTAAGGACTTGGGCCTGGCGCCTGGGCTGATTTCTCTTAGACTGGGGTGCAGATGGACCTCTGGATTCATGTTGTGACATGGTCTGGGAATATACTCTAGCATCTGGAAAGCATCTGAGGGCGTCTGGACATCTTGCAGGAATCTTGGACCCTGGGATGGTGATGTGTATTTTCTAATTATACCGCAAGCGCACAGTGTACAGAGTAGCACGTCCAACGAGTACGGGTCGATCCCACGAGGAAATGGATTTTAAACTGTGTTCAAACCCTAGCTTAGGTAGCCTGACAAAAAAAAAAACCAAATTAATCAAATAAGAAGAAATATATAATTTAAAGATCTAGGGCTTTTAAATCTACTAGACCAATGATTTCGAAAACTTTTCTAAAGATTTCTTTTATAAAACCTTTCAACTTCCTCCTTTGTAATAACCAAGTATGGATTATGAAAAGATTTAACTCAACTATAACCCATCAAGATTTTACAAACAAAGAAAGAAATAAAAAATAAATTATTAAGCTATCTATCTTTCATTCTTCTTGCACTGAATCAAGCATGAACTATGAAGGGATTGAAACCCAACTATAGCTCATCAAGTCTCTTGACAAGAAGTTTAAAAAGGGAAGATAAACTCTTAAAAATTAAAGTCTGAAAAGAAATTCCAAGAAGGGCTTCTAATCAAGGTCTAGCTTTATCGCCAACCCCAAAGGGTATGCTTAGCCAGACATGATTAAAATAAAACTTTAAAAATTATAAAAAAAATAATTAAAATCAATTTACTACTTGCTAAAATTTAAATTCCAGAACTTAAATCAAAAATAAAAACTATCCTAATTACAGGAATATAAATAGCATAAAATAAATTTGCAAGAAATGAAACTATCCTAATGCAGAAATTAAAAGTTGCAAGGAAAGAATTTAAAATAAAAATAATAATTTTCTATTCCTAACCAAATATGATTACAAAATATTCAACTCCTAAGCTATTAACAGGGCTTGGAGTTAAAATATAAATTAAAAAAACTAAGCTCTCTGTGGGAAATAGGAAAGGAGAAATTGGAAGAGAAAGGAACGACGGGCTAGCTTCCGCCTCTGCTCTTGGCTTCTGCTCTCAGGAAAAATAAAAACTTGGAAAAAACTCCCCAAGCCTTCCGAAGTCTCTTGTATTTAAAGGGAAGAAGGTGTGGAAATTCTGCATCAGACTCTCCTCTTCGTTGCTTCCGAATCTCTATCTACATTCCGTAATCAACACCACCATCATGATGTTATCCCGAATCCGTAGAGTCCGTGGTTGATCACTTTTCATTTCTTTTCCAT
The DNA here is from genome assembly GCA_021397845.1 of Areca catechu. Classification (NCBI taxonomy): domain Eukaryota; kingdom Viridiplantae; phylum Streptophyta; class Magnoliopsida; order Arecales; family Arecaceae; genus Areca; species Areca catechu. The sequence continues at coordinate 4,320,199 of CM038038.1, read as the reverse complement.
TCGGACATCCGGACCGACAAGAGGAGATGCAGTGATGCTGGACGAATTGGAAGCTTCTCTGACATGGTGACACAGCTGAGATTTTCCAGCCATGAAATCTTCTCTCGGCATGTGGCGGTGGCAGCAACAGGGAGGTGATGACCATGGATGGAGGACGGTGGTGAACGATCACTTGGCAGTGGTGAGGACAATCAAGCACAGGTGGAGCAGGGACAGTGCCGGCAACAGTGATGGAAGATCGGCAGTCGTAAAAATGGGAATAAGACAGCTGAGAAGATGGGCAGTAGAGGAGGCGGAGATCTGGGATTTTTCAGCGGCTTGGGCGGAAATCTGATGGACACTAGCCATGGTGGAGTGGACAGTGAGAATAGGGAGGTGGCGAGGTGAAGGATGGCCGACGATTGTGTGGTTGTTTGGGAAGAAGATGGCCACAGCTATGGATGAACGATGGCGATTTCTTCGAGTTTTTCGGACATCAACGACCTCTTCGGCAACAGAGGAGGGTCTTGGCGATGAGAGACGGAGCTCCGACATCTTCCCCGGCAAGAACTCTCCTTCATTTTGCCTGTGGTCCACATGCAAGAATTATGGACTGGCTGGCATTTCGTGAACCATTCAGCTGGTCCACTATGAATCGACTGCTTTAAAAATCGTGTAATTTTATATTAATTCCTTCAAAATTGATTTCTCGTCTCAATTCAAGTCAGATTCACATGCCGTTCGCACCGTTGGATCCCAAAAATTATGATATTCATGTTGGTGGGATTCAATCATCTAAAATACTGCATAAAAGTATAAAATTTAATTAAATAAGGATAATTTAATATATAACTTAATACTTTGATACTTAATTTGTATGCATTTATCACTCCTCCCAACTTGAATCTTACTCATCCTTGAGTAAGGATAAAAGATAATTCATGAATTTTTATTAGAAATAATTGAAGAGCCTACCAAAAACTCTTAATACCATACACAAGTTTATTCGGACTTAAAAGTTACTCTCACAGCCTTTTTATAACTAGAAAATTTTCTATTAGATAGCAAATGAAATGAATCATTGGGATATTAATAGCTTCAAGTAAATTGGTTTAGTACAAACTTTTCATTTTTCAAAGATAATTCTTGACCACTTATATTGTTATTTTCAAGTCGTTTTCTTCCTTGGAGTGGTGAGATATTGTTTTAGTACAATTATGTTCCTCTTATTATTATACTTTTTCTTTTTTTAATGCAGACTGTGCAACGTCTTAATCTCTTAAGCTTTCTATCTGACCCTTGTAACAAGTTTTTGACCAATGTCTCCCAGATCAGTTGACCTTAGGGCACTAGATGTAGAACACTCCTCGGGCTTATTGGCTTGAGTTAGAAAGGCTACGGATCAAAATTGGCTGTAAGGCAAGGTTTCTTCACATCTCCACTTTTTGATGTGAGACTCAACCGCTTACTTAGGCGAAGAGGCCTAGTTACTCGGTGAAACGATGTTCAGAACTTGCTTTTATTAACTTTTTTTTAAAAAAAATAATAAGGGAAGTTTTGCATTAACAATACCCACACACACCTAAGAAGTAAATTCTTTTTCTTTGCAAATAGAAAGATTATAATTATCCAGAAATTTGATTTCATTCTTACTTGCCATTTTTACTTGAGTCTATTAATATTTAATCCCTCGATATTTCAAGAATTATCTAGATGTTCAATCAACTACTATTCAAAGTGTGTGATTCACCCTAAGTCCAAGGTCAACAAATATAAGATATTAAGGTGAAGGTAGCTCCAAATACTTATTCATTCAGCTTATTATTCCCCCCCCCCCCATAAATAAAAATGATTCTAGATGTATGCATGATATGGTATAAAAGGAAACGAAGATACCTGAGGAATTTTCTTGAGATCTCCTCCCAACTTAGCCAATAGAGCTTTATTCAAGTCAAACTCTGCTAAACCTAACAATATTAAAAAGAAAATTTATTAGAAAGAAAGAAAGAAGCTGGGTTGCCTCCTAGAAGTGCTAAATTTAAAGTCTTCAGCCAGACTTGACAACAAGCTAGTCAAGATATGTCGGTTCATAAAGAACCATGGCTTCCTCTATAGATCCTGTGGGCAATTCCAATAATGGTTTTAATCGTTGACTATTAATTTTGAAAACAACACCATTGCTTGGATTTTCAATTTCTACAGCCCCATGTGAAAAGACTTCTTTAACTAAGAAAGGTCCTGTCCATCTAGACCTAAGCTTTCCAGAAAAAAGGTATAACCTCGAATTGTATAACATAACTTTTTATCCAGGAGTAAAAGATTTTTTGTGAATTGCTTGATCGTGAAATACTTTCATTCTTTCCTTGTACACCTTAGCATTCTCATAAGCTTCATTTCTGAGTTCTTCTAATTCATTAATCTGAAGCTTCCTTTGGTTTCCAGCAAAATCCAAATCCATGTTTAACTTTTTAATTGCCCACATAGCCTTGTGTTCCAATTCAACAGGCAAGTGACATGATTTTCCAAACACAATCCTATAAGGAGACATTCCTAGGTTGGTCTTATAGGTAGTGCGGTATGCCCAAAGTGCATCAACTAATTTCAAAGGCCAATCTTTTCTATTGGCATTAACGGTCTTCTCCAAGATTTGTTTGATTTGTCTATTAGATACCTCTACTTGCCCACTTGTTTGAGGATGATATGGTGTGGCCAATTTGTGGGTAACATTATATTTCTTCATCAAAGTGGCAAAGTGTCGATTGCAAAAATATGTCCTCTGATCACTAATGATTGCTCTAGGAGTATCGAAACGGGAGAGAATGTTTTCCTTGATAAATTTGATGACCACTTTGCTATCAGTGGATCTACATGGAACAGCTTCTACCTACTTAGACACATAATCAACAGCCATTATAATATATTCATTCCCAAAAGAGGTAGGAAATGGTCCCATAAAATCTATCTCCCAGACATCAAAAATTTCAACCACCAAGATTGGATTGAGTGGCATCATGTCTTTCTTGGTGATTCGACCCACTTGTTGGCATCTAGCACAATTCTTACAATATACATATGCATCCTTAAATAAATTTAGCCAATAAAATCTACACTAAAGTACTTTGGTAGCTGTTTTCTTAGATGCAAAGTGACCACCATATGCCTGGTCATGACAAAATGATAGAATACTTCTAATCTCATTATCCAGGACACACCTCCTAATGATCTGATCAGGATATTGTTTAAACAGATAAGGATCATCCCAGATGAAATACTTCACTTGGGCAAAGAATTTATGTTTGTCCTGAGTGGTCCAATGAATGGAAACTTTACCAATAGCTAAATAATTGACAATATCAGCATACCAAGGTTCAATGGACACAAACAATAGTTGTTCATCCAGAAAATACTCATTGATAGGTGGTTCACTAGATGGTTCAATAATGATTCAAGACAAGTGATCTGCTATAGCATTCTCTGTTCCTTTTTTATCCTTAATTTCTAAGTCAAATTCCTGCAGGAGTAAGATCCATCGTATTAAGCATGCCTTAGCATCTTTCTTTGCTAAAAGATGTCGAATGGCTGAGTGGTCAGTATAAATAATAGTGTGAGACCCAACCAAGTAGGACCTAAGCTTCTCTAAAGCAAAGACAACAGCTAGGAACTCCTTTTCTATGGTTGTGTAATTAAGTTGCGCATCATTCAAAGTTTTACTTGCATAATAAACAATTCTAGGCAACTTATTAATCCTTTGACCTAAAACTGCACCTACAGCATAATTAGATGCATCACACATGAGCTCAAAAGGTTCGGTCCAGACAGGTGGATGGATGATGGGAGCAAAAATAAGTGTCTTTTTAAGAAATTCAAAAGACTCTAAGCACTCAGGAGTAAACTCAAATTTCGCTTCCTTTGCTAATAGATTTGTCAACGGGTGAGCCACTTTGCTAAAATTGGATATGAACCTTCTATAAAATCCAGCATGTCCTAAAAATGAACGAATTTCTTTAACAGACTTGGATGGTGGAAGACTTGCAATCAGGTCAACTTTAGCCTTGTCAACTTCTATTCCCTTTCTTGATACTACATGGCCAAGCACTATACCTTCTCTAACCATGAATTGACATTTCTTCCAATTGAGAACTAAATGCTTCTCCTTACATCTTTTTAAAACTAGCCTCAAATGGTTTAAACATTCGGAGAAGGTAGGGCCAAAGACAGAAAAGTCATCCATGAAAATTTCTAGAAATCATTCAACCATGTCAGAAAAAATGCTGATCATACATCTTTGGAAAGTTGCTGGTGCATTACATAACCCAAAGGGCATTCGCCTATATGCAAAGGTTCCGAATGGACACGTAAATGTAGTCTTTTCTTGATCTTCAGGGGCTATGGGGATCTGATTATAACCGGAGTATCCATCAAGAAAATAGTAAAACTCTTGCCACATTCAATTTTCTATAGTCTATACAGACCCTCCACCCCGTTTGGGTCCTAGTTGGGATAAGTTCATTTGCTTCATTTTGGATCACTGTTATCCTAGATTTCTTTAGTACAACTTGTACAGGACTCACCCATGAACTATCAGAAATGGGGTAAATAATTTCATTATCTAGCAACTTCAAAATTTCCTTCTTGACTACATCCTTCATGGCTGGATTCAATCTTCTCTGGGCATCTCTAATTGGTTTAGCCTCTTCCTCCAAATGTATCCTATGTTGAACTATGGAAGGACTTATTCTCTTAATGTCTGCCATGGTCCAGCCTATTGCTTCTTGATTATCTCTCAAAATGGCTAACAACTCCTCCTCTTGTTTAGGATTTAGGTCTGAGGCAATAATTACAGGAAACATTTCATTTGGACCTAAATACACATACTTAAGATGTTTAGGAAGGGGTTTCAACTCTAACTTGGGTACCTCTTCTATTGATGGCTTGGTTGATGATTTAGCCATTTCCAATAGTGTTTCAGTATGAGGCTCCCACCTCTGGCCAATTTTATTATCTTCAAATTTTTCTCTAAATTCTCATCTTCATGGGTTGGCCAGATACTAGTCTTCTCAAGATCGACTTCTTCATCGCTAATGTCTATAGGTTCATAAATTTCATCTTGAATTACACTAACATTAGCATGCCTAGTAGATTCCTGTTCCAAATAAAATATGTTCAGATCAATAGTCATATTCCCAAATGACAGTTTCATAAGTCCATTCCGATAATTGATTTCAGCATTAGTAGTAGCTAAAAATGGTCTTCCTAAAATAACAGGGATATGACCTTTAGAATTTAATACCGGTTCAGTCTCCAAAATGATAAAATCAACCAGAAAAATAAAATTTCCAACCTTAATAAAAACATCTTCTACCATTCCCTTAGGAATTCTGAAAGATCAGTCTGCTAATTGTAATGTAATCCCTGTTGTTTGAAGTTTCCCCAATCCCAATTGCTTAAACACTGAATAGGGCAAAATGTTCACACTAGCTCCTAAATCAAGTAAAGCCTTCTCAATATGGGTTTTTCCTATGATACAAGAAATTGTTGGAGAACTTGGATCCTTATACTTTATAGGCATGTGACTCAACAAGTAGGAGCTCATACTTGCTGCTAAAAAAGCTCTTTTTGGTACATTAGTGATTTTTTTCTTGGTACAAAGATCTTTTAGAAATTTAGCATAAATCGAAACTTGCTGGATCATATCTAGAAGAGGGATATTAACTTGAACTTGTTTAAACATCTCTAGCATTCTAACTAAATGTTTCGATTGTTTGTTAGACCTTAATCGATTTGGAAAAGGAGCTTTAGGAATTATGGGTACCTGATTCAGTGCACTATCAGTTTCAGGAGCTTGAGTTTGTAATGTAGGTTGTTCATTGGGTGGCTCAGCAGATTCAGTAGTTGAATCTTCTCTAATGTCAAACACTCCTACCTGATTATCCACTTGTTTCCTTGATCTTAATGAATGAATAGCATTCACATGATCGACTTGATTTCCTTGTTGGGATCGTGGACCAGTTTGGTTCCTTGGGTTAGGCTCAGGTTGGCTAGGTAGCCTACCTCGTTCTCTTTTAGCAATGGTAGATGCTAGTTGACCCACTTGCATTTTCAATCGGGCTATGGCTTGGCTCGTGGTTTGCATAAAATTATTCAATGTAGCACCGGTGTCAACATTAGATTTGGCTAAGGCTTCTAGGCTTTTTTCTAAAGCGCTAAGCTTCTTTTCATTAATATTAAAGCCCGGTGGTGGTAGGTTGTTCATCACAGGATTAGGCCTTGGGTTTTTCTTTTTGAAACTTAGACCGCCTACATTTGGGTTCTGTGACCATGAAGAATTTGGATGATTCCTCCATCCTGGGTTATAGGGGGGTGCATAGGGATTGTTCATTGGTCTCTGGAATGTAGCATTCACCTGTGCACATCCATTATCTATTTAGTTCATCAGGAAAGGACATTCTTCAAAGACATGGTCAGATGTATTGCACCCATTGCACATGGTTGCAGACACTTGATTGATACTGACTGGTCTCTGAAGTTCTAAGGCCTCTAACCTACGTGTCAATGTTACAATTTTGGCTTCAACAGCTAGAATAGTCTGAACTTGATGGATTCCACCTCTTGATGGTGTGGATCTTTTTGGTTCCCTAGTTGTTTCCCATTGTAAACTTTTATCAGCTAGGTCTTCTAAGAATTGTCAGGCTTCATTGGGTTCTTTATACATGAATTGACCTTGACACATGGACTCTAGCATAGTTCTCGAATTAGAATCTAAACCCTCATAAATGATTTGGCATAATCTCCAGGTTTCTATTCCATGGTGTGGACATTGGGTCAAGAGATTCTTAAAATGATCAAAATATTTTCAAAATGACTCACCAACTAATTGATAAAATTGGTTTATTTCATTTCTAATCTTAGCTGTCTTATGATGAGGAAAGTATTTTTTTAGGAACATTCTAACATAACCCTCCCATGTCGTGATAGATTGATTTGGGAGACTATAAAGCCATTTTTAGCATTATCCTTAACGACAAAGTTGATTAGTCTCAGCTTGATTTCATCCTCAATCAATTGTTGCAATCTCATTGTTGTACAAACCTCTTCAAATTTCCTAATGAATAAATATGCATCCTCTATTCCAATGAATTTTGGAAGCATATTAATGATCTGAGGCTTAATTTCAAAGTTGTTTGCAGCGGGTTGTGGCAACATTATACAGGATGGTTGGACGGAACAAACTGGATAACATAAATCCTTAAGGATTTGGGGTTAATTCACAATATCCATTGTTGAATCTAAAACAGGAATTGGATCAGTTATAATTAGTCGTCCTGATAATCTTCTCTAAACAAGAGTTGGAGAATTTACAATATTCTCAATATTCTCAATTTTTTCTAAATTTTATATTTATATATTTTTTAAAATTTTAAATATATATATTTTTATATGTTTTTTTTATCAAACAAATTTCACACAAATTAATTCTATCCTAAGGTAACCTAAATCTAGACAGCTCCTAACTGTTCCAAGTTAACCTTTGGGTACTCCAAGTTCAACCAATGCACCAAATTGGCCAGGTAAGTGTAAGGTTGGTGAAGGTCCCCTTGTTGCTTGCCTTAGATACTAATTAAAAATTGGCCAAGTAAGCAGAACCAAAGCATTTTCCTTCGGGACTTAATCCCTGAACCACTTTCCTAGACACCAATTTAGTGATTGAATCTAGCTTGGTATAACCCTTAGGTCTCCTTGTCCTATTGAGCTCGGATGTCCCTAAAGTCAATGTCTAATTAATTTTATTTAGAGGCTTAGGTTAATGCAAATGAAGGAGTCTGATTTGTGGGCTAAGGAAGGGTAATGAAATCCCCACCTTATCTTATTTAGGGTTTGTGCCCTTAAAATGATTTAAATATGCTATGCACAATGAAAGGGAAACCAAACAAATTTAAATTAAAAACTAAACTAAGATAAACTAAGATAAACTAAGATAAGATAAGATGAAATATGTTGCTGCCAAGATCCTCGTGGCCCGTAGCTGCTGTCGATGCTGAAGTGCGCTCCCTTCGCCGTCTGGCCGTCCGGACCTATAAAACAAGGGTTGGTGACCCAAGCTGGGATTTCCAGCGGGGGCACTCCGACGGTCAAGTCAGTGACGATCCAGAGGAACAGATCCTCCTGGTCGAGCCCCTCTTGATGGACTCCACGCTAGGAGGAGTAAGTAGTGTGAGAGTGGGATGCAAGTGTGTCGTGGAAAGAGTAGCCTGGCTAGAGGGATTCTCTGTGTGGCCTTTCCACCCGCCCTTGCTTGAATTTGCTTGTGGTGCTGTGCTCTCTGGTTGAGCTTGCACTTGTGTTTGAGTGTTATTGCATGTGTTACCTCCTTTGTCTTGCTTCCATCGAGCTTTATAGTCTAGGTTATCATTGGGCGCTCGTCTTGGGATCTTTGCCGGGGTGTCAAGCACGTGCGGCAGTGTCCCAAGGTACCTTTCCCGATTTATGATAAAGGAAGCTGTCATGTATTCTGACATTCCCTCTGGTCGTCTCATTCCGGGAAACCTGGCAGTACCTCGATTGGTGGGCCGCCGCCCCTGGGATTCGAATCTCCTGGTTGACTTCTTCTTCCAGGTGGTTCAGGTGGTTGGTGAGGAACGTGGCACCTCGATCAGTGGGCCTCTCCCCTTTCTGGTATAACTAGTGGCCATAGGTGGTTACTGCGGTCTGGCGGATGTCTCAGTGTAATCCTCGGGTGGCTCGTCGATGTCCTGGGATGGCGGTGATGTCCCTTGGTTCGCCGGTGCTTACGTCTAATCCAGGGGCTGAGCTAGGAAAGCAGGGCTAAACTCCGACCTAAGTACCCCGAGCTCACGAGATCGCCTCGGTAGGGGAGGGCAGAGCATGGGCCCGATCCAAAGGGCTCAACCTCAGAGAGGCTCCACGTGACAGAGGAGGGCTGAGCTCGACTCCGACCACGGGGCTCGATCTCTGAGGGGCTCGCTCAGGAGGGCAGAGCACGGGCCCAGTCCAGAGGGCTCAACCTCGAAGAGGCTCCACGTGGCGGAGGAGGGCTGAGCCCGACTCCGACCACGGGGCTCGATCTCCGAGGGGCTCGCTCAAGAGGGCAGAGCGCGGGCCCGGTCCAGAGGGCTCGACCTCGGAGAGGCTCCACATGGTGGAGGAGGGCTGAGCTCGACTCCGACCACGGGGCTCGATCTCCGAGGGGCCCGCTCAGGAGGGCGGAGTGCGGGTCTGGACCAGATGGCTCGACCTTGAAGAGGGGCTCGATCTGGAGGGCGCCGCTTAGCTCCAGCCTAGGCATCCCGGGCTCGCAGGTCTGACCTAGCGGAGGATGGAGCTCAGCTTCAACAGGCGGTCTCGTTGTCTTGGAGGAGCTCAGCCCGGCAAAAAAGTCCGAGCAGGAGAACTGACATGACATCTAGCATGGTGGCTTTCCCTGACGTGGCGTCTGACAGCTACCCCATGTCAGTGTCTTGCTACATCATTTACCCCCCACTCTCGAGGCTCGTTAGTGCACGGCGCTCGGGCCGAAGGGAGCAATTATGACGCTGACATGGAAAAGTGAAGATCTGGTGCAATGATGGCCATGATTGCTGGCGCTTCGTGGAATGGTCCTTCAAGCCAGTGGGGGGGCGCCACGTGGCCACATCCGAGGAGCAGTTAATATTGGCACAGAATTCAGAGCAGTTGGGATGCCTTTTTTATCGATGGCCAGCATGTGGCATGAATCCGTTGGTGGAGAGGTCGTAACGGTACAGGTGTGCCGAGTCACTTCGAAATGAAAAGAGATTCTTATCCAAAATATCTGTTCTTTTGAATTCTCCGTGCCTGCTACAGTATCGGAACCTTCTCCTTCCTCCCAGTTACCTCAGATATTCTAAGGAACCAGGTTAGTTCCCTCTTTCTTCCTCCTTTGTCAGAGTAAGGTCCTTCCTCCGAGTCTAGGGTTTCCCTCGGGTCAAGTCCGTCCCTTCATCCTCTTCTTTGAGTCCTTTGCTTCTCCTTTCTTCGGGGATGTCTCGCTTTGGTATAAGTGCATCTCCTTGATACCAACTCCTAACTTGATAATCTCATTGTATAACCTACTTTAATTGAAAAGATCAAGGCATCTTAGAGGGAAGATCGAAAACTCTAGAGGATCAAGATGTTAGTAGAATATAGAGCTCAAGTAAAGTTTCAAGTTCATGAAGATGGCTTATTGAGATTTGCTAACAAACTCTATTTCCTAGAAAATTAAAATTAAAGAAAGAGATTTTAGAAGAAACCTATAATTCTACTTATACCATGCATTCTAGTAGTATCAAGATGTATCGAGATCTAAGAGAGGGATTCTAGTGGGGTAGCATGAAGAAGGACATTACTCAGTGTTGCTGCTCTCGTCGCCGCGCCCGCGCCTCGGATCCGTGGATCCTCCCTGACCGCCTGGCGAGGGAGCCTCCCTGGCTGCGGCGAACCTGCAAGAAGGGGTTAGAAGACCCTGGCCGGGGATCCCGGCGAGGGAGCTCCGACGGTCAAGTCAGTAGACGACGAGAAGGAACAGATTCTCCAAGACGGACCCCCTAAGGGGTTCCAGACTTAGAGAATTTACTAGTAAGAAAGGTGCTCTGGGGACCAGAAATTTGGCCGGGCCTCCTTGCCGAGCTCACGCCAAGCGATCCCCACTCGAGACCTCGGATCTCTCTCTCGGAGCGAGGCTTTTTGCCGCTGCTTCTTCCTTGTCCCCAGGCTTGTCCGCTTACCTTGTCGTCCCCAGCTTCCTTCCTTTTATCTCCTCCCGCCGTTCGCCTGTCTTCTCCTCCTGGGAGGCTCCCCTCCCCCGTCCCTTTCTCTTTCCCCTTTTCGGTGAGGAGGGCCAGGCGGCTTTCCGACCTCGTCCGTCGAGCCCAACAGGGAAAAGGCAAAGACAGAAAGGGGGGGGCGCTGGTAAGGCGGCCGATCAGACCTCGGGCCCAGTGAGAGCGCTCTCTTTTCCAAGTGTGGGCGCCATCCGTCTATGAGGCCTGTTTTGTCAGAATCGTGCCTCTCGGCTGCGGGACCTGTCGGGCCGATGCAAATGGTGTTTCGCGTGCCGCCGCCATCCGTACGGGGCGCCGTCTGTGATGCGTACGGCCCAAGGGATGACCTCGGGGCCTGCGCCTCCTTCCCTGGGACCTTCTCCGTACGGGCGGCCTGACCTCGGCCGAGGCGGACCCGTCCCGGGGGCCACCTGTCGGAGGAGCGAAGGATCGGCCGATCTCAGCCTAGGTGGACCCCTCCTGGGTGGACACCTGGCGAGGTGGCAGGAGGTCGCAGGCTTCGACCGAGGTGGGCCCATCTCCAGGGGCCACTTGGCAAAGGAGCGAAGGACCGGCCGACCTCAGCCTAGGTGGACCCCTCCTGGGTGGACACCTGGCGAGGTGGCAGGAGGTCGCCTGGCTTCGGTCGAGGTGGGCCCATCTCCGGGGGCCACCTGGCGAAGGAGCGAGGGATCGGCCGACCTCGGCCTAGGTGGACCCCTCCTGGGTGGACACCTGGCGAGGTGGCAGGAGGTCGCCTGGCTTCGGCCCAGGTGGGCCCGTCTCCGGGGGCCACCTGGCGAAGGAGCGAAGGATCGGCCGACCTCGGCCTAGGTGGACCCCTCCTGGGTGGACACCTGGCGAGGTGGCAGGAGGTCGCCTGGCTTCGGCCGAGGTGGGCCCGTCTCTGGGGGCCACATGGCGAAGGAGCGAAGGATCGGCCGACCTCGGCCTAAGCGGACCCCTCTTGGGTGGGCGCCAGGCGAGGTGGTAGAGGAGCCCCGAACCGAGATCGACTTCGGCGAGAGCAGTTTGTCTTAGGAAGTCGTCTAGCGGAGTAGCCTTGCCGAGCTCGGCCTTGGCAATGTGGCGCTGACTCGGCCGGAGAAACCTCCACGTGGCTCGATCATATTTGGCGGTATCTGAGCCCGGCCACGTCATCGTTACGGCCGTAACAGTTGCCCCCCAGCCCGCCGTTCCGTTGGGGCATCGTAGAACGGAACGTCGGGATTAAATGCAGATATGACGTGGGGAGGCGAAGATCTTGCATCATAATTGCCACGATCCTAGTCGCCGCGGCTCGATGCGCCTGAAACCCTATAGGAAGCCGCCACGCATCGCCCACTTGCCCGCAATAAATGCGTCGCTTCGAGGCAGAGGCCGTTACCCTGCTAACGAGGCGTCGATGTCGGGCGTGCATCCACATGGCGATCGCTCAGTGGCTCGGGGCGGAATGACGGGTACGACCGCTGTCGACTGAGTTTGAAAAGGAGGGGACTTTTCAAAATGAGGCCTTTCCCCTTGCTCCGTGGACGGTTTGCTGCAGGCTAACTTCCGTTGCCCTGCATTCGCTTGGCGTATTTTCGGTGAGTGCCTCCATCCTTCTCTAGCTCCCCTCTCTCTTTTCCTCTCTGAATCCTTGTCCTCCTCTTTGCCATGGCACGTCGTCGCTATGTCTCTTCCAATCCGGACGAGACCGGTCCATCCCGGTCGAGGACTCCATCTTCTTCCTCCTCAGAGGAGGAAACGATCCTGGAGGAGATCCGCAGGCGTCTGCAACCCGGGGGTGTCACCATCGGCATCCCTAGGGGGGTCCGGTCTCCTCTGGTTGCTCCCGCTGTGCCTCTTCTTTCTCTTCCTGCTCCGCCTCTTCTTCCCGCCGGTCCCTCCGGTCATGCTTCCACCATGACCGAAGGCGATCTTTCTTTGCTCCGGGAGGCCTATGGTATCCCGGGATCAATTCATCTATTTGTTCCGCGGCCCGGGGAGCACGTCACCATGAGTGGCCCGGCCGCATAGCCTTCTACGAAGACTTCTTCCTTGGGGGTCTTCGATTTCCTCTGCACCCCTTCTTCCTCTCTTTTCTCAGCCATTTCCGGCTTGTTCCGGCCCAGTTGGCTCCCAATGCCATCCGGGTCATCTTCTCCTTCATAGTCTTCTGTCACTTTCATGGGTTCGTTGCCCGTTTCTCCCTCTTCAGGGCCATGTTTACCCTGAAGAAGTACTCCACCGATGACGGCTGGTGGTATATTTCGCCCCGGCCCAGGTGTCTCCGGTTCGACCTCCCTTCTTCTATCAAGGGCTGGAAGAGCCGGTTTTTCTTCGTCTTGGTCGAAGATGTCGACTGGGCCTGGAGTGAACCGGACCGGTCTCCGAACCGGAACTCCCAGGTTGAGTCGGCGGACCAGGAGGCCTACTCCCTACTCCTGAGTGACGTGGTCCCGGTGCTCGAGGTTCTGATTTCGGAGTAGAATCTTTTTGAGGCCGGGATCAGTCCCATCCGTGAGTCGGGTGAGATTCGGTCCTCCTTTGACTTCTGCACTCTTTTTCTTCATGACCAAGTTGGCTGACCTTCTATTCTTTTGCATTGCAGGTATGAAGTTCTCACTGGAGAGCCTTCTGGAGGGCGCGGCCCAGAGAGACATCCCGGAGGTAGACAAGCCCGCGGCCAAGAGGGCTCGTACTGAAGCGGGCCGGGAGATTACGTCGGCGACCGTGCCCAGCCCAGTGGCCACTGCTCCCCCGCCCAGGTTGCCTCGGGGCGGGGCCGTTGATGCCTCGGCTGCCAGACCTGGTGGCGCTGCCATCGAGGGGGCTCCACCGCCCGAGGCTCCATCCAGCGTCGGTCCCATCGTCGCCGCGGCTCCGACGGCGCAGCCCGTGGCCTCTATCGGCCTGTCGATTGTGACCCCAGCTGAAGGGACAGCCACCGTAGCTGACCTGACAGCTCCGCCACCGGTGATCACCCACCGGTGTTCAGTCATCCACGACAAGGGGCTCGCGGAGAAGGTCATGGAGTACGCCTCCACAGCCCGGGACCGTCGAGCTCGGGGCGGCCGGGACTATGCAGACGCCTTGCTCGGGATCCTCCCGCAGCTCTTCACGGTAAGCCCGAGCTCATTCTTCTCTGTCTTTCATGATTTTAGTGGCCTTTTCTCCTAACCCGGTTGCTCTATTTGTGCAGATTGGAAATGACGTTCTCCTACTGAGGAACTTCCTCGTAGGGAACGTGAAGAGGGACGCCGAGAAGGAGAAGAAGCTCGGCAAGCTCACAGCCGACGTTAAGGACCTCATGGAAAAGGGGGTCGAGCTGCGAGCCAGCAACCAAGCCCTCCAGACCGACCTGGCGCGCTCCGAGGGGTGGAGCAAGGAGCTGGAGGCTTCTTTGTCGGAGGAGAGGCTCTCCCACCAGCGTCGCATGGAGGAGGACGCGGCAGAGAGGGCTCGTCTTCAGGCCCACTCCCAGTGGCTGGAGTGCCAACTGGAGGAGGCTCGGCGAGACGCGAACGCGGCGAAGGATAGGAGTGCGTACATCAACGGACTCCTGGAGGCCGCGAAGCGAGAGGCGCAGGAGGCCATCCCAAAGTTCCGGGCTTCCGACGAGTACACATCGGAGGTCCGGAAGGCCGCCGTGGACTCCTTCCTGAAGGGGTTCCGGATGTGCCGGGAGAAAGTAGGGGCCTTCTTCCCCGAGCTCGATCTCAGCGGGGTGGTGCTCGAAGGTAGGAGGCAAGGAGCCAAGAGCAGAGCCTCCGGTGTGGCCGACGCCACTCCTGCGGCCCCGTCGACCAGCGAAGCCGTGGCTCTGGAGCAGCCTCAAGAGCCGGCCGCCGCAGAAGGCGAGGATGCAGAGCTCGCGACCCCGGCAGAGGGCTCCGACCCTGCACCAAACTGAGCCACCGTCTTCTCGCCCTGCTCCGTTGTCGCAGTTGTATTTCTTTTTCTTCTTCTTCTTTTTTTTTGGGACTCCCGGCCTGTCGGGATTCTCGGCTTGCACTTTTGCTCAGATTAATGAAGACACTGTTTGACCAAGCCTCGAGTTCATCTTCTTCTCCACTCCCCCATCTACCTTTTTCTCCTTTTTTTTTTTTTTTTTTTTGAGATGTTGATGTGGAGTGCTGAAATTGATGTGGAGTGCTGAAACGATCGTAGGCCTGGTCCCTTCCTTTGCTCAAATCGAAGGTTGGGACATCCCGGACCGCGCGGCGTCAGAGTAGGCCTTGAGCGGGTCCGTCTTTGGGATCGCCTTCATACTCGCGTGGGCGACATGGTTTCTGCCCCGCCTTCTAGGCCGAAGCCCGGGACCTCCGGACTGAACCCCGGGGCCGCAGACTTTCTCAAGCCTTGTGCGGCTTGCCGAGCTGCTCTCCAGGCTTGCGTGGGCGAACTGGGTTCTGCGCCACCTTCCAGGCCGAAGCCCAGGATCTCCGGACTGAACCCCGGGGCCGCAGGATCCCTCAAGCCTTGCGCAGCTTGCCGAGCTGTTCTCCGGGCTTGCATGGCCGAACTGGGTTCTGTGCCACCTTCCAGGCTGAAGCCCAGGATCTCCGGACTGAACCCCGGGGCCGCAGGCTTCCTCAAGCCTTGCGCGGCTTGTCGAGCTATTCTCTGGGCTTGCATGGCCGAACTGGGTTCTGCGCCACCTTCCAGGCCGAAGCCCAGGATCTCCAGACTGAACCCCGGGGCCGCAGGCTTCCTCAAGCCTTGCGCGGCTTGCCGAGTTGTTCTCCGGGCTTGCGTGGCCGAACTGGGTTCTGCGCCACCTTCCAGGCCGAAGCCCAGGATCTCCGGACTGAACCCCGGGGCCGCAGGCTTCCTCAAGCCTTGCACGGCTTGCCGAGCTGTTCTCCGGGCTTGCATGGCCGAACTGGGTTCTGCACCACCTTCCAGGCTGAAGCCCAGGATCTCCAGACTGAACCCTGGGGCCGCAGGCTTCCTCAAGCCTTGCGCGGCTTGCCGAGCTATTCTCCGGGCTTGCGTGGGCGAACTGGGTTCTGTCCCACCTTCCAGGTCGAAGCCCAGGATCTCCCGATTCCTTCGGGCGTCGGCCATGATCGGTCATGCCGAGCCCAGGGCCATGCGCCGGTTTTCCTTCAAAGTGAGAAGAGAGCGTTTGAAGCGGGGGAACTTTATTACGGGAGTAGGGAACCTTACATCACCGATAATACATCCTTAGGTTTGAGGCATTCCACATCCGGGGGAACCTGGCACCTCCCAACTCCTCCAGGTAGTATGCGCCATGAGGGAGGGCTTCTGCCACCCGGTATGGGCCCTCCCAGTTGGGCGAGAGCTTGCCGCATTCCCGTGGCTGGGAAGCTTCAGCGCGCCGGAGGACCAAATCTCCGGGACGAAAAACCTTCGGCCGCACTCGGGAGTTGTAATACTTGGCCACACGCTGCCTATACGCCGCCATTCGAACTCGGGCCTTGTCCTCGTTTCCTCGAGAAGGTCAAGGTTGAGCATCATCCTGGCTGGGTTTTCTGTCTCGTCATATTGCTCCACACGCAGCGTGGGTAGGCTGAGCTCGATCGGGATGACCGCCTCGGCTCCGAAGACGAGGTTGAACGGGGTCTCGTCGGTAGCTGTCCTCGGGGTGGTGTGGTATGCCCAGAGGACGCTGGGGAGCTCGTCGGCCCACCTGCCCTTGGCCTGGTCCAGCCGCGTGCGGAGGCCCTAAAGAATGGTCCTATTCGTGACTTCGGCCTCCCCATTGGTCTGGGGATGCGCCACCAAGGTGAAGCGATGCCTGATGCCGAGGTCGCTGCAGAACTCTTCGAACTCCCGGCAGTCGAACTGGCGCCCGTTGTTAGTAACCACGGTGTGGGTGAGGCCGAAGCGGCAAACGATCGACTTCCAAAAGAACTTGGCGACGTTTGCCTCGGTGATCCTCGCCAAGGGTTTGGCCTCGACCCACTTCGTGAAGTAGTCGATGGCCACTATCAAGAACTTCCACTGTCCAGACGCCGGCGGGAATGGGCCCAGGAGGTCCATCCCCCACTGGGCGAACGGCCAGGGAGCTGAGAGCTGGGAGATTGGGTTGGAGGGCTGCCGTTGCACCGTGGCGTGATGCTGGCACCGGTCGCACTTCTTCACGAAGTCAGCGGCGTCTTCCTTCATTGTCTCCCAGAAGTAGCCCTGATGGAGGGCCTTGTACGCCAATGCCCTGCCCCCCACGTGGTTCCCGCAGATGCCTTCGTGAATCTCCTGGAGCACAAGCTTGGCTTCCGTGGGTCCTACGCACTTGAGGAGGGGGTAGGAGTAGGATCTTCGATACAACTGCCCGTCCATCAGGATGAACCGCACGGCTTTCTTTCTGATAAGGCGAGCCACCTCGCGGTCCTCCGGCAGGGTGCCACTGGTGATGTATTCGGCGTACTTGTCCATCCAGCTGGGTTCATGGCTGGCCTGATGGACCTCCGCTGGTGCCTCGAGGCTTGGGATCTCAAGGCGCTCCACGTGAGCGCGGCCCAGCATCGAGTCCGGCAGGGTCGCCAGTCGAGAGAGAGTGTCCGCGCGGGCGTTCTCCCTGCGGGGGATGTGGAAGATGTTGAAGCGCCGGAATCTAGATGCGCCCGCCTTGACGAGCTCCATGTATTTCGCCATTTGGGGGTCATGTGCGGCATACTCCCCGGAGACCTGTCCCGCCACGAGCTGGGAATCAGTGAAAGCTTTGAGGTTGGTTACGCCCAGCTCGCGGGAGACTCTCAGTCCGGCAAGAAGTGCTTCGTACTCCGCCTGGTTATTTGTCGCGGGGAATTGGAAACGGAGTGCGCATTCGACGACGACCCCATCGCTGTTGGCAAGGATGAGCCCAGCCCCGCTCCCACCGGAGTTTGAGGCTCCGTCCACATGGAGGATCCAGGCATCCTCTCCGGGCTCATCGGTGCCTATCTCCATCAGCTGGCCTGAGGGGCCTTCCTCGGGCTCCTTGCCCAAGCCTGCACATTCGACCAAGAAGTAGGCCAGCACCTGTGCCTTCATGGCCGACCTTGGCCTGTATGTAATGTCGAACTCGCTGAGCTTCAGTGCCCACTTTGCCAATCGTCCCGAAGTATCGGGTCAGCTGAGCACCGCTTTCAGCGGTTGATCCGTCAGGACAGCGATGGGGTGCGCTTGGAAATAGGGCCTGAGATGCTGGGCAGACACTATTAGCGCAAAAACGAGTTTCTCGGGCCGAGAATACCTGAGCTCCGCGTCACGGAGAAGCTTGCTGGTATAGTACACCGGCCGCTGGACTCCCTGGCCATCGGTCCGAACCAAGATCGAGCTGACGGCTTTCAGGGTGACCGCTAGGTAGAGGATAAGCTCCTCCCCCTCCTCGGGCCTGGACAGCAACGGTGGCGACGCAAGCGTCTTCTTCAGCTCCTCGAAGGCCTTCTGGCATTCCTCGATCCAAGCGAAGTCGTTCATCTTTCTCAGCACCTTGAAGAAGGGACGGCAGCGGTCAGCCGACCTGGAGATAAAGCGGCTGAGGGCTGCAACTGAGTTGCTGCACTTGTTGGAGGCGGGCTGCTTCATGTCCAGGATGGCCTGGACCTTTTCCAGGTTGGCCTCAATTCCTCTTTGGGTCACCATAAATCCTAGAATTTCTCGGAGGAGATGCCAAAGGTCCACTTCACCGGGTTTAGCTTCATCTGATGACGTCGGAGGTTGCCGAACGTCTCCGCCAAGTCAGCCACGTGTTCGAATCGGGTTTGCTCATTACCAGCATGTCATCCACGTACACCTGCATGTTGCGGCCGATCTGGTCTTTGAAAATTCTATTGACCAGGCGCTGGTACGTTGCCCCCGTTCTTGAGGAATGGCATCATCCTGTAGCAAAAAGTTTCGCGGTCAGTTATGAAGGCGGTATGCTCTTCGTCCTCTGGGCTCATTCGGATCTGGTTGTATCCGGAGAAGGCGTCCATGAATGACAGGAGGCGATGTCCCGAGGTGGTGTCGACCAGCTGGTCGATCTTTGGAAGAGGGAAGTTGTCCTTTGGGCAAGCTCGGTTGAGGTTGGTGTAGTCCACACAGATCCTCCACTTACCACTACTCTTTCTCACCATAACCACGTTTGCCAGCCAGCTGGGATACTGGACCTCCCGCACAAAATCGGCGGCGAGGAGCTTCTCCACTTCCTCGTTGATCGCCTTCTGCCTTTCTATGGCAAAGCTCCTCTTCTTCTGGCGGATCGGGCGGCAACTTGGGTCCACGTTTAGCCTGTGCGTGATGACCTCGGGCGGGATGCCCGGCATGTCGGCTGCTGACCAGGCGAACACGTCAGCGTTCGCATGGAGGAACTCCAGCAGGCGGGTCCGTTCTTCTTCAGGGAGCTGGGCCCCGACTTGCACCGTCTTCAGCGGATCCGAACCGAGGGGAAAAGTCAGCAGGCGCTCTACGGGCCCTCCCCTGGGTTCCTTCTCTCTTAGGTCGAGGTCGTCGATATCGGGGGCGAGCTCCACACCCCGGGCGCTCGGGACCGTCTGGAGGCAGAGCGGGACTGGCTGGGTCGTCCCCTTCATCTCCCGAGCCCGGAAGGCGTGGGGAACTGTACCAACAACCTTCTCGTGGAGATCGTGGCGTCCAGTTGGTTGAGCCCGGGACGCCCGAGAATGGTGTTGTAAGGCGAAGGGAGTATGACGACGGTAAATGTTATTAGGACGGTCGTCTGCCGGGGTGGGGATCCGGCAGTGACCGGGAGAGTGATCTCCCCTTCGACCCCCACGGAGTCCCCTGTAAAACCTACCAGGGGGTGTGCACCGGTCTCAGCTGATCGTGGGACAAGTTCATCCGAGAGAAAGCGTCGTAAAAAAGTACGTCAGCCGAGCTTCCACTATCCACCATGATTCGATGTACAGGATGCTTCACGATGGTCATCTCGACCACCACGGCATCGTTGTTTACATTATCATTACCCTTCCCCTCCTCGGGAGGGATTACATTCTCCGGGTTCCCGACTTCCCGGGCTCTCTTCGCCGCTCGACCGACCCCGCGTGAGATCATGCCCACGGGCTTCTCCGTTGGGCGGTTATCGATTGCAGGGACGGGCGGTAAGGTCACGAGCGGCTGCCCCTCCGAGGGGGCCTCGTTCCTGACGAACTTCCTGAGGTAGCCCCTCCTAATCAGCTCCTCGATCTCCCGCTTCAGGTTGCGACACTCCTCCGTGTCGTGACCGTGCTCGCGGTGGAACTGGCAGTACTTCGATTTGTCCCGGGTGGCTCTCGGATTTCGAGGAGGAGGTCGGCGGAGGTAGTGCTCGCCCTCGATTTCCATGAGGATCTTGGTCCGAGGTGCGAGGAGAGGGGTGAACCTCCGCTCGGGAGTGGCCTCGCCCCTCGGCCTTGGATTCGGGCGAGGGTCGGCAGATGGCCCGGGCTTCCAAGCCCCCGGGGTATCTCTCGGGGGCGGCCTCTTCAGAGTCTTCCATCCAACTCTCACGGGTGCGGTCGGCCTCCTCCGCTCGGATGTACTTGTGGGCGCGGAGGAGGAGCTCGGAGTACGTCCTGGGCGGCTTCTTGTCCAGGGAGTAGGTAAGCGGGATGTCTTGAGCCCGCGCTTCAAAGCCAACATGGCGACGGGCTCGTCCAGGCTGTAGATTTCCAGGGCTGCGGTCTTGAACCGGGTGATGTAGTCCCGGAGCAGCTCCTGGTCCTGCTGGCGGATGGAGAAGAGGCTGTCCACCTCTCTCGGCACCTTTCGACAAGCATCGAAGTGCGCCACGAACTTTCCTTCCAGCTGATGGAAGGAGCAAATGGATCCGGGCTCGAGGCGGGTGAACCAGACTCGAGTGGCCTTCCGAAGGGTGGCCGGGAAGGCGATGCACAGAAGAGCGTCGGTGGCCCCCTGGACCCTCATAAGAGCTTTGTAGCTCTCCAGATGGTCCAGAGGGTCGGTGGTCCCATCGTAGGGATCCACCTGCGGCATGCGGAACCGTTTTGGGATCGGCTCCGCCTGGATTTCTTCAGAGAAAGGGGGACGGGAGTCGTAGCCCGCCGGGTCCGCCGACGAGTTCTGCAGGTCGACGAATCGGCGGGCGAACTCCGCTAGCTTGCGCTCATGCTCCTCCAGGCGCCTCTCGGCCTGGCGCCTGATGGCTTCGTCGGTGGAGTCTTCCACCGAGGCTACGGGTGAAGGGGGCGCCGATCGGTCTCGGCGCGAAGTCAGGCCTTGGCATCGCTTGCTGCGATGCGCCATTTCAGCCTCGTCGGCCGGGGATCGGCTCTCGTGATCCTCCGAACCGGAGTAGTTTCTTTTTGCGGGAGCTTGGTGGCTCCCACGGGGGTTGGAGACGGCCCTCGGATGGGATGGCCTGCCCTGAATGGAGCGCAGGCTCCCATGCTGCCCCGCGGCTCAGGCCGCGGGGGTCCCTGGCTGCGGCTGCGTGGCCAGGGACCGCTGCTGATGCTGAAGCAGCCGGACCGCCGAGGTCAAGGTCTGCAGCTGTTGGATGACGGCCGCAAGGGGTCCGTCCGTTGAGGTAGGCTGTGGTGGAAGAGGAGGGGGAGCTGGAAGCTCCCTCTCCGGGCTGTGGGCCCCTGGAGGGGAGTGAACCTCTCCCACATGGCTGGTGGACACCTCGCGGCCACGAGTGACCACCATTGTCAGAGAGCGCGACACCTGCAGAAAGCTGGCTCCCGCTAGGGTTTGGTGTCCTGCCCCCCTACCTGGCGCGCCAATCTGTTGCCGCTCTCGTCGCCGTGCCCGCGCCTCGGATCCGTGGATCCTCCCTGACCGCCTGGCGAGGGAGCCTCCCTGGCTGTGGCGAACCTGCAAGAAGGGGTTAGAAGACCCTGACCGGGGATCCCGGCGAGGGAGCTCCGACGGTCAAGTCAGTAGACGATGAGAAGGAACAGATTCTCCAAGACGGACCCCCTAAGGGGTTCCAGACTTAGAGAATTTACTAGTAAGAAAGGTGCTCTGGGGACCAGAAATTCGGCCGGGCCTCCTTGCCGAGCTCATGCCAAGCGATCCCCTCTCGAGACCTCGGATCTCACTCTCGGAGCGAGGCTTTTTGCCGCTGCTTCTTCCTTGTCCCCAGGCTTGTCCGCTTACCTTGTCGTCCCCAGCTTCCTTCCTTTTATCTCCTCCCGCCGTTCGCCTGTCTTCTTCTCCTGGGAGGCTCCCCTCCCCCGTCCCTTTCTCTTTCCCCTTTTTGGTGAGGAGGTCCAGGCGGCTTTCCGACCTCGTCCGCCGAGCCCAACAGGGAAAAGGCAAAGACAGAAAGGGGGGGGGCGCTGGTAAGGTGGCCGGTCAGACCTCGGGCCCAGTGAGAGCGCTCTCTTTCCCAAGTGTGGGTGCTATCCATTTATGGGACCTGTTTTGTCAGAATCGCGCCTCTCGGCTGCGGGACCTGTCAGGCCGATGCAAATGGTGTTTCGCGTGCCGCCACCATCCGTACGGGGCACCGTCTGTGATGCGTACGGCCCGAGGGATGACCTCGGGGCCTGCGCCTCCTTCCCTGGGACCTTCTCCGTATGGGCGGCCTGACCTCGACCGAGGCGGACCCATCCCCGGGGGCCACCTGTCGGAGGAGCGAAGGATCGGCCGACCTCGGCCTAGGTGGACCCCTCCTAGGTGGACACCTGGCGAGGTGGCAGGAGGTCGCCTGGCTTCGGCCGAGGTGGGCCCGTCTCCAGGGGCCACTTGGCGAAGGAGCAAAGGACCGGCCGACCTCAGCCTAGGTGGACCCCTCCTGGGTGGACACCTGGCGAGGTGGCAGGAGGTCGCCTGGCTTCGACCGAGGTGGGCCCGTCTCCGGGGGCCACCTGGCGAAGGAGCGAGGGATCGGCCGACCTCGGCCTAGGTGGACCCCTCCTGGGTGGACACCTGGCGAGGTGGCAGGAGGTCGCCTGGCTTCGGCCCAGGTGGGCCCGTCTCCGGGGGCCACCTGGCGAAGGAGCGAAGGATCGGCCGACCTCGGCCTAGGTGGACCCCTCCTGGGTGGACACCTGGCGAGGTGGCAGGAGGTCGCCTGGCTTCGGCCGAGGTGGGCCCGTCTTCGGGGGCCACCTGGCGAAGGAGCAAAGGATCGGCCGACCTCGGCCTAGGCGGACCCCTCCTGGGTGGGTGCCAAGCGAGGTGGTAGAGGAGCCCCGAACCGAGCTTGACTTCGGCGAGAGCAGTTTGTCTTAGGAAGTCGTCTGGCGGAGTAGCCTTGCCGAGCTCGGCCTTGGCAATGTGGCGCTGACTCGGCCGGAGAAACCTCCACGTGGCTCGATCATATTTGACGGTATCTGAGCCCGGCCATGTCATCGTTACGGCCGTAACACTCAGTATGTAGCTCAGTGATTACTATGTCAACAAGTAAAGGATAAACATTTGAGACTTGCAAGACCTTTGCAATCTCTTTCTTTTACTTAGAGAAAGTGGAAATGTATAACCATCGACTTCGTGATGGATCTACCAAGAACCCCTAAAGGTAACAATGTTGTATAGGTGATTCATAGAGGTTGGACATCCTGTGCAGTTACAAAGTGACATGGAGAGCCCTTATTACATGCCATCAACAGTGATGATCATTGACCTATAATCAGGTATGAAATTAGATTTAATTTTATTCGTAATTAGATCTATATCACACATCAGATAGATCGATGCATATTGATTTTATTTTCTATACTACATATCATATTATGATCTTATCTAGAATTTATTAGAATTATTCTAAATATATATTTTTTTATAAAATAATTTTAAAATAGATTTACTTTCGCTGTAAATTTATAAAAAAATTATGTATGAAATCTTAGGTGTTTTCCAGTGATGCTATCAGAGTGATAGGTTTTCATAACATGATATAGATATAGAACCTTATATGTTAGATGTAATCTTAATCTAAGTAACTACTTTGGATTAGGTTGATTATCATGGCCATCCGATTATAAGAAAAAAGTAAGATTTAAAAGCCCTCTCTTTTCATTCAATGGGATCTCCTATAGCATGTAGGGGTGCCATTTGTAATGATATCCCATGAATAAGTGAGATGAAAAAAAATTATTGAAATTATTTTAACAATTAGATCTATTTTTTAGTGATTTAATCTTTATTAATTTACTATTTGTAATCTAAAATTAATATATTAGAATTTATTTTTATGTTTAGAATATGAAATATAAAATTAATTTTAGCATAGGACTGCATTGTATAGTTGAAATCTAAAAGTATTTAATATATATGTGATGCATATAAATTATTTAGATCTAAAATTTAACAAAATTAATCTTGATTAATTACTAAATTAAGAGGTCTAAGATTAAATTTAGAATTATGAATTAAAGATCTAATTATATTTCATAAATTATGGACTTTGGGTTAGCTTGAATCATGCCAATAATCGAGTTAGAATTTAAATAATATGGACCTAATAGATAATTGGATTTAATCTAAGCAAAAGTTGATTAGGATTAAATCAAGTTTTTCTATAGATCAAATCTATAGTGATAATTTGATCAAGTTCATGTTATAATAAATGGACCTGATTATGGCTCAACGGTTAGACCCGAGTCCTTAGGCTAGTCTAATTAAATCTGATGAACCAATTAGTATCTAAGTATGGTATTTTGATCATGATCATTAATTGGGGCTACCTCTTACCTGGCCAGCTTGTTTGGTATCTAAGGAAAGAGGTAAATGGAGGAACCCTTCTATTGATCCCACTTTCCTAGCCAATGTAATCAATCAAAATTTGATTAGATAGCTCATCGATTCGAGTTAACCCATGATAGTAAGGAAAATCAATTTAACTGATCTAGGTGCCTTGGACTAATATGATTCGATTCTTGTCACTTGATAAAGTCAATGGGAAGATTATTGATTAGTCCATGTCGTCTTTTCTTTTCTCTAATTAAATTCTCTAAAATTATTAGGTCCCTTAAGTAACAAAATCATAGAGATAATTAAGTCATGCCTCTCATTAAGAGAGTAATAATGAATCCAATAGTTAAGATGATCATTGGATGTCTAAAGACCTAGTGCTCATCTGGCTATTAAAATTATTATTTATATTATGATGGCTTAGTCCTTCTTTCTAAAGATGATCAGGTTGGCCAGCCAAAGTTGGGCTTGGGCATCATTAGCTATAAGCACTCAATCCTGTCATATTAATGGTTAAACCTAACTAGGACTTCCAGTGGTAGCTTAAAGGCTTGCTGATTAATTCCTGGGATAAAATTATTACCAAAAACTTTTTTAAAGAAATAATTAGTTAAGAACCTATATTTAAATGCACATGGATGAGCCAGCTAAAGTTGGGCTTATGTGTAGTCTATTGAATTCCGATATCTGCTAAGAAATTAGTGCACTTCCTCGAATTGAAGGTAAAGGCTACCAATTTGATCAAAAATAATGGAAGAACCTTTAGATTAAAGTCCAAGTAATTTAGGATTAAGTGATTCGTATACTAATTTGGTATTGTTCTCCTTTCAAATTAATATGGCCACCATTTTGTCACTCTATTCATTGCTAGACAATGAAAAATTAATAGGATTTAATTTTGATAGCTGGTATCAAAAACTAAAAATAATCCTAGAGCATGAATGGATTCTGTACATGCTAATAGATCCAACACTTGAGGAGCCTACTTAGAATGCTCATGGTGCGATCCGAGACACTTATCAAAATTGGCTTAGTGATTGAATCACGGTATGTTGTATTATGCGAGCATCCATCAATGATGAATTCAATCACAAGTTTAAGGATGCTTAGCCGGAGGATGTACTTCAAGTATTGAAAGAATCCTTCAGTACTTCCAACGAAATTAAAACATACAAAATGTCCTATACAATTTTCAAGACAAAGATTAGGGAAGGGGCCTCGGTCACTGATCATGTATTATATATGATTGAACTGATTGAGTGCTTAGGCAAACTTGGATTTTTCCTACATAAACAGCTGGGGAAGGATGCAATCCTTAATTCTTTGTCGAAATCCTACATTGAATTCCTTAATCATTATAGAAGGATAAGGCCTATAGTAAACTACCATGATCTGTTGGGGTTACTATAGACCTATGAGAAGAATCATTAGCTCCATAAAGGGTTGGTCAATATAGTGGGAAGATCGATAGGACGTCATCCTTTTAAAGAAGAAAAATAAGAAAAAGGTCAAAGTACTCTAGTGACAAAGCCAGGTCAGACCAAGAAGTTGAAAGTCGACCAGACTCAAGTTGAATGCTTTACTATAAGAAGCAAGGATACTGGAAGAGGAATTGTCCTCTTTACATTGCCTTGCTAGATCCGAACAAGCCAAGAAAAAAGAAGAACCAGCAAGGCATTGCTAAATAAGATACTTATATGAAACACCTTGTATTTTTTTTAATTTGTGATACTAATATTCACAATTCATTGTAGGGACTTTAGGTCAGTAGAAAATTCAAAAATGATAAGAAATTTCTGAACATTGGAGATGGAAGATCTATTATAGTTCTAGGTTTAGAAATACTTAAGCTTGTTTTTTATTCTAGTATCATTATTTTAGGTGATTATCACTATTGTCCTAGTTTTTTAATGAATGTGATCTCTATAGCTCTTTTGGTCAAAAATGATTATCATTTATCAATAAAAGATAGTTATTGTGATATTATTTTTAATGATATTCCTATAATGCATGGATAATTGAAGAATGATATTTATGTTTTGTCATAGCCTATGAATGTAATGTACACATCTAATAAATATCTTAAGATTGAAAATATGTCTGATATCTACATTTGGCATTGTAGGCTAGGTCATATTAATAAGAATAGGATGAACAATTTATCTAAAGAGGGAATCCTTGAGATCAATGATTTTGAATCATTGCCAACCTGCGAATCCTATCTTCTTGGGAAGATGACTAAGTACCTTTTACTGGAAAGGGTGAAACAGCCATTGAGGTTCTAAGTCTAATACATATTGATGTATGTGGATCTATGAACTCTTTAGTCATAGGTAGATATCACTACTTCATCATGTTTACTGATAACCTATCGAGGTATGGGTATTCTACTTAATGAGACATAGTCTGAGTCATTTGAGATGTTCAAATAATTTCATAATGAAGTAGAGAAATAAACTGACAAGTATATCAAAATCCTTCGATCTGATCGAGGAGGTAAATATCTTAACAATGAATTTATGACATAGTTAGAAGAGAATGAGATTCTTTCATAATAGACTCCTTCCAAGATATCTCAACATAATTGAGTGTCTGAAAGGAGAAATCAAACCTTGTTAGACATAGTTCAATCCATGATAGGGTTTGTGCATCTCCTATCTTCTTATGGGGGGTATGCATTAGAGTCGGCTTATTATATTCTAAATAGAGTTCCTAGCAAGTCTATAATCAAAACTCCATATGAAATATGGACAAGGCGTAAGCCAGTACTCTTATAATTTAAGATCTAAGGATGTCCAGCTTATATCAAATGTTTAAAAACAAACAAGCTTGGGCCTACATCTGATAGGTCTACATTTATAGGGTATCCAAAGGAAACTAAGGATTATTTCTTCTACCATACTAATGAACATAAAGTGTTTATTAGTAATAAGACAATCTTTTTAGAAAGAGAGTTTCTCGATGAAGGAACTAATACCTCTAAGGTTAAACTTGAAGAAGTTCAATAGGTGAAAAAATCGATACAATTAACTGAACCAACTCAATCAATTCTAGAGCCTATTATGGAGGCAACCTTAAGGAAATCTGATAGGATACCACATCAATTAGACAAATACTATGGTTTCTTAATTTGAGACAGTGATCCTATTGAACTTGGTAAAAATAACAAGGATCCGATCACCTATATGGATGTAATGCAGAGTTTTGACTCTAAAAAATGGCTTGAAGCCTTGAAATCCATAATAGAGTCCATGAGAATTAATGATATACGGACACTCGTTGACCTATGAAGGGGTAAAATCCATAGGATGTAAGTAGATTTTCAAAAGAAAAAGGGACGTAGATAGGAAGGTGGAGACCTATAATTCTCATATGATTACCAAGGGATATCGTTAGCATTATGGTATTGACTATGACAAGATATTTTTACCTGTGGCAATGCTCAAATCTATTCGATCATGTTTGTGATAGTGGCATATCTTGATTTTGAAATTTGGTAAATAGATGTGAAAACAGTTTTACTAAATGGAGAGCTAGAAGAAGAGGTGTATATGATATAGCATGAAGGATTCACATCCATAGATGAAACAAAGATGTGCAAGCTTTAAAGATTCATTTATGGATTAAAGAAAGCATCTCGAAGTTGGAACATGCATTTTGATAAGGTGATCAAAACTTATGGCTTCATTAAGAATAGAGAAGAGCACTGTATATACAAATAGGCTAATAGTTGAGTTATAGTATTTTTTATTTTGTATGTGGATGAAATTCTCTTAATCGAGAATGATATTCCTGCATTACAGGGAATGATATTCCTATATTGTAAGGAATAAAAGTATAGATATTTTTTCAATTCTCCATGAAGGACTTGGAAGAAGCATCCTACATCTTGGAGATGAAGATCAATAAGGATAGATCTAAAAGGTACTAGGGTTGATCCAGTCTAGTACATTGAGACCATGCTGAAGCGGTTCAACATGATAAATTTCTAGAAAGGCTATCTTTCAATAGGCCATGGAATTAATCTCTTAAAGAAGGAATATCCTACAAATCTCTAAGAGAGAGAGCATATGAGTAGGATTCATATGCTTCAGCAGTGGAATCTATCATGTACACTATGACATATATGAGACCAGATGTGGCATACTCACTAGGAGTAATGAATAGGTACCAATCTGATCTAGATGAAAACCATTGGAAGGTTGTAAAAACCATTCTTAAGTATTTAAGAAATACTAAGGACTAGTAACTCATTTATGAAGATTTTGACGTGAAACTAGTCAATTATACTGACTCGAGTTTTCAGTTAGACAGGGATGATAGCAAGAGTGTGCCAGGTTATATTTTTATTCTAAATGAATGAGCTATCTACTAAAAAAGTTTCAAGCAACATATATGGTTGATTCTGTATGTGAGGCAGAGTATATTACGGCATTTGATGCTGCAAAGGAAGCCATTTGGTTACGGAAGTTCATCATCAAGCTTGGAGTGGTATCCTTCATTAATGGCCCAGTTCCCTTATATTATGATAGCATAAGACCATAGCTTAAGAAAGGAACTAAAGGCTCATCAATGGACTAAGCACATTTTACGTCACTTCTACCTTATCCAATAAATAGTGGATCGAGGTGATATTGACCTTCAGATGATTAATGGAAAGGAGAACTTGGCTGAACCATTTACTAAAGCCCTTAGAATAGAAGAATTCAATGACCACAAGTGGAAGATGGGTATTCGATACTATTCTGATTGGTTCTAGTTCAAGTGGGAGTTGTTAAGAAATATATCTTATAGCCAATTATCTGGGTTGTAGATGGTTAAGCTTTTTATAATTTGTATATGAATCATTAATGAAATAAAAATTATTTTTAGCAGTTCATCTCTTTTTGCATCTTCCTTTGGACTCTTTTAAGATGAAGTCCTTAGAACTACTTCAATTCGATAAAGAAGGATTTATTGAGTTGTTTCTAAATATGTTCATGACCAAATAATGCATTGTTACCTAAGTCGATAATGTTTATCGAGAATAGGTCACAATATCCCATATGGATTGGTTGTCCTCATAATCAAGGAGTGTGGAGATATCGGTATAGCATATATGTGAGTGTAGATATATATTGCACCAAACATGCCAACTCTGTTAAGTACTTTGTTGTCAAGAGTATCTCATAAAAGGATAGGTATATATATCCCTTTAACCTGAGATCACCATTGTGACTTGCAAGTAACTCATTGTACTTGATATCCGACTACCTAGCTTTCTAATCCAGTGATGGAAGGTTACTCGGTGCAATCAAGTACTTGTTAAGTTCATAATGAGTCAAGATAGGATTTACCACTCTAAGATGTTGGTGAAAATGCTTTACTATGTTTCAATTTAGCAAGACCTTGGCCAGGACAATCCTTGTGAGGAGTCATAGGATTTAGCAGGTTGAGATATATTTGGATGTATTATTCAAAGTTGATAAATAACTCTAAAATCATTCTAAGTATTAGAGTCAAAGAGATGAATTATACGGAAACCATATGCCTGGATTTTTAAATGTTGCTTTGCAAACATTCACCTATCCAGATATCAACCACCATTGCTAGATGGTCACATCGATTAGTTCAAGAATTGGATCCTAGGCTATTGGCTTAATGCTCGAACCTATGGGATCACATACATAAGAAGTTTTTGATTGATCATGATGGCTGATTAACGATTAAGAATCATTTAGTAACAAAATTATAAATATGATGAATAATTAACCCTGCATAAATATTATAAATTAATAATTATTTAATTATTAATTAATTATAAAGGATTAATTAATAATTTGATTTCTAATTGGCTCAATTTGATTGAAAAAATAGGTTTAGATCAACTCTAATTGAATCTGGTTTAATTGGGTTTCACCCGATTAGGTTATTTGATGACCTAATTACTAATAATTTTTAATTATGGTTTAATTTAAACTTGGGCTCAATTAATTTAATTTAGATTTAATTAAGCCTAATTGGGATCTAATTATATTTAGTCCAAGTTGGTTAAATTAGTTATAACCAAATAGTTTTGATTCTTATCTAATTTTAGTCAAAACTTGGTCAAACCCTAACCCAGTCCAACTTATTTTCTTTCCTAAAAATTTTTCATGTCTTCCTAGAGTTTTTTTGAATTCTCCATGGAAAAATCAGTTTTTCCATCCTCCCTTTTTTATTTAGATTAGGATTGGTTTCAATTGAATTTAGATTTATTTAAATTTAATTGAAGGAGTTCTATTGGAAATAGAACACCTAGTCCTAGTCAAATAGCATCACCTTATCCTAATCTAATCCCTCCTCTAATCAATGAAGTTTTACTTTAGTTTTTTGTTATATATGCAACATTAAGAGACCAATTACTGGATAAATCTTGAAGTGAAATTACCAAGAAAATAAGAGAAAAGGGGGGCATGAATTTTAGATGGGCATGAGAGATCCGTTTGGGAGTAAGGGTTGAAGGAACAGTGAAAATAAGAGAAAAATAGTAGAATATGATTTTTTTTTTTCTTTCTTTTTGATTTAGACCTCTTCATTCTCTTCTTGAATTTCTTAGAAGGCTCAAGAAAATCTAAGAAATAAATTATTTTCAACTATCTAATGGCCTTCGTGCCGATCTAGCAGTTCGAAAAGGTTGATCGCATCAAGATTTTATGTGGACAATTTATAGAGGCCGGACTTTTTGTATAGCTGCAAAGTGACATGGAGAGCCCTTATCACATGCTATCGATAGTGGTGATCATCAACACGTAATCAAGTATGAAATTAGATTTCATATTATTTGTAATTTAGATCTACAGCATACTTCCAGTAGATCGATACATTCTGATTTTATTTTCTATACTGTATATCATATTATGATCTTGCTTAGAATTTATTAGAATCATTTTAAATACATATTTTCTATTTAAAATAGTTTTAAAATAGATTCACTTCTTCTGTAAATTTATAAAAAAAGAACATGCATGAAACCTAGGTGTTTTCCAGCACTTAGCCCTCGCTAAAATCTAATAAACCAAATATCAAGGTTGCAGCACCATTCTCTAGCAGACTTAAGCCTAACTGAAATCCAGTCCAATTAGATAAGATCTTAGAGATCTTCAATAAGTTAAGGTAAACATTTCTTTATTGGATATAATTCAACGGGTCCCGGCTTATGCTAGATTTTTTAAGGACCTGTGTACTAAAAAGAAGACCACTAATGTACCTAAAAAAGCCTTTCTGGCAGCTAGTGTGAGTTCATACATATCAAATCATATCCCAATAAAATACACGAATCCAGGGTCACCCACTATTTCTTGTATTGTAGGTAACACCCTCATCAAAAAGGCTCTATTAGACTTAGGGGCGAGTGTCAATATATTATTGTATTTGGTATACAAGCAATTAGGATTGGCAGAGCTAAAGCCCACAAGAATGATCTTATAATTAGTAGATCGATCTTTAAAAGTGCCAAGGAGAATAGTAGAAGATGTGCTAATTAAAGTTAGTGATTTTATTTACCTAGTAGATTTTATAATTTTAGAAACTGAATCGATAACAAATCCAAAAGTCACATCCCTGTCATATTAGGTAGACCATTTCTAGCCACAACCAATGTACAAATCAACTATCAAAATGGATTAATAAAACTTTCCTTTGACATTAATAAATTTGAATATCTTTAAGTTGACTAATACAAGTCGAACAAGTACTTGAACTATATTCAGGATAATGTTTATAATCTCATTAACCTCAATGATGAAGAGGTTCAACTTGGAACTCTGGATGAACCAAAATGGTGAACAGGTTAATGGAGTCACTTCAATGAGTGTGAACTCAAGATGGGAGCCTTCAGTTGAACCACTTGAGATAATGGTCGTACCATTATCCAAACCATTAGTAGAGGAAGCACCTAAGTTACAACTAAAACCATCAATGGAGGAAGCACCTTCAAATATGCATGCCTAGATCCTTCAAAAACCTTACCAGTAATTATTTCAGCAAACCTAGACCCCACATAAGAGGGAAAATTGTTAAGCATCCTTAAAGAAAATTAAGAAGCCTTAGGATGGACCATAGCTGATATAAAGAGGATCAGCCCTCAATTGTTCAATATAGGATTCACCTAGGGGAGGAAGCTAAGCTTACAAAAGACTCCCAAAGGAGATTCAACCCAGCTATAAAAGAAATAGTAAAGAAGAAAATTATAAAACTCTTGGATAATGGTATAATTTATCCAATTTCAATGATTCTTGGATAAGTCCTGTACAAGTGGTATCCAAGAAGTTAGGAGTTATTGTAATCCAAAATGACAATAACGAGTTGGTCCCAACTAGAATTCAAATTGAATGGAGGGTTTGCATAAATTATAGAAAACTAAATGCAGCACTCAAAAGGACCATTTCCCTCTATACTTTGTAGATCAAATATTAGAACGATTAATTGAACATGATTTTTACTATTTTCTAGAGGATACTTCGGTTATAATTAGATCCTTAGTAGCTCCAGAAGACCAAAAGAAGACTACCTTTACCTATCCATATAGAACCTTCATCTACAGACGCATGATCTTTGGCTTATGCAATGCACCATCCACTTTTTAAAGGTGCATGATTAGCATTTTCTCAGATATGGTTAAATGGTTTCTTGAGATTTTCATGGATGACTTTTCTATCCTTAGGTCTACCTTTTCTGAATGCTTATATTATCTTAGATTGGTCGTAAAAAGATGTAAGGAAAAGAATCTAATACTAAATTGGAAAAAGTGCCAATCATGATGAAGAAGACATAATTCTGGGCTATGTGATTTCACAAGGGGCATAGAAGTAGATAAAGCCAAGATAGATTTAATTATGAATTTACCCCCATCTAAATTAATTAAGGAAATTCAATCATTTTTGGATATGCTAGATTTTATAGAAGATTTATCAAGAATTTTAGCAAAGTGGCTCGACCATTAACTAACCTATTAGCCAAAGAAGTCAAATTTGACTTTATACTTGAATGTCTTAAGTCCTGTGAATATTTAAAGAAAGAGCTAATCTCAGCTCCAATTATTCAACCACCTATATGGACTCAACCTTTTGAGCTCATTTGTAACATATATGATCATGCCATAGGAGTTATCTTAGGTCAAAGAATTGATAAGCTACCTCGAATAATTACTATACTAGCAAGATCTTAAATGATGCACAGCTCAACTACTCAACTACGTAGCAGGGGAAGAATAATGGCGGGGACAGAGGGGTTCCCTGTTCTACCGTCTCTCCTTGTTTCCCTCGTTTTTCAGTAGTGGTGGTGGTGGTGGTGCTTTGCCCTCTTGATGGAGCTTGCACTTGTGTTGGTGTTGAGTTGTTGTTACCTTCCCCTTTCTGGGGGCATCGATCGTTCTTTGTAGTTGAAAAAATGGTCGTTGGATGCTTGCCTCGAGATTCTTGCTGGGCTGGCAGGCACGTGCGATGGGATTCCGTGTCATGGACGGGACATCTTTCCTAACATATGGTAGGGGAAGCTTCCATTCGCTCTGACATCTTCTCCGGTCACCCCATTCCGGGAAGCCTGGCAAAGCCTCGATCTGGGGGCCATCGCCCCAGGGGTTCGTGCTCTCTGACTGGCCCATCCTCTTGGAAATACGGGTGGACAGGCAGTTATTACGGTATGGGGGGCGTCGCTCCATAGTCCTTAGGTGGCTCGCCGGCATCGTGGGATGGCAGGGCTCGCTCCGACCCAGACGCTCTGAGCTTGCGAAGCCACCTCGACTCCAGAGGGTAGGGTACGGGCCCGGTTCAAAGGGCTCGCCCTCGGAGAGGCTCCACGTGGCAGAGGAGTGCTAAGATTGACTCCGACCACAGGGCTCAACCTCTGAGGGTCTCGCTCTGGAGGGCAGAGTGCGGGCCTGGTCCAGAGGGCTCGCGCTCGGAGAGGCTCCACGTGAAGGAGGAGTGCTGAGCTCGACTCCAACCACAGGGCTCAACCTCTGAGGGTCTCGCTCTGGAGGGCAGAGTGCGGGCCCGTTCCAGAGGGCTCATGCTCGGAGAGGCTCCACGTGATGGAGGAGTGCTGAGCTCAACTCTGACCACAGGGCTCAACCTTCGAGGGTCTCGCTCTGGAGGGCAGAGTGCGGGCCCGATCCAGAGGGCTCACGCTCGGAGAGGCTCCACGTGGTGGAGGAGTGCCGAGCTCGACTCTGACCACAGGGCTTAACCTCCTAGGGTCTCGCTCTGGAGGGCAGAGTGCGGGCCCGGTCCAAAGGGCTCGTGCTCAGAGAGGCTCCATGTGGCGGAAGAGTGCTGAGCTCGACTCCGACCATAGGGCTCAACCTCCGAGGGTCTCGCTCTAGGAGGGTAGAGTGCAGGCCCGGTTCTGAGGGCTCGTGCTCAGAGAGGCTCCACGTGGTGGAGGAGTGCTAAGCTAGACTCCGACCACAGGGCTCAACCTCCGAGGGTCTTGCTCTGGAGGGCAGAGTGCGGGCTCCGGCCTAGGCATCCCGAGCTCGCAGGCCAGACCTAGCGGAGGACGGATCTCGGCTCGCCGTCTCGAGGGAGCTTAGCTTAGCTCGGTAGAGGAGACCGAGCAGGAGAATTGACATGGCGTCTCCCCTTACATGGCGCCTGTCGGCTCCCCCACGTCAGCGATCCTGCCACATCATTTTCCCCCCACTCCCAAGGCTTGTTAGTGTGCGGCGCCCGGGCCGAAGGGAGTAATTATGGTGCTGACGTGGAAAGGCCGAGATCTAGTGCAATAATGGCCATTGTCGCTAGCGCTTCGGGAAGACGGTCCTGCGGACCAATGCGGGGGTGCCACGTGGCCACATCCGAGGAGTAGTTAATGTTGGCATAGAATTCAGAGCGGCAGGATGTTGTTTTCGTCGACGGGCAGCATGTGGCGCGGATCCATTGGCGGAGGGTCGGGTTGGTACGAATCCATCGAGTCATTTCGAAATGAAAAGAAGTTTTTTATCCCAAAACCCCTATTCTCTCAAATCCTTTGTGCCCGTTGCAGTGCTTGGACCCTTATTTCTCTGTGATCCGCTTCCGCCCTTCTCCCCTCTAAAGAACTAGGTCGGTCCTGTTCTTCTTCCTCAGGTTCTTTTCATAAGATGTCTCATCCCGGTCCTTCTGTACATGAGTCAATGTCTTCCTCCTCCGATGAGGAGTCGGAGGGGGTGCGGTTCGAGTTTAGTAGGAGACCGGCCCTTCCAGTCCGCCCCGTGTCCATTAGGGAGCCGGGGCTGCTTCTCATTCTTCTCATCTTCCTCCCCCACCCGAACCAGTTTCTGAGTCTATTCGGTCAACAGGTCTGGGTGGGATCGCCTCGATGATTTCCACCGCGAAGTTGGGGGCCATTCGGGATGTATATGGCATCCCACACTCTGTCCGGCTTCTAGTCCCTCGCCCCTAGGATAAGGTCACTTCAAGTGGTCGGGCCGGATTGCCTTCTACGAGGAGACCTTCTCAGGAGGGCTTCGCTTTCCTTTCCACCTCTTCTTCATGTCTGTGCTGAATAATTACCGCTTGATCCCCGCTCAGCTAGTCCCTAACGCCATTAGGACCATCTTCTCCTTCATTGTCCTCTGCCATGTCCACGAGTTCGTCGCTCGGTTTTCCTTGTTCAGGGCATTCTTTACCCTGAAACACCACCCGACTGAGGACCGGTGGTGGTCCTTGTCCTCTCGCCCAAAGGGTATTAGAATCGAGCTCCCCTCTTCCATCAAGGGATGGAAGAGCAGATTCTTCTTCACAGCCATCGAGGAAGTCGACTGGGCTTGGAGTGATCTGAACCAGTCCTCCAACCGAATCTTCGCGGTTGATGCAGCTGACCAAGATGACTATGAGCAGCTTCGCACAACCCGGATCCCTCCTCTCAAGGTCCTGCTGTCGGAGCAGAACCTCTTCGATGCCAGGGTCGATCCGTCGAGGGGGTCGGGTGAGTCCGACCTAAGTTTTTCTTTCCTCCACATATGTTTTCTTTCTCTTCATTTTAGGCTAACTTTTTTGGCTCCTGACCCGCGATTAATCTGTGTTAGGGATGATCTTCTCGGAGAGCAACCTGTTGTCAATTACCAAGAAGAGGCCACCCACCGGGATGGGTGACGAGCCTCCCCCGAGGTGGGCCCGAGTCGAGGGAGTATCGACGGCTGCCCCTGCCACACCAGTTGCCTCGAGGAGGAGGGAGGCCAAGGAAGCTCCTGCGCCATCCGCAACACCTGGATTGAGTCAGCGAGTGGTTCGAGGAGCTGAAGGGCGGACAAGGCCACAGGCCGAGGTCCATGTTCTGGAGCTCGAGGTGGTCGCCCGGGCTGGTGTTGCTGCCATTGCCGTGCCCTCTCGCTCCTCGAGTCCGGCGATGATCGAGGTCGAGGGGGGAGAGGCCCGTATTGGAGCTCCTCCTGCAACGGGAGCTCCGACTGCGACGGTGTCGGGTCCCTGACCGGGCCCTAGGGGTCCTGCCGCCAGGGGGATAGGCACATGCGCTCCCGAGAGAGCAGGAGGGATGAGGCAAGGCGTCGTCTCCCGTTCAAGCTGGGGTCGGAGAGCTCCCTGCTTGACAACCGTGCCCTAGCCACTCGCATGATGGACTTCTCCATCCAACCATGCGATCAGCAGGAGATGGCTGGGCTGCGGCTGGAGATGTGATTGATAGCATCTTCCCCCAGCTTTACATGGTAAGCGACTTCATTCTTTTCTTCCTCTCTTTTTTTCTTCTTTTCTTTTTTTTTTAACCAACCTTTTATATGGCGTAGGTCGGTGTCAAGGCCCTTTTCATCAGGAGCAGCTATCGAAAACTGGGAGCGAGCTGAACAGCAACAGGTGACCGAAATCGCATTGCTAAAGGCTGACCTGAAGGGGAGGGCTGACTTCGAAGGGGAGCTTGACCGATGGGTCAAGGACCTCGAGAGGCAACTCGCTGACTCTGAGGAGATTCAGGAGAGCCTCGACGAGAGCAGGGTCAGTCGAGGAGGAAGGCTGAGGAGCTTGCCGACGCCGAGCGGAGGTTGGGCGTGTTCAATGCCGAGGTGGCCCGGCAAAAGGGGATCGCCCAATCCCTTCAGGCCCGGCTGGCGGCAGAGAAGGAGAAGTCGGCTACGGCCTAAAGGGCGGCCAAGGAGGCGACCAGGTCAGCTGGGGATGCCAGGCGTGAGGTGGCCGCGGCGAAGAAAGAAGCTAAGGAGGTGGTCGTGAGGTACAGGGCCTCGGAGGAGTTCCTCGCCGAGATCCAACAAATAGCGTTGGACTCCTTCTTTAAGGGCTTCATGTACCTGCGCCGTCAGGTTAAGGGGTTCATCTCGGTTGAGGGCCGTGGCAGCCTCGGCTATCCCGGTACTTCGGACTAGGAGGCGGCTGCTAAGGAGGCCGTCGCTCATGAGTCTTCTACGCTAGCCGAGGTCGAGGCCATATCGCCGAAACCGGAGCCGCACAGCCAGAGGTCCCTGCAGACGGGAACTTCCAGCCCTGCAGCCCAGCTAAGGGTTAGCCAGAGGGTAGTCTCTTTTTATTTCTTCTACATTTTGTTTTCTTTCTGTACTTGGTTGGGCCACCCGGCATATCGGGGGCTCGTAGAATGCTTGTAACTGGAATTCAGTTAATAAATTTCGAACTTCCTTGCAACCTGCTTTCTGTTTGGCTCTCCCCTCTTTCTTTTCTCTTTCTTTCACTCCCCTTTTCTTTCCCTTCTTCTCTTTTTTTTTTGAGAAGTGGGAAGATCAGAGAAGAGGGTTTCACCTCGCCAGGGATCGAATTACGGGCTTCAGCATTGGCGAGTCGGGTGTAAGGTTGTGGTAGTTGTGAGCTGCTGGGCTCGGTAATTCCTTGGCCGGAAAGCTGGGCCCCGGTTCAAGGTGCCTGAGGTCTGGTCTCAGGTTTTGGATGCCTTAGAGCTAAGCTCGAGGCCTTCCTAGCTGGGGTGCTGGGCCTTGGTCCATGGATTGCCTGAGAATCATGCTCAGGTCTTGGCGCCTTGGAGCTAGACTCGAGGCATTGATAGGAGCTACTTGGCTCGAAGGTCCCTTGGCCAGAGATCTGAGCTCCGGTCTTAGGTTGGCATCCTGGAGCTGGGCTCGGGGACGTTGATGGGAGCTGCTTGGCTCGAAGGTCCCTTGGCCGAAGATCTGAGCTCCGGTCTTGGGTTGGCATCCTGGAGCTAGGCTCGGGGACATTGATGGGAGCTGCTTGGCTCGAAGGTCCCTTGGCCGGAGATCTGAGCTCCGGTCTTGGGTTGGTATCCTGGAGTTGGGCTCGGGGACGTTGATGGGAGCTGCTTGGCTCGAAGGTCCCTTGGCCAGAGATCTGAGCTCCGGTCTTGGGTTGGTGTTGCCCAGGTGGCTTTTTCCAAGAGGGGGGTGAATTGAAAATTATAAAATTTCTTGCAAATATGTGCACAAATAATTCCTTTTTGTGGTGGAGTATTGTGTTAATCAGAATTAGATGCGGAAGTTGAAAAGTATGTAAAGCACAACACAAACAAGTCAAGTTTATAGCGGTTCGGAGCAACCCAGCTCCTAGGTCCACTACCCAAGTTCACCACTCGAAATTTTCACTATATCCCCCAAACCGGAATACAATCGGATTATTTTACAGGCACACAATCCCAACCTCTACACTTTGATTTTTAAACCGGGCTCACCAAAGAAACCCACACTAGGTTTTCACAGGCTCACCTAGAACCTCTACACTTTGATTTTCAGTAGGCTCACCAAAGAAACCTATTTGGTTTTTACAACCGAGCTCACCAATAACCCAAGTATTCTAAGAATAGAATAAAAAAGCAACAGAAATGACAAACTAGGTTGTCTGGTGGTTGCCGATGCAGCTCGAGTGAAGCTCAATTGAATGCTCTTCAATGCACTTCAATGGCTTCCTTGCTTTCCTCAAAAGATGCTTCAAGCTTCTGATAAGAGTTAGTGAAGGCTTGAAGACTGACTTCAAAGCTCAAGTGTTCTCTCTTCTTACTTCAATAAATGTTCAATAACTCATTAGTCTCTCTAAGGATGTTCTCATACCTCATTTATAGAGACTTCAACTACTTTCCCTTGATTTTGAACGTTGTAGACTGTTGGAAAGTGACAGGTTACCGTTGGAGCACTTTTAGATTTCAAAATCAAAAAACTGGAACTAGCCATTGGAAGTGACCCCGTCATTCCAGTCGGCTTGGACATTCTTCGAGTCGGCTCGGATCAGGTTCGGGTCAGCTGGGTTGAATACCAGTCGGCTAGGTTCCATAGTTGAGAAAAAGACTCACTCTGGATGAGTCGGCTAGGCTGAAATCCAGTCGGCTCGGATCCCTGAGATTCTCAGAACATTCTCAACCAAGTTCTGGACGAGTCGGTTGGGACTTGGTGCTAGTTGGATGGGTTGGCGTGCCAGAGATCTTCTTTCTTGTGCTAGTGCCAGAGTTGGCTGGTTCCTCCATCCAGTCGGCTCGAGATTGATTATACACTCAGACCAATTCCAATTTTCCAGAACTCTCATGCCAAGCTTTGAAAGCTTCCTTAAGATCTTCTTATACCAAAATCAAGAAAAATTGAAGCTTGAAACCTAGTAGAAGCAACCCTTTATATTTGATTTCAATAGGGAATTTTTTGTTGGGTTCTTCTTTACAAGATTCTACTTACTTACAACTCAACACAAAGAAATAAAGGATGTAGGAAAAAAATATGTCAAAGTAGTCATCCTACAAAAACTTGTCAACCATTTGAAGAGTTGTTAGATAACCAAATATATGCTCCAATATTTTGTTATCATCAAAATCACTTAGGGTTCAACAATCTCCCCCTTTTTGATGATGACAAAATACTGGGCATGAAAAAATCTATTCTATTTACAAGTATAGATGTATATCATAGTAAGCATTTACACTTGTTTGTCGAATCACAATATTAACTGTATTCTTAAATGAGTATCAATGTATGCTATACAGTTATACACAAGGTCAATTTTATAAAGTGTAAGTGTGAATTAAGCAACATTAAGTATTGACAGTTAGATGTAATTAGTAGAGAGCAGAGTATGAAACATTGAAGCAAATTGAACATGTATTTCTTCCCCTTTTTATAAAATTTATAATCAATATGAAAATTTCTCCTTCTTTATCATTTATTTGAACACTTTAGCAGAAAAAGATATGCAATATTCATTAAGCTCCCCCTGTCTAATTGACTTTAGCAGTTCTATTTCAATTCATTAAATTTCTTCTTTCATGCACTTTATTGAATAATAGTTCTCCCCCTTTTTGTCATCAAATCAAAAAGGTTTAACAAATAAGCTCAGATTTTAAAGAGATTGAGAATGTATCAAGATTTGTTTGAGATAATTTCACTTTCTCAATTTAGAGAGAGAATTCTATTTAAAAAAATATAGACAGTGTTAACAGGATAAAAGAAATACACATATGTGTCCAAAAAGATATTCATTGCATTTTCATTAAAAGATTCAGTATATCAAGCATTACATAAACTTCAAAAAGTTTCCAAAAAGTACTGAAAATACTACAGACCTACTCACTATTAGATTCTTCCTTAGGTACATTGATAGGTGTACTTGCACCATACCAAGAAGCAGGTCTAGGAGGTCTACTAGAGGATGCATGAGGTGGAGGTGGTCTAGGATGGTGAGAAGTAGTAGGACCCCTAGAGGAAATAGGAGAAGGATCATAAAGAGGTCTAGTCCTAGCAGTGATCTCCAAGGATCTAACAGTGCCACAGATAGAAACCATCTCCATCCAGATTGTACCAAGCTGTTGTTCCATATCCTTGGGGCTTGTAGGTACCTTATTCACAGCCTCTTTCATTTCACCAATTTCCTTTTGCATTAATATAAGCTCAGAAGCTTGGACATTAGCAAAAGCTTCAGCAGATCCTCTAAGTCTTCCATGTTCTGATCTGATAATCCCAATGCCTCTTGTATAGTCATATGGCATTTGTCTTGTCTCTGCAATTGTTCCCAATGTGCATTTGGCTTCATTCAATTCAGTTCTATATTCATTTAATGTTGCATCAACTGAATCCTTTATGCCTTCTGAACTAGAAGAAATAAGATCTAGGATAGGTTGGAGTTCTACTTGAGGTGCAGATCTTGAAGTTTCTATAGCTTCAACCTTTCCTTGTAAACTTGTGACATGTTCTTCTAGTTGAGACAGTCTATTATCCACTGACTGTTTTAGATTACCAAACAATGAAGTAATAGTTCCTGTCAGTGAATCAGTCAAAGTTTTCATTTGTTCTTCAATTTGACTTTGAATGTTTGGAGGATGTGTAGCTGCCAGAGTGAAGTGAGGTAAAGGAATATCAGCTGTAGGCAAATCAAATTCAGGTGCAGGTATATCAAGATCAGGAAAAGGTGCTCCAGTCTCCTCACAAGTAGCAGCAGGCTCAGGAGTGAGAGATACTTGTTCTGGTGCAGATGCAGTAGATGTTCCAGCTTCAACTGTAGCAGTGCCAAAAGGTTCTTCGTCTTCTTCTTCTTCTTCACTGCTTGAGCTGCCTATTGCCCTGACATTTGTCCCTTTCTTCCTCCAAACACCTTCAACTTGGATGTAACCCATTCTTTCTAGTGATTTGGAGGTGTAGACATCTGTATAGTGCAGTTCAACTCCATCTTCACCTTCCAAACTCACTCTTTGAGACTTGAACAACAGGGTTAGCATCATTCCATAGGATAAGCAAGACTTGGCCTTTCTAACAGTCTCCTTCATTTACATAATGATAATGTGAGATAGATTTATAGAGTCTTTTCTAAGATGTGTTCCATGAGGCATAGGTCTTTCTCACTTACCCAATCAAATCTTTTTGTCCTTTGTAAAAATATTCTACAAATGAAATTATGTAGCAATCTCATTTCAAGAGATAAGGTATTAGCAAAAACTATTCCAATTCCACTAACATCTTCTCTGTTTAGGATTGTTCTTAAAGCCTTTTCTCTATTGTCAATCACTAGGAATTTCACTCCATCAGTAGGTAAGTCCAGTAGACCATGTAGAAATTCTTCATTGATAATAATTCTTTTTCCTTTAACAGTAGACTCAACATGATTTGTTCCCAATCTCAGATTTTCATAAAAATTTCTAACAAGAGAGGGATAGGTCTTCTCATTTAGGGAGCAAAACTTTCTCCAACCTTGATCTTCGATCAAATCACCAATTTTTAACCCAATCTTTTTAATAAATTCAAAGTT
Source organism: Areca catechu (assembly GCA_021397845.1). NCBI lineage: Eukaryota > Viridiplantae > Streptophyta > Magnoliopsida > Arecales > Arecaceae > Areca > Areca catechu. The sequence goes on along the minus strand of CM038038.1, from coordinate 4,277,697 downwards.
AATGCGATGGCCAGAGGTTACCGGTCTTGTCGATATTGAAGGGATTTGATATGGAACAGTTGGAGCATCCCTTGCAGCTTCTTCCATAAGTTCCTCGCTGTGAACAGTGGCAGTTGGCTCTTCTTGACACCTCTTAGTCCTTCTTTCCCTTTCCACGGTCGGAGCAGCCCTAGTAGAGCATTTTCGGTAGTACGTTTTGGAGCCATTGCTAGGAAAGAGGAAGAAAAGAGAGATTGGAGAGCTTAGAAGGGAGATAGGAATTTTTGGAGTAGGATTAGGAGAGGAACGAACCGTTAGAGAAGATAAAATAGAGGTTAGACGGTTCGGAGAAGGGTTTATATCCCAAAATAAAAAATTCAGGCATGAAATTCCAGTCGACTCGAATAAGCCCTAGAAAGGCTCCAGTCGGCTCGGCCAGAACTCTCCCAAAACACTCAGAGAATCTAGTCGACTCGAAAAAGCTCGAGCCGGCTAGGCCAGAACATGCTCAAAATACTCAGAAGATCCAGTCGACTCGAACAGAGAAGTTTGGTTTTTGAAGATTTTGATCACAATTCTGAGATATTTTGGAGAAAATTTCTAAGGAAAGTTAGGTTCTATGATAGAGAATGAAATCAGGAGGTTCTCTAGATGATGTTTCCTTAAATTTGAAGGAATTAGATTAGAGAATTTAGAAGGGATCGCAAAGTCCTAATTCACTCCTAATTAGTTCAAACCTGTCTTGATTAAGTGGCTTAGTAAATATATCAGCTAATTGATCTTCAGTAGGAACAAAATCAAGCACTATATCACCATTTGAAACATGATCTCTAATAAAATGATGTCTAATTTCAATGTGCTTGGTTCTAGAGTGTTGAATTGGATTCTTTGTCAAATTGATAGCACTTGTGTTATCACATTTAATTAGAATTTTAGATTGTGATACACCAAAGTCTTCTAGTTGTTGTTTAATCCATAACACTTGAGCACAACAACTACCAATAGCCACGTACTCTACCTCAGCAGTGGACAAGGCTACGGAGTTTTGCATCTTACAGTGCCATGAAATTAAATTCAACCCTAGAAATTGGCATGTACCGCTAATGCTTTTTCTATCTATTTTACAACCAGCATAGTCAGCATCAAAGAATCCAATCAAATTCAAGGTAGAATGTTTAGAATACCAAATTCCTAAATTACTTGTTCTTTTCAAATATTTAATTATTCTTTTAACAGCAAGCATATGTGTTTCTTTTGGTGATGACTGAAATCTAGCACATATACATACACTATATAATATGTCAAGTCTACTTGCAGTCAAATACAATAAGGATCTGATCATACCTCTATATAGCTTTTGGTCAACATTGGATCCATTTTCATCTTTGTCCAATCTACAAGCTGGGCTCATGGGTGTGCTCATTGATTTGCTACTCTCCATACCAAACTTTTTGATGATTTCTTTGATGTATTTGGCTTGGTTGATGAAGATGCCTTCCTTTGTTTGTTTTACTTGAAGTCCAAGGAAGTAGTTTAGTTCGCCCATTAAGCTCATTTCAAATTCTCCCTGCATAAGCTTAGCAATTTCTTTACATAGAGATTCGTTAGTTGCACCAAAAATGATATCATCAACATATATTTGTACAACTAAGATGTCATTATTCTTTTTTTTGATAAATAAGGTTTTGTCACATTTCCTCTTGAAAAATCATTTTCAATCAAGAAAGTGCTAAGTCTATCATACCAGGCTCTAGGTGCTTGTTTCAAACCATACAATGATTTGTTCAGTTTAAATACATGGTTTGGAAAAGTGTGATTTTCAAAACCTGGTGGTTGTTCCACAAAAACTTGTTCAGAGATAAAACCATTAAGAAATGCACTCTTTACATCCATTTGAAAAATTTTGAAATTCATGTAGCAAGCAAATGCAAGTAATAATCTAATGGCTTCTAATCTTGCTACAGGTGCATAAGTTTCATCAAAATCAATACCTTCTTCTTGGTTATATCCCTTAGCCACTAATCTAGCTTTGTTTCTTATTATGTTTCCTTGCTCATCTAATTTATTCCTATAGACCCATTTGGTTCCTATTATTGGATGGTCAGCAGGTCTATCTACAAGTGTCTATACCTTATTCCTTTCAAACTGGTTTAATTCTTCATGCATTGCCATCATCCAGTTTGGGTCAGTCTTAGCTTCTTTAGGCCATGGGGTTCTATTTGTGATACAAAGGCTAGGTAATCATGTGCATCTTTATGTGCAGACCTAGTCCTAATACCATGTGAAGGATCTCCTATGATTAATTCTTTAGGGTGAGATGTAACATACCTCCAGTCCCTTGGTAGATCGGTGTGATCCTTACTTACCATTTCTTCTCCATCTTGAGTATCTTTATCTTGAATGCTCAAGTCATCCATTCCTTTTTGCAATGTACCTGCATCATTATCTATGCACTCTTCTTGTCTAGAAGGTGTAGGGTTAGTTTCAATAAATACAACATGTATTGACTCTTCAACAGTAAGAGTCCTTTTATTAAAAACCCAATATGCTTTGCTATGTAATGAATAACTTAGGAAAATTGCATCATTAACTTTAGAATCAAATTTTTCTAAATTATCTTTTCCATTATTATGCACAAAGCATTTGCATCCAAACACATGAAAATAACTAATATTGGGTTTTTATCATTCCAAAGCTCATAAGGGGTTTTCTTTAAAATAGGATGGATCAAAACACGATTTAAAATATAGCATGCAGTGTTCACCGCTTCTGCCCAAAAGTATTTGGAAGATTTCCTTCGCACAATATTGTGCGAGCCATTTCTTCCAATGTCCTATTTTTCCTCTCTACAACACCATTTTGTTGAGGTGTTCTAGGAGCGGAGAAGTTGTGATCAATGCCAAATTCAGAAACAATAATCTTCAAAAAATTGATTTATAAATTCAGTTCCATGATTACTTATAATTGAAATTAAAGATAAATTCTTTTGATTTGAAACATTTTTATGGAATTTTCTCAAAACATGAAAAGTTTCATCTTTTGAAGCAATAAATAAAATCCAAGTAAATCTTGAAAAATCATCTACTATCACAAGAGCATATTTCATACCTCCTAGGCTTGTGGTCCTAGTAGGTCCGAAAAGGTTCATGTGAAGTAGTTCAAGTGGTCTTGTTGTAGAAACTATATTTTTTGATTTAAAACTCTCATTGGTTTGTTTACCCATTTGGCATGCATCACAAACATGATTTAAATCAACTTTAAACTTAGGCATGCCTCTAATAAGATCTTTAAAAATCGATTTTGCAATAGTATGCATGCTAGCATGACCTAGTCGTCTATGCCATAGGAAACATGACTCTTTGGTCTTAGCATTCATTGCAACTAGACTGGGGCTACTTGACATGGCAAGATCATTAAGATCTACCACATAGATATTTCCAAGTCTATGTCCAATGAACTTATTGCTAGAATCAAAAGAGTTAGTTACTATACACATAGAAGATTCAAAGACAACCTTGAAGCCTTTATCACATAATTGACTTATGCTTAAGAGATTATGCTTCAACTTGTCTACTAGCAAAACATTTTTAATAAAAGTGAAGGGAGTTATTTTGATCTTACCAATACCGATTATTCTCCCTTTGCCATTATCTCCAAAGGTGACCATGCCTCCTTCTTTCATTTCGAGGGTAATAAATTGGTCCTTGTCACCCATCATATGTCTTGAGCAGCCACTGTCTAAATACCACCTTTTCTTCAATCTTTGGGCTGCAAGACATTCTTGCAAAATAGTCAATAAATTTTTTTAGGTACCCAAGCTACCTTGGGTCCTTGCAGGTCAGCAGAGGTGGTTCCTTTGGGAACCCAGATTTTTCTTACATTTTTATGGATATTTCTAGAATTATTACAATCAAAAGCTTTATGTCCTATTCTTTTGCAAACATAGCATACAACTTTAGAGTTTTTAATAGGAGCAGAATTAAAAGTTCTAAAAGTTGATGCAATTGATGCAGATTTTGAACCTTTTGAAATATAAATATTTTTGCTCAAGTTCTTAGGAACATACAATAAAGACTTTGAAGTTGAAACAATTTTTGGTGTAGCCAAAACTTTTTGAGATAAGATGTTTTGAACAGGTCCTTTAGATTTTACAAAAGTAGTTGCTGAAATTCCATTCATAATAGACGTTTTAAAACCAATTCCAGCTTTGTTTCCTGAAATTTGTTGTTCTTTTAAAATTAACTCAAGATTATTTGAAGATAAAGTAAGTTTTTAACTAATGGCTTGAGTTTTGTAACCTCCTTTTTCAGTTCAATATTTTCAATAAGTAAATCCTTGTTTTTCTTTTCAGATAAAAGATTTTCATTTTTCAGTTTTTCATTTCTTTTAGAAAAGTCATGTAGTTCTTTTTGCAGTAACAGGTTCTTTTCTGAAATTTCATTTTTCTGTTTGAGTAAAGAGTCATTCATATTTTTAATATTTTTATCTTTACTTCAGCTTTCTTAAATTCAGATAATAGATCATAAAATACAGAATTTAATTCATCAAATATAAATTCAGTGCTATTGCTAGGGGATGTTACCTTATCTTCGAGACCCATTAAACACAGATTTGCAGTCTTGGTGGTCTCTTCTTCTTCAGATGAAGATGATTCTTCACTATTGCTCCATGTGGTAACCATGGCTTTCTTCTTCTTTTTCTGTCTGAAGGATTTCTTCAATAGAGGACAGTCTGGACAAATATGCCCCTGCTTCTTGCATTCATAGCATGTGGGGACTACTTCTTTATCTTTCTCTCTGTCCTTTTCCTTTTCTTTTCCATAATCCTTCCTATGAAATTTCTGGTTGAATCTTCCTTTCTTCCTTCCCATAAATTTTCTGAATCTCCTCATAACCATAGCGATATCATCATCTTCTAGGTCATCATTGGAGGAGGTGCTTTCTTCTTCAGACTCTTCATCATTCCTCTTTGATTCGGCAGCAGCTCTGAAGGCTATAGTCTTCTTTTTCTTCTGTTCATCTTCAGTTCTGTGCTGCATAGTCAGCTCGTGGGTGATGAGTGATCCTAGTAGTTCATCTAGTAGTAATGTGTTGAGGTCTTTGGCCTCTTGGATTGCTGTCACCTTGGGATCCCACTTATCAGGTAAAGATCGGAGTATCTTCTGAACTAGATCAGCATTTGAGTATACCCAGCCAAAACTCTTTAAACCATTAATAATATCTATAAATCTAGAGAACATGACAGAAATTATTTCAGTAGGTTCCATTTTAAACCGTTCATAGTTGCGAACTAAAAGATTTATCTTTGAGGTTTTCACTTGGGAAGTTCCCTCATGGGTCACTTCGAGTTTGTCCCAGATTTTCTTTGCTGAATAGTAAGTGAAAATTTGGTTGAACTCGTTTGTATCCAAAGCATAGTAAAGTAAATTCATTGCTTTGGCATTCAATTCCCCCATTTTCATATCATGATCATCCCAGTCTTCTTCAGGCTTAGGGATGTCCATGCCATCAACTTTGATCATGGGAATGTGTGGCCCTTTTAAGATGACCTTCCATAATTGAAAATCTATAGCTTGAATGTAAATTTTCATTCGTGCTTTCCAATAAGAGTAATTAGTGCTTGTGAATAGTGGAGGTCTATTTGTTGACTGGCCTTCAGCCAAGGATGTACTCATGGGATGAGCCATCAATCTTTACTTAAGTAATCAGAGACTCTGCTCTGATACCTGCTGTTGCCCAAGTGGCTTTTCCCAAGAGGGGGGTGAATTAGGAATTATAAAATTTCTTGCAAATATGTGCACAAATAATTCCTTTTAGTGGTGGAGTGTTGTGTTAATCAGAATTAGATGCGAAAGCTGAAAAGTAAATAAAGCACAATACAAACAAGGCAAGTTTATAGTGGTTCGGAGCAACCTAGCTCCTACGTCCACTACCCAAGTTCACCACTCGGGATTTCCACTATATCTCCCAAATCGGAATACAGTCGAATTATTTTACAGACTCACAATCCCAACCTCTACACTTTGGTTTTTAAACCGGGCTCACCAAAGAAACCCACACTAGGTTTTCACAGGCTCACCTAGAATCTCTACACTTTGGTTTTCAGTAGGCTCACCAAAGAAACCTATTTGGTTTTTACAATCGGGCTCACCAATAACCCAAGTATTCTAAGAATAGAATAAAAAAATAATAGAAATGACAAACTAGGTTGTCTGGTGGTTGCCAATGCAGCTCGAGTGAAGCTCAATTGAATGCTCTTCAATGCACTTCAATGGCTTCCTTGCTTTCCTCAAAAGATGCTTCAAGCTTCTGATAAGAGTTGGTGAAGGCTTGAAGACTGACTTTAAAGCTCAAGTACTCTCTCTTCTTACTTCAATAAATATTCAATAAATGTTCAATAACTCATTAGTCTCTCTAAGGATGTTCTCATACCTCATTTATAGAGACTTCAACTGTTTTCCCTTGATTTTGAATGTTGTAGACCGTTGGAAAGTGACGGGTTACAATTGGAGCACTTTTAGATTTCAAAATCAGAAAACTAGAACTAACCGTTGGAAGTGACCCCGTCATTCCAGTCGGCTCAGACATTCTTCGAGTCGGCTCGGATCAGGTTCGGGTCGGCTAGGTTGAACACCAGTTGGCTAGGTTCCATAGCTGAGAAAAAGACTCACTCTAGACGAGTCGGCTAGGCTGAAATCCAGTCGGCTCGGATCCCTGAGATTCTCAGAACATTCTCAATCAAGTTCTGGACGAGTCGGGTGGGACTTGGTGCCAGTCGGCTGAGTTGGCATGCCAGAGATCTTCTTTCTTGTGCCAGTGCCAGAGTCGGCTGGTTCCTTCATCCAGTAGGCTCGAGATTGGTTCTACACTCAGACCGATTCCAATTTTTCAGAACTCTCATGCCAAGCTTTGAAGGCTTCCTTAAGATCTTCTTACACCAAAATCAAGAAAAATTGAAGCTTGAAACCTAGTAGAAGCAACCCTTTATATTTGATTTCAATGGAAAATTTTTTGTTGGGTTCTTCTTTACAAGATTCTATTTACTTACAACTCAACACAAAGAAATAAAGGATGTAGAAAAAAAATATGTCAAAGTAGTCATCCTACAAAAACTTGTCAACCATTTGAAGAGTTATTAGATAACCAAATATATGCTCCAATATTTTGTTATCATCAAAATCACTTCAGGGTTCAACAGTTGGGGTCCTGGAGCTGGGCTTAGGGACGTTGATGGGAGCTGCTTTGCTCGAAGGTCCCTTGGCCAGAGATCTGAGCTCCGATCTTGGGTTAGCATCCTGGAGATGGGCTCGGGGATGTTGATGGGAGCTGCTTTGCTCGAAGGTCCCTTAGTCGAAGATCTGAGCTCCGGTCTTGGGTTGGCATCCTGGAGCTGGGCTCGGGGACGTTGATGAAAGCTGCTTGGCTCGAAGGTCCCTTGACTGGAGATCTAAGCTCCGGTTTTGGGTTAGAATCCTGGAGCTGGGCTCGGGGATGTTGATGGGAGCTGCTTGGCTCGAAGGTCCCTTGGCCGGAGATCTGAGCTCTGGTCTTGGGTTGGTGTCCTGGAGCTAGGCTCGGGGATGTTGATAGGAGCTGCTTAGCTCGAAGGTCCCTTGGCCAGAGATCTGAGCTCCGGTCTTGGGTTGGCGTCCTGGAGCTGGGCTCGGGGACGTTGATGGGAGCTGCTTGGCTCGAAGGTCCCTTGGCCGGAGATCTGAGCTCCAGTCTTGGATTGGTGTCCTGGAGCTGGGCTTGGGGACTTTGATGGGATTCTCCTACAAGATAGATAAACACTTGCGCAAGGGAAAGCCATTATTATTGTTATTGTTGGGAAACCTTACATCATTGATAGTATTTCTGCAAGTTGCAGGCATTCCACATTCGAGGGAACTTGACGCCGCCAAGATCTTCGAGTTAATAGGCCCCTTGTGAGAGGGCTTCGGCTACTTTATAGGAGCCTTCCCTGTTCGGTGAAAGCTTGCCGCACTCCCTGGGCTGAGACGCCTCTGCCCGCCGTAGCACCAAGTCTCTGGGCTTGAAAGATTTTGGCCTGACCCGGGCATTGTAATACGGGGCTACTCATTGTCGGTAGGCCGCCATTTGTAGCCGGGCTTTATCCCTTGCTTCTTCGAGAAGGTCTAGGTTAAGCAGGAGGTGTGTTGAATTCCGCGCCTCATCATATTGTTGCACCCGTAACGTGGGTACACCGAGCTCAATCGGAATGACCGCTTCGGTACCGAAAACAAGGTTGAAGGGCATCTCGTTGGTCACCATCCTGGATGTTGTATGGTAGGCCCATAGGATGCTTGGGAGTTCTTCTGCCCACCTGCCCTTAGTTTGTTCCAGCCTGGTCCTGAGTCCTTGGAGGATGGTCCGATTGGTCACCTCGGCTTCTCCATTTATCTGAGGGTGAGCCACTGAGGTGAATCGGTGTTGGATGCCATGCTCGATGCAGAACCGTTGGAACTCTCAATTGTCGAACCGTCGTCCGTTGTCGGTGATAATACAATGGGGGAGTCTGAAGTGGCAAATGATTGACTTCCAAAAGAACTGGCGGACATTGGCTTCCGCGATCTGGGCTAGCGGCACTACTTCAACCCACTTAGTGAAGTAGTCGATCACCACCAGCAGGAATCTTTGCTGCCCTAGTGCTGGGGGAAACAGTCCCAAGATGTCCATTCCCCACTAGGCAAAGGGCCAAGGGACTGAGAGTTGGGAGATCAGTGCCACCGGCTGATGCTGTATATTTGCATGGTGCTAGCACTTGTCGCACCTTTCAACGAAGTCGGTGGCATCCTCCCTCATGGTCTCCCAGAAGTACCCGTGGCGAAGAGCTTTGTAAGCCAGCGTTCTCCCTCCCACGTGGTTCCCGCAGAGGCGTTCGTGTATCTCTTGGAGCACAAAGGTTGCCTCGGCGGGCATGAGACATTTCAGGAGTGGGTAGGAGTAGGATCGGCGGTAAAGCTGGCCCTCCATCAGAACGAACCGGGAGGCCTTCTTCTTGACGAGGACAACTTCTATGCGGTCTTCGGGTAGGGAGCCATCAGTGATGTACCGGATGTACTTGTCCATCCAGCTCGGCTCGAGGGTGACTTGATGCACTCTTGCCGAGCTCTCATAGCTAGGACTTTCAAGGTACTCGATGTAGGCGCATCCTAGCGATGAGTCCGGCAAGGTCGCAAGCCTAGATAGTGCATCCGTGTGCGCATTCTCCCCTCGGGGGATGTGGAAGATGCTAAAGCGTCGGAGGCCTGTCATGCTTACGCAGACCTGCTCCTGGTACTTCATCATCTGGGTGTCCCTTGCTTCATATTCTCCGGAGACTTGTCCGGCAACCAGCTGGGAGTCGGTGAAGACTTTCAAGTCCACACCCAGCTCGTGGGAGACTCTCAGGCCCACGAGGAGTGTCTCATACTCTGCCTGGTTGTTAGTCGCAGTGAACTTGAAGCGGAGGGCGCATTCCGCCACAACCCCATCGCTGTTAGTTAGGATGAGACCTGCTCCGCTCCCGCCAGAATTGGATGCTCCATCCACGTGGAGGATCCAAGGCTCTTCTCCTGGCCCGGGCTTCGTCATTGTCTGCTCTGGCTTCTCGACGAACCCGGTGCACTCAACCATGAAGTCGGCTAGGACTTGGGCCTTCTATGAAGACCTCGGTCGGTACACTATGTCAAATTCGCTGAGCAGCAGGGACCACTTAGCCAACCTCCCAGAAGTCTCGGGTCAGGTGAGTATGGTCCTCAGCGGCTGGTCCGTCACGACCACTATTGGGTGTGCTTGGAAGTAGGGCTTGAGGCGCTTAGCAGACATTATTAGTGCAAAAATGAGTTTCTCGAAGTGAGTATACCTGATCTCCGCATCGCGGAGGATTTTGCTGGTGTAGTATATCGACTTTTGAGATTTGTCCTCGTCCGCGCAGACGAGAACCGAGCTAACAGCTCCCGGTGTGATCGCCAGGTACAGTAGAAGCTCTTCCCCCTCCTCTGGCCTGGAGAGCAACGGGGGGAGGCGAGGAAACTCTTCAGCTCCTCGAAGGTCGTTCTGCACTCCTCTATCCAGGTAAAGTCATGCATCTTGCATAGCGCAGCGGTCGACCGACCTCGAGATGAATCTACTGAGGGCGATGATACGCCCCGTCAGGTGCTGGACCTGCTTCTTGGAGGTCGGGTGCTCCATGTCAATGATGGCCTAAACCTTTTTGGGGTTCGCTTCGATGCCCCTCTGGGTGACCATGAAGCCGAGGAATTTTCCTGCCGCCACTCCGAAAGTGCACTTCGTCGGGTTCAGCTTTATCTGATGTTGCCGCAGGTTATGGAAGGATTCGACGAGGTCAGCGACATGGCTCGAGCTCGGCATGCTCATGACGAGCATGTCATCCACATACACTTGCATGCTGCGGCTGATTTGGTCCTTGAAGACCTTACTGACCAGGCGCTGATAGGTGGCTCTTGCGTTCTTCAGACCGAAAGGCATCATCCTGTAGCAGTATGTCCCTTGGTCGGTGATGAAGACGGTGTGCTCCTCGTCTTCTGGATGCATACGGATCTGGTTATACCCGGAGAACGCATCCATGAAGGAGAGCAGCCTGTGGCCAGAGGTGGTGTCTACCAGGTGGTCGATCTTCGGTAGAGGGAAGCTGTACTTCGGGCAAGCTTTGTTGAGGTCGGTGTAATCTACACAGATCCTCCACTTGCCATTGTTCTTCCTTACCATGACCACATTCGCCAGCCAGCTCAGATACTGGACCTCTCGGACGAAACCGGTAGCTAGGAGTTTATCGACTTCCTCCTTGATAGCTGCTTGTCTCTTCAGGGCAAAACTTCTCTTTTTCTGTCGAACTGGTTTGTGCTTCGGATCAACACTCAATTTGTGAGTAATGATGTCAGGAGGGATAACTGGCATGTCCACCGCCGTCCAAGCGAACACATCTACGTTCGCCTGCAGGAACCCCAGCAGTTGGGCCCTCTCATCCTCGGGTAGCTGGGCTCCAATCTGCACCATCTTCGTGGGATTGTCTCCGAGCGGGTAGGAAAGTAAGCGCTCGACCGGGCCTCCCTTGGGGTCTTGGGCCCTTTGGTCGAGGTCATCTACACTAGGGTCGTCCTCAGGGACCTTGGCCCCAGGGAGGGTTTGGAAGCAATGCTTTACCGACTGGGGTGCTCCCCTCATTTCCCCGACACTGTAGGGAGTAGGGAACTATACAAGTAGCCTCTTGATGGAGACAACGGTGTCGAGCAAGTTGAGCCTGGGCCGACCGAATATTACGTTGTAGGCGGAAGGGAGCTTTACAACCATGAAAGTCATCATGACGGTGCTCTGCCGAGGTGAGGTTCCGGCAGTGACCGGGAGAGTAATTTCTCCTTCTACCCTTATGGAATCACCTGTGAAACCAATAAGGGGTGCATGCACAGGCCTAAGCTGATCAGGGGAAAGATTCATCCTGGAGAAGACATCATAAAAAAGCATATCTGTAGAGCTTCCACTATCAACCATGATGTATTTTACAGGGTGCTTCGCGATCGTCATCTCGACGACCACGACATCATTATTTATATTTTTCCCCCTGTCTTCCCCTTCTCTCATAAAGGGGAGTACATTTTCAGAGTCCCCTGCCCCCGGGCCCTCTTGGACGCGCGCACGGCTCCCCAGGAGATCATGCCCACCGGCTTCTCGGTAGGATGGTTGTCAATGGTTGGAGCTGGCGGGAGAGCGACGAGCGCTTGGGACTCCACTTGAGGTCTGCCCCCCACAAACCTTTTGAGGTAGCCTCTCTTGATGAGTTCCTCAATCTCCCACTTGAGGTTGCGGCATTCCTTGGTGTCGTGGCCATGGTCACGGTGAAAGCGACAATACTTTGTCTTGTCATGGCCGGTGGAGGGCTTCAACGGAGGCGGGCGTCTCAGGTAATCCTCGCCTTCGATCTCCATGAGGATTTTGGTCCTCGGGGCGAGGAGAGGGGTGTAACCCTCCTCGAGAATGGGAGCCCCTCTCGGTCTTGGCCGGTCCCTCCGGGAGCTCAGGGCCTGGGGTGCTGGCTTCCAAGCCCCGGGCGCCTCGGTGGGGGCCGACTTCTTCAGTGGCCCTCCATCGAGCTCTCGCCTCGTGCAATCCGTCTCCTCGGCATGGATGTACTTTTGGGCTTGGAGAAGGAGCTTGGAATAAGTCTTGGGGGGCTTCTTATCCAATGAGTAGGTCAGGCGGGAGGTCCTGAGTCCTCGCTTCAGTGCCAGCATGGCGACTGGCTCATCAAGATTGTAAATCTCCAACGCGGCGGCCTTGAAGCGGGCCACATAGTCCCGCAGGGGCTCGCGGTCCTGCTGCCGGATGGAGAAGAGGCTGTTTGCCTCTCGTGGCAACTTCCTGCAAGTGTCAAAGTGAGCCACGAACTTCTGCCCTAGTTAGGCGAAAGAGCTGATACTCTCCGGCTCCAAACGGGTGAACCACACTTGGGCTGCCTTTCGGAGAGTAGCGGGAAAAGCGATGCAGAGAAGGGCATCGGTGGCCCCTTGGACCCTCATGAGGGTCCGGTAGCTTTCCAAGTGGTCCAGGGGGTCGGTGGTCCCATCGTAAGGATCCACCTGCGGCATCCGGAATCGATGCAGAATCGACTCCGCTTGGATTTTTTGGGAGAATGGGGGGCGGGCATCATAGCCCGCTGGCTCACTAGCGGAGCCTTGCATGCTGGGGAACCAGCGGGCAAACTCCGCCAGCTTGCGTTCATGTTCCTCCAGGCGCTTTTCCATCACGCGCCTGATGGCTTCATCAGTGGACCCCTTCGTCGAAAGAGACGGAGAAGGTGACATGGATGCATGGCACCAATGGCGGGGGGTCTTACTTCTTCTGCCTCATGGGGTCCGGGCACCTCCTGCCCGCGGTTTGGTGAGCGGCTCTCTCTATCGGCAGAGCCAGCTCATTGTCTTTTCGCCGGAGCTTGATGGCTACCCTGGTTGTCAGTGGTGGCCCGCGGCTGCGACGGCCTTCCTTGGAAGGAGCGCAAGCTGTCGCAGGGACCTGCGGCATGGGCTGCCGGAGTCCCTGGTTGCTGGTGGGTAGCCAAGGACCGATGCTGGTGCTAAAGCTGGTGCACTGCCGTGGCAAGGACTTGCATCTGCTGGGCGAGTGCAGCCAGTTGAGCTTCGGCGGAGTTGGCTGAACCGGAATGGGTGGCTCCGCCTTTTGGCGGTGCGGATTCCCCCGGGAGGGGGAGTCCCCCGCACGACTGGTGGAAGCCTCCCTTGCCCTTGTTATTACCATCCTCCCGTCTGGCTTTCCTATAAAGAGATGGAGGGTTCGACTTGGATCAAAGATCGTTCACAATGTCGCTATCACCGCCCCCTACCTGGCGCACCAATCTGTTGCCGCCAAGATCGTCGTGGCCCATAGCTACTGTGGGTGCCAAAGTGCGCTCCCTTCTCGCCTGGTGGTCCTCTGGTCCTGGACCTGCGAAACAGGAGTTAGTGACCCGGGCCAGGGTTTCCGGTGGGGGCACTCCGACGGTCAAGTCAGTGACGATCCAGGGAAACAGATCCTCCTGGTCGGGCCCCTCTTGATTGACTCTGTGCAAGGAGGAGTAAAGGATATCAGAATGAAGACGAAAACGTAGCAGGAGAAGAATAATGGCGAGGACAAAGGGGTTCCCTGTTCTACCGCCTCTCCTTGTTTCTCTCGTTTTCCTTCAGTAGTGGTGGTGGTGGTGGTGCTTTGCCCTCTTGATCGAGCTTGCACTTGTGTTGGTGTTGAGTTGTTGTTACCTTCCCCCTTCTGGGGGCGTTGATCGTTCTTTGTAGTTCAAAAAATGGCCGTTGGATGCTTGCCTCGGGATTCTTACTGGGCTGGCAGGCGCGTGCGGCGGGATTCCGTGCCGTGGACGGGATGTCTTTCCTTACATATGGTAGGGGAAGCTTCCATTCGCTCTGACATCTTCTCCGGTCACCCCATTCCGGGAAGCCTGGCAGAGCCTCGATCCGGGGGCCGCCACCCTAGGGGTTTGTGCTCTCTGACTGGCCCATCCTCCTGGAAGTACGGGCGGATAGGCGGTTATTGCGGTATGGGGGGCGCCGCTTCATAGTCCTTGGGTGGCTCGTCAGCGTCCTGGGATGGCAGGGCTCGCTCCAACTCAGACGCTCCGAGCTTGCGAGACCACCTCGGCTCTGGAGGGCAGGGTACAGGCCCGGTCCAGAGGGCTCGCTCTCGGAGAGGCTCCACGTGGCGGAGGAGTGCTGAGCTCGACTCCGACCACAGGGCTAAACCTCCGAGGGTCTCGCTCTGGAGGGCAGAGTGCGGGCCCGGTCCAAAGGGCTCGCACTCGGAGAGGCTCCACGTGACGGAGGAGTGCTGAGCTCGACTACGACCACAGGGCTCAACCTCTGAGGGTCTCGATCTGGAGGGCAGAGCGCGGGCCCGGTATAGAGGGCTCGCGCTCGGAGAGGCTCCCGTGGCGGAGGAGTGCCGAGCTTGACTCCGACCACATGGCTCAACCTCCGAGGGTCTCGCTCTGGATGGTAGAGTGCGGGCCCGGTCCAGAGGGCTCGCGCTTGGAGAGGTTCCACGTGACGGAGGAGTACTGAGCTCGACTCCGACCACAGGGCTCAACCTCCGAGGGTCTTGCTCTGGAGGGCAGAGTGCAGTCCCAATCCAAAGGGCTCGCGCTCGGAGAGGCTCCACGTGGTAGAGAAGTGCTGAGCTCGACTCCGACCACAGGGCTCAATCTCCGAGGATCTCGCTCTGGAGGATATCATTCCTACTCTTCCTAATCATATCAATAAATTAGATTTTTATTTTTGATCATCCTATAATAAACGATCACATAATAATAATTCTTGATTTTGTATAAAATAATTTTCAATCATTACATGATCTACATGATGAGTTTTTGCATGGAGGGCATCTGGAGATAGTTCACCATCAAAATCATGCTCCACCAACCAAATGCTGTGGACATTGGATGGATTTTTTTTTTTCCAACTAACTTGGGAAGAAGCAAGATTTTAAATTCTCACCGCTAACCCGTGCCGAGCACTGACTGGGTGTCCATGTGCACGCCATTCCAACGTTTTCAAGAGGACAAAGATTGCGCAACCAGCCAACCCGTGACACGTTCCTTTCCTAAAACAAAACATAGCCGCCTGAATTCTACGGCCAGAAGGGCTGCCCCGGCCTTAAAAAAGTAACATCACGGTGGGGTTAGCCCACAAAAAATAAGATCACGGTCTTTTTTTTTTTCTTTTTTTTTTTTTAATGGTGTCCCTCTCGCAGAGGAAAACATCGCACACGCTGTGGCAAATGGGCACGCTTCGGGTTGCTCTCATGCTGCTTTCAAAAGTTGATCACTAAACAAATCATCCGAGCGTGTGAAGCCTTTGAATTTTTAGTTGAACCCTGATCATCAAGACAAAATATTACTTGCAAAAAGTGGGAATAGGTTGCTCCATCGTTGTCCCATGTATAATAGTTTTTTCCTCGAGGACGTGGGCTTGTATTAACGGTCAATTTGCCGCCCATTAAATTGCTTTAAAGTCGTGATCTTTTCTTGCTCTCGAAGATCTGGGAAATAATTTGTAATCCACTGGTAGCCAATAAGTTGGTTGGCTGCTTCTTATACCCTTTTAAGTGGAGAACGTGAAAACAAAAAAGAGCTTACAGAAACTGCTTTGAGGATCACAAGGTAGCATCCGTCTCGTGACAATCTAGCATTGGACATGATACATCTAAAATTCTAGAACTTCTTTGATCAAAAAGAGTTAGGTCCTGAAATGGAAATAGAATGAATGACTTTCGATCCAATCTTTTGGCCAGGAGAGTCCTATTTTCATTCCAATTTTAACAAGAAATGGAAATGTCCTGATTCCTCAAAATCTAATATGTACTTTCACCTAGCATTCAAATTCCATCTTAACTCTGGTTCGAGTCATGAACCAAACGCATCGGGAGATATGGTTATTTCGATTCTGATTTCTATTTCGATTTCGATTCTAGTTAGGAAGCAAATGCGCCCTTAGTGTAATGGTACTTCTTTAGTACCACAACATCCTAAAACCAACTAGCTATAGCTGAAATATCCACTAATTAATAATACTCAAAATCGGGGAGAAGTCTCGTGATGGAAATTCTAAGCCACTTTTACGTGTTACATTAGACGTGGGCACAAATTCTGATTTGATTGGGATTTCTTTAATTTGTTGATTTATAGAATACTGCAAAACATGATTTGATCAGAATTTTTTAAATTTATTTATTTGATTTGATTTTTTTATTTTAAAAAATATATATTTATTTCGAGTATTTCCTTATTTTGTTAAAGTATATTGCTTAAGCCTATTGTAACATTTATTATTGATGGAGAATTGAATTACAGAATTTCTTGCTTATCTTCTCTGATTCTTCTTTTACTCTTATTCTACCATCTGTCTTCATCTTCTTCCTTCTATTCTGTTTAGACATCAATCGGTATTCTTATAGGTGGAGGTTAAGCTTCCTCTATACGTGTCCCTAAGCTTCCGGTCATTCATCAATCAGTCCAAGAACGGATTGAGAGTGCCATTTGAGATGAGATTGTCGATTCGATTGATAATAGATTCCAGTGCTACCTAATGCACTAGAAGGGACATCGCACTTTTGATGCTACTTGGATTATCGAAGATGAGTCTCGTCATCTCGATCCTGATCTTTTGGAGTCATACTGGCATTATAAATCATCAAAGCGAGTTCTGGAATTCTTTTTAATCGAGAAAAAATGATGGAAATCCTAAGCCATCTTTTACATCAGGTATGGATGCAAATCTTGATTTGATTAGAATTACTTTAATTTACTAATTTGATTTGATTTGATTTTCTTTATTTATAGGATTATGCAAATCATGATTTAATTATAATTTATTTATTTATTTATAGGAAAATATATTTATTTTAAATTTTTTTTTTATTTTGTTAAGGTATGTTGTTTAAGTCTATAAATATATATTTGTAAGACATCATCGGAATGTTTAGCATTGATAGAGGCAACCTATCTTCTTTGATTTCCCATCCATAATCATTTCTTCTATCCTTTTTCTACCATTTATCTTTTTCGGTCTATAATCATTTCTCTTACCCATTTTTCTGCAATCCATCTCCTTCTTCTTTTTCTTCTTCCTTCTATTCTAGTCCAGCATCAGCCCGGTAAAGCAAGTATACTATATAAAAGAATTCTAAAATTAGAAGGCAGGCATTATTATTAAGGTTTGGCCAACCTTTTACTTAAGAAAAATCCCCAAAATTATCAGCTTTTAGAAAAATTAAATCTCTGTAATGCAGTTAGATATCTTGAAATTACCTTTCCGATGCGAAGATCACAACCTATTGAGAGGAAATAACCTTTAGATGTCTTGAAACAAGATCGATACCTTGTCGAGAGGAAATACATGCCAAGTCCCACTAAAATCAAACTGCGATGGACCGGACACCATTCAATTCGATCTTCGACACCCCGGTGGTGATATCAGCGAAGATCGGCCTGCTAACATTGCATAAAGCTTCATCCTGTTTGCTTCCTCTTGTGCTCTTTTTCCACTCGGCATTTCTTCCTCCTGGACTCCAGCTCAAAGGCCTGCCATGCAACACGATATAAGTAGGAACATCCATGAGGAAGAACTCCGTATCCATCACACTCCATTAATTCACTCATATCCTTTATTTTGAAACTTACCAACTTCTTCGATCTCTTTTCATCAAATAGAAAAACTTGTGCAGTCACTGGAAAGCCCATGCCGACCTCAGACAACGTGTGCGATCCACCACTGGCAGAGAGTTACCGAGCACTGTTTCACGACTCCAAAAAGATCCAACAACATTCATACGACCAAGATCATGAGGTGATAAGAGAACGCGAGCTTCCACTGATAGACTTGGGAGGTCTGAGGAGCAGCGATGGAGAGGAGAGACGGGCTTGCGTAGAAGCAATAGCCAAGGCATCCTCGGAGTGGGGCTTCTTCCAGGTACTGAACCATGGGATCGGTAAAGAACTCCTAGAAGAGATGAGAAGAGAGCAGATGAAGCTGTTGAGAATGCCTTTTGAGAAAAAGATCGGCTCCAGGCTATTGAATGACTCTTATTATAGGTGGGGAACTCCAACAGCTACTTCTCCGAAACAGTTCTCATGGTCAGAAGCCTTTCACGTTCCTCTTGCACAGATTTCGGACGGGAACTGCTTCTATGGAGAATTTAGTTCTCTGAGGTACTTTTTTATCGCTGAAAGCGTATCAAAATTGAACCCCTTGAATCAGTTTTTCCAAGGTTGTATAACTCTTGAAATGTCCAGCTAAATGTTTTACTTTTTCCCACCTTAATTCAAGGATGTTCTCTCTCTCTTTTTTTTTTTTTTCGACGTACCGGTAGTGATACCGAAGATATACTTGCTTACCGCTAGGGAGGTTATGGAGAAGCTTGCCGGTGCAATGACGGAGCTTGCCGGCACGCTAGCCAGTGCTCCGGCCGAGAATTTGGGTCGCAGCAGCCATGGATTTCCAGAGAACTGCAACAAAGACGCATGCTTCCTTCGTCTGAATCGATACCCACCATGTCCCTTCTCTCCAGAAACCTTCGGTTTGACGCCACACACTGACAGCGACTTCCTCACCATCCTTCATCAAGATCAGGTTGGCGGACTGCAACCGATGAAGGATTCCGGATGGGTTGCTGTCAGACCGAATCCTGATGCACTTATCGTCAATATCGGAGACCTCTTCCAGGTTATCGTAGGCCTCGCAACATCACCATTGGCACTTTTTCAAGATTTAATATGTATAAGCAACATAAGATCCACTTTTATATGTTTACGTGAACATGATTAAGAATGATTATTCTAATGTTAACGGAAATAAAAGCGATCAATATAGGCATTCTCCATGCCAATTACGAGTCAATTCAAGGTGTGTTACCTTAGCCAATGACACACCCAATTGATTCCATTCTTGTGAAGCCATCAGCAAATCCATAACTAACCTTGCTATCTCGAACAAAAAGACTTGCCCTGGATATCATATCCAAGGATTGATAACAAATTAAGAGGTGGAAGCCAAGTCACGAAAAGATCGATTTGGTTCTTCTCTCATGATCTTCTTTCCTGGCCTTGTTGTGGTAGAATTTTGCTAATTGTCTAATTTGGTGATTTGTGCAGGCATGGAGCAATGACACTTACAAAAGCGTGGAGCACAAGGTGATGGCCGATGGGAAGATGGAGAGGTACTCCATAGCCTACTTCCTCTGCCCATCATACGGTTCCACCATAGGGAGCTGCAAGGAGCCCTCCCTCTACAAGAGCTTCACCTTCGGAGAATTTAGGCAGAAAGTGCAAGAGGATGTCAAGAGATTTGGACAGAAAGTAGGGCTTCCAAGATTTCTCCTATAGCTTATGTCTCAAAACACAAGTCCCCTAAAACATACTTCTTTTACCATAATACTTGAGATGTTTGTTGCACAAGAGGAAGGAAGCGGAAATAAGAAGACAGACAAATGTACCCATTTCTTAGGATAAATGTGCTTTTCTAAATCAAAATCAGGATGTTAAAGAAATTTCTGATCAAGACCTATGCAATTAGCTTCCCTCAAAAAAAAAAAAAAGAAAAGAAAAAGGGATGTCGAGGAGTCGATCATCTTTTTTTTCTATTTTATTTTGAATTTGGTGAGTTCTTGGTTGTATCATCGTCGCGAACATTACTAGTTTTCATATGTTTGTATAGATTGCATAAAAGAGAGGAGAAGAGCTATGCATCTAGCAAACCCAACAGATATCCGTGCATAAGACAGAACTCATGAGAATTTTAACCATATCTCTCCTGAGAGAAATTACCAAAGGAATTTGACATTTGGTTTTTCTAAAGAACAATCAGCAAAGATTTTAAGAAAGGATGAAATAATATTGATATATGTCATTGCTCACAAAAAAATACTGATATCCATGTCAGATGCATGCAAAATATAGTATGAAAGAAACAAACACAAAATAAACAACTGATAACAATCATCATATGTTTTTTTATCAACGGGCTAGGAAAAATGACAAATATTATTGAATGATTAGCCAATTATTTTATTATTCAGGTGAAAGATTTGCCAAACTATTCAACTGACAAAAAATTGCGGAGAAATTGAATAATTTCTCAAAATTGGAGTGAATTATGTGATAAACTCCAGGGACAGGGTCCATCTCATGCTCTCTTTGGGACCAGATGCTATTGTTACCTAACAACTTCAACTGACTGATTGTGATCTTTTACAATGTCCTAAGAGATGTAAATTTGAGAGAAGTTTCACCACTTGCATGATCACAATGATGTATTTGGCAAAGCCTGTTAGCCCACTGGAATGGACTGGGGGGAAAAAACATTGAATCACTGCCCTCCACAAAATTGCTATCCCGCAAACTTCACAGAAAATGGGAAGAATCAAATGTTGACAATTTGAAAAAATAAAAATAAAAATCACCAACACAATCCCCTTGAGCTTGATGATAGCAATAAAGTAGGCTTAGACGGAATGTAACTGTGATGATAAGAGCCAGAGATTGATTGAGACTTGAGCCAAGATGCTGTCTGTTTTCTGAGAAAGAAGAACAAGTTAAATTGCGTTTGTTCAATCCTCTTTTCTTTTTGTTTTGTTAAAAAGAAAAAAAGTATTTTTTTTGTTAGCATCAACTTTTTTTTTCCTCCTCTTCTTTTTTTTGAGCAAAACATGCTGATATGGTCCCTGTAATAATTTTCTGCACGCTACTGTGTTGAAGCAGCGATCAGAGCTGCTAAACCCAGTTGCTTGCTGTGGTTTCCATTAGATGTGTTTAGTACTTAAACACAATGTTGACAGGCTGGATCTTCTTACATCCTCAAATATTTATTAGCACTCACCTGCAATCAGAATAAATTCTTATTTGGTATGGGATTTCATAGAAACCAAACGTACCTGTACTTGGATTGAATTATTATTTAGAATTAAAGTGCAGTTTGCAGTATCAAATCCATCAAAATGATGCATAAAAACCACAATGGATTCAAATGAAAAGAAGAAAAACAAGAGGAATGAGAAATGGAGGAAATATATGTTTGCCAAATCCAAACACTCTAATGCAGAGGAACAACCGATAGAACAAAATTATGCTAAATAACAAACTCACATTACCACAATGAAATATTCCAGTAAAAAGAGCTTGCATGGAAAACTGAATTTGAGAAATAATATTTGCTGGTGTTAAGTATTTGCTGATTGATTTATCTCCAATAAAATATGTACAACTAAAGCCTTCCAACTATTACCATGTCAAGCCTTCTGGCTACCAAAGTTTGCAGGTTTTAGTTCAAAGGATATTGTCTTGCAGAAAATGTTGAGGACCCATCTGAAGCAACCAAGACCTGCAGCTGCTTCCAGATTAAGGATAATCTTAATGCTACCTCAATTACGCTAACCTGCATTGTTCCTTGATTGAATAGCTTCCACTCACACTTCAATTGCCAAGTAGCCTATTCCAAACTAGCATGCTTCATTGAATTCCTCTTGTAACCGTGTCTGGTAGTTTAGTATGAATAGGCCGAACAAACACTGGCTCACAGTTCGACTTACCAAGCTCATATCTGAAATCAGAGTCCATCAAAACTCCTTCTCGGATTGAGAGATTTTTCATTTTGTCAAGAACAAAATCCCATTGACGACAAAGGACATACTAGCTTAACTAACCCTGTAATAACTGTTTTCCAACTCAGGGATTGTTGGCCGAGCAGTCTAGCTCCCATAACAGTCTTCTTATCAAACCTCCACGTAAGTTTGAAGTGTATAAGAGATATCTGAGACATCATGGCAGCTTTTGATGCAGACCAAGGAGGACAGAACTAGTAGCAGACCTCTTGATGCTTTACTAGTGGTACAGCATGTGTTAAGTTCTCTAAAAACTGAATCACCGCAACCACAAAATTTAAAATGAAAAATAGTAGACCCTGACATGAAATCCAATACAAAAGCAAAATAAAGTTTCTCCAATACCCTATATCTACATAGAGTTGGGCATGAGCCTAAAGTCACTGAAGCACCATATCAAAATAAGCCACACCTCTAGTGTCAACAGTGAGAAACTGAACAAAGAAAGACAAACAAACCTCCACAATCCTGGTTTTATTCTTGGTGAGCGATCAACTTGCGTCGAAGCCGACTCGTGATAGAATAGCTTAGATTCGCTTGCAGGTTTTTATTAGATCTTGCAGACTCCAGCTGGACCATGTTTTGTGGGACTCTGTTATCAGTCTGCCCCATTTCGTGTACATCGAAGTTCACCCATAAGAAAACAAATTTTTTACTTGCATCCACCTTCAGTTCACAATTAACTACAGTGTTATTTGTCAGCAGAACATAATAATAATAGGGCCCACCGAAAAAAAAAAAAATTTGATTATAGTAACAATAATAATGATGTGACACATCAAGTTCCATCAACCAAAGATGCCATCGCTTTGATTGAAAGGATGCAATACGTATTCAGAAAATATCCAGCAGTTAATTACCATACCAACATTTTTGGCAAAATCGCAATACTGTCATGTGGGAATAAGTAGATCGAATCAACATATAATGAACTTTTAACTTTGGGCTTAAGTTATAGGTAAGTAATATGACTACCCTTTTGTATCATATACACACTCCAGAATCAAACATACCGCTAAAGTCTACATGTGTGAATATAATGCTCCAGCTATATAAATGCCAGATAGCACCAAGTTGAAAAGCATGCGGTCAGCATCGGTGCATCCTACTCCAAACAAGAATTACCTCTCATCTCTGCAGCAAATGACTGACTCATAGACTGTTCCTGATTCCTGTGCCTAGTCCAGAAACATGGCCACCTTATCCTTCAAGCTGCTCTTCTTTTTTGTCAATGTTGCTTCTTCTCTCCACATTTCCCTGCTTGTGGCTTGTTTAATAGATTCATTGGTTATGATCATACTTTCTGTTTTACCTGCCCCAATTTCCTGCTCGTTGTTTGGAGGTTTCTTCAGCAGAGGACCTAGAAAGAGATCCAGCATATCTTGAGCAGCATCCCCTGTTCTCCTGGTGTTAGTGGCCAAATTTTCAACTCCAGTGCTTTTTTCTTTGTTCCATTCAGTATTAGTTAAAAAAGAACCGGATCTAGTTGTAGTGCACTTGGATAATATCTTGCCAGATCCAGCAACTTGGAGAGGTCTGCCAGCATCAACATTAGAGGAAGCTGACAAGCTTGAAGGGTGCTTTTCTGAATTGGATTCTCTTGCAATTGAATTTCCATGCTGCTTCTCCTTATCAGCATTTATGTACTGCTATCAGATGTCAGAGAAGTGATGAACAGAAATATTGTAATGGTGGAAGGGACTACTACCATTCAAGTTGAAAGTGGATCTGGGTTATCAGCTAGAAATAGAGTAAAAGGCAGCATTATCCGAACAGAACTATAATGATGGAAGAAGAAAATTGATTGCACAGTTTTCCAGATATCTCACAATGAAAAGCGGTCAAAGACATTGGATCCACATGGATGGGCACCAGAATATTATAATGGTGCACATGGTTTCCCAAATAAGTTCCAGAAGGTTAATCTGGCAAAACGAAGGTAGGACTGTAGCCCAGTTTACAATACTTGGATCAAATAGTTTAGTAGCCACATTGTGGATGCAAAAGTGGTATGAAATTTTACCTCTTCAGCAATGCTCACCAGGTCTTCAACCGTCAGTTCTGTTTCATCCTCACTCTTTCCTGGTGACGGGACTTCTGGGTCACCATTCTTGGATCTGTTATGCTTTAGCTTTTTCTTCTTTGGAGCATCCCTATCATCCAACATTTTTTCACCTCTATCAACTTCCATCTTACATTTCATCTTAGCCTCACCAAAAGTGGAGTTCTCCGGATCTGAACGCCTTCTGCTTTCTTTTCTGGTTCTTTGTTTTGCCTCGCACCTTTGCAACAGATCAAGTTTATCTGAACCATCCGTATCTTGAGTTAATATCCTTGTACAATGCTTTCCAATGGTAGGATTTGTCTTATATCCAGCAGCCTGAGTCTCAGGTTGATCTTTCAATAGTGAATGTGTTTTATCTCCATTTTCACAGTTTCCTTGCTCAACGGGGAGCGTACCCGCAGCATCCATGTAGGTAATCGCCGTTTTCTCCCGGCATCGGTATTACTAACTTCAGTCATGTTTTCCATAAAACTACAGTGCTAACATTGGTTAAAGTTCAGCCAGCAATAGAGAAAAATATGACTTGGATATCAGTCCACGGAGAAGTAGACATATTTTACTCATCAGTCACCTAAATCACTCACAAGGACTCCTTGCAGATCTCATCTGCAGTAGCACAAAGCCACAAACAAATTTCGGAAGGCAAACTTGAAGGTCCCAACTGCAGTAATATGCGGCAATAGCAATATTATTTTTTCCCATAGAAGCACACAGGTAATAAACAGACTAGAAGTTCACATCTTTAGACTGTACAAGGAAATATCTAATGGGAGATTCTACATCTCTTTAAAATTAAGTTGAACATCACATTTGGTCATGCTGATGATACATTAGTCAATGTTCCATGGTAATAATGTCAGAGCGAGTGCTGCTGTTGCCAAAGCAATAAATTTATTTGACTAATATGCCCTTTGGTGCAATACAAATCAAAAATGTAGTGAAGGTCATAAAATTCAATTTCTAATTTACTGCTCTGGAAACAACAAAATCAAATATAGCAACATCACAACCCCCCCCCCCCCCCCCCCCCTCCTCCTTAAATGAATATGATTTTTTACAAGAAGTGCATGTATATATAATTAAAAAAACACCAAGGCATTCATAGCTGATTTATTTACATGTAAAAGAATAATTTCAACTAGTTTTGAAGCGAAGGCAAATGTTTTTGGTGTTGCAATACCAATATCTGTAGGATTTGTGAATCAGACTTTGTACATGGGAAAAAGCTTAAAATAATCCAAACAAATGGAAGGGGAGTGAAAAAAATGCTTGCATTAGCAAAAAAAGATAAATTAAGACATCAGCAAGGAGCAATCCCCGCCTTCACTTGGAAAAGTTCAGGTGACTTAATTATTCATATAAGCAAGCATTTCTAGCAAGCATACATTTCGCCAGAGTTCCATCTAGTGAAATATCTTCAGCTTAAATGAAGTAGTTTTAATAGGCTTCATATGTCATTATTTGGCTTACATTAATTAGAAGTAAGCTTCCAATTAGGAAGTATTTTTTGGGTCATGAACGGTGGTTAAGGGTTAAGGACTGATGGAAAACAATGTGGTCTAAGCTTCTTGAACTATCTAGGAAACATAGCGAGTTATATATGGATAGACAAATTATGAGAATATCAATCCTACCCTAAGTGCAATTAGGAGGTTGAAGGAGACTAAGCAACAAAGAAGGATGATGAAAACTATAAATATTTAACTAAGTTCAATAAAGACAGTTGGACCGTAGCCCCTAACCAACTTCCCAAAAGGCTAGGATTTATTAGTCTTAAGGTGCACCAAAGCCCAATAGTAAGCACGCTGGCAGGCTTGAGGGTTCGCACTTGGGTCGATCCGCATCAAGCCAGATCGCACACAAGCGACAGGCCAGGCAGTCAGTCCCATTTAATCCCTCCCAAACAGGGGTGAATCGACTTCCCTGTTGACCCCCGAGGATGTAGCCAAGTCATCAGCCACCACCCCCTCGCATGGCAACCCCCCAAGGTCCCATCAGGTGTGCGTTGGCACCTAGCCAACAATTCCCCCCCTCCCACAACACCTAGGGGCCCATTGAGGTTCGAACCTGCAACCTCGTTCCAATACCACCAGTTGGACCGTAGCCCCTAACCAACTTCCCAAAAGGCACAAACTTATGGGAAGGCTAGGATTTATTAGTCTTAAGGCGCACCAAAGCCCAGTAGTAAGCACCCTAGCGGGCTTAAGGGGCTTTGCACCTAGGTCGACCCACATCAAGCCAGATCGCATCCAAGTGGCAGGCTGGGCGGTTAGTCCTATTTAATCTCTCCCAAACAAGGACGAGTCAACCTCCTTGTCGACCCACGAGGATACCGCCAAGTCATCAGCCAACACTCCCCGGATGGCAACCCCCTAGGGTTCCATCGGGTGTGCGCTAGCACCTAGCCAACAATTAATTGTTGACTCCAGCCTTAATTTTAATGAATAACAAAATGTTGAGTATATATAAGACACTAATATTTTGTTGGAGTTGTGAGATTAACATTTCAGGTACCCTTCAAATTCTTAAATAAAGAATTTAAGCGATCAACTCTTAAGTAAGAAAAATTTCATGTTTTAGGAAGTCTTCACAAGTTAAAAAGCCAAGGATATAATGTTTTATTGGATAATTGAATGATAGAATACTGTACCAAAAAAAAAATGATAGAATGGAAGAAAATAAATCAAACTTTCAAAACTCAAAACTTGGCACACATTTTTGAAGTGACATAGCTCAAGTACCGACTCAAGTATCGATTCAAGAATCTCCAGTGTCAATGTTCAGAAAAATGGCATACATATTTTTTTAGCCAGCATGCCAAGTATCGACACTTACTGTTCGAGTGTCGACTCCCGTATCGATTCAAGAATCGACTTACAGACCAAGTGTCGATATAACAAAAATTAACAGAAAGCTGAAATTCTTGGCACAGTCTCAAGTATCGACACTTGGATTCTAAGTATCGACTCAGGTATCAACTCAGAAAATCAGCTCATGCCCAAGTATTAAAGTCACAGAAAATAACAAAAAAATAGATTTTTAAAATAAACTCAAGTATCGATATCTGGATCTCAAGCATCGACTCAAGTGTCGACTTACAAGGTCAGCTCAAGTTTAAGTGTCGATATCATAGGATAATTTCAGAAAGCAACATTTTTCAAAACAACTTAAGTATCAACTCAAGGACTTCAAGTATCAACTTAGATGTCAACCATAGAGTGAAGTATCGATACTTGAAAGTCTGACAGCATATAATAGCCATATTTTCAGAACTATAGAAAACTGGATATTTTTATCAAACGACTAGTTCTTGGTCTCTAATGACCATAAACTATTTTTTAAAGATTTTAAGTATATTTATTTCTAAGAGAATCATATAGAAAATCAAGTGCTTCTAAGAGAATCTTTTAAGAGCAAACTTCCAAAAATAAAAGTCTTTGTTCTTAAAGAGTATGCTTTCAATTCTCAATAACCATCAATCATTGCAATCATTGAGGCTTTCCATTAAAAAAGACAATTCAAAGCATTCTCCAAAAGCTTCATCAACATTCCTTTTGCTCTTTTTAGAGAGCTTTTTGTTTTCATCCTTTTATACTCTAGTTTTTAAATTGATACTAGTTTCAAGAAAATTGAAACTAGGAGATAGGCCTTTCCAAGTCTTTGAATTGGATTATAAGTCTAAAGTTGGCTTATTGTAAGGTTATGTTGGTGAGCCTAAAAGATAAAACCAACAAGGATTTAATTTGTGAGCCTGAAAATCAAATCAACTATAATTTTTAAAGATTATAGTAAAATTTTCAAGGATTTTTGGGAAGTGGACGTAGGTACTTAGAATGCACTGAACTATTATAAAAGCTTGTGTTTGTATACTTTGCTCTTCTTGCTCTCTCTTCATTTCAAGCATTGCATAAAATTATAATCAACACATTTATATTTGCAACACAATCACCTCACTGCTTTTAAAATTCAACACATACTTGATTTAAGTTTCTAAGAAATCCAATTCGTCCCCCTCTTGGATTGTTTCACTAGACAACGAGTGATATCAGAGCTTGGTAGTCAGTGAATTAGATCCAATGATCTTGAGTTAAAGATCTAATGGCAATCCAATTTGGTGCTTGTGTTGCCGAGAGACAAGCTTCAAACCATCCACCTTGATTTAATAAAACAAACTACACATATTAGAAAACATGCATGCGCATTTATATTTAAGTCATAGACTATAATCTTCGAAAAACCATTATGAAAGGCCCTCACAAACCAACCATCATGATAAATGGCATTCTCATTCCCAAGCTTGAGGATGACTGGGATGAGAATGACATAAAACAAACTGAATCAAATGAAAAATACTAAGATAAATATGCTTCTTCATACTTATAAAATATTTAAAATAAAATCTAGTAAATCTATAACTGAAATGTATACTAGATTTACCGACATTATAAATGATTTGAGAATTTTGGACAAGTCTATTTCTAATGTTGAACTTGTGAACAAAATTCTCAGGTCTCTTCTTATTTCCTGGGATTAAAAGGTTATCGCCATACAAAAAGCCAAAGATGTTGATACACTTCCCATCGAGCAACACCTAGGTTCTTTCATGATCTATGAGTTGACATTAAAGCAAAAGATGGCTGAAAATGAGAAGAAAAAGAAAACTACTGCCCTTAAGTCTACAACTACCAAGGAAGAATTTAGTGAAGACTCGGATGAGGGAGATAAAGATGATAAAACGGTTCTTGTATCAAGAAAATTCAAAAAATTCATGAAAAAGGATAAGTATACTACAAGAAAAGGCCTAAAAAAGGAGAGCCAAGCAAGAAAAAAGAAAAGGAGAAAGAGAATGAGCAACCTGTATGCTTTGAATGCAAGAAGCTAGGTCACTACAAGATGGATTGTCCTCTTCTCAAGAAAGCTAAAAAAAAGTACAAGAAGAAAGCAATGACGACAACTTAAAATGAGAGTAAGGACTCTAGCTCCAACGAAAAGATACAAGAGATTGCCAATCTATGCTTCATGACCAATAAGGAAGAGGTAAAATATGAAATTGAAAGTGAATTTATATTTGAAAAATTACAAGAAGCCTTTGATGAACTTATGAATGATTTAAAAAAATTAAAAGTGAAAAACAAAGAAATAAAAAACAAGTTCTTGAATTATCTAGTATAAATGAAAAACTATCAAAAGATAATTAAAATTTAACTCAAGAGAATCAAGAATTGAAGAATCAAATGCTTACCTTGACTAATGAAAAGGATGACTTAACAAAAGTTAATGAAAGTTTAGCACGAGAAAATAAGGATTTGAAAAAATAAAAATTAGCATTGATAAATGAAAAGCTTTCAAAAGAAAACAAAGTCTTAAGCAAAGAAAACAAAAGTATGAAAGAAGAACTTGATAAAGTGAAATCTTTTATTGAAAAATTTATATATAATTTTGAAAAACTAATATGCTTTTGAATAATCAACATACAATTTTTAACAAAGCCGGTTTGGAATATAAATAATAAAAACAACAAAAATACTTTAAAAATTTCTTTGTTTCTGCATTTTCTAGCATTACTTATCATTATTGTGGTAGACTAGGACACACGGTTTATTTATGCATTCGTAGAAAGTTAGATAATGTAAACAAAATGTGGATTCCAAAAGGAACCGTACCTACTATCCTTAAAGGATCCAAGATGGCTTGGATACCTAAAGTTTCCAAATGATTAATTTTGTAGATGTATCTTACAACCAAAGAAAAAAAAGATTATGATATCTTGATAGTGGTTACTCAAGACACATGACCGGAGATGCAAAGCAATTCACATCTCTCGAAGCATTGAATCGAGGCAATATGACCTTTGGTGATAATAGAAAGGGCAAGATCATCGAAATTGGTAAAATCTATATCATCCCCTCTATTTACATTAAAAATGTTTTGCTTGTAGATGGATTGAAATATAATTTACTTGGCATTAATCAATTTTGTGATAAAGATTTTAAAATAACTTTTGAATCTTCACTATGTATTATCTCTAGTCTCAATGATTATGGAATCATATTCATTAGACATAGGCATTAAAACATTTACATGATAGATCTTGATGATCTGCCAATGCAACATAATTAATGCCTAGTTAAAATGGAAGCCAAAGTCAATGAGACTAGTTGATTATGGCACCGTAGATTAGGATAAGCTAGTATGCACTTCCTTTCTAAATTGAACAAAAAGGATATTATAAAAGACTTGCCAAAACTTATTTTTGAAAAGAACAAAATTTGTGATGCATATCAATTTAAAAAACAAACTAAAACCTTTTTCAAAATCAAAAGGCATAGTCTCTTATTCTAGACCTTTGAAGTTAGTTCATATGGATCTCTTTCGACCAACAAGGACCACTAATTTAAGTAGAAAGAGATATGGTCTAGTTATTGTAAATGATTTATCATGTTTTACATGGATTATATTTTTGGCATATAAGGATAAAACATTTTCAACTTTTACTAAATTTTATAAAAAGGTTTTAAATGAAAAAAGAATTTCAATTATTTACATTCGTAGTGATTATGGAACGGAATTTGAAAACCACAATTTTGAAAACTTTTGCAATAAAAATGACATTGATCACAATTTTTCTGCATCTAGGAAACTTTAATAAAATATAATAAAAAAAGTAGAACTTTAGAAGAAATGACATGCACTATACTTTATAAAAATAACCTACCAAGATATTTTTAAACGAAAGCCATTAACACTACATGTTACATTTTAAATCAAATTTTGACCTGTCCAATTTTAAAGAAAATACCTTATGAGCTTTCGAAAGGCAAAAAAACCTACTATAAAATATTTTTATATTTTCGGATGTCATTGTTTCATACTAAACAATGGCAAAGATAATTTAAACAAATTTGATGCCAAGTCAGATCAAAGAATTTTTTTAGGATACTTCACATCTGAAAAGGCATACAGGATCTTCAACAAGAGAACTCTTGTTGTTGAAGAATCTATGCATGTTGTCTTTAATAAATTTAATAAAAAATCTTTTAGAAAAGAAGATGCTCTTGATGATGAAACAGGTATTCAAAGAATGAAGAAATTGACTCTCAATAATATACCCTCCAAGAAGCTTGAAGAATATCAAAACAAGGAGGAAGAACAAGATCAAAGACCTTCAATAAGAGCTAGTGATTTATTTAAAGACTGGAGGTATGTTCATGAACACCCTAAAGAACTAATCATAGGTGATCCTTCAAAAGGGATAAGAATTAGATCCTCTCTTAAACATGTATGTGATTACTTAGCAAATGTATCTTAAATTGAACCTAAAAGTATTGAAGAAGTCGAAAAAGATCATAATTGGATCAATGCAATGCAAGAAGAATTAAACCAATTTGAAAGAAATAAAGTTTGGACTATAGTAAAAAGACTATCTAATACATCAATAATTGAAACTAAATGGGTATTTAGAAATAAATTATATAAAAATGGAGTTGTAACTAGAAATAAAGCTAAACTTGTAGCTAAATGATATAATCAAAAGGAAGGCATTGATTTTGATGAAATTTTTGTTTCTGTTACTAGATTAGAAGCAATTAAATTAGTACTTGCATTTGCATGTTTCATGAATTTTAAAATATTTCAAATGGATGTTAAAAGTATATTTTTAAATGGTTATGTAGAAAAGTTTATATTAAACAACCACCGGGCTTTGAAGATCATACTTATCCAAATCATATTTTTAAACTTCACAAAGCTCTTTATGGTTTAAAACAAGTTCCACGTGCATAGTATGATAAGTTAAGTTTTTACTTGAAAACTGATTTATAAGAAAAAATGTTGATACTACCTTATTTTTAAAAAGAAAAAAAATGATAACTTATTAATGGTACAAATTTATATTGATATTATATT
Source organism: Areca catechu (assembly GCA_021397845.1). Classification (NCBI taxonomy): domain Eukaryota; kingdom Viridiplantae; phylum Streptophyta; class Magnoliopsida; order Arecales; family Arecaceae; genus Areca; species Areca catechu. Next base: position 4,246,092 of record CM038038.1, on the reverse strand, counting down.
TGGTGCCACTAATGAAGTTTTTTGTCAAAAGTTTACCAAGCTAATGTAGGGGGAGTTCGAGATGAGCCTGATGAGAAAGTTGATCGACTCCAAATCAAAAAAAAAAAAATCCATCTTCATCAACCATGCAAAGTACACTAAAGAGATTTTTAAAAGTTTAGAATAGAGACAACCAAACCACTAGGCACTCACATGAGTTTCTCTTGTAAGCTTGATAAAGATGAGAGTGATAAGAGTATTGATCAAAAATTATATAAAGATATTATTGGCTCTTTATTGTATCTCACTACTAGTAGGCTAGATATTATACTTATTATTTGCATATATGTTAGATATCAATCAAATCCTAAAAAGTTTCATTTATTGGCTATTAAACATATACTTAGATATCAATCTGGCACTATTGATATTGATTTATGATACTCTAGACAATCTTTAATTGAGCTTATTGTATATTCTAATGCTGATTTTGATGGTGTAAGATAGAAAAAGTACTAGTGAAACCTATCAATAGGACTGAAATGGGCCGGGCCAAATCCCTACCCGAGCCTGGCCCAAAAAAACTTCAAGCTTCGGGCCAGGCTTAGGCCCTAAAGTTTTTAAAGTCTCAGGCCCAAGCCCGACCAGAGCCCAGCCCAAGCCAGGCCCGAGCCCGATCGACCCAGCCCGAATGCAAGCCCCACGACAAAAAAAAATCACCGATGGCGACCGCCCGACTAGCCGGATTGCCAGAGGAGACAGATCGGAGTCAAGGAGGGAGAGCCACGATATCGCGCCAGGAGCAATGGTGGTCGGATGGGGCGCCGGGGCCAGGGGAGACGGATCAGAGCCGGAGACGGGCCACGAGGTCGCATGGGAGGCAGTGGGCATCGAGTACTGGTGCCGGGGTCGGAAAAGGCAGATCGGAGCCGTGAGGGGGCCCGCGAGGTCGCGTCGGGGCTGGGGGAGGCGGATCGGAGCTGAGATGGGACTTCAGAGCACCGTCGTCTCCGCCGCTTATTCTCACTGCGGACCTATGGACACCGAGAAGTCCGTCAAAACCCTAACCCTCTCCCATTCCTTGGAGTCCAAGAAGATTTTGGATACTTTGCCGGCCACTCACATCATGTCTGGCCGAGCTGCCGCATTCGCCTCCACACATCGCAGCGCCACCTGGATCAGATCCTCAGCCGCTTCCATCGAGTACGAGTCCCGCAGCCTCCGGTCCACCCACCACCGCACCCTACCCCATCGCTCTTGCTCGGCGGCATCCTCTTCCGGGCAGATGGTCTCCCTCGCCGTCTCGATGAGGGAGACCCTATGGAAGTCCTTCCGCTCCTCGTTGAACCGGTACTTGAGTGGCTCGTCATCGGAGAGAAGCTCCAAAAGCACCACGCCGAGGGCGTACACGTCGAACTGCCTCGAGATGTTCCCGCCGGCGAATAGCTCTGGAGCCATGTACCCCCTCGACCCCTCGATCTTCATCTGGCGGCTATCCAATCTTCATCCGGGGGAGGAGAGAGGTTGAGACTAAGAGAGAGAACAAAGAGACTGAGAGAGGAAAATGAGAGAAAAAGGGTGGGTTTGGGCTGGGCCAAAGGGGTGCCCGAGCCCGGGCCGAAAATTGAATGGGCGGCCCGAAGCCCAGCCCAGTTTCATCCCTACCTATCAGTTTCTTGGAGTTAACTTAATCTCATGGTTTAGCAAGAAATAAAATTTAATTGTACTATCTATAGCCGAGTTCGAATATATAGAAGCTGAAAATTGTTGAACTCAAATATTGTAAATTAAATAATAACTCGAAGATTTTGATATTAAATTGAACAAAATCTCATAAGATGTGATAATATAAGTACAATTAATCTAACTAAAAATCCAGTTCAATATTCAAGAAGTAAATATATTGAGATATGACACCACTTCTAAGAGATCATGTACAAAATGGTGATTTATTGCTTGACTTTGTATGTACTAATAAATAATTAGCAAATATTTTCACAAAATCTCTTAATGAAAATAGATTTTGTATGATTAAGAGAGAACTATAAGTCATAGATCCTTTTGAATAGACTTTTCATACTAACTCAACTTTTAGAACCTAGCAATCCAAATTCAATTGAAAATCATCTCTTTGAATTATTCCAAATCCCTTAGCATCACCCTTGAAACATCCTTGAACTTCTTGCTTGAAAGAAAATTTTTATTTTTTAAAAAAAAAATTCAAGTGTCAACATTTGAGAATTATCCAAGTATCGATTCATCGAAGTATTGATACTTGAGCAATTCGCAAGTGTCAACTCACTAACGGAACCTAACTTCAACTAGGGCTCAACAACTTTTTCCTCTTTTCACACTCTCTCCCCTAAACTTTACAAAATATGCTCTCTTACTCTCCAACAGTAAAATCTTTGATCTTGGCCTTCCATTTTTGGCCGAGACCGATCGTTGTTGCTCGATCTCATCCTTTCATCTATCCGTTTGTTGTTTGATTTCTCTTTTAAGCCTCATGGGTCCCTGCAAGCAACTAGCCCATACCTAAGAGATCTCATCCCTCTTCGGATGGATCTAGAGGAGCCAAGCAATGCTTCAAAGCTTGCCATGACCCAAAGGAGCAAAGAGCGATACGACCTCGACCATCTTCATCGATGGATAGTGCCGGGGAAGGCTGTTGCAAGCGAGCGCAAGATTGATTTCGGATACTTTGATAGAGAGGGTTTCTCCATCGGGAACTTAATTAGAACTGCTATATGCAAGAGCTTTTGCTCGATGTCTGAAAGATACTACCCGCATCTCATAAGAGAGTTTTATGGCTCCATGGCTAGAGGAGATGGGTTGTAGTGGTCAGGGGAGTTTAGATTTTGATGACGGCCAAGGTGCTTGGCCGAGTATGGGAGATTCCTATTAGAGGGATGACTGTTGATTGCTTAGATGATAATGGCAGGTTTCAAGTGCATCCTAGAGAGAGGATGTACATGGCATATCCATTGTAAGCGCCAACCAGCTGTCAATCGAGATGCGACTTCTTCATCACATTATGGCATGGATACTAATACCGAAGACGAGAAAATTTGACTTTATCACGAGGAGCTGATGATTATAACCGTATTGGCATAGAGGATGGCAATAAACCTGCCTGGCATCATGACACATCAGATGAAAGAGGCTGCCACCAGCAGACGACTTTGCTTATCTTACGGTATGGGATTGACAATGGTATTCCGAGCTTTTGGCATTTTTCTTAAGGGCAAAGCCTTCAAGGAGATTCTATATATGGATACTTATAATGACCGGTCCCTTCATAGGATGGGATATCGGAAGGTTAGAGGCAGGTAGATTAATAGAGGATTAGGACAAAAATCAAATCCTGACTCTGAGGATGAGCTCCGAGCAGCTAAGGAGGGACCCTCCGAGCCAGCATGTGATGACACTGAGGCTGGACAATCTGAGCCTGCACCTGATGCTGACATTAAGGAGAAGCATCTGAGCCAACCACTTCTACTGATACGGAGATAGCTCAGCCAACACAGAGGACTCCCACGTTGCCTAGAGCTCAGACAAGTGATGATACCAAGGAACAGATCAGCTTAGTGATCGGGATAGTCAGAGAGGATGTTCATTTGCTAATCATCAAAGGTGATCAGATGCAAACTGAGCTGCATCTTTTGAGGAGGACTCACACTAACAGTAGATCAGAAACAAGATGAAGACATGCTTTAAAAAGATATTAGCCACCATACAGCACCTAGCTCCAATCACTGCTCTAGCAAGTCCATCTAATCCTCCACTGGTTCTCCACCATCTTCACCGCTTACGGACCAATCTTCTCTGGCACCCGCAGATCCTCCAGCACCTGCAAATCCCCTAGCACATCCATTAGCATCAGCTATCGATCCAGACCCTTCAACACCTCACTTCTCTTACCAGACTCCTATGATCATTTTCTTCCTAGGATAGGCTATGAGGACTGTAGGGTTCCACACTCTAGAGTTCACGCTCTAGTCCTTCTAACAGGACCAAAAGCCTGTCACATAAAACCTCTAGGTCCTCTACTTCTAAGATTATGGCATCCATAATCTTAGAATTTCTATTTGATGAGTAGCCTCACAAATACTATCTTTAGGACTGATTGTATCTTTAGGACTGATTATATCTAGATTATATCGATGTCCCCCTAAACATCCATTTTGTTATATTCAGATGTTTGCAAAACATCAAATCTTGTATTGAAACAAGTATTTTCATATATATATATATATATATATATATATATATATATGTGTGTGTGTGTGTGTGTGTGTGTATGTGTGTTTTATGTTATTATGATCTTCTTTGTGAATGCAATTTCCCTTCTAACTTTGATATGATATCTTATCTATATTATTCCTTCCTTTTCTCTACATGCTCTGATATATTGTAAAATTTAAACAAAATCTTAACTATGTATATAAACAGGAAGAGAAAATGAAAAAGGGGGAGTTTAAAATAATACAAGAAAATAGAACGAAGTCAAAGTGTTAGCTCTAAACAAAAACTTAAGTAGAAGCATTGATTATTTGAATGATGATATAAAGAGAGAGTATAAGCATTGATATACGAGCAAACAAAAATGAATTGCTCATTTATATGAAAAAGGGAGAAAAATTAAAAATTAACATCTATTTTTCATCCTTTGCTTTTACTCTTATACAGTTATAACACTTCTTGATACATTATGGCAAATTTTTATATATCCATATATTTGCTCTGATACTTTACCATATGTACCGGTACATTATCAATACATAGGTTAATTACCATATGATCCGGTACATAAGCTTATGATCTAATACTTTAATCTATAATGATCAATTGCATTCCGATATGCTTATGCTCTAATAAATTTGAGGAACATTGCTAATAATATTGAAAATCAATTTCATCTTAATACCAATGCTCATATTTAAGATTTATATACTCTTATACTTTAAGCTTTTATGCTCATAAACTCAAAGTTTTATCATCATCAAAAAGGAAGAGATTGTTGACTCCAGCCTTGATTTTAATGAATAACAAAATGTTGAAAATATATGAGGTACTAATATTTTGTTGGAATTGTGAGATTGATGTTTCAGGGTCCAAATTCTTAAATAAAGAATTTAAGTGATCAACTCCTAAGCAAGAAAATTTTCATACTTTGGAAAGTTTTTACGGGTTGAAAAGTTAAGGATTTAATATTTTATTGGATAATTGAAGGATAGAATAGAAAAAACATAGCAAATTTTCAAAATTCAAAATTTGGCACACATTTTTTAAGCGGCACAGCTCAAGTATCGACTCAAGAATCTCAAATGTCAATCTTCAAAAATGTCGCATATAAAATTTCTAGCCGGCACATCAAGTATCGAGACTTACTGTTCGAGAGTCGACTCACATGTTGACTCAAGGATCGACTCACGGACCAAATATCGATGTAACAGGAATTAACAGAAAGTTGAAATTCTTGGTACAATCCAAGTGTCGATACCTGGACTCTAAGTGTCGATTCAAGTGTCAACTCACAAGATCAGCTCATGTCCAAGTATCGAAGTCATAGAAAATAGCAAAAAACTAGATTTTTAGAATAAATTCAAGTATGATACCTTGATCTTAAGTATCAACTCAGGTGTCGACTCACAAAGTCAGCTCATACTCAAGTATCGATATCACATGATGATTCCAAAGAGCAACATTTTTAAAAACAACTCAAGTATCGACTCAAGAACTTCAAGTGTCGACTCATAGAGTGAAGTGTCAACACTTGTAGATCTGACAATACATAATGACTATATTTTTAGAACAGCAGAAAGCTAGATCTTTGTGTCAAATGGCTAGTTCTTGCTCTCTAACAATCATAAACTATTTTTTGAAGACTTTGCATGTATTTATTCCTCACCAAACTTATTGAAGAAGAGAATCCTAGAGAAAATCAAGTATTTCCAAGAAAATCTTCCAAAAGCAAACTTCCAAAAATAAAAATCTTTGTTCTTAAAGAGTGTGCCTTCAATTCGCAATAACCATCAATCATTATAATCATTGAGACTTTCCATTGAAGAAGACAACTCAAAACATTCTCCAAGAACTTCATTGACATTCCTTTTGCTCTTTTAAGAAAACTTTTGGCTTTCATCCTTTTGTACTGTAGCTTTTGAGCTGATATTAGTTTCAAGGGGATTGAAACTAGAGGATAAGTCCTTCAAAGCCTTTGAATTAGATTGCAAGCCTTGGATTGGCTTGTTGTAAAGTTGTATTGGTGAACCTAAGAGATAAAACCAACAATGATTTATTTGTGAGCCCGGAAAATAAACCGGCTGTATCATTGGAGATTACAATGAAAATTTCAAAAAATTCTTGGAAAGTGGACGTAGGTGCCTAGAATGTACCGAACATTATAAAAGCTTGTATTTGTGTGCTTTGATCTTCTTGCTCTCTCTCTTCATTTCAAGTATTGCATATAGTTATAATCAACATATTTATATTTGCAACACAATTACCTCGCTGCTTTTAAAATTCAGTACATACTTGATTTAAATTTCTAAGAAATCCAATTCATCCCCCTCTTGGATTGCTCCGCTGGACAACAAAGACTATAGCAAAGATTATCCTATAAAATTTTAAAATGAGAGATACAAAATTCATTAGCCATAGCATCCAGCCATCGAATCACACATTAAAAAGCCAAATAAGATTTCCCCTAATTATGCCTAAAATTGATCACATTAACATTACATGAGTTTATAAAGACCTTGAGAACTAACCAAAATGCAATTCTAAATAAAAAAATTATAAAGTCACTCTAATCAAAGTTTAAAGGATGGCTACCTTGTCCTCTAAGACAATGTGTCTTTGCAGGTCCACCTAGATGTCCAGCTTAACATTGTGTATAATTTTTGTCATAAAGAATGAGATTGATTTATAAATTAGCATTAAATGTCACCAAGTTTATGCTTCACATTGATTCACTACATTTCATTTAGTATAAAATGTTAAATTTGTTGGCTTTTTCTTATATTAATTAATTATTCTGACTTTTAGAATGGTCAGGCTGCCTTGGCCTCTTGGAACCTATCTAGAAACTAGGTAAATAGTCAACCTACCTAACCAATGACTCTAAACCATATCGACTCAGTTAGTTCACAGGAAGTGGAGCTTCTTATTTGATTAGAGTTTTAAGAAGAGAGATAATAAGAAAAAATCTTCCCATGAGACACTTCTAACATTTCATGAAAAGTAAAAATTCATGGAAGAGATAGATTTTGGGACTTCTCAAGGAATGAGAATTGATAGTATTTTTTTATTTCCATAAATATCCTTTAAAGTCAAGAACTAAGATTTTATAAAATATAAATGGATAGTTAGGATAAAATTGTAAATAGTAATATATGCCAAGATCATATATTTATACTAATATAATATTTTCATTAATATTAATATATTTATATTTATATCAATATAATATAATACATTAATTAATAAATATATTATGTTAAATAATAGTATTATATTAATATAATAATTATTATAATATATATTATATTTATATTATATTTATATTATTATAAATATAATATTATTATTGATATCATGTTTGGATTTATATCTATTAAAGATATAATAAGTATTTTATATAGCCTTTCCAAGAAAGTGAATACTCAACCAAAACATAAACCATTATGAAATAAGATACTTTTCTATGATCAACCAAATATACCAAATTCTTTTTTCATGATGTAATTTTTTAGAAAGTAATTTTCTAAAAAGTTATTTTCTGAGAAGATTTTTTTTTCTGCAAACCAAATGAGTCCTATAAGTGTGTCGAGTAGAATCTAGGACCTGTGAATTCTAAAAACCAAGGCTTTAAGTCTAGGGCACAACTAATTAGTTCCAAACAAAATTGAATCGAAACTAAACCAATAATTTAAGGCATTTGTCAGTTTTCACTAAACTGACGGGTTTCGATCTACTGTTGCTGGTATCAACATGTTTTGGCCAAAAGTGACCGAAACCAGCTATAGCTGAGTTTTTATCTGAAGCCAGATATAACTGAGTTTATTATCTTCTCTTTTGACGTTTTCACTTGCTTAAGGGCATAGATTATTACTTATCAAAGTTAAATATTTTTTTCTTTTTCTTGAATTCAAAGAGGGACAAGCAATAAACACAACCCTTGATGAGTCAAGATGTCCAAAAAAACTCCTGTATGTTTTTACAGTACTTTTTAAAGACTGAAGAACAACTAGATACAAAGCTATTTTATACAACTAAAGTAATTTTTAGATAAAATAAATATAGCACTGTAAAGCTACATATATTTGATTAAGTAGGCACTTGACATTGAATACATGAGAAAAGGAGGGCCGGCGCCCGCTGGCAGCACGGGTTGGAGGAAGAGAAAGGGGGGAGAAAGAGACCGGCGTTCCGGGCTGGGCAACGGCCGCCCGATGGCCGCTACCAGAGTGGATCATGGAGGAAGAAGAAGGGAGAGAGAGGGAGAGGGAAGAGAGAGAACTGCAAGAGACTCACCGGTGCTGGGCGTGTGCCGTCCGCCGGCCGTTGCCAGCGTGGAAGAGAGGAGAAGAGGTGTCGATGGCAGCGTGGCAGAGAAGAGAAGAGGTCGATTGCTGGTTCGATCTGAGCCCTAATTTTCAAATTTCCGACCCAACCCTAGCACCGCTGGAAAACCGGCTGATTCAAACAAAACCGTTCCGATTTGAAAAAATAGCTGCATTTGACTTCTTTCATTCTTATGAGCAGTGTTCAAGGTGGGGATTTGTGCCTCCTCTCTCCACCCCCGCCGGTGGCCGGTTGCTGCCAGGAGTAGGCGAACAAGAAGCCAGATATTGAAGGTCGAAGGCAGTCACCGATCACCAGCTAATTATAGAGCCGCCCCCAAATCCATCATCCGCTGCAAGCGATGCCGGCAATTAGTTATTACATAATATATGAAAAATATACATATTTATAATATTTTAAAATATTTTATAAATAATTTTTCATGATATAAATATATATATATATATATTTTTTTTGTTGTAGAGCCCTCCCAAATCCATCCAAAGTACATCCCACGATACTCCGCTGCAAGAAATGCGGGAAATTAGTTATTACATAATATATAAAAAATATATATTTATATATTTTCAAATATTTTATAAATATTTTTCATGATATATATATATAAAATATTTTAATATAATAAAATAATTTAAAAATATGATAGATTTAGAAGTCTGGCATGTGAGACGGTTTTATAGAGCCACTGTTCCAAAGAATATTTGATTCCTTTCTTATCTAAGATAAATGATTGGATCAAATAATTTTTCCTAAGATACAATCTAAATATTAATATTATAATATCCATCGATTGCACGATCTCAAATAAATGTTGATCAACTTATTTTTATTCAAAATAAAAGAATTATAGAAAAGAAAGAGAATTTTTTAAATTTTTGAGAGAGAGAAATATAAAAGATAGAAAACTTGAGAATTTTGGATAAATTGTATGGTTGAACGAGCTCAAAATTCTAAAAAACTTTCAAAAAATCCTCCAAATAGTCATTATTATATTAAACAAAAAGATTACTATTAAATCATTAAAATTTAGAATTAATAAAAAATGTAAAATAGCTAAAATGTACGGTGACCTGATGTGACGGGATCACTGACATGGGGGAACCGACAGGCGCCACGTCAAGGAAAGACGTCACGTCGGACGCCGCGTCAGTTTTCCAGCCCGAACTCCACCGCCGAGCTGAGCTGAGCTCTCTCGAGATGGCAAGCCGAGCTCTGTCTTCCGCCAGGTCGGGCCTGCGAGCTCGGGATGCCTAGGCCGGAGCCGCCTTCTGCCTCCCGGAGCGAGACCCTCGGAGTTTGAGCCCTATGGTCGGAGTCGAGCTCAGCACTCCTCTGCCAACGTGGAGCCTCTCCGAGCGCGCGCCCTCCGGACCGGCCCGCCCTCTGCCCTCCAGAGCGAGACCTCGGAGGTTTGAGCCCTATGGTCGGAGTCGAGCTCAGCACTCCTCCACCGACGTGGAGCCTCTCCGAGCGCACGCCCTCTGGACCGGGCCCGCCTTCTGCCCTCGGAGCGAGACCCTCGGAGGTTTGAGCCCTGTGTCGGAGTCGTGCTCAGCACTCCTCGACCAACGTGGAGCCTCTCCGAGCGCCCACCCTCCGGACCGGGCTCGCCTTCTGCCCTTCAGAGCGAGACCCTCGGAGGTTGAGCCCTGTGGTCGGAGTCGTGCTCAGCACTCCTCCGCCAACGTGGAGCCTCTCCGAGCGCGCGCCCTCCGAACCGGCCCGCCCTCTTTCTTCCAGAGCAAGACCCTCGGAGGTTTGAGCCCTGTGGTCGGAGTCGAGCTCAGCAATCCTCCGCCAACGTGGAGCCTCTCCGAGTGCGCGCACTCTAGACCGGGCCCGCCTTCTGCCCTCCGGAGCGAGACCCTCGGAGGTTTGAGCCCTGTGGTCGGAGTCGAACTCAACACTCCTCCGCCAACGTGGAGCCTCTCCGAGTGCGCCCTCTAGACCGGACCCGCCTTTGCCCTCAGAGCAAGACCCTCGGAGGTTTGAGCCCTGTGGTCGGAGTCGAGCTCAGCACTCCTCCACTGACGTGGAGCCTCTCCGAGAGCGCGCCCTCTGGACTGGGCCCGCCTTCTGCCCTCCGGAGTGAGACCCTCGGAGGTTTGAGCCCTGTGGTCGGAGTTGTGCTCAGCACTCCTCGGCCAACGTGGAGCCTCTCCGAGCACGCGCCCTCCGGACCGGGCCCGCCCTCTTTCCTCCAAAGCGAGACCCTCAGAGGTTTGAGTCCTGTGATCGAAGTCGAGCTCAGCAATCCTCCACCAACGTGGAGCCTCTCCGACTGCGCGCCCTCTAGACCGGGCCCGCCTTCTGCCCTCCGGAGCAAGACCCTCGGAGGTTTGAGCCCTGTAGTCGGAGTCGAGCTCAGCACTCCTCCGCCAACGTGGAGCCTCTCCGAGCGCGCACCCTCCGGACCGGGCCCGCCCTCTGCCCTCCAGAGCGAGACCCTCGGAGGTTTGAGCCCTATGGTCGAGTCGAGCTCAGCACTCCTCCGCCAACGTGGAGCCTCTCCGAGCGCGCGCCCTTTGGACCAGGCCCGCCTTCTGCCCTCCAGAGTGAGACCCTCGGAGGTTTGAGTCGTGTGGTCAGAGTTGAGCTCAGCACTCCTCCGCCAACGTGGAGCCTCTCCGAGCGCGCGCCCTCCAGACCGGGCCCGCCCTCTGCCCTCCAAAGCGAGACCCTCGAAGGTTTGAGCCCTGTGGTCGAAGTCGAGTTCAACACTCCTCCGCCAACGTGGAGCCTCTCCGAGTGTGCGTCCTCTAGACCGGGCCCGCACTCCACCGGGACGACCCCGCAAGCTCGGAGCGTCTAGGTCGAAGCGACCCCTGCCATTCCAGCTCGGCCCCAGCTCAGACATGGACCCCACCAGCTTGGGATGCTGGCGAACCGCCCAAGGACTACACTGGAGCGCCCCCCAGGCTGTACTGACTGCCTGTAGCCGCCAGTTACACTAGAAAGGAAAGAAGCACGCCGATCAAGACTCCACGCTCCTTACCAACCATCCGAACCACCCAAGAGAGGAAGCCAACCGGAAGATTCGAATCTCGGGGGCGGTGGCACACCATTCGAGGTACTGCCAGGTTTCCTGGAATAAGATGACCAAGAGGAGTGTCGAGTGCATGACAGCTCCCCTTATCACGAATCAGGAACGACTTCTTGGGACACCGCCGCACACGCCTGACAGCCAGACGGAGATCCCGAGGCGGACGCCCAACAGTAACCAAGTTTGCAACAAACCCGGAGATAACACAAAAACACAGGCCAGAACATAAGAGAAAAAAAAAAGAGAGGAGAGTGCCACCCCCACCAGGAAGAGGGGCATGGCACCACCAGCATTCCAGAGCAAGTCGGGATGAAGGGCCGCACAGGGACTCCCCCTAGCCAGGCCACACTTCCCCCGACACACCTGCTACTCACATTCACACAACACACTCCTCCTTGTGTGGAGTACATCAAGAGGGGCTCGATCAGGAGGATCTGTTCCCCTGGATCGTCACTGACTTGACCATCGGAGTGTCCCCAACGGAAACCCCGACCTGGGTCACTAACCCCTGTCTTGCAGGTCCAGGAGCGGAGGACTGCCAGCCAGCGAAGGGAGCGCACTACGGTGCCGGCAGCAGCTACGGGCCACGGCGATCCTAGCGGTAACAGATTGGCGCACCAGGAAGGGGCTGAATCAAGCCCTCCACCTCTTTACAAATTGACACTCCACGAAAGAATGGTGACGACGCAAGCTCAAGAGGCCTCCACCAGCCGTGCAAGGGGCTCCCCTTCCCAAGGGCACCCACGTCACCTTCTCCATCTCCTCCGGCAGAGGGGTCCGCTGATGAAGTCATCAGGTGCGTAGCGGAAAGGCGCCTGGAGAAACATGAGCATGGGCTAGCGGAGTTCTCCCGCCGGTTCACCAGTATGCAAGGCTCAACCAGCGAGCCAGTGGACTATAACACCTGCTACCATTGAAGCCCTTCACCGGTCGTGGCGAGACGAAGTATTGTCGCCTTCACCACGATCACGGCCATAACATCGAAGAATGTCGTGGCCCCAAGTAAGAAATCAAGAAACTCGTCAGGAGAGGCTACCTCCAGAGGTTTGCGGAGGGGGGCAGACCTCAAGCGGGGCCCTAGGCGCTCGTCGCTCTCCTGCTAGCTCCAACCATCGTCAGCCGCCCCATCATGAAGCCGATGGGCGTGATCACCTGGGGAGCCACGCATGCATCCAAGAGGACCGGGGGGCAGGGGACCCCGAGAATGTACTCCCCACTGTGCGGGAAGGAGAAAGCGAGGAAGAAAGGCAAATGAAGATGCCGTGGTCGTCAGGATGACGATCGCGAACCACCCTGGAAAAGTGCATCACGGTTGATAATGAAAGCTCCGCGGACGTGCTTCCTTATGACGCCCCCTCCAAGAGCGCCACTATGATGACTTTTGTTGTCGATGGGCTTCCTACGGCTCACAACGTCGTCCTGAGATTGACTTTGGCCCAACCAGCTCAACGCCGGCCCAAATAAAACTTGTCGGGAACGAGTAGCCCCGGCGTTACAGCGGGGTTTGGCCAAGAACCTTTGAGCTCGGAAATCCGGTGCTATGCCGGGCAGAGGCAAATCAGTCCCGAGAACGCGACAAGCTCCCACCAAACTGGGAAGGTCCCTACAAGACGGCCGAAACCCCATCACGAGGGGCTTATCACCTCGAAGATCTTGACGGCGTCAGGCTCCCCCAGACATGGAGTGCCCGCAGTCCGCGAAGACGCCACCTACGATGTAAGGTTTCTTATCGATAATAATAATAACGACTTTTTCCTTGCACGAGTATCATATGTCTTGCAGGGAACAATATCAGGCATCCCCGAGCCCAGCTCCAGGACGTCAAGGGATCTTCGAGCCACGCCGCTCTCAATCTCAAAGCATCCCCGTGCCTAGCTCCAGGACATCAAGGAATCTTTGAGCCACGCCACTCTCAATCTCAAAGCGTCCCCGAGCCTAGTTCCAGGACGTCAAGGGATCTTCGAGCCATGCAGCTCCCAGTCTCAGGCATCCCCGAGCCCAGCTCCAGGATGTCAAGGGATCTTCGAGCCATGCCGCTCTTAATCTCAAAGCATCCCCGAGCCTAGCTCCAGGATGTCAAGGGATCTTCGAGCCATGCCGCTCTCAATCTCAAAGCATCCCCGAGCCTAGCTCCAGGACGTCAAGGGATCTTCGAGCCATGCCACTCTCAATCTCAAAGCGTCCCCGAACCTAGCTCCAGGACGTCAAGGGATCTTCGAGCCACGCCACTCTCAATCTCAAAGCGTCCCCGAGCCTAGCTCCAGGACGTCAAGGGATCTTCGAGCCACGCCACTCTCAATCTCAAAGCATCCCGAGCCTAGCTCCAGGACGTCAAGGGATCTTCGAGCCACGCCGCTCTCAATCTCAAAGTGTCCTCGAGCCTAGCTCCAGGATGTCAAGGGATCTTTCAGCCAAGCCGCTCTCAATCTCAAACGTCTAGAAGCCCAACTCCGAGATGCCAAGGGATCTTGGGGCCAAGCAGCTCCTATCAACGCCTCAAGCCCAGCTCCAAGGTGCCAAAGACCTGAGCCAAGCCCTCAGGCAACCCTTGGACCCGAGCCTAGCTCCCCGTCTAGGAAGGCCTCGAGCTTAGCTCTAAAGCAATCAGTCCTCCTCTGATCTCCCCACTCAAAAAGAAAAGAGAGGGGAAGGAAAGAAAGAGAACGAGAGGGAAACACGGTAAGAACCCTCTTCTCTGATCTCCCTACTCAAAAAGAAGAAGAGAGGGGAAGGAAAGAAAGAGAACGAGAGGGAAACATGGCAAGACCCTCTTCTCTGAAAAAAAGAAGAAGAGAAGGGAAAGAAAGAAAGAGAACTCACAAGAACTCTCTCTGATCTCCCCGCTCATCAAAAAAAAAAAAAGAAGAAAGAAAAAGAAGAAGAGAGGGGAAGGAAAGAAAGAGAACGAGAGGGAAACACGACAATAAGCTACCACTTCTCAGCCTAAGGGAGCTCAAGGCCAAGGACCTTCGAGCCACGCAGCTCTCAGTCATCAAACATCCCCGAGCCAGCTCCAGGATGCCAACCCAAGACCGGAGCTCAGAACTCCAGCCAAGGGACCTTCGGCCACGCAGCTCTCAGTCATCAACGTCCCCGAGCCCAGCTCCAGGATGCCAGCCCAAGATCGGAGCTTAGATCTCTAAAGGGACCTTCGAGCCACGCAGCTCTTAGTCATCAACGTCCCTGAGCCCAGCTCCAGGATGCCAGCCCAAGATCGGAGCTCAGATCTCGGCCAAGGGACCTTCGAGCCACGCATCTCTTAGTCATTAACGTCCCCGAGCCCAGCTCCAGGATGCCAGCCCAAGATCGGAGCTCAGATCTCTGGCCAAGGGACCTTCGAGCCACGCAGCTCTCAGTCATCAACGTCCCCAAGCCCAGCTCCAGGATGCCAACCCAAGACGGAGCTCAGATCTCTCGCCAAGGGACCTTCGAGCCACGCAGCTCTCAGTCATCCATGTCCCCGAGCCCAGCTTCAAGATGCCAGCCCAAGACCGGAGCTCAGATCTCCGGCTAAGGAACCTTCGAGCCACACAGCTCTCAGTCAACAACACCTGCAAGCATAGCAGCACTCAAGTGTCATGACCCTATGTCCAACTTGCCGATGTTGAAGTCTAATAACTCAACCCTAGGTGAGGTGAGGCCCTCTTCTCTGATCTCCCCACTCACCAAAAAGAAGAAAGGGGAGTGAAAGAAAGAAAGAAAAAAGGGAAGAGCCAGGCAAGAGACAGATGGCAAGGAAACTCAAGTTTCATTGATCAAATACAAGTTACAAGTATTCTGCGGGCCCCCGACATGCTGGGCGACCCTGACTAAGTACAAAAACAAAAATACAAAACAAAGAAGGAAAAAGGGGCTACTCACACCGGCCAGCCTCCCTGCTGAGCTCTGAGGCTAAGAGTTCCCGCCTTCAGGAACCTCCAGCTGGGCAGTTCTGGTTTCGGATGGTTCAGCCTCGGCTTGCGTCGGGGACTCTGAGGCCATGGCTTCCTCCACGCCTCCTTGTCGGGCTCCGCGTCTGAGGTCGAAGGGTATTTGAGGCGATCATAGTTCTTCTCGAGGACAAGTGCCTCGACCCGGCCGTGCAAGAACATAAAGCCCTTGTAGAAGGAGTCTGACGCCATCTGATGAATTTCAGTGATGAACTCCTCCAAAGCCTTGAACTTCGCGACGACGTCCTTAGCGCCCTTCTTGGCCTCAGCAGCCACCTTCCTCGCCTCAGCGGCCTCCATCCTGGCAGCCTCCGCCGACTTGGCCGCCACCTCTGCCGCTTTCTCATCTGCAGCCAGTTTCTCTCTCCCTGCTGCCAGCTCCGGTTGGGCAGCCCAGGAGGCCTCCTTGTGCCGATCGGCCTCGGCACTATACCAATTCAACTTTTTCTCGATGGTGGAGAGATCATCGATGGCTTTGTTCAAGCGACTTCGCTCCAGGTCACAGGCCTCCGGAGTCTCTTCGCTCGTCCCTCGATGTCGGCAAGCTGTTGCTCCAGGTCCTTGACCTTCAGTTCAAGTGCCCCATTTGCCCCGACCTTCTCCTTCAGGTCGGCTTTTGGGGATTCGATCTCGACCACCCGTTGTCGCTTGAGACACTCCCAATTCTGATAGCAGCCTTGATGAAGAGGGCCTCGGCACTGATCTGCACCATGAGAAAAGGTCAGCTCAAAAAAAAAAGGAGAAAAGAAAGAAAAGAAGAAAAATGAAGAAAGGGACAACTCACCGAGTACAGCTGGGGAAAGATGGCACTGATAACATTGCCCAGCTGCATTCCGGCCATCTCTTGCCGGTCGCATGTCTGGACCGAGAAGTCCATCATGTGCTCGGCCAGTTCGGGGCTCCGGAGGAACGAGCTTTCCGGCCCTATCCTGAAGGGAAGTCGGCGTCGTGCCTCCTCCCTCCTACCCTCTCCAGGAGTGGGCGGCCTTGCCCCGCTGGCTGAAGGGCCTTGGGGGGCAGGCTAGGAAGCTAGCGCCGGTGCAGGCGGCGCCTCGGTCGTGGCCCTAGTCATGGCTCGGACCTTCTCATCCCTGATCTCGATGACATGCGGACTCGGAGGATGGCAAGGTGCAGCGGTAGCAGCTGTGGCCCTTGCCTGGACAACTACTTCAGGCTCTGCAACGGGGGCCACCCCCTGGCGACCGCTCTGCTCGGGAACCTGTCGAGCCTCCTGTTGGGCCAGCCTCGGTGCCGTGGATGCCACCCTCTCCACTGGCACAGGAGCAGCTTAAGTCGCCTCCGAGCTCGGACCAGCTGGAGCAGCCGAGCTTGGACCAACCACCGCAGCGGGGGCAGCCGTAGGAGCGCTCTCGCCCCGAACTCACCTCGATGAAGGCTCCCCGGCCAGCCCAATTGGCGGCCTCCTCCGAGTGATCGCCAGTAGATCGCTCTCGGAGAAAATCATCCCTGCATGCAAGTTACGCAACAGTCAGAGTCCGTGGGAAGCAATACAGGAAATGCAAGAAAAAGAAAGAGGAAAGTTCAGGTCGAACTCACCCAACCCATTCGTTGGGTCGACCCCGAAGTGGGTGAGGTTCTGCTCAAATAACAGGACCTCGAGAGGAAGAATCTGGGTGGTGCGGAGCTGCTCGTAGTCATCCTGGTCAGTCGCATCAATCACAGAATTTCAGTTAGGGGACTTGACCAGATCGCTCCAGACCTAGTCGACCCCCTCAACCTCAACAAAGAAAAACTTACTCTTCCATCCCCTGATGGAAGAGGGAATCTCGAATCTGATACCCCTTGGGTGGGAGGACAAGGACCACCACCCATCCTCAGTTGGGTGGTGCTTCAGGACGAAAAAGGCCCTGAACAAGGAAAACCGGGCAACGAACTCGTGGAGGTGGCAGAGCATAATGAAGGAAAAGATAACCCTAATGGCGTTTGGCACTAACTATGCGGGGACCAAACGGTAGTTTTCCAAGATGGACAGAAAGAAAGGGTGAAAAGGAAACGGAGACCCCCGACGAAGGTCTCCTCATAAAAAGCAAGACAGCCCGGGCCACTGGAAGTGACCCGTTCCCCCAGACGAGGGATCATGACCGAACAGAAGGAGGGATGCCAAAGACATCCCGAACGGTCCTTAGTTCCTCGGCGGTGATCGTCGAGGCGACCCCGCCAGGACCTGTGGACCGGGTGGACTCAGAAACAGGAATAGAAGAAGGAGGAGGGGGAGAAGGACCAGATCTTGGTTCCTTGATGAGTACTGGACCGGGAGGATGCCTCCTACTGAGCTCAAAGCGAGTTATATCTTCCTCCCCACCAGAAGAAGAAGAATATACCGACCTCCGCTTGGAGGGACCGGCCTTACCCTGATCAATGGAAGGGCGGAAGCCCGGACCAAAATGGGACATCCTCAAGAATAAGGGGAATGAAGGACTTGAAGTGAGGGACGGAAGAACAGACTCAACTCAAAGAAGACCCCAGACCCGGAGGAAGAACCCTACTCTAGTGGGGGGAGAAGGAAGAAGAGACTGACTTGATTCCTTAGAAAACCTGAGGCAACTATGAAGAAGAAGAAAGCTTGGCGCGCAGAAGCAGCAGGCACAGAGAATTCAAAAGAATAGATGTTTTGGGTAAGGCCCTCCTTTCATTTCGAAATGACCCGATGGATTCGTACCGATCCAACCCCTCTACCAACGGATCCACACCACGTGCTACCCATCGACGAAAACGGCATCCCGGCCACTCTGGATTCTGCACCAACATTAACTACTCCTCGAACGTGGCCACGCAGCACCCCCGCATTGGTCCAGGGCCGTCTCTCGAAGCGCCAGCATTCATAGATGTTTTGGGTAAGGCCCTCCTTTCATTTCGAATGACCCGATGGATTCGTACCGATCCAACCCCTCTACCAACGGATCCACGCCACGTGCTACCCATCGATGAAAACGGCATCTGGATTCTGCGCCAATATACTACTCCTCGAACATTTGGTCCACTGGGCCGTCTCTCGAAGCGCCAGCAATCATGGCCATCATCGTGCCAGATTTCCCTTTCCATGTCAGCACTGCAGCCTGACCAACGAGCCTCGTGGGGGGCAAATGATGTGGCGGGATCGTTGACATGGGGGAACCGACAGGCACCACGTCAAGGAAAGATGCCGTGTCGGACTTCACGTCAATTCTCCAGCCCGGACTCCACTGTCGAGCTGAGCTGAGCTCTCTCGAGACGGCGAGACGAGCTCCATCCTCTGCCAGGTCGGGCTCACTAGCTTGGGATGCCTAGGCCGGAGCGGCCTTCAGCCCCCCGGAGCGAGACCCTCAGAGGTTTGAGCCCTGTGTCAGAGTCGAGCTCAGCACTCCTCTGCCAACATGGAGCCTCTCCGAGCACGCGCCCTCCGGACCGGGCCCGCCCTCTGCCCTCCAGAGCGAGACCCTCGAAGGTTTAAGCCCTGGGGTCGGAGTCGAGCTCAGCACTCCTCCGTCGATGTGGAGCCTCTCCGAGCGCGCACCCTCTGGACCGGGCCCGCCTTCTGCCCTCTGGAGCGAGACCCTCGGAGGTTTGAGCCTTGTGATCGGAGTCGAGCTCAGCACTCCTCCACCAACGTGGAGCCTCTCCGAGTGCGCGCCCTCCGGACCGAGCACGCCCTCTACCCTCCAGAGCGAGACCCTCGGAGGTTTGAGCCCTATGGTCGGAGTCGAGATAAGCACTCCTCCGCCAATGTGGAGCCTCTCCGAGCACGCGCCCTTTGGACCGGGCCCGCCTTCTGCCCTCCAGAGCGAGACCCTCGTAGGTTTGAGCCCTGTGGTCAGAGTCGAGCTCAGCACTCCTCTGCCAATGTGGAGCCTCTCCGAACGCGTGCCCACCGGACCGGGCCCGCCCTCTACCCTCCAGAGTGAGACCCTCGGAGGTTTGAACCCTGTGGTCGGAGTCGAGCTTAGCACTCCTCCGCCAACGTGGAGCCTCTCCGAGCGCGCGCCCTCTGGATCGGGTCCGTCTTCTACCCTCCAGGAGCGAGACCCTCGGAGGTTTGAGCCCTGTGGTCGGAGTCGAGCTCAGCACTCCTCCGTCAACGTGGAGCCTCTCCGAGCGCGCGCCCTCCGGACCGGGCCTGCCCTCTGCCCTCCAGAGCAAGACCCTCGGAGGTTTGAGCCCTGTGGTCAGAGTCGAGCTCAGCACTCCTCCGCCAACGTGGAGCCTCTCCGAGCGCTCACCCTCTGGACCAGGCCCGCACTCTGCCAGGATGACCTCGCAAGCTCGGAGCGTCTAGGTCGAAGCGACCCCTACCATTCCAGCTCGGTCCTAGCTCCGACGTGGACCCCACCAGCCTGGGACGCCGGCGAACCGCGAGGACTACACTGGAGCGCCCCCAGGCCGTACTGACCGCCTGCAGCCACCAGTTACACTAGAAAGGGGAGAAGCACGTCGATCGAGATGCCACGCTTTTCACCAACCATCTGAACCATCTAAGAGAGGAAGCCAACCGGGAGATTCGAATCCCGGAGGCGACGGCACACCATTTGAGGTACTGCCAAGTTTCCCGGAATGAGGCGACCAAGAGGAGTGTCAGAGCGCATGATAGCTCCCCTTGTCACGAATCAGGAACGACTTCTTGGGACACCGCGCACACGCCTGATAGCCCGGCGGAGATCCCGAGGCGGATGCCCAACGGTAACCAAGTTTGCAACAAACCCAGAGGTAACACAAAAACACAGGCCATAATACAAGAGAAAAAAAAAAGAGATGAGAGTGCCACCCCCATCAGGAAGAGGGGCATGGCACCACCAGCATTCTAGAGCAAGGTCGGGACGAAGGGCCACACAGGGACTCCCCCTAGCCAGGCCACACTTCCCCGATACACCTGCTACTCACATTCACACAACACACTCCTCCTTGTATGGAGTCCATCAAGAGGTGCTCGACCAGGAGGATCTGTTTTCCTGGATCGTCACTAACTTGACCATTGAAGTGCCCCCATCGAAAACCTCGGCCCGGGTCACTAACCCCTGTCTTGCAGGTCCAAGAGGGAGGACCACCAACCAGTGAAGGAAGCGCACTCCGGCGCCGGCAGCAGCTATGGGCCACGGTGATCCTGGCGGCAACATGACCCATGTACAACGTGCATATGGATCATGTGCACATTGCCGGGGGCGGGGAGAGTTTGTTTGTTTTATTTTTTCTAAAAATATAAAGTCAACAAACCCCTTCAAAAAATAAAATTAAAATTAAAATTTAATATTAGTAAATTTGATAAATAATTTAAAATAAGAGATCTTTGAACTTTTACTGTATTTAGTACAAGTATCTTCTTTATTTGAACTTACATTTAGTATAAAATATACATATAAGGACGAACTGATCATAATGTCGGATAGTGCTATTTAGGCCATGTGCTTACCTTAATTTTCATGAGAGTTACTAGAAATTTATCCTGGTCCCATAGTCACGGCCTCACAACTACTCTCACTAAGGTATATCCTCCAAAAATATGTACAACAAAGTCATACCTCGCTGAACTTACAGCCTTGCATCTATTAAGAACTATGATCAACCTAACCGTCCAATAGAGCACCACACCATCGAGATGGGATAGAGACAGACTTCAAATTGGTACTCCCATACATTACCTCAAATATTGTTTCCTTTTGAACCTTAACCATAGGGTTGCCATGATAGTAGGGGTCCACTTTAGTAACCAATATGTGGGCTTAAGCCCTATCCTTCTCGATATCTTAGATATCGCAGCCTTCGAAATGCCTTTGATCAAAAGATCTCCAGGTGATATTTTGATCTTATAAATTATAGTGATATCACTTCTTTTATTTTATTTCTTATAGCTTTATATCTTATCAGGATATGATTGTTCATCTTTTTATTAGTTATTTATTGATTTAACAAATCAATTAAAGTTCTACAATCAAAATTTAAAGAAATTTTTAAATGTTTTGGTAAAGAATTTCTATGTCATTTATTAAATTTTTTAGCCATTATGCTTCAGCACATACAGTATCAAGAACAGTTAATTTAGATTCTAATGTACTTATAGTAATTATTATTTATTTACAAGAGTCCAAGATACTGCAGCTCCTACCAAGAAGAGATATTCGGTAATGGACTTAACATCTAAGTTATCTATTACCCAATTAGCATTACTATAACCCTCAAGTACTTCTAGATAATCCAAGTATATTAGAGAGTAATCTAAGGTTCCCTTCAGATATCTAAAGATTATTTCTAGAACTTTCTAATATTATTTATGATGTGGCATAACAGTTAATGTGGAGCCCACGATGGCAACAGCTAGAAACCGTGTGGGTGGAAAGTGCCACCTGGATGCGGTGCCCAATTGAAGACCCGAAGGCGAGCCCTCTGTCCGAGGTCAACTCGCAGTCAGGGTCGTGCTCATAGGGCGAGCACTCCATCTGAGGTCAGCTCCTGGCCAGGGTCATGCTCAAGTGTGTCAAGGCAAGCCCTCCGTCCGAGGTTAAATCCCAGCCAGGGTCGTGCTCATAAGGTGAGCCCTCCATCTGAGGTCAGCTCCCGATCGAGGTCATGCTCATGCGTGCCAAGGCGAGCCCTTCGTTTGAGGTCAGCTCCCGGTCGGGGTCGTGCTCATGCATGCCAAGGCGATCCCTCCGTCCGAGGTCATGCTCATGCATGCCAAGGCGAAACCTCCGTCCGAGGTCATGCTCATAAGACGAGCCCTCCATCTGAGGTCAGCTCCTAACAGGGATCGTGCTCATGTATGTCAAGGTGAACCCTCTATTCGAGGTCAGCTCCTAGCTGGGGTCATGCTCATAAGACGAGCCCTTCGTCTGAGGTCAGCTCCTGGCCAGGGTCATGTTCATGCAGCTAAGGCGAGCCCTCCATCCGAGGTCAGCTCCCAGCTGGGATCATGCTCATAGGGCGAGCCCTCCATCTGAGGCCAACTCCCGGCCGGATCATGCTCATGCATGCCAAGGCGAGCCCTCCGTCCGAGATCAACTCCCAGTCGGGGTCACGCTCATAGGGCGAGCCCTCCATCTAAGGCCAGCTCCTGGCCGGGATCATGCTCATGCATGCCAAGGCAAGCCCTCCATTCGAGGTCAGCTCCCAGCCGAGGTTGTGCTCATAAGGCAAGCCTTCCATCTGAGGCCAGCTCCTAGCCGAGGTCGTGCTCATGCGTGCCAAGGAGAGCCCTCTATCCGAGGTCAGCTCCCAGCTAGGGTCGTGCTCATGGGGCGAGCCCTCCATCTGAGGCCAGCTCCCGGCCGGATTATGCTCATGCGTGCCACGGCGGCCCCCTGTATCCGGGGTCGGGCGCGCAGCCGAAGTCATGCCCATGCCATCCGAAGGTGACCCCCATATCCGGGGTTGATTGCCCAACCGAGGCCATGCTCCCGCTTTCGAAGCCAGGCTCTCCAGATTGGGCTCTCCCTCTCTCCCTGCCAAGTTTAGAGTTCCCGCCAGCAATGGAAGGAGGGAGGACCGATAGGGGTGCAAACTATGACATGGAGCCTTCTAGCCACCTGCAACTCCTCTAGAAGTGGCGCACGCCCCGCCAGAAAACTCAAATCTTGCAACGCACCACCCGCATGTCCTGTGCAATGCATGCTCCACCAGGCTCTACACCCTATGGCGCACTGCCACATCAACGATCGTGCAGCTGAGGACACTGATCCTCACGACATGGAACCTGAACTTCGTCCATGAAGAGTATTCCATTAAGGCCACAGGCCCTGCGACACACTGATGCTCCCTCCTAGAAGGAAAACATTCTACCATGGCTCGGGGCTCAGCGGCACGGTGCCCGCCCCTTCCACGCGAAATTGCACCTCTAGAGGGACAAGATCTGTACTACGCCGATGATCACCCCCAAATAGAAGGATCTCCTCCAGAGGACCGGTCCGATAGGGGGGAGGCCATGGACAAAGGAAAATCCCTCCAGAAAGGGATACAAGGAAAGAGATATCTCAATGAAGCCCCAGGCTTTGTCTGGGCCACTCCTATTCATATAAAACAGAAGAAAAGACCCCAAAGGGGGAGAGGCAACTGGTAACACTCATAAAGCAAACAGGCAAGGAACCGACCAACATAACCTCCCAGCTCTCTAATCTCGACTCTAACTTGTCTTTCCATTTTAATTCCACCTTTCACCCTCTATGCGGAGAGTCTCCAAGCTCTTCGCCACAGAGATTTTGTTTTCCTTGATCATCCCAAACTGACTTGATCGTCGGAGTGTCCTTACTGGAATCCCTAGCTCGGGTCTCCTCTTTTTTACAGGGCACGCCCAAAGAAGACCGAGTGCCCGATGGAAGCCCGACGAGTCTATGCCATGTCAGAGCTGCAGGCCATGGCGATCTTGGTGGCAACAGATTGGCACACCAGGAAGAGGGAAGAGCGCAGGAGCACTAGAGCTCCGGGGATTGTGGGAAGTCCAACAACGAGTCCCCCACCACCAGCAAAGCATTTGCAGTAGCCCAAATCTCCATGGTGACAACACGAGCATGCAAGGCTTTCGCCAATTGAGCGGGGTTCCCCCATCGCGGTGACCTACAAAGCCTTGAGGGAGAGCTCCCCTCTCCACCACCGCCTTTGGCGAATCTCCAAATCATCGCACTGGCCCGGTAGGTCCATGCCTTGGCTACGGTGGTGTGCCAGCTCCATCAGAGACACCGATCCCTGGCAACACAACAGTAGCCAGGGATGCCAGCGGCCCATGCCGTCTATCCCAGTACTAGTCTGCGATCCTTTCAGGAGGGGCCATTGCATACAGTCTCCCACCCGCGAGGAGACCACCAGGTGGCCAGAAAGAAGCCACATGACGGCCCGACCGGCCGGGAGAACTGCTTCCCAATCTCGAACCATGGTGCACACTCGCATCAGCGGTGCCAGCATGGCCGGGAACTCATGCAAGAGTTTCCCCACTCCGCACCTCCTTTACCCCTGATGGCCTCCGTTGAGGGGTCCACTGATGAGGCCATCCATCCCAGGTGGAGAGGAGCCTCGAAGAGCAAGAGCGCAAACTGGTTGACCTTTTCCGCCAATTTACAAAGATTCAGGGCTCCCCTAGTGAGCCCACAGGTTACGACACCCGTCCCCCCTTCTCCTACAGGATCCAAGAGGAACTGATCCTCAATCGGTTCCACATGCCCCAGGTTGGCCCCTACGATAGGACAACCAACCCCCTGGACCACCTGAAAAGCTATAAGGATCTTATGAGGGTCCAGGGGGCTATTGATGCTCTCCTCTACATTGCCTTCCTAGCTACCCTCAGGAAGGCTGCTCGAGCCTGGTTCTCCAGACTCGAGTCTGAAAGCATTGACTCTTTCTTCCAGTTGGAGAAAAAGTTTGTGGCACACTTTGATGCATACAAAAAGGTTCCACGAGAAATCGACAGTCTTTTCTTGATCCATCAGCAGGACCGAGAGTTCCTCCGGGACCACGTGTCCCGATTTAAAGCCGCCACCTTGAAGATCTACCACCTCGATGAGCCAGTCGCTATACTGGTCCTGAAGAGGGGCTGCAAACCTATCGTTTCACTTACTCCCTTGATAAGAATGCTCCGAAGACCTACTCGGAGCTCCTCCTCCGGGCTCACAAGTACATCCGTGTGGAGGAGACCGACCACACCAGGAGGAAGCTTGACGGGAGGCCCCTGAAGAGGCAGGCCATAGGGGAAGCATCCACTCCCCCGGCCTAGAAGACGGTGCCAGCCCCACGGCCGGGGCTGAGACCCAGAGTCAACCCTACCAAAGAAGAGAAGTTCACTCCTATCCTTGCCTCGAGAGTAAAGATTCTGATGGAGATCGAGGGCGAACGCTTCTTGCACCGACCTCCCTCGCTGAGGTCATCTGCTGGACGAGATAGGTCCCACTATTGTCGCTTCCATCGAGACCATGGCCATGATACTGAGGAATGCCGCCACCTAAAGAGGAGATAGAAGACTTGATCAAGCACAGCTACCTCGGGAAGTACATGGAGGGAGGAGCTCCCCCAGCAGCCCAAAATGAAGAGCCCCGATCGCTCGCCATCAATAACCGATCCACTGAGAAGCCGATCTGGATGATCTCCGGGGGTAGGGAGAACCTTGAATAGGGCTAGGAAGAGAGAGGAGAATGATGATATACTCCCCTACGAGGGAGAAGGATCGACTAGGGTAGAAAATCCAAATAATGATGCTGTCGTCATTGAGATGATGATATCAAAACATCCTGTAAAAAGAATTATGTTTGATAGTAGAAACTCTGCAGACATCCTTTTTTATAATGCTTTTGCAAGGATGAACTTATTCACTGACCAAATAAAATTGGTGTTCACATCCTTGGTGGGCTTCATTGAGGACTCAGTTGGAGTCGAGGGAGAGATTACACTTCCAAAAACTACCGGAACCCCACCTCAACAAAGTATTGTGTTGACAACGTTCACCATTGTGAGGCTTCTCTCATCTTACAGTGCAATCCTGGGGCATCCCAGACTCAACCTGCTCGATGCCACCATCTCCACAAGGCATCTCCTCATTCAGTTCCCAACCCCTTGGGGAATCGGAGAGATGAGAGGGTCCCGCCAGCCAGTCCAGCACTGTCTGTAGACCATCCCGGGATCGCGAGGGGTCGATCCGAGCCCAGCCATCGATCAACCAAATTCGGTGAAGCCAAAGTCGAAGGGCAGACCAATCGAGCCCTTGTTGTCCTTTTTTTTAGGAGAGGACCACTTGAAGACCGTGCAGGTGGGGGCCCTGTTGCGTGAAGAAGAGAGGTCCTGTCTGCTCAGTTTCTTGTGGGCCAACGTAGATGTCTTCACCTGGACTGCTGTGGACATGCTTGGGATCCCACCAAAAGTGATCACCCACAGGCTGAATGTCGATCCTAATAGTTGCTCAGTCCAGCAGAAGAAGAGGAGCTTTGCCCTGGAGTGGTAGAAGGTAATTGATGAGGAAGTCAAGAAACTCCTTGCAGCGAGCTTCGTCTGTGAGGTACAGTATCCTAGCTAGCTTGCTAATATGGTGATGGTCAGGAAAGCTTCAGGAAAGTGGAGGATCTGTGTAGACTCTACCAATCTCAACCGTGCATGCTTGAAGGATAGCTTTCCACTCCCTAAGATTGACCAACTGGTGGATACAACCTCGAGCCACAAGTACCTTAACTTCATGGATGTATTCTCTAGATACAATCAAATCTACATGCATCCAGAGGACGAGGAGCACACATCATTTGTAACTGATAGAGGTATGTACTGCTACAGGATGATGCCATTTGGTCTCAAGAATGCAGGGGTCATGTACCAATGCTTGGTCACAAGGTCTTCAAAGATCAGATCGGCCACAACATGCAAGTTTACATAGATGACATGCTTATCATGAGTGGCCTGGAGTCGAACCATGTTGCCAACCTGGTGGAGGCTTTTGATAACCTTTACCTCTATCAAATGAAGTTGAACCCCATCAAATATGCATTTGGCATCACGGTGGGAAAGTTCCTAGGATTCATGGTCACCTAGAGGGGAATAGAGGCCAATCTCGAGAAGATCCAAGCGATCATTGACATGAGACATCCTGTCTCCAAGAAAGAAGTCCAGTGCTTAACCAGACACATCGCGGCATTAAGTCATTTCATCTTTTGTTCCGCCGAGCACTACCAACCATTCTTTAAGGTGTTGCACAAGATGCATGGCTTCACCTGGATAGAGGAGTGCCAAGAGGTGTTCGAGGGGCTGAAGAAGCTCCTCACCTCCCCACCGTTGCTATCCAGGTTGGAGCCAGGGGAAGAGCTCCTCCTATACCTAGCGATCTCTTCTAAAGTGGTCAGCTCAGTCCTGGTTAACACTGATGAGGATGGCGCCCAGCGACCAATCTATTACACCAGCAAGCGCTCCACGATGTGAAAACTAGGTACACCCGATCTGAAAAGATTATTTTTGCACTAATAGTATCTGCACAGTGTCTCAAGCCCTAATTCCAAGCATACCCTATCATTGTCCTCACTGACCAGCCTTTGAGGGCCATCCTAAGCCGCCCCGATACTTCAGGGTGCCTGATCAAGTGGTCAACGAGTTTGACATCACCTATCGTCCATGGCCGGCATAGAAGGTGCAAGTCCTTGCTGACTTCATGGTAGAATGCACTTGGGTGGGGGAGGACCTAGAGGAAGCAGACCAACAGTCAGAACCTGAGCCAGTTCCGATCTCGAGAGTGGTGACATGGATCCTCCATGTTGATGGTAGTCTAACACCAGAGGGAGTGGAGCCAGCCTCATTCTGGCCAATCCTGACAGGGTCGTTATAAAATATGCACTGTGCTTCCTCTTCAAGGTGACCAACAACTAGGATGAGTATGAGGCACTCCTTGCGGGATTGAGGGTATCCCGTGAGTTGGGCATAAAGTGCCTGAAGGTCTTCTCAGATTCTCAGCTCATGGTTGGCCAGGTCTCGGGCGAGTATGAGGCCTGGGATCCCATGATGGCAAAGTATCTGGACAAGGTGCACTCATATACAGTGAACCTCTAGCACTTTAGCATTTCCCACATCCCTCGGGTAGAGAATGCCCAAGCTGACTCCCCTCCAAACTGGCAACCCTGCCGGAGTCATTATTGGGGCACAATAATTTACTAGGAATACTAGTATACCTACTAAGTCTACCTACTACATAAACTATATATGAACGAGTTCTATTGAAAATACATAATAGGGATCCTATCCTCTGGGAATATTTTAATTGATTAACAGGTTCTCTTAAATTTTTAATTAAGTGAAAACTATGATCACAAGGAATAGAGATAGGTTTAAATCAAAATATTTAATTTTTTTAAGTATTTTCTTTATTGAGTATACTAGGCTTATCGTTATTCCATGATCTACTCTTTTAAGCTTCATTTCTAAAATTACATCAATGCCTCCTAAATCTTTCATATCAAAATTATTTAATAAATAGCTTTTAGTTTCTTGAATTATTTTTATTAATGTTCCAAATAATAATATATCATTTATATACAAGCATAATATTATAAAATCTGTATCTTATCTTTTATAATATACATATTTATTATATTCATTTATTTTAAAATATTTTTTAAGTTAATTTTATCAAACTTAATATATCATTATCCAGGAGCTTATTTTAAACCATAAAGTGATTTAATTAGTCTACATACTTTATGTTCTTGTTTTTTTATTTCAAATTTTTAAGGTCGGTTTATGTAAATTTCTTTTTCTAAGTTCTCCATTTAAGAATACAGTTTTTATATTCATTTGATGGATTGTTAATTTATGAATTGAGACTAAAACTACTAAAGTTCTTAGGATATTTATCCTAGCTAAAGGAGCATAGGTGTCGAAGTAATCTATGTATTTCTTTTGGTTAAACTCTTTTACTACTAACCTAGCTTTATATATTTCTATTATTCCATCTAGCCTTAATTTTTTTAAAAAATCTATTTTATTCTTATATATTTGTTTTCTGAAAGTAAATCAGTTAAAACCAAAATTTTATTTTCTATGATTGATTGAATTTTACTATTTATGGCTTCCTTCTAATATAATGATTCTAATTATTACATCGCCTCATTATACGTAAAAGATTCTCCTTTGCTAAGAATGTGAAGAAGTCTTTTTCAAGATTTTTTTTAACTCTTTTTCTTTGATTTCTTCTTAATTCAAGTTCAGTTTCTAATTCTAGTTCCATAGTGTTATAGAAAGATAATTCACATTTTATGGATCTAGAAATTCTAGTCTTAAAAGAAAATATATCCTTAAAGAAAGAGGCAACTCTAGCTTCTAAGATTGAGTTGTCTGCTATATCACTAATATATTTTATTACTAAAAATCTATAGCCATTGCTATTTTGGGCATAGCCTATAAATACAATATCTAAAATCTTAGATCATGGTTTTCTCTTTTTAGATTCAGAGATATTAACCTTGGCTAGGCACCCTTATACTTTGAGAAAATCTATGTTGGGAGTCCTTCCTTTTTAAAGTTCATAAGGAGTCTTGCCATTATCCTTAATAGGTATCCTATTTAGGATGAAGCAAGAAGAAGAAGAGCTTCCCCCATAAATTTTTGGATAAGTCAGAACTGATAAGCATAGTTGATGTAGCTAGGCGCTGACATGGCGCCAGCATGGCGATCATGTGGCCAATATAGTAGCCCAAATCTAACATGGCTGGCTACTGATATGGCACCCGCGACCCTTGCTTCGATCCAATAGAGTCCTGGCCGAGTAGAGCTCTTGGCAAAGTAAAGCTCCTAGCCAACCCAAACCCTGGCCACGGAAGGAGGTGGCCCCTACGGGCCGAGGAAGAAAGAAAGGATCAAAGGATGCAGCAATCCTAGATAAGCACGTGCCCTCTCCATCTAGCTCCTACGAGGCTAGACGATGACTAAAGAAAGTGAGGTCACTATCTCTGTCAAATTTATTGTGAATGAGGAATGGTGCCTCTCCTACCCTGTGCCTCCCATAAAGGCATGCTCTGTCAGAACAAGGAGCCGCATGGCACGCTGTCGCTCTCCTATGCAGAAGATCTTTTCGGGGCTCCGATCCTCATGGGATATGCACCCTCCTTAAGAAAACAAGTCCTGCAGCATGCCTCCTACATCTATTACAGAAGGGGCCCTATTGGGACTCCGGTTTATGCCCCAGAAGTACTACTAATTCTGCACCCATCCCCAGGAGAGTGCATCCTAGCATGCTGCCTACACCCGCTACAAGAAGACCCTGCTGGACTCCAGTTTCTAACCCGTGGGATTCTATTGAGCCTGCACCCGCCCCTAGGAGGATGCGCCATAGCATGTCGCTTGCACCCACTACAGAGGAGGCCTTACTGGGACTCTAACTTCTGTCCCACGGGGTCCTGCTAAGCTTGCACCCCTCTCAGGAAAGGGTATGCAGCTAGGATGTCTCATCCAACCCACAAGCATCAAGTACCATATATATGAGCAAGTGGGACCTCCGATAAAGGTGAGCAAAAAAAGAAAACTAAATAGAGAGTAGTGACAAGCAACTCTAAAGAGTTCAATTCCTTTCAAAAGACCTCTTCATGGTGGCCACCCAAGCCTCCGTGACTAAAGATATGTTATCCTTGATTATCCCACTAACTTGATCATTGGAGTATCCCCACCGGGATCCCCAACCTAGGTCAACTCTTTTTTGCAGGATCATTCGATAGCTAGGAGCGCGCATTGACGAGGCATCTGATGATGCCTAGAGTAACCTACATGGCCCCGTGACCCATCGAGTTGTAGGTTGAAGGCGGTCGTGGCGGCAATAACAATGTTTACCATATCCATGAGGGTATAATTTTTGTACTCGGTTATACTGTTGGACTATGGAGAGTAAGGAGTAATGACTTGATGAATTATATCATGTTCTAGATAGAAATAAGAGAATTCATTCGAGGTATATTCCCCTCCTCTATCAAATCTAAGGATTTTAATCTTCTTTTCTTGTTGATTTTCTACTTCACTCTTATAAATTTCTAACTTATTAAAGGTTTTATTTTTAGATTTAATTAGATAGCAATAGCAGTATTTAGAAAAATCATATATAAAAGTCACTATGTACCTATTGCCACCATGGATTGTAATCTTGATAGAGTCACATACATCACTATATATGAACTCCAAGATTAAAAAAAAATTTTAACTGATTTGAATAATTATCTTGGTTGTTTAGATTCTGTATATATTTCATACTTAGATGTATCTAAGTTTGATTTGGAAATTAGTTTTAACTCTATCATATATTTAATTTTTTCTAAGTATACATGACCCAATTTGTCATGCCATAGATTTTATTTAAATTCATTCATAAAATAAATTTGATTCTCAACTTTATTAATGAAAGTATTTATTACATTCAATTTGAATAAGTCTTTATTTATATATCATTTTTCTATGAAGGTATTATTTTTAATTATTATAATTTTATTATAATCAAGGATAATTTTATATCCCCTCTGAACTAGTTGAGACCCATTAACAAGGTTCTTCCTAAGATCTAGAACAATAGCACATCCATCAGGGTGAAAACTTTCCAGATATTATTTTCAGGTTGACTCGACCTTGTTCAATGAACTTGGCGGCTATGTTGTTCCCCAAAGTCACACTTCCTCTACTTGAGTCCTAAAAAGTACTGACTAGTATTGATTAAACAAATATGAATATTGGCTCCTAAATCCAACCACCAATCAAGGCTGGAAGAAGTAACATTAACTTTAGGATTTAAGCTTATTGACATAAAGGTGGAGTCTTTTGAACCTTCAACCACATGAGCTTGGGATCCGGAGGAACCGAAAGGTTTGTGATAAGGCTCTTTCCTTTGATGAAAATAGTTTCTTGTAAGATGGTTTGTCCTCTCGCATATAAAATAGAACTTTTTACTTGAACTTTGGGCAGGCTTGCTGGATCTAGTATTTTGGATTTGAAGATTTTATCCTTGGATTTGAACTTATTTGAATTAGGACGGTAAGGTTGGTTTGACAAGTTTTATTGATTTGATTGAAATCTAGGCTTTGATTTTGGTTTGGTATTGTTCTTGGTCTAGTATTGTTGGATTAGGTTGGTTTAGGCACTTGGAATTCTAGTTTATTGGGTTTTAGACCTATGTTGGCCTTTTATCCTAATGAGTTCAAAAGTTGGGTTAGGATTAGCTCTCCTTGCTTTTGGAGTTGACTTTTGACAAAGCCATTCCAGGAAGGAGGTATTTTATCAAAAAGGCTAGAGACCTTAAATCCTTCTAAGAATTTATCTCCATTAGTTTGAAGTTTTCTAAGGTACTCTTAGAATTTGTGAAGCTGGTTATTGATAGATTTATCTTCTACCATATTATACTTAAAGAATAATGTAGTATTAAATCATTCAACCCTAGCATTATCAAGGCCATACTTAGATTCTAGAAAATCCCATAACTTCTTCATACTTTTGGTTGACAGGTATATGTCATAGAGTGAGTCGGAAAGGATATCAAAGATTCTACCTTTATATAGATAATCCTCTTCTGGAATAGTAGGTGTGGTTGAACTAAAAAAAATGGACTGATCGATTACTGGCCAAAGTTTTAAGGTGGTTAACCAAAACTTCATTTGGCTTTGCCACCTCCTAAAATGGGATCCATCAATTTTTTTAGATTTTAGATTATTAATGTCATCCTTAAAGGTTACCATTGAGTCCAGGTTAGGTTCGAAGAAGAAGATATGAAAAATAAAAATAATTTTATTAAATATTTATTTAAATAATTTAAATATTATTATTATTATATATATTTTTTATTTTTTTATTTTTTATTTTTCTTGTATATGTTTCTAAAAATATCTTTTTTTAAAAAAATTAAAGTTTTATTAAAATGATCACCAATATGATCGGACCTATGATTTTTTATATTTTTATTTAAGTTATTTATCTCAAAATCCTAGAGACTTTGATTAATTTGTTTGTATAGTCTTTTAAAAATTAATTTGCATATTGCAGTATAGGTTTTAAGGATCTTTAATTAATTTTGTATAATATAAAAGGAATAGATATGATGCCGCTGATAACCAAAAAAATATAACTATAAATTTTTTTATTATATATATAAATATAAAATATATAAGATAAATAAATTATAATTAATTATTAATAATTATATTTATATGCATTCACTATAAACTATTTACAAATCTCTTTTAGATTGTTGTTATAATGTATGAAAAATATATATTTATATATATATATTAAAGTATTTTAAAAATAATTTTTCATGGTGTGTGGTAGAATATTTTGGTGTAACAAAATAATTTAAAAATATAAAAAAAAAGTTTGGAAGTCTAGCTTGAAAGGCAGATAGAACCATTATCCTAAAGAAAATTTGACATCTTTCTTGCACAAAGAATGATTGGACCACATACTCTCCTTCAAGTACAACTTGGAAGCCAATACTTCAACATCCATCGGTGGCACGATCTCGAACGGATGCCGATCAACTCATCTTCAATCCAAAATAAAAGAATTATGGAAGAGAAAGAGAGAATTTTTAAATTTTTGAGAGAGAGAAATATGGAAGAGAACTTAGGATTCTTGGATATATTTTATGGCTGGAGTAGATCTTATCTATAGGCTCAAAATCCTAAAAAAAATCTCCAAAAAACCTTCCAAATAGCCATTATTGCATTAAATAAAAAGATAACCATTAAGTCATTAAAATTTGGATTAATAAAAAAATGTAAAACAGCCAAAATGCACGATGACCTGCATGAGGCATGCACACTGATTGTGCGCACATTGCATGTAGGTGGGGGTGGGAGAGTTTGTTTTATTTTTTTCTTAAAATATAAAGTCAACATTAGCCACAATATTTGAGAATGGTGCTCCCTCAATCTCAGATTAACGATATGTAAATGATTTGAATCACCAAAAAATTAAATCAAATTATTAATTATATTGATATTTGGTTCAATTTTTTAAAAAAATTAATTTCAGTTAAAATTGAATCAAAAATTTTAAATCTTTGATATTTAATTTTATAATTTTGGTTAATCAAAAATTAAAATTATAAAATATAATAAAAATTCATGTTTCTCTTTTCTAGATCTATGATAAATATTATATTGATAGATTGTAAAGAGTTTGAGATAATTTTATTTAATTATTTTTAAAATAATTTAATGTTGATTTAAATCTGAATAACAATGCTAAACCCAAATACAATTTTGTAATCCAAATAATAAAATTATTAAAAAACTTTATAGTCTAGTATAGAGAAGTCCAAAACTAAATTACCAAATCAAGCCAAACCGAAATTGTTTTGGTTTGGTTTGTTTGGTTTTAGACTACTTTAGTTCAATTTTTAGTTCTACTAAATACAAATTCGAAAGTTTGGTTTTTCGAAACTTCAGTTCAGTTTGTACCAAAAAAACCAAATACACATCCCTACTCAAGATGTCTCATAATACAAGATGAGTGGTATCCAGCATCCCCCTTCATGTGTCTTTGAAACCATCCAACTGTTGTGATTGAGTCTCCTTCAATGATCAGATAGTTAGCTCGAAGTATCCTCCATGCATATGCAATCCTGGTCCTGGCAGCTCACAACTCTACTCCTAGTACCATGGGCTCAAAAAGATGGCTCTCCTAATAGCCACTATGACGGGGAACAGACCCCGATCAATTTTTATTTCAAGGATTGGATCGTTGGTTGCTAGGAAACAACCCTAGGCTAGGTTAAACTAGGCCCAAATTATTTTTCCCAATTTTTTTCTATTCAAATAAACTCCTTTTTTTTATTTTTCCATATTTTTTTCTACTTTTTTTTTCTCTTTTTTTTCCTGGCTTAGTCGGCATTGGGAAGTCGGCTTGCCTTCACGATCATGCGCATTCACGATCGTGTGGAAGCTCCCCTCTGTGGATTAAAACAAGGGAGGTCTTCGGCTTGTCCGTGGTCCTTCGGTGGGATTTGTGTTTGGGAGTTGAAATAGAGAAGAGACGGAGGGAAAAGATGGAAAGGAAGATCTCAGAAGGAAAAAACAAAGTATTATAGGCTTCTCACCCTTCTTCTACTCGAAAGGGACAAAGATTGAGGCACCCTTCTCCTACCTGGAAGGGCCCTTCTCCTACCCGAAGAAACAACAATCTCCTTACCCGAGAAATGAAGCAAATTTCTTTTTCAATAATTCATCATAATCATCATTTTTTTATTTGATCGGTAAAACCATAAATAGGCTACTTGAGATATCCGATATCCTGATACCTTAACTCAATCCTAAACATTCAAACTATTAAAATTTAACTAATCCACCTAAATCCTAAAAACAAGATAAATCCTAAAACAATGATAAAATAAATTCTAAAAAAGTCATACGAAACTAATTCTAAAATTTCAAGATACCCCAATCCCTCGTACACCCATAGAAATAAAATATTATATTTATCCTGCTCCAAGGTTTGTGTACTTCGGGATGTGTGCTGCACTGGAATGTGTGCTCATCGGCTCTAGGATCTTGGGCCCCAGGGTTTGGGCTGTGTTGGCTTCAGGTTCTAGGCTGGCTTCTGGGTTGGACTAGCTTCAAGTTTTGGGCTGGGCTGGGCTTCAGGTTCTGGGCTGGGCTTCAGGTTTGATCTGGGCTGCTTCAGATTCTGGGCTAATCGATGTCCCCATCACACCAGCCTAGAATCAAACTCATGGATCATAAATTACCATCTCTTATATTACCATCAAAGTTAATCTTAAGGTAAGTTAAGGGCGGAAACTCCCAAGAGACAAAAACTTTATGGGTCACTACATGAGCGAAAGGAGAGTGTCAAATATTATTTGAGGTCCTCAAGGTTACCTTTATTGATGAGGGGTGAATGATCTCAGCACCCGAGGCAAAGCTCTCTTCAAAATAAATCTTGTCGAGCTTCTTCAAACTCAAACACCAAATGGTTCTTGGACAATCAAATATGGTAGGCGATATAAGCATCTTGAATACCTGCCATCCTGGTCACCTCACCCTAGCACTATACCTCAAGAATTCCAAACAAGATTGAACTAGTACCTTAGCTTGGGCAATCAACAGAAGGGGATCGACAAGCTATCAAATTTGCTTGGCTCTTGGGTACAAGAACAAAACATGCTCCATAATCTTGTCCCCTAATATGCAAAAAGGACAAGGAGACTAGAGATCTATATCTCTGTCCCTCAAGACAACCCTAGCGAGAAGGCAAACCCCAAGCCACCTTCCACAAAAATAAGCTCATCCTCGAGTGCACACCAATCCTCTAGATCCACACAGCATCCAAAGACTTTGTGGGCTCCCTCTAGTATATACCATAGAGGTCGACAGCCACCACCCTCAGGATTCAGGATAATCTCCAAACTCTCACATCATGGCTACTATAGATGGGAACCATCAAAGAAAGGACTCGCTCTCCGAACCATTCCTCGAAGAACCAAGTCATCGCTGAAGGACTCCAACCCCTACCCTACCATCCATACAAAACAGTCATCATAGAATTGCATGGAGTCCCTAGCCTTAGTACTAACAAAAGTTAGGCACCGACTTAGATGAAAGTCAGCAAACCACAGATCCTATAGAAAAGTTTATAGACCAACCATCCACCACAAGCCATCTCATCTGAACTATTACATCGAGAGCCTACATGTAGATCTCCCTCCACATGAAGGAGTTGCTTTAGCTAACTTGGATGTCACTGCCCAACAACCATAGGCCATACATGGCCCTCATCACCATGCTCCACAAGCTATTGGGGTGAAAGCAACATATCGAGCAATCATGGCCTCATGTCTTGCAACCAAGGACTAAATGCTGAGCCCTCCATCCTTAGTTAGCTGACACACAATATCCCAAATGATAATTATATTATATATGTATATAAAAGTATTAATTTAATAATTAAATTATTATTTATTTATATTAAATTAATATTTTTATATATCATTTATAGGAAAGAAGATCGTCATTATAAAGAGCTCAATTTTTGGAGTCTAACGGTGTAAATGGCACGTGAATCAGAGTTTAATGAGCTCGGAATTGTATTTTGAAAATCAATAAAGGGATTGCATGATTTTTGGAGTAGTCGATCCATCATGGATTGGCTGCTGGATCTATAGAATGTGAATCGGTCCACCGGCAGTCATTGCTTCCAGTCCATGATCTCAACCATGGACCACCATCTCCCTAAGCCTTTACGTCGCCAGAAAAGTAGCCGGCCACCTTCCCCTCGCCGCCGGGAACCTCCTCACGATCGGAGAAGCCGCCTAAGACCATGCCGTAGACTCCGCTGACCACCCAATGCTCCCAGCCACCATCTCCATCGGTTTTTCTCCTCACCACCACACATCACCGTGCAGAGCCCCCATGCTACCATCCTGAGCTCCGCTAGCTGCTTCCAGCCATCTTTAAGAGCCTCCATCATCTTTCTCCCATTTTTCTGGCCAGCCATCTCTTCTTCCATTCGATCACCATCAACCTCGTTTCCCGTCGCTATGGACCGTGGAGAATTTCTTCCACCTGGAACCACCGCCCATTGCCCGAAGCCATCGCTTGCCGCCCCGAGCCACCACCTCCTCCACCGGCATCACCTCCTCCACCGGGGAAGCACCGATAGTCACCGCCGGCCACCGTCACCCATAGTTTCTCTCCTCTCTACCATAAAACTTGTCTACCATCGCTTCTACCGGCCACCGCCCAGCTCACCACTACCCGTCGTCGCCCAGCACCGCCACTATCTGATGCCACCCCTCATCCCTGCTCTACCCAATCCCCATCACAGCCACCATAGTTGACACCCCCAGGCTCTCTGTTCGGCCAATCACCGTCGCCGCTTCGCCGCCACCGTCGCCATGTCGGATCGGGAAGGAGGCCGAATCCCAACCACATGACGAGTCTGAGTCCAAATGCAACCCGTGATTCGATCCAACAAGAGTCCGATCCAGCGAGAGTCCGGATCGGCCCTGCTGCTACCAGAGAAAGAACCTTAGCTGTCATGAACCCATCAAATAATCAACGGATGACCAAGAATTCTTCATGCGATATCTGTCCGATCTGGCACCTGATTGAGTTCAAATTCGATTGGGAAGAAGCCCTAGCCCAGATCTATTTAAAAGACCCTTGATCTAAGAAGAAATCATCTGGAGAGAGAGCACGGTACAAGGTAGAGAGCAAAACTTGGGTTAAGGGTTGATCTCTAAGAGTGAGGTATCTTGGAGAGAAGTGCTGTCCCTATGCCATCTTCGAGCCGACGTCACCTCCAAATTAAGAATTAGAGAAGAGGAAGCAGTTAGGCCCAGTTGCTCCAAGGAGTATGAAGGAAGAAGGAAGTTTATGACCGCCTTCCTGACGATGCCGCGTCGATCTCCTTCCAATCTTTGTACTTCTTTGCTTTTACTTTCATTCCAGCATATTTTTTTTACTTTCTTGTAATAGGATCATAAGTTTCATTAATGAAAAGTTTACTTTCCTGCATCTTTAAATTTGTGTCATTTATTTTCATTACAAGTAGATGCTAGGGTCTAAATAATAGATCCTAGTACTACATATTTTCTTTTATTTTGCACTTTTAATTTTAGTTTATCTGGCTTCAACCTCTTTATTTTCTTAAATCAAAAATTTCAAAACATTCATTATATTGCTTTCCCTGTGGATTCACTCGACTCACTTTTCTAAGAATTTTTTTAATTAAATCTAGAAGTTAGTTAAGTAAACTGATAACTGCGATGTCTTAACGATAACATCACAGGCTATCAAGTTTTTAGCGCCGTTGCCGGGGAAGGCACAAATACAATAGTTTTGATCTCTTTGATTTTGTTGTAAATTTAATTTACTAATTTTTCTTGTTTTTTTGCAGATCAAAAAAAGAAGAAAAAGAAAAAAAATGAAAAAAAAAAGGTTATCTTCCATTTTGGTGTGGTCAACCCTAATCTCAAATTAATTTTCTTTTTCATTAGTTACTTTTAATTATCTTTTTTTTTTTCATATTAACCAAAAAAAAATTCCTTTTAGATTTATTTCCTGCTTGATTATTGCTCCCTTCCTTTTTCAAATTAGCATAAAGAAAAAAAAAATTGGTTTCTTCCTTTCTAAAATTATCCAAAAAAAATTACTTAACTTTCTAATTAATTACCTTAAATTCTAATTTGATTTCTTGCTTTAATTACAAAACCTAAAGTTTCTTTATTTGCTTAACCTACTTTAGTGTCATACCTAATTAATCAAGACTAAAAGTACCTTTTATCTTTCTTGCTTGAAATAACATAATATTAAAAGAAAATAAAAATATCTCATAATACTTAACTAAAATAGAGAACCAACTAAAACTTAAAAACTTATTACTTGTTTGGGACACCTTCCTGTTTTGCATTCATATTTTTATAAACTATCTTAAGCTTAGATAAACCTCTAACTAGATCTTTAAAAATTAACTTAGCTAATGCATGCATGCTAGCTTGACCTAATATTCTATTCTAAAGTAAGCTAGATTTCTTGGTTTTAGCATTCATTGTTACTAGACATGTACTACTTGACATAGCAAGATCATTTAGTCTACCACATAAATGTTTCCAAATCTATGGCCAATAAACTTAGTGCTAGAATCAAGATAACTAGTTACTATACATATTGAAGATTCAAGGATAACCTTGAAGCCTATATCACATAATTGACTTATACTTAATAAATTGTGCTTCAACTTGTCTACTAGCAATACATTTTCGATAAATATAGAAAGGATAATTCTAATCTTATCAATGTCATGATCTTCCCCTTATCATTGTCACCAAAAGTGACCATTCCTACATCTTTCATTTCCAGGATGATGAATTGTTCTTTATCACTTGTTATATGTCTCGAACAGCCACTATCTAGATACCATCTTTTTTTTGAATTCTGAGCTACAAGACATTCCTGCAAAATAATCAAGTAATTCTTTTAGGTACCCAAGCTTTCTTGGGTCCTTGTAAGTTAGTAGGAGTGGTTCCTTTGGGAACCCAAATCTTTCTCACTTTACTTATATTCTTCTTTAGATTACACTCAAAAACTTTATGACCAACTCCATTGCAAGAATAATAAATGACTTTTGATTTTTGCAAGAATGCAGATGTTGAAACTTTTGATACAAAAGACTTTTGAGCTGAAACCTTTGGTACATAAGAATTTAAAGCTGAAAACTTAATAGTTGAAACTTTATTTGTATGCATTGAATTATAATCGATTCCAGCTCTATTATTTGAATCCTTTTGATTTTTCAAAATCAGCTCAAGCCTATTTGAACTTAAAGTTAGTTTGTCAACTAAGGGCTTGAGTCGACTCATTTCATTTTGTAAACTTTTATTCTTTTCGATACATTCATTCTTTCATCTTGCAAAACTTTATATTTTTCAGAAATACTCTTAAGTTCTTTTTGCAAAATATTGTTCTTTTCTAAAACTTCACTCTTCTCTTTTATCAAAGCATCACAATTATTTCTCAAAGTCTTAATTTTCAAACCTACCTTTTTGTATTCCAACAAAAGCTCATAAAATGTAGTATTTAACTCTTCATATGTAAATTCATCATTTGTTTCGGGAGACATTACCTCGTCTTCAAGACCCATCAAATATATGTTCGCAGTTTTGCAAGTCTCTTCCTCATCATTTGATGTGGACTCCTCGTGTAGCTCCAAGTTGCAACTATCGCTTTCTTCTTTTCTTTTTATATCCTTTCTTTAATATAGGGCAATCTGATCGGAAATGCCCCAACTTTTTGCATTCGTAGTAGATTGGCTGTTGCTCCTTATCTCTTTTTTTTTCCTTTTCTTTCTCTTTGCTGTGTTTCCCTTTTCTAATATTTTTCTTCCTGTACCTTGACTTTTTTCTGCCCATAAATCTCTTGAATCTCTTCATGACTAAAGCAATATCATCATCTTCAAGTTCTTCATCAAAGGAGGGGCTTTCTTCTTCGATTTCATCTCTTGCTTCTTTAATTTCACTGCAGCTTTGAAGGCTATTAATTTCTTCTTTTTAATGTCATCTTCATTCAATGCTGCATGGTCAGTTCATGGGTGATTAAGGAACCAAGAAGCTCATCTAATGGAAGTGCGTTGAGGTCCTTGGCCTCTTGAATCGCAGTGACCTTTGGATCCCATTTATTCGGTAGAGATTTTAGAATTTTTTACACAAGGTCTACATTTGAATATATCCTACTAAGACTCTTTAAACTGTTAATAATATTTATAAATCTTGAGAACATTGCAGATATAGTCTCATTTAGTTCCATTTTAAGTAATTCATAATTATGAACAAGAATATTAATCTTAGAAGTTTTAACTTGAGAAGTTCCTTCATGGGTTACTTCAAGCTTATCCCAAATTTTTTTTACGGACATACAAGTAGAAATCCGGTTAAACTTGTTAGCAACCAAAGCATAATATAAGAGATTCATTGCTTTGGCATTCAATTCATCCATTTTCATGTCATGATCATCCCATTCCTCTTTAGCTTTTGGGATGTCTATGCCATCAACCTTCTTTATGGGTGTGTGAGATCTTTTTAGGATAATTTTTCATAATTGAAAATCTACTGCTTGAATATAAATCTTCATTCATGCTTTCCTGTAGGTATAATTTGTGCCTGTGAAAAGTGGAGGTCTATTTGTAGATCCCTTCGACCAAAGAGGTACTCATAGGGTTTGCCATAGATATTTTCTCTAGAAAAATAAATTACAAAGACATCGCTTGATACTAGTTATTGCCTAGATGGCTTACCCAAGAGGGGGGGTTGAATTGGATATTAATTTTTTTTTTCACAAATATGTGCTCTTTTTAAAGCTCAGTGTGGTGAGTGAAGAATTAAGTGTGGAAGCAAGTAAAGAACACAATCAAATCAACCACAAACATAACAGATTTTAAATGGTTTGGAGTAACCCAGCTCCTACGTTCACTATCTGAGGTACCACTTGGAATTTCTACTATATTTATCTTGGAATACAGCCGGTTTGTTTTACACTAGGCTTACAAACCAAAATCTAACTTGGTTTTACATCGGGATCACCAAGAACCCAATACAATGTTAGTTTTTCCAGCTCACTAACAATCCAAACTTGGTTTTCAAGGCTCACAAAAAATCTTAAACAATAACCAAGTTATAGCCCTTACTGTACTTGGAATAACTCAATAAAAGAGTTAAAAAACAAAGCAACACTAATGACAAACCAAACTTTATTAGATGGTTGCAGTTGATGCTCTTGAGAAGCCTTCTTAATTGCTCCTTCAATGGTCTTTAAGGCTTCCAAACTTCTTCAATATATGACTCAAAGAATGATTAGAGTTTGGCGAAGTATTGAGTTCTTTCTTGAATGCTCTTCTTGAATATTCAATACCCTTTAAAAACTTTTCCTCTTTCAAAAGTTCTCTCTTCAAAAGTTCTTTAAAACATGTTTAAATCCTTCATTTATAGTTTTAGAACTGATCCCAGGTGAAAATAGCCGTTGTAGTGCCTTGGAAATCGAGATATTACCGTTGGAGCACTTTTGAGATTCAAAAAGTCAATTTTGGAACTAGCCGTTACACACCTGAATCCGGGATTCGAGTCGGCTCAATTAGGTCGAGTCGGCTCTGTTGGGTCGAGTCGGCTTGGATTCTCAAACAAGTAGAATCTGTACTCTGATCGAGTCGGCTCTTCTCAGTCGAGTTGGCTTGCCTGACTAGTTTTCTCAGAACTATTTTTTTCACACTCTGGAAGAGTCGGCTCGGTTATCTACTTGAGAAAATTGAACATTTGATACTCTATACGAGTCAGCTCTATTTCCTTCGAGTTGGCTCGGTTGTTTGTGTGCTAGAAACTTTTGTACCATGCCGTAACAATGAG
The DNA here is from genome assembly GCA_021397845.1 of Areca catechu. Taxonomy (NCBI): domain Eukaryota; kingdom Viridiplantae; phylum Streptophyta; class Magnoliopsida; order Arecales; family Arecaceae; genus Areca; species Areca catechu. The sequence goes on along the minus strand of CM038038.1, from coordinate 4,203,260 downwards.
TCGGCTCTCTTACTTGAGTCGGCTCAAGTGACTTTTGACCAAAAGTATTCCAAGTTTTTTAGATTTCTTCAAAAACTTCCAACTAGCTTCCACAAACTTCCAAACTTCTTTTGAACCTAATCTAAGTAATTTAAACTTAAAAATTTCATAGTTTTGGCCCAATTTACAAAAATATACATTTAAGTTTTCTTGGGCTCTTCAATACAAGAACATTTTCTCGTAGTATATTGATACACAATTATGATTTTAGAATTATAGGTGGTATGATTGTTCACTTGAAACATTCTACAAAAACTTTTAAATATTTGAAAGTGTTAGTATCAAATACATGTTCCAATATTTTGTTATCATCAAAATCATTGCAGGGATCAACAGATCCAATTTTAGCCATACTCTCTGTGCCTCCCTGCTAGTTTCATTGGATAGTTTTTGCTACATTTTTGTCTTAAGGCTTTTTTTATAGGGGTCTCAAGGCTTTTTCATGAGGATGGTTATCTAGAGTTTTTTTTTATATTTGGCCTATTTAAAATCATAATAAAATTTATTTAGCAAAAATCTATAGAAGTTGAATATATTTGGATTTAAAATTAAAATCCATTAGAGTTGGAGACAAATTCGAAATTTTCCTTCTAAATATCTGCTAACCGAACCCTACTTTTACCATTAAACTACAAAACTTATTTGTATTTAGATTGTTTGTCGAAGTATTTATACCTATCTTTACTTGATGTTATCCCCCCCCCCCCCGCCCTCTTTTTATTTTTTTATAATTCCATGTTAGGTATCCAACCCAACCTGAATAACCTAATGCAAATAAAGATTAATTAGATAGGTTTACCTGAGAGATTTACCCTCCCCTTAAGGCATGGGTTTGAGATTTTTAGGCAAAACTTTAATTAAATTGAGGGATTCAAATAGTAGGATCTTAAATGGATTCGAATAGAGCAAATTTTGCAAATATCCTACCCATTGTCATTCCTGTTTTTCACCATAGTTTTGATAAAAAATGATTCTTGTTTATTTCCTTCATATGAACTATAGGAAGGTAACCATGATCATGGAAATTACTTAACTCTTAATAGATTGTTGAGCCTAGATAATCCAACAAGATTTTGATTAAGTTTTCGGCTATATCTATAAACTGGAAAGCCCATTTAAGCATAATCCATACCAACCCTAGCATCTTCTCGATATGAATTCTATAAGAAGAAAAAAGAAACTTTCATGGATCATTTTGTCCTACAAACCAACATGCTTATGGCTGGGGATTAGGTCAAGACTTCGACAAACCCTTAACAGATGTAGAGTAGATGGGCTAATAATAAGCCCAATCCCTAAAACATTAATAAAACATGCCTTAAACTAAAATTAACAATACTAAGAATATCTAAAATCAAGGACCTATACTTCTTTTACATAATAAAATTGTAGCAATACTACGAGGAAGCCCTAAGCTTGCTATTTGGATTGTGTTGCCGACCTTACCATCATGGCCTGTAGTTGCAAAGTGGCGCCGGACGTCTGCCCCTTTACTTCAGAATCCAGGAGTTTCCGAACCTGCAAAATAGTATTAGAGACCCAGGCCAGGGATCCTGGTGGAGACACTCTGATGATCAAGTTAGTGGACGGCAAAGTGGAACAGATCCTCTAAGGTAGATCCCACATCGGTCTCCGTGCTTAGAGGAGTTTTTAATAAAGGATTGAGTAGGAGAAAATGAGAGAGGAGCGGTGCTTGAGTTGTGGCGACCGTGCTCACGGACTCTTGTGCAGAATGCGCCATCTCTGATACCAAGTTGGTGTGGGACCGACCCCGATCAATATTTATTCCAGGGATCGGATCGTTGGTCATTAAGAAACGACCCTATGCTAGGTTAAACTAGGCCCAAATTATTTTTTCCAATTTCTTTTATTCAAATGAGCCCTTTCTCTTTTTTCATATTTTTCATATATTTTTTCTTTTTTTTCCTTTTTCACTTTTTTTCCATTTCTTTTTTTTCTTTTACTTCCTGATCTAGCTGAAGTTGGCCAAGAAGGGCCGGCTATGCTTTGAAAGCCGTGCAGTTCCCAAAAAATCGAACCACCCCTTTGGCTTGGAGTCGGCAACCCAGAGGATGGATCCACTTTCACGATCGTGTAGACCGGGGGGCTTGCGGGGAAGCCTCGCTGGCGTTGGCACTGGGTGGAGTCGGTCCGGCAGGGCGACGGTGGCCATGGCGAAGGAAGCCGACTTGTTGGCAGGGAGCATGGAGGGAATTTGGTGGGCTTCATCGGTGATGTTGTTGGGGATGAGGACGTTGCCGCGGGTCTAAAGGGATTGATCGCCAGAGGGATGGAGGTCCGGTGGGAGGCATCAACCAAGGGAGGATGTCAGTTCTGGTTGGTGGTGACCAGCGATGATGAAGATGATTGCTGTGGTATGGCGGCGACGGGAGTGGAGAGGAGGGTATGGCGAGGGCACCGAACGGTGTTGCAGGCGATGGAGTGTTGATTGATCAGAGATGATGAAGCCACGGGAAGCACACCCCTCTTAAGGTTGTGGCTGATCGGAGGGGAGGTCGATGGTTGAGGCAGCGGGCGTTGGGCTATGGTGGTCCTTCCCTTGGATCTGATGCTCCAATAATTGGGTTTTGGTTGACGGGAGTTGGGAGGTTGAAGGCGGTGTGGGATATGGTCGAAAACCGGGGAGACTTCGAAAGGATCCTCAGAAGTTTTGAGCAATGGAAAAGTTAGAATAAGAAGTACAGAACCACTAGAAAAGAGAAAGAAAAGTCTAGAAAAGAAAGAACCAGAAGAGAGAAGCAAGAAGAGATCGAAAAAAGAAAGGAAGCAGAGAGTAGAGCAGCCGAGGAAGAGTATCAGAGGAAAGAAGAACCAGAGGAGGGGGAGGAGACGGGATAACACCCAAAATCTTTTCTCAATAATCATCACTTCGCTAATTTTTATTCTGAATAACCAAAGATCTTAAATAGACTAAAATCTAATCGAAACTTCTCAATAGATCGAGAGATCTGAACAAATGATAAGATAAATCCTAAAATAAATATTCAAACTAAACAATCAAATCCTAAAAATAATCGAACAAATCAATCCTAATAACTGATAAGATAAGATAATATTCTTGAATTTAAATTCAAGAGTGGTGCTACATCAGGATTAGTGCTCATCAGGATCTATGCTCATCGATTCTAGGATCTTGGGCCCCAGGGCTTGGGCTGGGTTGGGCTTCAGGTTCTAGGCTGGGCTTCAGGTTTGATCTGGGCTGCTTCAGATTCTAGGCTGATGTCCCCATCATTTCTCCTGAGATGGGGAGAACTCGACTCCGTCGAGTCGGACTTCAGAAAATTGGCTCCTAGATGCATCATTTGTAGACTGAACAATTCAAAGCAGAAAGCAAATAAAAATGGAATTAATCCTAACCTAACCTAACCTAAACTTGCTCTGATACCAAAATCGGTACGGAATGTGCCAGCTCTGATACCATGTTGGTGCGGGACAGACCCCGATCAATATTTATTCCAGGGATCGGATCGTTGGTCGTTAAGAAACGATCCTAGGCTAAATTAAACCAGGCCCAAATTATTTTCCCCAATTTTCTTTTATTCAAATAAACCCTTTCTTTTTTTTCATGTATTTTTTTCCTTTTTCACTTTTTTTCCATTTCTTTTTTTATCTTTTACTTCCTGATCTAGCTGAAGTCGCCAAGAGGGACCAACTATGCTTTGAAAGGCATGCGTTCCAAAAAAATGAACCACCCCTTTGGCTTGGAGTCGGCAACTCGGAGGATGGATCCACTTTCATGATCGTGCGGACCAGGGGGCTTGCGGGGAAGCCTCGCTGGCGTCGGCGCTGAGTGGAGTCGGTTCGGCAGGGCGACGGTGGGCATGGTAGGGGAAGTCGACTTGCTGGCAGGGAGCATGGAGGGAATCTGGTGGGCTTTGCCGGTGATGTTGTTGGGGATGAGGACGCTACCGGCGGGTCTAAAGGATTGATCGCTAGAGGGAGGGAGGTCCGGTAGGAGGCGTCAACTGAAGGGAGGATGTCGATTCTGGTCGGTGGTGACCAGCAATGATGAAGACGATTGTTGTGGTGTGGCGGCGACAGGAGTGGAGAGGAGGGTACGGCGAGGGCACCGAACGGTGTTGCGGGCGATGGAGTGTTGATTGATCGGAGATGATGAAGCCACGGGAAGCACACCCCTCTTGAGGTTGTGGCTGATCAGAGGGGAGGCCGACGGCTGAGGCAGCAGGCGTTGGGCTACGGTGGTCCTTCCCTTAAATTCGATGCTCCGATAATTGGATTTTGGTTGATGGGAGTTGGGAGGTTGAAGGCAGTGTGGGATATGGTCGAAAATCGGGGAGACTTCGGAAGGATCCTCGGAAGTTTTGAGCGACGGGAAAGTTAGATAAGAAGTAGAGAACCACGAAAAAAGAGAGAAAAGTCTGGGAAAGAAAGAACCAGAAGAGGGAAGCAAGAAGAGACCGAAAAAGAAAAGAACTAGAGAGTAGAGCAGCCGGAGGAAGAGTATCAGAGGAAAGAAGAACCAAAGGAGGGGGAGGAGACGGGATAACATCCAAAATCTTTTCTCAATAATTCATCGCTTCGCTAATTTTTATTCTGAATAACCAAAGATCTTAAATAGACTAAAATCTAATCAGAACTTCTCAATAGACCGAGAGATCCGAACAAATGATAAGATAAATCCTAAAATAAATATTCAAACTAAACAATCAAATCCTAAAAACAATCATAACAAATCAATCCTAACAACTGATAAGATAAGATAATATTCTTGAATTTAAATTTAAGAGTGGTGCCGCATCAGGATTAATGCTCAATAGGATCTGTGCTCATCGACTCCAGGATCTTGGGCCCTAGGGCTTGGATTGGGTTGGGCTTCAGGTTCTGGGTTGGGCTGGCTTTAGGTTTTGGGCTGGACTGGTCTTCAGGTTTGATCTGGGCTGCTTCAGATTCTGGGCCGATGTCCCCATCATACTCGCTCCGGGAGTCCTCTGGGAGCCTCCTACCCTCAAGTCACTAGTTTCTTGCTCTCTTCCGTGCTTGCTCTATCTTGGTTGCTTACCTTCTTTCTTGCCCATTGGTGCTTTTGGAGATCGTCAATTGCTTCAGTGCCTCGATTTGCCCTCTCTGCGGGGGCTTATGGGTCAACGGTGCCCATTGGCCACTTCGCGAGGTCATTTCCTATTATAGTTGGCAGTTAAGTCGTGAACTTGCCTTGCCCGGTGTGTTGTCACGAAGGGAGGAATTAGGTGGAACCTCGATCTGGGCAGCCGTCCTCGAGTTGAGATGCTGAATGTGGCCTTCTTTTTCAGGGTATCCCAGGCTGTCGACCGCAGGATCTGACATCTCAATCGGAGCGCCCCTCCCAAACTGGTATAAACGAGGTTACGCACACCATTACAGATTTAGGGGGTGCCATACTAGGCACGCCACACCGTGCGCGTCTACCTCGACGATGATTTCGGGCTGGCGCCTTCATCCTTCTCGATACTTCCAAGGAGAAGGCTCGACTTCGGCTGAGATGGGCTCGATCCTTGGAGAGCCACCTAGCGAAGGAGCGGAGGATGGCTCGACTCCAATCGAGATGGGCTCGACCCTTGGGGAGCCATCTGGCGAAGGAGTGGAGGGCTCGACTCTGGTCATGGTGGGCTCGACCCTTGGGGAGCCATCTGGCGAAGGAGTAGAGGAGGGCTCGACTCCGACCGAGATGGGCTCGACCCTTGGGGAGCCACTTAGCGAAGGAGCGGAAGAGTGCTCGACTCCGGTCGAGGTGGGATCGACCCTTGGGAAGCCACCTGGCGGAGGAGCAGAGGTGCCGAGCTCGGGCCGAGGTGAGATTAACTTTGGCCGAGCTGGCCTCGAACTGTGAGAGCCATCTGGCGAGGAGTAGGGGTGCCGAGATCGGACGAGGTGGGCTCGACCGTTGGTGAGGCCACCTGGCGGGGGAGCTCGAAGGAGAACTTGACGCGGTGCTATTTGCCTGCCTAGCTACCAGCTGGATCCGAGTGTACTCCACGTCAGCGGTCTGGCCATATCATTTGCCCCCCACTCCCAAGTCCCATCAAAGTGCCATGGCTGGGACATGGGGAGTTAATTTAGAGATGACATGGGAGAATAAAAATCTTCTATAATTATTACCACGATTGCCGCCGCTTCGCATGTCGCACCCGAGGTCAATGCGCAGGCACCACGTCCGCAATTTTGATGGACCATAATTGTACCGTGCCAGACTCGAGACAATTTTTAGTGGATCAAAGCATCGTCGCCGGGCGCCTTCACATGAGGTGCTCATTTGATGGCGGGGACGAAAAAAGGTTCATACGGTTGCTGTCGATTGGCTTTGAAAAGAGAGGGGACTTTCTGGAAACGAGGTCTTTTGATATTCTCGTACCTCACCGGTGGTTGCAGCGATCCCTCTTCTTCTCCTGGATGGCTTTCTTCACCAAAATAGTCAGGTGAGTGCCCTGTGATCTTCCCTTCTTCTCCTGCTTCTTCTCAGACTTCGATCCTTCCCTCAATTTAGGTGAACCGAGCCTTCTTTAGGTTTTCTGTTCGCCTTCTTTCTTCTCAAATCTTTCATCTTCCAATGGCTCATTCGGGCCATCGCCCTCATTTCTCCACTAACCCGAACGAGGCAGGTCCCTCCCGGTCGAGGATCCCCGTCATCTTCCGATGAGGAGGATGAGGTTCCTCTCGAAGTCCGGAGGTGACTGCGCCCGGGCGGGATAGTTATCGAAAGCCCTAGGGCCCCTAGGGTTCCTTCTCTTGTTCCTAGTCTTCCTTTTGCCTCTGCCGTTGCCCCTCTGGCGGCAGAGGCTTCCTTCGATCCCTCCAGCTTCGCCTCAACGATGACCGGAGAAGATCTTTCCATGATCTGGGATCTGTTCGGGGTCCCAGATTCTATCCAGCTCTCGCTTCCGGACCGGGAGAGCGGGTTACCTCGAGCGGCACTGGTCGGGTTGCTTTCTACGAAGACTTCCTTACCGGCAGTCTTCATTTTCTACTTCACCCTTTTTTCCTTTCCTTCCTTAGCCACTTCTGGCTCGTTCCGGTCCAGTTGGCTCCTAATGCCATCAAGGTCATCTTTGCCTTTATTGTGTTATGTCATTTTCACGGGTTTGTTGCCTGTTTTTCATTGTTAAGGGCCTTGTTTACCCTGAAGCGCCTCTCCACTGATGATGGATGGTGGTACCTTTCTCCTCGACCTAAGTGCCTCCGGTTCGACCTCTCCATGTCCATCAAGGGATGGAAGAACCGTTTCTTCTTTGCCTCGGTCGAGGATGTTGACTGGGTCTGGAGTGAGCCAGATCGATCCCCGAAGTAGAATGCCAAGGTAGTATCGGCTGACCGAGAGGCTTTCTCCCAGCTGCTCAATGATAAGCTTCCCTCCCTCGAGGTTCTGCTCTCGGAGCAGAACTTGTTCGAGGCTGAGATTAGCCCGATTCGGGTGATTGGTGAGGCCCCACACCTCTCTCTTCTTTTTCCTCTTTTTACTTTCTTTTTTTTGTTGATTTCCTTTGACCTTTTTCTTTTCCAGGGATGAAGTTCTCAGTAAACAACTTGGAGTCAGCCTGCAAATGGAGTGCCTTGATTGGGGCCCGTGACCCTACGGCGAAGAGGGCCTGGGTGGAAGCAGACCCAAGTTACAGGCCCACTTCGATCTCAGAGAAGAGGGTGGTGGAGCCGGCTCCCCGGCCACCTCGGCAGTGGACTACACCCCTGAGGTCGTTGACATCGATGGGGGAAGGGAGGAGCGACTGGCACACTCGACACCTCCTATAGTTGCAGTGGCCAGCATTCCGACGATGACTGTAATTGCGATGGTTGCGGTGGCTCTGCGGCTCGTGTCTTCGCAGGCTGAAGGTACCTCGGTGCAGTCGGCCTCAGAGCCCCGTCATGCACCGGCGGAGATTCTGATAAACTCCTCCGTCATCCGGGATCAAGGACTAGCGGAGACGATGATGGATTATGCGATCTACCCTCAGGACCGCCGCTTGAAGGGAGGCAGGGACTACACTGCTGCCTTACTTGGGATCCTCTCTCAGCTCTTCTCGGTAAGTACCTAACATTTTCCTTTGTTTTTAATGTTCCAGTTGGGTTTTAGAATGTCTGACCTCCTTTTTGATGCAGATTGGGATCGACGTGCTACTGCTCCGAGACTTCCTCACCGGCGCCGTGAAGAGGGAGGCCGAAAAGGAGAAGAAGCTAGCCAAGCTCGCGGCCAATGTGGAGGAGTTGATGGGGAAGGGCCAAGAGATGAAGGACAATAACAGGGTCCTCCGAGGTGACCTGGCTCGTGCTGAGGAGAGCACCAGGGACCTTGAGACATCCCTCTTCGAGGAGAGGATCCTAACTCAGCGCGGCACCGAGGAGACACAATGGAGGTTAGTCGCCTAGAAGGGCGATCCCGGCTCTGGAGACCCGGGTCAAGGAGGTTCTAGCGGAGCTGGCAGCGGCCAAGGAGAAGATGACATAGTCACCGGGCTACTGGAAGCTGCACAGAGGGATGCCCGCGAGGCCGTGCCGAAGTTCCGGGCATCCTAAGAGTTCTAGGATGAGGTCCACGAGGCTGCCGTGGACTCATTCCTGAAGGGGTTCGAGGTCTGCCAGAAGAAGGTAGACTCACTCTTCCCGGAGCTCGACCTGGGGGTGTCACTATTGGCAGCGGCGGTGAGCAACCTGAGGAGCCGGGGGCATCTTCAAGAGCAATTGAGGAGGTGATCGTAGGCAGCTGGCGATGCAGAGGCGGCCAACCTGGGAGGGAGCCGGCGACTCAGTGACCCCGGGTCTTTTTTCATTTGGTACTTTGTATCTAGCATAGGGTTTTTCATTTTGTCTTCTTTGAGATCGCCCGGCCTGTCGGGGTCATCTTTACTTGTAAAAACCTTATGATAGAAATGAAGTTCTTCTTTCTTCACCTCTTTGTGTTTTTGCCTTTTGTTTTGTCTTTCTATGCTTCTTGCAATTTCATCTGCTTCAATCTTGTCCGACTTCAAACTTTGACCCTCCTTGAGTTCGATGGCAGATTTGGGATCCCCCGATTTCTGCCGGAGCCAAGTGTATGACTCTGGCTAGAAGATCAACTTCGACCCTTGGCCAGAAAGCAGGCTTTTAGAGGCTTCCAGGCTTTGGAGCTGGACTCTTGGAGTTTCTATTGCCGGGGCTTCCGGCCTTAAGTTCCCGGGCTTCATGAGCTTCCGATGCCAAGGATTTTGGTCTTTAGTTGCCAGACTAGAGTTCGGGCTTTAGGTGCCAGACCTTTGGGGTTTCCGGTCTTTGTTTCCTAGGCTTCAGGAGTTTCCGGTGCCGAGCTTGAAGAGTTTTCGATCTTTGATTTCCGGGCTTCAGGAGTTTTCGGTGCCGGGCTTGAAGAGTTTCCGGTCTTTGATTATCGGACTGAAGTTCAGGCTTTAGGTGCTGGCCTTCTTGAGTTTCCGATCTTTGATTGCCGGACTGGAGTCTGGGCTTTAGTTACCGGGCTTTTGAAGTTTTCAGGCTTTTGCTGCCAGACCGGACTCCGAGCTTTTGCTACCGGATCGGACTCCGGGATTTTGCTGCCGGGCTGAACTCTGGGCTTTTGCTGTCGGACTGAACTCTGGCTTTGATAGTCCTACATGATAGAGACAAGCATCGTGCTAAAGAGAATTTCGTTATTAATGTTAGGAGGTCTTACATTATTGGTAATACATCTTCAAGTTGGCGGTGTTCCATGTCCGCAGAAATCACCCCATCGAGCTCTGCGAGGTAATAGGCCCCATGAGGAAGGGCTTCAACCACCCTATAAGGGCCTTCCCAGTTCAGAGAGAGCTTGCCACACTCTCGAGGTTGGGAGGCTTCTGCCCGTCGCAGCACAAGATCTCCTGGGTAGAAGGACTTTGGCCTCACCCTGGAGTTATAGTATTTGGCCACCCAATGCCGATAGGCTGCCATGCGGACTGGATCCTTGTCCCTCGTTTCTTCAAGTAGATATAGATTAAGCAGGAGGCATGCTGGGTTCTCGATCTCATCGTACTGCTCCACCCGTAGTGTTGGTAGGCTTAATTCCACTGGGATCACCGCTTTTCCACCGAATATGAGGTTGAATGGTATTTCATCTGTGGCCATCCTCGGCATTGTGTGGTACGCCCATAGGACACTAGGAAGTTCTTTGACCCACCTATCCTTGGCTTGGTCCAGTCTGGTTCGGAGTCCCTGGAGGATAGTCCGGTTGGTCATCTCGACCTCTTCGTTAGTCTGAGGATGTGCTACCGAGATGAAGCGATGGCGGATGCCGAGATCGCTATAAAACTCCTAGAACTCTCGATTGTCGAACTGCCTTTCGTTATCGGTGATGATCGTGTGGGGGAGCCAGAAGTGGCATACGATTGACTTCCAGAAGAACTTGCTAACATTCACCTCCATGATTCGGGCCAACGGTTTGGCCTCAACCCACATCGTGAAGTAGTCGATGGCGACTATCAGGAACTTACGTTACCCGGACGCAGGAGGGAAGGGACCAAGGATGTCCATGCCCCATTGGATGAACGGCCAGGGAGTAGAGAGCTGGGAGAGCGGTGCAGCCGACTAGCATTGCACAATAGCGTGATGCTGGCAGCGGTCACACCTCTTGACAAGTTGGCTGCGTCCTCTCTCATTGTTTCCCAGTAGTATCCCTGGCGGAGGGTCTTGTATGCCAAAGTTCTGCTCCCATGTGATTTTCGCAGAGGCCTTCATGTATCTCCTGGAGCACAACTGTTACCTCTGAGGGTCTTAAGCATTTAAGGAATGGGTAGGAGTAGGACCTTCGGTAAAGTAGCCCGTCCATCAGCATAAAGCACGCAATCTTCCTTTTGATGAGACCGGCCTCTATTCAATCTTCGGACAAGGTACCGTCGGTGATGTACTTGACATACTTGTCCATCCAACTGGGCTCCGGAATAACTTGTTTTACCTCCCTGGGTGCTTCGTAGCTCGGGGTCTGAAGATGCTCGATGTAGGCGCAGCCCAGGGAGGAGTCCGACAAGATTGCCAGCCAGGAAAGGGCATCGACATGCGCATTCTCTCCACGTGGGATATGGGAGATGTTGAAGTGCTTGAAACCTACCACACTTGCATGTACCAGCTCCAGGTACTTAGACATTTGAGGATCACGTGCCTCGAATTCGCCCGAGACCTGCCCAGCCACCAATTATGAGTCGGTGAAGACTTTTAAGCTGGGGATGCCCAGTTCACGGGAGACTCTCAGTCCCATGAGGAGCACTTCATATTCTGCCTGGTTATTGGTGGCAGCGAACTGGAAGTAGAGTGCGTATTCGACGATGACTCCTTCACTGTTGGCGAGGATGAGTCTAGCTCCTCTTCTGCCGAAGTTGGACGCTCATCCACATGTAGAACCCAGATGTCCTCCTCTGGTTCGGGTCCTGGTTGTTGATTCTAGGGGCTCTCTTCCGGCCCCTCGCCCAGGCTTGCACACTCAACCAAGAAGTCAGCCAGTACCTACGCCTTCATGGATGACCTTGGCGATAGGCGATGTCAAACTCGCTAAGCTTCAGCGCCCACTTCGCCAGGCGTCCGGACGTGTCTGGGCGACTTAGTACTACCTTCAGTGGTTGATCCGTCAGAACCACGATCGGGTGTGCTTGGAAGTAAGTCCTGAGATACTAGGCAGATACAATGAGTGAAACAATTAACTTCTCGGATCAAGAGTACCTGACCTCAGCATCATGGAAAAGTTTGCTCGTGTAGTATACGGGCCTCTAGATTCCTCCTTCATTCATATGGACCAGGACTGAGCTGACAGCTTCAGAGTGACCGCCAAGTATAGGAAAAGCTCTTCTCTCTCTTCCGGTTGGGAGAGCAGTGGTGGTGATGCCAGGATCTTCTTTAGCTCTTCGAAGGCCTCCTGGCACTCATTCGTCCAAGTGAAGTCGTGCATCTTCCGCAGCGCCTTGAAGAAGGGTTGGTAACGATTGGCAGATCGTGAGATGAATCAGCTTAGGGCTGCTATCCGGCCGGTGAGTCACTGAACTTACTTCTTGGAGGTGGGCTGCTCCATGTCAAGGATCGCTTGGACCTTCTCCGAGTTGGCTTCGATCCCTCTCTGGGTGACCATGAAGTCGAGAATTTTCCTGCTGCTACACCAAACGCGCACTTCGCCGGGTTTAACTTCATTTAATGGAGGCGAAGGTTGCGGAAGGTCTCCACCACCTCGTCAACATGGTCTGAGGTTGGCTTGCTCATGACTAGCATGTCGTCCATGTAAACCTGCATGTTGCGGCTAATTTGGTCTTTAAAGATCTTATTGACCAGTCACTGGTACATGGCGCCAGCATTCTTCAGGTCGAAGGGCATCATTTTGTAGCAGTATGTCCTGCGATCCGTGATGAAGGAGTGTGCTCCTCGTCTTCCGGATGCATCCGGATATAGTTGTACCCGAAAAATGCATCCATGAAGGAGAGGAAGCGGTGCCCCGAGGTGGCATCCACGAGTTGGTCGATCTTCGGAAGGAGGAAGCCGTCTTTTGGGCAGGCACAGTTGAGATCAGTGTAGTCTATATAGATCCTCCATTTCCGTTGTTCTTCTTGACCATGACTACGTTCGCTAGCCAGCTGAGGTATCGCACTTCGTGAATGAAGTCGGCGGTGAGGAGCTTCTCTACTTTGACGTTAATAGCCTTCTGCCTCTTCGAGGTGAAGCTCCTTTTCTTCTGCCAAACCGGGACACTTTGGATCGATCTTCAACTGGTGGGTGATGACATCTGAAAAAATACCTGGTATATCTGCCGCAGTCCAGACGAACACATCCGCATTCACCCAGAGGAAACTCAGCAAGCGAGCCCGTTCATCTTCCGGTAGTTGGGCTCTTATCTGCACCGTCTTCAGTGGGTCCGTGCCAAGAGGATATGTCAGAAGGCGCTCGACGAGGCCACCCTTAGGGTCCTGTGCCCTTTGGTCGAGATCGTCAACGTCGGAGTCGAGCTCAGCACTTCGGCCCCTGGGATAGCCTGTAAGCAATGCGGGATAGGTTGAGCTGCCCCCTCATCTCTCTCGCATCGTAAGGGATTGGGAACTACACCAACAATCTCTTAGTTGATATGACCGCATCCAGTAGGTTGAGTCCGGGGCAGCCTAGGATAGTATTGTATAGCGATGGGAGTCTGACAACGGTAAAGGTCATCATAACCGTGCTCTATCAGGGTGGTGATCCGGCAGTGATATGGAGAGTAATTTCTCCCTCGACTCCCATAGAATCTCCGGTGAAGCCCACGAGAGGGGTGTGCACTGGCCTTAGTCGATTGGGGGACAAGTTCATCCTAGAGAAAGTATCATAAAAAAGCACATCCATGAAGCTCCCAATATCAACCATGATGCATCTTACAGGAGCTTAGCGATGGTCATCTCGACCACGACAGCATCGTTATTTACGTTTTCTTCCTCACCTCCCTTTCCCTTCATGAAGGGGAGTACATTTTTCAGGTCTCCTCCCTATCAGGCTCTCTTCGACGCGCACTCCATTCCCCAAGAAATCATGTCCACAGGCTTCTCAGTGGGCCGGTTATCAACCACAAGAACAGGGGGGAAAGCCGTAAGTGGTTGATCCTCGCCAGAACCTCACTCCTCACGAACTTCTTGAGGTAGCCTCTTCTGATCAGGTCTTCTATTTCTCTTCTCAGGTTGTGGCAGTCCTCAATGTCATGGTTTTGGTCGCAGTGGAACTAGCAGTACTTTGTCTTATCACGACCACTTGACGATCTCAGCGGGGGAGGTCAGTGCAGGTAGCGCTCTCCCTCAATCTCCATCAGAATCTTTGATCTTGGAGCTAGGAGGGGAGTGAAGGTCTTCTCGGGGTAGGCTTCTTCGAGGCTTCCCGTCCAGTTCTCTCCTGGTACGGTCAGCCTCCTTGGCGCGGATGTACTTGTGGATATGGAGGAGTTTAGAATACATCTTTGGCAGCTTCTTGTCCAAAGAATAGGTGAGGTGAGAGGTCTTGATCCCTCGCTTCAGCACCAGCATGGCGACAAGCTCGTCCAGACTGTAAATCTCTAAGGTGGCAGCTTTGAAGCGGGTTACATAGTCCCGTAGAGCTCTTGGTCTTGCTACTGGATAGAGAAGAGGCTATCCACCTCTCACGGTACCTTTTGACAAGCATCGAAGTGGGCCACAAACCTCCTCTCCAGCTACTGGAAGGAGTCGATGCTTTCGAGCTCGAGGCGGGTGAACCAGACTCGAGCGGCCTTCCAGAGGGTGGCTGGAAAGGCGATGCATAAGAGGGCGTGCATCACCCCTTGGACTCTCTTGAGAGCTTTATAGCTCTCCAGGTAGTATAGGGAGTCGGTGGTCCCATCATAGGGATCCACCTGAGGCATGCAGAACTGACTCAGAATCGATTCCTCTTGAACTTTCCGGGAGAAGGGGGGCCCAGGCATCATAGCCCGCTGGCTCTTTGGAGGAGCCCTGTATGTTGGCAAACTCGCGGGAGAGCTCCACCAGCTTGCGCTCTTGCTCTTCTAGGTGCCTTTCGGCCAAGCGCCGGATGGCCTCGTCAGTGGAGCCTTCCACTGAGGCCGCTGGGGAAGAAGGAGTTGATAGCTGGGGGTGGTCACGACGGGGGGCCTTATCCCGGCGGCGATTGCCGTGCCTGACGACGACATTATCATCCACTGGGGATTGGCTCTCCCGGTCCACCGGCCCGGAGCGATTTCTCTTCGCGGGGGTCTGGTGACTCCCGAGGGGATTGGTTGTGGCTCGTGGATGGGATGGCCTGCCTTGGATGGAGCGCAGGCTTCTTAGGGGGCCTGCGGCTTGGGCCACAGGGGTCCCTGACTGAGGTTGAGTGACCAGGGAGCGCAGCTAATGTTGCAATTACCTCACGGCTGCGGTCAACGCCTGCATCTGTTGAATAAGTGCAGCGTATTGGACGTCTATCATGGGTGGTTGAGGAGGAGCGGGAAGCTCCCGCTCGGTTGGTAGAAGCCTCTCTTCCGCGAGTCACCACCATGCTTCAAGTAGAGCTGTCAAGCTCGTGGGGGGGCTTGTACAGGGGTTTTATCCCCCTTCCCGGCGTGCCAATCTGTTGCTGACCTTATCGTCATGGCCTGTAGCTGCGAAGTGGCGCCGGACGTCTATCCCCTTTACTCCAGAATCCAGGAGTTCCGGACCTGCAAAACAGTGTTAGAGACCCGGGCCGGGGATCCCGGTAGGGGAACTCTAATGATCAAGTTAGTGGATGGCAAAGTGGAACAGATCCCCTAAGACGGATCCTACTTCGGTCTCCGTGCTTAGAGGAGTTTTTAATAAAGAATGGAGTAGGAGGAAATGAGAGAGGAGCGGTGCTTGAGTTGTGGCGACCGTGCTCGCGGGACTCGCTCCGGGAGTCCTCTAGGAGCCTCTTGCCTTTAAGTCACTCATTTCTTGCTTTCTTCTGTGCTTGCTCTCTTTTGGTCGCTTACCTTCTTTCTTGCCTGTTGGTGCCTTTGTAGATCACCGATTACTTCAGTGCCTTGATTTGCCCTTTCTGGGGGGCTTAAGGGTCAACGGTGTCCATTGGTCGCTCCCCCAAGGACATTTCCTCTTATAGTTGGTAGTTAAGTCGTGAACTTGTCTTGCCCGGTGTGTTGTCACGAAGGGGGGAATTAGGTGAAACCTCAATCTGGGCACAGTCGCCCTCGGGTCTGAGATGCTGAATGCGGCCTTCTCCTTCGGGGGGTTCCAGGTGTCAGCTGCAGGATCTAACATCTCGATCGAGGCATCCCTCCCAAACTGGTGCAAAAGAGGTTACGTGCACCGTTACAGATTTGGGAGGGGCCGTACTGGGTGCGTCGCATTGCACGCGTCTACCTCGACGACGATCTTGGGACTGGCACATTCATCATTCCCGATGCTTCCAAGGAGAGAGCTCGACTCCGACCGAAATTGGCTCGACCCTTGGGGAGCCACCCGGCGAAGGAGTGGAGGAGGGCTCGACTCCGGCCAAGATGGGCTCGACCCTTAGGGAGCCACCTGGCGAAGGAGCGGAGGTGCCGAGCTCGAGCCGAGGTGAGATTGACTTCGGCCGAGCTGGGCTCGAAATGGGGGAGCCATCTGGTGAAGGAGCAGGGGTGCCGAGCTCAGGCCGAGGTGGGCTCGACCGTTGGTGAGGCCACCTGGCGGGGGAGCTCAAAGAAGACTTGACGTGGCGCTATCTGCCTGCTTGGCTGTCAGCTGGATCCGAGATGTACTCCACGTCAGTGGTCTGGCTATATCAAAAGTAGTGAGTGAAGGTGAGAAATCTATGATGGGCATGAGTGGTGGTAATGGATAATAATAGTAGATAACCATGATGATTGCTTATGATAATTTATAGCATTGGGATATTGATGGTAGGCAGCACTAGACAACGACATATAATACGTTATTCTATATATATATATAAAAACATATAACATGTTATAAATGGCTCTCATTTTTTTTCCCCTTTTCTTCTTGCTTATTTTATTTTATGCTAGCAACATGCACATGAAATGCTAAAAAAATAAATATACCAAAAATAGACATAAATAATAACTTGCACTATGTACAAATAAAAAATGAACTCAAGGAGAATGAAATATAAAATTATATTAAATAATTGATATAATATTAATGGGTGATAGCAGATCAATTTTAAAAAAAATAAAGATTACTATTTTGTAAAATGAGACCGAAGAAGATAAATACACTATATATGAAGATCTCTATCAAAAACATACAAAATCAAAATAAACAAGCAATTTAGATAACAAATAGAAATATAAATAAAAAAGAAATAAAGTGAATATAAAATATATATAAGAAAATTAATAAAATAATAATTATGGAATAAAAAAAATCAAAAATTGAAAGTATAAAAAATTATAAAAACTAAAAGATTAATAAAAAGTATAATATAAAATAAATTGTTAATTGATATATATGTTCAAGATGTAAAAATACAAATAGATGTTGTCAAACTCATCACAAAAAATAGTAAAAATAAAAATAAATTTGGGATGGACATGCTAAAAGATAAACAACTCGAGCTTTAAAGTGCAAAAGAAACAAATAATAATTAAAAATATGAGAATATAGTTCTAAAGGGAAAATAACTAATTCATATGAGGACATGGGTTTAGAAAACCTAAAATGAATTCTGTGTTTCCATTTATAAAAAGACAGTCAAACTAATTTAATTATCTTTTATAGTATTATTTCAA
Source organism: Areca catechu (assembly GCA_021397845.1). Taxonomy (NCBI): domain Eukaryota; kingdom Viridiplantae; phylum Streptophyta; class Magnoliopsida; order Arecales; family Arecaceae; genus Areca; species Areca catechu. The sequence goes on along the minus strand of CM038038.1, from coordinate 4,186,054 downwards.
AATACTCTAACTATTTTTATAAAGCATAATGCTTACTATTTTTTTTCGTATTTCCAAATCAAACATAGTAAATTGTAGGTACGGCGACGGTGTAGTTTTTGTTACAGAGGGAACTTCTGGAGGTGACAACTGTACATGCTTTAAAAACGAAAATGAAAATAAATGGCTGGACAAACTATGTGATTCATTTGGTGGTTGGAATATGGAAGAAAATGTATCAATAAAAATATTTAAAAAATTATCCGATCAAAGTTTTTTTAAAAAATCAAAAGTGAAATTTCTATAAAAATAATTTTTTTATATTTTATAAAATATTCATGTGGGATGTGCTTTTTTGATTTTTTGATAAAAAAGAAATTGGGAATTTAAAATTATTATTAAAAACAAGAATAAAATAAAATAATATTTTTATATAATAGATATTTTATATAAGTTATTTTAGGGACGCATTCGATGCTCGAATGGATCGGAGGAAAGAGGAACAGACAACGGGACAACCGGAACGGTCCAGGTTCATCAGCGTTGACCCCGCGCCCCTTCCCCTACCTTTCGGTCCCTTCGCATCAACTTGCCGGTTGCCACGCGTAGACACCCAGTCGCCCAGTAGGGCCCACCTTCGCCCCCACCATCATTTCCTCACCCAAACCCCCACCCACGCCAACGACCCTCCCTCCTGTCCTTCAGGGCGCAAACGAAGGGAAATTTTATTATAGGGGGTTTTTTTAAAAAATGGCACACTATGAGAACCAACACGCCTGCCAACCCCTGGTATCGCATTGGGAGGACCGGCGTCGACGCTGATTAGCGTAGGAACCACTAAACATGGCGCGAGGGATGACACAAAAAAAAGTTGGTATTCGTTTTGGGCCTCATAAAAATACGGACTGCATTGTTGTCGAAACAACCCCGGATCCAAACGTAAAACCCATTTATTTTTAATACTATTTCTCCCGGATCCAAACCTAAAACCCATTTATTTTTAGTACTATTTCTCCCCGCTGCCCCGTTTGTTTGTACTCCGGGAGACCCATCTGTTTGTTTGTACTCCTCTCTTCTTTAATCTCCGGTAGACCCATCGGGCAACGGCCCCTACGCGCCCTCAAAAGGTAAGCCATAGAAGTCCGGAAAGAGAGAGGAGAAGAACCTCCTCACCTTCCATTCGCCCCTTCTCCGTCGAGATCCGATCCCTATAAACCCTCCCCGGTTTGTTCGCAGTTCCAAATCTCTCCTCCCAGCTCTCGGATCCGATCTCCCTCTTGATCTGGAGTTGTTTTGACGCGAGTTGGATTCGGTCTCTGTCTTGTTTGGATTGATCTCAGGGGAATGGCAGATGATGCTGGCGCGGCCGCGGGGGACGGTCCGGCGAAATCGACGGCGCTGCCGCCGGCGCCGAAGAAGCAGCGGAAGGGGATTTTCTCCGGGATTTGGAGGGGGATCTTTGGAGTGCGGAGTGAGGACTACGAAAAGAAGCTGCAGCACTTGTCCAAGGAGGAGGCCACGGTTCATGCGAGGATGAAGCGGCGGGCCCAATCCTCCAGGAGGATGGTCAGGAATTTTATTGTTTTCTCCGTGATCGTTGAGGTGAGTTCTTGATGCTATTTTTGGTCAGTGTTTTGGTTGTAATGAGTGCTCTGAATTGCTTGAAGACTGTTCGATGAGTTTGGAGTATCGGCCAGACTGTTGGTGCTTGACCATGAAAATTTCTTGATTTTCCTTAATTTTGCGCTCATACTTGCTGTTGCTGTGACTGTAATACATAACTAAAGAAACAGAAGACAAAAGAAAAGGGCTTGGTTTTAAGAGTCATGATACGTGCTTATTGCATGTTGGTTTCCTTTTTAGAGAATCAGCGGACAGAATGCACCGGCAGTACATCTGGTGATTTTGGATGGGTTTCTTGGGTTTTTTGAGGTGATTGAAGCTTTTGCTGGCCAGTTCTTTGTAGGAAAAAGATTGTGAACGTGTAATTTTGGATACATTGTGGAAAAGAAAGAAAATAGAGGCATGTTTGGTTGGGGGTAGTTGGATTCTAGAATGGAAATGGAATGAGTGACTCTCATTCCAGTCATTCGGTTTTGGAGGAGTTCCATTTCCATTCTGATTTTAGAGGGAAATGGAAATGCCCTAATCTCCCAAAACCTAATCTCTACTCTCCCTTAGTATTCTAATCCCATTCCAATTCCGATTCTGGTCATGAACCAGATGCTTCAATGGACATGGCAATTCCGATTCCGATTCCAATCTATTCTGCATCCAATTCTGATTCTGATGCTGGTTGCAAATTGAATGCACCTTAAGAGTCCGTTATTTGGTGGGTAAATATCATAAGAAAATTGGTCAACTTTTTCATTGGCCAACTTATCCTTATTCTCATGCTTCTCTAGGTGGGTAATTTTTTTTGTCCATGAATAGCATTTGCTCGCTAAAATGGAGGAAAGTTTTATCCGGCTAGGAGGTGGGTAAGTTATTTTTCAAAAATAAGCCTTTTCTTTTGTTCCCAATATACCCTTAACCATATAACAATATAATCATATAATAATAATATAATAGTGATATAATACTAGCAATTGGTCGTTCCCCTAGCTATTTGGTGAAGACCGCAGTATAATGTGAATTTTCATTTATTTCTTTTTTTAATTTGCTGTAGATATCCATACTTGTGATTCTGTGTTTCTTTTCTTTTTAAAAATTCTTTAAAAGTCATGGTTGCAAGCACTTGTTACAGTAGAATTTGCACTGTTGCCATTCTATCAAACTAGGCTGGTTATTCCCCATGTATGCTTTTGTTTCAGGGGTGGTGGGACTGTTAATTTTGATCTCCGAAAATACATCCTTTCGAATTTACTTATAGAATGCATTTTCTACTGTATCAGAGTTTCTTATATCTCTTATTATTTTTGTCAGGTGGTAGCAGTGTTTTATGCTATCATGACAACAAGATCATTGGATCTCAACTGGCAGATGAGGGCAGTTCGAGTTTTGCCTATGTTTGTTTTACCTGCTTTATCTTCTGTTGTCTATTCAACACTCGTAAGCTTCACAAGGATGTGTAAATATCTCAAACTCTGAACTCAGCCTGAATTATCATTTAACCGTCATATTTACTGTATGTACATACATGCATACCATGGAGTGTACTTTTATAATGGTGAGAAGAGTCATCTTTGTATCTAATATGATACCACAATATTACAGTTAAGAAATTGCTATGATACTACTATGTTGGAAATATGGATGGTCACAGGAATTACTTGGAGTGGGAGGATAACATAAATTATATTTATATTATAAAATGATAATTCACTTCATACTACATGACTTAACACATAAATCCCTATTTATAAAGAATATTTAAGTCTAGAACATTTCCCTTAATCTAACTAATAAAGATTCTAGAAATACTAAAATGATTCTTAGATAAACTAAACACGTTAACCTAAACACATCACTTTGGGATACTAAATACTTTGAATATAAACATAAGTATCAATGAATCTTGACTATGACTCCAGATTCCTTCAAACTTGACCTCACGAATTTCCAAAACACTTTAATTCAAGTTTATCTTCCAACACTGCCCCATAAACATGAATTCCTTCTTTCTAACTTTAATCATCGGTTTGGACCGCAACCAGGAGAAAATCATGAATAGCACAGATCCTTGTTCCACTAGAATGTATCCCAGCATCATAATAGTAAGATTTTTCAATCCCTTTTTTTCCATCTTTAACTTTATCCCATTTAGCTTCTTAATTGCTTCTCAGGGCTTTTCTTCAAATCTTTATAAATTTCATACAAATCTTGTATAGAAGTCTTGAATTCATCTATCTCTTGATAATGGACATCTCTAATGATAACATTATGAATGCCTTTTAAATATTTGATCGCTTGTAATATAATATCATTCTCAACTTTTTTTTTGTAAAACTTGTATGATTATCGATCATTTGTCTTCCATTCACATCTTCGAAATCAACTGTCGCAACCAAAATTGGTGAATTAATTCGATCTTGATTTCTCACATGTATACATCGACTGGTGGCAAATTTAATTTTTCAAGTAACTCCTTGAGCATCAACTTGAATGACATAAAAATAGTTATAGATATTTTACCCTCCATTTCACATATTTGTTGTCGTTGATAAATAAATCTCTTTTCTTCAACCTCGTAATTTTACTGTAGACTTCACTCATCTTCCTTTTCACTTTGCAAAGTGTACTTTTAGACTTGCACACTTCTTCATGGATTCCTTTTCACCTGAAGACTCGACACTTTGATGAAGGATACACTTCACGAGTGACTTCTTCAAGTCATACTTTTTTTCCTTTTTTTCTCTTTTTTTTACTAGTTCTTGATAGCTTCTTTTCCTTTAGAAAGATTCACAAGCTTCTATGTATGGTTCTTTTCAATAGAAGCTATCCATGCATTTATTGCTTTGAGCCATACACTATCATTGTATTTTTAAATTCTTCTATCATAATGGTATTAATGCCAATATAAGGTCATCAACATATAAACAAACAATTAAGAAATCTTGTGTACCTTTCTTCCTTTTGATATATAGTGATGGCTCATTTAGACTTCTTGTAAAATCATTTTAGTGAAAATATTATCAATCTTGCTGTTCCATGCACGAGGGGTTTGTTTTAAACCATATGGCGCCTTTCGAAGTCAATAAACTTTGTTCTGATTTTCTGTCTTTGAACTAACAATCTTTTTCAGAATGATTTGGAGTTTTTCATCTTTTCCATCTATAACAGCAGGATTTAGATTGATGTCCAATTTTTTTGTAAATAAAGCATTGGAAATTGGTATTACCATTTCTTTGATTGAATTGGACCTATCTACGTTTTCCTTTGCCTCAGATTTCTGTAGAAGACTGCTTCCATTTTCCTTGATCTTCTCTTTGAAATGTGCCTCTTTCTTTTCACTAACAGTAAGCTTGGATTGAAATGCTTGCTCTACTAGGTGAACTGAAAACTTGTTCATTTTTTGTTCATGTACCTCAAGTGATCCCACTAGTTCATGCAAGGTGAGAATAGATAAATCCTTTGATTCTTCAATTGCAGCAACAATATGATCAAATTTAACAGTCAAGCTTCTTAGAATGTTTTCAACAATCTTCTTATCTTGATTAATATCACCATAGCTTCTAATTTGATTAATATCACCATAGCTTCTAATTTGATTAATAATTCTAACAACTCTAGAAAAGAAATTTTTGATTATTTTATGATCGTTCATTGATAAATTATCAAAATCTGTGCATAAGGATTGAAGCTTAATAGAGGTAACTTTGTTGGAGCCTTGAAATTCATTTTTTGGAATTTTTCATGCATCTTTAGATTTATTTGTACCCATAATTCTAGCAAATATAGTTTTGCTTATCCCTTGCTGCATAAGAAGTAAAGCTTTTGCATCTATTCTTTGGTTCTCTTTATACTCCTTTTGCTATGCTTGAGACCATGCAGCAAATTCTGTTTGATTTGCTGGTTCTTCATAGCCACCTTCGATTAAGTCCCACAAGTCTTGTGAGATAAAGAGAGTTCTCATTTGAATGCTCCAAAAATCATAGCTCTCACCATCAAAGACTGCCACTAGTCTTTGCATGAAGTTTGCATTAAAACTTGTTGCCATGGTAGAATTCAATGAAGTGGTAGATAATATGATAAGAAGTTTAAGAGGCTTTAGATAAAATTAGAAACAAGGAAGAACCTTGCTCTGATACCAATTTTGTTGGGTGCAAGAAGAATATGATGCAAGAAATAAAATTTTTTTAATAGGATACATGGAAGATATTCATTCATGAATAGTGGAGCAATACAAGAGACTACCAAATGCTTGCCCTGCCTAAAGTTCTAATTCATCTATTTATAGATACAAAGGTGACTCTTAGGCTATTCATCATGAATACAAAGTGACCCTTTAATCTTCATATGACTCTTAGTTTTCTTAATATGACTCTTTGATTTATACAATATATTAAATACTAGAGTTACATGATTCTTGAACTTGCTACTATTAATGATAACTTTAATTACCAATTAACTTCTAACAAAACTTTGGTTAGGTTGGACAATCTATGTGGCAAATAATCTATCTCTTGTGCAAAATCCCCGTGTACAGGATCAATCATTCTTGCTCTATCGAGTCTACTTTCTTAATTTTAAGCAAGCTCTAGAGAAGGCTTAGTTGATCATGATTTATGATCAATCTTGCTTTTCTTTTTGTTGTTTTGAGAAAGATACCACCTGGCTCTTTTTCTATTCATTCCTTTCCATGCTCTCAACAACACCCCAATCTTCCCGATACCCAATATTAGGGTGAAATGCTTGCCTCTAGTAGAAGGATAATTTCCAACAAGTTTTTTTTTTTTTTTTTTTGGTGCTTGTGAATATGGCTATGCAGATGTGGTCTGCCTTGAGTAGATCATTTAAACCTTCTTGCTTCAAATATTTCTCGTGCAGAATTTTCTTTGATGGACTTATCAACATATATCTGAAGAGTGCATGTTTCTCCCTTTTTCTTTCTTTTCTTCAATTTTCTGCCTTAGAATCTCTTTATTTCAGGTATCTTACAGTCTTTCTGTTTGCTTAGAGTTGCAACTTGTCTTGTCAGCATGCATGTTGATCTTTATGTTGTTGTACCTGATATCCTGTAATATTTCTAGTGGTCAGATATTATTTGCAATTTATAGAGTTTACTATAAATTGCATGTGTAATTTAACCTTTCCAGCAGTTTCTTGTGCTGACATATTTCCTGAGAATCAATAGATTTTATTGGTGTTTTTTATCCTTTTTCTTTCAAGTTTGTGAGATGCTTCTCAAGGAGCTTGCTGATTTTTACAAATTTTGATAGTTGTTTATGTTGTGATTATATATGATTAATTGTGTTACCTTATTTGATTGGGCACTCAAACTGATCAAGATTTTAATTGCCTGCTGGTAGTCGATCGCAAGGATCAGAAAATACTTGAAAGGCTACGTGCTGAGAGGAAAGCAAAGATTGATGAGCTTAAAGAGAGAACAAATTATTACACAACACAACAACTTATTCAGGTGATTAGCTAAAAGTTGATCATGTACTACTATATTCTTCCTTACTCTGTTCATCATATTTGCAAAGCTAGGATATGTGCTTGAATATTATATGCAGCATATATGTTATTATTGTGTTTAATATGCATCCAAACTAAGTTCCTGCAATTAATTTACATCTGATGTTATATCTTGTGTATTGTCCTGAAAACGGGACTGATAAATAAGATAATAACTCCTTAGTATACTCTAATTCCATTATTGCTTATAATAATAATGATATTACATTCATCTGCTAATGTGAATTAGGCTCGGACTGGTTATACAGTGAAGTCTGTGAGAGCTTAGCTCCAATTTTTTATTATGTATTCTACTAGAATGGTGCTGGGTTACTTTCATTTAGCTCTGACTTGGTGCCTCTTCATATTCAGAAATATGACCTTGATCCTACTGCAAAGGCTGCAGCAGCAACCGTTCTTGCATCCAAATTGGGGACAGATTCTGGTTTGAAATTCCGTGTCGGAGATGAATCTAAAACCAATGCACTGTCAGCAAAAAGCAGTGATATCGAGCTGGTGCAATCTGATGGGCTCCGGAATAGGAAACAATATCATCCCAGCAGTAGCACTGTGTGCAGCAATGCTCAATTGGTCAATGAAACTTTCAGGGAGTCTGGAGATGACAGCCAAGTTACAGTTCAGTCTCAGAAGGTTGTTGAACATTTTAAAGGTTCAAGCCCCAACAATGGCGGATGGATTGCACGTGTCGCTGCTCTGCTTGTGGGCGAGGATCCATTGCAGTCTTATGCACTCATATGTGGCAACTGCTACATGCATAATGGTGCATAAAATAAATATCATTCTTCTTTATTAGTTAACGAATAATAAATTCATGCACCATTCATTTGTTCCATGTATGCTAGTAATTGATTTGGTCTGATATGCAGGACTAGCCAGGAAAGAGGATTTTCCATATATAACATATTACTGTCCACACTGCCATGCCTTGAACACATCAAAGCAATCGGAAGAGCAAGCCTCAGCTTCCAGTTCTGGCACAACCAGCCCTTCGGTTGGTGGCAATCGTGCTTGCCATGCTGTGACGGGCACTGAAGTAATGGCAGACACGACAAATGCTCAGGAGGCCTCTGTGGAAGGGAGCAATGAGAAATTACGCGCCGTTCAGGCTAGTTGAGGATTTTGCATGATTACATATTAAGTGGTTTTTTTAACCTTCTCTCTTGTGATATGTCTTGCTTGCTCAATAGAACTGCTTAATGGGGAATTGTAGAAGGAGAGAGAGGTGCCAGGTTATGTGTAGTAGCTGTAAATTTATGTCCCATATAATCCATGATTCAACATGAATACACCATGTTATCTTCAGCAGCTTAGGCAAAGACTATTTATTAATGATTAATTAGGATAGGATCTACTTGTCTGACACTTCACAGCTGTAGGTGGGATTTAAGACAACTGGCAGCTCACCAATATAAATTATCGAGGTTTTTGCCTCGTAGGGAATTGTTCTATTCAAGTAGACTTGATAGCTGCTTTGACTTAAAAGAGTCCTCGGAGCTTTAACACTAATTCATTGCCCTCAGCCGAGGGAGATTCTTTAGGTTATAGACCCTGTGAAGAGTATGTTCTGTTCTTTTCTTGGTGAAGAGATGATGGAGGGATTGGCTTGTGATTGTTTTAGTGTCCTAGATCTGTTCGGACTGTCAGCAGATAGCTACTGAAATAAAAAGAGAGCGTTAGGAGGATTTGTCCATGATCGCTGACCTCAATGAATACTGCAAGAGTCTATTAATCTTCGATGTATGCAGAAAACCAGAATTAGGGGACCCACAGGCTCTCATTTCTAATTCCTATGCTTCATCTTTCATCACCCCTCGTGTTCATTCCTCAGCTCATTTGTGGGAAGTCTCACAAGATTTTATGTGCATGTAGGTACATGAGCAACTCTTTATTCAATTTCATTAAGACAATGAAGATAGGGGAAAAGGGCGCAAAATTAAAGGATGAAAAAAGTGCGGATAACACGAGCTTTAAAGGATGACATCTTAAAAAGGAAGTTCTGCTCCTTCCGGGGGGACCGAAATCTCACATGATTTGAATGTAGATTTGGCTTCCAAGAGAACGTGTTGATGATTGTTAAGGAAGATAATGACAGTATTGTTCATGCCGGATTGTCCAGGTGACCGCTTTTACACAAGAGCTGCATCCCCCCAAAAATGGGGCCATGCTACCTAAAGCCTTTCGAGGCTGAGGCCGTTGCATAGGCTTTGCTCCGAAGAGCGACTCCGTGTGCCCAACCAAACATGCCTTCGAAGTTACTTGTTCCTGGTCATGGTGGCAATGGTTAGGACTTGTTTAGATGCGCAGGCCAAAAATCTCAAGCAATCTATAATTTGGGCCAACATAACCAACTAAATTAGACTAAACTAGATCTATATTTATAAATATACAGAGAATCATTGCAGGTCTCTCTCTTTTTTCTTTTTTCTTTTTTTTTTTTCCCATGAAATCTTGGGCCAGCCCACTCTAATAGTTCTTCCAGTTCTTCTAAAAACAGGCTTAATCCAATCTAACTCAGCTGATTTTCTTGGTCCAACCCATAAATCTCATTAGATTATAAATCCAAACATCCAAACAGACACTTGGTGATATTGTCTCTGATCCTCATCTCTCGGTTCTCATTACGAATCATATTTGTTTGGGTGCATAAATCTTTATCATCGGTTTCTTTTTTTTCTCAATGGTCGATATTGCTCAAGATAGAAAATATTTGTTCGATCACGCTCTACGTTGTTGAGGGAGGGCGGAGGGGATTGGCATTTATAGGCATTTACGGGGCCATAAGAGGCTAGCTTCAAGAATAAAATAGGTTCTTCGTCCAAATAGTTTCTAGAAGTTCTTTACAGGTTATCTTCTGAATAAAGACAACCATTCTGGACTACCTTTAGACTTTGAATGCTCGGTGTCATCACCCATCAGTTGAAGATCGATTTGAAGTGCTGTCCAGTTCGGCAGAAGAAAAGGAGCTTTGCCTCGAAAAGGTAGAAGTCTATCAATGATGAAGTAGAGAAGCTTCTTATCGTCGACTTCGTTCGCGAAGTACAGTATCCCAGTTTGTTGGCGAACGTAGTCATGGTCAAGAAGAACAACGGGAAGTGGAGGATCTGTGTAGACTACACCAACCTCAACCGTGCTTGCCCGAAAGACAGTTTTTCCCTTCCGAAGATCAACCAAATCGTAGACGCCACCTCGGGGCACCGCCTCCTCTCCTTCATGGATGCATTCTCTGGGTACAACCAGATCCGGATGCATCCGAAGGACGAGGAGTACACTGCCTTCATCACAGATTGCGAGGCGTACTGTTACAGAATGATGCCCTTCAGCCCGAAGAACGCAGGCGCCACGTACCAGCGATTGGTCAACAAGGTCTTCAAAGACTAAATTGGCCGTAACATGCAGGTGTACATAGATGACATGCTCGTCATGAGCAGGTCGACCTTGGACCCCGTCGACGACCTGGCGGAGACCTTCCGCAACCTTCGCCTCCACCAATTAAAGTTGAACCTGGTGAAGTGTGCCTTCAGTGTAGCAAGAGGGAAATTTCTTGGCTTCATGGTCACTCAGAGGGAGATCGAAGCCAACCCTGAAAAGGTCCGGGCGATTCTTGACATGGAGCAGCCTACCTCCAAGAAACAAGTCCAGCGACTCACCTGCCGGATAGCAGCCCTGAACAGATTCATCTCATGATCTACCGATCGTTGCTAACCCTTCTTCAAGGCGTTGCGAAAGATGCATAACTTCACTTGGACGAAGGAGTGTCAGGAGGCCTTCAAAGAGCTGAAGAAGACCCTGGCATCACTACCACTACTCTCCCGACCAGAGGAGGGAGAAGAGTTCCTCCTGTATATGGTGGTCACTTTGGAGGTCATCAGCTCAGTCTTGGTCCGTACAGATGAAGGAGGGATCCAGAGGCCTATGTACTATACAAGCAAGCTTCTCCGCGATACCGAGATCAGGTACTCTTGATCCGAGAAGTTAATTTTTGCGCTCAATGTGTCTGCTCAATGCCTTAGGCCTTACTTCCAAGTATACCCGATTGCGGTTCTGACGGATCAACCGTTGAAAGCCGTACTAAGCCACCCCGACACATCTGGATGCCTAGCGAAGTGGGCGCTGAAGCTCAGCGAGTTTGACATCGCCTACCGCCCGAGGTCATCAATGAAGGCACAAGTATTGGCTAACTTCTTGGTTGAGTGTGCGGGCCTGGACGAGGGGCCTGAAGAGAGCCCCAGAATCAACAACCAGGACCTGAACCGGAGGGGGACATATGGGTCTTACATGTGGACGGAGCATCCAACTCCGACGGAAGTGGAGCTGGACTTATCCTCGCTAATAGCGAAGGAGTCGTCGCCAAATGCACGCTCCGCTTCCAATTTGCCGCCACCAATAATCAGGTGAAATATGAAGCTCTCTCGTGAACTGGGTGTACCCAGTTTGAAAAGTCTTCATCAACTCACAGTTGGTGGCCGGGCAGGTTTCGGGCGAATTCGAGGCCCGGGACCCTCAAATGTCAAAGTACCTGGAGCTGGTACGTGCAAGTGTGGCAGATTTCAAGTGCTTCAGCATCTCCCATATTCCACATGGAGAGAACGCTCGCGTCGACGCCCTCTCCTGGCTGGCAACCTTGCCAGACTCGCCCTGGGTCGTGCCTACATCGAGCATCTTCAGACCCCAAGCTATGAAGCACCCAGAGAGGTCCAGCAAGTTATCCCAGAGCCTAGTTGGATGGACAAGTACGTTAAGTACATCATTGATGGTACCTTATCCGAAGATCGAATAGAGGCTGGTCTCATCAAAAGGAAGGTCGGGCGCTTTGTGCTGATGGACAGACAACTCTACCGGAGGTCTTATTCTTACCCACTCCTTAAATATTTGAGACCCTCAGAGGCAGCAATCGTACTCCAGGAGATACACGAAGGTCTCTACAGAAATCACGTGGGGGGCAAAACTTTGGCATACAAGGCCCTCCACCAGGGATACTACTGGGAAACAATGAGAGAGGACGCAGCCAACTTTTGTTAAGAGGTGTGATCGCTGCCAACATCACGCTATCGTGCAATGCTAGCCATCTGCACCGCTCTCCCAGCTCTCTGCCCCCTGGCTATTTGCCCAGTGGGGCATGGACATCCTTGGCCCTTTTCCTCCCGCACCCGGGCAGCGTAAGTTCCTGATAGTTGCCATCGACTACTTCACGAAGTGGGTCGAGGCTGAACCGTTTGCCCGGATCATGGAAGTGAACGTCGGCAAGTTCTTCTAGAAATTGATCATATGCCGCTTTGGGCTCCCCACACAATCATCACCGACAACGAACGGCAGTTCGACAATCAAGAAATCGAGGAGTTCTACAACGACCTTGGCATCTGCCATCGCTTCACCTCGGTAGCACACCCTCAGACCAACGGGGAGGCCGAGGTGACTAACCGGACTATCCTTCAAGGACTCCGAACCAGACTGGACCAAGCCAGGGGTAGGTGGGTCGAAGAACTCCCCAGTATTCTATGAGCATACCACACAATGCTGAGGATGACCATAGATGAAACGCCATTCAACCTCGTCGTCGACACAGAAGCGGTGATCCCGGTGGAACTAAGTTTGCCAACACTACGAGTGGAGCAGTACGATGAGGTCGAGAACCCAGCACGCCTCCTGCTTAATCTAGATTTATTTGAAGAGATAAGGGACAAGGCTCGAGTCCGGATGGCAGCCTACCGTCAACGGGTGGCCAGATATTATAACCCATGATGAGGCCAAGTCTTCCACCCGGGAGATCTGGTGCTGCGACGGGCAGAAGCCTCCTAACCTTGAGAGTGCGGCAAGCTCTCTCCGAACTGGGAAGGCCCTTACAGGGTGGTCGAAGCCCTTCCTCACGGGGCCTACTACCTCACCGAGCTCGATGGGACATGATTTCCACGGACTTGGAGCACTGCCAACTTAAGGATGTATTACCAATAATGTAAGACCTCCTAACACTAATAATGAAATTCTCTTTAGCACAATGCTTGTCTCTGTCTCGTAGGACTATCATCGCCCAACCTTAGATCGGGCGTCCGAAGACGGGGCGAAGGTCCCGCAAGAAATCCGCTGGAAACTTCAGAAGCCCGGTGCCTAAAGCCCGGAATCCAATCTGGTAACTAAAGCCCGGAATCCAGCATGGTGCCTAAAGCCCGGAATCCAGTCCGGCACCTAAAGACCAGAAACTCTTTAAGCACGGCACCAGAAACTCTTGAAGCCCGGGAACTAAAGACCGGAAACTCTTTAAGCCCGGCACCGGAAACTCTTGAAGCCTGGGAACCAAAGACTGGAAACTCTTTAAGCCCGGCACCGGAAACTCTTGAAGCCCGGGAACCAAAGACCGGAAACTCTTTAAGCCCGGCATTTAAAGACCGGGAACCCCGGCACCGGAAACTCATGAAGCCTGGGAACTTAAGGCCGGAAGCCTTGGCAACGGAAGCTCCAAGAGTCCCGCACCGAAGCTTGGAAGCCCCCAAAAACCTGCTTTCTGATCGAGAGTCAAAGTTGAACTTCTAACCAAAGTTACAAACTTGGCTCCAATAGAAACAAAGGGATCCCGGATCCACCATCGACCCCAAGCGAGTACTTGGACTCTCTCAGAGATTACCTCGATCCAGCATAGACAACCGGGTTGAAAGCCCCTGGAATATTCTAAGTCATCATGATGACTATGGTATTCCAGGGAGGATTAAAGCTTGAAGTCAGACAAGATCGGAGCAAATGGAATTACAAGAGTCAGGACAAGACAAAACAGAAGACGAAAATCTCAAAGGTATGAAGAAAAAAGAGAACTTCATTTCTATTATAGGGTTTTTACAACTGAAGGGAACCCCGACAGGCCGGGTGACCCCAAAAAGATAAAATGAAAAACCCTATACTAGATACATAATGCAAAATGAAAGACCTGGGGTCACTGAGTTGCCGGCTCCCTCCTAGGTTGGCAAGCCTCTGCATCGTCAACTGCCATCGGCACGGTCGCCTGCTCAGCCGGCTGCCCGGCGACCACTTCCTCAGCCACTCCCGAGGATGCCCCTGGCTCCTCAGGCTGCTCCTCGGTGCCGCCAATAACAACGCCTCCCAGGTCGAGCTCCAGGAAGAGTGAGGCCACCTTCCCCCGGCAAACTTCGAATCCCTTCAAGAACGAGTCCACGGCAGCCTCATGGACCTCATCCTTGAACTCCTGTGACACCCGGAACTTTGGCACAGCTTCAAGGGCTTCTCTCTGTGCAGCTTCCATCAGCCCTATGACGTAACTTGTCTTTTCATTGGCTGCTACCAGCTTCACCAAGACCTCTCGACCTGGGTCTCGAGGGCCCGGGACCGCCCTTCCAGGTGACTGATCTCCATCATGATCTTCTCAGTTCGGTGATGAGTCAGTATCCTCTCCTCGAAGAGGGACGTCTTGAGATCCTTGGTGCGCTCTTCAGCACGAGCCAGGTCTCCTCGAAGGACTCTGTTGCTCTTCTTCAACTCCTGGCCTTCTCCATCAGCCCCTTCACATTGGTCGCAAGGTTGACCAGCCTTTTCTCCTTGTCGGTCTCCTCTTCGCCGTGTGTGAGGAAGTCCCGGAGTAGGAGCACATCGGTCCCGATCTACATCAAAGAAGAGGTCAGACTCTTTGAAATCCAACTGGAACATTAAAAAAAAAATGCTAGATACTCACTGAAAGAGCTGTAGGAGGATCCCAAGCAAGGCCGCCGAGTAGTCCCTGCCTCCCTTCAAGCAGCGGTCTCGAGGTTGGATCGCGTACTCCATCATCTTCTCTGCCAGACCCTGATCCCGGATGATGGAGGCATTCCCTGGATCCCCGCCGGTGCATAGCAGGGCTCGGAGGAGGGCTGCACAGGAGCATCTTCGGCACGCGAAGACATGGGCCGCGGGGCCATCACAGCCATCA
The DNA here is from genome assembly GCA_021397845.1 of Areca catechu. Classification (NCBI taxonomy): domain Eukaryota; kingdom Viridiplantae; phylum Streptophyta; class Magnoliopsida; order Arecales; family Arecaceae; genus Areca; species Areca catechu. The sequence continues at coordinate 4,171,029 of CM038038.1, read as the reverse complement.
CAGCTGTTGCTGGAACGCTGGCCACTGACTGTCAGAGGAGGCATACATGCCAGTCGCTCCTCTTCCCTCCCCCCGTCGACGTCGATGATCTTTGGGGATGGAATCTGCTGCTGAGGTGGTCGGGGAGCCGGTTCCACCGCCCTCTGATCCGAGGTCGAAGTGGGCCAGGGCCCTTGGTCTGTTTCCACCCGGGCCCTCTTCGGCGTGGTTTCCTGGGCCCCAGTTGAAGCGCTCCTCTTGTGGGCCGACTCCATCAGGTTGTCCACCGAGAACTTCATCCTTGGGGAAAGAAAATGGTCAAAGGAAGACCAGCAAAAAAAAAAGAGAAAAAGAAGAGAAAGAAAGAAGCGTGGAGCCTCACCAATCTCCCGAATCGTGCTAACCCCGGCCTTGAACAAGTTCCGCTTCGAGAGAAGAACCTCGAGGGAGGGAAGTTCATCACTAAGCAGTTGGGTTGAAGGCTTCCCGGTTAGCCGGCACTACTTGGGCATTTCAGTTTGGGGACCAGTCCAGCTTGCTCCAGACCCAGTCAACGTCCTCGATCGAGGCAAAGAAATACCGGTTCTTCCACCCTTGATGGATATAGGGAGGTCAAACCAGAGGCACTTAGGTCAAGGAGAAAGACACCACCATCCTTCGTCGGCCGAGAAGCGCTTCAGGGTGAACAAGGCCCTGAACAAAGAAAAATGGGCAACAAACCTGTGAAAATGGCAGAATACGATGAAGGCAAAAATGCTGATGGCATTAGGGGCCAACAAAATTGAAAGTGGCTGAGAAAGGAAAGAAAAAAGGGATGGAGAGGAAAACAAAGACCGTCGGCAAGGAAGTCTTCGTAGAAAGCAACCCGGCCAGTGCTACTCGAAGTAACCCGTTCTCCCGATCTCAGGAGCAAGAGCCGAATACAATATGGGACCCCGCATGACTCTCGGATCAAGGAAAGGTCTTCTTCGGTCATCGTCGAGACGAAGTCGGAGGGACCGGAGGAAGCCTCTACCGTCAGAGGGGCAACAGCAAGGGCAGGAGGAGGGACAGGAGTAGAAGAAGGGCCCCTAGGGCTTCCGATGACTATCCTGCTAGGATGCAGGCGCCTCCGGACTTCGAGGGGAACTTTGTCCTCCTTGTCGGAAGATGATGAAGTCCTCGGCTAGGAGGGGCCTACCTCATTTGGGTTGCTAGTGAAACGAGGGTGACAACCCGAAGGAGCCATTTGAACAAGAAAGGTTCGAGAAGAAGGAAAAGGGGACGGAAAATCCTAAGGAAGGATTCGGTTCACCTAAGACAAAGGGAAGGACTAAAGACCGGGAAGAAGCGGAAGAGGAAGAAAAGATCACAGGGTACTCACCTACTCGTTTTGGTGAAGAAAGATAACCCAAGAAAAGAAGAAGGATCGCTGGAACCACCGGCGAGGTGTGAGAAAATCAAAAGACCCAGTTTCCGGAAAGTCTCCTCTCTTTTCAAAGCCAGTCGATAGCGGCCGTACAATCCTTTTTTGCCTCCACCATCGGATAAGCGCCACGTGGGAAGTCGCCTTACAGCGATGCTTTGGTTTTCTGAAAACCGCCTTGAGTCTGGCATGACATAATTATAGTCTGTCAAAATCGCGGATGTGGTGCCTGTGCATTGGATCTCGGGCACGACATGCGGAGTGGCGGTGATCGTGGCAATAATTAAACTGGATTTCTGTCCTCCCATGCCATCTCTGCATTAACTCCCCTCGTCCAGCCACGACGCTTCGATGGGACTTGGGAGTGAGGGACAAATGATGGCAAGACTGCTGATGGGGGTACACCTCGGATCCAGCTGGCAGCCAGATAGGTAGACAGCGTCGCATCAAGTTTCCTTTCGAGCTCCTCTGCCAGGTGGCCCCATTGATGGTCATGCCCACCTCGGCCGGACTCTAGCTTGGCACCTCGCTCCTTTACCAGGTGGCTTCCTAAGGGTCGAGCCTTTCTCAACCGGAGTCGAGCCCTCATCCGCTCCTTCGCCAGGTGGCTCCCCAAGGGTCGAGCCCACCTCGATCGAAGTTAAGCCAGCCTTCTCTCCTTCACCGGGTGGCTCTCCAACGGTCGAGCCCACCTCGACGAAGTCGAGCCAGCCTCCGCTCCTTCACCAGGTGGCTCCCCAAGGGTCGAGCCCACTTCGGCTAGAGTCAAGCCAACCTCTGCTCTTTTGCCAGGTGGCTCCCTAAGGGTTGAGCTCACCTCGATCGGAGTGGAGCCTGCCTCCGCTCCTTCGCTAGGTGGCTCCCTAAGGGTCGAGCCCACCTCGGCCGGAGTCGAGCCCGCCTCCGCTCCTTCACCGGGTGACCCCCAAGGGTCGAGCCCACCTCGGCCGGAGTTGAGCCCGCCTCCGCTCCTTCACCGGGTGACCCCCAAGGGTCGAGCCCACCTCGGCCGGAGTTGAGCCCTCCTCCGCTCCTTCCGCCAGGTGGCTCCCCAAGGGTCGAGCCCACCTCGGCCGGAGTTGAGCCCTCCTCCGCTCCTCGCTAGGTGGCTCCCCAAGGGTCAGCCCACCTCGACCGAGTCGAGCCCTCCTCCGCTCCTTCGCTAGGTGGCTCCTCGAGCCCACCTCGGCCAGAGTCGATCCCTCATCCGCTCCTTCGCCAGGTGGCTCTCCAAGAGTCGAGCCCACCTCGATCGAAGTCGAGCCCTCTCCCTGGAAGCATCAGGAAGAACGAAGGTGCCAGCCCCAAGACCGTCGCTGAAGCAGGTGCGCACAGTGCAGCGCACCCAGTACAACACCCCAAATCTGTAACGGTGTGCGTAACCTCGTTTGCACCAGTTGAGGAGGGGTGCCCCAATTGAGATGTCAGATCCTGCGGCGACCACCTGAAACTCCTCGAAGGAGAAGGCCGCATACCCGAGGGCGGCTGTGCCCAGATCGAGGTTCCACCTAATTTTTTCCTCCGTGACAACATACCGGGAAGGACATGTTCACAACTTAACTCCCTATTGTAAGAGGAAATGACTTCGGGAGAGCGGCCAACAGACACCGTTGACTCCTAAGCCTCCGCTGAAGGGAAAAAATCGAGGCACTAGAATGATCAACGATCTAAAAAGGCACCAACGGGCAAGAAAGAAGGTAAGCAACCGAAGGAGGGTAAACACACAGATAGCGAGACAAGGCTCCCAAAGGACTCCCGGAGCGAGTCCCGCGAGCACGGTTGCTGCAACTCAAGCACCGTTCCTCTCTCATCTCCTCCTACTCAATTCTCTATTAAAAACTCCTCTAAGCACGGTGACCGAAGTGGGATCCACCTTAGGGGGTCTATTCCGCTTTGCTGTCCGCTGACTTGATCATTGGAGTGCCCTCGCCAGGATCCCCGGTCCAGGTCTCTAACACTATTTTGCAGGTCTGGGAACACCAGGATTCCGAGTAAAAGGGTAAATGTCCAGCACCACTTCGCAACTACAAGCCACGATGGTAAGGTCGGCAATAGCTGATGATCAAATTGGAGAAAAACAACATGAACAAGTTGATGAAATTGAAATGTATCTTGATTGCCGGTACTTATCAGTATATGAAGTAGTTTGGTAGATATTTCAATTTAATATTCACTTTAGAAAACTAATAGTTGAATAATTAGTTATTCATCTTCCCCGTATGAATATGGTTGTTTATCATAGAAATCAAAGTTTACCATGCATTTTAGGAAGGAAAGATATTGATAAAATAATGTTAATGGAATGGATGGTAACAAATCAAATATTTGATGATGCAAGGGATTTGACATATACAAAATATTCAACTAAATGGGTATAGAACTCAAAAGACAAATTATGGAGAAGAAAGAGGAAAAGTCATATTGGTAGAATTATATATGTTCATCTAAGTTCAGGTGAACTATATTATTTATGAATACTTTTAAGTTGTGTTAAAGGATCTAAAAATTATGAAGAAATTAAGAATGTCAATGATATTGTACACTCGACTTTTCATTCAGCATGTAATGCTCATGATAAAGAATGGAACAATGCATTAGAAGAAGCTTCCTACTAGGCAACAACATCAAAATTGAGATAACTTTTCATCTCTCTTATAGTTTAAAAATGCACTAAAAAATTTTGTGGATGATATTATATGCAGATTGAAGAACATATTGCAATTATCAAATTTGTGTATTCCTAAATCACAGTTGAAAATTCATGTTTTATTTGAATTAGAAAAAATATTGTTCACTTTGTGATTATAATCTTCTAGCACCTGATAATATCATGATAAAAGAGTTAAACAACATATTATTAAGGAAAGAGCTCAATTATGATGTCTATGAATTAGAAGTTGAATATCAAAAATTATTTGAAATCTAAATGAAGAGCAAAATATTATTTATGAAGCAATCCTAAATATTGTTGAGAAAAATAAAGGTGCATTATTTTTTATATACAATCATGGACAAACTAGCAAAACATATCTATGGCAAATGATAATTGTGGAGATATGTTCTGAATGGAAATTGTTTTAATTATTGCTTCTTCAGGAATTGCATCACTTTTATTACCTAGTGGAAAAACTATACATTCAAGATTTAAAATTTCACTTCAAATTGATGATTCTATGACATGTGAAATAAAAAAAAGCATACAACTTGCAAAATTGATTGAATCTATACGTTTGATAGTTTAAGAAGAGGCTCCTATGAATCATAGAAATTGCTTTAAAGTACTCAATAAAATTTTTAAAAGATATTTTATAGAAACAAAATGTACCTACAAATGAAAAAATATTTGATGGAAAGATTGTACTTCTTGGACCTTGGTGGAGATTTTTGGCTAATGCTTCCCATGGTTGTTAAAGAAAATAGATCAAAAACAGTGGATGCATCAATATAGCAGATCATATTTATGGAAATATTGTAAATTACTATTTTTTAAGAAAATATGTGATTATTAGACATGGATATGGATGAAAAATCTAGAATACCATTGATCAATTTTAGTAAATAACTTTTAAATATCAGAGATAGAAAAATTTCAGCTATCAAGTTACAAAAAATGAAGATGAATAATGATAGATAAAAATTCTAGATGCTTTGCTCATAAAAATATAGAATAATCATATTCAGCATATTGTTTCAGCTATCTACACCGACTTTTTAGCAAATTATAATGATCCAAGATATTTAAAAGAAAAGCTATAATCACACCTATGAATAAAATTGTTGATAAGATAAATATGCATGTCTTATCTTTATTAGTTGCTGAAGAAAGAGTATATTTAGGTTCTGATACAATGTACAAAACATTGGTGGATGATGAAACAACAAATATTTTATATGCTACCAAATTCTGAATTTTTTGAAATTTAATGAAGTTTCTAATCAATAGTTAAATTTAAAAATAGGTGCTCCAGTGATGTTATTAGAAAATATAAATCAAAATGCAAGTTTTTGAAATGGCACCAAATTGATAGTGACAAATTTAACTTCAAGAGTTATAGAAGCAAAGTTATCATGAGTACTAAAATTTACATTCTTCACATATTATGCAAGTAACCGAGGCAAAATGGCCATTTACTTTCAAAAGAAGGTAATTTCTAGTGAGATTTTACTTTGCCATGATAATTAACAAAAGCTAAGCCCAAATTTTGAAAAAAATAGATTGTACTTGTCCACTCCAGTTTTCAATCATGCTCAACTTCACGTAACACTTTCTTGCATGACATCTCAAGAAGGGATAAAAATATTAATAAAAAAAGAAGACAGTGCTAGAAAATTATACTAAAAATATTGTATATCATGAAGTTTTTGATTATTTACCCTTAGGTATAATTTTTTGTATTGTACTATTGATTAATAAGTTGAATAATATTTTTTAATTTTTTATTTTTTAAAAATATTTACATCTTAATTTTTTTTAATTTTAGACTTGTTAGGAACAAAACATGTAATATACTATCGCAATTAACATTAGACAAGTGAAATTGAAGAATCAAGGTTCTGGTTACGCGACATTGGGATTCAGTAAATCCAAACATTGATAACCAGCTATTAAGTGTGAACTATATTTTAATTGATAATGAGGTACAATAAATATTATTATAGTAATTTCTCACCAATGTTTTTCTTTAAAAACTTTCTATGTTCATATTCATTAAACTTTTATAGGGCACTATAGTACAAGCATCTATATCTAAAGAGGATGCAATATAGTTTAAAACTATACCGACCAAGGAAAATATATATTTCTTTAAAAAAATCAACATTGCTCTTAATAAAAAAGTTTTAAAGCTTTTATTCATCAATATATCTTCTACATTAATCAATGGATGACAATGGCTCCATTTCTTTACAAAAATCTAACTTCGTATGCCGTGAAGATTGCCAGCTAGAAATTATAATGATCTCTATTTGACATGTCCATTAAATATAACACATTGAAAGACTACTGAAATATAAATTATGATATAATTATATATATTTATTATGATTAACTATCTAAGATATTATTGATCATATCATTTCTTTGGGTTCTCTTAAGCAAATATCTGTTTGATAGAAATGGTGTATAAAAGGAATTTGAAAATTCAAGATTCAAAGTAAGTTCTATTGTTACTTTTTTCTTGATATTATACAAATTCCATTATTTGGTTACATACTTTTTAATTTAAAGATCATATAATAATATTATACTTGCAAAATTAGATTTATTTTGATATTACATAGACAATATTAGTTTCTTTATGGGCAAAATTTGCAAGAAATTGAACTAGAAAAAATATGGGAAAAAGAAAGGGAAGTCCTATGGTCATCATTTTTACAGGCATGATCGTTAGAACTTTCAAAGGCATTTACCATTCTCTTACCAAATTTCTAGAACTGAAACTAAAATCTTTATACCTAAATTAATTATCATCACTTTCAAATATAGAAAAAATATACTTATCAACATGTTCTATCTCTAAATTTTACATGGACATTGGCATACCAGAAATCAATGATTATCAACAAAGTTAACTCAAGAAAACTTATCATTGCATATTTCATAACTATGAACTTTTTTTTTAAAAAAATATTATTTTTTAAAATAAATATACAGGTGAAATACAATAATCATTCCAATTGTAAATCCTAAATAATAGCAACAGATAATTGTTAATCCACGTCACAAGGCAATCACCAATAGAAAAACAATATAAGAATTGTTACACTTAAATCCACTTGAATGCCAGGTATATTTTAAAGTTCCATTACACTACAATGAATCTGGTAAAAGGCAACCCTTTTTTCCTGATGCTAGTTAGGAAGTCGCACATGCCTACTGACACTTTTTTAAAGCATTGGCAAATAATGATGCTTAAAAGCATCGGCAAATTGATTATGGGATATGCCGATGCTTTTTACCTGCATCAGGTTATATTGGGTTTTAACGATGCTTTTAAGCATCAACGGGTTTTTCCTAAAACCCGCGTGGAACCTTTTCTTGGCATGATTTTTATTATTCCTTCTCCCAAACCCTATTTTTGGCATTGCTTCCCACGGTCAGCACCTCCCTCCCTCCATTCTTGGCTAGTTTTCTCTCCCATCCTCCCTCCCCTACTCCATTTCTGACAGATTCGTGTTCTATCATCATCGTTTTCCATCGCCAAATCCAAGGAACGAACAAGATCGATCTATCATTTGGTGCACCTTTTTTGTTATCATTACTTCTAAGGTATGGAAAAAATCCCATTTTTTTTTGCCATTGTTTAATTTATGCTGGTTTTCATTTTTCCTATTCTTGATTGACTCCATGACTCCTAAATTGATCATAAAAAAATTGGGAGAAGTCGATGTTTTTTTAAAATTAAAAAAAGGGGGTGACTGGTTTAGTAACCTGCTAAGATGATGATTACTATATAAACCCTATCTAATAAATAGTTAAAATATTTTTTATCTTTCTATAAGGTATATTTAAAGATCATCTTAGCAACTCCTAAATAAATATCATAGTTTTTATTGGAAAAGAATTTTTAGTTTTGCTCCATAGATTGGATTGTGTTGCCTGTGGAGAGGTTGAAGTTAGATATTGATCTTGCATCTCAAGAAATATCAAAACAAATAAAAATGCATTTATCTAAACTAGTTTTTAAAATCTAGAAGCTTAGAATTTGGTGGCATCAATTCTACTTAGAAATAGAATGAGAATGTTAAAATGAATATCATATGTAAAACAAAACTTTCTATAACCATATAAAAAAACCTTCATGTCTAAGTGAGCCTATAGAACATGGATAAACTAATTATCATCCTCTCTATAGAGCATTTGTTGAAAAGAAGTTGTTTTTCTTTAATTGGTAGGAGGAAGAGTAGAAGTTAGGGCTTTTTTCTTTTTCTTTTTTTTTTAAAAAAGAGAGAGGGTCAGGGTAGAAGTTGAGCCCTCTAAGATATTTGGTGTTGTTTAAGGAAAAAATCTTTTATAATTTTTAAATAAAATAGTAGTACCATCTAAGCAAATGCGTATTAAAAAAAAAAAAAAAAAAAGAAAAAAAGCTAAAAAGTTTGATGGCTCTTGAACTTTCAAACATGACATACCCATCCATAGTAGTTGTTCCATGGTAAAAGTATTAGAACAAAAATATAAACCTTTCATCCTTCAATGCTTTCTAATTCCATGATCTCGTAACTTCTAGTGTTGTTAATTTCAAAATGGTGGTCCTCCTAGTCTATGAAACCAAGATTTATAGCTTACAACCATTTCACACCACACAAGGCTACAAAAAGAATTTCTTTGTCACACTATATGGAGTTTTATAAGATCTGCACACCATCATTTCCATAGGCACATTACATGTAGAGAAACAAAGCATTGCATAAACATTAGTTAAAGCTAAACATACTCGCTTGATTTCTCCTTCAGTCCCTATCAGTAGACCAATCTATCCCATTTTTACATTCGACTTGGCAAAGTCAGATTCAAAGAATGACCCAAAGATTGGACTCCATCGAGTCTAAGTAAAAGTCAATGATCACGTTCATCGAGGCTTCAATGTAGAGGTTTGCATCAGAATCTATCAATCCAAAACTCGATTGGATGTTTCTTAGTATGTTTGTGTCGAAAATTCTCTCTCCCTCGATCGAGTGATAATCGAGCGTTGATGTCTCCTCCATTAGGACACCAAGACTGGAGCTCAGGAAGGAACTTAGGATTTATGGTGGATCTGATCCACCACCAGGATGAAAATTATAAAGTCATTGTTCTATGAAGAAGCATGCTGTTGTACCAATTGCATGCACCCCTGAGATGCATTTAGCGATACATTTAGAAATAAAACCAAACAAGCATGATGGAAAAATTCCTCATACTACAAGTCACAACTCTAATTATCATAAAATACTATATGTCATTAGGAGGATTATTAATCTTTTGGTATTAATCCAAATTTCTAATTTACTAAAAAAAGATATCTTTATTAGTTTATCTGGCTGGTAAATGAAGTGTGTTGTTATCCGATTAATGGAGTGCACCATTTAGATGTTTATGTTCTAGGATCTTTTGCTAAATATAGCTAGGTTAAGCTGGGTTAAGCTAGACCATGCTGGAATTCCCATTGGATCATCAATAGCAAGGTAAATTTAAAAAGGGCCCACATCAATACAATCCTTTCCCGATCCAAATACTATAGGAAAAAAATGTATATAATTTTTATGTTATTTTATCTTATGTGAAATGGTCATGATGTAATCAATTGATAATATGCTCATTATGTAAAAGCATCAATTTGAACTGAAATTGCTTTCTAAGCAACTTAGTTTATGATTTTGTGCTACACATTATCATGCTAATATGTTACAATGCTAATGTCATTTTATTAGTTCATTATTGAAAATCTTTCATTTCAATACTATCAATAGCTTTGCTATGGGTCCATGTCATCCTATAATCATTGAGATGTTTGTGTAAGTATATGCATTTGTCCTTCACATTACATCAATTGATCAATAATATATTATAATTTTTTAAATATTTTTTACAAGACTTTCATTACATAGAAATATAAACCCGTCAATTGATTGATGTACATATTCTATAGCATCCATATATTTATATGTTTTTATACGGGTGGGAGAATTATATACATTAGTCAATTGATTATCTAGTTTGGATAGCTTGAGAATTGTAAATAATCGTATAGATAATTATAGTAATCAAAAGATATGGATAAGGTTCGAGATATATTTTGAATAGCATTTTCTTTTAGTTCTTCTCACACATCTTTAGTGGTGTAGGGAGAACTAAAGAAAAATGCTGCCAAAATTTTTTTCAGAACCCTTATTGCTTATCGTTTGATTAATATAAATGACCTATATAATTAATGCAATTTTTAAATGGGATAAGACCTATCTTTACCTATTAGTTAGTGATAGGATACATTTATTAGTTAAGTTATTTTATGCTTCACATATTTTTTAATATTTTTAACATTACATTAATATTGATTATCTAATTTTTTTTACTTTTAGATAACTTGAAAGTTCGATCATTTTATCCTATAATGGATAAAAGCTAAATAAATAAACCAAGAAATACCAAAGACTATTTAGATAGAGTTCATGATTTCATTAAATTTGGTATGAATAAAAGTAGTTTGAATGGAAAGATTTTATGTCTATATCGAAGATGTGTTAACAGTTCTTCTCTAGATTCATAAATCGTTGAAGAATATTTGATATAGAATAGTTTTGCAAGAGGTTATACTGAGTAAATTTTTCATGAAGAATTTATGTTGCCAATATCAAGTAATTAACCCTCGTTTGATCTTGGATCCAGTAACATGTAAGAGAATTCTGTAGGAGATGATGATATAAGAGGTTTGATTACTGATGCTTTTGGATAGGTGTTCAAAACTTTGGAGGTTCCAGTAATACACATGAAGTAGCTGGAATATGTAAGGATTCTACATTTATGGAACCAACATATGTCAAGGTGTAGATGACCATCAACTGATGAGTCAGCTCAGTATCATGATTTAATGAAAGATGTAGATGAACAATTATATTCAGGTTGCTTGAAATTTTTTAAGATCTCTTTTCTTGTATATTTATTCCATATAAAATATATGAATGGATAGTCCGGAAAGAATTTTACTATGCTTCTCAAATTATTAAAGGATGCATTTCCAGAAGGTACTAGTTTACCATTATCTTATCATGAAGCAAAGAAAGTTGTCAAGGAATTGGATATCTTGGATATTAAAAGATTCATAGTTGTCCGAAGGAATATATATGTCATATCATGGTGAAAATGCTGATCGAGAGTCATGTAATGTATGTGAATCTTTAGGATGGACAACCCATGAAGGAGATGAGGTAACACAATGAATGGAATAGATACATTGGAGAGTAGAAAGAAATTGGTGAAGGTATTACGTTACTTTTCTCTTATTTCTTGATTAAAAAGGTTATATTCATCATCGAAAATAGCTTCATTAATGAGATGGCATGATAAAAGATGTACGAAGGATAGATGTTGAGATATCCAGTAGATAGTTTAGAATGGAAAGTATTAATGCTAGGCATTCTGATTTTGCCTTTAATATTTGTAATGTTAGGTTGGGTTTAGCTTCAGATATCTTCAATCTACTTCAATCTCTAAATTCTATATATAGCACTTGGTAAGTTATTCTAATACCATACAATTTACCACTATGGATGTGCATGAAATAATCCTCACTTATCTTGTTAATGGTTATTCCAAGTAATAAGGGTCAAAGAAATAATATTGATATTTTTCTACAACTTTTAATAAAGAAATTGAAATAGTTGTGAAAAGGTGTCGATATAATTAATGCTTCCAATGGTGAGATATTTAAACTACGGGTAGCTTTGTTATGGACTATTAATGATTTTCCAGTATATACCAATTTATCTAGCTGGAGTATGAAGGGATAGGTTGTATGTCCTTGTACAGATTCAACACATTCAATTTGGTTAAAACATGAAAGAAAATTTTGTTATATGGGACATTATCAATGATTAAAAGCAACTCATCCATTTCGATTTCAAAAAGATTTATTTGATGGTACCATAGAATTGGGATGTGCACCATTCTATCTTTTGAAACTAATGTTCATAGATAAAAGAATGCCATCAACTACATATATGGTGAATTCTTGAAGTCTTCTAAAAAAGTGATAGGGATGATCAAGAAGGGTTATTAGAGGAAGTGAATACTAGTACTATGAATGAACAGGTATTTGAAGATCCTAATAATTTTTTCGAAAATAAAAATGAGAAAGACATATAGATAGCATTTATACATCAGTCTAGCAAATATTTATGAAAGAAAAGAAATATCTTCTTTGACTTACCTTACTGAAAATATAATCTTATTTGATATAATCTTAATGTCATGCACATAGAGAAGAATGTTTGTGATAATATGCTTCGAACATTGTTAAACTTTAAGGAAAAGATCAAAGATAACATAAAGGCATGACTTGATTTAAAATAATTGGATATTTGATAAAAGCTTCATCCCAAAATACTTGCTAATAATAGAATTTATTTGCTTCCTACATCTTATACAATGTCTGCTAAAAAAAAGATAATTTTCTAATATTATTAAAAAATATTAAAGTACCTAATAGATATTCATCAAACATTTCATGGTGTATGCATCTAAAAGATCAAAAAATTTTTAATTTTAAAAGTCATGATGGTCATATATTGATGCAAGATACTTTTTAATAGCTTCAAGATCATCGGTGTCTAAACAAGTTCTTGCGGTTATAATTCGGTTGTCATCATTCTTAAGGCATTATGTTCAAAAGTTATTGATCCAAGGGAGCTTGATCAATTGGAGTCTAATATTACGATTATACTTTGGCCTGATGGAGAAGATTTTTCTTCTTGAATTTTTTACTATTATGGTACATCTACTCATTTACTTAATTTTAGAAGTCAAGCTTGATTGACCGATATACTATAGATGGATGTATTTTATTGAGAGGTAATGTTTTCTATTTTTAACTATTATATATATTTATTAGAAGTAGCATCATAATGATGTGTAAATAAATCTTAAATTTTTGAAGGTATCTTATGCGGCTAAAAGATTATATACGAAACAGAGCCTATCCTGAGGGCTCGATTGCTGAAGGATATATTGCTGAAGAGTATTTGACATTTTGTTCAAGATATCTTCAAGGTATAGAAATTATATTTAATAGACCTCAATAGCATAGTGATTTTGTTGATAATATAGATTTGTATAAGTTTTCTACTGCTGGTCGAATAATAGGAAAAGTAGAAGTATTGTACTTAATCAAAAATTCATGATACAAGTACATCATTATGTGTTACTTCATAATGATATAATATCTGACCATCGCAGAATAGTATATTTAAGGCATTTCAAGTTTAAATATCATATCTTATATAATGTTCTAACTAAATAATCTATATTTTGTGCAGTGAATTTTTAATGTCTAAGCGACAAGCCAATTATAGTACTCGATTTAATCCAAGGATTGAGCAATGATGATTAGTTGAGTTATTTCCTATATGGCTTTCAAAATAGGTTTGACATATATTTAAAGAATATATGAATAGATTTAATATCAAATAACTCATTAATATTTTTTATTATTTTTTAGGTATCAATGATGATAGAGAGAAATTATTCAAATGAATTAATAGCTTTGGCTCGAGGACCTAATAAAGTGTCAACATATATAATGGTTACATAATCAATAGTTATAAATTTTATACTAAAGATCGTGAAAAATTTAGAAAAACATAAAATAGTAGTGTTATGGTAGAAGTAGATGGAAAAACTTATTATGGTTTACTTAAAGATATTTATGAGTTAGATTATTATGGAAGGTTTAAAGTAGTATTATTTAGATGTAATTGGGTAGACATAAACTCGGCAAGGGATTTGAAATAAGATGTAAGGTTGATACATGTTGGTATCTTATTAAAAGATCATCCATTCATTTTTTCTTCTCAAGCTCGTCAAGTATTTTTTGTACAAGATGCAAAAGATAAAAATTAGGCTACTATTGTTAAAACAAAACCTAGGGACTTATATGATATGGGAAAGCAGCTAGAAGATGATGAAGATGACAACACTTATACACATTCCATATCATTCAATTTTGTACCAATTGATGATGTACATGCTACAGTATCATTGGTTAAGATGGAATTTGAAGGAAATGCTGTTGCTTAATTATTATTAATATTATATTTTTATAATGTATGTAATTTGTAGTAATTATTCTGTTAAATTAATATTATGTTCACTGTTTTTTACTCTGATATAAATGATAGGTGATATTATATCGCATTCTCGATGATTTGCTAGTGTACAGTTCCAACACTCACGAACAGAGGCCGGTACTTCTTCAGCACAGCAAGCTGAGGCCTCCTTCAGCATAGCCAGCTAGCCATTACTTCTTCTTCAGCACATTAGGTTAAGGTAGGTCCACCTTCTTCGGTATTGGAGGCTGGGGCCAGTCCTTCTCCATAGTAATCTGCTGTAGGTTCATCATTCTCAAGGCAGCATGATCCTCCCGTCGATATAACAGATGATGAGCTATATATTTAGGATAATTTATTTTTTATTTGATTTGATAAAATCTCATTATGCTTCTTACTATAGTTTACTTATATGTATTTTTTGTAGACAGATCTGGGAGGGTTAGACCCAGACACAGGCCCATGGTAGTACAATATGTGTGGCAGATGCATGAGAGTGAGAAGATAGTTGTTGAGTGTAATAAGTTGGGGCAGCCAATTAAAAAAGCTGCCAGCTTATTTTTAGGGATAGTTATGCCGAGGCATTAGCTGTATCCCATAAGTTATGCAAAATGGAATAACATGCTTCCGACCTACAAAGTTGAGCTTCTACAAGTTGTGCAGATAAAAAATTGAATCTAAATATTTTTTTTATTTTTGCATGGTTGACATATAATATTATGCTTTATATTCTTTAAATTACAAAACTTTGTAATGGCACGTCATTAGATGATGGAGGCCTAAAAAATTTTCTATTTTTTTGTTTTATTTTATATCTGTACGATTATTTCTAACATTTACTTGACTTAATGTTTGTTTTGTTTGTAATTCAAGTTCGTACTCCCTCCATCCTCTCATGATTTTGTATTGAAGTCTCTCAATCAGAAATGGAAAGAATATAAAGTACAATTGAAGATGAAGTACAAGTTACTAGGTATGACCGAGGAGCAGGTAGTTAGTGCTTATCCTTTTGATGTACCCCCTCATCAGTGGATGGAGTTGGTTTATTACTAGTTCTCCGAGAGGGGACATGTATCTTGTAATTCAATCTTTTAAGCAAGTTTATTAAAATATTTGATTTATATTATACGTTATGCATATATACTTTACTTTTAGGATATATGATGTTATTTATTTGATTTTACAGATATATTCTAATATTGGTAGAGCTGTACGAGCAGCTCTGTCTCTTCATCATACATCGAGATCTAAGAGTTATGCACGATTCAAACAGGAGTTCATATGTTTCTTAAACTACCAACTCATACTTTTTATATTAAAATATTTATATTTTTTAATGAAACTAACATTATGTATCATGGACGATGTATGTATCATAATACTTAAACATTTTTCAAATTTGTTAGTGATATTTGCTTAAAATTATAATTTTTTTATAGATATATGAGCATAGAAGGGAACCCGATGAGGTAGAGTTTTACCAGATGACTTATACTCATCATGATGGCACTTTTATTAGAGATGAGTCGAGAGAGTAATATGTAATTATTATTAGAATTTATTTCATGCAATGATTTTAGTTTGATTTTGTTAGTCATTAAGATCTAACTATTTTTCTAAATTAATATAGAAAAGAGATACCTCTCTCATTGTCGAGCATGTCGATGAGTCTACAGCATCTATGTAGAGTAGTCATATCGAGACCGAGGTGTTCATGAAGCTGATGGGACTGGAGTGGTATGATCGAGTGAGGGGTTATGGAGTTGGAGTCACCCCCACTCAGTTATTTATGATAAGTATATATACTCGTAATGCTGCAGATAGTGCTCAGGATGCACGTATTCGTATACTCGAGGACGAGATAGAGGAGATGGATAGAGTCATGCCGCTGATAGAGTAGTGATGGAGATCATGAGAGAGCACATTGAGTGGCTTATATTTGTCGTACAGATGTATGTTCCACATCAGGTAAATACATATATTATTAAATATATATTCTTATATTAAATCAATAGTATATAATATATTGTCATACATAGTTTCGTAACTTAATCTGTTTAAATATTTCTTATAGGCTTCTAAAGCATTAGATCCTCATGAACAGAGTGATGACCTTCCTCCTACGGATCATTGACCTCAGCTTGTTTATTGTATCCATATGTTTCATATATTTTTTTATTTTGTTAAACTTTGGGTTGTAATAAACTTTATTATATTGGATTGTGATGAATTTTATATTTAGATTTTCAGTTTGGATGTAATAATAATAATATATATATATATATATATATATGCATTCAATATTTATGCTTATTATGATTTTAATGCAGAGATTCAATAAAAATTTGTACATATTTTTTATTTAAAATTATTTATTTATTTTTTAAAAAATAATGTATCTATCGATGCTTTAAAGCATCGACAAATAATATTATTTTTAATGCTTTAAAGTATTGGAAGATTATATTTAGCAACGCTTTCAAGCATTGTTAAAGTAAATTTGTCAATGCCTTTTACAAGTGTTGGCAAAATATGGGTTTCAGCTTGGTCAATTCCGATGCTTTATAGCATCGGTAGTTTAAATTTTCTCAATGCTTTATAGCATCAGGATGTTTTTTTGATGCTTTTTAAAAATATCAGCAAAAATTTTTTCCATGCCGTCATAATCAATGTTTTTTTGATATTTTTTTAAAGCATCAGGAATTTTTTTGCTAATGCTTATTAGCATCAGGAGAGGTCTTTTTTAGCATCACCTTTTATCAAAATCGTTTTAGCGTTATCAAGTTATACGATTATATAATATGCAAAAAAACTAAATTCATGTCCTTTTTAGTATATGAAATTTATATGTAAAACAAAATTAAAAGAGATAGACACAACATATGGATAGTGGTACACATCATGCTATAATTATAGAGCCACTATTAAAATCTTTGGTGATAACTTTTGGTGCAACCAGTGCAACAAAAATAAACTACCTCCAGTACCATGGTATGACTAAAATTTTTGCAAAATAATTTTTCATCTAATTTCAAACTTAATAATTTTTTTCTTAAATAAATTTGATTATCTATGACAATGTTAGGTACAAATTGAATACCATTGTTGAAAATAATACCGATGCAACAAACTAGATGATATTTGAAAAAATAGCTTAGCAAGTAATTGATATTCCAGCACTCAATCTTGCAACAACAGATCCAGGAACATATAGATTTGTACTTCCAACTGTTATTAAAAAAATTATGAACAATAATTACATCTTTTAAATAGTATTTGGTTTACAAAATCAATATGATAATAGCTTAAATTTTAAAGTGACAATTTTTTTTTATAAAGAAGATGATTTTGAATCTGGAAATTTGGAGGCAAGCTTTTCATCTACATGTCCATCACAATTAATGGAAGAATCAAATCTTGCAACCCCTAAAAACAAATCACCTGCTCCATGGAAGTAGTCCTTGAAAAAATCTCTTGGCATAGTTCGATAGGATTTTTTCATTAAACATTCCATAGCATACATTCCTCATGCATTCATTAAAATTATTATCATGTATTATGCAGAAAATCATTGACCATGGCACCCTCAAAGAAACGAAAATTAAGGTACCATAATTTTTTATAAAACTTCCAAGATCTTTTCCAGCTTACACAAAAAAGGAAAATATTTTAATATTACTATTTCTTATTTTGCACCTCTACTAATATGCTATTAATTTTTTAAAAACTTTAGTTTAATTTCAGCAAAGAAACTCTAGATGACAAAGACTGATGTAATTTTTTTAATAATACTTGTTGATGCTGAATCTCTGCCGACCGGATGGAATGGTTCTTCTTTCGCTGGATTGCAGTCGACCGGAACCTACAAAACAGATTCCTGACTGGAGATTTTCCGGCGGGGGACACTCCGATGCCAAAGTCAAAAGAAAACTCAGGCGGCAGCAGAATGGAGAGTTTTGAAAGCAGAGAGGGAAGAGAGAAAAGCGAATTGCAAGAAAATGAGCCAGGATCCCTATGAGTGTCCCCTCTTACCAGTATTTATATGCTCCAACATAACTACTTACGGTTATGGGTGTTGGCGAATGCAACCTCCACATACTGTAAGTAATGGCTGTCGGAAAATCAGTTACACTTGGAGTTTATCCAATCTAAGATTTTGGGCCATGTGGGTGGTTGTAACAACTAAAACAGAATTCAACTGTTTTGGTATTCAGGAAACCCACATGTTCAAGAATCCTCCTCCTTCAAGAGTAAATCCGAAGTGAGCTCAATATTCTCTTTAGTAGCGCTCCTAAAGGGAATGTTAGCTATACACTTTAGAGAGGTTTTTTTCGGGAATAATGAAAGTAAACACTTACAGTCCAAAAAATGGGATCATACGCTCTTCGGATTATGTAGAAGGAATAAAGCCGAAGATATTTGCTTGAGAGGCCGCGTCTTCGGATTGAGATGGCAATACGAAGCCAAAGGCATAGAGTTAATAAGCTTGGCTTGAAAGTATAGACAAAGATATTAGGCTAAGTTTTCGGATCAAGGTGATAGTACGAAGCCGAAGATAGTTAACAAGCTTGGCTTGCAACCATGATATAAAAATGTTAGGCATGGTCTTCGGACTAAGACAAATATACGAAGCCATAAATATCAGGCATGGTCTTCGGACTAAGATAACCATACGAATCCGAAGACCCAGAGTTAATAAATCTTTCTCCTGGAACAAGATAAGAATATGGAGCCAAAGATATTAGGCATAGTCTTCGGACCAAGATAATTATAGAAGCCGAAGATGCTTTCCTTTGTAAGTTGATTTGACCAATAAACCAAAAAAAATAAAAATTGAAATTGGTTCAGAGAGCGACCCAATAATTAATTAAAATAAAATCGGGATATCATAACAGCTATCCCCCACTCCCAGGTTTGAAATGATTTAATTTCAAAAATTGGGAGTATTTAAATTTTGTCTTCTAATGATAACTGGCAGATAATGATGGCGCCGAATCCTGATAGGTTTTTCGTCATAATTTCCTGGTGGTGTGAAAAAACGTGATGAAGACACATGTCATCTTGTCATTGGCTATCTCAAAAGGAAACGCCTTGATTCTAGAAAAATCCTAAGAAACTTTTTGAAAAAAGAGTCTTTATTCAACCGAGATAGGAGACGTGGCAACCATCTGGAGACTTATCATAGTTGGGGCGTTATCACAACCAATGGTGGTATTTCACACGGATTGTGGTTGCTTGTCTCATTAATGAATTTTTTGGAGAGCCGTATCCACGATCGTAACTGCCGATACGGCGCACGATCGAGGAGATTTCCGAAGTGTTTCAAAATCCTACACTTTCAACTATAAAAGGGAAGAGAGTTTCAGAGGGAGAACTTTCCTTACGTTCATATCCCAGAACCCTCTGTTTTCCTTTGCAATCTGTAACCTTCTCCCGCAGTCTGCCATTTCTGATTTTCCAAAGGTCAGAGGTCTTTTCCTTCTTTTCTTTCTTTTCAATGTCGGAATCCTCTAGGAATTCTTCTTCTAGTTCTAGCAGAGGTTCACCGGGAGGTGAAACTGATAGGGAACTGCCGGAAAGGGAAACCGGCAGGAGCTTACCGGAAGGTGGGAGTGGTAGAGGTTCGCCGGGAGGTGAAACCAGTAGGGGAAGAAGTTCTGGTAGGAAAAGAAGTCCGGAATGATCATCGGATTCTATTAGAAGTTCTTTTTTTCTTGCCAAAATAGAAGAGGTTAAGCAACGTTACCACATCCCACGGACCTTTCATACGATTCTTCCAAAACCCGAAGAAAGGGTAGATAAACCGCCCATGCAGTCCATTGCCATATACGAAGACCACTTCAAGGCCGGTCTTTGGCTTCCACTTCACCCCTTCTTCACAAAAACTTTCAACCTTTATCAGATAGTCCCGGCTCAATTGACCCCTAATAATTTTAGGAACATTTGTGAGTTCTTAGTTCTATGCAAACTTAGGAATGTAAAGCTGAAGACATCCCTGTTTACCTCCTTGTTCATGTTGGAAAGGGATTTTCACGGTAAAGGGTGGTGGGTTATAGGTCCTCGGCCAGGCCGAAGACTGATAAAAGGAACCCCTAGTGCAATACATAGGTGGAAACCTTGCTTCTTTTTTGTGTACCACACCCATTGGGGATTCAATCTGAGTGGAAAGCTTCGCGTTTGAGTACAAACATCGAAAAAAAGGTCTTGAAAGCCGATGCGAGGGACTTCGAAATTTTGTCGGAGCCAGAAATTCCTTCCTTTAAAGAATTGCTGAAGGAGGAGAATCTTCACCGAGCTCACATCAGCGAAGTCTCAGTTTTAGGTATAGAGATAGTGGTCGTCGGATCTTCATTCCCTCCACTTTTTTTCTTTTTTTTTTTATATAACAAAATCTTCTGATTGCAAGTGGAAGAATGAAGCCTCAACTTGAGAAAGTTCGACAGGCTTCCTAGAAAAGGCCAATGGCTGTTCCATCAACAACCGAAGCTCGAAAGAAAAGAAGAGCCGGAGAGGGCTCAAGTACTTCGAGAAGACCTACATCAGACGAAGAAGCACCCCCCAACATACCAAGTGCTCCTGAAATTGCCAGGAGTCCATCTCCAAGGAGGCCCAGCCTTCCTCCTCCAATGCCGCCTCCGGATCAGCGCGATGTATCTTTTGATAAAGAAACGTTACTTGCGCCTCCGAAGGGAAAGGGGAAAGAAAAGGCCAAGTATAGATCCGAAGATGACCCCATGTGGAATGCTTCCTCAAAGGGAGGATGTAACGTAGACTTCACCATCTTCTCGGATAGGAAAGGCCTAGAGAGCCCCGAACTGGCCAGAGAACTTATGAAGCGTATGCTTCTTCCCAAGGACTGGGAAAAAACTGAGTCCCGATGCATCGAGGACGTTTCCGACTCAGTGTTCTCATTGGCACTGAAGGTAAGCTTTGGATTTTGCACTTTCAGGATATAAATTTGCCGTTGCTAATTCTTCAATTTGCTAATACAGATGATGCACGATATTGCCCTAATGGAGGAAAGCATTTTTGACTTTAGGGATAATTATAAAAGTATGAAGGAGAAGATAAAGGCGGCTAAGGCCAAAAAATTAAAAGCCGAAGAAGAAAAACAAGTTATGGAGGAGAAGCTTGCTCAAAGCGAAGCTTTGGTTCGGAGTCTGCAAGCTGATGCTAAGAAAATCCGATTGAAATACTCTGAACAAGAGGCAAAGTTCAAGAGGAGGAAGAAGAAGATCCGGTCCCTGTAAGCTTTACTCAAGGAAGCTAATCAAATTTTCGAAGAGGCTTCTAAAAGGAACGAAGAAGCTGTTGAGGAGATCCGATCCTTGAAGGATCAATTGGGGAGGGCGATAGAAGATTACAAAGCATCTCCATCTTTCGATGCCGAAATGGTTGAAGCCGAGACTCACAGTTATAAATGAGGCGTCAACGATGGAGTGGAGGAGGTGCATAAGCTTTACCTAGACTTGGACATTTCGGGAATTCAACTGTTCGATCCTAAAAGTCCAATTGAGCTTGAACCCCAAAAGGATCCCGAAGCACCAACAACGACCAAAGAGGTGGCGGGTCCGATTGATCTTACTGATGATGCCCTGGTAGTGAATAACTTGTAACTTTTTCCCTTCTCTCTTCTTTTTGGAAAGATGTAAGAAATTTTATCAATGAAAATCCTTTTTAGAATTTTTGAATGCATATGTGAATGAATGAGAATTTTTCCAAGTATAGGGTCTTCGGATAATTAAAGACTCCGAAGTAGACAAAACGATACTAAGTCTTCGGACTTAGAAATAATTTCATATAACCAAATCTTCATAGAAAAGATAAGTCTTCGGACTTAAGGATTTACTAAGTCTTCGAATTTAGGAATAATTTTAGATAATTGTGAAGAAAATTAAATTTCCAAATAAAGATCAATTCTTCGGACTTGAGAATACGCTAAATCTTCAGACTTATGAATAAAAGAATGCTAAATTTCTAGATAAAGATCAAGTCTTCGGACTTAAGAATATGCTAAGTCTTCTAACTTAGGAATAAAATAAACCGTGTGAGTCACCTGCATCTTTGATTTGAATGACAGGTTGATCAACCTCTGGCACTTTTGAGGGATAGATTGCTTAAATTGCCTTTATATTTTTTGATAAGGACTAAGATAGGCTGATCGGGCCCATCTCGGTATTTAGTAGAGTAGATCACGAAGATCATTCTCATGCCTTTTTGTGTTGGAATTAAGACAGGCTGATCATGCCCACCTCGGCACTTTATGAGGTAGATCACTAGGATCATCCTCGTGCCTTTTTGATTAAGATGGACTGGTTTAAGCCCAACTCGGTATTTCATAGGGTAGATCACGAAGATCATCCTTATGCCTTTTTAAGAGAGAGAAAAAATAAGATAGGCTAGTTATACTTATCTCGGCATTTCGTATGGTAGATAACGGAGATCATCGTTATGCCTTTAAGAAATAGAATTAGGATAGAAAGACAGAATTTGTCTTGATGACCTTTGAATAAAACCTTTATTGATAATATTTGCGGAGGTTTTGTACATTCCAAGATCGAGGTAATAGAATACCCTCCAAGGTTTCCAAACGATAAGTTCCAGGTCGAATAACCTCTTTGATCCGGTATGGTCCTTCCCATGTAGGAGAGAGTTTACTCTGCTCAGTTGGTTTGGATACTTCATACTTTCATAGAACTAGATCTTCAGGACGAAAAGTCCATTCTTTCACACGAGAGTTATAGTTTCTTACCATTTTCTGCTGATACGCAGTCATTTTCAATTATGCCTGGAGTCATGTACCTTGTAGTAAATCTAGATCAACTTTTCGGCATTCAGAATTTTCGGGCTCTTCATAGTGATCAATTCGTAGAGACTGCAAAGAGACCTCAATAGGAAGAACTGCTTCAGTACCATAAGATAGATGGAATGGAGATTCACCAGTAGCTATTCTAGGAGTAGTCCGATATGTCCAAAGAACAGAGTTTAACTCATCAGCCCATGAGCCTTTAACATCATTCAATCTGGTTTTAAGGCCATGAAGAATAGTCCTGTTTGTCACTTCAGCTTCTCCATTACATTGAGGATGTGCTACTGAAGTAAGCTTGTGAAGAATGTGATACTAAGTGCAGAAGCTCTTGAATCTCGGGTTATCAAACTGTCTTCTGTTGTCAGTTATTATAGAATAGGGAATTCCGAAACGGAAGATAATAAAATTCCTCACAAAAGTTTCAACTTTTGCCTCAATAATTTGTGCCAATGCTTCAGCTTCAACCCACTTTGTGAAGTAATCAATAGCTATAATAAGAAATTTCCACTACCCAGAAGCTGGAGGAAACGGACCAAGAATGTCCATTCCCCATTATGCAAAAGGCCAGGGAGCTGTCAACGAAGTTAATTGATTTGCATGTTGTCTTTGTACATTGGCGTATCGTTGACAATGGTCACATCTTCGAACAAATTTTGCATAATCCTTCTAGATGGTTAGCCAATAATAACCTTGATGGATTATCTTGTATGCCAAAGATCTGCCCCCAGATGATCTCCACATATTCTTTCAGACACTTTCTTGAGTGTATAATCTGCATCGGATGGCCCCAAACATTTCAGTAAAGGTTGTGTGAAGGATCTCTTATATAATGTTTCATCCAAGATCACATATTGAGAGGCCATCCATCGAAACCGTTTAGCCTCGAGCTTGTCTTCGGGCAAGGTTCCCTCTCTTAGGAACTTGAGAATAGGATCCATTCATGAAGGTTCATGCTCAACTTGACATACTTCACTTGTGGATTCTGATATGCTAGGATCTTCAAGGTATTCTATATATGTCCTCCCAAGAGAATCGGGTGCCGTGGTTGCAAGACTTGAAAGAGCATCTGCCCGAGAATTTTCTATTCTTGGTACATGAATAATCTCAAAATGCTTTAAGCTAGATGTCATGCTTCGAACTTTCTCCAAGTATTGGATCATACTTGGATTCCGGGCTTCAAAATCATCTTTTACTTGATTCACCACCAACTGTAAATCGGAAAAAACTTTGAGCCTCTTAATATCCAACTTTTGGAAGATTCTAAGTCCAGCAATGAGTGCTTCATACTCTGCCTGATTATTTGAAGCTTGAAAAGAAAAATGAAGAGCATATTCAATAACTTGCCCATTCGGACCAGCCAGAATTAAACCTGCACCGCAACCATTGGCATTCGAAGCACCATCGACATGTAGCATCCAAATAAACTCCGGATTGTCTTCGGTACTTTCTTCTTCGGCTCTTGGCTGGTCCTCTTCGGATCTCCATGTGCATTCATCTATAAAATCAGCCAAAATTTGTGCTTTCATTGCTGACCTAGGCTGATACTCAGTAGCAAACTCTCCTAATTTAACGGCCTACTTAGTTATCCTTCCTGAGGTGTTAGGACAACGAAGTGTGGCTTTTAAGGGTTGATCTGTCCAAACTACAATATAATGGGCTTGGAATAAGGCCGAAAATGCTTTGAGGCAACCACTAGAGAAAAGATAATCTTTTGCACTCTGGATATCAGACTTCAGCTTCATGCAGTACTTTACTAGTGTAATAGATCGGTTTCTGTGAATGATTAGCATCTCTTCATACCAGAACCGAACTAACTGCTTCATCTGTAGCTGATAGGTATAGGTAAAGTGTTTCTCCTTCACGAGGCTTAGAAAGTAATGGTGGATTTTCTAAGTATTCTTTCAGCTTGTCAAAGGCAATTCTGCAATCTTCTGTTCATTCAAAATTTTGAGTCTGGCGAAGAACCTTGAAAAATGGCAAACACCTTTATGCGGAACGGAAGATAAATCGGCTCAAAGAAGCAATTCTTCCCGTTAACCTTTGTACCTCATTTTTGCAGGTGGGATGCCTCATTGTCCGAAGTGCTTGAATTTTTTCTAGATTAACTTCAATTCCTCGCTTGGTAACTAAGTATAACAGGAGTTTCCCAGAAGTTACTCTGAAGACACACTTGGTAGAGTTCAACCTCATCCGATAATGTCTAAGAGCATCAAAAGGCTCCTTTAGATCTGTAATATGGTCAGACTTATGAAGACTTTTTACAATCATATCATCTACATAAGCTTCCATATTTCTTCCAACCTGATTCTTGAAGACTTTGTTAATGAGCCTTTGAAAAGTTGCTCCAGCATTCTTCAAACCAAATTGCATCACTTTATAACAATATAGTCCTTTCTCTGTAACAAAAGCAGTCTTCTCTTCATCCTCAGGATCCATTCAGATCTGATTATAGCCTGAGAAGGCATCCATAAAACTCAGCATTTGATGACCAGCGTAGCGTCAACCAACTGATCAATTTTCGGCAAAGAAAAACTGTCCTTTGGACATGCTTTGTTGAGATCCGTATAATCTATACAAATCCTTCACTTCACTTGCCGTTTGATTTTTTTACCATAACCACATTCGCCAGCCAATCCAGATATTGGACTTCTCTTATGAAGTTAGCTTCAAGCAACTTATTAACTTCTTCATCAATAGCTTTCTGCCTTTCTGGAACAAAATTTCTCTTCTTCTGTCGCACAGGCTTATAGTTGGGAGAGACTTCTAGGCGATGTGTGATCACATCAGGTGGAATTCCAGGCATGTCTGAAGTTGTCCAGGCAAAAATATCAGCATTATCTCGAAGAAAAGAGATTAGTTTTACCTTTGATTCTTCATCAAGTAGGCTGCCAATTTGTAAAAGTTTGGTTGGATCGTCTTCGAATAATGGCACAAAAAGCATTCTCTCCACTGGTTCTCCAGAGTCTTCGGATTCATCTCTTGGATCCAGCTGGTCAAGTGCCAAAGGTTTGGATACTTGTTTATTTTGAATCATTAAACACTGATGAGCGATCCTTTGATCTCCTCTTACTTCTCCAATGCCTGTCCTGGTAGGAAACCGAACCGACAAGTGGTACGTCGAGACTATGGCTCTGAATTTGTTCAATGCTGGACGCCCCAAGATTGCATTATAAGCTGAAGACGTTCTAGTCACAATAAAATTGATAAGAAGAGTCCTTTGAAATGGTTCAGACCCAAAAGTTGCGGGCAATACCATTTCACCCTCAACCCCAACTTGATTTCCACCAAAACCAGTTATTGGAATAAGGGATCTTCGCAATTCACATCCAGACAATCCCATCCGGAGAAAAGCATCATACAGCAATACATCAACTGAGCTTCCATTATCAATTAAAATTCTTTTTATATCAAATTTAGCAATAACTGCCGAGACCACTACAGGGTCATCATGTGGAAGTTGTATTCCTTGAGTATCCTCATCGAAAAAAGTAATAAAGTTTTTCTTTTGAACCTCGTCGGGACATTCTCCTCAGCATCAATATCCCATGCCGATGACCGATGAAGCATCCCAATGTCTCCACCAGTTAGTTTTTGATGAGGCAAATCCGCCTCATCGGATATTCTTGGAAGGGCAGTAGCTTCGGCTTGATATTCGGGGTGGTTGACATACTTTCCCAGATATCCTCTTTTTATCATATCTTCAATAGCATCCCGAAGCTGGAAGCACTCTTCGGTGTTGTGGCCATGATCCCGGTGGAATCGACTGTACTTGCTTTTGTCCCTTGCTTTTGCAGATGTCTTCAGGGGACGTGGCCTTTGAAAATATTTTTCTTTTTCAATCTCCAGCAGGATCTTCTCCCTTGGCAGGTTGAGGGGTGTATAAGTATCAAACCGGTTGTTCTGCTGTCTGGTCTAGGACTGCGCCTGGGGGCCGAAGTATTGTTAGAGGATGTTGGCATGTTCGGCCCTCTGGCATTCTTCTTTTTAAAAGGGAACCTTCCTTCCGCCAGTCTTCAGCTTGCCGCTTGCTCCTCAACGGCAGCATACTTCTGAGCCCTTGCCAGCAGTTCGGCATAGCTCGTTGGAAACCTTTTGTCCAGGAAAAAAGTGAACCTGGACAATTTTAAGCCTTTCTTCAAGGCAGACATGGCCACATGCTCATTTAAATTTGGGATTTCCAGAGTGGCTAAATTGAAGCGATGGACAAATCCCTTCAAGCTTTCTACTTCTTGTTGCACATTTGAGCAGATTTTTTCAAAGTGGCAGGTAAAGCAATACAGTAAAGAGCATCGGTTGCTCCTTGCACCATCATATGAGCCTTGTAGCTTTCTAGATGGTCAAGAGGATCTGAAGTCCTATCATAGGCTTTTAACTGTGGGATCTTGAAGTGCCTAGGGATAACTTCATCCATAATATCATCAAAAAAAGGGGGCTGAGAGTTGAAGGTGACAACCTCATCGCTCCTTCTCAGTTCCAAAATTCTTTCTATCTGTGCCTGCATGGACTTGAATTTTTCCTGAAACTCATAGTTGATCTCCCTTTGCCTGGCCCCTTTTGGCACACAACTTCTAGAAGAAACAGAGGGAGAGCACCGGACTCTTTTCTTTCCATCATGATCCCCTGCTTGTCGATTTGGCGGAGAGGCATAGTGATCACGAGATGACCGGATCTGTGAGAAACTGGGGGTGATCTCTCGGCGTTGATCCTTCTCCTTCTCAGGTTGATAGCTTGATTGTGGAACAGGTGGAGGGCATTGCTTTTGAGCTGCAGCTTCATGCAGGTGCTGTACCAGTGCCGTCAAGGTCTCTACCTTGTTTACCATATTTTCGAATTGCTGTTGCTCCACCATAATCATAGGGGGTTATGATCCCTGAACCGCCGGAAGATTACTGATCGGAGGTCCGTTTGATGGAGGAGCCTGCTGCTCCTGATTGTAGATGCATTCTTGGCTTTCCCTTTCACCATTTTTGCTTATCTAATCTCTCCTTCAGAACAGAGGAAATGGATTTCTTCCCTTACCTGGCGCACCAATCTGTTGATGTTGAATCTCTGCCGACTGGATAGAATGGTTCTTCTTCTGCTGGATTGCAGTCGACGGAACCTACAAATAGATCCCTGACCGGAGATTTTCCGGTGGGGTATACTCCAATGCCAAAGTCAGAAGAAAACTCAGGCAGCAGCAGAATGAAGAGTTTTGAAAGCAGAGAGGGAAGAGGGAAAAGCGAATTGCAAGAAAATGAGCCAGGATCCCCGTAAGTGTCCCCTCTTACCAGTATTTATAGGCTCCAACATAACTACTTACGGTTATGGGAGTTGGCGAACGCAACCTCCACATAACTGTAAGTAGTGGCTGTCGGAAAATTAGTTACACTTGGAGTTTATCCAATCTGAGGTTTTGGGCCATGTGGATGGTTGCAACAACTAAAACAGAATTCAACTGTTTTGGTATTCTAGAAACCCACATGTTCAAGAATCATCCTTCTTCAAGAGTAAATCCGAAGTGAGCTCAATATTCTCTTTAGTAGCTCTCCTAAAGGGAATGTTAGCTATACATTTCAAAGAGATCTTTTTCGGGAATAACAAAAGTAAACACTTACAGTCCAAAAAATGGGATCATACGCTCTTCGAATTATGTAGAATGAATAAAGCCGAAGATATTCGCTTGAGAGGCCATGTTTTCGGATTGAGATGGCAGTACGAAGCCAAAGACATAGAGTTAATAAGCTTGGCTTGAAAGTATAGACAAAGATATTAGGCTAAGTCTTCAGATCAAGGTAATAGTACGAAACCGAAGATAGTTAACAAGCTTGGCTTGCAACCATAGATATAAAATGTTAGGCATGGTCTTCGGACTAAGACAAATATACGAAGCCATAAATATCAGGCATGGTCTTCGGACTAAGATAACCATACGAATCCGAAGATCCAGAGTTAATAAACCTTTCTCTTAAAACAAGATAAGAATATGAAGCCAGAGATATTAGGCATGGTCTTCAGACCAAGATAATTATACGAAGCCGAAGATACTTTCCTTTGTAAGTTGATTTTGCCAATAAATGAAAAAAAAAAAAATTAAAATTGGTTTAGAGAGCGACACAATAATTAATTGAAATAAAATCGGGATATCATAGTAATACTATTTGTATGAATTAAAACTTGCTGCATAGAGCGGGTCATATGCTCCAGTGATTCAAGAAAAATGGTTATATTCCATGGCGTGTGATTTGCACATCTGCTGAAGAAAATATGAGCATCAAAATGCCATGCCAACTCTAATCCCCAATGAAATTCGCCCAGCATTTATATACCAGGTTTCTCTCCAAACAATTTTGCAGCCAGCTCCCAATGATGAATAACCGTGATCCCCTCGTTTCCATCATCAATCCTGGACAAAGAAAAAGGAGACAGGGATTTTCGCTTGGGCCTGAAAATAAGGCCCGAAAAGAATTTTTTGACACGGCTTGTGTCGAAGCTTGCCGGGCTCAGCCCAAACCCAGCCCAAAGCCCATTAAGCAACCAGGCAGAGAAAAAACCCACTCTCCGTAGGGATGGTAATCGGGTCCGGTCATAAAAGTCTCAATCTAAATCCAACCTGTTTATTAAACGAATTATAATTTAAAATCCGATCGATTTAATAAACAGGTAATCCGATCCGATCCGTTTAACTCATTTATTAAACGGATAACCTGCTAATCTGACCCAACCCAACCTGTTTAACCGGTTTAATAATTGAATAATCCATTTATCCAACACAATCCAAGTCAACCTATTTAATAAACAGATAACATGTTTATCTAATCCAACTCGAACCCGTATATTAAATGAGTTAAACGGATTAAATAAATTATATATAAAAAAAATCTGAACCCGTTCCATTTGTTAAATGTATTAAACAGGTCGATCAATTTACGATCCAAACCCGTTAATTTCAAATCCGAATCTATCTACGACGGATCGAACACGAATCGATGGATCGGATCATAAATTGTCATCCCCAACTCTCCCTCGCTTCCCATTCCCCCCCAAGGTTGTCTCTCCCCCGGCCCTGCAATCTCTCTCTCTCTCTCTCTCTCTCTCTCTCTCTCTCTCTCTCTCTCTCTCTCTCTCTCTCTCTGGTAACCTAACCTCCCACCAACAACAAGGCTTCCGCACTGCGGAAGGGTTATTTGCTATTCTTGTCCGGTTGCCATGGAACCAAAAATCAGCCATCTCCTGGGTTCCGAACGAAGCATGGCAAGTGGCCTCGTTGGAATGGTGCAACATTAATAAGGAATTATCTCGTCGGCTGACACGAGGCGAGTAGCGCACATTTTACGTCATAACCCCGTGTCAGTGGAAAATATCTTTATCCCAAATAGACTTGTTTGGATGAACTTAATTCTCCTCCTCCTGCAGCCATTCAAAAAGGACGGCATCCCCGATGGCATTGCAGCTCTGCTCCGCAATCCTCTCCCCGATAAGCTCAGCCATCCCTCGATGGAGGTGCTACAGACCAGGCCACGCCACCCAAATTCTCCGGAGGCAACTCACCAGAAGAAGATTTACGGCAGCAGCTCTGACAACGGCTTTCCTGGTCAAGGAAACCTTCTCAAATTCGAACGATGCTTCATCTTTTGAATTTGGATTTACGGTTCCGGACCAGACACTCGAAGAGGCGGATGCTGGCGTAAAGGTCCATGCACGGGACCTCCTTCAAATAAAAGATTTTATAGATTCGAAGTCATGGAAGGAAGCGCAGCTTGCACTCAGGGAGAGATCTTCGTACCTGAAACAAGACCTTTATACCATCATTCAAGCGAAACCAGGAAGCCAGAGGCTGCAGCTAAGAAAGCTCTACTCCAATCTCTTTAACAATGTTTATAGGGTGAGTTTACGGTCCTCCATGCATAAAAAAAACTCGTTTACGTTCGTGCAAGATTGAGATAATAATATTCAAGTGATTTGTTCTCGATTTTTACCTTCGCAGCTGGATCATGCAGCAAGGGACAAGGATGCGAGTCTGGTGCAAGAATGCTATAACAACATTGTCGCCACTCTAGTCGAGATTTTTGCGATTATCTAACAACTTCGATGCTTTGAGTTGATTCCCAAAAAAAAAAAAGAAGAAAAAGCACTATAGGAGTTTTTTATGCAAGATCCAGATAACTTCGCATGACAACCACAATCCTATTATTTTATGAAACTGCAGCAAGATTTCAAGCAGAAAATATGACAAATAATTCATTCACAGATGACGGGTAGCTTGGTTATTTTTCTTTCCACATATAGTTTCAGGTTAATACAGCATGATGGCTGGTTCATTTGTGTCACTAAATCTTTGTCAATGTTGAATGCTGAATGGACATGAAGATGAAGCAAAAAGAATCACTTATCTGCAAGCACCTAGAAATGTTATCGTTCCAGAAGTTCCCGGCCTCTTGCATGAAGACTCTATTGCAGAAGCTCTAAATGTGCGGTGTCAGGTCAAACTCAGGCCGAGGACAAAAAGATTACTTCCTGATGCTTGGTGCTCATCATATATTCCAAGATGGGACCTTTACAGATTTCTCTTGATAGTCTTTGCAGGGGAGACAGAGCTGACAGTTTCCATGCATTTGCAGAAGAAGATTTTGTAATTACATACAACTGATTGCACCTCATCTCACAGTCCGTTACCAGCATTTTGGTTCTTCCTTCAAATTACTGCAGCCTGGTGCATAAACCTTCACGAAGAATACAATGCCAGGGATAAAACAGAGTACTGTCAGTGCTTCAGACAAATGATCACTGAATATTTGAGCAAATCAGGATTTTGACCATGTGTCTTTATTTCGAGATTGTAGTAGCTACACAGAAAAATCAGAGACTAACTGATATAATATTACGGACTTCCACATTATAGAATAAGCATGTTCAAAAAAACTACCATACAAAAAACACTATATTCTAGAAGAAGCTTGGTGAAGATTTTTATTCAGATTCGCATAAGATTTTAAGTTTGGATAAGAAAGCAATACATTTGGTTTCAAAAAAAAATGCACAAACATGGAAAACAGATTATCAAGGGGCTGTTTCAATGCCTGGATAAGTTATTCATTAGATAAATCCAATTTAGATCGATAGAGAAGGAAGCGGGACTTGCTTGGAGCGAGGAAATTCTCCTCGATGATGGCAGCCAGGGAACCCACCATCCTGAAAAAATGGAGATCTGAATTCCATTGAAAAGGTGATGTACACTATCCTGTTTTAGGGATTATTTATTCTATAGTTTTCCCAATCAGGAAAACTCTTCCAATCCCCGTATCAAACTCTTTACTCATATTAAAGTATTATACAAAACCTTCTATTGTATGCTCAATTTTCTTAAATTCAAGGAATAACCTAATTGAACATGCAAACAGGGCCCAAGTGCCGATCTGTAGCTGTTGAGGACGGACAGAATGAATTTGATTTCATCTGATTTAGTTTACACGAAACATGCTATTTTGGGGACTCTTTAGGATAACAAATACACAAGAACAAAGTGCATCCAGTTTAGATAGTTAGGGGCCGATAGCACAACTGGCTAAGGTAGGCATAGATTGAAGAAGGATATGAATTTATTTTCTAGACTGCAGCTGATGACCATATAAAAAGTACAACATCAGTAGATTTCTATTAATTTTTTAGAAGGGAAATCATCCCAGATAAAATCATCAGAATCTGTGCTTTTCTTTCCCTTCAACACAGCTTACCGTGCTGATCTTGCTGATTTACCGGTCTGCCAGCAAGCCACCTATTAAATCTTAATTGCTAGGTCTTACTGCCAAAGCTATTCCGTCTAGGCATGTTTTGTCTGGTTTATTGCTTACATTGTCCAGGGTGAATGATGGCATTATCATCAGAAATTACATACTGAACTGCAGTATTACACAGCATGAATCTAGACAAAGGGGTAACATTAGCCTAAATGTGCAGGTGAGACAATTACAGTACCACGTGAATGTGAATGAATTTATTTTTGGTGTTAACACTTTCAAGATTTCCTTAACACCTCTTTATATGAGAGTTGTCATCTACGAGCAATATACATTTAATGGATCTAGAAACAGCTGTAGTGTCATCTAGGAGCAATAGTACAAGTAGCTTGAAGGTTCTGCTTCATATTGAAAGCAGATATGTGGATAATTGGGCTTGCTAACTTCTTGAAAAATCGCATATAGGGTTTTCAGACAGCAAGCCCCCTCAAATTAACTTTAGGCATTGGCCCAGTTTTGGTCAGGTCAAGCTAACAGCTATGCCTGCAACATATGCTCTGGCATAATGTACTTAAATTTAGAACATCCAGAGTAGTATCTACATGGTCAAGATAGGCAGTGTATGGCAATTTTAAGCAGAATTTAACAGAACGTTTACAATCAAAGTTTAAACTTTACCACACAATCCTAAATAATCATAACAGTCCCCTTTGTTTTTAATATTCTAGATTGCACCTACCAGCCATGAAGCACAGTAAATTTTAAGAAATAACAAATACAGCAACCATGGACAATAAAGAGAACTTGGAGAAGATGGTGACTCAGGCAGCATATCCTGTTCACTTTTTAAGAGCTATTCCATTTTGATCATTTTCATGAGTGGATAGCAGTTCGTTCTATGACAACTAATTAGAATGTGAATCAGGGACGGACCTAGAAGTGATATTTGAATCATTGTAATGGTATCTTTGAAGTTTATCAGCTCAAGGAAGGAAGAGCCCTTCAACAAGCTTTCAATGAACAATAATTGATATTTCTGATGGCTAGTAGAGCTTTGAGAAGCTCTCCTTTGTGTACGTGTTCATGCATGAGTGCACATGAGCATCCATTTGAGTTTGGTTCAAGCATAAAAAGATAAGAACTAACTTCTGAATAGAGTTTAACAGCATCATAGACTTAACATACTTATATTCTCAAACTAGGTAGTCTTTCCGCTCCAAATTGTCCGGCACATTCAAAGTATGTGTTAGATAGCTATGTATTAGTTATCAAGATATACCTGGTTAGCTTTCCTTATTAATGTTTAGAATATTATAAAGTATATTGTCTAGAATATTCTTAGACATGATCCTTAAAATTGCTAGAATATTCTACATGATTTTTGGGATCGCTAGAATATTCTACATAATCTTTGAAACCGGGAGGATCTTGTGATTACTTGCCTGATTTTCTTTTCTTCACCTTTATATAAGCATGTAAAGTGCAAGACATGAAAGAAAGCTTTTCCACTTGTTTCTAATTTTTTCTTCTTCATTATACTTCTATCATGGTATCAGAGCATTAGGGCTCAAGCTTTAGATCCAAACTGTGCCACCATGCCACCTCGCCCCAGGCCATGCCGTTCCATCCCGGTCATGGCTTCTAGTTCTAATATTACGGTTCTTCCGGTCATCAACATCAAGAGTTATCACCATCGAGCTGACCGAGAACTTTCTTTGAAAGAAGGTTTTTTCTAATGTTCTTTCTACCTTTAAGGTGTTAAAACATGTGAACGGTATCAGCCTCCCAACTCCTGTGTTTATTGAAGATAATTCAAAAAATCATCTTCCTAATCTGGTATGTGAGACCTGGCAGAAAGATAGCACTGTTCAGTTGTAGCTCGCTACCACCATGTCTCCTACTATGCTTCAACACATTCTTTCTGGTACCGAGAATACTGCTAGGAGGAATATTTGGCTTGCCATTGAGAAGTACTTTGGTAACAAGACCGCCGCTATGGAATTTCAGTTGGAGAGTGAACTTTGCCTTTTGAAGAAGGGTACTATATCTATCTCTAACTATATTCTAAAAATTAAGGATATTGGTCAGAGTATTCATTGGTAGTCATGGTATAATCATGAACTTATGATGGCTGCTTTTCATGATCTTCCTGGGTACAGAAGTTTCATTATCATTATTACTATGCATGGTAATCTTCCTGATCATGAAAAACTTTGCCTATTACTTTTTCAGCAGGAACAGAATCAGTGCCAGGGATTGCCGAACCGTGCCAAACCAGCCGGTTCGGGGCATACCGAACCGGATCGATGGCCAGTCGGCATGGTTCGGCCTTTAAAAACGATTCATGACCTTTAAAAAATAAAAAAAATACTTATACCGGCCCGAACCAATGTAGAACCGGGCCGAACAGGTCCTGAACTAGTCGAAACAAGTCTGAACCGCTCGGTTCGGCCGATTTGGGACCGGTTTGAACCAGTTCGGTCCGGTTCGAACAAGTTCGAACCGATTTTTTTTGGTTTTCCCTACATGGCTACTATAGCCATGTGGGGGTGGGGTGGAGGGGGGAATCTGTTGGGCCAACAGTGTTGGCCTTTTGGTTTTTAAGCAACAGAGAGCTCCTGTAAGATTTTCTTCAAACAACGACAGCCCGAACGAATTAGTTACCCTCCATTTCAATGCAATCAAACATCCAAAAATTGAAAAAAAAAAGTAGAATCAAGATATGTATAGCTTCTCTTTCCCCTATTTCCCTCTTCCTTCTCTTTTTTTTGTTAAAATCCATGCAAAATAAAAAATTAAGAAAAAATGCTGCCAATTTTTTTTTGTTGGCTATGATTTTAGAGTATGTGGTAAATCTAGGATAGATTTATACAATGATATTAAGATCTTGATTTTTTGTTAAGTATATAATTTTTTAAATTAAAAATTAATTTTGGATTAAAAATTAATTAAAAAATAATTAGTAAAAAAATTGTAATTATAAATTATTAATCTGGGGCTCGTAAGCTATTCTCACTATAAATTTCATGTCGATTTATCCAAGTTTTGATGCATCTTATGAATAGTGCTCTAGATCTTAAATTGAAGAAAAATTGATTTTTAATGTATTTCTAGGATCTTAAAAAAATATATGTAGCATGTATGATATAATCCTGCATGAATCTAAGATCAATTTTTTTTATAATTTTTTTATTTTTAAAAATTTTAAATTAAAAAAATTTAAAAAATTAGGTTAATAAAGTATTAATTAATAAACATTATTATTGACCTTATATATAATTTAAATATTCAGGTATGGATCCATCGAGGAAGAAGAATCCAGAGCACAACATTGGCTGGTTACATGGAGAGATGCTCTCGGATCGGTATCACTGGAGATGTAAATGGTGCAATACTGAATTCAAACATGGGGATGACAAGATTGAAGCAGCACTTGGCTGGTAGCTATCCTGATGTATCTGTATGCCGACAGTGTCCATAGGAGGTCCGTCAGTTGATGAAAAAATACTTTGCTGATTTCAAAGCTAAGAAGGAAAGAGCAGCAAAGATAGCAAAGGTTGATCACAGAGCCGTAGAACCACCTTCTTATTACTCCAGAAAGTCAGAGGGAGCATCTATTCCTTTTGATGAGGAGGCACAAATGGAGGCTGCTATTCAGACAGCTTGTATGAGCAGAGGCAGCTGGAGGAGACGGCTAGGCGTAGACAGCGATTTAGGCTATCAGCTTTTAAATCTGGATCGAGATCCAGTTCTGCTAGTATTACAGGAGAGTCTGAGACAGTTTAGAATAACCTTAGTCAGAGAGCCCGTCAGGAGAGGCACCAGCCGTATTGCATCCATGTTGGGAGCATTTGGCAGTAGAAGGAAGTCTTTCAGGAGCATTCTAGAGGGAGCCACTATCCATGATGTCGATCCACATGCCTTTTCCAGCAGAGATTCCAAGCAACAGAGGATTGACATAATACTAAAAAAGAATAAGAAGAAGGATATGTGACGGGCCATCTCCTCCTGATTTCATTTCAGTCATATTCCAGCGCATGCAGCAGACAATCCATATTATCGCTCTGCTATTTTATCTATACAGGCTACTGGTGTAGGTGTAGATCCTCCAGGATCGAAGGATATCTATGGTCAGCTTCTGGACAGCAATAAGAAAAAACTAGAAGGATGAATATCCTTCTATCAGAGCAAGTGGCCCGTATATGGATTGACAATGATTATGATGGTTGGACTGGTCCTACTAGATGGAGTATCGTCAATTTTTTGACTTATTATGATGAATAGATTTTTTTTTCAAAAGTCTGTTGATGCTTCAGATTAGGTGCACGATGCCAGTTATATCCTTAGATTGATAGAGGAGGTGATTGATCAGGTGGGAGAAATAATGTCGTGCAGGTCATCACTGATAATAGACCACAGTACAGGGTCACAGGGCAGATCTTGATGTAGCGGCAATCGCATATTTTCTGGATCCCTTGTGCTACACATTGTATAGACCTCATATTGATGGATATTGGAAAAATTCGCAAGATACAGAAGATTGTTAAGCTAACACAGTCTATCACCAGATTTATATATAACCATACATGGATCTTATCATTGATGAAAAGCTTTATAGGAGAGAAATATTGAGACCATGGGTCACATGGTATGCTACTAATTAATAGCACTTGATAGTCTTCTTGGCAAGAAAGCATAGCTACGTCAGATGTTTGTCAGTCATGAGCGGTAGCAGAGCAGATATGCCAGGACAAATACTGAGGGAAGCAAAACGAAAAATTTAGTAACGAGACAGATATTCTGGCAGCGGGCTGAGGATAGTGGAGGCTATCAAGCCTCCATATAAGGTACTTCATACCGTGGACTCCGAGAGATACTCAAATGGACTTCTTGTATTTCATGATACAAAGGACAAAGGAAAAGACCCAAGAGACCAAGGTTCACCGAACCGTGCCGAACTGGCCGGTTCGGGGCGTACCGAACCGAATCGACGGCCGGCCGGCACGGTTCGGCTGTAAGAAACGGCACAGCCGCCTTAAAAACCAAAAAAAAAATGAATCAGGCCCGAACCGGTGCGAACCGGATCCAAACCGGTCGAAACGGGCCCGAACCAGCCGGTTCGGCCCGGTTCCGCTCGGTACGGTTCCAAAGGGGGGGCTCATTTGTTTTTTGTGTCACATGGCTACAGTGTAGCCATGTGACGTCCAAAGGAGGGGGCCTTACTGCCTTTCCTTAATTAAGGAAAGGCACGACACAGAGAGCTTAAGAGCTCTGTTCTCTGCAGCAACGCATGAAGGAAAACCAAGAAAAAAAATACGCAGGGTCAATTTCAACCCAATTCAACCTGCAAAAATCAAAGGGGTAGGTAGAATCAATGTCCGTATACCCTTCTTTTTCCGTATTTTCATCTTTCGTAGGGTTAAATTTTGTTAAAATCCGTGCAAATTAGAAAATTAAAAAGAAATGCTATCAAAATTTATTTGTTGGCAATGATTTTAGAGTATGTGGTAGATCTAGGATAGATCTACACAATGATACTAAAATCTTAATTTTTTGTTAAATATATAATTTTTAAATTAAAAATTAATTTTTGAATTAAAAAATTAATAAAAAAATAATTAGAAAAAAAAACTATCATTATAAATTATTAATCTAGGGCTTGTAAGCTACTCTCACTATAAATTCCATGTCGATTTATTCAAGTTTTATGCATCTCATGAATAGTGCCCGTAGGTCTTAAATTGAAAAAAAAGTGACTTTTAATGCATTTCTAGGCTCTTAAAAAAATATATGTAGCATCTATGATGGAATCCTACATGAATCTAAAATTTAATTTTTTTTATTTTTCTTTATTTTTTTTAATTTTTTTAATTAAAAAAATAAAAAAATTAAATTAAATTTTAAAAATTACGTTAATTAACTGTTAATTAATAAACATTATTATTGACCTTATATGTAATTTAAATATTCAGGTATTGATCCATCAAGGAGGAAGAAGGATCCGGAGCGGGATATTGGCCGGTCACATGGAGACATGCTCTCGGGTCGGCATCACTGGAGGTGTAAATGGTGCAATAGCGAATTCAAAGATGGGGGGTACCAAGATTGAAGTAGCATTTGACTGGTAGCTATCCTGATGTATCTGCAGGCCGACAGTGTTTACAGGAGGTCCGTCAGTTGATGAAGAAACACTTTGCTGATTTTAAAGCTGAGAAGGAAAGAACAGCAAAGAAGAAGAAGGAGGTGGACCGCAAAGCCGCAGAACCACCTTATCACTTCAGGAAGTCAAAGGAAGCATCTATTCTTTCTGATGAGGAGGCACAGATGGAGGCTGCTATTCAGGCGAGCTTGTATGAGCAGAGGCAGCCAGGCATAGACAGCGATTCGAGCCATCATCTTTTGAGTCAGGATCCGGATCCACTTCTGCTAGTGCTCCAAGAGAGTCTGAGACAGTTTAGGAGGACCTCAGTCAGAGAGCCTGTCAGGAGAGGCACCGACCGTATTGCATCCATGTTGGGAGCATTTGCAGTAGGAGGAAGTCTTCCAGGCCCAGGAATATTCCAGAGGGAGCCACTATCCATGATGTCGATCCACATGCATTTTCCAGTAGAGATTCAAAGCAATAGAGGATTGACACAATGCTGAAGAAGGATAAGAAGAAGGATATGTGGCGGGCCATCTCCTCCTGGTTTCATTTCAGTCATATCCCAGCCCATGCAGCAGACAATTCATATTATCGATCTGCTATTTCATTTATACAGGTTGCTGGTACAGGTGTAGATCCTCCAGCATCGAGGGATATCTATGGTTATCTTCTGGACAACAATAAGGAGGAGCTAGAATGATGGATATCCTCATATCAGAGCAAGTGGCCTGTGTATGGATTGACGGTGATGTGTGATGGTTGGACTGGTCCTACTAGACGGAGCATCATCAATTTCTTGACTTATTGTGATGGGAAGACTTTTTTTCAGAAGTCTATTGATTCTTCAGATCAGGTGCACGATGTCAGTTATATCCTCAGATTGATGGAGGTGATTGATCAGGTGGGAGAGCGTAATGTCGTGCAGGTCATCACTGATAATGGACCACAGTACAGGACCGCAGGGCAGATCTTGATGGAGCAGTGGCCGCATATTTTTTGGACCCCTTGTGCTGCACATTGTATAGACCTCATGTTGATGGATATTGGTAAAATTCGCAGGGTGCAGAAGATTGTTGAGCTAGCACAGTCTATCACCAAATTTATATATAACCATACATGGGTCTTATCATTGATGAGGAGCTTTACAGGAGGGAAAATATTGAGACCGGGGGTCACACGGTTTGCAACTAATTATATTGCACTTGATAGTCTTCTTCACAAGAAAGCAGAGCTGCGTCAGATGTTTGTCAGTCAGGAGTGGCATGACAGCAGATTTGCCAGGGCAAATACTGAAGGAAGCAATGTGGAGAATTTGGTGACGAGACAGACATTCAGGTAGCAGGCTGAGAGGGTAGTGGAGGCTATCAAGCCTCTATATGAGGTACTTCGTGCCGTGGACTCCGAGAGGTATGCTCAGATGGGCTTCTTATATTTCATGATGCAAAGGGCAAAGGAAAAGATCCAGGAGGCAGATCCATCACATGCACATGAGTATATCCGGATCATTGATGGACGGTGGAGTTATCAAATAAGTTCGGATTTGCATCTAGCAAGTACGTAGTATTTTATGAAGTCCCTAAAAATTAAGTTTCAATTAGATTCATACAAGTACGCTTGACTAATTCTAAAAATATATGTGCAGCTTACTATCTAAATCCGAGATTTCAGTACTCCGTACCGGACATTGCCATGGATGAGGATCTTATGTCTGCCCTGCACAATGTTATATATAAGATGGAGCCCGATCCAGATATCGTTGCTATGTGCCTTGAAGAAGTAAGTTAGGTTGAAATTATTGAATGATTTTTAATAGCATTAATTTCAACAAGATAACAAATTTTTTTCTTGCAGACGAAATTTTTTAGGGAGGGCACATATTCGTTTGGATCCACTGTAGCGGTCAGAAGTAAATCAAAGATGAATCCTGGTAGGTACTACTAAGGAGTAAGTCTAATTGAATATCAGTATCAAATTTTTTATTTTGCCAAATCTAAAATTCTAAATGATGTAATATCTTTTGCGGCTGAATGGTGGATGCATTTTGGTGGATCAGCTAAAAATTTGAAGGTTCTTGCAGTGAAGATCCTCTCCCAGACGGTGTCCTCCAGTGGACGTGAGCGCAATTGGTCTACATTTGGTCTTATCCACTCCAAACAGAGAAACCGTCTGAAAAAGAAATACTTCAACGATCTTGTGTATGTACATTATAATTTAAGGTTGAGGCTGAAATGTATTCAGGAAGAAGTAGAATTGAAATATCCTGATCCCAC
This sequence comes from Areca catechu, assembly GCA_021397845.1. Lineage (NCBI taxonomy): Eukaryota > Viridiplantae > Streptophyta > Magnoliopsida > Arecales > Arecaceae > Areca > Areca catechu. The sequence goes on along the minus strand of CM038038.1, from coordinate 4,129,907 downwards.
TGCAAGTTCATATATTGTTGAGGATGAATATCCAATGATTGGGTGGGTCATGGGTCAGCAGCAGCAGCAGCCAGAGCTTGATGAGCCAGGATCGCCTCCTCGACCAGCCAGTTTTGTAGCTAGTGAGGCTGGGGTGGATGCTGAACAGTGGGCAACAAGTCATATTCCTCACAGGGCTCCAGCAGATACAGCACATCGTCCGTCCCCACCATCTAGTAGACCTGGAGACAGAGGAAAATGAAAAGGCAGTTGCACCTCCATCGGAGCACTCAGTCCACTCATGTTCAGATACCAGAGACAGTGATGATAGTGCTTCAAATAGTGGAGGATCTAGTGATCAGGGAGGGGCAGGAGGACAGAAGTCGCAGCATCCTAGTCATATTTGATTTCCTGGGGAGTCGCAGTTTTACCATGCCACGCAGGATACAGATCATGGAGCACCATCTGATAGACCTCGTGGTGATACGATTCCATATAGGCGATGGGCTCCACGTGATCGTTCGGGACACGATACAGCTGCAGATCTTGCACGTGGAATAGAATCCTTAGATGTATCTGGATCATCCTCATATTCAGGATCCTCTTATCCGCAGCAACTGGCAGCTTATGATCCATATGGTGCATCCGAGACGTCAGCATCCAGTGGTTATTATCCCGGAGCATCGTATGCATCTGATTTTGTTGCTGGTATATTTGGATTCCACCCTGCACCTGCACTGCCATATCGTCAGTCTCTGGACAGCTCTCAGAGTCGGGACATCAGAGAGGGATTTGCAATTAGTTATGACCCGTCACGCATACCTCCCGGGATGAGCTTAGAGGAGTATCATGCTGCCTGGCAGGAGGAACATGCCGACTTTCCTACGGAGTACATACATGATCCCTATATTTATGGACATCGTCACTCTACCCGATTCTAGACATTGGTATGTGATTATATGTTTATAACACATTTTACTTTCATTAATTGCTGATAATCTTAGTTTAATTATCAATTTTTTTTTTATTTCAATTGAAAAGTCATAAATATTAGTATTTAGTCATAAACCCTAAAACGGTACGCCATCCTAAACCGGCCTAAATCCTAAATCCTAAATCGGCCTAAACCCTAAACCGGCCTAAACCCTAAAAAAATAAACCTTAAACCCTAAACCCTAAACCCTAAACCCTAAATCCTTAAAAATTAAAATAAATACCTTAGACTTACAAAAAAAATTTAAAGAAAAAACAAAAAAAAAATTTTTTTGGACGTACCGGTCCAAACCGGTACGCCCCACCGTACCATGTGTCGGCACGATACGGTTCGGTACCGAACCGGTACCGGCCGGCCACCGGTACGGCACCCGGTACCGGTACCGGGAACCCTGCACATCATCTGAGTATATCTGGATCATTAATGGACGATGGAGTTATCAAATGAGTTCGGATTTGCATCTAGCAAGTATGCAGTAATTTATGAGGTCCCTAAAAATTTAAATTCAATTAGATTTGTATAAATATGCTCAACTAATTCTTAAAATATATGTGCAGCTTATTATCTGAATCCGATATTTCAGTACTCTATACCGGATATTGCCATGGATGAAGAGCTTATGTCTGCCCTATGAAATATTATATAAGATGGAGTATGATCCAGATGTCGTTGCTACGTGCCTAGAAGAAGTTAGGTTGAAATTGTTGCGTGATTTTTATTTGCATTAATTTTGACAAGTGACACATGATAACAAAACATTTTTTTGGCAGATAAAATTTTTTTGGAAGGGCACAGGTTCATTTAGATCCACTGTAGCAATCAGAAATAAATCAAAGATGAATCTTAGTAGGTACTACTAAGGAATAAGTGTAATATTATATTAGGATTGAATTTTTTATTTTGCCGAATCTAAAATTCTAAATGATGTAATATCTTTTACAGCTGAATGGTGGGTATATTTTGATGGATCTACTAAAAATCTGAAGGTTCTTGCAGTCAAGATCTTCTCACAGACGGTATCATCCAGTGGATGTGAGCGCAACTGATCTACATTTGGCCTTATCCATTCCAAGAAAATGAACCGTTTGAAACAGAAATGCCTCAACGATCTTATGTATGTACACTATAATTCAAGGTTAAGGCTAAAGTATATTCAGGAGAAAGTAGAATTGAAATATCTCGATCCCACTGCAAGTTCATATGTTGATGAGGATGAAGATCCAATGATTGTATGGGTCATGAGCCAGAGCTTGATAAACCAGGATCGCCTCCTTGACCAGCCAATTTTGTAGCAGCGAGGCTGGGATGGATGCTGGACAATGGGCAACAAGCCATTTCCTCATAGGGCTTCAACAGATACAGCACATCGTCTCTCCCCGCCATCTATTCAGTTCGAAGACAGAAAAAAGGGAAAGACAATTGCACCTCCATCGGAGCACTCGGTCCATTCAGATTCAGATACCAGAGAGAGTGATGATAGTACTTCTTCGGATAGTAGAGGATCTAGTGATTAGGGAGGGGCCGGAGGACAGGCGTCGCAGCCACCTATTCATATTCGATTTACTGGGGAGTCAGTTTAGCCATGCCACAAGATATGGATCATGGAGTACCATCTGGTAGATCCCGTGGTGATACGATTCCATATAAGCGACGAGCTCCGCGAGACCGTTCGGGACACGATGCAGCTGCAGCTCTTGCACGTGAAGTAGGATCCATGAATGTATCAGGATCATCCTCATATTCAGGAACCTCTTACCTGTAGCTACCGGCAACTTCTAGTCCATATGGTCCATATGATTCATCTGAGACATCATCTTCCAGTGGTTATTATCCCATACAGCCTGGAGCATCTTATGGATCTAATTTTGCTGCTGGTATATTTAGATGGGCTCCTGCACTACCATATCATCGATCTCTGGATAGCTCTCAGAGTCAGGACATCAGTGAGGGATCTGCAATGAGTTATGATCCATCACGCATATCTCCTGGTATGACCTTAGAGGAGTATCATGCTGCCTGGCTGAAGGGATATATTGATTTTCCTACAAAGTATATAAATAGTCCCTATATTTATGGAGATCGATACTCTACCCGATTCTAGACATTGGTATGTAATTATATTTATATGTTACATTTCACTTTCATTAATTGCTGATAATCTTAGTTTAATTATCATTTTATATCTTATTTCAATTAGAATTAATATATTAGTACTTTTTAAATCCTAAATCCTAAATCTTGAAGTTGGACATATCCTAAACTCTAAATTCTAAACACTAAAGGCCCTAACCACTAAATCCTAGATCCTAAACCCTAAGAAAATAAAATAAAAACCTTAAAAATCTAAAATCCATCAACCAAAATCCAAAAAAATTGGGCATGCCGGTATGAACTGTACCGCATGTTGGTACGGTACGGTACCAGTACCGTACAGACCAGCCATCGGTACGGATCCCAGTACCGATACCGAGAATCTTGATCAGCGCTTTAGTGCTCTTTGCAATTCCACTCATCCCACCAGCAATTCTACTGTCTTCATGGCTGCACATGGTGGTGTTCCGCCAGTCAATCAGGGTGACTGCAAAGATCAATCTCGTAGAGGCAGAGGCAATCGAGGATGATGATACCAGGGACCAAAACAGATAACTATCAATATGGTGCCTAACCCAACTACTACCAGTAGCAACATCCATACTACCAAGCCCCACCGCCTCCCAAACCTTCTCCTAATCCTTCTCTTTTTTAGAAGCAATCTGGTCCCATGTACTAGATATATGGTAAATTTAATCACAGCACTTTAGTATAGACAACACTTTAATCATAATTATATATCCTATGATATACCACAATCCTTTACTGCCATGAGTATTTCACAGGATAAGTCTAACCAGGAGGTGTGGTATCCAGACACGGGGACGACGAACCACATGACTATCAAATCAGGTATACTTTCGCACTCTCAACCTTATCACGATAATGATCGCACTCTAATAGAAAATAAAGAATAAATTGCTATTCATACTGTTGGTGAAACTAGGCTGCATATATATATATATCCTATGATATACCACAATCCTTTACTGCCATATGAGTATTTCACAGGATAAGTCTAACCAGGAGGTGTGGTATCCAGACACGAGGACGATGAACCACATGACTATCAAATCAGGTATACTTTCGCACTCTCAACCTTATCACGATAATGATCGCATTCTAATAGAAAATAGAGAATAAATTGCTATTCATACTGTTGGTGAAACTAGGCTGCATATACTCATGTTATGCTTTGCATAATATTTTAGTCGTCCCTTCCATTAAGAAAAAATTATTATCTGTTCGACTATTTTGTCGCGATAATAATTGTTCTATAAAATTTGATTCATCTAGTTTTTCTGTAAAGGATCTGAGAACAAGGAGCTTCTTCGATCAATAGTTCTGGCTCGTCACTTTACCCTATTGCCCCCTATTGCTTCTCAAGTTTTTACTATCGGTATTAGGAATAAGAAGGCATTAGCAGCTATCCATCTGAGTCCTAAATTTTGACATAAGAAATTAGGTCACTCCAGAATGATGTTTTGCTTCATTTCTTGAAAGATATTAATAATGCTTCACATACATCTGTTATGTCTATTTGGTTCAATAATTATAATGCTTGTTATCTTGAAAAGCATGTCAAATTATCTTTTAATATTTCTCAATTCAAATCTTCTTATCTATTTGAACAAATTCACTCTAATATTTAGCAATCATATGTTCTCTCCCTCTGAATATCGGTATTATGTATTGTTTATTGATGATTTTTCTCGATATATTTAGGTATATACTCTTAGATTTAAACATGAAGTTTGTGATAAATTTGTGGAATTTCATGCTATGATGAAAAATATTTACAAAGTAAATATTTGTTACTTTCATTCTGATGGGAAAAAAAAATTTGTTAATAAGGCTTTTACTAATTTTCTGAATGCCAATGTATTTTTCATCAATTATCGTATCCCCACATGCCTCAGCAGAATGGCATTGCTAAGCGCAAAAATAGACATATAGCAAACTTTATTCGCACTCTTCTATTTCAATCTGCCATACCAGTATAGTTTTGAATTAAAATCATACACTATCTATATTTCTTTTGAATCTTACTCTATCATTAATTGTTCTAAATAGCTCAACTGCTTATCCAAAATTATATAGATATTTTCCTCCTGATGTGAATGTTATCAGAGTTTTTGGTGTCTTCATTATCCAAGCATTCAAGATCAAGAAACACCAAACCGATACCGGGCCCTATACCGGTCACCAACCAGTACGGTATGGTACAGTACCATACCATACCGTGCCCTGTACCGGATCCACAAAATTTTAAAAAAAAACTTCCCTCTTAATGACAAAATTATTTGACCTGAATAGGGCACAAACCGGATCCGAACCAAGCCCAAATTGGGCCAAACTGAGCGATACACACCAGTATGGTACCGTATCGGTATAGTATATAATTTTTTTTATTTTTGTAACGGTCCGCACTCCGAACCAGTTTTTACAGATGAACCGTACCGGCCCTTGACCGGTATGGTACAGTACATCCCGTACTGAGCAGTACGAGATGGTACTGTAAATCTTGTTCAAGATATTGCATCGCATAAGCTCCATCCACGATCTGTCTTGTATTTTTCTTGGCCCTTCTGAGTATCACAAGGTACTTCACTGTTTATATCCTCCCTCTGATAAAGTTTTTATTTCTCGTCATGTTGTATTTATTGAGTCTATATTTTCCTACACTTGTTTATAATCATTTTCAAAGCAATCGCATGTCATGCATATTACTGGTGATTTAAATAAATTGAATTTATTTGTTTGACGTCCACAACATGATTTAGATCCCTCTTCATTTCTGAGTTAGTATTCACATATCACAGTTTGATATCAATGATAACATCACTACAACTGCATCTGCATCTCGTCTAGCCCCAAATTTACCTAATGTTGTTGCTACTTGTTCTCCCACTCCTACTGTGGATGCTAATGTTTCTACAAAGGTTTCTATTGATAGTCATGTGGATTAGCCACCGGTTTAGATTGTGTATCAATGCACTCGAGTATGGACTCCTGATCTATTCTGGTTCCCACACCCTTCCAAGTAAATCCTACCTAATCCAATGTTGTTGCTGCTTCCAAATCTCCTAGACAACCTCGTCCCATTCTACAACGATCGCACCATATGATTCTTAGATATCAATCCTCCTCTTCAGCAAACCCCTCTGCATTGCTTGTCTCTTCTAGTTTTGATCTTCAGCAGGAATCATCAACATTTAAAGAGACCTCTCAGCACCCTGGTTGGATCGCTACCATGCAAGAAGAATATAATGCTTTGATATCAAACTGTACCTAGGATCTTGTTCCTCCATCCCATGCTAACGTTATTGGATGCAAATGGGTCTATAAAATCAAAACTCATGCTGATAATTCACTTGAATGCCTTAAAGCTCGTCTTATGGGGCAGATATAAGCAACAACAAGGTATTGACTTTGAGAAAACCTTCTCTCCTGTTGTTAAGGCCACTACTGTTCATAGTATTCTCTATGTGGCATTATCACAAGGTTGGCCCCTTCGATAACTTGATATCACAAATGCCTTCCTTCATGGCATTCTTCATGAAGTCTATATGAGACAACCACCAGGATTTGTTGATGCTGCTTTTCGCATTACATTTATAGACTCAAGAAAATCTTATATAGTCTCAAGCAAGCTCCTCATGCCTGGTTTCAAAGGTTTACCTCATTGTTCACTGAGCTTGGCTTTCGTTCTAGTGCTACAGATGTGTTTCTGTTTGTTTCCAGTACTCATAGTACATCTGCTCTTGTATGTGCATGATATTATAGTCATAGGCAGTTCTAGCCCTCTTTTGGACTCTCTCATTGCCACACTTCAATCTGAGTTTGCTATGAAGGACCTTGGATCACTTCACTACTTGAAAATTAAGGTTTAGTTCTTCACATCTTCATCTTTCACAAGGTAAGTATGCTATAGAGTAACTTTCTCACCATAGTACGAAGGATTGCAAATCTATCAGTACACCACTCTTGTAGCACACATCTCTTCATTTATGAAGGACAGCCTCTTAGATCCATATGAATATCATCAAATTGTTGGGGCCTTACAGTACCTTATCTTCACTTGGCCTGACTTATCTTATACTATGAATTCGATAGCTCAGCTTATTCATATGCCACATGAACCACATCTTTAGGCTATGAAGCATATCCTTCATTATGTTCATGTAGGGCTGAAACTGGGTCGGGCCGGGCCAGGCCATACCCTTACCCGAGCATAGCTCGAAAAAAATTTTGGGCTTCGGGCCGGGCTTAGGCCCAAAGTTTTTTGAAAAAATCAAGCCCGAGCCCAGCCCAAGCCTGGTCCGAGCCCTATTGGGCCGACCCGAATGCCACAAGCACCCCGATAGCCACCGACATCCCCGCACATAGCACCCTCGCATCAGCCTCCACAGTCATCATCCCTAACCCCTCCATCGCCGTCGCTGCTGCCCCCTCCCTCCGTTGCCCGTTCACTGACGCTACTTCAACCATGAAAAAATCTACGTTGTCGATTGCCCCCACCTCACTGACTGCATCGAGAATATGGGACAACCACACGAAAAAATCCAGCAGGGGCGCTTCGCAGCCACTAGAGAGCGGTGACACCTGCACCAACTGGTCATTGTCCTTACGGGGCAGCTCACAACGAAGGATGCAACCAGCGAGGGCACGGGTGTAGGATCGCTGGGATCAATGCTGCAAGAAGCGCTAGTTATGGAGCTCTACCTGACTGCCTCGAGGCCTGTGTACGACTGTAATCTCTCACAAGTTGAAACAGATGGAGACGATGGGTCACTAAAAATCGAGCAGCAGTTTGTGGGTCCTCTCAGGGCCATGGTGGCTTCAGTCATGGTCCTGTCGATGGCCCTGGTGCTCCATAACTAGGGACCATCGATCCTAGGGTTCTTGGCCTCCGAAGTGCCTCGGATATATGGCTTCCTACTCTCCTGGTTCACCTCGCCTTACCTCTACTTTGTCATCCACGGCATAATCACCTCCATTGCCGCCTCCGCCCACTTCCATAAGCCTGCACTGGAGGGCCCGGATTTGGTGCAATCTACACTGTTGGTGGCGAATCCAACTATGATCCAGTCACCGGATTACATGCTTCCGATGGAGTATGTGATGAAGATTACAAAGGATGTGCAGCGGGAGATCATCACACCAGTGGAGTACGGAGGAGAGGTGGTTGGTTTGGAAGTGGTGGCATCAGCATCGGCTATAGAGGGGGAGTTCGTGATATTGAGGTTGAGCTGGTCACTGAAAAGGAGAGTCGAGGGAGACAGCGATGGCAACAGAGTATGTAGCCTTCATGGAGAAACCACCGGTTCCTATCAGCTTCGATCACGTGGGAGACCCACAACCATTCTGCCCACGACGAGCAATCTCTGGTCCTGCTGATATGCAAATCCAAGACCTTCAATTTTTGGGCCGGGGCTCAAGCCTGTGTATGAGCTAGGTTCAGGCTAGACCGGGCCGGACCAAAGGGAAGCCCAAACCTGGCCCGAAAATTGAATGGGTTTTAAAATTAGGCCCAAGCCTGGCCTGACCTACCTCAAGCCTGGCCCGAACCCATTAGGCCAGCCTAAGCCCAATTTCAGCCCTATATTCGTGGTACACTTAGCTATGAATTGCATTTCTTTCGGTGTCAAAATCCATCGCTTATTGCTTATTCAGATGTCGATTAAGTTGAGTGCCCAGATACTTGGTGTCCACTGCTGGATTTTCTCTATCAGGCCCAATCTCATTCCTTGGTCTGCAAAGAAGCAACCCACTATTTCTAGATCTAGTTCTGAGGTCGAATATCGTGCCATGACTTTAGCACTTGCTGAAACAATATGGGTCTGTCATCTTCTTTGTGATTTGGGATGCATCTTATCACATCCAAACCAATTATATTATGACAACCTCAGTGCAACCTACCTTGTTGCCAACCTTATTCTCTATGCTCGTACTAAACATGTTGAATTTGATCACCATTTTCTTCGAAAGAAACGGCAATGTGGCGAGCTATTTGTGTTTCATATTTTCTCTGAAAAGCAATTGGCTGATATCTTCAAAAAATTACTATCTACATCGCGCTTTCGTACTCTCTGCACTAATCTTCACATCCATCCACTGCATGCTCAGTTTGCGGGGGAATATTAGACAGCTGTATATCAGTTGTGAAGATATACTAGCTTTCCTTATTAATGTATAGAATATTAGGAAGTATATTATCTAGAATATTCTTAGACATGATCCATGAAATTGCTAGAATATTCTACATGATTTTTGGGATTGCTAGAAAACATTCTACATGATTTTTGGGTTTGGGAGGATCTTGTATTACCTGTTGATTTTCTCTTCTTTACCTTTATATAACGATATACGTATCATAGTAAAAAACATGAAAGAAATCTTTTCCACTTGCTTCTGATTTTCTCTTCTTCACTTCTCCATTCAGTATGAATCTATTTAATCATTGTGCCCAAGCAGCAGCTTGAGGGACACGATTATGTGCCTTAATACGACAATACATCCTTCAGTATGCTTTCTTTCACATGTCCTTTCTTAGATTCTCTATCTCCTCATTAAAATTTGAATCTACCATATACAATCATGTATATTCCATAATGAAAAGATACTTGTATTGGCATTCTACATAGTAATCAACCTAGAGAAAATTGATGGCAGAGGCCTAGATAACATGTCAGCTAATTTACTTGTAGCTCTCTGCTTGTATTTTATCACTAGGTCTAATTGTTGCAGATAGGACATTCATTTCATGTGACAAGATTACTGTGATTTAAACTACATATGGAGAAATTAAAATGGTGTTTGATCTATATGTATGATGGTCCTATTACCAAATAAATATCAAGGCAATAGTGACATCCTGGTGAAGAGCATACAACTTATTATGGGTAGAATAATTAAGTTGCACTCTCTAAAACATCTCCAAATGATATATTGTTGGTCTCCTGCATTGCACAAGGCTACTATCTTAAAGGGGTTTTATACATAGGCAACATCAATACTAAAGCTTTGCATATCTCCCTTTCCAAAAGCTAAGAAGCAACCTCATTTAATAAACCATTCAATCTTCTGGTCGGCCCTTACCAAAATTCTGCAAGGCTGCTGCAAATCATTGAAAAGTGCTTGATGAATTTGTGAATATTGGCATGCTCCTGTAAAGCTTTGCAGTTTTGTCAGTCTTAGTTTTAGACTGGTTTGAGATGACCCTTATTTTCTCTAAGCCAATCTTGATTCTCATCCTTTGACTACAAGTGCAAGGTATGCCAGAGATTGCTTTGCAAGTTTGCTCTTCTTGAGGTTCAACCTCAATTTTTTTAAAAAACAACTTTGAAGACCTTTGCTTAGCGTTGGACATATTCCCCCTAGCTAATAATATAAATTGGTATATCATCCAGATACACAATCATAAAGTCTTGAATAAAAGGCTCAAGACTTATTCATAAGTTAACAAGGGATTGCACAAGCCAAATGGTGTAACCACCCACTCAAACAAATCCAGTTTTGTCTATCTTGAATCTGGACCTAACAATATCCATATCTTAAATCCAGCTTGTTAAAGTCATGTGCATGTCTAAGCTGGTCCCGTAAACATCAATTCAGGGTAGTCACAGCATTTTTGTTCATACATGACAATTGATATACATCATCCGATGACCATCTTTCTTCAGCACTAAAACCATATGATCCACAGGTTTAACTACACCTTGGTCTAGGAGCTGGGTAGTCTGCTTCTTAATTTTCTTATTCTCCATGACTAAGTTGCAATAATGGCTATGTTTAGGTAAAGGAGATCCTTAACCAATTGAATTTCAAAACCAGTCATTCTTCTAGATGCTAGTCTCTTCACTTCTTGAAATAGATTCTTACATCTTTTCACCAGCCTTAGCTTTGTAACTAGAAATTAAGGCCCCTCTTAAGGAACTCATTCTTTATTGACTAGCATCAAGCTCTCTTAACATTAGTGTAGCAAATTACAAGACAAACCTTTTTGCTCATACATACATAAAAAGCTATCATTGAGGAAAGAATATCCCATCCATGTGGTAAGCTTGTCTTGTCCATGGTCTTCAATTCAGTTTTCATGCTCTAAACCATATCTATGCCACTTTAATTTTGCTGAGGAAAGAAGTTATCTTAGCTCACAATCAACATAACGAAAAAGATGCAACATAAAATTTCCTATATTAATGGCGAAAGTCAACCATATTCCATTTCAAGCAAGAATAAGTATACCTATCTTTTGAACACATTAAAAAAAAAAAAAAACTTTAGGACTGTGCGTGTGGAGTGTAGAGTAAAACATATCAGCATGGGTTCAATGTCGACTCCTTATAATTCCTAGTTTAGCATCGGGCTATTCTCAGAAGTTGAAGATTACAATTAAATATCCTTTAAAGCACAAAACAACTTCTTTACTTTAAGACATAACTACTGCTCTTTTAAAGATTTTAAAGCTAAAGCTCCAAAATGGCATCTTCATGTAAATAACTCACCATATATAATTTCTGGGTAAAAGTATAATCCCTTACATTTAATGTTTCCCTAGAGATCCCTTCAAAATTTATAAACACTATCTTCTTGAAGTAACAACAGAATGAGATTTTGGATTTACCAAGTTTTACCTTGGTCTAGAATATTAATTTTGATGGAACCTTGGCTTCAACAGCTTTTGGAAGTTCATGATCATCAACCCATGCTTTAAAAGCCTCAATTCACCTTCATGTTTAAAGTATGCATTCTTCTTGTAAACCCCATAATGTTATATTAGATTATGCTCTAAACATTATAGGATTTCAATCCTGTCATGTTCAGATCAATAGCATTTGTTATGGTGGTTGAGCCATGTCATCCTTTTGATATATTATGTGTGAAGAACCAATAGTCATATTACATTTGCAGAAGATTTGATTTTTGTAATTAACATTCACAAAACAGCAGCTATTAATTTAAAGTTGAACATATAATCTTAACAGAGCAAATCCTCAAGCTGAATCATTCCCAAACTTACATGAAAAAGAAAAATAAACAAATCCATTCATAATTCTCAAAAGTGTTGCTAAACTTTTCAAAGTGGTTATTGACAAATTCTAAATCATGTCTTTGTACTTCCTAAACAAGTAAATACGGCCCCAGATCCCTAATGCCACTAATATGAACCATAATACAAAACATATGTAATAAATATTTATTTGATTATGACTAGAACTACTCAACTGAACCCATTGCTGGATTTTGACCTCATCTAATACTAGTTAAGAATCAATGCAAAGCAGTACCAAAGTCAGCTTCAAAGTGAATACCTGTATGCATAAAATGGACATGAACATTTCACTATTGCTCCACAAAGGATAGCTAACTTGTTCTGTCCTGATACCCAATAAAAGTCTTAACTAAGGCTTCAAGTTCCAGCTCATCCAGCTTAAAGCTGTTAGACAGGGATCATGCAGGCAAATGCCAACACCCAGCACAGATCAGCATGGAACCTATTAATTCTTTATAAATATTTTTAATAAGAAAAAAATATTAGGTCTTTTTTACTATTTCAACATAGCATGCATGTGCCAACACAGCATAACAAAGAATGTGCTATGCTGTCCAGTGACTGGCATGCCAACTGCCACCAACAGTCGAGTCCTTGATACCAACAACAAAAAGTAATAGAAAATAGGCAACCCAAATATTAACAAAAATATGAAAAAAAGAAAAGAACTCATTTGTGCTAAAATTCAGAATATGTTATTTAGCTTTTCCCTAGATCATCTGATGTTCAATCTTCAAAATTCCGTGTTCCAATCCAAGCTTATGCAACACACTGACAACCCTAAATATAGAAGAACATGCAGATTTTGCTTCTGTTAGGTTAAGAGATATGAATGCAGACATTGCAGATTACCTTTCAAAGCTCCGAATTTTCCACTTGTTTGTATATAACAAAATATATATATATATATATATATATATATATATATATATATATATATATATATATATATATATCCTGGGTCCAGTCAGTTATAAGAACAACTAATGACTCCACAAAATATCTTCCCCAATTTTTGTTATACCATTCCAAATTCTATAATTAACATTAAAAAAAAAGATATTCACCAAAATTTAAGCATGTTAAGCCTGATATACATTATTGACCCATTCACTAATAGTTTAAGCATCTGGCTTCATCTGGTTAGTTAAAATGGTATCACAGTCCAGTTCGCTGAAGGTCATGCCATCTAAGCCAACTTTTGTTAAATAACCAGCTGTAATCTTGCCCAACTTCTAGTCTCCACATGCATGATCCGAACCGCACATAAGGGAAGTGTTAAGCCTAATATACACTTTTTAATTGCTTAAGCTGTTGGCATCAATTGATTAGTTAAGAAAGCAACTATACAAAGCATACACAATTTAACCTAGAAACCATGGCAAAATAACATGTTAGGGAGCAGGTGACAACTTACTTGATTGGCATTTGGGAGAATTGAATCGACAAGATCCTCATTTATTGACACGGGCAATGCAGGCATCTGACTCATAATACCAGGCATCTCACTCATGCTGTTAAATAAATGAATTGTCTTCATAAACTAGCAGCAACATCCAATAACAAATTTATTAACTAACAGATGCCTAAGAAAATTATTATCACACTATACCTATTTATAATGGCTGTAATGTTGTTACTTGTGCGACAAAAGAGTTCAATGTTATTATGTATCTGCAAAAATGAAAAAATTTCAATAGAAATTAAAAGTAAATACTATTTGTTGCCAAGAAGTTCTGCACCGAGAAGCATAACAATTGGAGAGATGGGACAGGCATGCACACTGAAAGGGAGTCCATGTTCTTGCACACAGCTAATTTCTTCTTAAAATATGTCAATAAAGGAGAACGTTGTCAGGGATATATTGGAGTCTAGAGGGATGGAGCTAGGATGCAAGTTACTTAACTAATATGTACCCATAACATTGTGAATGGTGATACATCTTGGATTCCTCCTTTTGTCTTTCCTGTGATTCTCTTGTTGGCTATCAGTTATTAAAAGTGGTTGAAAAAGAATAAAAGAACGGCCACATCAAATAAAATTGTGTTGGCTGTCCTTCAAAGGAGATGCATTGCATCAGAAATAGGGATCTGCAAAATTGGCTAGGAATAGGCCTTCACCTAATATATAATTTTATCAATGATACAAGTTGCAAAAGATTGTGGTGGAAAGATATTTCCTGCAGAAATTTTTCATTCATGTTGTTTATTTTTGCTTAATTACTAATGTATCCAATCACTTTATCTTTTTCTTCCATGTAGCTCATATGACTTGCAACATAAGGTCAAGTGTAAGCAATGCTCATATTCTCGATGAATAAGATCTAGACCTTGTACCCAAAGTAATACTACCATCACTGTATTTGCCTGGTATTTATAATTTTACCCATTTGTTCTTTAATATCCACATCCACATGCAGTGTCCAGTAAAAGATAAATGTAGTTAATTATGTCTTCATTGGTTCTCTCATACTTTCAAATCTCTATGTTACTTATAATGCAAATTCAAGAATTAGGCATGCTCATTCTAGGAATGGGCTGGCCTGGTATTGCAAGAACCCAGAACTCCTAGCATAGATATATTGCTATGTCTAAGTTTGGGTTTAGTAATGCCATCTATTTGTTAAAATTCATAAAAAATTCAAAATGCATGAGGTTGTATTAATTTGGCTTCTGCAATCACTTAATTAAGATCCAGGTTTAATCTTTTAACACATCATGATGCTTAACTCTAATTTTATTGGACGTCTCCAGAGAGAATATGATGCTTTGCTCTAGCATGGTGATGTTCTGAAAAAGGCTGAGGCAACCACCTAAGTGCCCAACATAGGCCAAGGCCCACTGAACATATTTCTGAGTAATGGGGTAGCCTATCAGCCAGCTCCCCTGGCTAGTTTCAAGTGCCTTGGCGCAAGTAACCACAGCTACTGCAGGTAAAGACCGCCAGAAGCTAATGGAGGAGCAGTGGCAGTCATTGGTGCTGCAGACAGTGTGCTTGTGGTGGGTGGCATTAGCCATGGCAGATACTATTGCTTGACTAAAAAATGAACAATTATAATTTTAATTTACTCCTTTTTTGAACTCTTAAAAGAAATACTAAAGACTTTTGTGTCTTTGATTTTTTTTCCCCTAATGCCTCAATTCTAGTCACCCATCAGAACCCACAGCTGCCCTTCTAGCACCAATAATAACGATGGACAAAAAAAATATGTTACAAGGCTAGTTATACTGTCTTTGCTAATTAAAATACAGTCAGAAAAAAGAACTCTTTTTAGAGGAAAGCAAGGGAGGCAATGCCATCCAGAGTCATTTTCAATATAATGATTGAATGATTATAAAAGAGGAAAAAAACTAAAGGAAAGAGATGGAAGAAGGGGTAGAGGGAAGTACAACCAGAATAGACCTAAGAAACAGCAGTAAGAGAGAATGAGAGAGAAAGAGGCCAGAAAGAAGAAAAGGTAGATCAGCAGGTCAAGGGCAGAGCAAGGTGGCAACCATAGTGAATGAAGTGGCCTGTTTGTCAGAAGCCATCAAAGAAGAGGCAATTGATTTTGCACTTAATTGTGATAATTTTTTTCAGAAAGGATATAGTTTTGATTTTAAGTTTTTCACAAAATTATGCTACATAATGAATTAAACATATTACCAAACTTGCCAACTTTAAGATGAACCAGTAGCCTTTCGATGAAAGAATTTCAACATCAACTAAACAGCCAATTGACCTTGAATTTTTAGGCATCCAACAAAAAAAATGACACAGCTACAATGTAGGTATAAACTTTTTTCAGAAATATTACCACATTAACCCTTTTTTCAGGTATAAACTATATCAGACTATTTTACTGCAATGAAAATATACATTTTGGAACTCAAAAATTACTCGTCAATTCTTATTAGCAAATCAAGCACTACGAATTCTCTTATATATGGATTGCTTCTGAGATAACAGCATGATTCCATGTATGAAACACCATACCATTACTCCAAGTATAAATCAGAATCAGATTAACATTACTTAAATCTTATAATCAAAACATAACATTGTACATTGTATTATGTTGAGTACCATTCAACATTTCAATATGTTATAATACAGAATGATGCAGACCATTAGTACTCTAATATATACTCCCTCATGAAGAATTGATATAATGCTATTGAAGCCAACTTGGCATATATATATATATATATTGCACAAAATGGTCTGGTAAGTGCATATACTTAAGGTATTGATTTAGAAAAGATGTTATGCATTGTCCTCATGTGAAAATTTCATAATTTGTGGTTTTTTTCTTTTTCGAAAAAACTGTTAAATGTAGCGCTTAAAAGTGTTAGAAAATATAGTATGTAATATGGTTATAAGTTATAACCATATTAGGTTATAACCATATATTGTTAGAGAAAATACACTATGCAATATGGTTATGACCATATTAGGTTATAACCATATATACTAGGATCTTACCATGTTTAATAGATGTCCAAATATATTATATCTAAGTGCCTACAAAAGCCCTTTAGAGGTTAAATGAAATCAATAATTGATTTTTCTCTACTCTATTTTTTAACTTGGTATCGAAGCCAAACCCTAATCAAGCCACAGCCTCTCATCTCTCTTGGTGATCTTCAGCCTTTTTTGGTGCCGCATGGTCCCCATCTCTCCTTTTGGTTTCTCTTGGCGATTGTTAACTCAACCTCCTTATGCTATTTGGCCTCTCTCTTGGCGATGCTTAGCCACCCACCTCTCCTACTACTGTTTAATCTCTTCCTTATAGCTACTTGGCCTCTTATTGTTATTCAACCTACTTTGTTGCATATCTATTTTTTCTTGTATCGCTTGTGCTATTTGATTTTTTCCTTGCAACCGCTTGGCCTCCTGAATTGTTCAACCTATTCTTTTGACAGATCCTCTAGGTTTGCTCTATGATCCCTTCCTCGAATGACCTAAAAACCACACCTCTCTTGGTACCAATGTCAAATTTAATGGTACCAATTATCGTCTTTGGTCTTAGGCATTTTGCTATATGGTGGGATCCCATGAAAAGCTCCATCACCTAGATAAAGAACCTATTAATAGTACTAATTTAGTAAAATTTTGCAAATGGCAAAAGGCTGCTCATGCTATTCTTAGTTGGATGTTAAATAGCCTAAAGCCTCAAATTGCTAACACTGTAATGTTTCTATCCACTATAAAAGAGATATGGGATTTCTTAAGGATGACCTACTTTTAAGAGAAGAATGTCTCAAGGATCTACTCTCTCTACCAAGGATTGCTGAATCGATACTGGGACCCATACCGGTCAACAACCATACCATACCATACCGTACCGGTACATGTACCAGGCTTGATAAATTGAGAAAAAACTATCTTCCTCTCTCCTTTCAAGCAAGGATCGCTGAACCAAACTTGAATTGGACCCGAACCGGGCCGAACCGAGCCCAAACTGGACTGAACTAGATTGTACCAGTCCGAACCGACTCGTACCATACCGAACCGACCCATATCATATCGAACCGATCCGGTTCAAGTCATTTTTTATGGTTCGGATCCCAAACCATTTTTTAAGACTGAACCGTATCAATTTTTGACCGGTATAGTATGGTACACCCCGAGCAGGGTGGTTCGAGATGGAACCGAAAATCCTGCTCTCTACTTAGCCATCTTCTATTTGCAACAGGAGGATCTGTCAATTCAAGAGTACTACAGCATTCTTCGGGGAAAGAGGACCGAGCTTGTCCAGTATCATCCTCTCACTATTGATGTTTCTTTCTTCAACAACAGTATGAGGAGTTCTATGTAGCGCAGTTCCTTTCTGGACTTAATCCCTCACTCTCTCATGTTCAAGCTCAACTCATGGCTAATGATATCATTCCCACCTTGAGCAATATAATGAAATGTGTTCTACATGTTACTGAGTTATAGCTCACATCTTCTCCATCTATGGAGAATACTATCGTTCCCATCTTGAGCAACACAATGAGACATGTTCTACATGTTACTAAGTTACAGCTCACATCTTCTCCATCTATAGAGAACACTGCTCTTGCTGTTGGTACTCATAGCGACTGAAGGGGTTACGGAGGTTGTGGATGTGGATGCAATTCTTTTCCACCATGTCCACATTGTGGATGCTAAAATCATCCTGCTAAGCATTGTTGGCAAAAATTCAGAAAACCTTCTGCCTCTTGTCTTGCTAGTATTGCATCCTCTATAGCTTCATCTAACATTAATGCCTCTCTTGCTGCTGATGGCTCAGTTCTGATTTCACAGATTGACTACAAGCATTTTCTCCAATCCACTAGTGCCTCCATATCTTCAGCTCCACTAGTTATGTCTTCAACTCTTGGGATGGCTACTGCAGTCACTCATGGTATGTCCTAGTTATTATATTCAAGTGCTTTTTATGTCATAGGTAACAGAGATCATTTTCTTATATACACTCCATTGTCTCATATATTATTTGTCACTATTGTGGATAGCACTTCAGTTCCTATTCTTAGACGTGGTAGGATTTTTCCTTCACTCATGCTTATTGATGTCCTATATGCTCCTAAATGTCTTTTGAATTTATTATCTATTGAATGCCTTGTTAAATCATTAAACCGTTTAGTTATGTTTTACCCTTCTCGTTCTATTTCAGGATCTCAGCACGAGGAAGGCAATTGGTGGCGATGCTAAGATGGATAGAGTTTACTTTCTTGCTGATACTACATCTCCCGCTTGTGCCGTGTTGTCATCTTCCAATTCACCTTATCAGTGGCATTGTCATCTTGGTCATCCATCTCCAGAAGTCTTGAAGAATCTTGATCTTCTTCCCAAGTCTTTGGATATTATTGAATGTGAAGCCTACCAGTTAGGAAAACATCATAGTGTATCCTTTTCTTCTTTTGTTAGTAAGCGTTGTTCTTCTCCCTACATGTTAATCCATTCCGATATCTGGGATCTGAGTCCTATCCTAACTCGATTGGATTTTAGATATTATATAATTTTTGTCAATGACTATGGTAGGACCTCGTTGTATCTCCTCAAAAGTCGGTTTGAAGTCTTCTTTATAGTTTAAAATTTTTATAATGAAATAAAAATTCAATTTTCTACTTCTATCAAAGTTCTTCACACTGATAATATCTCTGAATACTTACACTCCAATTTTGTAGATTTTTGTACTTTTCATGGTATAATACATTGAACCTCATGTCCTTATATCTCTGAGCAAAATAGAGTAGCTGAAAGAAAATATAGACATATTTTAGATGTGGCGTGGATTCTTATGTTTCATATATAGGTACCTAAACCTTATTGGGGTGACGCCATTTTTACAGTATGTTATCTTATAAATAAGGCTTCATCAAATATATTAGATGAAAAATCTTCATTTTTCACTCTCTATCCCTCTGAGGAACCCTTCTTTCTCACCCCACAAGTGTTTAAATCTCTATGTTTTGTTCATCTCTTTGGACCTAGCAAAGACAAGTTGTCTCCATCTGTTCAGTGTATCTTTCTGGGATATTCTCGCACTCAAAAAGGATACCGATGTTATGATCCTCTTTCTAAACAACACTATGTCTGCTGATGTCTTCTTTGAAACCATTCCATTCTTTCCCATCTCTTCCAAATCATCTGGTGTTCCTCTACCACCAATTGCTCCTCCTAAAACTTCCATGACTCCATCTTCTAGTACTTCTACTCCACCTTTGCAGATTTACGGTCATCATGGAAAAAGATCTCCTTTATCTTTACCGCCACCATGTCATCTCCATCTGAGATTCCTGCTGGCCATCTTCTAGGTTCACAATTGTCTATTGCATTACGAAAGGGTAAAAGATCTTATACTGTGCATCCAAGATCTGCCTATATGACGTTTTATTATCTTCTACCTTCTTTTATTTCTTTTATTGGATCTCTATTTTCCATACCTATTCCCAGGACCTACCAGGAGGCTCAATCTGATCCCAAATGGAGACATGCCATGGATGTAGAGATGGATACTCTAGTCAATCATGGCACTTCGGAGTTAGTTTTACCATCCGGTGTTCATCCTGTTGGATGTCAATAGATCTTTACAATCAAGTACCAACCTGATGGCATCGTGGAGCATTTTAAGGCTCATCTTATTGCTAAAGGATGCACCCATTTCTGTGGTGTTGACTACTTTGAGACATTTTTCCCAGTTGCTCATCTCAACTTAGTTTGCATTCTATTTCCATTGCAATTAATCAAGGCTAGAGACTACACCTGATGGATGTAAGTAATGCTTTTTTATACAAAGATTTGCCTGAAGTTGTTTATATGGAGCAACCTTCAGGTTATGTTACTCAGAGGGAG
This sequence comes from Areca catechu, assembly GCA_021397845.1. NCBI lineage: Eukaryota > Viridiplantae > Streptophyta > Magnoliopsida > Arecales > Arecaceae > Areca > Areca catechu. Next base: position 4,109,463 of record CM038038.1, on the reverse strand, counting down.
AAAGTTTGCAACTAAAAAAGCTATCTATGGCCTCAAGCAAAGTCCAAGGACTTGGTTTGACAAATTTTGCCAGATAGTTGACAAAATTAGACTTTATTGCAGCAAGTCTGATCACTCAATTTTTGTAAAGCAAATATTTTTTGGATTAGTTATTCTTGCTGTGTACGTGGATGATATTCTTCTGACTTATAGTAATCATGATGAGAATGTTCAGGTCAAAGAACACTTAGAATCATTTTGTCACCAAAAATTTGGGCAAACCTCAATATTTCTTGGGAATTGAAGTTGCATATGGATCGCAAGGAGTGTTTCTTTCTTAAAAAAAATATGCCATTGATTTATTGATGGAGACAGGCTTACTTGGTTGTAAATCAAGTTCTACTCTTATTGATTCTCAATTACCATCAGAAATTGATGATTCAGGAGACGATTTTGAGGATGTCACTCGGTACCGTAGACTAATGGGGAAGCTTATCTATTTGATAGTCACAAGACCTGACCTCTCCTTCACAGTAGGGGTAGTGGGTCAGTATATGCAGAAGCCTAAGGTTTGTCATTGGAATGCTGTGGTAAAAATCTTGCATTATACTAAGAGGCCCCAAGAAAAGGTCTTTTGTATAAAAGAAATAGACATTTACAAATTGAAGCCTATTTTGATGCTGACTATGCTGGCTTGGTGAGTAATAGGAGATCCACATCAGGTTTTTGCATCTTTACTGGAGGAAATCTTGTCACATGGAAAAGTAAAAAACAAAGAATAGTGGCCCATTCAAGTGCTGAGACTGAATATAGAGCGATGGTTCACATAGCTTGTGAGATGATGTGGATCAATTCTTTGTTAAGAGAATTTGACGTATCTTATTATAAACCTATGGTGATGCATTGTGACAGTCAACCTGCTATATACATTGCAAACAATCATGACTTTCATGAATGGACTAAGCATGTTGAGGTCAACCGTCACTTCATTCAAGATATTGTTCTATCAGGAAAGATTGTTACTCCCCACATAATGTTAGAGGATCAGTTGGCTAATATCTTTACTAAAGCTCTTAGGCCTACTCATTTTTTTTATGTACCAAGCTAAGAATATTTGATATCTATGCTCCAGCTTGAGAGGGAGTGTTAAAAAATATAGTATGTAACATGGCTATAACCAAATTAGGTTATAACCATATATTGTTAGAGAAAATATAGTATGTAATATGGTTATAACCATATCATGTTATAACCATATATACTAGGATCTTATCATGTTTAATAGATGTCCCAATACATTGTATCTAGGTGCGTATAAAAGCCCTTTAGAGGCTAGATGAAATCAATAATTGATTTTTTTCTACTCTATTTTTTAACTAAAAGAAATAAACCTGAACCCATTGATTAAATGATAACACCACATAGACTCGAGGAATATTAAGCATGAACATAGGGCATGAGAAGGTTGAAAAATTGGTGAAATGCCAGATTCTTGCAAAATTGAACAGATAGTATAATAAGAAGAGCAAATTAGGACAGTTATTATTGTACCAGCTGATATTTTGAAACAAATAGCAAAATACCAAAGAATTAAAATATTATTTTGACATACTGGGCATTTAGAAACACATGCATAACCTTTAAACACCGCCAAAGCCTTCACCAGCTGATTTTAACCCCAAATCCCCAAAGCCATAAAAACAAAAACAAAGATTTGCAGCAATTAAAATTAGACTAATGTCTCAATTATGCCTATTAGATATTGTTCTGTATTGGACAACTATGGAAGAAGTTAAAATGCTAATAAGAACTCTGATGATCTTCCTCTCAACTTGAAACCTTTTAGTCCTTGCATCTAGAATAATGTAAACAGAAAAGTCTCAGGTGCAAAATCATTGTTTTAGACCACCTTAAAAAATCTTGGAAAACAGTAAGATACAGCCACTTTGTTCTGACAGTGTTCCTCTCCATGAGCTGATTCCAAGAATTAATAGCAAAATGAATATGATGAGCATATCTCAAACAGTAAAGGGGATGGGAGAAGATCAAGATACTAACCTGGAATGTTGCAATATTAGCTGCAATTTTGTTAAAAAGTTGAAAATTCTCGTCTAGAAGATGCTGTGTTGCACCATCAATTACAGGGGCTACTTAAAAGGAAAAAAAATATTATGATTAGAGCAAATGTATGAAAATCTACAATAAACTATACTATATCGAGTAAGCAAATTTTTTATATAAGCAATTTATCAAGTACCTGAACAGATAGTTTGGTGTTTGCTATGGAATGACTATAGCAAAATATACTAAAGATAACAACATGCAGATGCCTAAAATTCTCTACCAGGACTTGTCAAAAGCAGTTCTGTTGATATTCATCAGTATCCAAAACAAAGATAACAAATATGTTAGACAGCACAAAGGGAGAAAACAGGAAAGGACTTCAAAATTCTTTTATGCTAAAAGGTAGTAACCACACCCTGTTGGGGAAGATGAACAATCTAGTAAAAACTGAAATCAAGAACATGTTTCTCAAACTTTATTTGAAGTTTTGAACACTGAATAAGCTACAAATAAACAGCCACAACTTGAACTTTAGAAACTTTCATATTTCTATTCTCGTTAGCTTCCTAAATGCTCTAAGAAACAAATAATGCCATTCTAAGCCAGCTTCAAGATGAAAGAAAAGGTCAATGTTCTTTTTGAGAGGAGTAAAAGGCCAATGTTCAATTTTTCCAGAATTCACTTTGAGCCCATCATGTTATTAAATGTTTCAACATTCAAACCTCTGACAGATGGACAGTTGGGAACATGATTGACTGAGGTGCTAATGAAATGGATAATTTCTCAATCTACAGAAGTCACTGCTCAAAAACTCAGTTACTTTCTTACAACGACTGATCATGTGATCCCACATTCTTACTTTTCTGTTAGTGTTCACATGGATGAAACTGGTATCACCTTATAATAAAACTGGTACAACCTTATAACATTTGCAGGTCAATTTGCAATTCCAACTGTGGCAAAATTTATATGCAGCATTTTATCCATTCTCAAAAATCTAACTCATGCGTACATACGTACATGTGTGTGTGTATGTGTTTAAACTACATCCTTTATGTTAAAGCTTTTGTAAAATATTGAATGATTAAAAATCAATGCTATCTACCCTTCAAATATACTATTGATCATGATCTATATCACTAAAAATGCCTGGAAAATAAAAATTATCTATTTGGTAATCTATAATGATGGGGAACATGAAGGAAAATAAAAATAAATTTAAGAAAAAAATCAAATAACTTTAGAATTCAATTCAATTATTTACATCTATCTTTCTCCATATAATTGAAGCCCTTAAATAGAGTAACAAATCCTAACCTAATAAAAAACAAATTACTGAGTCCTAATAAAGGTAATAATGAAATAAAGGAAACCCTAAATAAACCCTCCTAAAATAGAATTAAGGTTAGAATTCTTCAAAGCACACAACGTTTCCTTCTAAAATAGGTATGAATTTCCCGATTCCCATCATTCCCTCCTAGCTGGAAAGAACTCGACTGTGGTAAGAAATTAAGATAGGCTTCTAATAGATTTGGATCAATACAGTGCAACTCTTCCTTATGAATCCAAGTAGTATTTGAATTTAGATGGCTCTAACACTAAATCAAAAATCTTTGAAATTTTCCGTCAGCAAGGGAAACAACTTCATTAATGATAATTCATTCAATACGGTTTGATGAAGATGATGGAAGTGAAGGAATAACTAGAACTGATATTGGAGGAGATTGAGTGTACCCCTTGAGATCACTTACATGCATAGTAGGAGGCTCAAAAATGTCCCGATAAAGTAGCAAATCTTATTTATTGAAAACTAAACTAAATTTCAAATCAAAAGATAATTCTATAAAATAAGCATTAGGCCCAAGTTTACGAAGAATGCAAAATGAATCACTGTCTCAAGCATGCAATTTTTTGAATGAATATTGAAGATAACGTTTTGGACGGATACGAACCATCATATAATTACTCTCATTAAACTCTACATTTCTATGGTAAGCATCAACAGCAAGCTTATATTTCTCAGTACTCATAGCAATCTTTTGCCTAATATCAATGTGAATGTCATGAATATATTTGGCAAAAGAAGTGGTAGGCTCCGAAGTACGATTATTTATAGATAGGAGAACAAGATCAATGGATTGGCGAAGGTTAAAACCATGAACAATTTCAAAAAAATTCCTCTCAATAGACCGATTCACCATACTATTATAACCAAACTCTGTTATAGGCAACAACAAATCCTATAAACCAGGTCAGTCACCAACTAAACACCTAAGTAAATCACCAAGACTACGATTCACAACCTTTATTTGACCATCTGCTTGGAAATAAAAGGCTAAAAAAAACTTTAAGTGATACCAAACAGTTTCCAAAGGATCTTCTAAAAATAACTTATAAATTTGACATCAGGGTCAGACACTATGGAAAAGGGCAAATCATGAAGTCAGATGACTTTTCTAAAGAATATAACTAAGCAATTGAAGAGACATCAAAAGTCTTTTGACAAGGAATAAAATATGTCAGTTTGGAAAATCTATCAAGAACAACTAGAATTGAATCATATCCCCTAGGAGTCCTAGGCAATCCGAGAATAAAATCCATTCCAAGGTCTTTCCATTAAGAATACGGAATCGGAAGAGTAGTATACAGACCAGTATTTTGCTTCTTGGCCTTGGCCAATTGGCAGGTGCAACATTGTATGAGGATTCTAGCCACGTCCCTTTGAAGAGATGGCCAATAAAACCTATTTTCAGCCATAGCCATAGTTTTATTACATCCAAAGTAGCCAGCTAAGCCTCCTGCATGAAGCTCCCAAATAAGAAAGTCATATAAAGATGTCCTACATATACAAAGACAACAATCCCTAAATAAGTAATCATCCCTGATCACAAAATCAACATATTCCTAACAATTTCCTTGACTAACTTCTTGAAAAATAAAAGCAAAATTATGACAACTTTCATAATCACCCTTCACTCGCTCAAAGCCAACTACCTCTATACTCATGGATTAAAGGATGATAATGACTCTACTTAGTGCATCAACAATCCTATTTTCAATACCAGCTTTGTGTTTGAGGACAAAGGTTAATCCTGAAAAAACTCCACCCACTTGACATGCATAGCACTAAATTTCTTCTAAGACTGAATATACCTAAAGGGCAGGTGATCAAAGTATAAGACAAACTACTGGGATAGAAGATAATATCGTCAATATCTAAGAGCCTAAATTACAATATAAAACTCTTTATCATATGTAGAATATCTTTGCTTAACATTTATTAAGTTTTTCGCTAAAATAGGCTATAGGATAACCCTTCAGACTAAGAACTCCAATGTCAACACCTAATGCGTCATTGGCTACCTTAAAAACTTTTGAAAGTCAGGATAAATCAACACGGATGCTTCAGTCATTCTAAGCTTAATATCATTAAAAGCTCTTGTAGTAGCAACAGACTAATGAAATTTTTTTTTTCTGTTCTTAATATGAGCCATGATAGTACTAAATTCTTTAATGAAATGTCTATAGAAAGATGCTATACCATGAAAACTATAGAGTTTAGAAAGATATGTTGGTTCAAGCTATTCTTTAATAGTTTTAACCTTGACAGGATCAGCCATAATATCTTGAGAAGACACAACATATCCTAAGAATAATACCCAGTCTTGAAAGAAAGAACACTTTTTTAGATTGATATACAACTTGACATATTTAAGGACAAGGAAAATGTACCTAAGATAAACTAAGTATTCTTTCCTAGACCTACTATAAATCAGGATGTCATCAAAGTAGACAACTAGAAATTTTTCAATGAAGGATCTCAATAACTCTATCATAAATCTCATAAATGTGCTAAAAGTATTAGACAATCCAAAAGACATGACTAACCACTCATAAAGACCATACTGGATCTTAAAGGCAGTCTTCTACTCATCCCCAGGCCGAATCCTAATTTGGTGATACCCACTATATAAATCAAACTTAGAATAAGTTTTGGAGCCTACTAATTTGGTCAAACATGTCCTCAAGCCTAGGAATGGAAAATCAATATTTGATGGTGATCCTATTGATAGCTATGCTATCCACACGCATTCTCTATATACCCTCTTTTTTAGGGTCAGAAGGGCAGGCACAGCACAAAGACTAAAGCTAGGTTGAACATGACATTTCTATAGCAAGTCATCTACCTGCCTTTTCATTTTCTCGTGCTCTTTAAGGTTCATTTTGTAGTATGGAAGATTGGGTACTTAAAACTCTAGGACTAAGTCAATGGCATGTAGGATGTCATGCATAGGAGGTAGGCCATCTAGTATGTCTTCCGGGGTCACGTCCTTAAACTCTTTAAATAACAGTTCAATCTTAGGAGGTGAGTAATTTTGGGAGTTTGAGGTTAAGTTAATTTCATCCTTAAAAATAACTACTAACATGATCCCAGGCTCCAAATTCTCCTCCTCAAATCCCTTATGAGTTAAAATGTAGCAATTTTTCTAATTAGAGATTTGAGGAGAACTCTTATCCCTTGTTAAAGGCCGAGACATGCTAGGTTTAGCTAGATTTAATCTAATTTTCTTTTTATTATGCATAAAAACATAAATATTCTCTCTACCAAAATTATGAATGTCTATATCATAAATCCAGGATCAACCTAACAAGACATTGCTACCTCCATATATAACACATCACACAATCTCCGTAAAATAGGCTCCCATCTGAATCGACACTAAACAACATTCAGGGAGTAATGTTTTATCTATCCAGACAACTCGATAAGGGTGAGGATGGGGTTGAGGCTTCAGCTTTAGTTGACTAACTACAAATTTAGATATAACAATCATGGAACTACCACCATCGATAATGAGCTTGGAGACCTTATTCCTATATTGGACATAGGTGTGGAAAATACTAGTACATTTCCATGCTTCAAAATCTGCATGAGTGATGACTATACATTGCATGATATTAACACATCCTCCTGACTCTTCACAATCTCCCTCATACTCTTTTTCTGAAATAGCTGATTCTAGAAGGTTAAAGTTTTCTAGTATATTTTCAGGTAAAATTTTCTTATATTCTATTTCCATGGCTAGAGTACGGCATGGACAATGAGCAACCATGTGACCCTTTCCATGATAAAAATAATATTCTATGTTTAAACTAGCTGACTGTAACATCATCGAAATGGATTCTCGGATCTTAGTAACTATGGGATGTGTGCTCGCACAAGAAGGTACTAGTTATGAAACATTCCTTATGCAACTAATAGGAGTAGACCTAAACTATCCAGAATCGTTAGGAAAAGGAACTCCCCTTCTTTGGACTGAAGTTTTATAAAACTTTTCAATCTCTAAAGCTTTGTAATAAGCTTCTCCTACAAAGTCAAGCGAATACATGAAAACCTCTCTTTTCAAATCGGCCCTTAAATTGCTAATAAATTTAGATATCATTTTTCATGACTCTTCAGAGATATCACATCTCAACGGTAAGTCCTCAAAACGAGTCATGTAGTCAGTGATACTAGTGTTTCCTTGCCTAAGAGTATACCATTAGTCCAATAACTGACACTTGTAGTAAATAGAAATATATTTCTCGTAAAGTTTAAACTTCATCTCCTTTCAAAGGACTATAGATGGGTGTCCTAACCACTCTAGATCTCTTTGGATCTTCTGCCAAAATTGCTTGGCAAAATATACCAACTTCATTTTTGCAAAATGAATGAGGAATGGATCCAACATGTGGTACTACTCAAAATAAGCTTTTAGGTTTTGTAACCAATCGTAAAGTGTCTTTGGATCTAATATACCATCATAATAGGCAATGTCAACATTAACTCCCTTTAATAGTTTCTCGAGATTCTTATATCTTGGTGAATATGGTCTAAATTATTGATCTTGAGATCTAAGGTGCCCAGGGCCTCGTGCATATGTAGTAGACTGCTCAGGATATCTAGCTGTGGAAATCGATGGCTCTACTTTTCTTTCATAGTCATCCCATTCATACTCGTCACCCCTCACTTCTGTTGGCAAAATCCTATGATAAAGAGAACCCTCAATGATATTTGTGGAGTGGTGTGTAATCGAAGGGGCCATTGTATAAATTGGAGATGACTAAAAAGGACTAACTGGTGTACCTGATATAATTTTGACTTTTTGTAGGTTTAAAGGTCTGATGGATAGGTTAATCATTGGAATGTCATCTTCCAGTGATTGCTTACCCAGTCTTGACTCAGAGATAGTTGGCATTCACCAAGTCTACAGAGTTATCAACTTGATTAGCACGAAGCTTACTAATTTCAATGCGCAGTTGGTCTAATGATTGCCTATATGATTTAAGGTCACTTAGAATGTTGTTTGGATATTTTTGACAGGTTCAAGTTCTTTTTCCATGGCAGTATGTGTATCTTTCAGGTTGACAGTAGTCATGATAACAGAGAATGATTAGATCTTAGGATAAAGACTATAATCACTAAGAATTTTAGCTATGATGCTCATAATAAATTTGATGATATGATTTAAGGTCACTTAAATGATGTTTTTGACAGGTTCAAGTTCTTTTTCCATGGCAGTGTGTGTATCTTTCAGGTTGACAATAGTCATGGTAACAGAGAATGATTAGATCTTAAGATAAAGACTATAATCACTAAAAATTTTAGCCATGATGCTCATAATAAATTTGTAGAATCAAACATGATATCGATGTATTTGGTGCGTGCAATAGCAAAAATGTGTAGATGAAATATGATGACAGATAAGATAAAGACCTAAGCAATGATAGAGACAGATAAGATAAAGACCTAAGCAATGATAGAAATTATCCAATAATTTTTTAAAAAAATTAAATTTCAATTAAGGGATTGTACATTTTATGAGATGGATTCGAAAATCTCTGGGTAGTTGCTTGCAAGCCGAAGACAAGATAAGAAACTCCAAAGTTTTTTTATCGGGTCTATGGACTGGGCCTACGGCGGACTGAGTCTATGGATCGGCTCTATAAACCACGCGGTCTATGGGCCGAGTCTGTGGACTGCGCACGTGGACCGCAATAAAATGAGGGGCCTTCTTCCGACCCTTCATCCCTTCTAGCCTTTTGTCCATGGGCGGTGCAACTCTGATGACAGCGAAGGGCAACGACGATGGTGAAGGGCGAAGGACGATGGGTGCTAAGGGGTTTCACTCCGTCTGTTGGGTTACCTAGGCCGGGCACAGCGGAAGACTGGATTTCAAAATATTTCATATTTAAAATCTTGACCGGCTAGAATCCTAAACCCTAGGACAACTTGATCATAACTAATAAATCTAAACTTTAGGATTATAGAAGAATATCTAGAATGCTATATTCCTTAATTTCCACGAGGCACACAAGTGTATGCCCTCCAGAGGTAATCCACACAGAAATTGGACCAAGGAAGCACTCCTACGAAGGTTGCTTGTTTGACTGGAACTCTTCCGGTAGTCTTTCGGACTTTCTCCCTTTGCTGGAACCCCTACCCTCCTGTAGGGCACTCAGAGAATACTCTGAATCCTCTCTCAGATCCCAAATACTCCTATTTTTCTTCCTAAGCTCTTGTCTTAATCACACTAGCCTTGTCTTGAAAGAACAAGCTTTGTCTTAAAGAAACAAACCTTGTCTTAGGAGGAAGAAAAAATAGCAAGTAGTATTTTCTGATGGGAAACTCTAATGCTTAGGCATTAGATTACCGATGCCAATTTATAGAAAGGGATGGGATGCCTGATATGTCTCTCCTTCAGCCATTTGATAAGACCCTTCAAGCAGAAGGAATCTTATTAGGATGAGGACATATCATGATAAAACTTTTCATGTGCCAAGAGAAATTATTCTCTTCATTTTCCAGCCTTTTTCTCCACCTGCCACATGGCATTGACCGATTATGGGAAGGCTAAGGGGCGTGAAATCAGAAAGGAAGCATCGGAGAAATACAGGAGCCTTCAAACAGAAGGACTCCTGGTTTCAAATTAGCGCCATAATGAAGAGACGCAACTCTTCATTTTGCGTCAACTCCTTCCATGCCATTTTTCATTTTTTGACTGGTCAAAGCCTATTCATTTGGGCATGGAGATAAGGGAGAAGGAATTGGACTTTATCTAGGATTTGTCTGACTGGCAGAAGGACTCTTGGTCCTTCTACGCACATTTATTCTTGGCGCACACCGTAACATGGCACCAAGAGTCCATGCCATGTAGAACTTTTCCATAAATCCAAGATAATGCCTAATAAAATTCAGATAAATACTGAATTAGGCTGTCCCACTTAGGACTCTACCCAATTTAAATTTCACTTAAATTGGTTAGCCCAAATAGCAAACAAGCTGACCCAATCCAATTGGATTAGGAGTTGGACTAGCCAACATATGCTAGTATATCAATTAGCTAGCAAATTAGGATCCCATGACCCTAATCAAACTACAATTGACTTTCTTGGCCAATTTTCTAATGTGTATGACCCTTTGGGTTCCACATCTAGCCAGCAGTAGGTCTAATTCCAAGCTAATTTGATCCAATCGAACCCGATTGACCTAATTAGGTCAAATTAAGTTGACCTAAGTTGTCAATTCGAACCTACTTCTGAATTGACTCATGAATCCAATCATCCATAAAAACCTACAAGACATGATTGACGTCTAGCAACGTGTCATGCCTACCCAGAAGATGAGGAATTTGATGAAAATTACCAAAATACCCTTCAGTGGAAAGTTATCATGCAATTCAATCCTTCGATCTTACTTTATCTCGATTAAGTTATGGGCATGGATAAATGTCAAATCCTAGCACTTAATCCTTTCGAATCTCAATTTGATAATGAAGATTCGATCGATGAAAGATTAGAAACCCTATCTAATCTCATCATGCTTTGATCAAAGACTTCTTGAGTCATCATTCGAAGAGGTCACACAGGATAACTTTTTCCCTTACTAGGAGTGATCGATTCCTTGTTGATCTACTAATTACCTTCATACATAATCCACCATATCCAGAAGCACCCCATACATGACTTAATTATCATGAATGAGCATGCACCAAAACATGGATTCATGTGCACAAGATACTATGGTAGTCTTAGGTCTAAGGATCACATGCACAACTCTCACTAAGAGAACATTCTTTTGACAAGACTTTCATTTGATGTTCTCTTATCGGATCAGTTCAATGAACTCATAACCTAATAAGCCCTACATCCTTGTATTAGTGTCTCTACACAAGTGGCTGAGACCAACCACCCTCTCCATCGCGCATACATAAGATGTGCTAGTCTTTCCGGATTCTTCGATTTCTGAATCGATGATCCAATGACTATGAACATTTTAGATTAGGATTTATAGGAACTTAGGTCTCACCATTACGATCTCCATCATAACCTTAATTCCATTATCCTAACTTATGGGATTCATCATAATTTTATAATTAAAACATAAGACAGCATATGATGAATCAAAAATTGCCTTTATCAATCTTAAGTTAGGAAAATGCCACTAATACAATAATTGCGATTGACTTTCAGGGCATAATTCTTTCAGGTGCAACTCCCATGACAGCAAAGGGCAACGACGATGGTGAAGGGCGAAGGACGATGGGTGCTGAGGGGTTTCACTCCGTCCGTGCCCCCTCTTCATCCATGGGTGACATAAAGATGGCGACGCCGACGGGGAAGGCGACGCCGACGGGGAAGGCGACGACGGAGAGAAGGGGAGTAGAGGTCACAAATACGAGTGGTTCGGATGGTGGATGAAGTGAAGGAGACAATGATGGGATCTTGTCCACAAAGGAGCCGTCGATGGCTCGATGGAGGAGCAAAATAATTTCAAGAAGTCACAAAAATCTCGCCTCTGATTCAAGAAATCCGGATAGAAACCCTTCCACTATCAACGTCTGGAATCCAAGATAATTTCTTCTTCCAATTATTTTAGTCTCTGGGATTCAAGATGCTTCTTGAGAACCGATTTTGTTTTATTTTTCTTTTTTGTTTTGCTTCTGCAATGCATCAAGATGGGTAGGAATGAAGGAAGAGACCATGAAGGGTTTGAAGGCTTCAGACATAAACAAAGAAGATTTCTTTTAAAAATTATGCATGGGAATATGCCCAAAAATGTGGAGTTGTGATGCTTAGGAAGAGGCATGGGAGTTGTAATGCTTATGCCCATGGACCTACTCTAATACCAATTTGATGGGGAACATGAAGGAAAATAAAAATAAATTCAAGAAAAAAATCAAATAACTTTGGAATTCAATTCAATCATTCAAGTCTATCTTCTCCATACAATTAGGTGGCTTAAATAAAGTAACAAACCCTAGCCTAATGGAAGTCATTACTAAATCCTAATAAAATAAAAAGCCCTAATAAAGATAATAATGAAATAAAGAAAATCCTAAATAAACCCTCCTTCTAGAATAAAATTAGGGTTAGGATTCCTCAAAGCACACAATATTTTCTTCTAAAATAGGTACAAATTTCCTGATTTCAATCATATAACCTATGCATCAAGTGGATACAAAATGAGCAGTTTTAATGATATGAGACACGTTTTGCAACAATCTAGGCATCAAAATTTACTGATTTTCAATCTATATATACACTAACATATTTAGATATGATAAATAAAGCTGTTCTCAATTTAAATGTCCTATCAATTATTTTAGCACAATAGTTTAATGGGCACCGTCCATTTTGCACCCATGTAAGCATAGATTAGATATCTCCAACAAATATAATTTTTTATCCTAAGGTGCTTTTATAAGTGTAGTCTGTGTAGATCATAGCCATCTAGATGTTTGATTTGGATGCCTCAACATTAGTTTTAGAATTGTTAAATCTTTTATGAAAGAAGCATAAAATATACAGTCCAGACAACTAGATTTGAAGTCAGAATTGGCCAGGTGAAATCAAAAGATGTGGGTTTGACAATGATTATCCAAGCCTTTGAATGCGATCTACTATCTTTAAACTACTTAACAAACAAAAATTGGGTAATTTAGAAACCCCTATATATGCATCATGTCAAAAATGGACAATTTAAATAACATGATATGATGCATATTTTTACCTATCCAATGCATAGGGTAGGGGTCTCCAAATTACACAATTTTTGGTATATAGGCAGTTTAGAGATGGTAGATCACATTCCATAGCTTAAAATATCATTGTCGGACTCCCATCTTCTGATTTCACTTGATTGAATGACTTTAATTGCAAGCAACTGCATCCTAGGTTACCTCTCTCTATATATAATACATAAATTCTCTTCTTCTTCTTTTTTTGAGTCGCACTTGTGTTGCATAAGCACTCAGGACAATAACAATCTTTTAACTTAAACTCAAATAATAGCCATTAACATCATTTATCCCTTTCAGATTTATGGTATTATCCTTAATTTTATGCACTATAGTTCAAAACTGAAATTTAAGTCCCTAGCCCATACAAGAAACATATAAGGTCGAGCTTAGATTGACAATCAATCATATTAAGACGATTAAACTATGAAATAACCCATCTTTTTTCTCAAATAATTTTATAACTAGACTGATTAAAATAGTATGTGAGAACCTCCTTACAAAACTTAAAATAAATAAATAATAATATGCAACAAGAACTAAAAAAGGGGGAAAGTGAAAGATCTGGATCACAGTAGATGCACAAAGAATAAAGTAGTAAGGTCTTTGCAAAACAATGAATTCATGGAAAGATGTGCACTTCAACAAATTTTTGAATGAGGAAATGCTAAGTTTTTATAGTTACAAAGGGATCCATTCAAAAACTGGCATAGTTTTAGGAGGTTCCTTTGGCTAGGAGAAAATTAAAGAAAGAAAAAGGAAAAGAATAGGTGTCAGCAATAACCAAGAGAGATGAGTCTAGAAACACACAAGATGGCAACAAAGTATTTAAAAAAAGGAACAAATTGGACTAAAAGTCTAATAAAAGAAATCCCAAGGAATAAAAAGCTATCATGATGCCCTATATTGTTGTTCAGGAATTTGAAAACAGTTAAAAGCAGGGTTCATGGAACCGTACCGGTCAAGAGCCGGTACAGTTCAGCTATTAAAATCAATACGGCATTAAAAAAATAAAAAACATTCAATTCCGTACTAGTACGGTATGGTACGGTACCGTACCGGTACATACCATCCGGTTTGGCCCGGTTCGGGCTCAATTCGTCCCGGTTCAGGTCCATTTCATGTTTGGTTCAGCAATCCTTGCTTGAAAGGGGGAAGAAAGACCCTTTTTTTAAAAAAAAATAATACTAGTACGCATACCGGTACAGTATGGTACAGACCGTACCGTACTATACCACCGCTAATCGGTACAGGTCTTAGTACCGGTTCAGCGATCCTTGGTTAAAAGTTGTCCTTCTGAACATAAAACAAAGCATTGATGTTATGTGATGTCCATATAACCAATGTGATGATCACAAAACTTGTGTTCAACACAGCGTTAGCATCCAGACCTGCTGAATAGCTGTATTATCTATCCAGTTTATCAAAGTTCCAAGTTGTTTAGGTTTTATTTGTTCATATATGACACTAGTAAAAGCAATTCTTCTTAATTACAAGAAAAAGATAAGAATAATATCATCCAGTTAACATAATAAACATATCCTTGTCTGATTGTGAAGTGTATTACGAAAGAAAACCATATGAGCATAAGAAGTTCAAGAGAAAATTCATAAGAATAACATAGATATAGTGTATATTTAACTAAAGAGTTGATACTTGAGAAAAATATTGATAATCCAATGAAAGTTAACTTGGTAAATTATCAGCTCAGCTTAAGCATTTCAAGAGTATGAACAACCAACCTTCACATGAAAATTGATCATTGTGGTTCACATGATTCATCATAAAAGAATAGACAGCTGCATTGTTTGGTTGAATAGGATGTATATTAGCCCTTGCAGAACAATCCATCATCTTTTCCTGAAAAATGTGTCCATCGTTTACATACTGGATCCATCATTTAAATTATAACAGCAGACTACAAATGTTCGATGTGCCAACAAAGAACCACATCTCCAGTCTAAAGGAATTGCATATATGCAGATTCTTTCCTTTGACTAATAATTAAATATATTTTTCTGATGAATTCTTCCTAATCAACAAGACAGAAGCATGCAACTTGTTAGAACATAAAATGAAATAATAAACCCTCCACAAAAAAAAAGTGAAATGGACAGTTAAACAATACAAACAAGAATTTGATATCATGATATCTTGAGGCTGCATATTGAAAAATATAACTGAAAAATGATCATTGATAGAAACAGAATCATGTGCAGGAAAACATATATAATTAAAACGGAGTTCATTGGAGTGGATAAGAATGTTACCTTTCTGTCTTTGATTTTCTTTCCTGTATAATATTCTTCTTGCTTCCGTCGCTTACCATTTTCCTTCTTCTATAATTAATACCAGGATATTAGTTCCAAATGACAAATTTTACTTAAACATGATAACAAGGTGTCCATTTTAATAATAATAAAAGCATCAGAAATAACTAGAAAAAATTAAAGAATTTTTATTATTTAAATAAGAACAATCTGAGGTGGTAGGGTGTAAATGTTCCACTAATAGCAAATTCAAGGAAACTCTTTGGACTATATAATACAGAATTACCATCTGGATATCAATTCTTGCATTTATAGGCAAGAGTAATAATATAGTGTAGCATGACATAATTATTTGTATCTTGATTAATATGAAACATTACAGCAAACTAGATCTGGGCCATGTGTAATGCATGTACAAGGAAGCAAAGATGGCAGTGAATTGTGATCTCCTGTCTAATTAAAACTTTTTTACTATTGTTGATATAACTTGATAAATAGATTTCCATCAATGGCTAGTGCACTTGTCTTGTTTCTCTCCCTTAAAGACAGAGCAAGAAGGGAGCAAAAGTAGTGTATAATGTAATGGTTGACATGACTACAGATGTGTAGAGGGTGGAGACTTGTAAAGTCAGATGGTGTGCATATATGCATGTATGTATGTTTGTATGGGTCTCTTGGATTGGAGATTTTTTTTTTTTTTTTTTTTTTTCTGTGGGGGGGTTGGGGTGCGGCAGGGGGAGGGGGGCGCGGGCGCAGGGGGGTGTGACTCCCAGATTGGTGGTCCAGTCCTACAATTGAAAATAAGCATAATGTTTCTTAAAGGAAAAAAAAACACCACAAGTTAAAAAAAATTATAACAAAAAAACAAAGGAAAAACATTCTAGGGGGATGCATTTCTCTAGGCTGCCGACATCAAATACTTTAGGACATTCCAAATTTCATGTCATTTGCTTATTAGCAACGAAATCCTTTTCCTGTCTAGGTTTAAACCCTCTTGGACTATCATAAAAAATAAAAAGGAAGAGGGAGGGGATGAAATGTGTTAACTAAAAACCAGACCCGAAAAGCTTAAGCTGACAAGGGTCAACCATGTATATCAGGCTACATCTCCCATCACATGCAGCCCACATGGAGGGATAACTGAAATCAGGACAGACTAGAATTAAGGTAACAGATAATTGGGGATAGTTAAATAAATAACTAAATTAGAAGAGATTCAAACCCAAGACCTCTAGCAAACCTGAGGTCTGATACCATGTTAACCAACAAATTGATCTCAAAAGCCTAAGCTAATAAGAAAAGGATCAATAATGTGTATCAGGCTTCATAGGATGTAGCCTTAAAACCTCATCCAAGTGTAGGGCAGATATTTTCTTCTTTTTCTTTTTTAAGTTATTCTCCCCTCTTGTGCCATTTTTTCTTTTATCAAATTGAAACTTGCAATAAAAATTTTATACTTCTTTGCTCTTGAGAAGCCCATGAGAGATGTTGTTAGCAAGAATCTGTCCAAATCCAGAGCTGCAAGCCTCATAGATTTTCAGCATCTGCTATACTCATACTGCTCTTTTTTCATGCAAAAACTAAAGACTCTCAAGTCTTAACCATCAAGATCATCCTCTGCGGTGTCAAGCTTATTATAAGACTCAAAATCAATTTTAATAAAAGTAGAGTAGACATTCAAAAAGGAGACAGATGTCCTACTTTCCTTAATTGCATGCAGACCTCCCTGCCAGTCACTTAATTGGGAATCTAACTGAATGTTTCCTGACTCAATGAGGAGACTAAGTTTTTTTATTGAAAAATTTGAAGAAAATTTAGCAAGTTGGAAAAGAAAATTTTTCTCTCTTGTCGAAGGACTATTTGCAAAAGCAGTCCTATCATCTTGTCCCTGCTAAATGGATGCCTGTTTGGTTCATTCCTAAATAGGTTATCAAGAAATTGGACAGCTTAAGAAGAGCCTTCATGTGGAGTGGTACTGCAAAAGTTAATTGGGGTTTATTCTTGGTAAAGTAGATCCAAGTCTGCAAAGGAAAATCAAGGTAGATTAAGGGTCAAAACTCAAAACCATGCAGCTTTCTAATAAAGTGCCATGATATGGGCAGTCAAAGAGATTCTATGATTTTGACACCAATCCTTAGATAGAATCGGACAGAACGTTTGCCACAGAAGAAGGAATGAAGCGACCTCCCTTAGTTTATCGCTCACGCATCTCCATTTTGGACAGGAAGCATGAGTACAGAGAAGTGGTTCCTTAGCTAAGTCAGATTTCAGTTCAGAAGTGGTTCTAACATGAGATCTGGAAAGATAATTGGGCTGATGTGGAATCCTTTAATCTACACTTAACCTTGCATCTTTGGCAGCTGATGAAAAAATTATGGCTACAGATTAGATTAGATAACCAGCTACTGGCCCTATATGGATTGTAAAAATTAGAGGAACTATAAGCAAGAACCTTCGAGAGAAGTACAAGAATCTAGAAACTTTGCTGCATCAAGTTACACCAAGAGCATTGGAAGACTATGGAAATGGTGGACGTATAGGAGAAACATTTGGTTTGCAAGTTTCTGGTGGCCTAGTCCTAAGCACTAGAGATAGGTCTTAATCTTTTACCAAGCTTGATGGTGGACTTCTTTAGCTAGAAGTAGTGTAACCTGGTCACTTCCAACTCCAAAAATCCATGACAAGTTTCAACTATTTTGATGGCAATGCTGGGAAAAAATCAATATGTCCAGAGGTAAATGCTTCTAGTTGTGATTTTGCAAGGCATGAAGAGGCAATCAAAGAACAAGACATGAACATCAACCTCCACAAGACCAACAATACAATCATTTGGAGACGTGAGAGAGTTTTAGTTTCTGCTCAAAGCAAGCTTACATGTAAAATCAAGAATAGAAAAAGACCGCAAGTATTTGCCATAACAAAACATAATATATGTGCAACAGGAAATTAGAACAGCATATGGATGAGGTATCATGCAGAAAAAATTAAAAATGCAATCAATTCTATAAGATATGAAATACTCACAGTCATCCATCGACATCTCATTGCAACATCCCTTACGGTCTTATCAGGTAGACTAGCTGCGATCTTGATATATTTCATGATATTAGGTTCGTTTGCATATCTGAAAATTTCCACATGGAACAGAACAATATGTGAAGCAATACCATTACAATTCAAAGGATGGACGTGTCGTATGATACTGGCAATAGAAAGATCAAGAAACTGGGCAAGCATCATATGTTTAAATAAGAGAATCAGTTAAATTAACACTACTGATACAAGAAAAGGCATGATAACTTCAGCTTTAATCGAATGATATTTGGGGTCAAGTAACGTCTGGAAACTCAAAGAGAAGAACCATTAGCTCGAAGTCTTCATATATTTGCATACATGAATAAAATAGCGTAGCAGAAGGAATGGATTTTGTGAAACTAGGCCCATATTGAACCAAGGAAGGTTCAGAGCTTGGCTCAGTCAAGTGTTTGGAACAAACAGAAAGTCATGCGCAGGTATCAAAAACCATAAGACTCAAAAGTGGACATGCAATCTTTATATATATTCCTGCATTTGATGACACCTAAACCTCAGGATAAACAAGTTACCTGGCAGAAAAGGAAGTAACTAACAGATTGTAGTAACCGTAAAGAAAGAAATACTGAGAACAAATAAACGTTCGGCGAAAGGGGAAGAAAATTTAAAATATGTATACGGAGTGAAGCAAATAAACCAAACCAATGGGCAACCTACTTGGCAAGACCTCCCTTCAACACGGCCAATTCTTCATACGACCAGTCCACAGCCAATCGTATACCATGCTTAAGACCAGGCACTGGATCAAGAAAGATATTGCTAGGAGAATTGCTAGGTGGAATCATCAAAGAAGCATCATTCGTCATCATTCCAGGATTGTTAGTCAGAATGATCCCAGACATGCTGCTAATTGCACTCATATTATTCGTACCGATCATCCCTGTATCGCTGTTTAGTGTCCCTGACTGAAAAGAAACCACTTGCTGACTGCAGAAAGATTGCGGGAGAATTCTCCCATGGTGAATATTCGTGTTGCCATCTGTTGCCATCATCATACCAAGGTAGCTCTCGGAAGCAAAATTTCTTAAGAGACGACTCAAATTTTCTAATTCAGTAGTCTCAAGAGTTCTTTCAAAGCCTCACTCCACCTTTAAACACCCTCAGAACCTTGCATCAAGAATCACAAAATCACCTATAAAAAAACTTAAACAGCCAGACCTGCAAGAATATCGCTCAAACCATCACCAGAGGTACCAGAAAAGATCAAGGATGAATGCGTCAACACTCCAAGACAGTAAAAATCCAATCTTTTAGCCGTTAACAGCTCTGCCCGGTAATTCGAGAACAAGCTTTCTTCCTTCCTGCCCTAATCAAAGGCAAGAAAGAAGGCATCCGAGCACAAGAAGAGCCCACTCATCTCGCCAAATTCAAAACTTCACTTCAAAAACTCTCCTTAAAGGAAAAAAAAAGAAACGGTTAAACGGAGCTCTGAACCCACCAAAATCCCATTTAAAAAACGATCATTTCGATTCAAACCCACGCAAAACCAGCATGAAACCCGAAACCGAAGGAAGAACAAATAGAGGGAGAGAGAGAAACCTGCGCGAACTCTCTTCTTCCCCAGTGGTGGACAGAGAAATCGAGGCCCTAATGATAAGAAGGGACGGGGCTTCTACTCTCCAATGGGAAGGCGGGGAAAGAAAAGAGTAGCCGCCCCTCTCCAATTTATCGCCCACCAAAAAATAATGACAAAGAGAAACAATCTACGAAGAAATATGAGAGAGAAAAAGAGAGAGATCAATTGGAATTCGGCGGAACAGTGGAAATCCGGATTCCGGCATTCGATGCCAATAATTGTTGGATCCTTCTCCACCTTTTTTTAAAAAATTGGGGTTTTGATTTCCATAATTTTAACAAAGTAGGGTTTTTATTTCTCTGCTTTCCTTTTTGTTTCTTTTCTACTTTCGTTCTGCAACGAGCGTCGTGCCCACCCGCATTCCACTTCCCCCGCTTCCGCCTTGCTTTGGTAGCGACTCTTCGGAGCTTTCCCTTCGTGCTGGCAATTTACCAGAATGCCATTTCCGTAAAATTATAGTAAAAGAATCAGTAATTTAACACGTGGTCCCTCCATGGACCAGTGTGCAAGGAGGAGCCATTCAATTCTTTAATTTCGGATCAATTATTAAAAAAATTTTCACAAGTTAAACCAAGTGTTAAAAAGTCGGTCAACGGTTGCTTTTTGTTAGAGTCCGGTCCACGAAGGAATTGGTCATTATGTTCCGAAAAAAAATATCTCGCCAATAACTTTTAAATTACATTATTAACAATCCATCTAGGTTATTAATAATTTAATAAAATTTTATTATATTATTATATTTAATATTTTTTTAATGATAATCTATTCTATCTAATAATTTAGATTGTTTCTTAGAAGTTAATCCGGATTCCTCTTAAAAGATAATAATCTAAATTACCATCTTTCAAATAATCTTTCAGATAATATTATAATTTCCTTCTCCATTTCTCTTATATTATAATATAATATAAAATATAATATTATATCATAATATAATAATATAACATAATATTATTATATTATATTATATTATATTATATTATTATAATATTATATTATATTATATTATATTATATTGAATAATAAACTCATATAATATACAATATAAACTATATAATATTATAAATATTATATTATATTCACATATAATAAAATATAATATAATATTAATATATTTATTAATATGATATAATATATTATATTATATTAATATATTTTATTTTATATTATATATATATATATATTATATATATATATATATATTATATATATATATTATATATTATAATATATAATTATAATATATAATATAATATAATATTATATTAAATATTATATTATATTTATATATATATATATAATATGTACATTATAAATTTATATGTAATATGAATATATTTATTAAATTTAATAATATAGTATATAAATTTAATATATTATTTAATATATTTAAATAATATATTAAATATATTATCTATTTAATATATAAATTTTTATATTAAATTTATTTAGTATAAAAAAAATTTAATTTTTTTTAACTTTAATATAAAAATCTAAAATATAACATATTTAGTATATTTTGTAATATAAAATATTATATTTTTAATAAATAGATAAAATATAATAAATATATTTTTATAAATAAAATATAGATTTAATTTAGAGGTATTTTAGAAATTTGATTTTACATTATGCAATATTACCTGTATATAAGGCTTGAACTGGGCCGGGCTGGCCCGATGGGCTTTGGGTCGACTCGAATTATGGTTGGGCTTCGAGCCAGGCTTTTAATAATTCGGGCCGAGCTTCGGGCCTTATAACAGAGCCCATTCTATTTTCAGGCCAGGCTCGGGCTTCCCTTTGGCCCGGTCCGGTCCGACCTGAACCCGGCCCGGTCCAGCCCGAACCCAGCCTGAAAGAGACCCGTCCGAGCCGGTCTGATTGGATTGGGATATAAAGCTTAAGCTCTCATGGTCTCAACTCTCAATCACGACCTCTAGCTCCTTTTAGTGCTCCAACTCCTCTTAAAGCTCCGGCATTTGGCATCTCGGGCCAGGGCTTTCCAGCGTCTCGGCTCCTTGCGACACTACCGCCACCTCCGGTTTCGTGTGATCCCGCCACCTCCCCGAGCTCTGATCACCCTCCATCAGACCCGGTGCACAAGCCCGATGCCCTCTCTGCCTGTGCGATCCCGTAGCTCTCCAACTTCAATCCCCTTCCCCGGCCCCGGCGCACGCACCTAGGCACTCGACGACCCCTCCCCTCCCCCCAACATGACCCCGCAGCCCTCCACGGCCCCAACGAATGCACCCGAATATCCCAATGTTGCCGCACAACCTCGCAACCCCCCTTCGGCTCCAATCTACTTCTCTCGGCTCCGACGAGCGCACCCGATGCCCGGTCATGCCCAGATTTTTTTTTGTAGCCCTCCCCGGCCCTGACGAATGCATCCAACCATCCCGATACCCACACACGACCCCGCAACCCCCTCGGCTCCGATCTCCCTCCCCGGCCACTTCCTGGCTCTGATCTACTTCTCCGCGCTCTGGCGACCACACCCGATGCCCGATCATGCCGAGATTTTTTTTTTGGGTGTTTCGATGATCGTGGCCAGTTTGGTTCAGGCCGGGCTCGGGCTTAGGCTCGGGCCTGATGTTTTCAAAAAATTTTGGGCCTAAACCTGGCTCGAAGCATGAAATTTTTTTTAGGCAGAATTCGAGTAGGGGTATGGCCCGGCCTGGTCCGACTCGGTTCCAGCCCTACCTGCATATACCAAATACAATAATTCACATTACTTGTAATCTATATTACTAGCAATCTACATTACTAGTAATCCATATTATCTTTTAGAATTACCTGATAATATACCAAATACAACCTTAGTTCTTAAGCAAATTGCATAGAGGTGGTACCATAGTTTTGTGAATTGATTTCATAGAGCAAGAAGAGGTAGGGCCAAAATGAGGAACAAAAATTATTTGGGGTGGACACCATAAAAAGACATGTAGGATGAATTGTTTTCATGGAGTGAAAGGAGGTAGGGCCAAAAATAAGGAACAAAAATTTTTCTGGGTGGACACCAGAGAAAGACATGTAAGATGAATTGTGTTGCCGTTCTTACCGCGGAGGCCTGTAGCTTATGAGCTGGCGCCTGTTCTTGGATTCTCCCATCTCGAGATCTCCAAGCCTTCGGTCCTGCAAAACAAGGTCAGAGACCCAGGTCGGGGATTCCGGCGGGGGCACTCCGACGGTCAAGTTAGAGAGTGGCAAGATGGAACATGTCCACTAAAATGGGTTTCTGATAGGATCCCGTGCTTAGAGGAAGTTTTGATGAAAGAAGTGCGAGGAAGAGAGGGGTTGAAGCCCAGCTTCCTGCGCTGGGTCTACCGAGGTTGCGCCTGAGGACATCCGGGGGTCCCAAGATCGTTCTCTCGGTACTCTTCCTTCTTCCCTCTTTTTTGGCTTACCTTTTCGTCCGCTTTTACCGTCCCTTTTATACCACCGGACCGCCTTTAGCCTCCGTCTCCTCCCCGGAGGCTCCCGGAGATCTCTGGATCCTTCCTTCCCCTTCTCCTTCGAGTCCGGGAGTTAAGTGGCCGGCATGCCTCGTCTACTGCATTGTCACGAAAGGGGGAATCTGGCGAGACCTCGAGCCAAGCGCGGGAGCCCTCCTTCCGGGGCGTTGACGGTGGGTTTCCTGTGTTCCAGGCCCCTGATCGCAAGGATTTAATTCCTCGATCATGGGGCCCTGCTTAACTGATGTAATCGAGATTTCGTGCACCATTGCGGGCCGTACTGGCACCCTATACGGGACACGGTGCATGCCGATTCTAGTGGTGACCTCGTGACCCGTGCCTCTGCCTCCCTGAGGCTTTACAGAGTAAGGCTGACTTCGATCGAGGTGGACCCATCAGGGGGTGCCACCTGGTGGTGGAGCAGAAGGGCCTGGCTCGATCATGGCAGAGGTGGACCCGTCTTGGGGTGCCACCTGGCGAGGGAGCAGGGGGTTGCCAGCTTCGACCGAGGTGGACCCGTCTTGGGGTGCCACCTGCGAAGGAGCAGGAGCGCCAGGCTCGACCTCGACAGAGGTGGACCCGTCTTGGGGTGCCACATGGCGAGGGAGCAGGGGGCGCCAGCTTCATCCGAGGCGGACCCCTCCTGGGTGGACACCTGGTGAAGTGGCAGAGGAAGGCTCGACTTCGGTCGATGTGGACCCGTCTTGGGATGCCACCTGGCGAAGGAGCAGGAGTGCCAGGCTCGACCTCGGCAGAGGTGGACCCGTCTTGGGGTGCCACCTAGCGAGGGAGCAGGGGGCGCCAGCTTCATCCGAGGTGAACCCCACCTGGGTGGACACCTGGCGAAGTAGCAGAGGAAGGCTCGACTTTAGCCGAGGTGGACCCGACTTGGGGTGCCACCTGGTGAAGGAGCAGGAGCGCCAGGCTCAACCTCGGCAGAGGTGGACCCGTCTTGGGGTGCCACCTGGCAAGGGAGCATGGGGGCTGCCAGCTTCGGTCGAGGTGGACACCTGGTGAAGTGGCAGAAGAAGGCTCGACTTTGGCCGAGGTGGATCCGTCTTGGGGTGCCACCTGGCAAAGGAGTAGGAGCGCCAGGCTCGACCTCGGCAGAGGTGGACCCATCTTGGGGTGCCACCTGGCGAGGGAGCAGGGGGCTGCCAGCTTCGACCGAGGTGGACCCCTCTTGGGTGGACACCTGGCGAAGTGGCAGAGGAAGGCTCGACTTCGACCGAGGTGGACCCGTCTTGGGGTGCCACCTGGAGAAGGAGCAGGAGCGCCAGGCTCGACCTCGACAGAGGTGGACCCGTCTTGGGGTGCCACCTGGCGAGGGAGCAGGGGGCTGCCAGCTTTGACCGAGGTGGACCACTCCTGGGTGGACACCTGGTGAAGTGGCAGAGGAAGGCTCGACTTCAGCCGAGGTGGACCCGTCTTGGGGTGCCACCTAGCGAAGGAGCAGGAGCGCCAGGCTCGACCTCGACGGAGGTGAACCCGTCTTGGGGTGCCACCTGGCGAGAGAGCAGGGGGCTGCCAACTTCGACCGAGGTGGACCCCTCCTGGGTGGACACCTGGCGAAGTGGCAGAGGAAGGCTCGACTTTGGCCGAGGTGGACCCGTCTTGGGATGCCACCTGGCGAAGGAGCAGGAGTGCCGGGCTCGACCTCGGCAGAGGTGGACCCGTCTTAGGGTGCCACCTGGCGAGGGAGCAGGGGGCTGCCAGCTTCGACCAAGGTGGACTGCTCCTGGGTGGACACCTGGCGAAGTGGCAGAGGAAGGCTCGACTTCGGTCATGATGGACCCATCTTGGAGTGCCATCTGGCGAAGGAGCAGGAGCGCCAGGCTTGACCTCGGCAGAGGTGGACCCGTCTTGGGGTGCCACCTGACGAGGGAGCAGGGGGTTGCCAACTTCGATCGAGGTGGATCTCTCCAGGGTGGACACCTGGCGAAGTGGCAGAGGAAGGCTTGACTTCGGCCAGGGTGGACCCGTCTTGGGGTGCCACCTGGCGAAGGAGCAGGGGGCTGCCAGCTTCGACCGAGATGGATCCCTCTTGGGTGGACACCTAGCAAAGTGGCAAAGGAAGGCTCGACTTCGGTCGAGGTGGACCCGTCTTGGGGTGCCACCTGGCGAAGGAGCAGGAGTGCCTGGCTCGACCTCGGCAGAGGTGGACCCATCTTGGGGTGCCACCAGGCGAGGGAGTAGGGGGCTGCCAGCTTCTACCGAGGTGGACCCCTCCTAGGTGGATACCTGCCGAAGTGGCAAAGGAAGGCTTGACTTCGGTCGAGGTGGACCCGTCTTGGGGTGCCACCTGGCGAAGGAGCAGGAGCGCTAAGCTCGACCTCGGCAGAGGTGGACCCATCTTGGGGTGCCACCTGGCGAGGGAGCAGGGGGCTGCCAGCTTCGGCCGAGGTGGACCCCTCCTGGGTGGACACCTGGCGAAGTGGTAGAGGAAGGCTTGACTTCGGTCGAGGTGGACCCGTCTTGGGGTGCCACCTGGCGAAGGAGCAGGAGCGCCAGGCTCGACCTCGGCAGAGGTGGACATGCCTTGGGGTGCCACCTGGCGAGGGAGCAGGGGGCTGCCAGCTTCGGTCGAGGTGGATCCCTCCTGGATGGACACCTGGCGAAGTGGCAGAGGAAGGCTCGACTTCGGCCGAGGTGGACCCGTCTTGGGGTGCCACCTGGCGAAGGAGCAGGAGCGCCTCATCCCGAACGGAGAATTTTGAAAGAAAAATCGATGTGGCACCGACGGCATCCAGCTGGATTCGACACTCATTCCACGTCAGTGATGTAGCCATATCAGTTGCCCCTCATGCCCAGGTCCCATCGAAGCATCGCGGTTTGGGGCATGGGGAGTTAATGCGGAGATGACGTGGAAAAGGCGAGAATCCCATGCCATAATTACCATTATCTTTTCCATTGCTTCTGTTGTGCCCGAGACCCTGTGGGAGGCTGCCACTTGCGTGCATCTGATGGGCCATTAATACGCCATTTCGAATCCGAGGCAGTTTCCATCGGACCAAAGTTTCGATGTCGGGCGTGCCTCCATGTGGCGATCATCCGATGGCCCGGGCCGGAAAGAGGCTTACGGCTGCTGTTGATTGAGTTTGAAAAAGAGGAGGACTTTCCGGAAACGAGGTCTCTCGGCTTTCTCTCACATCGCCGGCAGTTGCAGCGATCTCTCTTCATCTCCCAGGGGTTGCCAATCCTTCAGTACAAAATATCCCGGTGAGTGCTCACGACATTTTTCCTTCCTCTTCTACCTCCCGACTCTGTGTTACTCCGAACCCATCTCCTTCTTGTTTCTTCTTCTTCGATGGCGCGTCGCCGTCACGTTTCTTCAAATTCGGACGAGGCCGGTCTTTCCCGGCTGAGGACTCCATCGTCTTCCTCCTCAGAGAGGGAAGAGATTCCGGTTGAGATCCTGAGACAGCTCCGACCAGGGACCAAGACCATAGGCGTCCCTAGGGGTCCTAGGTCTCCCCCCATAGTTTCCGCGCGCCCCCTCTCTGCCCTTCCTCCTCCGGTGGCAGAGATCACTTCTTCTGGTCCCTCCGATTACGTCTCGATAATGACCGGAGATGATCTTTCCTGGATCCGGGACACATATGGGGTCCCGGAGTCAATCCGGCTTTTGCTCCCAGGACCTAAAGACCGAGTAACCTCGAGTGGCCCGGAGAGGGTTGCTTTCGATGAGGACTTCCTTGTCAGGGATCTCCATTTTCTCCTTTATCCTTTCTTTCTTTCCTTTCTCAGTCACTTCCGCCTTGTCCTGGCCTAGTTGGCTCCCAATGCCATCCGGGTCATCTTTGCCTTTATCGTCTTCTGTCATTTTCATGGATTTGTTGTCCGTTTCTCATTATTCAGGGCCCTCTTCATCCTGAAGTGCTATTCTATCGATGATGGCTGGTGGTACCTTTCACCCTGGCCTAGGTGCCTTAGGTTCGACCTCCCCACTCGATCAAGGGTTGGAAGAACCGCTTTTTCTTTTCCTCGGTTGAGCACGTCGATTGGGCCTGGAGTGAGCCAGACCGGACCCCGAACTGGAACTCCCAGGTCGAGCCAGCAAACCAAGAGGTCTATATGCAGATGTTGGGTGACGTGGTCCCAGCTCTCGATGTTCTGCTTTCGGAGCAAAATTTATTCGAGGCAGGAATCAGTCCCATCCGGGAGTTGGGTGAGGCCCCGGATCTTCTTTTTTCACCTTTGCTTTCTGCTTCCCGCTTCTTTCTTTTTGACCTAACCATTTTCTTTCTCCAGGGATGAAGTTCTCCATCGAAAGCTTGATGGAGGGTGTCCGGAAGAGGGGCATTGCCGAAGGGGCCCAAGAGGCCCCATCGAAGAAGGCTCGTACCAAGGCGAGCCAGGAGCCTACGCTTACCCTTGCTCCCACTGGCCCCGGAGCAACAGGCCTTGCCCCAAGACCGCTTCAGTCTCGTGCGCCCGACGTCCCCATAGTCGAGCTCGACAGGGTCGGGGGAGATAGGAGGCCGGAACCCCCCGGGCGATGCCTATACCGGCTGCTACGTCGATCACTCCCACGGTGGCCACCAGGGTGACAGCAGCCCCACCAGCGGTCGCACTGCCCAGCAGAGGGACAGCCACCCAGCCTGCTGCCGATGCTCACCCTCCATCTTCGGGGCTTAATGCCAGCTCCTCCGTCATCCACGATCAAGGGCTCGCGGAGAAGATGATGGAGTTCGCGAGTATGCCCCGGGACCGCCGTCTGAGGGGCGGCCAGGACTATACTGACACGCTGTTCGGGATCCTTCCATTGCTCTTCATGGTAAGCTCTAGGCTTTTATCCTTTAATGTTCCAGTTGGATCTTCTTAACATCCCACCTCTTCTTTGACGCAGATCGGGATTGATGTATTGCTGCCGAGGAACTTCCTCTCCAGCTATGCCAAGAAAGATGCCAAGAAGGAAAAGAGGCTCGGTAAACTTGCAGCCGATGTGAAGGACCTCATGGAAAAAGGGGTCGAGCTACGGGAGAACAACCAGGCCCTTCGGGCGGACCTGGGTCGCGCCGAGGGACACGTGAGGGAGCTGGAGTCCCCTCTATCTGAGGAGAGGATCTCGAACCAACGCCATGCTGAGGACGACGCGGCAGAGGTATCACGCCTCAGGGCTCAATCCCGGTCTCTGGAGCGTCGGGTTGAGGAGGTCCTCAAGGAGCTCAGCGCAGCCTAGGAGAAGAATTCCTATCTCAACGGGCTGCTGGAGGCATCTAAGAGGGAGGCCCAAGAGGACGTGCCGAGGTTCCGAGCATCCGAAGAGTTCAGGGTAGAGCTGCACGAGACGGCAATCGACTCCTTCCTGAAGGGCTTCGAGATGTGCCGGGAAAAGGTGAGTTCCTTCTTCCCCGAGCTCAATCTTAGTGGAGTCATCCTGGGTAGCCGAAGAGAGGAGCCCGGCGAGGGGGCTTCAGCTACAGAGAGTGCTGAGGTTGTGGTCCCCGGACGGCCTTCTGACAATGCCGCCGGCGGCGAGGGTGCTCCCCAGCCGAAGGGGGGTGCGGCTGCAGCAGTGTAGCCCTGCGGCTTCCACCTTCGTTTTATTTTTGTATGAATTTGTTTCTTGCTTCTTTGGGGTCACCCGGCCTGTCGGGGCCCTCTTTTGTAAGAAAACTTTTAACATAAATGAAGATCCTTTTCCATTACTTCACTTCTCTTTTTTTTTTTTGTTCATCTTCCAGACCGAACCTCGGTGCCAGTCACTGGGACTGAGTCCCGTGGTGTGTTCCGGGCTAAACTCCAGGACTTTGTGGGCGAACTAGGTTATGCTCCACCTTCCAGATCGAGGTCCGGGACTTCGCTTTGGAACCAGGTTCCGCGCGAACTTCCGGACTGAACCCCGGGGCTGCAGGCTGGAGTTGAGCCTTGCATGACCTACCGAGCTGATCTCCAGGATTAGTAGGACCGGGACCTAAGTCTCTGGGACCTCCTCTGGACTGAACTCCGGGGTCGCATGTCAAAATTTAATTCCATGCGACATTCCGGACTGAATTTCGGGGTTTTTGTGGAAGGGGACTTCGCGCCTTCGCGGATCTTTCATCGTGCCCATGCTCGCTGAACCTAGAGCTGGATGGCGATTACCTTACGAGATGAGAATAGGCATTTTATGAAAAAAGATTTTGTTGTTGAAGTTTAAGGAGTCTTACACTATTGATAATATATCCTCAAGTTTGAGGCATTCCAAGTCCGTGGGAACTGGGATCCAGCTAACTCCTCCAGGTAATATGCCCCGTGGGGAGGTGCCTCCGCCACTCTATAAGGGCCTTCCCAATTTGGGGAGAGCTTACCGTACTCCCGTGGCTGGGAAGCCTCAACACGTTGCAGCACTAAATCTCCCTGGCGAAAGGACTTCGGTCGCACCCTGGAGTTGTAGTATCTGGCCACTCGTTGCCGATAAGCCACCATCCGAACTTGGGCCCTATCCCTTATTTCTTCAAGGAGGTCCAGGTTCAGTAGCAGCCGGGCCGGGTTCTCCGCCTCGTCGTACTACTCCATGCACAAGGTCGGCAGGCTGAGCTCTACTGGAATAACCGCTTCCGCTCCAAAGATGAGGTTGAAGGGGGTCTCGTCCGTGGCCGTCCTTGGGGTAGTATGGTACACCCACATGATACTTGGAAGCTCTTCCGCCCACCTTCCCTTGGCTTGGTCCAGTCTTGTCCGAAGGCCTTGCAGGATGGTTTTATTCGTTACCTCGGCTTCCCCATTTGTTTGAGGATGAGCTACCGAAGTAAAACGATGATGGATTTCGAAGTCATCGCAAAACTTCTCAAACTCCCGACAGTCAAACTGGCATCTATTGTCGGTGATGATGGTGTGGGGCAAGCCGAAGCGGTAGATAATCGACTTCCAAAGGAACTTGGTGACTTTTGCCATCGTGATCTGGGCCAAGGGCTCGGCCTCGACCCACTTTGTGAAGTAGTCAATAGCTACAATCAAGAACTTCCATTGCCCGGATGCCGGGGGAAAAGGTCCGAGGAGATCCATGCCCCACTAAGCGAACGGCCACGAGGTGGAGAGCTGGGAGAGTGGAGCGGCAGGTTGATGTTGCACCACAGCGTGCCGTTGACATCGGTCACACCTTTTTATAAAGTTAGCTACGTCTTCTCTCATCATCTCCCAGAAATAACCTTGATGGAGGGCCTTATACGCCAGCGTTCTGCCCCCCACACGGTTCCCGCAGATGCCCTCATGGATCTCCTGGAGCATGAGTACGGCTTCGGTAAGTCTCAAACACTTGAGGAGTGGGTAGGAGTAGGACCTCTGATATAGTAGCCCATCCATCAACACGAACCGTGCGGCTTTCCTCTTAATGAGTCAGGCTGCCATGCGATCCTCCGGTAAAGTACTATTGGTGATGTACTCGATGTATTTGTCCATCCAGCTAGGCTCTGGGTTGACCTGCTGGACCTCCAGGGGTATCTCATAGCTTGGGGCTTTAAGATGCTCGATGTAGGCGCGGCCCAGCGATGAGTCCGGCAGGGTTGCCAGGCGGGAGAGGGCGTCTGTGCGAGCATTTTTCCCGCGAGGAATGTGGGAGATGCTGAAGCGCCTAAAACCTGTCATGCTCGTTCGTACGAGCTTCAGGTACCTCACCATTTGGGGGTCCCGCACCTCGTACTCCCCCGAGACCTGCCTGGCCACCAGCTGTGAGTCGGTGAAGACCCTGAGGTGGCCACACCCAACTCGCGAGAAACTCTTAGCCCCGCGAGGAGCGCTTCGTACTCCGCCTGGTTATTGGTGGCGACAAACTGGAAGTGGAGCGCACACTCAGTGACGATCCCTTCGCCATTGGTGAGGATGAGTCTGGCTCCACTACCGCTGGAGTTCGAGGCTCCGTCTACGTGAAGGATCCAGACGTCTTCCTCCAGTCCAGGCTATGGCTGCCTGTCTTGGGGGCTCTCTTCTGGCCCCTCGCCCAAGCCTGCACACTCAACCAAGAAATCAGCAAGTACCTGTTCCTTCATGGCCAACCTCGGTCGGTAGGTGATGTCGAACTCGTTGAGCTTGAGCGCTCACTTCGCCAGGCATCCAGACGTGTCAAGTCGGCTGAGCACCACTTTTAGTGGTTGATCCGTTAGGACTGCAATGGGGTGCGCTTAGAAATAAGGCTTGAGACGCTGGGCAGACACGATTAGTGCAAAAATCAGTTTCTCAGACCAAGAATACCTGAGCTGCGCATCGCGGAAAAGTTTGCTCATGTAATACATTGGCCTCTGTATCCCCTTGTCATCCGTCCGAACCAGGACCGAGCTGACAGCCTCCGGTGTGATTGCCAGGTACAGGAGGAGCTCCTCTCCCTCTTCTGGCCGGGAAAGCAATGGCGGCGATGCCAACGTCTTCTTCAGCTCTTCAAATGCCTCCTGGCACTCCTTCGTCCAAGCAAAGTCGTGCATCTTCCTCAGCGCCTTGAAGAAGGGTTGGCAACGGTTAGCGAACCTTGAGATAAATCGACTCAGGGTGGCTATCCGGCCAGTGAGTCGCTGCACTTGCTTTTTGGAGGTGGGCTGCTCCATGTCTAGGATCGCCTGAACCTTCTCCGGGTTGACCTCTATCCTTCTCTGGGTCACCATGAAGCCCAGGAACTTCCTTGCTGATATGTCGAAGGCACACTTTACTGGGTTCAACTTCATTTGGTGAAGATATAGGTTATTGAAGGTCTCCGCCAGGTCGCCGACGTGGTCCGAAGTCGACTTGCTCATCACCTGCATGTCGTCCACGTACACCTGCATATTGCGACCAATTTGGTCTTTGAAGACCTTGTTGACCAGACGTTAGTACATGGCACCTGCATTCTTGAGGCCGAACGGCATCATCTTATAGCAGTAGGTCCCGTGATCGATGATGAAGGCGGTGTGTTCCTCGTCCTTCGGGTGCATTTGGATCTGGTTGTACCCAGAGAAAGCATCCATAAAAGAGAGGAGGCGATGCCCTGAGGTAGCGTCCACAAGCTGGTCGATCTTAGGAAGGGGAAAACTATCTTTCGGGCAAGCTCGATTGAGGTCGGTGTAGTCCACACAGATCCTCCACTTGCCGTTGCTCTTCTTCACCATTACCACGTTCACCTGCCACTTAGGATACTGAACTTCTCGTACAAAGCCGGCGGTGAGAAGCTTTTCCACATCCTCATTGATGGCCTTCTATCTCTCTGCGACAAAACTTCTCTTCTTCTGGCGAACCTGGCGGCACCTCGGATCAATCTTCAATTGATGGGTGATAACCTCCGAGGGGATACCAGGCATGTATGTAGTAGACCAGGTGGACACATCAGCGTTCGTCCGAAGGAAATCTAACAAGCGAGCCCGCTCATCTTCCGGGAGCTGGGCTCCTATCTGCACCGTTCTTTGAGGGTCCGAGCCGAGGGGGTAATCAATAAGCGCTCTATGGGGCCTCCCCTGGGGTCTTGCGCTCTTAGATCGAGGTCATCGATGTCAGAGCCGAGCTCGGCACCCCGGGCCCCTGGGACCATCTACAAGCAATGCAAGACAGGTTGGGCCGTCCCTCTCATCACTCCCGTCCCAGAGGCGGTAGGGAACTGCACCAGCAACCTTCTGGTGGAAATGACCGCGTCCAGGTGGTTGAGCCCTGGACGGCCTAGGATAGCATTGTAAGGTGATGGAAGCCTGACGACGGTAAACGTCATCATGACCGTACTCTACCGAGGTGGGGATCCAGCGGTAAGAAGGAGAGTGATCTCCCCTTCTACCCCCACAGAATCTTCGGTGAAGCCCACAAGAGGGGCGTGCACTGGCTTTAGCCGATCATGAGACAAATTCATCCGGGAGAAAGCATCATAAAAATGTACGTCGGTAGAGCTCCCACTATCCACCATAATACGATGTACAGGATGCTTAGCGATAATCATCTCGACCATCACTGCATCATTGTTTACATTTTCATTTTCATTCCCCTTTTCAAAAGGGAGTACATTCTCCAGGTCTCCCGTCTCCCGGGCTCTCTTCGACGTGCGCCCTATCCCCCAAGAGATCATGCCCACCGGCTTCTCCGTAGGACGGTTGTCAACCGCAGGGATGGGGGGAAGGGCCGCGAGTGGCTGGTCCTCTGCCGGGGCATCATTCCTCACAAACTTCATGAGGTAGCCCCTCTTGATCAGCTCCTCGATCCCCCATTTTAGATTACAGCACTCCTCCATGTCATGGCCGTGATCGTGGTGGAACCAGCAATACTTCATCTTGTCGTGGATGTTCCTTGGGTTCTGAGGAGGAGGTCGGCGAAGGTAGTGTTCACCCTCAATCTCCATGAGGATCTTCGCTCTAGGAGCGAGGAGAGGGGTGAAGGTTCGTTTCGGGGCAGCACCATTCTTCGGCTTCGGACCCGAACGAAAGTTTGCAGGTGGTCCGGGCCTCCAGGTCCCAGGGACATCCCTTGGGGCAGGCTTCTTCGAAGGCTTCCCGTCCAGCTCTCGTCTGGTATTGTAGGCCTCCTCAGCACGGATATACTTATGGACATGGAGGAGGAGCTCGAAATACGTCTTGGGAGGCTTCTTGTCCAGGGAATACGTCAGGCGGGAGGTCTTGAGCCCTCGCTTCAACACCAACATGGCGACAAGCTCGTCTAGGCTATAAATCTCCAGGGCTATAGTCTTGAAGCGGGTGATGTAGTCCCGCAGCGGCTCCTGGTCTTGCTGGCGGATAGAGAAGAGGCTATCCACCTCCCGCGGCACCTTTTGGCAGGCGTCGAAATGTGCCACAAACTTTTCTTCCAGCTGGTGGAAGGAGCTGATAGATTCTGGCTCGAGACGGGTGAACCAAACTCGAGCAACCTTTCGGAGGGTGGCCAGGAAGGCGATGCACAGAAGAGCGTTTGTCGCTCCCTGGACCCTCATTAGAGCCTTATAGCTCTGTAAGTGATCCAAGGGATCGGTGCTCCCATCGTAAGGATCCACTTGAGACATGCGGAACTGATTCGAGATCGGTTCCTCTTAGATTTCCTGGGAGAATGGTGGTTGGGCGTTATAGCCCACTGGCTCGGTTGGGGAGCTCTACCTGTTAGCAAAACGATGGGAGAACTCCACCAACTTGCATTCGTGCTCCTCCGATGCCTCTCGGCCAGGCGCTTGATGGCCTCATCTGTGGAACCTTCCATCGAGGCTGTCGGAGAGGGAGGTGTCGATCGATCGCAGTGAGGGACCTTATCTCGATGGCGCCTGCTGTGCCGTACTACTTCAGCATCGTCGGTCGAGGATCGACTCTCGTGATCCACTGAACCGGTGTGGTTTCTCTTCGTGGGAGTTCGATGGCTCCCGCGGGGATTGGTTACTGCCCGTGGATGGGAAGGCCTGCCTTGGATGGAGCGCAGGCTTCCACGAGGGCCCGTGGCTCAGGTCGCGGGGGTCC
This sequence comes from Areca catechu, assembly GCA_021397845.1. NCBI lineage: Eukaryota > Viridiplantae > Streptophyta > Magnoliopsida > Arecales > Arecaceae > Areca > Areca catechu. The sequence goes on along the minus strand of CM038038.1, from coordinate 4,074,606 downwards.
TCGACTGGGGCTGAGTGGCCAAGGAGCGCTGCTGGTGCTGCAACTGCCGTATGACTATAGTCAGTGTTTGCAGCAGCTGGACACTGCAAGAGGACCATCCACCGAGGATAGCTGAGGGGGAGGAGGTGGAGCGGGAAGTTCCCTCTCCGAGCTATGCGGGCCCGGAGGAGAGGGAACCTCTCCCGCTCGGCTGGTGGAGGCTTCACATCCACTTGTCACCACCATGGTCGAGGTGCTCTCTTGTTCATGGAGAGCGTGCTTGCACAGGGGTTGCTATTCTGCCCCCCTACTTGACATGCCAATCTGTTGCCGATCTTATCGCGGTGGCCTGTAGCTTATGAGATGGCACCTGTTCTTGGATTCTCCCACCTCGAGATCTCCAAGCCTTCGATCCTGTAAAACAAGGTCAGAGACCCGGGCCGGGGATTCTGACGGGGGCACTCCGACGGTCAAGTTAGAGAGCGGCAAGATGGAACAGGTCCACTAAGGCGGGTTTCCGATGGAATCTCGTGCTTAGAGGAAGTTTTGATAAAAGAAGTGCGAGGAAGAGAGGGGTTGAAGCCCAACTTCCTACACTGGGTCTACTGAGCTTACGCCTGAGGACTTCTAAGGGTCCCAGGATCGTTCTCTCGGTACTCTTTCCACTTCTCTCTTTTTTGGCTTACCTTTCCGTCCGCTTTTACCATCCGTTTTATACCACCGGACTGTCTTTAGCCTCCGTCTCCTCCCCGAAGGCTCCCGGAGATCTCTGGATCCTTCCTTCCCCTTCTCCTTTGAGTCCAGGAGTTAAGTGCCCAGCTTGCCTCGTCCGTTGCGTTGTCATGAAAAGGAGAATCTGGCGAGACCTCGAGCCAAGCACGGGAGCCCTCCTTTCGGGGCGTTGACAGTGGGTTTCCTATGTTCTAGGCCCCTGACCGCAAGAATTTAATTCCTCGATCATGGGGCCCTGCTTAACTGATGTAAACGAGGTTCCGCGCATCGTTACGGGCTGTACTGGCACCCTGTACGGGATGCGGTGCATGTCGATTCTAGTGGCGACCTCGTGACTCATGCCTCTGCCTCCCTGAGGCTTTGCAGAGTAAGGCTGACTTCGACTGAGGTGGACCCATCAGGGGGTGCCACCTGGTGGTGGAGCAGAAGGGCCTGGCTCGACCTTGGCAGAGATGGACCCATCTTGGGGTGCCACCTGGCAAGGGAGCAGGGGGCTGCCAGCTTCGGCCGAGGTGAACCTCCTGGATGGACACCTAGCGAAGTGGCAGAGGAAGGCTCGACTTTGGCCAAGGTGGACCCGTCTTAGGGTGCCACCTGGCGAAGGAGCAGGAGCGCCAGGCTCGACCTCGGTAGAGATGGATCCGTCTTAAGGTGCCACCTGGCAGGGGAGCAGGGGGCGCCAGCTTCATCCGAGGTGGACCCCTCCTGGGTGGACACTTGGCGAAGTGGCAGAGGAATGCTCGACTTTAGCCGAGGTGGACCCGTCTTGGGGTGCCACATGGCGAAGGAGTAGGAGCGCCAGGCTCAACCTCGGTAGAGGTGGACCCGTCTTGGGGTGCCACCTTGCGAGGAAGCAGGGGGCTCCAGCTTCATCCGAGGTGGACCCCTCCTGGGTAGTCACCTGGCGAAGTGGTAGAGGAAGGCTCGACTTCGGCTGAGGTGGACCCGTCTTGGGGTGCCACTTGGCAAAGGAGCAGGAGAGCCAGGCTCGACCTCGATAGAGGTGGACACGTCTTGGAGTGCCACCTGGCGAGGGAGCAGGGGGGCTGCCAGCTTCGGCTGAGGTGGACCTCTCCTGGGTGGACACTTGGCGAAGTGGCAGAGGAAGGCTCGACTTCCGCTGAGGTGGACCCATCTTGGGGTGCCACCTGGCGAAGGAGCAGGAGCGCCAGGCTCGACCTCGGCAGAGGTGGACCCATCTTGGGGTGCCACCTAGCGAGGGAGTAGGGGGCTGCCAGCTTTGGCCGAGGTGGACCCCTCTTGGGTGGATACCTGGCAAAGTGGCTGAGGAAGGCTCGACTTCGACTGAGGTGGACCCATCTTGGGGTGCCACCTGGCGAAGGAGCAGGAGTGCCATGCTCGACCTCGGGAGAGGTGGACCCGTCTTGGGGTGCCACTTGGCGAGGGAGCAGGGGGCTGCTAGCTTCGACCGAGGTGGTCCCCTCCTGGGTGGACACCTGGCGAAGTGGCAGAGGAAGGCTCGACTTCGACCGAGGTGGACCCATCTTCGGGTGCCACCTGGGGAAGTAGCAGGAGAGCCAGGCTCGACCTCGGTGGAGGTGGGCCCATCTTGGGGTGCCACTTGGCGAGGTAGCAGGGCGCTGTCAACTTCGACCGAGGTGGACCCCTCCTGGGTGGACACCTGGAGAAGTGGCAGAGGAAGGCTCGACTTTGGCCAAGGTGGACCCGTCTTGGGGTGCCACCTGGCGAAGGAACAGGAGCGCCATGCTCGACCTCGGCATAGGTGGACCCGTCTTGGGGTGCCACCTAGCGAGGGAGCAGGGGGCTGCTAGCTTCAACCAAGGTGGACCCCTCATGGATGGACACCTAGCGAAGTGGCAGAAGAAGGCTCGACTTCGACCGGGGTGGACCCGTCTTGGGGTGCCACTTGGTGAAGAAGCAGGAGCGCCAGGCTCGACCTCGACAGAGGTGGACCTGTCTTGGGATGCCACCTGGCGAGGGAGCATGGGGCTGCCAGCTTCGATCGATGTGGACCCCTCTTGGGTGGACACCTGGCGAAGTGGCAGAGGAAGGCTCGACTTTGACCAGGTTGGACCCGTCTTGGGGTGCCACCTGGTGAAGGAGCAGGAGCGCCTGGCTCGACCTTGGCAGAGGTGGACCCGTCTTGGGGTGCCACCTGGCAAGGGAGCAGGAGGCTGCCAGCTTCGACCGAGGTGGACCCCTCTTGGGTGGACACCTGGCAAAGTGTTAAAGCAAGGCTCGACTTCGACTGAGGTGGACCCGTCTTGGGGTGCCACCTGGCAAAGGAGCAGGAGCGCCAGGCTCGACCTCGACAAAGATGGACCCGTCTTAGGGTGCCACCTGGTGAGGGAGTAGGGGGCTACCAGCTTCGACCGAGGTGGACCCCTCCTAGGTAGAAGTCTTCATGTGTTTGGTTGTAAATGCTTTGTGCATAACAATGGAAAAGATAATTTAGGAAAATTTGATTCTAAAGCTGATGATGCAATTTTCTTAGGTTATTCATTATATAGCAAAGCATACAGGATTTTTAATAAAAGGACTCTTACTATTGAAGAGTCAATTTAAGTTGTATTTATTGTAACTAACCCTACACCTTCTAGACAAGAAGAGTGCATAGATAATGATGCAGGTATATTACAAAAAGGAATGGATGACTTTAGCATTCAAGACAAAGACACTCAAGGTGGAGAAGAAACAGTAAGTAAGGATCACACTGATCTACCGAGGGATTGGAGGTATGTTACATCTGACCCTAAAGAATTTATAATAGGAGATCCTTCACATGGTATTAGGACTAGGGCTGCACATAAGAATGCACATGATTACCTAACCTTTGTATCACAAATATAACCCCATAGCTTAGAAGAGGCTGAGACTGACCCAAACTAGATGATGGCAATGCATGAAGAATTAAACCAGTTTGAAAGAAATAAGGTATGGACACTTGTAGATAGACCTTCAGACCATCCAATTATAGGAACTAAATGGGTCTATAGGAATAAATTAGATGAGCAACGAAACATTATAAGGAACAAAGCTAGATTAGTGGCTAAGGGATATAACCAAGAAGAAGGTATTGATTTTGATGAAACTTATGCACCCGTAGCAAGACTAGAAGCTATTAGATTACTACTTGCATTTGCTTGCTACATGAACTTCAAAATCTTTCAAATGGATGTAAAAAGTACATTTCTTAATGGTTTTATCTCTGAACAAGTCTTTGTGGAACAACCACCAGGTTTTGAAAATCACACTTTTTCCAAACCATGTATTCAAATTAAACAAAGCATTGTATGGTTTGAAACAAGCACCTAGAGCCTGGTATGATAGACTTAGCACTTTCTTAATTGAAAATGATTTTTCAAGAGAAAATGTAAATAAAACTTTATTTATCAAAAAGAAGAATAATGATATCTTAGTTATACAAATATATGTTGACGACATTATTTTGGTGCAACTAACGAATCTCTATGTAAAGAATTTGCCAAGCTTATGTAGGGAGAATTTGAAATGAGCTTAATGGGCGAGCTGAACTACTTCCTTAGACTTCAAGTGAAACAAACAAAGGAAGGCATCTTCATCAACCAAGCTGTTGCCGCTCTCGTCGCCGCGCCCGTGCCGCGGATCCGTCGATCCCTCCTGACCGCCCGGCGAGGGAGCCTCCCTTCCCGCGGCGAACCTGCAAAAAAGGGGTTAGAAGACCCTGGCCAGGGATTCCGGCGAGGGAGCTCTGACGGTCAAGTCAGTAGACGACGAGAAGGAACAGACTCTCCCGACGGACCCCCGAAGGGGTTCCAGACTTAGAGAGTTTACGAGTGAGAGAGACGCTCTGGGGACCAGAATCTCGGTTGGGCCTCCTAGCCGAGCTCACACCCAGTGTTCCCCTCTCGGGATTTCTTGGTTTTTACCCTCGGAGCAAGGCCTTGTGCCGGTGCTTCTTCTTCTTCCCCAGGCTTGTTCGCTTACCTTGTCGTCCCTAGATTCCTCCTCATTTATCTCCTTTCGTCGTGCGCTTGTTTCTTCCTCCTTGGAGACTTCCCTCCCCCATCCTTTTCTCTTTTCCCTTTTCGGTGAAGGGGGCCAGGCGGCTTTCCGACCTCGTCCGCCGGGCCCAGCAGGGAAAAGGCAAAGACAGAAGAGAAAAAGGGGAGGGCGGCGCTGGCAAGGCGGCCGGTCAGGCCTCGGGCCCAGCGAGAGCGCTCTCTTCCCCAAGCGTGGGCGCCATCCATCTATGGGGCCTGTTTCGTCAGGATCGCGTCTCTCGGCTGTGGGACCTGTCGGGCCGATGCAAGTGATGTTCCGCGTGCCGCCGCCCTCCGTACGGAGCACCGTCTGGGGTTCGTACGGTCCGAGGGATGGCCTCGGGGCCCGTTTCTCTCCCTGGGACCTTCTCCGTACGAGCGGTCTGACCTCGGCTGAGTTGGACCCGTCTCCGGGGGCCAACTGGTGAGGAGCGAAGGACCAGCCGACCTCGGCCTAGGTGGACCCCTCCCGGCTTGGGTGGACCCCTCCTGGGTGGACACCTGGCGAGGTGGCAGGAGGTCGCCTGGCTTCGACTGAGGTGGAACCGTCTCCGGGTGGCCACCTGGCGAAGGGCGAAGGACTGGCCGACCTCGGCTTAGGTGGACCCCTCCTGGGTGGAAACCTGTGGCAGGAGGTCGCCTGGCTTCGGCCGAGGTGGGCTCGTCTCCGGGTGGCCACCTGGCGAAGGGCGGAGGACTGGCCGACCTCGGCTTAGGTGGACCCCTCCTGGGTGGACACCTGGCGAGGTGGCAGGAGGTCGCCTGGCTTCGGCCGAGGTGGGCCCGTCTCCGGGTGGCCACCTGGCGAAGGGCGGAGGATTGGCCGACCTCGGCTTAGGTGGACCCCTCCTGGGTGGACACCTGGCGAGGTGGCAGGAGGTCGCCCGGCTTCGGTCGAGGTGGGCCCGTCTCCGGGTGGCCACCTGGCGAAGGGCGGAGGATTGGCCGACCTCGGCTTAGGCGGACCCCTCCTGGGTGGACACCTGGCGAGGTGGCAGGAGGTCGCCCGGCTTCGGCCGAGGTGGGCCCGTCTCCGGGTGGCCACCTGGCGAAGGGCGGAGGATTGGCCGACCTCGGCTTAGGCGGACCCCTCCTGGGTGGACACCTGGCGAGGTGGCAGGAGGTCGCCCGGCTTCGGCCGAGGTGGGCCCGTCTCCGAGTGGCCACCTGGCGAAGGGCGGAGGATTGGCCGACCTCGGCTTAGGCGGACCCCTCCTGGGTGGACACCTGGCGAGGTGGTAGGAGGTCGCCCGGCTTCGGCCGAGGTGGGCCCGTCTCCGGGTGGCCACCTGGCGAAGGGCGAAGGACCGGCCGACCTCGGCTTAGGCGGACCCCTCCGGGTCCGGGCGCCAATGGGGTGGCAGAGGAACTCCGAGCCGAGCTCGACCTCGGCGAGGGCAGTTTGCCTTAGACGGTCGTCGGGCGGTATAGTCTTGCCGATCCTGGCCTTGAAGACGTGGCGCTGACTCGGCCGGGGAAACTTCCACGTGGCTCGATCGCATTCGGCGGTACCTGAGCCTGGCCACGTCACTGTCACGGCTGTAACACAAGCCAAATATATCAAGGAAATCATCAAAAAGTTTGGTATGGAGAGTAGCAAATCAATGAGCACACCCATGAGCCCAGCTTGCAGACTAGATAAAGATGAGAATTGATCCAATATTGACCAAAAACTATATAGAGGTATGATCGGATCCTTATTGTATTTAACCGCAAGTAGACCTGACATATTATACAGTGTATGTGTATGTGCTAGATTTCAGTCATCACCAAAAGAAACACATATGCTTGTTGTAAAAAGAATGATTAAATATTTGAAAGGAACAAGTAATTTAGGAATTTGGTATTCTAAACATTCTACTTTGAATTTGATTGGATTCTCTGATGCTGATTATGCTGGTTGTAAAATAGATAGAAAAAGTACTAGGGGTACATGCCAATTTCTAGGGTTGAATTTAATTTCATGGCACTGTAAGAAGCAAAACTCTGTAGCCTTATCCACAGCTGAGGCTGAGTACGTGGCTGCCGGTAGTTGTTGTGCTCAAGTGTTATGGATTAAACAACAACTAGAAGACTTTGGTGTATCATAATCTAAAATTTCAATTAAATGTGATAATACAAGTGCTATCAATTTGACAAAGAATCCAATTCAACACTCTAGAACCAAGCACATTGAAATTAAACATCATTTTATTAGAGATCATGCTTCAAATGGTAATATTGTGCTTGACTTTGTACCTACTGAAGAACAACTAGCTGACATATTTACCAAGCCACTTAATCAAGATAGATTTGAGCTGATTAGGAGTGAATTAGGACTTTGTGATCCCTTCTAGATTTTCTAACCTAATTCCTTCAATTCTAAGGAAATTTCATCTAGAAAACTTTCTCAATTTATTCTATTTTATTAAGCCTTAATTTCCTTCAAAATTCTATTCAAAGTCCTTCTGAATTATGTTCAAAATTTTCAAAACTCTATGTTCTCTGTTCGAGTCGACTGGATTTCTCTGAGAGTTTTGAACTTGTTCTGGCCTAGCCGACTCGAACAGTTTCGAGTCAACTAAATTTTCTGATGGTTTTAGAAGAGCCCTGGTTGAGCCGACTCGAGCCTTTTTAGGGCTACTCGAGTCGACCGGATTTTCACGCCGAAGCATTTTGCTTAGGATTATAAACTCTTCTCCGAACCGTTTAGCTTCTATGTTATCTTCTCTAACAGTTTACTCATCTCCAAAACCTACTCCAAAGACTTCCTTCTCCCTTCCAAGCACTCCATTTTTTTGTTCTTCCATCTTTCCTAGCTATGGCACCCAAATGTGCGATAGGTAAACGTTCTGTTAGGGTTGCTCCATCGATTGAAAAAGAAAGAAGATCCAAGAGATGGCAAGAAGAGCCAAGCAGTGAAGAAATTGCAGAGGAAGCCACAAGAGAATCTGCAACCACTCATAGCCAAGTGCCCTCAATGTCTACTCGTCCGGTAACCTCTGGCCACCGAATTAATTTTGAGTTTATTAAGGGCATTGGGTTAAAAATAGGAGATTTAATTGAAAACCAAGGGTGGAGAAAATTTTGTTCATTGAATGAGAATACCTATTCCTCTTTGGTTTGAAGTTTTTATGAGAACTTAAGATTGGGAACTAACCATATGGAATCCACTGTTAAAGGAAAGAAGGTCATTGTCAATGAGGAATCTTTACATGAATTACTGGATATTCCTTTTGATAGACTGAAATTTTTAGTAATTGACAATAGAGAGAAGACTCTAAAAATAATTCTGAACAAAGAAGATGTTGGAGAAATTGGCACTGTTTTTGCTAACACCCTATTACTAGAAATGAGACTACTTCACAACTTTATTTGTAGAATTTTCTTGCAAAGAACCGGTAGGTTCGATTGGATGAGTGAAAAGGATCTATGTCTCATGGAGCACATTCTAGAGAGAACTCCTGTCAATCTGTCATATATTATAATCATGCAAATGAAGGAGACTGTAAGAAAAGCAAAATCCTGTCTGCCATATGGAATGATGCTTACATTATTGTTTAAATCCCATAAAGTCAATTTGGATGGTGAAGACGGATTAGAATTGTATCACATTGATATCTACACTTCTAAAACTCTTGAGAGGATGGGATATTTCCAAGTGGAAGGAGTGTGGAGAAAGAAAGACACAAATGTAAGGGCCATTGGCAGCTCCGGTAGTAGTGAAGAAGAAGAAGAGGAAGAATATGTAGAAGCTGCTGGAACTTCTTCTACACCAGTATCGGAGCCTGAGTCATTTGTATCTGAGCCTACTGCTATTACTGAGGAGACTAGAGCACCTTCACCATGTTTGATATGCCTGCAGCAGAGTTTGACTTGCCTGCACAGGAGGTTGACCTGCCTACAGCTGATATTCCTTTACCTAACTACCCTACTACAGCTACACAACCTCTAATTGCTCAAGTTCAGATTGAAGAACAGTTGAAAAGCTTGACAGATTCACTGACAAGTACAATAACTTCTTTATTCAGTGATTTGAAATAGTCAGTGGACAACATATTGGACAGATTAGAAGAGCATGTGTCAAGTCTACAAGGAAAGGTTGAAGCTATAGAAGCTTCAAGGTTTGTACCTCAGATAGATCTTCAACCTATTCTGAATTGTATCTCTTCAAGTTCTGAAACAATTTTGAAGTCTATGGATGCCACTTTGAATAAATATTAAACTGAATTGAAAGAGCTTAGAGGCAAAGTGAGAACTATTGTAGATACAAGAGGTATGGCAGAGGATTATACTAGAGGCATTGGGATCATAAGGTCGGAGCTTGGCAGACTTCGAGGATCAGCTGAAGCCTTCGCCAATGTCCAAGCAGCTGAGCTTGTATCTATGCAGAAAGAAATATGTGAAATGAAGGAGGCAGTAAACAAAGTGCCAGTTAGCCTAAGGACTTGGAGCAATAGATGGGAGCAATTTGGATGGAAATGGTGTCTCTCTGTGGCACTGTCAGATCTTTGGAAGTCACAGCTAGGACAAAACCATTGTATGATCCGCCCCCCATTTCCACTAGGGCTCCTAGTACCTCTGTTCACCCTAGGGCTCCTCCTTCTCATGCTTCATCCAGTCGATCACCTAGACCCACTTCTTGGCAAGGTGTCAATGTTCCTAGAGATGATTTTGATTAGATAGTTTATAGTTTCAGTACCTTTTGGATGTTTTTTTTTTGTTTGAAACTTTTGTAATGCTTGATTGGTGCGGGCACCAGACTCAGAAGAAGACTTCAGGGCTCCATCTGGATCTCTGATTGACATTGCCCGAAGAATTAGGATTTTCTGGTTTTGTAATAAGGGTTGACTTGGTCAACTCAATTTTAGTTTGAGTCTGTATTTCCCTACAATTTAAATTTTGTTGAGTCATGTTGACTCAATAGTGATCTAGGTCTTCTCCAAGGTGCCACATTTTCTCCCAGGACCAAGCAAGTGGGCGCCACACTCCCACCCACACGCCAGAGTCCAGGAGGCGCCACATCTCCATCCAGTGTGCCTTGGTCCCCACACCACAAGAAAGCAGGTCCCTTCTTTCATGCGCCACTTGGGGGAGAAATCCATCAAGATACCTCAATCCAAGGAGGAGCCAACTTCTTTCCAGATAAACCCAAGCCAGGATGGCAAGAATTTTTCTTGAAGAGAGGATCAAGGAGGTGCCCCACAATGTTTCATAAAAACCCAAGTTATAAAAGGGAAGAGAGCATGTCTTGGGAAGAAAATCAAGGAGGCACCCAAAAGTTTCCTAAAGTGCCAAAGCCATGAAAGGAAGAAGCCTAAACTTGTGGAGCAAGACTAGGAGGTGTCCAAAAGAGCCAAACCATGAAGGAAAAATCCTTGATTCATGGAGAGATACTAGGAGACACCCCCACTACCTGCCAAAAATGTCCAAAACAAAGATGGGAAGGGCCTTGACTTAGGGAGGAAGAAAAGGAGGAGTCCAAAAGAGTTGATCCATGGAAGGAAAGAAATCCTCTCTTGAAGCCCCAAGCAAGGAGGCGCCATCTACCTGCCTTTTATAACCCAAATCAAATTTTTTTGGTACCTTGGCCGACCATATGTGTATGGATTATCCTGATTTATAGATCCCGTCCTTTAGTCCCACATGGGAAGATGTAAAACCCTACTCCCTTGTAAAGCCCTATAAATTAAACCCCTCTTGTAAGTTTAAAGGAATCAGATGAATGAAACCAAATTTTTTTTGTGAGCAAACTTTGTGTTTTCTCTCTTCCGCACTTGCATCCAGGTGTTGAGCTCCGTGAGGGAGTAAATCCGGGTTCCCCAGGAACCTTGAGGAGGTGTGAGATCTCCAAAACCCAAACCCTAGGTTAGCCACTCCACTCCCAAACCCTAGCCGCCCATCATTCTTTTCTTTCCACCAAGCCCTAGCCTATCCCACTTCTCACGGCCACCCTCTTCAAGTCAAGGCCGACCACCAGCATCCAGCTACAGTCCGGGTACTTCAGATCCAAAGCTCTTTCCAGTGAGAGTCGAATCAGCCTTCAAGAGAATCCGGATCTCAGCGACATCAGCCTTCAAGTTCTTCGAACTGGTAAATCCTTCCCTGAGTCTCTGAATCCCTCACTTGTTTTTCTTCTTCCCAGATCTTGAGTCCAGGAGAAGCCGACCAAACCACAAGACCAGTATTGGAGGATCCATTGCGAAGATAGCCGAATCCGAGGATCCAACAATCTGCTCGAGAGAGTTCTTCCACCCAAATTCTGAGAAGATCACTGTCTGGTTGGTCAACCATCTCTCCTCTCTATTTCTGTCCTGTTGAAAGTTCAGAGCGAAACCCTAGGTCTGGGAGTTTCTCAACCCCCAGCGATCGATTATTTCTGAACTACTCTGATAATTTAGTTTCTTCTAAATTGTGCTTTCAATCCTTACCTAGTTTCTTTCAACTTAGTTTAGCTTTACTTTGAGTCAAAGCCAATTTCTGAAATATATATATATAAAAAAAAGAAATTAATCCTAAATTTACTTCCGCATACGCTTCTTTGTTCTTTGTTCTGCATCATTTTTGGTATCAGAGCTTTCGTGCTGCATCATTGATGTACCGAACACCTTTTTGATAGAAATGAAATGAACATCTTTTTTAATCACTGTGTAATGTGTGTATTTGTATTATCTTGTTTGCATCTCTATTTATTTAAATTGAATTCTCTCTCTAAGTTGAGAAAGTGAAATTATCTCAAACAAATCTTGAAATTTTCTCAATCTATTTAAAATTCTGAGCTTACTTGTTTAACCTTTTTGAATTGTTGACAAAAAGGGGGAGAATCATAGAGTGCATGAAAGAATACATGAAAGAAAAAGCTTAATGAATTGCAATTGAAATTCTAAAGTAATGTAGACAGGGGGAGTTTTTAAGGCATTTCTGAATGATCTCTTACATATTATTCTAATAAAATGTTCAAATGAATGTCAAAGGGGAAGAAACTTAGATAAAATTTATATTATCTAGAAATCTTATAAACAGGGGGAGATATACATGTTTAATTTACATGCTTCAATGATTACTATGATGCTCTCAACTTATTATATCTATCAGTTGATACTTAATGCTGCTTGATACATACAAGCAATCAATCTCTGATATTTACAGTTTATGAATTTAATTTTGTGCATAACTGTATGGCACATACTGATATACATTTGAGATTACAGTTAATTTTATGAATTCTCAAACAAATATAAATGCTTACATATTTGTGAATAGATTAGATTCTTTTCATGCCCAGTGTTTTGTTATCATCAAAAAGGGAGAGATTGTTGATCCCTAAAGTGATTTTGATGATAACAAAACATTGGAGCATACATTTGGTTATCTAACAACTCTTCAAATGATTGACAAGTTTTTGTAGGACAACTACATTGACACATTTTAATTCCTACAATCTTTAATGTTTTGTGTTGAGTTGTAAAGTATTTAGAATCTTGTAAGTAATAACCCTACAAAAAACTTTCCTACTAAAATCAAGTTTAAGGGTTACTTCTAGTAGTCCTTCTTGCTTCAAGTTTTCTTGAATTTATTGTAAGTAGTTCTTAAAGAGATCTTTAAAGCATGGGACAAGTGTTCTGAAAGTTTGAAGTTGATCTGGCTGAAGAACCACCTTCGAGCCGACTGGATGGACTACCCAGCCGACTCTGGCATTGGCACTGAAGACAAGTTCTCTGGCACACAGATCCAGCCGACTGGCACCAAGGCCCAGCCGACTCGTCCAGAATAACGTTGAGAACGTTCTGAGATTCTCAGGAATCCGAGCCGACTGGAATTAGATCCAGCCGACTCATCCAGAACTCAGTTGAGAATGGTCTGAAGCCCATGAGGTCACTTTGTCTAGGTTTAGGGCTGGACTTAGGGAAGATATTAAGAGGGAGTTGTTTCTGAGAGAGGTTACTGACCTAGACCAAGCCTATCAGATTGCACTGAACACTAAGAAGTTTCAAAGAGGACCCATGCCTTCTAGGGTTAGTGCCCCAATCCCAAGAAATGGACCTAGCCAAGTTACCCCTAGCAAGCCTAATCAGGGTATTCCCACCCCTAGGCCCATGGACAAAGGTAAGGCACCTGACACCCAGAGAACCCCTAGTATCATCTGTTTTAAGTGCCAGAAGCCCGGTCATATCTCCAACCAGTGCACAGCCATAGCTTGTTTTAAGTGCCATAGGGTAGGTCATGTTTCTAGCCAGTGCCCTCGTAGATCCCTTTACATAGAAGAAGGAGAAGAAGAGAATTCCGGGCCCAATGAAGAGTTTGAAGAAGAAGTTTATGAGGCCGGAATGAATTTGGTCGATGAGTATAAAGGAGAGGAGGAATCCACAGAGTCTGACCAATTAGGGGTTGTGAGATGCATCCTGTCCCAGAATAGAGTTCAGGAAGATTGGCGTAGGACTAACATCCTACAGACTTTCCTTAAACTAGGGGATAAGGTATGTCAAATCATCATAGATAGTGGGAGCTGTGTGAATGCCATTTCTGCTAGCACTATCAAAATGTTAGGCTTAACCCCAGTCCCCCACCCCAACCCCTATAAGGTTTCTTGGGTAGACTCTACCTCTATACCCATCCAGTCTAGATGTCAGGTCCAAATCCAAATGCAATCCTATCAAGAGAAGATTTGGTGTGATGTCTTGCCCATGGGGGTGAGCAGTATAATTCTTGGAAGACCTTGGTTATATGATCATGATGCCACCCTCTTAGAAAAATCCAACACCTGTGTCTTTAGTTTTAATGGGAAGAAAATCACAATCCATTCAGTCCCTCCTAAGGACAAGGTAGCTAAATGACCCAATAAGGTCAGAGAGATGAAGACTGGGGTGAACCTAATTAGTGCTAAGGATCTAGAACAAGAAATTCATAGTGGTTCACCTATTTGGATGTTGACTGCTAAGCAACTTAGGACTCCTACACCCTCAGAGCCTCCTCAGGAAGTTAAACCTTTGTTAGAAGAATTTGAGGATGTTTTTCTCGAGGATCTGCCAGACCACCTTCCACCTCTTAAGGATATCCAGCATTCCATAGATTTAGTCCCAAGAGCTACTTTACCCAAAGTATCGATAAATAAATTTTTTTAAAAAATAAATAAATAATTTAAAATTAAAAAATATGTATAGTTTTTTTTTGAATTTGTATAATAAAATTGATATGGCAACATTGCTGACGTGGAGTGTATGTCAGATCCAGCTTGCCGCCAGCGGTGCCACGAGGATTTTTTTTCCGAAACTCTCCCACAGGGTGGCTTGACCTGCGGTCATTTTCACCCGGGACGTGCTCGCTGCCCCTGCCACTTCGCTAGGTGTCGACCCAGGAGGGGTCCACCTCGACCGAAGTGGGCTATCCCTGCTCCTTCACCAGGTGGCGCCCCCTAATAGGTCCACCTCGGTTGAGGTCGAGCCAGGCGCTCCTGCTCCTTCGCCAGGTGGCATCCCAAGATGGGTCCACCTCGATCGAAGTCGAGCCTTCCTCTGCCACTTCGCCAGGTGTCGACCCAGGAGGGGTCCACCTCGACCGAAGTTGGCTGCCCCTGCTCCTTCGCCAAGTAGAGCCCCATGATGGGTCTACCTCGGCCGAGGTCGAGCCAGGCGCTCCTGCTCCTTCGCCAGGTGGCATCCCAAGATGGATCCACCTCGACCGAAGTCAAGCCTTCCTCTGCCACTTCGCCAAGTGTTGACCCAGGGGGTCCACCTCGGACAAAGTGGGCTGCCCCTGCTCCTTCGCCAGGTGGCGCCCCCTAATGGGCCCACCTCGGTCGAGGTTGAGCCAGGCGCTCCTACTCCTTCGTCAGGTGGCATCCCGAGATGGGTCCACCTCGATCGAAGTCAAGCCTTCCTCTGCCACTTCGCCAGGTGTCGACCTAGGAGGGGTCCACCTCGGCCGAAGTGGGCTGCCCCTGCTCCTTCGCTAGGTGGCGCCCCTTGATGGGTCCACCTCAGTTGAGGTCGAGCCAGGCGCTCCTGCTCCCTCGCCAGGTGGCACCCCAAGATGGGTCCACCTCGGTCGAAGTCGAGCCTTCCATTACCACTTCGCCATGTGTCAACCCAGGAGGGGTGCACCTCGGCCGAAGTTGGCTGCCCCTGCTTCTTTGCCAGGTGGCACCCCAAGATGGGTCCACCTCGGTCGAAGTCGAGCCTTCCTCTGCCACTTCACCAGGTGTCGACCTAGGAGGGGTCTACCTCAGCCGAAGTTGGCTGCCCCTGCTCCTTCGCCAGGTGGCACCCCAAGATGGGTCCACCTCAGCCGAAGTCGAGCCTTCCTCCGCCACTTCACCAGGTGTAGACCCAGGAGGGGTCCACCTCGACCGAAGTGGGCTGCCCCTGCTCCTTCGTCAGGTTGTGCCCCCTGATGGGTCCACCTCGGTCGAGGACTAGCCAGGCGCTCCTGCTCCTTCGCCAGGTTGCACCCCAAGATAGGTCCACCTCGGTCGAAGTCGAGCCTTCCTCTACCACTTCACTAGGTGTCGACCCAGGAGGGGTCCACCTCGGTCGAAGTTGGCTACCCCTGCTCCTTCGCTAAGTGGCATCCCAAGATGGGTCCACCTCGACCGAAGTCGAGCCTTCCTTTACCACTTCGCCAGGTGTCAACCCAGGAGGGGTCCACCTCGGTTGAAGTGGGCTGCCCCTGCTCCTTCGCCAGGTGGCACCCCCTGATGGGTCCATCTCGGTCGAGGTCGAGCCAAGCACTCCTGCTCCTTCGCCAGGTGGCACCTCAAGATGGGTCCACCTCAGCCGAAGCCGAGCCTTTCTCTGCCACTTCACCAGGTGTCGACCCAGGAGGGGTCCACCTCGACTGAAGTTGGCTGCCCCTGCTCCTTCGCTAGGTGGCACCCCAAGATGGGTCCACCTCGGCTGAAGTCGAGCCTTCCTCAGCCACTTTGCCAAGTGTCGACCCAGAAGGGGTCCACCTCGGTCGAAGTTGGCTACCCCTGCTCCTTCGCCACGTGGCACCCCAAGATGGGTCCACCTCGGCCGAAGTCGAGCCTTCCTCCGCCACTTCGCCAGGTGTCAACCCAAGAGGCATCCACCTCGGCCGAAGTGGGCTGTCCTTGCTCCTTCACCAGGTGGTGCCCACTGATGGGTCCACCTCGGCTGAGGTCGAGCAAGGCACCCCTACTCCTTCGCCAGGTGGCACCCCAAGATGGGTCCACCTCGGCCAAAGTCAAGCCTTCCTTTGCCATTTCGCCAGGTGTCGACCAAGGAGGGGTCCACCTCAATTGAAGTTGGCTGCCCCTGCTCCTTCGCCAGGTGGCACCCTAAAATGGGTCCACCTCGACCGAAGTCTGCCCTACCCTGCAAGTCTCGGGAAGATCAGAGGCACGAGCTACGAGGTCACTGCTAGAGTCGGAGCGCAGCGCGCCCCGTACGGCATATCCAGTACAGCCTGTAACGGTACGTGGAAACTCGTTTACACTAGTTAAGACGGGCCCCACGATCGAGGCATGGGATCCTTGCTGTCGAGGGCCTGGAACCCCCTGGAAAAGAGGTCCGCAGTCAATGCCCCGAGATGAGGGCTCCCGTTCCTGGCTCAAGATCCCGCTAGGTTTCTCTTTTCATGACAGCACGACGGGCGAGGCAAGCTCGCCACTTAACTCCCAACCTTGGGGGTACTCGAGAAAGGGGGGAACGGTGGAAAAGAACCATGGACCTCTGAGAGCCTCCGGGGGGCAGAGGGGAAAAAGTTGAAGGTGATCTGGTGATATAAAAGGGATGGTGAGAGCGGACGAAAAGGTAAGCCACTGAGAGGGAAAAACACGGACACAGAAGGAAGAAACGACTCTGAGACCCCTGGAAGTTCACAGGAGAGAGTCTGACGAGTCCAGTGCAGGAAATCGAGTGTCAACCCCTCTCATTCCCACACTTCTTTCATCTAAGTCTCCTCTAAGCATGGGAATCCAGCGGAGACTCGTCTTAGCAGATATGTTTTATCTTGTCGTTCACTAACTTGATCATCGGAGTGCTCCCGCCAGAATCCCCGGCCCAGGTCTCTGACCTTGTTTTGTATGTCCGAAGGCTTGGAGATCCCAAGATGAAGGAGACAAAGATCCGGCGCCAGCTCATAAGCTACAGGCCATAACGATAAGATCGGCAACAGATTAGCGTGCTAGGTAGAGGGGCAAAACAGTAACCCCTGCACAAGCAAACCCCCCTGTGAGCAAGAGAATAGTTCAACCGCGAACATGGTGGTGACACGCGAACGTGAAGCTTCCACCAGCCAAGCGAGAGAGGTTCCCTCTCCTCTGGGCCCACACAGCTCGGAAAGGGAACTCCTGCTCCTCCTCCTCTTTAGCTATCCTCGGTGGACGGTCCTATTACAGCTATCGTCCAGCAGCTGTAGACGCTGACTATATTTGTACGGTAGCTGTAGCATCAGCAGCATTCCCTAGCCACTCAACCCCAGCCAGGGACCCCCGCGACCCAAGCCACGAGTCCCCGCAGAAGCCTGCGCTCTATTCAAGGCAGGCCATCCCATCCGAGGATGGTAACCAACCCCTGCGGGAGTCATCAGACTCCCACAAAAAGGAACCGCATTGGGTCGGTGGATCATGAGAGTCGATCCCCGGCTGACAACCCTGAAGCCGCCCGGCATAGCAGGCGCCACCAGGGCAAGTCCCCTCGCCATGACCAGTCGGCGCCTCCTTCTCCAGCGATCTCGATGGAAGGTTCCACTGATGAGGCCTTCAGGCGCTGGCCGAGAGATGCCTGGAGGAGCGTGAGCGCAAGTTGGTAGAGTTCTCTCGTCAGTTCGCCAACATGTAGGGCTTCCCTAGCGAGCCAGTGGGCTATAACATCCAACCACCCTTCTCCCAGGAAATCCAAAAGAAATCAATTCCGAGTCGGTTCCGTATGCCTCAGGTGGATCCCTATGATGGGACCACCGACCCCCTGGACCACCTGGAGAGCTATAAGGCTCTTATGAGAGTCCAGGGGACGACGGACGCTCTCATATGCATTACCTTCCCGGCCACCCTCCAGAAGGCTACTCGAGTTTGGTTCACCCGCCTTGAGCCTGAATCTATCAGCTCTTTCCACCAGTTGGAAGGAAAGTTTGTGGCACACTTCGACACTTGCTAGAAGGTGCCAAGGGAGGTGAACAGCCTTTTGTCTATCCGCCAGCATGACCAGGAGCTGCTGCGGGACTACGTCACCCGCTTCAAGACTACTGCCCTGGAAATTCATAGCCTGGATGAGCTCGTCACCATGCTGGCATTGAAGCGAGGGCTTAAGACCTCCCATCTGACATATTCTTTAGACAAGAAGCCCCCCAAGATATATTCCGAGCTCCTCCTCTGTGTCCACAAGTACATTTGCGCTGAGGAGGCCGACCGTACCAGACGAGAGCTGGATGGGAAGCCTACGAAAAAGCCTAGCCCAAAGGATGTTCCTGGGACCCGGAGGCACGGACTACTTGCAGACTTCTGGCCGGGACTGAAGCCGAAAAATGGTCCCATTCCGGAGCGAACCTTCACCCCCCTCTTTGCTCCAAGAACAAAGATCCTCATGGAGATTGAGGGCGAACGCTACCTTCGTCGACCTCCTCCTCAGAATCCAAATAAAATAATCGTGACAAGATGAAGTATTGCCAATTCCATTGTGACCACGGCTATGACACGGAGGAGTGCCATAATCTGAAGTGGAAGATCGAGGAGCTGATCAAGAGGGGCTACCTCAGGAAGTTTGTGAGGAGTGAAGCCCCGGTGGAGGACTAGCCACTCGCGGCCCTTCCCCCCATTCCTGTAGTTGACAACCACCCTACGGAGAAACCTATGGGCATGATCTCTTGGGGGATAGGGCACATGTTATAGAGAGCCCGGGAGGGCGGAGACCTGAAAAATATACTCCCCTTTGAAAAGAGGAATGAAAATGTAAACAACGAATGCAGTGGTGGTCGAGATGACCATTGCTAAGCATCCTGTACATCGCATTATGGTGGATAGTAGGAGCTCTACTGACATACTTTTTATGATGCTTTCTCCTGGATGAATTTACCTCATGATCGGCTAAAGCCGGTACACACCCCTCTCGTGGGCTTCACCGGAGATTTTGTAGGGATCGAAGGGGATATCACTCTCCCTATTACTGTCGGAACCCCATCCCGGCAGAACACAGTCATGATGACCTTCACCGTCGTCCGACTCCATCACCTTACAATGTTATCTTGGGCCGTCAATGGCTCAACCAACTAGATGCAGTCATTTCTACTAAAAGGTTATTGGTGCAGTTCCCTACCACCTTCGGGATAGGAATAATGAGGGGGGCGGCCCAACCCGTCCCGTATTGCTTATAGGCTATCCCGAGGGCTCGAAGTGCCGAACTCAGCTCTGATGTCGACGGCCTCGACCAGAGGGTGCAAGATCCAAGGGGAGGTCCCGTAGAGCGCTTATTGATGTACCCCCTTAGCTCAGACCCTCAAAAGATGGTGCAGGTAGGAGCCCAACTCCCGGAGGACGAGTGGGCTCGCTTGCTAGATTTCCTCCGGGCAAACGCGGATGTGTTTGCCTGGTCTACTACAGATATGCTAGGTAGTCCCTCAGAGGTTATCACCCACCAACTAAAGATTGATCCGAGGTGCCACCCGGTCCGTCAGAAGAAGAGAAGTTTCACCGCAGAAAGGTAGAGGGCAATCAGTGAAGAGGTGGAAAAGCTCCTCACCACCGGCTTTGTACAAGAAGTGCAGTACCCTAGTTGGCTGGCGAACGTGGTGATGGTTAAGAAGAACAACGACAAGTGGAGGATTTGTGTGGATTACATCGACCTCAACCGAGCTTGCCCAAAGGATAGCTTCCCGCTTCCTAAGATCGACCAGCTCATGGACGCCACCTCGGGACATCGCCTCCTCTCTTTCATGGATGCTTTCTCTGGGTACAATCAGATCCGAAAGCACTCAGAGGATGAGGAGCACACCGCCTTCATCACAGATCGTGGGACCTACTACTACAAGATGATGCCGTTCGGCCTCAAGAACGCGGGTGCCACGTACCAACATCTGGTCATCAAGGTCTTCAAAGACTAAATTGGTCACACATGCAGGTGTACATGGACGACATGCTGGTGATGAGCAAGCTGACCTCGGACCACGTTGATGACCTGACGAAGACCTTCCATAACCTTCATCTTCACCAAATGAAGTTGAACCCGGTGAAGTATGCTTTCAGCGTGTCGGCGGGGAAGTTCCTTGGCTTCATGGTAACCCAAAGAGGGATAGAAGCCAACCCGGAGAAGGTTCAGGCGATCCTAGACATGGAGCAGCCCACCTCCAAGAAGCAAGTACAGCGACTCACCGACCAGATAGCTACCCTGAGTCGATTTATCTCAAGGTTCGCGGACCGTTGCCAACCCTTCTTTAAGGTGCTGAGAAAGATGCATGACTTCGCTTGGACGAAGGAGTGCCAGGAGGCATTTGAGGAGCTAAAGAAGACATTGGCGTCGCCGCCGCTACTCTCCCGGTCAGAGAAGGGAGAAGAGCTCCTTCTGTACCTGGCGATCACTCCGAAGACCGTCAGCTCAGTCCTGGTCTGAACGGATGGCAAAGGGATCCAAAGGCCGGTGTATTACATGAGCAAACTTCTCCGCGATGCGGAGCTCAGGTACTCTCGGTCTAAGAAATTGATTTTTGCACTAATTATGTCCGCTCAATGCCTCAGGCCTTATTTCCAAGCGCTCCCCATTGCGGTCCTGATGGATCAACCGCTGAAAGCAGTGCTCAGCCGACCTAACACGTTCGAACGCCTAGCGAAGTGGGCGCTGAAGCTCAGTAAGTTCAACATCACCTACCGGTTGAGGTCGGCCATGAAGGTGCAAGTACTTACTGATTTTTTAGTTGAGTGTGCAGGCATAGGCGAGGGGCCAGAAGAGAGCCCCCAGAACCGACGTCCAGAGCCTTGATCAGAGGAGGACATCTAGGTCCTTCATGTGGATGGATCCTCTAACTCCAGCGGGAGTGGAGCTGGACTTATCCTTGCCAACAGCGAGGGGGTCGTCACCGAATGTGCGCTCTGTTTCCAGTTCACCGCCATCAATAACCAGGCAGAGTACGAAGCGCTCCTTGCAGGACTGAAAGTCTCCCACGAGCTGGGTGAGGCCAGCCTAAGGGTCTTTACCGACTCGTAGCTGGTGGCCGAGCAGGTTTCAGGAGAGTATGAGGCACAGGACCCCCAAATGGCGAAATACATGGAGTTGGTGCGAGCGAGCGTGGAGGGTTTTAGGCGCTTCAGCATCTCCCACATCCCGCGCGGGGAAAACGCTCGTGCAGATGCCCTCTCCCACCTAGCAACTCTGCCGGACTCGTCGTTGGGTCGTGCCTACATTGAGCATCTTCAAGCCCCAAGCTATGAGACACCCAAGGAGGTCCAACAGGTCACCCTGGAGCCCAGCTGGATGGACAAGTACGTTGAGTACATTACCAATGGCACCTTACCGGAGGATCGTGTAACGACCGGCCACGTTAAGAGAAAGGCCGCACGATTTGTGTTGATGGACGGACTACTGTACCGGAGATCCTATTCTTACCCACTCCTCAAATGCTTGAGACCCACTGAAGCCACACTCGTGCTCCAGGAGATCCACGAGGGCCTTTGTGGGAACCATGTGGGGCGCAGGACACTGGGATACAAGGCCCTCCATCAAGGCTACTTTTGGTAAACGATGAGGGAGGACGTGGCTAACTTTGTCAAGAGGTGTGATCGATGCCAACGGCATGCTGTCGTGCAGTGCCAGCCGGTTGCGCCACTCTTCCAACTCTCCGCCCCCTGGCCGTTTGCTCAATGGGGCATGGATCTCCTCAGACCCTTTCCCCCTGCATCCGGACAGCGAAGGTTCTTGATTGTGGCTATCGACTACTTCATGAAGTGGGTTGAGGCCGAGCCATTAGCCTGGATCGCAGAGGCGAAGGTCAGCAAGTTCCTTTGGAAGTCAATTATTTATCATTTTGGCTTGCCCCATACCATCATCACTGACAACGGACACTAGTTTGACTGTCGAGAGTTCGAGGAATTCTACAACAGCCTTGGGATTCATCATCGCTTCACCTCGGTGGTGCATCCTCAGACAAATGGAGAAGCCGAGATGACAAACAGAACCATCTTGCAAGACCTTCGAACTAGACTGGACCAGGACAAGAGAAGATGAGCGGAGGAGCTCCCTAGTATCCTATGGACGTACCATACCATCCCAAGGATGGCCACGGACGAGATCCCCTTCAACCTCATCTTCGGTGCAGAAGCAGTTATTCCAGTATAGCTCAGCCTGC
This sequence comes from Areca catechu, assembly GCA_021397845.1. NCBI lineage: Eukaryota > Viridiplantae > Streptophyta > Magnoliopsida > Arecales > Arecaceae > Areca > Areca catechu. The sequence goes on along the minus strand of CM038038.1, from coordinate 4,052,623 downwards.
CGACCTTGCATGTAGAGCAATACGATGAGGCTGAGAACTCGGCATGGCTGCTACTGAACCTGGATCTCCTTGAGAAAACAAGGGACATGGCCCAAGTTTGGATGGCGGCCTACCGGCAACGAGTGGTCAGATACTACAATTCCAGGGTGAGGTCGAAGTCCTTCCGCCCGGGAGATCTAGTGCTGTGCCATGCCGAGGCGTCCCAGTCTCGAGAGTGCAGTAAGCTCTTCCCAAATTGGGAAGGCCCTTGTAGGGTGGCCGAAGCACTCCCCCACAGAGCTTATTACCTAGAGGAGCTCGGCGGAGCTCAATTTTCACGGACTTGGAATGTCGCGAACTTGAAGATGTATTATCAATAGTGTAAGACTCTTTAAACTTCAATAATGAGATGCTTTTTGTATGCAATGCTTATTCTCGTCTCGTAGGCCCGTCGCCATCCAGTTTTAGGTCTGGCGAACGAAGGTAAGGTGGGAGGCCCACGGGCGGCCTGCAAAGATGTGGAGTCCCTGGCCTCAGCCCGAAAGATCCCACGGAAGCCAGCCCTTCCGCGAAAATCCTGGAGTTCAGTCCAGAGTGCCGCATGGAACCAAATTCCAGCGTGCGGCCCCGAAGTTCAGTCCAGAGAAAGTTCTGGAGACTTAAGTCCCAGTTCTACTAGATCCCGGAGTTTAGCTCGAAAGGTCGCACAGGGCTCAACTCCTGCCTGCGACCCCATGGTTCAGTCCGGAAGTTCGCACGGAACCCAGTTCCAGCGCGAAGTCCCAGACCTCGATCTGGAAGGTGGAGCGGAACCCAATTTTCTAACAAGATCCCGGAGCTTAGCCCGGAACGCCACACGGGACTCAGTTCCAATAGGCGGCCCCGGGGTTTAGTCCGGAGGATGCCCCAAAAACCTAAGTCTCCGGTGCATTTGGTGTGCAAGCTGCAAGCCCCAGGAAGTCCCTACCAGAAACCTGGAGATCTCCGGGGCCTTGTCTCAAATTGACAATTTAGATTGCAAACAAAAGCAAAAGAGAAAAAATGGAGACGAAGTAAGGCAATAAACATGGGTCTTCATTTCTAATGTGAAGTTTCTTACAAAAGGAGGGTCCCGACAGATCGGGAGATCCAAAGAAACGAAAAAGAGACCTACAATAGAACAAAAAGAAGACCTAGGGTCACTTCACCGCTACCGCATCCTCCCTCGGCTGGGGGGCGTCTTCACCGCCGGCAGCATCGTCAGAAGGCTGTGCGGAGGCCGCCGCACCCTCGAGAGGCTGCCTGTAAGCCTCCACGTCGGCATCCTCTACAGCCGGTCCTCCCCCGTCGGGCTGTTCTTTTCGGCCGCCCAGGACGACCCCGCTCAGGTCAAGCTCGGGGAAGAAGGAACCCACCTTCTCCCGGCACATCTGGAAGCCCTTGAGGAAGGAGTCGACTGCCGCCTCGCGCATCTCCCCCTTGAACTCCTTGGAGGCCCGGAACTTCGGCACGGCCTCTTGTGTCTCCTTCCGGGAAGCCTCCAGTAGCCCGTTGACGTAGGAGTTTTTCTCCTTGGCCTTGCTCAACTCCTTGAGGACCTCCTCGACCTGGCACTCCAGTGACCAAGACTGAGCCCTGAGACGGAAAATCTCGACCGCATCATCTTTGGCACGGCGTTGGCTTGAGATCCTCTCTTCAGACAGAGAGGTCTTGAGCTCCCTAACGCACCCCTCAGCACGACCCAGATCCTCTCGGAGGGCCCGGTTGCTCCCCCGCAGCTCATGACCATTTTCATAAGATCCTTCACGTCAGCTACGAGCTTGCCCGGCCTCCTCTCCTTCTCGGCATCCTTCTTTGCCGAAGTGGAGAGGAAGTTCCTCGGCAGTAGCACATCAGTCCTGATCTGCATCGGGAAGAGGATGGAATGTTAAAAAGACCCAATTGGAACATTAAAGAGAAAGAGCATGGAGCTTACCGTGTAAAGCAGCGGGAGGATCCTGAGCAACGCCTCCGCGTAGTTCCGGCCTCCCCTCAGGCGACGGTCCCGGGGCTTGGATGCGAACTCCATCATCTTTTCCATGAGCCCTTGATCGTGGATGACGGAGGAGCTGGCACTGAGCCCTGCCAGTGGAGGACGGACATCGGGAATGGGCTGAGCAGTAGTCCCTCCGTTGGGCAGTGTGGCCATCGGTGGGACCGTCGCCGCCTTGGTGGCCACCGTAGGGACGATCAGCGTGGTGGCCGGTGCAGGCGCCACCCGGAAAGGTTCCGGTCGCCCCTCTTCTTTGGCCCTGTCGAGCTCAATGACGTGCACATCAGGCGCACGAGGCTGAGATGGCCTGGAGGCAGGGCCCATCGCCTCGAGCCTAGTAGGAGCTGGGGTGGGCCTGGGCCCCTGGCCCATCTTTGTGCGGGCCTTCTTCGGTGGAGCCTCCGGGCCCCTTCAGCAGCACCCGTCTTTCAGACGCCCTCCATCAAGCTCTCGATGGAGAAGTTCATCCCTGGAGGAAGAAAATGATTAGATCATTCAAAAAAAAAAAAAGTAGAAGAAAAAAGGGAAAGAAGCAAAAGAGGAGGAGAGAGATCGGGAGTCTCACCCAATGCCTGGATTGGACTGACTCCCGCCTCGAACAAATTCTGCTCTGAGAGCAGGACCTCGAGGGCAGGGACCACGTCACCTAGCATCTAGGCGTAAACCTCTTGGTCTGCCAGCTCGACCTAAGAGTTTCGGTTCGAGGACTGTTCTGGCTCACTCCAGGCCCAGTCGATATCCTGAACCGAGGCGAAGAAGAAACGGTTCTTCCATGCCTTGATCGACGTTGGGATGTCAAACCGAAGGCACCTAGGCCGGGGAGAAAGATACCACCAGCTGTCATTGGTGTAGTAGCGTTTCATGGTAAAGAGGGCCTTGAACAGCAAAAAGCGGACAACAAGCTTGTGAAAATGGCAGAAGACAATGAAGGCGAAGATAACCCGGATGCCATTGGGAGCCAACTGGGCCAAGTCCAGGCGGAAATGGCTAAGAAAGAAAAGGAAGATTGGATGAAGGGGAAAACGAAGACCCCCGGCAAAAAAGTCCTCGTAGAAAGTAACCCTCCCAGGGCCGCTCGAGGTTACTCGGTCCCTCTATCTTGGGAGCAAAAGCTGAATTGAATTCGGGACCCCATACGTGTCCTGGATCCAAGAAAGATCATATCCGGTCATCGTCGAGACGTTATCGGAGGGACCAGAAGAAGAAGTCTCTGCCACCGAAGGAGGAAGGGCAGAGATGGGACGTGCAGAAGCAATGGGAGGAGACCTAGGACCCCTAGGAAAGCCAATGGTCACTGTCCCTGGCCACAGTTGCCTCAGGACCTCGATCAGAATCTCCTCCCCCTCTGAGGAGGAAGATGATGGAGTCCTCGACCGGGAAAGACCGACCTCATCCGGGTTGGAAGAGGAATGACGGCGATGAGCCATCGAGAAGGAAGAGATGAAGAGAAACTGGTTTGGGATGACCAAGGATCGGGAGATTGGAAAGGAAGAAAAGGTGCATCGCAGGCACTCACCAGAGTGTTTGTACCGGAGAAATGGTGACCCTTGGGATGAAGAAAGACCACTGCAACCACCGGCGAGGCGTGAGAAAGCCAATATACCTCATTTCCAGAAAGTCTCCCTCCTTTTCAAACTCAATCAACAGCAACCGTACGTCTCTTTTTGGCCTGAGCCATCAAATAAGCGCCACGTGGAAATACGCCCGATAATGATGCTTCGGTTCACTGAAAACTATCTTGGGTTCGGAATGGCATATTAATGGCATGTCAGGCACGTGGACGTGGCGGCCTCCGATGGGGCCTCAGGCGTGATGGGCGCGACGGCGATGATCACGGCAATTAAGGCACAGGATTTCTCTCTTTCCACATCATCTCCGCATTAAATCCCCACGCTCCAACCATAGCACTTTGATGGAACTTGGGGATGGGGGGAAACAACGCTGACATGGAGTGTATGTCTGATCCAGCTGGCCGCCAATGGTGCCACGAGAATTTTTTTTTCTGAAACTCTCCCGCAGGGTGGCTCGACCTGCGGTCATTTTCACCCGGGACGTGCTCGCTGCCCTTGCCACTTCGGCAGGTGTTGACCCAGGAGGGGTCCACCTCAGTCGAAGTGGGCTGCCCCTGCTCATTCGCCAGGTGGCACCCCCTGATGGGTCCACCTCGATCGAGGTCGAGCCAGGCACTCCTGCTCCTTCGTCAGGTGGCATCCCAAGATGGGTCCACCTCGGCCGAAGTCGAGCCTTCCACTGCCACTTCGCCAGGTGTCGACCCAGGAGGGATCCACCTCGATCGAAGTGGATTGCTGGTGCGGACACCAAAGGCAACAGAATAAGGCAGAGACTTCTCAACCCTCTGTGGATCACTTAATTGACATTCAAGTCCACTGTAATAAAGCTTAGTTGTTTTATTTGAGTCTTATAATTAGTTAGCTCATGTTGAGCTAGTTCAGTTCAGTATTAGTCAGCTCATGTCGAGCTAATTTTATTTTTTTGAGTCCTATCCAAGCATATCGAAGACTCAAGACCACTTCATACAAGTGAAGACCAAGTCCAACCTAATTGAAGACATGGAAGTTGAGCCCAAATCCAACCCAACTTGAAGACCTGAAGATCCCAGAAGGAGAAAATGAAAACAGGAACAAATCTGGAGCCCTGTTCTAGCCATAAGCAAATTGGGCCAGCCCAGGCCCAAGAAGAGGAATTAGGGTGCCACCTCTTAGGATTACCCTCCTCTTGGTCGGCCACTTATGGTCACCCCCTTGGCTGACCAAGACAAGGAGAGGGAGTCCAAGTGCTTTAGGGATTTCTACCTAGGTTGCCTTGCATTCCTAGTTAGGGTTTGAAAGGGAGAAGGAGTCCTATGTAAACTCTAAAGTACCCTTACTTGGGGCCCAAGGTTAAGGGTCTATTTAAGGGACCCTAGCCTCTTGTATGAAACTTGATTTTGATATACGAAATAAACCTTGAGTTCTTCTATTGCTTTGAGTGTTACCCTGCTGTGTGCATAAAGGGGTTTGAGAGTTTTCTTCTTTCCGGTGCTGCAACCATCATCCTGCCGCCAACCAATCCTCCAGAGCCTTGGCCGCCCACTCCAAAATTCCTTTTTCCTTTGCTATTTTCCTTTATTTTCTTGATCTCCTATGATTTTTCTAATCCCTGACAGGTTGTTTGCAGGTCCCCGAGTTCCTACGAATCCAACAACTCCAGCCAAACCTCAATCGGACCACCGAGCAGAAAGCCGGGTATCCACGGGTCTTTGGCTCGGTTTTCCAAGCCACATCTATCGAGGAACGAGAGATCCCTTCGTTGCAATCTTCATCGGGCACTTCAGACATTGTCAGGTACACCCCCTCTATCTCTAGTAATTATATTGTAGGAGAACTTGCCCTAACCGAGGCTTCTCAGCCCCGGCGATCCTTCTTTAGTACTTTTTTAGGTTCTAATCTGCATACTTGGCTTCAAAAATTCATACAAAATTCTCTACAATTAATTTTGGTCTGAAATTCGGGAATTAATCACCTAACCCCACATATAAAATATACAAAAAGAATTGCATGCATATTAGTCCCGCATCATCTGGTATCAGAGCTTAGATTAGGGCTTGTTTTCTGTAATTTCTCAGTCCGTATATACTCTGTTATTTAAATTATTCCTCCCTGATAAAAATTTCAAAGATTCTGAAATTTATTTTAATAGATTCATAATAATTCACAGTAATTTTCAGAATTTTTTCAGATTTTATTTCGACCTGTAAATTTTCTGCAAGCTAAAATACAGCCTGTAAATTTTTGGCTCTATTTTTTTTCAGCAAGACAAGTTTGGAAGTTTTAGGATTTTGTTTAGCATCTTTTGCATTTCTTTTAATTTTAGTATACTTCTTGCATATTAGGCCATAATTTGCAAGTTTTCTTTTATTTAAGAAAATACCAAAATATAAAACAAAAAAAATTACATATTATCCAGAAACATCAAAAAAAAATGTATCTAAAACCTAATTTGCATCCTCATCTGCCTGCCATCATTGTATAATCTACCTTTAAGGGCACTCTTGCTATATCAGATAAGGGGAGGAGTTGATAACCTCTCCTTAGCCCAAAACTACATCCCTTGCATTCGGTCTCAAGCCTTAACCTAAAATTAACTAGACTTAATTTGTCCTAGTGGGCTAGGGACACCAACTGGTCGGGTTCGGGCTAGTATTAGATCACCGTGTCAAGTTAACCTATGTGTGCCTTGTGCTCAGTGTCTAGAATAGTGGTTTATGGATTCAATCCCGAAGGGCTTGTGTGCTGGTCCGCCTACCTGGCCAATATCTGATTAGTGTCTAGGATTGGCAATCAGGGACCTAACACTCCCCTTACACCTGTCTAGTTGAGTACAGGGTTACTATAGACTAGTTTGCCACCCTGATTGAGCATCTAGTTTAGACTCTAGGTCTAGTCAGCTGTAGTCGGTCTGATCGAGTCTTGCATGAGCACTAGATCAGGAACATCCTATCATCCACCACCTTCACAAATGTCTGAACCCATGGATAATTTTCAAGCCCAAATGAAAACCCTTACTGATCAGATAGCCCAATCCTTCACTCAACTGAATCTTAGGTTTGACCAGATGGAGAATAGGATAGGGAGCTTAGAGAAAATCCATGGGTCACAGTCTGAGCCAGATCCTGAGTCCCCTCAACCTAGGAGGACCCCAAACCCTGATCCATACCGAGAGGTTGAACCTAGGAGAGCCCCTCAGCCTGACCCATACTATAATCCTGAGCCTAGGAGGACCCCAAACCCTGATCCATACCTTGGGCTGAACCTAGGAGAGGCCATCGTCCTGACCCAATCCCTGAGGTTCGTCCTAAAAGGCCCAATCAGGATTTTGTAGACCAGGAGGACAGATCCTATAGACATGTTAAGCTTGATGTCCCAACTTTTGATGGTTGTCTAGATCCTAAGGTCTATATAGATTGGGAAGGAGAGATGGATCAATATTTTGAGTGGAATGATATGACATAGGAGCATAAGTTTAGATTTGCTAAGCTTAAGTTGGTTCGGGAAACCAGGTTACATTGGGCTAGTGTTGAGAGAACCCTTAGTCTAGGAGGGCGTGATCCTATAACCACCTGGTGGGCCATGAAGGGTAAGCTTAGGACAAGATACGTTCCAGCTTCATATCGTAGTGGGTTACTAGATCAATGGCAATGATTTAATCAATGTAACAGGAGTATAGATGAGTACATCGCAAAATTTGATGAGTATTCCATGCGATGTGATTTGAGGGAGTCTGAGGATGTTGTCTTATCTAGGTGTCGGGCTGGACTGAGAGATGACATTAAGAAAGAGCTCTATATGAGAGATGTTAGAGATCTGGACCATGCATACCAGATTGCTAGGGATCATGAGCGTTTTCATAGAGGGCCCGTTTATCGTAGACCTGAGCCCACTAGATACCCTAGTCAATATCCAAGAGCTAGCCAGCCCCATCAGAGCCGACCCATACCAAGCCAACCTAGCCCGAGTCAACCCAGTCCTAGTCAGTCAGGCCCGAATCGACCCAGTCCTAGTTAGTCAGGCCCGAGTCGACCCCAGCTTAGTAATCCTTTGACCCATAAGGATGATCGAGAAAAATCTATAAAGGTCAATAAGAGTTACACTCCCCAAAAGATCTATTTTATATGTAATAAACCAGGCCACTTTATGAGCCAATGTCCAGTTAGTGCCTTACATCTAGGTGAACTGCAAGAAGAAGAGCCTGAATCCGTAGTCGAACCCGAGGGAGAAGTTTATGAGGCTGATGATCAGTTAATAGAGGAGTACGAAGGTGAGGAGGAGGAACCTGAGTCTGAGAACCAATTAGGAGTGGTTAGGTGCATCTTAGCCCAAACCCCAGTTTAGGAAGATTGGCGTAGGACTAGCATCCTACAGACTTTTGTTAAGATAGGGGGTAAGGTTCTTAAGATCATCACAGATAGTGGGAGTTGTGTCAATGCCATCTCTGCCAAGACAGTTAAATCTTTAGGATTGACCACAGTTCCCCATCCTAGCCCATACAAAGTTTCTTGGGTAGATTCCACCTCCATCCAGATTCAAGTTAGGTGCCAAATCTTAATTAGATTGCAAACCTATGAAGAAAAGATTTGGTGTGATGTCATCCCCATAGAAGTAAGTAGTATTATTTTAGGTCGACCTTGGCTTTTTGATCATGATGCAACCTATATGGTCGGACCAATGTTTGTGCTTTCAACTACCATGGGAATAAGTTTGTTATCAATCCAGTTCCCCCTAGGGACCCAGTTAAGAGGGGTTCTAGTAGCCTTAAGGACAAGAAACCTGGAGTTAACCTGATTAAGGCTAGGGAGTTAGAAAAGGAGATTGCTGAGGGTAACCCTATTTGGATCTTGACCTCCAAGGAAATATTAGAGCAGACCCAAAAGGAACATCCTAAAGAAATTGTTGAAGCTCTGAAAGAATTTAAGGATGTCTTTCCTGAGGATTTACCTGATCAACTACCACCCTCAAACAAATGGCCAAACTGAAGTGGTGAACCATAGTTTAGGAAACCTCCTTAGATGCCTGGTAGGTGAACATGTTGGAACTTGGGATCTATTATTACCTAGAGCAGAGTTTGCCTACAACAGTTCAGTAAATAGGACAACGGGTAAGAGTCCTTTTAAGATAGTCCATGGGTACTAGCCTAATCGTTCCATTGATCTAATTCTTTGCCTATTCATGCACGAGTCTCAGAGTCTGCAGAGTCATTTGCACAGCATATTAGAGACTTGCACAAGAACATTAGCCAAAAGATAAACATAAGCAATGAAACTTATAAAAAACTGGTTAATTCCCGAAGAAGGATCAAGGAATTTGATGTAGGGGATTCTGTCATAATTAGGCTTAGGCCTGAGTGGTTCCCACCAGGGACCGTTAAGAAGCTTCATGCTCGTGGAGCCGGACCTTTTAAAGTGTTAAAGAAGGTTGGATCAAATGCCTATGTGTTAGACTTGCCTTCGGATATGGGCATTAGTTCTACCTTCAATATTATAGACCTGGTTGAGTACAGGAAACCGGCAACGATACCCAGTGAGGCTTTTGGACCTATCCCTTCTATTGAGAGTGATCCTTACCCAGTGTGTCCACCAATTAATTGGCCTGAGAGAGGAGAACGGATCGAGCGTATCCTGGATGATCAAGCCATTACGACCTGAGGATGCGATTATCAACGCTTCCTAGTCCGATGGCAAGGTCGGCCAGAGTCGGATGATTCATGGATTTCTCGAGAGGACTTGCAACGCCTCAACCCAGACCTTCTCGAGAGATATATGAGCCAGTTTGATCTTCACTCGACAGGGTCGAGTTCCTCCCACCCTGGAAGAATTGGTGCGGACACCAAAGGCACCAGAATAAGGTAGAGGTTTTTCAACCCTCCGTGGATCACTTAATTGACATTCAAGTCCACTGTAATAAAGCTTAGTTGTTTTATTTGAGTCCTGTAATTAGTCAGCTCATGTTGAGCTAGTTCAGTTCAATATTAGTCAGCTCATGTCGAGCTAATTTTATTTTTTTGAGTCCTATCCAAGCATATCAAGACTCAAGACCACTTCATACAAGTGAAGACCAAGTCCAACCTAATTGAAGACATGGAAGTTGAGCCCAAATCCAACCCAACTTGAAGACCTGAAGATCCCAGGAGGAGAAAATGAAAACAAGAACAAATATGGAGCCCTGTTCCAGCCAGAAGCAAATTAGGCCAGCTCAGGCCCAGGAAGAGGAATTAGGGTGCCACCTCTTAAGATTACCCTCCTCTTGGTCGGCCACTTATGGTCACCCCCTTGGCTGACCAAGACAAGGAGAGGGAGTCCAAGTGCTTTAGGGATTTCTACCTAGGTTGCCTTGTGTTCCTAGTTAGGGTTTGAAAGGGAGAAGGAGTCCTATGTAAAGTCTAAAGTACCCTTACTTGGGGCCCAAGGTTAAGGGTCTATTTAAGGGACCCTAGCCTCTTGTATGAAACTTGATTTTGATATATAAAATAAATCTTGAGTTCTTCTATTGCTTTGAGTGTTACCCTGCTGTGTGCATAAAGGGGTTTGAGAGTTTTCTTCTTCTCGGTGCTGCAACCATCATCCTGCTACCAGCCAATCCTCCAGAGCCTTGGCCACCCACTCCAAAATTCCTTTCTCCTTTGCTGTTTTCCTTTATTTTCTTGATCTCCTCTGAGTTTTCTAACCCCTGACAGGTCGTTTGCAGGTCCCCGAGTTCCTACGAATCCAACGACTCCAGCCAAGCCTCAATCGGATCACCGAGTAGAAAGCCGGGTATCCGCGGGTCTTTGGCTCGGTTTTCCAGGCTGCATCCATCGAGGAACGAGAGACTCCTTCATAGCGATCTTCACCGGGCACTTCAGACGTTGTCAGGTACACCCCCTCTACCTCCAGTAATTATATTGTAGGAGAACTTGCCCTAACCGAGGCTTCTCAGCCCCGGCAATCCTTCTTTAGTACTTTTCTAGGTTCTAATCTGCATGCTTGGCTTCAAAAATTCATACAAAATTTTCTACAATTAATTTGGGTCTGAAATTTGGGAATTAATCACCTAACCCCACATATAAAACATATAAAAAGAATTGCATGCATATTAGTCCCGTATCAATTGCCCCTGCTCCTTCACCAGGTGGCGCCCCCTGATGGGTCCACCTCGACCGAGGTCGAGCCAAGCGCTCCTCCTTCGCCAGGTGGCACCCCAAGATGGGTCCACCTCGACCAAAGTCGAGCCTTCCTCTACTACTTCGCCAGGTGTTTACCCAGGAGGGGTTCACCTCGGTCAAAGTGGGCTGCTCTTGCTCCTTCGCCAGGTGGCACCCCCTGATGGGTCCACCTCGGTCGAGGTCGAGCCAGGCGCTCCTGCTCCTTCGCCAGGTGGCATCCCAAGATGGGTCTACCTCGGCCAAAGTCGAGCCTTCATCTGCTACTTCACCAGGTGTCGACCCAGGAGGGGTCCACCTCGACCGAAGTGGGTTGCCCCTGCTTCTTCGCCAGGTGGCGCTCCCTGATGGGTCCACCTCGATCGAGGTCAAGCAAGGCGCTCCTTCTCCCTCGTCAGGTGGCACCCCAAGATGGGTCCACCTCGGTCGAAGTCGAGCCTTCCTCTGCTACTTCGCCAGGTATCGACCCAGGAGGGGTCCACCTCGGCCGAAGTTGGTTGCCCCTGCTCCTTCGCCAGGTGGCACCCAAAGATGGGTCCACCTCGACCGAAGTCGAGCCTTCCTCTGCCACTTCGCCAGGTGTCGACCCAGGAGGGGTCCACCTCAGCCAAAGTTGGCTACCCCTGCTCCTTCGCCAGGTGGCACCCCAAGATGGGTCCATCTCGGTCGAAGTCGAGCCTTCATCCGCCACTTCGCCAGGTGTCGACCCAGGAGGGGTCCACCTCAATCGAAGTGGGCTGCCCATGCTCCTTTGCCAGGTGGCGCCCCGTGATGGGTCCACCTCGACCGAGGTCAAGCCAGGCGCTCCTACTCCTTCACCAGGTGGCACCCCAAGATGGGTCCACTTCGGTCGAAATCGAGCCTTCCTCTGCCACTTCGCCAGGTGTCAACTCAGGAGGGGTCCACCTCGACCAAAGTTGGCTACCCCTGCTCCTTCGCCATGTGGCACCCCAAGATGGGTTGACCTCGATCGAAGTCGAGCCTTCCTCCGCCACTTCACCAGGTGTCGACCCAGGAGGGGTCCACCTCGGTCGAAGTGGGCTACCCTTGCTCCTTCGCCAGGTGGCGCCCCCTGATGGTTCCACCTCGGCCAAGGTCGAGCCAGGCACTCCTGCTCCTTCACCAGGTGGCACCCCAAGATGGGTCCACCTCGGTCGAAGTCGAGCCTTCCTCTGCCACTTCGCCAGGTGTCGACCCAAGAGGGGTCCACCTCGACCGAAGTTGGCTGCCCCTGCTCCTTCGCCAGGTGGCACCCCAAGATGGGTCCACCTCGACAGAAGTCGAGCCTTCCTTCGCCACTTTGCCAGGTGTCGACCCAAGAGGGGTCCACCTCGGTCGAAGTAGGCTGCCCCTGCTCCTTCGCCAGGTGGTGCCCCCTGATGGGTCCACCTCGACCGAGGTCGAGCCAGGAGCCCCTGCTCCTTCACCATGTGGCACCCCAAGATGGGTCCACCTCGACCGAAGTCGAGCCTTCCTCTGCCACTTCGCTAGGTGTCGACCCAGGAGGGGTCCATCTAGGTCAAAGTTGGTTTCCCCTGCTCCTTCGCTAGGTGGCACCCCAAGATGGATCCACCTCGATCGAAGTCGGCCCTACCCTACGAAGTCTCGAGGAGATCAAAGGCGCGAGCCACGAGGTCGCTGCTATAGTCGATGTGCGACGCGCCCCGTATGGCACACCCAGTACAGCCTGTAACGGTACGTAGAACCTCGTTTATACCAGTTAAGAAGGGCTCCATGATCGAGGCATGGGATCCTTGCTATCGGGGGCCTGGAACCCTCTAAAAAAGAGGTTCGCAGTCAAAACCCTGAGATGAGGGCTCCTGTGCTTGGCTCAAGATCCCGCCAGGTTTCTCTTTTCGTGACAGTACGACGGGGGAGGCAAGCTTGCCACTTAACTCCCAGCCTTGGGGGTACTCGAGAAAGGGGGGAACGGTGGAAAAGAGTCGTGGACCTCCGAGAGCCTCCATCGGGTAGAGGGTAAAAAGCTGAAGGTGATCCAATGATATAAAAGGGACAGCGAGAGCAGACGAAATGGTAAGCCACTGAGAGGGAAAAACACGGACACAGAAGGAAGAAATGACTCTGAGGCCCTCGGAAGTTCCCAGGAGCAAGTCTGGTGAGTCTAGTGCAGGAAATTGAGTGTCAACCCCTCTTATTCCCACACTTCTTTCATCTAAATCTCCTCTAAGAACGGGAATCCAGCGGAGACCCGTCTTAGCGAATCTGTTCCATCTTGCCGTTCGCTAACTTGACCATCAGAGTACCCTCGCCGGAACCCCCAGCCTGGGTCTCTGACCTTGTTTTGTAGATCCGGAGGCTTGGAGATCCCGAGGTGAAGGAGACCAAGATCCGGCACCAGCTCATAAGCTACAGGCCACAGCGGTAAGATCGGCAACAAAAATCATAATAATTATAAATATTGAATGCATATATATATATTTTATTACATCCAAATTGAAAATCCAAATATAAAATTCATCACGATCCAATATAAAAAAGTTTATTACAACCCAAAGTTTAACAAAATAAAAAACATGAAACATATGAATAAAACAAAAAAAGGCCAAGGTCAATGATCCGTAGGAGAAAGGTCGTCATCCTATCTATAAGGATCTAATTCCTCAGGAGCCTACAAAAAATAATTAAAATGCTTAAGTTATGAAACTACATACAACAATATATTATATATCATTAATATAATATAAAAATATATATTTAATAATATATGCATTTATCTGATGTGGAATATACATATGTACTACATATATAAGCTGCTTAATGTGCTCTTTCATGGTATCCATCGCTGCTCTATCAGCGGCACAGCTCCGTCGCATCTCATCTATCTTCTTCTCAAGTCTGGAACACGTGCATCTTGAGCACCTCTGCAGCATCATGACTATACGTACTCATCATAGATAACTAAGTGAGTGTGACTCTAACTTCATAATCCCTCACTCGACCATAGCGCTCCGATCTCATTAGCTCTGTGAACATCTCGGTCTCGATACGGCTACTCTATGTAGATGCTGCAGACTCATCGACATGCTCGATAATAAGAGTTTTAGCTTTTTCCTATAGTAATTTAGAAAAAATAGTTAGATCTTAATAAATTACAAAATCAAACTAAAATCATTGCATGAAATAAGTTGTAAAAAATAATTACATATAAGATCTTAATGAATAACAAAATCAAACTAAAATCATTGCATGAAATAAATTGTAAAAAAATAATTACATATAACCCTTTCGACTCATCTTTGATAAAACTGCCATCATGGTGAGTATGAGTAATCCGGTAAAACTCCACCTCACCAGGTTCCCTTCCATGCTCATCCATCTATAGAAAAATTTATTATTTTAAGCAAAATATTACTAACAAATTTGAAAAATGTTTAAGTATCATGATACATACATCGTCCACGATACATAATGTTAGTTTTATTAAAAATTATAAATATTTTAATATAAAAAATATAAGTTTATAGTTTAAGGAATATACGAACTTCTGTCTGACTCGTGCATAACTCTTAGATCCTAATGTATGAGAAATAGATAGAGCTGCTCGTGCAGCTCTACCAATATCATAATATGTCTGCAAAATCAAATAAATATTTTATTATATCCTAAAAGTAAAGTATATATAATATATAATATAAATTAAATATTTTAATAAAGTTGCTTAAAAGATTGAATTATAATATATCTGTCCTCTCTCGAAGAACCAGTAATGAACCAACTCCATCCATTGATGAGAGGGTACATCAGGAGGACAAGCACCAACTACCTGCTCCTTGGTCATTCTCAGTAACTTGTACTTCATTTTCAATTGTGCTTTATATTCTTTCCACTTTCGCTTGAGAGACTTCAATACAAAATCATAAGAGGATGGAGGGAGTACAAACTTGGACAGCAAATAAAACAAATATTAGGTCAAGTAAATGTTAGAAATAATCATGTAGATACAAAAGAAAACTAAAAAATAGAAAATTTATCCAGGCCTCCATCATCTAATGCTGTGCCAATACAAAGTTTTGTTAATGAAAATATATAAAATATAAAATAATATATCAACCATGCAAAATAAGGAATACTTAGATTCAATTTTTTACCTGTACAACTCGTAGAAGCTCAACTTTGTAGGTTGGAAGTATGTCATTCCATTTTGCATAACTCAAGGTGTTGGCTTTGGTCCTTGATTTTGATGATTAATAAAATGTTGAGTATATGTTTGAACTAATATTTTAATAGGAGTATAAATTCAGGTCACAGGTACATTAATTTTTTCACTTAAGAGTATCAAAGTTATGGATATCGAAGCAAGATGAATTTCAATGTTTGAGAGGTCTTCTTACGTTGGAATGACTTTAAAATGATCACTTTGGTCTTTTTGAAGAAGGAACTAGAAGTCAATTGGATAAAATTTGAAGATTTCAAGGTTTGGCACATATTTTGAAAATGGCACAAAGCAAGTATCGACCTAAGTGTCAACTCACCATGTTGACTCATGGAGCAAGTGTCAACATCTTGAAGACTGGCACGCAGAACTTTCAGCTGGCACGCCAAGTATCAACTCAGAGTATCGACTCACAAGAATCAAATGTCAACTCACATATTGACTCAAGGCCTGAGAACAGAATTGAATAGAACATGATTTTTGGATTGCAGTGAAGTGTCGACTAAGTGTCGACTCACAGGTTGATTCATAGATCAACTCATGGCGTGCAACAAGAAATGAACAGAACATGCCATTCCATGGATTTTTGCCTAGTGCTGACCAAAGTATCGACCTAAGTATCGACTCACAGTTCCAAGTGTCGACTCACAGGTCGACTCATAGCCTGAGACCAGAAGTGTAGCAGAATGTTGGAAATTCAAATCTACACCTGGTGTTGACCCAAGTGTTGACCTAAGTGTCAACTCACAAATCGACTCATGAACAAATCAGGTGTCGACACTTATTGTAATGGCTAGTTTTCTAGAAGTTCATAATTGATTCCAAATGGCTAGATTTTTCATTCTAATGGTCTCTAATAGTTTTTTGGTGGTTTGTGGACTATTTATCACTCACCAAATACTTTGAATTCAAGAACAAAAAAAAGTGATACATAAGAGACAAAGTTCATCTTTTGAAAAAAGCTTTGAAAAGAGTTGAGTGAGCTTTAAAGGAGATTCTCCTGAAAAAGCCTTCTTTTGCATTGTTTGAGACTTCAAATCATTAGCCAAAAGTATGCATTGAAGAGCATCCAAGAAGGAGACAACTCAAGCATTCAAGAAGAGCTTCAACGACATTTATTTCAGGTCTTTTGAGATTTCTTTCTTGAACTTATATTTGTATCTTTTGTTTGTTTGTTGTTACTAGTTTCAAAGGTATTGAAACTGGTATTAAAGGTTGTTGGTGAGCCTAAGGGACAAAACCAACTTGGATTTGACTTGTGATCCCGGATTAAAAACAAGTTGTAAAGGTTGTTGGTGAGCCTAAGTGACAAAACCAACAAGGTTTTGACTTGTGAGCCTTTGAAAACAAGTTGGCTATAATCTTGGATAGATTATAATGGAAATTCCCAAGGAAAAGCTTGAGAAGTGGATGTAGGTGCTTGGTTTGCACTGAACCACTATACATCTTGGTGTTTATGATTGCTTGCTTTTCCTCCTTTATTTGCCCTGATTTATATTGCATTTACTTTACAATTCTGCTGCATATCATTTTTAGAGCACAATCACATTGTTATACAAGAACCTAGTTCAGTACATACTTGCTTGGAATTAAATTTTTAAGAAATCCAATTCACCCCCCTCTCTTGGGTTGCTACACTTGGCAACACAAGAGACAAAGATGATGCCTCTGTGCAACTATCCCTAAAAATGAAGTCAATAAGCTTGTAGCTTTTTTAATAGGCTGCCCTAGCTTATTGCACTCAACTACTATTTTCTCATCCTCGCACATCTACCACACATCTCGTACTATCGTAGGCCCACGTCTAGATCTAACCCTCCCAGATCCATCTACAAGAAATATATATAAGTATAGTAAGAAGTGAAATGAAATTTTATTAAATCAAATAAAAAATAAATTAATTTGAATGTGTAGCTCATCATCTGCTACATTGATGGAAGGATCATGCTACCTCGAGGATGATGGACCTGCAGCAGACTACTATAGGAAAGGATTGGCCCTAGCCTCCGGTACTGAAGAAAAAGGTGCAGCCTCAACCTGTCATGCTGAAGAAGATGTACCAACCTTAGCTAGCTATGCTGAAGAAGGACCAACTTCAACCTGCGATGTTGAAGAAGAAGTACCGATCTCTATTCGTGAGTACTGGAACTGCACACCATCAAATTATCACGAGCGCAGCATAATGTCACTTATCATTTACATCAAAATCATAATCAATGAATATAAATATTAATTTAACGGAACTATTACTACAAATTACATGCATTGTAAAAATTCAATACCAATAAAAATCAAGCAATAGCATTTCCTTTCATTTTCGTCCTAACCAAAGATATTGTTACATGTACGTCATCAACTGGTACAAAATTGAATGACATGGAATACGTATAAGTATCATCATTTTCATCATCTTCTAGCTACTTTCCATATCATATAAGTCCCTAGGTTTTGTTTTAACAACAACAATCCAATCTTTAACTTTTGCATCTTGTACAAAAAAATTAACAAGCTTGAAAAGAAAAAATGAATGGATCATCCTTCAATAAGATATCAGTATATATCAATCTTGTAAAATTTATAAGTGTAAATCATTTGCATCTTATTTCAAATCCCTTGCTGAGTTTATGTCTACCCAATCACATCTAAATAATACTACTTTAAACCTTCCATAATAATTTAACTCATAAATATCTTTAAGTGAACCATAATAAATTTTTTCCATCTGCTTCCACCATAATACTGCTATTCCATATTTTTCTAAATTTCTCACGATCTTTAGTATGGAATTTATAACTATTGATTATGTAACCATTATATCTGTTGACAACTTTATTAGGTCCTCGAGCCAAAGCTATTAATTCATCCGAACAATTTTTCTCCATCATCGTTGATATCTAAAAAATAATAAGAAATATCAATGAGTTATTTGATATTAAATCTATTCATATATTCTTTAAATATATGTCAAACCTATTTTGAAAGCCGTATAGAAAATAACTTGACTAATCATCATTGCTCAATCCTTGGATTAGATCAAGTGCTATGATTGACTTGTTACAAAGATATTAAAAATTCGCTGCATAAAATATGGATTGTTTAGTTAGAACATTATATAAGATATGATCTTTAAACTTGAAATGTCTTAAATATACTAACATGCGATGGTCAAATATTATATCACTCTGAAGTAATGCATAACAATGTACTTATACATTGAATTTCTGATCAAGTACAATACTTTCACTTTTCTATTATTCGATTAGTAGTAAAAAACTTATACAAATCTGCATTGTCTACAAAATCACTATACCATTGAGGTCTATTAAATATAATTTCTATATCTTGAAGATATCTTGAACAAAATATCAAATACTTTTCAGTAATATATCCTTCAGCAATCGAGCCCTGGGATAGGCTCTGTTTCGTACATAATCTTTTAGTCGCATAAAATACCTTCAAAAATTTAAGATTTATTTACATATCATTATGATGCTACTTCTAATAAATATATATAATGGTTAAAAATAGAAAACAATACCTTTTAATAGGATACATCCATCTATAGTGTACCGGTCCACCAAGCTTGACTTTCAAAGTTAAGTAAATGAGTAGATTACCATAATAGTAAAAAATTCATAAGAAAAAAACTTTTCCATCAAGCAAAATGTAATCGTAACATTAGACTCCAACTAAACGAGCTCCCCTAGATCAATATCTTTTGAATATAATGCTTTAAAGAATTATGACAACCGAATTATAACTGCAAGAACTTGTTTAGGCACTGATGATCTTGAAGCTATTGAAAAGATATCTTGCATCAATATGTGACCATCATAACTTTTAAGATTAAAATTTTTTTCGATTTTTTAGATGCACACATCGTGAAATGTTTGATGAATATCCATCAAGTACTTTAATAGTTTTTAATACTCTCAAAAAATTATCTTTTTCTTGGCAGACATTATGTAAGATGCATGAGACAAATAAATTCTATCATTAGCAAGTATTTTGGGATGAAGCTCTTGTCGGATACCCAATTCTTTTAAATCAAGTTATGCTTTCATGTTATCTTTGGTCTTTCCCTCAAGGTTTAATAATGTTCCAAGTAGTTTATCACAAACATTCTTCTCATGTATATGACATTAAGATTATGCTGAATAAAATTATATTCCTAATAAGGTAAGTCAAAGAAGATACTTCTTTTCTTCTATAAATATTTGCTAGGCTGATGTGTAGATGCTATCTATATGTCTTCCTCATTTTTATTTTTGAAAAAATTATCAGGATCTTCAAATACCTATTCATTCATAGTACCAGTATTCACTTCCTCTGATAACCCTTCTTGATCATCTCTCCCTCTTTTTTTAGAAGATTTCAAGAATTTATCATATATGTAATTGATGGCATCCATTTGTTTGCGAATATTAGTTCCAAAAGATGGAATAGATACACATCCCAATTCTATGGTACCATCAAATAAATCTTTCTGAAATCAAAATGGATGATTTGCTTTTTACCATCAATGATGTCCCATATAATAAAATGTTTCTCCATATTTTAACCAAATTGAATGTGTTGAATCTATACAACAAGGACATGCAACCCGTCCCTTCGTACTTCAACCAAATAAATTGGCATATACTGAAAAATCATTAATAGTCCACAACAAAGCTGCCCATAGTTTAAATATTTTATCATTGGAAGTATCAATTGTATCGATACCTTTCCATAACTGTTTCAATTTCTCTATTAAAGGTTGTAGGAAAATATCAATATTATTTCCTTGACCCTTATCACCTAGAATAACCATTAATAAGATAAGTGATAATTATTTCATGCATATCCACAGTGGTAAATTATATGGTATTAGAATAACTGGCCAAGTACTATATGTAGAATTTAGGATCCAAAATGGATTAAAGCCATCTGAAGCTAAACCCAACCTAACATTATGAATATTAGAGGCAAAATCAAAATGCCTATTAAATACTTTCCATGCTAAACTATCTGCTGGATGTCTCAATATTCCATCCTTCGTACGTCTTTCATCATGCCATCTCATTAACGAAGCTAGTTTCAATGACGAATATAGCCTCCTTAATCAAGGAATAAGAGAAAAGTAATGCAATACCTTTGCCGATTTCTTTCTACTCTCTAATGTATCTATTCCATTCATTACATTATCTTCCTTTCCTTCATGGGTTGTCCATCGTGAAGATTTATATACATTGCATGACTCTCGATCAACTTTTTCACCATGATATAACATACAGTCTTTCAGACACTATGAATCTTTTGATATCCAAGATCAAATTTCTTGACAACTTTCTTTGCTTCATAATAAGATAATGGTAAATCAGTACTTTCTAGAAATGCATCCTTTAATAACTTGAGAAGCATGGTAAAACTCTTTCCAAACCATCCATTCATATATTTTATATGGAATAAATATATAAAAAATAAAATCTTAGAAAATCTCAAATAGTCCGGATATAATTGTTCATTTGTATCTTTCATTAAATTATGATACTACGCTGACTCATCAATTGATGGTTACATATGCTCCTCGACATATGTTGGTTCCATAAATGTAGAACCCTCACATAATTCAGCTGCTTCATGTATATTACTAGAACCTCCAAAGTTTTGAATACCATGTTCAAAAGCATCAGTGATTAAATCCCTTATATCATCATCTCCTATATAATTCTCTTACATGTTACTAGATCCAAGATCAGACGATGGTTGATTTCTTGATATTGGCCGTATAAATTCTCTATGAAAAACCAACTCAGTATAACCTCTTGCAAAATTATTCCATATTAAATGTTCTTCAACGGTTTGTGGATCTAGAGAAGAACTATTAACACATCGTCGACATGGACATAAAATCTTTTTATTCAAACTACTTTTATCCATACCAAATTTAATGAAATCATGAACTCCATCTAAATATTCTCTAGTATTTCTCGATTTATTTATCTGGCTTTTATCTATTATAGGATAAAATGATCAAACTTTGAAGTTATCTAAAAGTAAGAAAAATTAGAAAGTCAATATTAATACAATGTTGAAATATTAAAAATATGTGAAGCATAAAATAACTTAACTAATAAATGCATCCTTTCACTAACTAATAGGTAAAGATAGGTCCTATCCCATTTAAGAATTATATTAATTATTTAGATCATTTACAGTAATCAAACGATACGTAATAAGGGTTCTGAAAAAAAAAATGGTAGTATTTCCTATTAGTTCTCCCCACACGACTAAAGATTTATGAGGAGAACTAAAAGAAAATATTATCCAAAATATATCTCGAACCATATCCATATCGCTTGATTACTGTAATTATCCATATAATTATTTACAATTCTCAAACTGTCCAAACTAGATAATTAATTAATCAGTATACATAATTTTTCAACCCGTATAAAAAAATATAAATGTATGGATGCTATAAAATATGTATATTAATCAATTGACGAGTCTACATTTGAAAAAGTTTTTTAAAAAATATTTAAAAAGTTATAATGTAGTACTGATCAATTGATGTATTATTGATCAATTGATGGAATCGCCATGCAAGCTTCTTATTATTTATGAGCCATATATTATTGGTCAAATTTAGAATTTGTTTGGGAATTCTAATGGAATTGGACTGCAAAGCAAGACTATGAAATATTGGCTCTTAGATTTTTGAAGACTAGCTAAGAATTCTGATTTTCCATATAAGGATCCAAATTCATTTGTAAATACCATAATTGGCAAGAAAGGAACCAAATCCAGCAGACTTAGAAGTCCACAACTATCCATCTTGCAATAATGTAAATTTTTGAAGTGATTTTTCAAGGTTTATATATACTACCAATAATGTTATAAAGTATAAAATAAGAGTACAAGATTGTATTATTTGTTAGTGTGATGGTGTTTTGTGATGTATGGATCCAAAATTAACTTCAGAACTCGATTATGACTTGAGTGTCTATTATGGACACTAGGTTAAGAGATTGAAGTGTAAGGATCTGTGAAGTCCTAATTCAATGAAATTATGAGCCTTTTTTGCTTTGAGGATATTCTCAGAAAATTATTATATGTTTCATGAGATTTTTCTTTCTTTCCCTCTCTGCAAGTGTGTCATTTATGCAGTCCTTAAAAAGTGGCAAACTAGTTTAAGCTTCCTACCAAGCATGCACTAGCAAAGATCTCTCCTAAATGCTTGCTCTTGAAGAGGTTCTAAGTTTAAGTGACACACCACCTGTTTTAGTATTTTTTTTCCTTTTTCTAAAAAAATGGGAAAGAAAAAGGGGAGGAAAAGAAAAGACACGAGGTCATGGATTGTTGATGCGATTGGCATAAAGTAGCCTACCAATGTCATGAGCAGATTTGGCGTAGAAATGGAAAGCATACATACTTCTATGAGAGAGTTAGATTTGGATATTAAATGGTTTTTATTTCAATAGATTGATACAAAGTCATATATTTTTACCCATCAGCCATTGATTTGGAAAGCTACTTATATGGTCTGCCTCTTGCCTTCAAAATTATAGGCATAGGGTTAAAAGCTAAGCCCTGAGCCCTGAAGGCTTGATTGTATCGGGAGTCAAGCAAGACAAAAATAATTCGATCTAGATTAAGTATAAACTAATAGATTTAGATGCCTTATTTTAAATATTGAAGAGCCACGTCTTTTTTATGTGGTAATGAAAGTAAACTACAACTAACTTTCTATTGTCATTGACAAATTTCATAATAATGGCTAGTTCAATATTATCAAATTGATCTACAAATTTGACCATCAATTTATTATAATAGTTTTTACCATTTTGGAAATTCTATAGACACCGCCAAAAATATAGAGAAAGTTATTTTCATGTTTAAGGGTTGCAAAATCTAATCCAACCTAAGTCCTAGTTTATTTGTCCTATGTGGTCCATTAGATTTAAATTATAGTTCATTTATCCTAAATCATCATTCATTCAACCATGATACTAGTCACCTAGCCTAAACCAATCCCAACCTTACTGACCAAATTAATCATGTCTATTTAAATCTAGCCAAATAAACCTCATGAATGCATCTGAGGTTGACTAATCAAATCTAATTGTATCTTTGTCAGCTCGCACTCATATATCCTCTACCATATTTTTGTTAAACCCTATCGCAACTAGTCCTACCATTCTTTTTATGGGTGACATTGAAAGAGAGAATAAGCGATACAAAATTAGAAGAGCAAAATGTTCTAAAAAAAGTTAAAATTCTATGAGTATCTATTTCTTCGCTATGTATTTTAACAATTCATGTTAATCAATTCTACATGAAGATAAAATCAACAAATCAGGATATATTTATCACAAACATCTATAATTCTAGGTGACAATTTAAATTGAGTGCGTTATTTAGATCAGAGAAAAATATTTAGCATTTTCTCATATTAATTCATTAGAATCAGGATTATTACTGGGTACCAGCTTTTTTTAGACAATATCATTTTCAAACTTGAAGTTTTAAAAATCAATACGATGCTTAATTTGAAACCCATTATCGGCGCCTGCTATTATGCTAACAGATTACATATGAGCTCAACATGACCGATGCCGACTAGGCTTCTTATACGGTGGAGCTTCGATTCCATTATACTTCGATACATCCTTGACCAAGACATAGGACATGATTTATTTTTGATAGAATGGTATATTCATTGAACAAGACGAAGATGAACACGATCAAAAAAAATCAAACAATACGATATCCTGAAGCTATACAGGAAAAGATCGCCAGTCAGACCATAACACAGAAACAGAATGACGGGCAACATAAGAAGCGACCCAGTCTGCAACCGAGTTAGCCTCCCTATAAATATGGTGAATAATGATCGAAGCACATCCCGACATAGTCGTAAGATATGGTTAAGGTGAACAAAAATCCTCCGGTGCGGACACTTTTTGTTTTTATATTTTAACACATAATTCCATGGCACTTTTTTAAAGAAACCAATAAAAAATAAATGATACAAGAATTCTTTCGCTAATATAGTCTTTTTTTTTTTCATTATTATTATTATAATAATATGGAAGATGTACGAGAAATACTTCTAAAAAAATTCATATCATTAATAATTTAGCAATATTCAGGCCAGAGCAAATATCAACATTAAAATGAAATTTATATTCAAGGATTAAGAATCAAGTTTCTCTAAGATAAAAAAAAAAAATAGATGCTCAATATTCATTTACCTACCTATAAATCAACTTTCAATTCGAAGATAGTAACTACATATGTACCGGAAATCTATATATACTTGCACCAGGAACTGAACGCATGCAAAAGATGATAACTACGTATTCAATGGAAACATACTAGAAATATTTTGTACATGGAACGAAAGCATAAAAGAAACCTCATGAGGAACAAAACAAATGTTTCTCACGTTGATCATCAAATTGTAAGGAAATCACCACCGGTAGCAATAAAAAATAGGGATGTTCCCCTCGGTTAACTCCAAATCCAGCTAACCATGATCATCGAGACCCTCTCCAACAAAAATAGCCCCTACCCTAAGAACCCATAAAGTAAAACCATTACCAAAACTTTTTCCTTTTACTGCTAGCGTGCGACATGGCACTGGCCGATCGTGCTTTGTACCCAATATCCCCCCTTCCCCCTCCCTAAAATCGATGTGTCATGCCATGCCATCATCGAAAAAGGGGGAGTTTGATCATCATACCGGATGACCATGACAATTTATTACCAGACTGCTCGTAGTTTTTTTATTCTTTTTCATTCTTATTTTTTGGAATTACCCTTCTTCTACAATTTTAATTATGATTTTATGTAGTCTAGAGGAAATAAGGCAAGATTTTATTAATATCCATGACATCTATTCTGCGAATGGATCGATGTATTCGCCTCGACTTGATGACTTGTATGAAAGTATGAAACCCAATGATATCCTGGATGCAAGGACCGGAATAGCCCTCGTATTCCAACCAAAATTTTATTACATGCACCGGTCCAAGCGGACCCGGATAAATCCTGGAGCATATGCACGGTGAATAACGTGTAATCAAAAATGGGTGAAATACAAGAGGTCTCGTGGCATGTTAGATTTTGGATTGTTTAGGGTGAATTAAAGTTAAAAGATGGTAGGGTGATTGCTCCTCGACTCATTCCATGTATGCATATCATGTGGATGATGAAAAAGAATGGTTTATATCTTTTGGACCATTATGGCACAAGTCACAAATATTATCATGGTTCCGTAGTAGTCCTTTTGAGCAAAGATTTTTTTTTTTTTTTGATAAACAGAAGGGATGGAAGAAGGAAAATCCTTGCTGTAACTGTCTTCGCTGGGCTCCCGTCCCACCAAGCCTTGTTTGATTCGGGTAGCTATTTTTTCGCAATACTCTCCCCACTCGAAGGTGAGTACGTCAGCCCGATCCCACTTTCTACTCCATCCCGTTCCCGGTCACGTGTTCCGGAAAAAATTCTTGGATTTATAATTGTTAAAAATCTATGATCCTTAAATGCAAAAGTTGCAAAAGAATTTACTAAAAATTAGTAAGTTTTAGAAGGACTTATGTACAATTATTGTAATATTATTTAATTTAATTTGATCGAATTCAATCATTAGGGTTAAGCTCAAGACAAATTAAATTGGGATTTAATTTAACCAGAACTCGTATTATGTTGACCAAATGAATTAGGGTTTTGAAATAACCCTAATCTTGGTGGTTTTAAATTTTGGGTTCTCATTTTTAAACCTAAGCTACCTCCTTATATGCTTGCTTCAAGTGAAGAAAGAAGAAGATGCCCAAGTGTTGGACATCTCGGAGGTTTCTCTCGTCTAGGTGTTTGATGCCTAAAACTCCTCGTGCCATGGATTGGGCACTCGCTTTGGGTAAGACTCTTAGTGCTTTAAAAGAGGAGTCCTATGAAAGGGTTTCATGCGTGAAGGTGTTCGCACTAAAAGGAAAAATATTCAAGAGTTGGATGCCCCAAGAGTCCTTCTACCGAGGAATTTTTATGCATGAAGAGGTCTTGTGCCCAAGAGTTGTTGATGCTCTATACTCCTTATGCTCCAAATGGTTTCATGATTCAATTACTTGGTACCTCAAGAGTTGTTGCCTAAATTGAGGACTTCGTGCTCAGGTAGTTCAAGTCCCAATGATTCATATTAAAAGAGTTTGACATCCTAGGATTTGGATGACGAAGATTCTAGCACCAAGGTGCTCTATGCATCCAAGAGTTGGGAAGATTAAGGATTCCTCGCACCAAGAATTTTCATGTCCAAATAAAAGGGTTGCTTCCTCTTATTTTTTATATAAAAAATAAGAAAATAATTCATTATTCAAGAAAGATCTCTACAAAGAAGCTAGCATTCTAGTGAGATCAGAGACTATTGATCAAATCAGAACCTTGTATGGATACTTGTAGAGACTGTGCGCTTGAACATTTTCAAGAGAATTGCAAAGATATTTACGATCATCAAATTGGGGTGAAGAACTACCTATGCAAAGGTAATGATTATAATCCCATTTTCCTTCTATTAATCTTAATCTTTAAACTATGAGAGATCTAGATTTTTTTAAATGAAATCTTGCATATTTCACTGAAAAATTAATTTTTATTTTCACTGCATGTTTATCTAAAATTTTTTTATATTAACATGGTATTAGAGCCACAGATCATTGCATCTATCAATTTCTATTTTTCTAATAATCTTCTATTTTCAATAGATCTACAAACATCCATTTTTCTATTGATGATCTAAAAATCTTATATTTTTAGATGAATTTATAGCTTTTCTTCATCACATTTTTTTTTTTAATATTTTGCTATCTAGTTTGAGATATTTTTTTAAAATATTTTTTTTATGTCTAGCTCTTTCGTTATTCAGTTTGAGATATTTTTCTTCTTTTTGGATATTTTTTTATCTTTGACTCCTTCGTCGCCTAGTTTAAGGCATTTTTATTTTTTATATGGTATTTTTGTTTGCAAAGATCATTTGAATATCTTCTATTTAAGCACCAGCTTTCTATTATGTAGTATTTTTTATCTACGAGGATCATTTACTTTTGATAGCCTTTACTTTGAGTATCAATTTTTTTAATTTTTTTTGTCAGTGAGGTCATTAGTCTCGAGCTATCTTTTCTTTGAGTACCAGTTTCTTATTTTATGATATTTCTATCTACAAGAAAAATAATAATTTTTAAATTTAAATTGGCACCTACAGTATTACCTTGAGTTTGACGGGAAGAGTAGCATGATTTTTTGAATCGCATAAAATTGATTCCATAATATTTTTCTATATTAGTTTGATTATATATCAATTTTTTTTATTGGCATGATTATATATCAGTTATTATTATTTTTCTTTATTAGTTTGATTCTGCATCAATTGTTATTATTTTTTTTACATGGTGTTTATATATTATTATAAATAACTCTTGAGATGTATCAAATAAAATTGAAATAAAAATAATAAAGTCCTTTTTTTTATCTCCCTATGTCTCCTATATCTTTTTTTTTTCTTTCGTAATTATTTTTGATAGAGGAGCAAGAGACTCAAAAAAGAGAAGGACGACCTCATGGATAGGAGAAACTAACTTGATAAGGAAGAAGATGGATGAAGAGGCTTGATGTTTAATGATGGGATTGACTACTCCATTTATGGGATTGACTACTCCACTAGTAGGAGTTATTGATTTTTGGGTTCCTTCTTTAAGATGAGCGCTAAAGAAAACATGATAAAATAAGAAGCTCATCCAATATTTCCTTGTTTGGTGCCTATTTCATATAGCTTTTATTCCAAAAGGAGATGCCTTTGCTCTTCTCTAGCTTTGAGAGGTGGGTTGATTCCATTCCTAAGCATTATAAACTAATTGAAGGTTGGTCAAATATTCCACCATTTTTCCAAAGAGGAATGGTTCTCTAGCTGGATTAGATTCGCTCCAATTTTGAAGGTAACATTTTGTAACAATCCCCAATATAAGACTGCATGCTAACAAAAATGGCAGGTTTAGGTAAATCTTCTAGGAAGTGATTATATTCATGTCTTAGCCCACTTATGGTCATGATAAGCTCGAGTTACCATGCAAATTATCTGTGCAAGACATTCGGATGCATCTATTTTTTGTTTGCTAATGAATATTTGAAGTATTTTATTTTTTGTTTTTAATAAATAATAACACAAATAAATACAAGTTGAGCATGGTGCTAAATATATCTAAGTTAAATAATTCTTACATTCTATTTATTTGTTGATTGTTGACTTGAACATCAAGCCAAGCACATCCTCCGCAAGAGTTTAAAACCCAGACAGTCTACCATGCTAGGAGCTCGGTTTAGTCTTTGAATTGGATAAGACAATTCATGATAAAAAAAAACTTCATTTTTTAAGCAATAAAAAAATTATAAAGAAATAAATTAGGACTTATTACAAACATATCCATCTCGGTAAATACATGTTTTAAGCTTGAATCTAGGATGATTCATGTTTAAAAATTTAAATTGAAATAATTATAATTATGGCTGGAGCTGGACCGGTCCAAAGTTCATTGCCTGAAATTGAGCTGGGCTAGCTCAATAAACTTCGGACCGGCCCGAAATTGGTTCGGACTTCGAACCAAATTTTAAACATGTCGGGCTAGACTTCGGACTATAAAATAGAGTCCATTTAATTTTTGGACTAAAGAGATGGCCGGATTCGGTCCGAAAATTTTTAAAAATATGATCCGAAACCTGATCCAATTTTGGACTGGGCCGATCCAATGAGCTTTTGAGCCGACCCAGTCCAACCCTAATTATAATACGAGCATATATCTCCTTTTCCTCTGTGTTTGATTTAGATATAAACTAGGTATAAGTCCTTGAATAAAAATTACGTTTGTCAAATATTATTTTAAAAAAAATATAAGTGATAGTTTTTGAGATAATAGTTGGATATAACCAAGCAACGATGTATCACTCAAATCGGCAGGCATAACAATTTTAAATATATATATATATTATTATTATAAACTAGGGATGGCAATGGGTCGGGTTTGGATCGGGTCATCCAAAATCCATATTCATCCCACTAAAAAATTATCCATTCCATACCCGTCTCGGGTCAGGTCGGGTCGGGTATAAAAAAATCACGGGTCGAGTCGGGCGGGTCGGGTATATCCGGTCTCATAAAAATTAGTTTATTTAAAAGCTAAACGGGTCGGGTCGAGTCGGATATATCTGTCCCATATCTTATTTACTTAAATATTTTATAAACATATATTTTTTATATATAAACGGGTCGGGTTCGGGTCGGGGCGTACTACTACCTATACCCGACCCGAACCCGAGTCAGGTTTTGTTTATATAACCCATATCCGTTTATAAATTAGGCGGGTCGGGTTTTACCCGTCCCATTAGGGTCGAGTCGGGTCGGATATCCATCGGATCAGGAAAAATTGCAATCCCTATTATAAACTGCTTCTTATTATTTAAAAATATATATTATTATTAACCCATAGTGTATGGCACAGCTGGTTGTGAAACTTTTTTCACAACCGGCAGGGGTTCGAGCCCTGGTTTGGATACTTTTCGACTAAAAAGTTCGAAAGAAAAAAATTAATAAAATAACCATGGAGCTCTTGGAGCTCTTGTTGGCCGGTGGTAGTGAAAAAAAATTGGTTTGGTTTTTTTAAAAAGTCCGGGAATAAAATAAAAAAAAAGATAAAATAAAAAAAAATTATTAAAATAATCATGGAGCGGCAGGAGTTCGAGTCCCGGTTTGGACACTTTTCGACTAAAAAGTCTGTGAATAAAATAAAAATAAAATAATAATAAAATAACCATGGAGCTCCTGTTGGCTGGTGGTAGTGAAAAAATCGGTTTGGATACTTTTCGAGTAAAAAGTCCGGGAATAAAATAAAAAAAAGATAAAATAAAAAAAAAATTAATAAAATAAAGTCTGAAAGAAAAAAATTAATAAAATAACCATGGAGCTCTTGTTGGCCGGTGGTAGTGAAAAAAAATCGATTTGGTTTTTTTAAAAAGTCCGGGAATAAAATTAAAAAAAAGATAAAATTAAAAAAAAAATAATAAAATAATCCTGGAGCGGCAGGAGTTCGAGTCCCGGTTTGGATACTTTTCGACTAAAAAGTCTGTGAATAAAATAAAAAAAGAAAAAAATTAATAAAATAACCATAGAGCTCCTGTTGGCTGGTGGTAGTGAAAAAATCGGTTTGGACACTTTTCGAGTAAAAAATCTGGAAATAAAATAAAAAAAAAGATAAAATAAAAAAAAATTAATAAAATAAAGTTTGAAAGAAAAAAATTAATAAAATAACCATGGAGCTCTTGTTGGCCGGTGGTAGTGAAAAAAAATCGGTTTGATTTTTTTAAAAAGTCCGGGAATAAAATTTAAAAAAAAGATAAAATAAAAAATATAATAAAATAATCCTGGAGCGGCAGGAGTTCGAGTCCCGGTTTGGATACTTTTCGACTAAAAAGTCTGTGAATAAAATAAAAAAAGAAAAAAAATAATAAAATAATCATGGAGCTCCTGTTGGCTAGTGGTAGTGAAAAAATTGGTTTGGACACTTTTCGAGTAAAAAGTCCGGAAATAAAATAAAAAAAAGATAAAATAAAAAAAATTAATAAAATAATCTTGGAGCTCCTATTGGCTAGTGGTAGTGAGCAAGTTAGAGATATATATAATAAATCCCGTTCACTCTTTCGACTAAAAAGTCCGGAGATAAAATAAAAAAAAAAAAAAAATTAATAAAATAATTCTGAAGCTCCTGTTGGCCGGTGGTAGTGAAAAAAAAATCGGTTTGGTTTTTTTAAAAAATCCGGGAATAAATTAAAATAAAAGATAAAATAAAAAAAATTAATAAAATAATCCTGTAATTTCTGTTGGCTAGTGGTAGTGAACAAGTTAGAGATATATATATAAATCCCGTTCGCTCCTTTCGACTAAAAAATCCAGAAATAAAAAAAAAAAAAATAATAAAATAATCCTGGAGCTCCTAGTGAAAAACCTGGGATTTGGGAACCGTCCCACGCCCCCTTTTTATTTTACCAAAAATATATATATATATATTATTTAAAAATATAAAAAAAATATTTTTTATTAAAAAATTGAGCTAAATAAAAATTAACATAATGTGCAGCAATCTTATTTTTGGCAAACCAAATCCTTCCTGCATGGCTGGCCATCGTCCCACGTTTTCTCGTGCCCTACGATGCGCCGGAAAAGTCGGCGACGACTCGAGGCTGGTTGTACGATGCTTCATACTACCATAGTTGCAGCAGAGCCAGGACGTGATGGGACGCAAACCGTGGACGCGCACGTGCCTATCTGCAATCTGACCGCATCTCGACCTTTGGAGCGGTCCACGTCAGCAGAGAACGGTTTATTTCCGAAATCCGCAGGCCACCGTGGAGCCGGGGGCGGGGTTGGGTTTGCAAAGGAGTTGCCAATTATTGACGGAAAAGTGGCCGGCATCCATTGGACTTGAAAAGGCGGCGATATACGAAGCAAGGAGAGCGGTACAAAACAATAAAAAAAGGTACACGTGGGTGACGCGTCCCCGAAAGCAAAAGCACCGATTACCATCATAAAATTAACAACAAATGTGCTCCCACCGTACTATAGTATAAGTAAAGTAACGGAGTCGAATGGGACCCATTCGAGTTTGGGTGGGATGGATGACGTGTCCTCTCTCTCTCTCTCTCTCTCTCTCTCACTTTCCAATTTAGATTTTCCCGAACAGCGACCCTGGCTTCGGAAACGTAGGTTCGAGTTGAAAGAATAATCGCTCTCCCGCAGCATCGACCGTCGGATCACATGCTGCATAATTTTTAAAATATAATAAATTTGATCTTCCATCCATAGACCATAATATAGATTATGAAATTAAAAAATATTTTTTTAAAAATTATATAAAATATAATTTAATAATAAAAATATTATATTATTTTTTTTATTTTTATTTTACGGAAAAATATAACTTGAACCTGTAGAGGTCGGTTGTCCGTTCCGTTCTTTCCCAACCTGGCATAACGGGCATTGTCTCATGGGTGCCGGGAGGGCCACCATTCAAAGCCATTGACATGCCATGGAGAAAAAGGTGGGGAAGGGAGGCATCGCAATTAACGCCAAGATCATCATAGTAGTTACGAGTCATGATCATAGCTGTCTTGGCTTGGTGTGACTTGTGTTGAGGCCCTGATGACGTCACCAGGACGTTGTTACGAGCAAAGTTGAGCCCAAGCTAAATATTGCATCTCTCCTCTTCTCAGTAGAGGCCATGGACTAATCTTTTTTTTTTTTTTTTTTTTGACTAATTTGCTATCCATTAATTGTACAAAAAAATGGCACAGGGCTCTAGAATATTGAAGGTTGGATAAGATTTTGACTTACAATAACCTAGTTGGTAGCCTAGCTATTCAAACAAACAAAAGGGGATTGCGAGGGTAATCCTTCAACAACAATCAATCTACATTAACGTATAGCGACGTTTTAATTAGTTGAGTGATGGTATTGATGGTATACAAATTTCATTTATCATATAATATTTCCAGTTGAAGTTTTGCATGTTTGGAATCAAATGGCTGCTGCTGATGATGCCTTGGAATTGGTTGTTTTGTGCAAGGATGGTGATATATGGATGGAGGCACGAGTCTTCGATGCTCGCCATCTCTTCTGTGATTGGTCTAGGAATGGGGTGCGTCAATATTAAATGTCTTGGAATAATTTAGCCCACCGGAAGACCATCACAACCCTATATATATATATATATATATATATATATATATATATATATGGTCCCCACTTTCCCTTAGGCATCACCATTCAAACCTGAAATTATGTACTTCCTTCACGTATACGGTTGCTTCTCTCCTTAGCTAAGCTTCTTTGGCCTCGGAATAGCTAACGTGTCACCAGAGCAGCAATCCACGCCCAGCTTTGTCTTCTTCGGCTCTCTCTCTCTCTTTCTTTCTCCCTCATTCTGAATTTTTTTTTTACACTTTACGGTGCCCAGGTTACTCGACCAAAGAATAAGTTTTTAATCACTAAGATGATAGTGCAGTTGATTAGAGTTTTGCTCCCATTTTCTGGATCACGGGTTTGAGATTTGAATTCATTGATTACTCGATTAAAATTTGAAAATTTTTTCGAAAAGGATACTTGCAAAAATTACGGCCCGGATCGAACATGGCCTGGCGGGACAGCTACTGTGGGGGTTTTCCCTCTCCCATCCTTTTATTTATCAAAAAAAAGAACAATTTTATCACTAAATTCAAAAATTTTTCTGAAACTGCGATGATTAGTTTGAATGAGAGATCAAGATTTTCTCTTTATCCCTATTCTACTAGCTGACGTTTTAATAATGTCAGGTTGACATACTAACCTTAGTGATGCTAGTTTAACGTACTCATCTATAGATGAGCCTATGGATAGAAAAAGATTATGAAAATTTAAGTATGTGAATTGAATATTACCTGATGGGATATGGATCTGCAGGGTAGCTGCACAGGAATTTTATTCCTCCATCCCTTTCCTTCATTAAAAAATAAAGGCAACAATTTTTTAATGATTTTGCAACATATCATGGACGGGGTGAGGGAACAGTTTGATGGAAGCCCATGAAAGGAAAGCTTTTTTTTTAGGAAAAGGCTTGGTGCACAGCGTGCGGTGCAGTAAATTTAACGTGGCCCATACCGTATTTTTTTGTTGGTCCAAATACATTCATGTAGCATGACAGGATGGGAGCTGAGCGTGACTAGCATTAATTACTATTCAATTTTTATTTGAAATTTTTATTTAGACCAAAATATCCTTCCCTCCAGTCCCTTGAACTAGGGTGTCGTAGCTTTTAAACTAGAATGTCGTAATACTGTTTCAACTAGGATGTCGTAGGTTTTGAACTAGGATGTTGTAATACCGTTTCATGTCATTTTTGAATTAGGATATCGTAGGTTTCGAACTAAGGTATCGTAGGTTTTGAACTAGGATGTCGTAATACTGTTTCATGTCGTAGGTTTTGAAATAGGGTGTCGTAGGTTTTGAATTAGGATATCGTAATACTGTTTCGGCTCATTTTTGAACTAGGGTGTCGTAGGTTTTGAACTAGGATATCGTAGGTTTCGAACTAGGATGTCGTAATATTGTTTCCGGTCATTTTTGAATTAGGGTGTCGTAAGTTTTGAACTAGGATGCCGTAATACT
Source organism: Areca catechu (assembly GCA_021397845.1). Lineage (NCBI taxonomy): Eukaryota > Viridiplantae > Streptophyta > Magnoliopsida > Arecales > Arecaceae > Areca > Areca catechu. The sequence continues at coordinate 4,018,549 of CM038038.1, read as the reverse complement.
GTTTTAGGTCATTTTTGAACTAGGATGTTGTAGGTTTTGAACTAGGATGTCGTAATACTGTTTTAAGTCATTTTTTGAACTAGGATGTCTTAGGTTTTGAACTGGAGTGTCATAGCTTTTGAACTAGGATGTCGTAGGGATATTTTGGTCTGGACAAAAATTTCTAATAAAAGCTGAACGGTAATTAATGCTAGTCACCTCCTCCTGTCCTATCATGCCATATATTTGGACTAATAGGAGCGTGCGGTGCAGGCCATGCTGGATTTGCTGCACTGCACGCGATGCACAAAGAATTATTCTTTTTTTTAAGTAGGTATGGTGGGTATTCACATATTTATAAACCCCGGCTTTCTTGGAAAAAAAGTTGAATTTTTTTTCGAGAAATTATATCCTATAACACATGCATCTTATGGATATTTTAAGATAAGATCACGGGGCACGGCTCCAAGACGATTAATTGGACCTATAGGAATGAGGATTTTGATAATTGATAAGCATGGCGGATATGATTTACATGATGTGTAAGATATAATTTCTTCCTATTTCTCTATTTGAAGTGGAATAACATTGATATATAAAAGACCATTATGGAAGTAGTTGGCTTTCGAGAAAATAAGACTATGATCAAAACTTCATCCCTACCAATATCTCACCATGTCGAGGGTTTGCATCAACATGGACAGCTAGCTTGTATAAATGTATATTAGTAAAAACTTTATTATGTTGGTATAAAACAATATATTTTAAGAGGCTAATATATAATATAATAAAAATTATTATTGGTTACTTTTAAATCAAAATTATTACAGTAGATAATTGTAAAACTAGGTTCCATGTATATTAGGTTTTATGAAAAACCTGCTTTTGTGTTTTTTAAGATTTTTTTAGGTTTATAAAATATCAATTTTATCAAAATACTTTTTAAATAACCAAACAAGCTTACCTATCAAACTCATAGGTTTTGCCCTTGGTGATCACACACCTATACTTAGTAACCAGAGGTTGTGATTTAAAATCAAATAAAATAAAATAAGTATATTACCAATAATTAAATTACATTGTATATAAAATAAAATTAAAAAAATTATTAACTAATCAAATGCACAATCAAATTAGGGGAGAAAGGCTTGATGAATTTAAGAGGGAGCATTTCCAACATGTTTAAAATTCAAATTAGTTGAGGATCGGTGGGATAAGAGAGCAATTAATTTTTGCAGCTAGCATATAGAAAAACTAATATATAATATTTACTTTTTTTTTTATAAGCATATATAATATGTATTTTTAATATTTACTAAAATTGTCTTCATAGCAAATAATATTTTTTTTTTAAAAAAATAAGAATATTATGGTGAGCAAATCTGCTTGATAAAATCTATTTGACATACTTTATGTTATAATATAGTATAGATATAAAAACAATTAATGTCCAGAACAACGGCCAATTCGATCATCCCAAACCAAACACCCCCTTTAAATAGTTTTGGATCCATCTAGAAGATGGCCAACTCAACGTCCATGCCTGACATGCAACATGGTGCTCATGAGCGAGACCAAGATACATTCCCCGGAACCTTGCAGCATTTTTTTTTTTTTTGATAGGAAAAAGAGATAAGGGGGGATAAACCCCGGCGTAGCTATCCCCTTCGGGCTCCCGCTCCACCAGGTAATGTTCGATACAAGACAACTGTCTTTCTTTACCAAACGATAAGTACATCAACCTGACACCACTAAGATGCTGTCTGATAGAACGGATCTAAGTTCTAGCCTCTCACTCACATTTCGATCAAGGACTCCAAGAAATTTCTGAATTTAATTAGGTCATCCGTGGATTCATATCTCGAATCATAAATCGATTGATAGCGAGGCAAGGCCTTAACCAACCAGGCTACCATCTTAGTGGTCAGAACCTTTCGGCATTAATAAATACTGTGGAAGAGAACCATCAAACATTTTCCCTTGAGAAAGAGGGTGGGAGTTCACAGTGGGCTTATTAGACCTATCACATTGTGGCATGGACCCTGGAAACCAAAAATCTCGTGGAACCATCCAAGTCAAAAATCCCTTTTGGAAAGCAACGAAGACCATTTTCTTGGCTCAGCGGTCCAACTGTCGTTCTGGCTCCGGAATCAAAGAATAACAAATAAAATTTAGACGAAAAGCACCAGCCATTGACGTCTGAAATAGACTGGTGCCCTCACATAAACAAAAGCCTTAATGTCCGCTTCATCATCCACACCATTGTTGATGCTGTGGCACCATCAAGCTGATTCGGATTACCAGATTACAGCTATAAGATTTAGGATTTCAGGAACCAATCTACTTTTGTGATTAAAAATTTTTAGTGATCATAAATATCTCATCACTAGACAGTGATTAAAGGCACTATAGCTAAAAGTTTTGATGGTTAAAATATAAAATTATAAAAAAGAGCTACCATATTTAGTGACAGTTTTATTTTAAGACCGGAGATTATAAAATAATCATTAAAGAATCTAAAAAATGATGACTTAATAAGAAATTAATAATCAAAAATAAGTTTGAACGAGTATTTGTTAAAAACTTTTGTTGATGAATTTTTGTTAGTCACAATAAGTTGATATAATTAGTGACGAAATAAAAATGATCATTAAAGATAAACATATATGACCATTCTTTTGGTGACAAAAGATTGAAAAAGAATATTGATAAATAATGCACAAAAATAAAATATTTTTATTACAAATTAGGATTCCGCAATCTCTATTTGTATTTGATATATGTCTGAATTCTATTTCTATGAAAAATTAAATCCAAGATCTTTTGAATATTTGTCTATTACTTAGCTACCATGATAATAATAGCTTCTATCATTTGATTGTGGTTTATTATACTTATTTAAAACTTTTTACATCATAAAATATATTCATTTCAAATATATTATAATTTTTTAATAATTAATTATTTAAAAAAACTAATCATTTTATTTTGATAAAAATAAAATAAATAAATTTATTTTATTTTTTATAATATTTTTAAAATACTGAATTTAAAATATTTAAAAATATCATTAATCTCAACATTTTATATAATCATATATATTTTTCTAAAGCTCTTTAAAAATAGATAATTCATGATTCTATTTATTTATACTATAATTAATAAGTAATGGTATTTAATATATGAAAAAATTATTATACATTTATTTAAATAATTTTAATTTATATATATTTTTAATATAAATCAAGTTGGATCAATGATCTAATTTCTTGGTTAAATTGGTATGTGTACAGGTTTTTAATAATTACTTCTTAGATTATTAATTACCTGATTATGGAGCATTGCTTACAATATTGATAGCAGATTTTGTAATGAAAATTATTTTTCTCTAATCGTTAAATTATCTTGACACATGTAACTTATTCATTAAATAGATTGGATCAAATTAAGTTGAAAATAAATATTTAACCCATCAAAATATTTCAGCTAAAATTTTTATTGTATTGGCACTAGAGAAAGTTTTTTTATTGACCGCTTTACAGTATCACAATTAACAGTATATACATATAGTGACTGTTTAAAAAATATTTTTACTAAAACTATATATACTTTAGTGATGAATCATAAAATCATCATTAATATTTTAATAAATATTGATTTTAATTAATACCTAAAATTATGATAACATATTGTATCATTACAAAAGATAAAGGATTGTAATGATCACTTTATTAGCTCGTCATTAAAAGGTACACACACACACACACACACACACATATATATATATATATATATATATATATATATATATATATATATATATATATATATATATATAATGACTATTTTAAAATATTATTATTAAAGATTTAAGTTTTAGTGATAAATTATAAAATTATCAATAATAATTTGACCACTATTGATTTTGATACCAAAACTATGACAACATAATATATCATTACTGAAAACATATACTTTTGATGATTACTCTAAAAGTTTTATCATTAAAAATATATTTACGGTGACCATTTTAAAATATTGTCATTAAATATATAAATTTTAATGATATAGTATAAAATTATTATTTGTAAGTTGGCTAAAATTAATTTTGATGCTAAAATTATTTTTCCACCTTTAAAAAGCTCTATTTGATGGTAAACTTTTTATGACAAAATAAAAATTAGTCACAAAATATATATACATATATATTCTATGAAGACATTTTCTTTTGTTATTAAATACATGAATATTAATAAATGGTTTGTGATAACTCCTTATTTTCATCACTAAATATAAGGTTCTTGATGACCATGCTTGTATTTTGTCACTAGTATTCCAAATTGTTTTAGTATATATACCCACATAAGACCAAAGCATTAACTCTAGGAACATGGGACACTACATGTTCTACCTTGAGACATTCATGCTATGGTGCAAGCAAAGGTTTAGCAATCATCTTTGGTTAATATGCTTTGCGAAACATTCACCTTCCTAGCAAAGAAATAAAATGAGAAGCAGGGAGTCATATTAAAGAACTTAGAAAACATCTTAAGCAAGGTAATTTTATGTAGCAATAATATTGGTGATGCATACTTCTAGCCATAATTGTTCAAGTATCTACTTGCAGTCTATCCTTTAGAAAACATCATAAACTTCCATAAACATGGAAAACATCGTAAAACTATACTTCCATAAACATCATAAAACTGATAGATATCCCAAACTTAAAATTAGGCTAGAGCAAGGATCCTTATCAGATAACCAAAATTTTATTAGTTTCTTTCTATCAACGAAACTACCTTAAGTATAACTAGAAATGGTGGGTGCCATCTAAAATTATTCGATAAGTAAATCATATGTATATGGGGCATATTACATGGAGATGAGTCCATCAATGGTATCTTTGAAAAGCTCCCCTTCGAGTTCAAATCCCTAAATGCACTTTCCCATTGTAGAAGATTGAACATTAATTAGAGTCTAATGAATGGGTACCAATCTTTCCATGGTCAAAAGAATGTCAGAACCCATTCAGGTTGATCCTTTAAAAGATTATATTAGTGGCCAAGGAGAGAAAGATTGCAAATAATGCAGAGAAATTAAAACACAAATTTGTACAACAAAAATGGATGCTTTGTTGCTTAATATGTTGCAGCAACCATGAAGTCGGGGATATATACGTGTCGTACATTTACCCGATGTGGAGCCTGTTCTACACCATAATCCACGAATGAGTACTAAAACTGCGTTTAAGAAAGCAAGAATAAAATTATATTGGAAAAGCATCTCCTGTTGAGTTTGTTTTTGTTCTAAACTCTCATGCCAACGGAATACTAAGCCAAAAAAATCATACAACGGTCTAGGACCTAAAGCACTCTTATTTATTTATTTTTTTTAAAAAAAAAGCAAAGGATTGGATTGGTAACTACCACAAGCCTAGATTATCCAATTTTTATTGCAATATCTAAAGTATTAGAATTGAGCAGAAAAAAATTGTTATAATTTTGCATTCACTAGAATGATATATATATATATATATATAAAAGAGGACAAAAATCTAGAAAATTGGAATCCATAATTTTAGTATAAGAAATAAATAGAATTGGAATCCCATGATTTTAGTACATATAATATATAATATAGAAATTTAAATAATATATAAAATATATTATTTATATATGATTTTTAAATTATATATATAAGAAAGTATTCGAGAGAAGCTTATCGAGAAAATTTGTAGGGCTCAGGCTAGCATTATAAAGATTCGGCTTAGAGAGTTGATCTCATTGCGAAGGGACCTCCACATTACTCACTTCTTAAAATCTTCCTTGTCAGAAGCAAATATTTGGTCATTTTTATTTAGGGACAGATTTGACTCTCTCCAGACCCAGTTTGTCCTCCAAGGTTGGTTAGATGATATGAAAAAAATATGTTCTTCCATCTATGCATGGAAGAAGGAAAACCGGAGATAAAAGCTCGTCCATGGCGAGGGCCAATGAATCACCACCCTTTATCTTAGAGTATTTCTTCCATATAAAGAAATCCCAAAACAACAATATTCAGGGTCGAATATCAAGTATATAACAAAAAACAATGAAGGGGCACAAAATTTGGAAGGAATTAGGTACGAATTGAGCCAGACAACCCAGAAAAGATCAACAATGTTGATAATGAAAGGATGGAGGGGAAGTCTAAGGCCATCATAGAAGAACTCCTCATACATGGCTAGACGGTTAGGCAGACCAAATGTTACTCGGTTCTCCGGCCCCAGGACATGAACATGAAAATTATTCAGGAACTTGTAACAATCCTAGAGCCAAAGAACTTCAGCCTCGATCATTACAGAGAGTTCACTCATCGAATTGATCAGGATAATCTCCAAGCTGCTGGAGCACTCTGTCCAAATAGTTTCATGGAAAGAGGATACTTTTGCCTCCTCAGACCCTCGGGACCCATCTCCTTTGGAGATGGATCCCAAGATCCTTGCAACTGAGAAATATTGCTAACTGAGTGCTCTCATTCCTGGAAGACATTTCTCTGAATAAGAATATGAAGATTAAAGAAAATAAGAAATTTAAAAGAAATTTAAGAAAAAATCCCTCATCCAAGAATGGGACAAAGATTGAAGAATAAGGCTACCAGGAGAGAAGAAGCCCTAGAAAAGTTCTAAAATGTCCTAAAGAAAGCTTTTGAAGGAGCAATGGAAAAGGTCAAGAGACATAAGGAAAACCAACCTGGGAATAGCCAAATCCTTGGGGAGCCCAGGATGGGTTCTCCCCTTAGCTCTTTCTCCGTACAAGCTGGTGTCCCTACAATAATGGTAGAGAAACCTCTTTTATACTCTACTTGGACAGTTGAGATCAAGGCTAGGATTTGGCTAGAACCGCTAGATCTTGAAACGTGCCATAACCCAAGCCAAGCAACATTGTTCGATTTTGAAATTACAACCGGTCCTTTTAACTCTCATTAGTAGAATCTACATAAATTATTTAAAGGCTACATCCATCATGCCACAGGGTGCCACCCAACTGGCCAAGGAAGGTCAGTCAAATCTCCAGCCTTTAAAGAGTTAATGTGCAGTTTTTTCGAGTGCTATGCCAATAATTTTCTTTTTTATACCATGATCGAGATAGCAAAATAGCTGGTAATGATTTTCAAGGAGCCAATAGATGCCCGGACGGTGAAAGATTTGCTACTTGACCATCGAGACTTAAGAAGCGACTACTCCCTACATCCAAAAATAACAAAAAAATTGAAAAAGTTACTGATAATATTTTGAACTAGAGAGTGGGAGGCAACTGCTATGGCAACTACTTATTTGACCTCGAGAAATAGCTGGGTCACTGACTAAGCAAGAGATAACTGAGTCAGCAACCACATTGAGCAATTATGATGCCCAGACCCAAGAGACAACAAGTGACTACAAACCCAACTGACATGACATCCATTCATGCATGCTCACTAAGTAATTACTTGGACTTGATTAACTATCAATGCAAACTTAGTCGGGTATGCCGGTATACAATGTCAAAGCTACTACAATTAATAGCAAGCAAAGCACTCTAAAACCTAGAGTTCGTCATGCCCGAGTAAGAGACACTGATAGACTGAGATAGCTATCATAATAAGAAGCTGTTATCCTAACCAAAAGAGGTTAAAATCTCAATAGAATACTGTTATCCTATCAGAAAGAGGTTGCCTCTAACCAGAAAATGTTAGCCTCAACTGAATGAGGTTATGCTTAACCAAATAAGGTTACCTCTTAATAGAAATTAGTTATCCCGAGTAATTATATATAGGTAAGAGGGGACTCCTGACAAGTAATGCTTTACCACCCATGCTCATGTTAGCACAGTCTTTCATCAATTTTTCTTGACTCCACTATTGCCTAAATAGAGGGTCCCATGCTAGAAGTCACCGGTCAAGGGACTTTCCTTGTAAGAAGCGTGGATCATCAGGAGCGCTCATCTCGTTAGAGATGATTGCATGACAACCTGGCTGATAGAATAGTATCTCGAAAGTCAATTATATTTTCTATGTATCAGGGATATTTCTATAAAATTCTTTCAACTCATGTATGATATTAATAAAAAGGTATTTTATTTTATCATATACCGAGCCTTATACTTTATTATTTTGAGAATGTGATAAATCTCATAGATTAGGATAATGATTTTAGGGTTATGATGAAGTTCATAATAATGAGACCTAAGATCTTATAAATCCTAATCTAAAATATTTTCATCCATAGGATCATCAAGTTGGGGATTGATATTTTCGAAGAGACTGGCACATTCTATGTATGCTCAATGGAGAGAGTGGTTGGTCTCATGACCACTTGTATAGGGATACTAATATAAGGATGTAAATGCTTATCAGGGTATGAGTTCACTGAATTACTCTATCATGAAAATATCTTATGGAAGTCTTACTTATCAAAATATGGTTCTCTTAGTTGGAGTTATGCAAGTGATCCTTAGACCTGAGATCACCATGGTATCTTATATACATGAATCCATGTTTTGGTTTATACTTATTTATGACTTAGTCATATACGGGACGTTCATGGATATGGTGAATTATGTATGAAGGTTATAAGTAGGTCAACAAGAAATCAATTACTCCTAGTAAGAGAAGTATTTATCCTATGTAATCTCATCAAATGATGACTCAGGATGAAATTAGAAAAGGATTTCTAGTCTTTCATTGATCGAGTCTTCATTACTAATTTGAGATTCAAATAAATAAAGTGTGAGGGTTTGATATTTTTTTCATATCCATCACTTATTTGGGATAAAGGAAGATCGAAGAATTGAATTATATGGTAACTTACCATTCAAGGGTATTTTAGTAATTTCAATCAAGTTTCTTATCTTCTGGGTAGACATGATATGTTGCTAGATGTCAATCATGTCTTGTAGATTTTTATGAATTAAATTGATTAAATTCATGAGTTAATTTAAAAGATGGTTCAAATTGGTAGCTACGGTTAGCTCGATTTGATCTAATTTGATTAGTTGATTTCTAATCAAATTAAATCAACATGAACCTAAACCTAGATGAGGAGTCCAAAGGGTTACACAATTAAAGAATTGATCAAGAAAGTCATTTATATTTTTATTAGGATTATAGGATCCTAATTGGCTAGCTAGTATATGTTGGCTAGCCTAATTCCTAACTTTATTAGATTGGGTTTAAATGCTTGCTATTTGGGCTAACTAATTTGAGTAGAACTTAAATCAAGTTGAGCCTTAAGTGGAAAAGTCAAATTAAAATTTATTATGATTTTATATCCTTTATCTTTATCTTAAACCAAGAGTCCCAAGGGCTTGGGACTCTTGGCACCGCGTGCGCAAAAATTAAGGGGCGCAGAAGGACCAAGAGTCCTTCTGCAAATAAATTACCTTCTTGGTGATAAACCTTAGCCTCTATCCTCTCTCATGCATGCCTATTTGGACTAGGATTTGATTGGTCAAATGGAGAAATTATGGTAATGATTTCATATGGGCGCATGAAGGGATGCGACATTTGGGATATATGGCACATGGGATGGAATAGAGTCCTTTTGCTTATCAATTACCTTTTCTAGATAAGCCTCTCCACTTTATACACCTATTGAGATGTTGGACTAATAGTTTATACGCCTATTGGGATGTTGTTGGACCAAGTCTTTAATTCTTAAGTTAAAGGCTAATTATCAGATTTTAGAAGAGTTGTGACAAGCAACTCTTGGAGCAAAATATTTGTAAAACAATGTATATTTTACTTAGTATCTTTCTACCTAAAGACTCCTCCTTGAAAGGTCTTATCTGATATGTTAAATATCAGATTAGGGGCTGATAAAAGGATGTTTTAAGCACCACCTCTTTTTCTATTTAAAGGCTTCGATGATTGAAACCAAATCATTCGAAGTTCATCTTGACAACTCTCTTCCTTTCCTTGTTAGAATAAGTTTTTTATTTTAAGATAAGTCTGTCATTCTAAGACAAGGACTTAGGAATGATAGTAAGAGAGTTTTAAGAGAGTTTTCAGAAAGATTTTGAGATACTCTTCAGAAGGAAAAATGTTTTACAAGAGAGAAAAGGCTACTGAACTAAGAAAGGCTACAGGAGGAGTCAAGCAAGCAAAAGGAGTGCTTCCTTGAACTAGTTCCTATGTGGATTATCTCTGGAAAGCATACACTTGTATACCTAGTGGAATAAAAGATATTAGCATTACAGATATTCTTCTATTTTCTAATATTTTGCCTTGTTAATTGATATAATCAAGGGGATCTTAGGTCTAGGATTTCTGTTGACTAGGGTTTCAAGAATTAAAATTTTGAAATTCAGTCTTTCACTGTACAACCGTAACCCAGTAGTGGTATCAGAACTATCTTGATTCATTCAATTAATAGTCTATTAAATGTTTGAATGATTATATGCTATCTAATTATATCTAGCATCATATTTGTAGTATATGTTGGTTGATGTATACCATTGATTAGGGTTTCATTTAAACCTTAATCTACATAAAGATATGTTTAGATTATTTAGTAATCATTCTGAAATAAAATTGCCCTAACATAGTGGTGGACATCTGCTATGTTGTAAGATTATCCTAGAATTACGACACACTTGGCACATATAATGTTGTGGTATATTATACCTGTTAGATAGTTTGTAGTATTAGGATGAGCATGAGATCATGAAAACCCTCTTAAAAAAATTATATTTAGTCGTAGTATTATAAAATCATAATGCAAATTTATTTAGGATTTGATTGATCAATAGTGCCTAGGAAAGTAATTTTGGAAAGATAAAGAGAACGTGATTTTTAATTAGATCCATTGCTTATCTGGCCAAATTTTTGATATTTAAGATAAGCGTGGGAGGCCTCTCACCTCTCTCCCACTTACATGGCCAATTTAATTGATTTGGACCTTGAATTGAAAAATGCCGATTGATTAAAATACTACTAATTGCCTTCCTTCATACTAAGCCAAATTCATGTCAAAAACTATAATAAGTTTGTTGTGTAACACAAGGCCTACTCTAGGGTTTGATATGAAATTTATCTTGATGCATCTAATATTTTATAGCATGTTTGATGGTATTGCTTTATTGTATAATATAAGAAAAATATTATTCAAATATGACTATATGGAAATGAACGGTCTGACTAAACTATGACATTATAGTTTGTTGTATAACATAAAATTGTAAGTGTCTTAGAGGCAGCTGTAAGTGTCTTATGGAAATGAACGGTATAACATAAAACTGTCATGTTGAGAGTTGCATGAATTGCAAGAAAATTTTCTAATGTTGAACTCATAAATGTTTGTTGTGTAACACAAGGTATTTATGAGGAATTGGGATCTCAACTTCACTAAAGAGACCCTATTAGGATTTCTCGCTTACTATAGGTAAGGGTTATGATATTCATAGAAAAATAGTGGAAGATACAATTAGATAGATAAGTCTTTATTTAGTTATGTATATCATCTTGAGTGGTCTGCTTATACATTATTCTTTATTTATGTAGATTAATATTATGGCTTCTATTTTATCATAGCGGGGTATTTTAGATGCCAATAAGTTGACTAGTTTTAATTATATGGATTGGTTAAGGAACCTGAGAATTGTCTTAACTTAGGAGAAGGTATTCTGCATTCTCGATTCTCTTGATCTAGATCTGATCGAAAATGATGCTTCAAAGGAGGAAAGGGTCATATATAAAATATCATAGAATGATAGTTTAATTATCAAGTGCATTATGTTGGCCTCTATGAGCAATGAATTGTAGATACAATATGAAGAAATGGAACCTTAGTCTATACTGCTCAATCTTAAAGAGCTTTAAGAGAACAAAGTAGGGCTGCTCGATATGAAATATCAAAGTAATTATTCCGAGCATGTATGAGTGAGGGCTTGTCCGTTCAAGTTCATGTACTAAAGATGATTGACTTAATCACTCGATTAGGTCAATTAGGATTTGTTATGGATGGAGAGCTTAATTAGGACTTGATCCTGCAATCACTTCCTAATTTCTTCTCTCAGTTTATTATGAACTATCACATGAGCAAACTGAACCTTTTATTACCTGAGCTGCTTAACAAGCTTAAGACAATTGAGAGACATTTTAAAGGAGACAAGGCTCATCTTCTTCTAATTGATAGAAAGAAAAAAATAGTAATGAAGAAGGATTTAAAGAGAAAGTGAAATTCTAAGAAAAGCATCTAAAAGAGGAAGAAGGCAAAGAAGCCCCCTGTTGATGGAACTTGTTTTCACTACGGCAAGCAGGGACACTAAAAGAAGAATTGTAAGTCATATCTTGCTAGTTTGAAGCCTGAAGCTGATAAAGCATTAAAAGATTTGTACATGATATAAACCAACTTTTCATTAAGTACTTCAATTTCTAATTCCTAGGACTGGATACCGCATATGGGTCTCATATATGTAAGTCTTTGCAGGAGATTCATAGAATTAGTAGCTTGAAGAAGGATGACTTTGAGCTTTATGGTGCGAGTGGTGAAGCCATTTAGCAAAAGCTATGGGCACCTATCTATTATCATTACATTCGAGCAAAATTTTTGAATTGAAAGACTGTTACTATGTTCTAAATATTATTAGAAATATTATTTTAGTACCCGTATTATTACAAGATTTTAAAATTAATAAAAGAACAGTGGATGCTCCATTTTTCATTCTAATAATTTTTTTGGAACTATTTTATTTATTAATGGTCTTTTAGTTCTTTCACTTAATGTAAAGTCTTACTTGTTGAAAACAAGAAAAGAAAGAGAGCATATATCAATGTCACTTTTTTCTGGCATTGTCGATTAGGTCATATTAGTAAGTCTAGGATAAACAAGTTATACAAAGATAAATTCTTTGATCCTTATGATTATCAATCATCTGGAATTTGTGAATCATGTCTCATGGATAAAATGACAAAGTCTCCATTTACTGGTTATGAACATAAGGCAACTGAGTTATTAGGACTAATACATACAGATATATGTAGACTTATGTTAATTGAAGCTAAAGGAGGATACTCTTATTTCATCACTTTTACTGATGATTTATCTAGGTTTGGATATGTATATCTTATGAAACATAAATTTGAAGTCTTTGATAAATTTAAAGAATATCAAAGTATGGTTGAGAAGCAAATTGGAAAAAGTATTAAAATTCTTCGGTTTGATCAAGAAGGAGAATACTTATCTAGTAAATTTCTTGATTATCTTAAGGATAAAGATATCTCTTAGAATGGACACCTCCATATACATCATTATTAAATGGTGTGGCAGAAAGGAGAAATCATACATTGTTAGACATGGTAAGGTCCATGATGAGCTTCACTGATCTTCCTGTATCCTTCTAGGATTATGTCCTAGAGACTTCTGCTTATATACTAAATATAGTACTATTAAAATCAGTAGCTAGCACTTCATATAAATTATAGAAAGGCAAAAGACCAAGTCTTAAATATTTTAAGATTTGGGATAGCCCGGTTTATATTAGAAATGTGTTTGGACATAAGCTGAGTACTAGGACTAATAAATATAGGTTCATAGGTTATCCCCGAGAGGGTATTGGATATCTCTTTTATTATCTTACTAAATAAAAAATTTTTGTTAGTAGGCATGCTATTTTCTTGGAAAAGGATTTTATCCAAGGAGGTAGTGCAAGGATAATTGAACTTAGTGAAGTTTAAGTTTAACAACCTACTCATATAGACAATCAACCTCAACTACAAGTACCTATTAATCAGGTACAATGACAACACACCCACCTCCTCTCCGTAGATTAAAGAGAGTGCGGAATGCACCTCTCATATATAGCTTTGTCATTGAAAATGATAATAAAGCCAGCATCATTCAAGATAATGATCCTTTGACCTATACGGAAGCCATCAGAGTAAAGACTATGCAAATGGCTCAATGCCATGAAATCTAAAATAGACTTCATATATTCTAACCAGGTTTGGATCTTGGTTGATTCACTCGAGGGAGTAAATCCAATAGGATGCAAATGGATCTTCAAAAGGAAGATTGGAGCAGATGGCCAAGTAGAAACCTATAAGGCTAGGCTAAAAGGTTTCAAACAAAGATATGGAATCGACTATGATAAAATGTTTTCGTCAAAATGAAGCTCAAGTTCACTAGAATTTTACTTGCTATAGCTGCATACTACGATTATGAAAAATGGAAATGGATATAAAAATTGCCTTTCTCAATGGGTATCTTGAGGAAGAAGTCTATATACCATAACCAGAAGGGTTTGTTTCAAGTGGGAGATCAAACCAAGTATGCAAGCTTAAGAAATCCATTTATAGATTAAAACAAGTATCAAGGAGTTGGAACATATGCTTTGATGAAATAATCAAGAAATTTGATTTCATCAAAAATATGGATGAACCATGTATATATAAGAAGATAAGTGGGAGTGCCATTGTCTTCTTAATATTGCATTTTGATAACATACTTATCATTAGAAATGATATTTCAATATTACAATTGGTCAAAGCTTAGCTATCTAAAAGATTTTTCATGAAATATTTGAGAGAAGCATCCTATATACTAGATATAAAGATCTATAGAGATAGATCTAAAAGGATGCTTGGCTTATCCCAATCCAAGTACATTGACTTAATATTGAAAATATTCAATATGGAAGAGAGTAAAAGGAGTTGGTTGCCCATGAGTCAAGACATACATCTTTCTAAAGATGTCTCTTAAGACATCTAAAGAGAGATAAAGAATGAATAATATTCCTTATGCTTTTATTGTAGGATCAATCATGTATGCCATGTTATGTACCAGGCCTGATATTGCTTATGCCTTAGGCATAGCAAGTAGATTTCAAGCTAATCTAGGGGAGGATCATCGGAAAACTATGAAAAATATTTTTAAGTACATTAAAAGGACTAAAGATGTTTTTAAATATATGGAGGATCGGATTTAAAACTAGAAGGCTATACTAAGTCTAGTTTTCAATCAGATTCAAATGATAGTAAATCCATATTAGAGTATATCTTTACTCTGTATGAAGGTATAATGAGTTGGAAAAGTACCAAGTAACAAACTATAGCTGACTCAATTACTGAGATAGAATATATAGCTGCTAGTGAAGCCGCTAAGGAAGCTGCCTTCATCTCGGAGTTGGGTGTATTCCTCGATACAATAACCCATGCCACTTTATTACGATAACACTGGAGCTATTGCACAAGCTAAGGAACCAATGTTTCATCAAAAGTTCAAGCACATCCTAAGATACCTCCATCTTATTCATGAATTATTAAAAAACAAGACATGATTTTAGAATGAGTAGATACAAAGAACAACATAGCAGATCCATTCACTAAATCCATTTCTCAACAGTAATTTGATCGCCATTTAGATTGTATGGAAATTAAATACAAGGACGATCGGCTTTAGTGCAAGTGAAAGATTGAAAGAATAGTGCCCGAAAGTCAATCTTATTTCATATGATCAGGGGCATTTCTATAAAATTCTTCCAACTCATGTATGATATTAATAAAAGATAATTTATTTCATCATATGCTATGTCTTATACTTTGTTGTTTTGAAATTATGATAAATCCCATAGATTAGAGCAATGGTTTTAGGATTATGATGGAATTCATAACAGTAAGACCTAAGATCTTATAAATCCTAATCTAAAATATTTTCAATCATAGGATCATCGAGTTGGGGATCGATGTTTCTGGAGAGATTGGCACATCCTATGTATGCTCGATAAAGAGAGTAGTTGGTCCCATGACCACTTATGTAGGGATACTAATACAAGGATATGGGTGCTCATCAGGATATGAGTTTACTAAATTGATCAATCATAAGAATATCTTATGAAAGTCTTATTTGTCAAAAGATAGTTCTCTTAGTAGAAGTTGTACAAGTGATCCTTAGACCTGAGATCATCATAGTATCTTATATACATGAATTTATATTTTGGTTTGTACTTATTCATGACTTAGTCATGTACGGGATGCTCACAGATATGGTGAATTATGTATAAAGGTTATGAGTAGATCAACAAGGAATTGATCGCTCTTAGTTAGAGAAGTATTTATTTCATGTAATCTCATCAAATGATGACTCAGAAAATCTTTGATTAAAGCAGGATAAAATTAGAAAAGAATTTTTAATATGTCATCAATCGAGTCTTTATTAGTGATTTGAGGTTTGAATGAATAAAGTATGAGGGTTTGATAATTTTTCCATACCTATCACTTTTTCGGGATAAAGAAAGATCGAAAGATTGAATTGCATGGTAACTTGCCACTAAAAAATATTTTAATAATTTTTATCAAATTTTTCATCTTCTAGATAGGCATGACATATTGCTAGACTTAATCATGTCTTGTAGATTTTTATGAATTAATTTGATTAAATTCATGAGTCAATTTGAAAGATGGTTTAAATTGGTAGCTAGGATTAGCTCGATTTGATCTAATTCGATTAGTTGATTTCTAATTAAACTAAATTGACATGAATCTAGACCTACTATTGGCTAGATGAGGAGCCCAAAGGATTACACATATTAAGAAATTAATCAAGGAAGTCATTTATATTTTTATTAGGATCATAGGATCCTAATTGGCTAGCTAATTAACATACTAGCATATGTTAGCTAGCTTAACTCTTAACCTAATTAGATTGGATTTAAATGCTTATTATTTGGACTAACTAATTTGAGTAGGATTTAAATTGAGTTGAGCTTTAAGTAGGGCAGCCAAATTAGAATTTATCCTGATTTTATAGCCTTAACCCTTATCTTAAACCAAGAGTTTCAAAGGCTTGGAACTCTTGGTGCCATTATTAGTGTGCATAAAATTTAAGGGGGAGCTAAAGGACCAAGAGTCCTTCTACAAATAAATCACCTTCTTGGTGATAAACCTTAGCCACTATCCTTTCTCATGCATGCCCATTTGGAGTAGGATTTGATTAGTCAAATGGAAAAATTATGGGCGTAATTTCATGTGGGCATATGAAAGGATGTGATCCTTGGGATCTATGGTGCATGGGAAGGACTAGAGTCCTTTTGCTTATCAATTATCTTTTCTAGATAAGCTTCTCTAGTTTATACACCTATTGAGATGTTGGATCAAGTTTTTAATTCTTAAATTAAAGGCTAATTATCAATTTTTTTTTGAAGAGTTGCGATAAGCAACTCTTGGCACAAAATATTTGTGAAACAATGTATGTTTCACTTAGCACCTTTCTGTCTAGAGACTCCTTCTGCTTGAAGGATCTTATCTGATATGTTAAATATCATATTAGGGGTTGATGAAAGGATGTTTTAAGCACCCCCTCTTTTTTTATTTAAAGGCTTCAGTGATTGAAACCAAATCATCCAAAATTCATCCTGACAACTCTCTTCCTTTTCTTGTTAGGACAAGTCTTTTATTTTAAGATATTTCCATTATTTTAAGACAAGAGCTTAGGAAGAGAATTAGAAAGGATAATAGGATAGTAAAAGAGTTTTTAGAAAAGTTTTGAAGTACTTTTCGAAAGGAAAAATATCCTAAAAGAGAGGAATGATTGCTGAAGGAAGAAAGGCTACCGAGAGGAGTCAAGCAAGCAGGAGTGCTTCCTTGATCTAGTTCCTATGTGGATCACCTCTGGAGGGTATACATTTGTGTACCTAGTGGAATAAAGGATATTTGCATTACAAGTATTTTTATATTTCCTAATATTTTACCTTATTAATTGATATAATCAAGGGGATCCTATGTCTAGGGTTTTGGTTGAGCAGGATTTCAAGGATTAAAATTTTGAAATCTGGTCTTTTGCTACACAACCGCAACCAAGCATTGGCACCGACAGAGTTCCAAGAGCAAGGATTTGATAGCAACAAGAATAAGTGAGTATTTTGGTGATTTTACTAATAGATAACAAATTGAATCAAAAGCTAGGAACATATAAAACATCTTTTAATGACAATTATGGGACAAGTTTAATAAAAACCAATGTGCGAGGCTTGAAAAATGTCACCACTAGGAAGTTTGATAGTAGAACTAGATTGAACATGGGATGTATTCAAAATATCAAGATTATAAGTCATATGATCAATGCATCATAAATCTATAACCCAGGAATTATCAAAAGAAGAAAAACAAGAGGCAATACCTACAAGAGAATTATTAGATGATGAGGGTTCATAGTCAGATGTGAAAGGTGATGGGAGAAATTAAAGATATGGTAGAGTTGATGTTGGTATCAACCATCGAGAAAGATAAAAAAAAAGTAAAATTATGAATTGATGGAGGCTATAGGATATTATGTCTCTGATACCATATTGGAATTGAGCAAAAAATTTTGTTATGGTTTTACATTCACTAGAATAGCATATATATATATATAAGAGTACAAAGATTCAAAAAATTAGAATCCTATCATTTTAGTGTAAGAAATAAATAGAATTGGAATTCTATGATTTCAGTACACATGATACATATTGTAAAAATTTCTCCAATACTCTATAATATGGTACATTAGCTAAAAAGATATTCTGATATTTTTTGATATTCTTTAATATCATATATCACCTAAAAATCTTTTTAATATTCTTTGATATTTCATGATATTATTTAATATTAGTTGAAAATATTTTCTAATATTTCATGATATTCTCGAACACAGAGCATCACAATCTCTTTTTCAAGAAAAAAATAATGAAAATATGGATCTTCTTGAAGTATGTTTGGTTGGCGGCCACAATCGATATGGATTGGAATATGAATTAGAATGGCCATATTCCCCAATATAGTTGGTCATGACTAGTATTAGAATCAGAATTGAACTCTCCCTAATCAAGTTATTGGATGGAAGCTACCCATTCCTATTCCCATTATAGAGTCCAACTCCTCCCAACAAAATATGCCTTTAGTCTTTTTTTTCAAGGATGACGCTTCTAACTTTATAGCTTTCACAACCTTCAAAGTAAGGCTACAAATGGGTTGGGTTGACTCATGACTTGACCTGACACAACTTGTGAAGGCCCAACCTGAACCACTTTAAAGGACCCATGGATTCAAGTTAGGTTTTAAAATTGGACCTATTCTATTTTTTTGGTCGAGTCTAGATTTACTAAATTCTAACATGATCTAACCCGATCCATAGAAACTTTTGGCTTGATTTGGATTCATGTTAAATAACCTAACCTAATTTGACCCAAGCCAAATCTAGTATGGGACTTGAATGGAATCGGTCCATCACACTTACTTAAACCCAACCCATCCTGAGTCTCTTAGCCTGTTATTGTGTTTGACTCTTAGAATCTCTCTTCTCTAGTTTTACCATCCCAAATTGCTTTTTCTCCATCTCCTAGACTCCTTCCCAATTGCTTCTGATCGATCTCCCTTCTCTTGTACAAAATGGCCAACGAAATGGTGACTACTTTGGCGATCGGTGAGGAGGTGACTTTGGTGTGCTTAGTGCTTTGTCTCAAGATATGCCCTTCTTCAAAATAGCAAAACCCTAGATCTTTGTCTAGGTTGATATCTACTCCTCCATCTTGTAAGGAAAACATCCTAGGCAGAAAGAAAGTATTTTAAAATAATTTTAAAATAAATAGTGGAAGGCTTGGTAGATCGATCAAAATGATCTACCAATCTGCCAGCAACAGGATCTAATAAAATAATGTAGCATGCAATATACATCAAGAGCAAGAAAAATAATCAAAGATATAAAAGTACCTTATCGTTATACCTTTGAAATGCTGTGGAGAAGGGTAAAGTGCTCGAGCCACATACGTATCTGGCCTCTACCGGTAATCCACATCGGGGCTCAACTCTGAACAACTCCCTCGGAGTGCTAGCTCCTTGGGATCCTTCGCGCTGATCTTCTTCTTCTCGGAAGACAAAAAGGAGAGGTGGAACCCTTCCTAACTATCTCTCTTCCCAAGACCTAGCTTGAATGCTAGGTATTCTCACACCCAATTCCAAGTCCTCATAAAACTCCTTTTCCTTTTAGTTCTTCAACCTTTTTCTCTCAGCCCAACCAGTAGCCCCTAAAACAACCTTTATTTATAGAGGCAGCCAGAGAGGGAGAAAGAGGAAGGAGTGATTGGGGGAGAAGGTCAAGGGCATACCAATTTGGCTCTAATCACATAAGGAAGGAATGACAATCATTTCATGAAAGTTTGGAGCCAAAATAGCTTGAATTCAAAATACAAACCAGGTCAAAACGTTCCCAAAAAGCTTCCTAGAAAATCCCGTTCAGGTTTTTCTGGTCTAGCAAAGACGAGCAGACTCGAGCAAGGGTCGAGTCGGCTCATCCAGAACACAGAACAGTCGAACTGTTCTTTCAGTAGGAATGAGTTGGCTCGAGCAGGGGTCGAGTCAGCTCGTCCAAAAATAGAACGAGTTGGCTCGAGCGGAGGTCGAGTCGGCTTGTCCAGAACATAGAACGAGTCAGCTCGAGCAGGGGTCGAGCCGGCTCGTCCAGAAATGACTTCCGAAAATGATTCTTGTCATTGCCCAGTGTCGACCCCTTAAGTATCGACACATGGTCAATCATATTGACCGCCAGTAACAGCAAACGATTCTTAATCATCGATCAGCCTTTAGATCAGATAGAAATCCCTATGATGTATGATCCTATAGGTTCGAACACTAAGCCGGTAGCACTAGAACACTTTCAGTACTAGTCAAAGTCCTAATCTAGTAATGATATTGAACGTCCGGATAGGTTAAATATTGCAGAGCAACTTTCAAGAACCTTTGGCATATGGTACCACATAATTCATCCCTTTGACCTCATAATGCTCAGGATGACCCAGGATTTGACTGCTAATCCTAATTTGGTCCATTCAGATCATGTCTCACTTTACAAGTTTTGTGACTCCTCATAAAAACTATCATGACCAAGGTTTTGCTAAATTGAGACACAGCGAGTCATTCACTCCAAACTATTTGGAGGGATCAATTCCATCTTGATCCACCATCGCTTCATAAGTACTTGACTGCACCCAAAAACCTTTCATCACTGTATTAGAAATCCAGGTAGTCTGATATCAAAGTACAGCGAGTTGCTTGCAAGCTACCATGGTGACCTCAGGTCTGAGGGACACATATACACATATCCCTTCGTGAGCAACCCTTTGGTTGAAGGGAGCTCCATAGATGGTCACGTTCAGTGAGATGTCACACATTTTACTTGCATGTCACATCAGTGTCTCCACACTCCTTGGTTAAAAGGACAACCAACAATAATGACATACAACAACCTATACTCCTATAACAATGTATCCTTTGGTTGTGAACCAGTTTAAGAACTACTTGATATATCCTCACTATATCAAATAATGTAGTTCTAAGGACTTCATCATACAAGAGTTCATTTCAGAAAAATGTAAATATGATGAACAACCAAAAGAATAACTATTATTCATTAAAAATTCATATACAATTACAAAATTAGCACAACTGTCTACAGCCTAGATGATTGGCTTTGGGACACAATTTCTAACAACTCCCACTTGGACTAAAGCCAATCAGTACAGAATCTTATTCCCATTTTTTATTTACAAGTGTCGAACTCTTGAACTCCGATGGCTTTAGGAAAGGGGTCAGCCAGGTTTTCCCTTCCATCAATCTTCTGAAGGTCAATGTCATCTCGTTCCACGATCTCTCATACAAGGTGATAGCATCGCAGAATGTTCTTTGTGCGGTGATGAGACTTCGGTTCTTTGGCTTGAGTAATGGCTCCAGTACTGTCACAAGACACCAGAACAGGACCATCTAGGGAAGGTGTCGAGGATACGAGACACCTCGCTTCACCTTGCAGAATGCCCGGGATCTCATTGATGCTGCCATGGCCATGAAAGTACTTCACCTGGGAAGGATTGGGGCACACCATTCGCTCCCGTCGTGGAGGTTTGTCCCCATGGGGCTACCAACGATAGAGAGAATCAGAGAGAGGGAGGGGAAGAAATCAAGAAAATGAGGAGAAAGAGCACTCAGCTCTCTCCTTGCAACTCTACGTCTCACTCTCACTTGGACCTCTCGTACAAGATATATATAGCCCTGAGTCAACATGATTCAGCCCAACAAAACTCTCTCTCTCCCCCAGGCCAACACATGAGCTCTAAACCTGCCAGAAGAGTTGACTCGAACAGACCTCGAGCCGACTCGAACAGACCATGAGCCGACTCGAACAGACCTCGAGCCGACTAGACCAGAACTCAATCCTGCTGTCGACCTACAGGAATCAACTCCTCCATAGCCCAAGCCAACTCCAACCTCAAGATCTCCAAACCCAGATCTCGAGCCTCCTGAAACCCCTCCAGGAAATGCTTGGCATGCCTCCAAGCACCCAGGGATCATCTCCAGCATCCCTGTCATGGTCTTCCAAGTATCTCCAAAGATTGGGAGCACCACGCAAATCCCAACAAAATGTGCCACTCCCAGCTCACCAAGAAACTTTCGTAATCACACAGCTTCCTTCGCTGCATCTGATGCTGCAATGTATTCTGCTTTGCATACTGAGTTCACCACAGTAGGCTGCTTGAAACTTTTTCAGCAAATCGCTCCTCCATTTAGGATAAAGATGAATTATGACACACTCTTACTGTCATCCTTATCTAACTGGAAACTGGAGTTTGTATACCCCACAAGTTTCAAGTCAGGTTCTCCATAAATCAGCCATTGGTCCTTAGTATTTCATAAATACTTAAGGATGGTTTTTACCACCTTCCAATGAGCTTTTCCTGGGTCAGACCGGTATCTGCTCACTATGCCTAGTGAGTATGCCACGTCTGGTCTATTACATGCCATAGCGTACATGATAGAACCCACTACCGAAGCATACGGGATTCTACTCATATGCTCTCTCTCCTCAGGAGTTGTCGCACAATCCTTCTTGGAGAGAGCAATTCCAGTACCTATCGGGAGATACCCTTTCTTGGAATTTTTCATGCTGAATCGCTTCAACATAATGTCGATGTACGTAGACTGGGACAGTCCCAGAAGCCTCTTAGACCTATCTCTATAGATCTTCATATCCAGTATGTAAGAGGCTTCACCCAAGTCCTTCATAGAGAACAGAGATGACAACCATACCTTTATTCCTTGTAGTGCTGGAATGTCATTCCCGATTAAGATAATGTCATTCACATACAACATAAGGAATACAATCACAGAACCATTAACCCATTTGTAAATGCAAGGTTCTTCTCCGTTCCTAACGAAGCCATACGACTTGATACACTTATCAAATCGCATGTTCCAACTCCTTGATGCTTGCTTCAGTCCATAGATGGACTTTTGAAGCTTGCACACCTTTGACTTGTCTGTGGATGTGAACCCTTTAGGTTGTATCATATACACCTCCACTTCCAGCTCACCATTCAGAAAAGCTGTTCGGACATCCATTTGCTAGATTTCATAGTCAAAGTATGCCGCTAAAGCAAGCATGATCTGAATGGACTTGAACATTACCACCGGAGAGAACATCTCATCATAGTCAATACCATAACATTGACGATATCCTTTGGTAACCAGACGGGCTTTATAGGTCTCCACCTGCCCGTCTGAGCCCCTTTTTCTCTTGAAAATCCATTTATATCCAATGGATTTTATCCCTTCAGGTGGATAAACTAATGTCCATACATTATTGATTTTCATGGATTCCATTTCAGATTGTATGGCTCCTAGCCATTTCTCAGAGTCGGACCTCTACATCACATCCATATAGGTGATCGGATCTTCATTATTCTCATCAAGTTCAATGGGATCACCATCTCGGACCAAGAAACCGTAGTATCTGTTCGGTCGACTCGGTACCCTACTGGATCTCCTTAATGGTTCCTGTGTGGGCTCTGGGTGTGATCTAATCACAACCGGTTCTATGTTGTCCCTTAAGTGTGTCAGTTCTTCTACTTGTTGAACTTCACTAAGTTCAATCTTAACGGCTACAGTTCCTTCACCAAGGAACTCCTTTTCCAAAAAAATAGCCCTAAGATTGACGAACAATTTTTGTTCCTTAGCCAAGTAGAAGTAATACCCCTTAGACTCTTTTGGATACCCAATAAATAGGTACCGATCAGATCTAGGTCCAAGTTTGTCCGTTTCTAAACGTTTTACATAAGCCGGGCAACCCCAGACCCGAAGGTGTGAGAGTGTCAGCTTACATCCAGTCCATATATCATATGGGGTTTTGTTAACGGATTTACTTGGAGCCCTATTAAAAAGGTAACAGGTTGATTCCAGAGCATATCCCCAAAAGGACAGCGGTAGCGAAGCAAAGCCCATCATGGACCGAACCATGTCTAACAAGATTTGATTTCTCCTTTCAGACACTCCATTCAACTGAGGTGTCCCTGGAGGTGTCCACTAAAAGAGAATCCCATTCTCCTCAAGATATATCAAAAATCCATCGGAAAGGTATTCATTGCCTCGATTTGATCGAAGGGTTTTGATATACCTTTCAGTTTATTTTTCTACTTCATTATGATATCATTTGAAGATTTCAAATGATTCAGATTTATGTCTCATCAAGAAGACATAACCATACCTTGAAAGGTCGTCTATAAATGTAATGAAATAACTGTACCCTCCCCTGGCACTAATATTTATGGATCCGTGTATATCAGTATGTACCAGACTTAAAATTTCTTTAGCTCGTTCACCTTTTCTAGTAAAATGTGGCTTTGTCATCTTTCCAAGAAGACATGACTCACAGGTTAGAAGTGAACCACTTTCACTAAAGTCGAGGAGACCCTCGCACTTCAACCTGTTTATCCTGCTCTTGTTAATATGGCCTAGCCTATAATGCCATGTTCTCATCACTGACATTATCTATCCTAGGACGTTTGCTAGACGTGTACATTACACTAACAGGTCGTGATATTACATAAATGCCATTATTCATATATCCATTCATTACAACAGAACCATTCCAAATGATTTTGCAAATGTCATTCTTTATTGATAGTTCATAACCATACATAGCCAATTGGCCTACAGAAATGACATTTAAAATAAAAGATGGACAATAATGACACTCATTCAAAATGATTGTCCAAGACTGAAAAATTAGTTTGAGGACTCCCAATGCCAGGATTGGAACTTGGCTTCCATTTTTCATGTTCAAGAATCTCTCGCCATCCTCGAATCTTCTACTAACTTAAAGTCCCTGCAAAGAATTGCAAATATAAATTGGACTTCCATTATCTAATACCCAGTTAGTAATATTGCAGATAGAGAAACTACAAGGTGTTATCATATAAATACCTTGTCTAGCACCTTCTGGCTGCTTCCTCTTCTTGGACCTGCTCGGGTCAAGGGATGCAATGTAAAGAGGACAGTTCCTCTTCCAATGTTCTTGCTTCTTGCAGAAGAAGCACTCCGCTTGGCTCTTATCAGCCTTCTCCTTCTTGGGCTGACTGGGCCTAGAAGTATTCTACACCTGTTTCCCTTTATTTTTCTTTTTTCCTTTCTTAAAGGGATAATGCCCTGCCGAAGATCCTCCCACTAGATTTACCACCCTTTTGTTCAGATGGTGGTCTTTCTCATAAGTCTGCAGCAACCCCAACAGACCGTGGTAGTTAACTGCAAGCTTATTCATTCTATAATGATCGAGAAAATCTAGATAGGAAGAGGGCAAAGAATTCAGAATCGCATCCTTCCTAAGCTTTCATGCAAGGGACATTCGAGCTTGCCTAGGCACTCAATCATCTCGATCATGTACAATACATGATCAGTGACTGAGGTCCCATCACGCATCCGTGCATTGTAGATAGCACAGGAGACCCTGTACCTCTCAACATCGTCTGGTATCCCGAAAGACTCTTTTAACCTTTGAAGGATTTCTTCCGGCTGGACTTCTTCAAATTTGTGACTGAACTCGTCATTCATCACTGCCAACATTATGCATCGAACAGTGATCCTGTCAAAGAGCCACTTTTGATAAGTGTCTCTGACCGAACCTCAAGCATTGGGAGCAGGGATTTCAGGTGCCATATCCGATATCACATACAGGATCCGTTCATGCTCCAGGACAATCCTGAGCCTTCGATACCAGCTATCAAAGTTGGGACCCTTAAGCTTCTCATTATCGAGAAGAGACCGAGTGACATGTTGGAAGACATCTGAAAGAAAAATCAAAGCTAATTAGTGTATATGAATTATTATCCTATAGACATGGTGTTTAGTCTAAAGGCCCTCCCACTATTTTGTTCAGATTGGTAGCCTCTACCTCCAATCTGAGGAATCACTTTGATTCCTAAGTGGATACTAGAGTCCAATAGACAACACCTGAGCTCGACTTTGGCCGGTCCATCCATGCGCATCTAAAGATAGGTTCTTCAACTGATTAATTCTTCAAATAACCTCTAGTATTTAGGTTTTTGCCCCAAGGTACACTTCAATCGGCCTTTGGGCCTTCTATTGAAGGTCCCGATTAGGTCCAACCATTAACATGACAAAATTCAATGCTTCTAGCTAATGAATAGTCAAGCCCGACTTTGGCCGGCCCACCTGACCACCATTAAGTGAGTCGCACTGAGCCATCATATTAGGAACAACAATTTTAATAGCCCGATGAACACCCGATCTTTGGATCTATCAATGAACACCCAATTATTGGATCCATTACCATCCCACTTAATGGAAGGCTAGGACTTGGTTATCCCTATAACTTCATCCTTTTATGGATCTAATAATTTAGAGGATTTAATTTTAATGTGACAGAAGAAGAGATAAGAAGACATGGATCAACCTCTCATTGACCACATCAACAATCAAGGAGGGTTATACATAACTAATGATCCATGGGCACCTAAAATCATTCAGGACTGATTAACCTTGGATGAGATGGGTTAATACGAGTCAATAAGCTATCCAATCAATTCTGATCGACCACATTGACTAGGTAAGTGAGATCATGGATTGGGTTTCGCCATTAACCGTCTTGCCTTAGACACCAACTGAGTTGGCCAGGTAAAAGGTAGCCCCAAAGAACCATGATCAAACTGTCAAACTTACCTAGACACCAATTGGTTCATCAAAGTCGATTAGATTAGCCTAAAGACTCGGGTTGACCATTGAGCCACAAAATTAGGTTCATTTAAATCTATGGACTAATCAATCTAACTATTAGAGAGATCTATAGAGAAGAAATCCTAACTCAACATTTGATTATATTAGTTCTCTATTTAGTCCAATGCATCTAAACTTATGTCTAACCCAATTAAGGATCCAAAAGAAGCTAACCCATGACCCTTAAGGCTTATTGAAATGACTTAAAATCTTTGAATCATATTCCTAGAGTTATTGTCATTCAATATAACTTAAGTCTCAATTAAGTCCAATAGCCTTAATTAATCGAAACAATTTCAATTAAGAATGTAAAATAATTTTACAAGCAAATTTGAATTCACTATTTCAGGGCTTTCTGGTTGAGTTGGCTCAAGCAGGGGTCGAGTCGGCTCGTCCAGAACTAGAACAGGTAGATTCATCTATTAGCAAAGACGAGTCGGCTCGAGCAAGATTCGAGTTGGCTCATCTGCGGGGACGGAAAATAGTGACTTCAAATACATGCATCTTACTTGAACTATTCAAAGTTAGATATTAAATATGATCAAAATAAAACTCTTAGATCTTATCTAAATTTGTTTTATAATCATAACATTAAATTAAAACATTTTTAATCTATATTTTCTCTTATTTTTCTTTCATGAGTCAATCACAAGCGGCACCCCTACTCGTCATAGGATATCCCATTGAATGGAAAGAGAGGGTCTTGCAACCCTACTTCTCTCCTATGACTAGACGGCCATGGTGAAGCACTCTATCCAAGTACTTAAGAGAAAACAATGATGTTAAAGCATGCTAGCATTATAATACTATGAAGAAAACCTGGCTCTGATACCAATTGTAGGGAAAACATGCTAGGCAGAAAGAAAGTATTTTAAAATAATTTTAAAATAAACAACGAAAGGCTTGGTAGATGGATCAAAATGATCTACCAATCTGCCAGCAACATGATCTAGTAAAATAAGGCAGCACGAATATACATCAAGAGCAAGAAAAATAATCAAAGATATAAAAGTACCTTACCGTTATACCTTTGAAATGTTGTGGAGAAGGGTAAAGTGCTCGAGCCATACACATGTCTGGCCTCTGCAGATAATCCATACCGAGGCTCGACTTTGATCAACTTCCTTAGAGTGCTAGCTCCTTGGGATCCTTCAGGCTAATCTTCTTCTTCTCGAAAGACAAGAAGGAGAGGTGGAACCCTTCCTAACTATCTCTCTTCCCAAGACCTAGCTTGAATGCTAGGTATTCTCACATCCAATCCCAAGTCCTCACAAAACTCCTTTTCCTTTTAGTTTTTCAACCTTTTTCTCTTAGCCCAACCAGCAGCCCCTAAAACAACCTTTATTTATAGAGGCAGCCTTGAGAGGGAGAAAGAGGAAGGATGAGTGATTGGGGGAGAAGGTCAAGGGCATACCAATTTGGCTCTAACCATATAAGGAATGACAATCATTCCATGAAAGTTTGGAGCCAAAATAGCTTGAATTCAAAATTCAAACCAGGTCAAAACCTTCCTAAAATGCTTCCCAGAAAATCTCGTTCAGGTTTTCTGGTCGAGCAGAGATGAGTCAACTTGAGCAAGGGTCGAGTCAGCTCATCCAGAGCACAAAACAGTCAGACTGTTCTTTCAGTAGGAATGAGTCAGCTCGAGCAGGAGTCGAGTCAGCTCGTCCAAAAATAGAACGAGTTGGCTCGAGCGGAGGTCGAGTCGGCTCATCCAGAACACAAAATGAGTCGGCTCGAACAGGAGTCGAGTCGGCTCGTTCAGAAATGACTTTCGAAAATGCTTCTTGTCACAGCCCAGTGTCGACCCCTCAAGTATCGACACATGGTCAATCATATTGATTGCCAGTAATAGAAAACGATTCTTAATCATCGATCAGCCTTTAGATCAGATAGAAATCCCTATGGTGTGTGACCCCATAGGTTTGAATACTAAGCCAGTAGCACTGGAACACTTCTAGTACCAGTCAAAGTCCTCATCTAGCAATGATACCCGACATCCGGATAGGTCAAAGATTGCAGAGCAACTTTCAAGAACTTTTGGCATATGGTTACTGCATAATTCATCCCTTTAATCTCATAATGCTCAGGATAACCTAGGATTTGATAGCCAAACCTAATTTGGCCCATTTAGATCATGTCTCAACTTTACAAGTTCTGTGACTCCTCACAAGAACTACCTTGGCCAAGGTTTTGCTAAATTAAGACACAGCGAGTCATCCACTCCAAACTATTTGGAGGGATCAATTCCATCTTGATCCACCACCGCTCTATAAGTACTTGACTGCACCTAGAAACCTTTCATCACTGGATTAGAAATTCAGGTAGTCCAGCACCAAAGTACAGTGAGTTGCTTGCAAGCTACCATGGTGACCTCAGGTCTATGGGATACATATACCTATATCCCTTCGCAAGCAACCCTTTGGCAGAAGGGAGCTCCGTAGATGGTCATGTTCAGTGAGATGTCATACATTTCACTTGCATGTTACACCAGTGTCTCCACACCCTTTGGTTAAGAGGATAACCAACAAATGTGACATACAACAACCTATACTCGATACATCATCATCCTATAACAATATATCCTTTGGTTGTGAACCAGTTTAAGAACTACTTGATATATCCTCTCTATATCAAATAATGTAGTTCTAAGGACTCCATCATACAAGAGTTCATTTAAGAAAAATGTAAATATGATGAACAGCCAAAAGAATAATTTTTATTTATTAAAAATTCATATACAATTACAAAATTAGTACAATTATCTATAGCCTAGACGATTAGCTTTGGGATACAATTTCCAACACATCTTGCCTTATTCTCCTCCATCCTCCTCACCATGTCCTCGTTTCACCAGCACCTCCTTAACCACTCCATTCATCCTCCCCCACCTCCACCTCCCTCGTGCACCTCCTCCCTCCCTCCTGTCCATGGAAAAAAAAACCCTTCTAGCCCTCCTCCTTTCTGACCTCCTCTAGCACTAACTCTTTCTACCCCTATCAGAGGAAAAGAATGTTGCATCACGAGATCATCTTTTCCTCTTGATTCTTAACATCTTTTTCTTTCTCTCTATTTGATTGCTAGTTTAATAGGAACCTAACTTTGGCAATAAAAATAAATTGGAATTTCCTTCTTAACTTTTCTTATTTTAGCATGATTTTCATTTAGATTCATATCTTGGGATTTCTTTCTTTAGCTTTTTTTTATTTTGGTATTGATATCTCTTATTTTGGTATTGATATCATTTAGAATTGTATGGCTTATTATTTGGCAATTGTTCTAAATAAATTATGATAAATACATAGAATATTAGGCTTGAATCCGTCTATAAATATAAGCCATTGGCTCTTGATCATCAAGCAATAAAGAATTCTCTTATCTCCTCTAAATCTTTTTCTTCTTCCTCTAAATCTTCTTTGTCTTCTCCCTATTCTCTTCAAGTTGGAGGTTGACCCCTTTGAAGTGGTCACAATATGTGAAGGCACATATCATTTAGTATCAGAGCTAGCAATTACATAATGCGGCTTTGATCAGATCCAAAATTTTCTTAGTCTATGGTGCAAACCCATTCTCAAAAGAAGAAGATGCAATCAAAGTTAGCAGAAATGGATTTTGCCAATGCATAGATTAGTAAGCTTGGAATTGAGGTACAAATTATCACCAAAGTCATCAACAATCTAAAAAAAACTTGATCATTGCCATAAATATGAAGATTGACTCCCGCCCATCTACTTCAATGAAGGAGATGTCCATGATAAGTTTTGATACAAAATCTCACTTCTTTCCATGTCTATGAGAGAAAGACCACATCTTTTCCTTATGGAGATCATGACCATGGCTCAGCCACGGGTCACTCAATTGGAATTTCTTTACTTCCATGATAATGATCCTACTAGATGGATTTATTGGGTAGAGAAAACTTCAAGTTCAATTAAGTATCCAAATTTCAAAAAGTACCACATGCATCCTATCACTTGAAGAAAGAGGCTTTACAATAGTTTCAGTGGTTTAAATAGAATCCTAAAATTACATCTTGGACAGCATTTGTTGAAGCTTATTTTGTCCATTTTAGTCTAACAATATATAAGGATTATATGGGAGAATTGATGAAGTTGCATCAGGGCCCCACTTAATTAGTTCTAGATTACTAAGTATGATTTGATATCCTCACAAATTGTACAACTGGGTTAACCAAGGAATTCTTCATTAGCACTTTATTAATAGACTAAGAGATAATTTGAAGCATGAAATATAGGTTTTTTGTCCTACTTCTATGCCTATAATGATTGGACTTACTCATTTACAGGAAGAGAAGCAAATCATCCAACATCATACACCGAAGCCATCCTTTATTTGACCTATAATTTTCATAACAATTGTGCCTAAGCACCTGACACATGCTAAAGTGAAGGCATGGAGAGATAGGAGCCTTTATTATAACTATGATGAAAAACTTAACCCTAGTCATTAGTGTAAATCAAAGGAATTATTTTTAATCGAGGGTGACTTTGATAATGACATCGAGGAAACCATGGAGGAGATAGATGAAGAGACTATGAAGGAGATGGCACATGAAATCTCTATGCATGATATCTTAGGATCCCTAACCTCCCAGATGATGCTGGTTAAGTGACTAATCAAGTGTCAACTAATCTCTATTCTCATTGACTCAGGAAGCACCTATAACTTTTGTAACATCCCAGGAAAAAAAAAAAAAGGAGGGGGGGGCGGGGGGGGCAGGCCAGCCCACCCGAATGGACCAGCCAAGACCAAGCATGCGGCCCAGAGATGCAGCGAGCCATGCACGAGCGGCGGGTGTGCGATGCAAGCACGGGCGACGCGTGCGATGCGCGCGGGCGGGCACGCGAGGCATGGCCCAACCCATTGCACGGGCGCGCGATGCGCGGCCCAGGCCCACGCCCGTGGCGCGTGCAGGCGCGTGATGCGCGGCCCAGGCCCATGCACGTGGTGCATGGGCTCGGCCCAGCCAGAAGTGACGCTGTTGAAGGTGTTTCCCATGCATTTCTCGGGCATTTCCCCAAAGTTTCTCGTGGCTCACGGTGGTCCACGACTCTTCTGCATGATCTGGATCATCCGATCACTCGATCAAATGGCTGGGATGAATCTGAGAGAGTTTAGGTTTGATCAGAGGCTTTTGGATTCGGATTTTGATGCGGTTTGAGGTGTCGATCTCAGATCAAATGGCCAGGGAGATATCTTGATAGTTTTGGACTTCTCAGACGATATTTAAGGTGATTTTGGATTGGTTTTTGCTCATCTTTTTAATAAGGGACGTCAAGGACCAAAGTGCAGAGAGCTAGAGAGCAAGAAGAGAGGAGAAGAGGAGAAGAAAGAGAAGGGAAAAAGAGGAGAGAGAAAGAAAGAAAGAGAAAGATGGGAGAGTAGAGGAAGGAGAGAGAAGATGAGGAAAGAGAAAATTAGGGGGAACCTTCTTCCTCAAAATTTGTGAAACTATGATTTGGTTTGAATGAATTTATTTATTATTGTAGGAGATCAACCTTTTAAGCAGGAAGGATTTGGATGAATTTCGGGTATAGATTGATACCGAATATTTGGGGTTAGCGATTGAAGGTAAGGATTCTGGACATGATCACTAGTTCTATACATTATTTTACATGGCATGATTTGATCCGTGCGTATGAGCATTGGCATGCATGTTTGTTTTGCATCGTATATTTTGATTTCTCGAGATGGATAATGTGTTGAGATTATTAATTATGTTTCCATGAATCATTTTTATTCGAGAAAGTTTTCTTTTGATGGTTTGGACAGTGATGCCGGTCATTGAGAAGTTTGTGATGACATACTTGACAGTATGACTTGATTTGATAAAGTGATAACAAAGAGAGTACGGTATTTGGACTAGCCATGCCATGGGATCATGGAATTCTGAGGTAGCCTGAGCCACGGGCTTTGTACGTGAGCTATCTTGACAATGAGAAATGGTCAATTGTGAAACTAGCCAGACCACGAGGAATGGTCGATGAGACTAGCTTGACCATGAATAAAAGGTCGATTAATGGGCTTGTACATGAGCTAGTTTGGTCGCGGCGGATAGCAAATGGTCGATTATGAGATTAGCAGTCATGTGTTAGAGCATGACCGTGGTTAGTCCAGAATCCTAAAGATAAAGATGGATTAATGGAAACTCTAAAGAAAACATGATTTTTCATGATTTTGTCGTACATGATATTTGAGCTATTTGCTTACATGATATGGTATGCTAGTATGTTCTTTCTATTTCTAGTATTGTATTATTACTGGTGTGATCGTATGGAAATCTTACTGGGCTGTAGAGCTCACAACCCTACTTTCTTCTTCCAGAGTTGTACAGACATTCGGGCTTGATGATGAATGAGATTTTTTTGAGGTAAGTGACTCTTGTGTATCTAGGCCTTACATGATCTCTAGGATAAAACCCAGAGCTTGTGCTGCCGATCGCGTAGCTGATTCCGGTGCTGGATTCGGGGTGTGACAACTTTATTAACTCTACCATTGTTAAAAGAATTCAATGCTGATCCACAGAAAAAAAATCTTTTGAAGTAATAGTTGCAAATAGAGACAAATTAGCAACAAGTGGTAAATACTTTAATTTACCAATTTCTACTCAAGATTTTCATTTTAAGATAGATCTATGTATGCTTCATCTCAGTGGTTATGAGGTAGTGCTTGAAGCCTATTGACTTTGCACACTTGGACCCATAATCTAGGAATTCTTGAAACTATCTAAGCAATTTATAACTAAGGGGCAACAATATCCACTCAAGGGATCCAGAGCTCCAACCATATAGATCATGAGCAACCACTCAATTGAAAAGGTCTTGGCAAAGAGAGGAACTGCAATATATATAACTCTGCATTCCACAGAAAAAGTAGAGCTAGAACAATCCTTGCTTTTGGAGTTCTGCGAAACCTATTGGAAGCCTATTAAGACAGCACATGGAAATGTTGGCATAAGTTTTAGGAGCGCTTTTCAAAATTCTAGCTTCAAGGACAAAGGTATTTCCGAGGGAGATGGAATGATATGAACCTAACTTCGATAATAAAAAATAATTGGAATTTCTTTCTTATCTTTTTTTTTCATTTTAGCATAATTTTTATTTAAATTTGTATCTTAAGATTGAAAGAATAGTGCCATGCAAGTCAATTGCATTAGTGATATGATAGGGATTATTCTGTATTTATCTTCCTATTCATGTATATATTTAGTTTTTTAAAAATTATAATAAGGCATTATGTTTCATCATATGCTGCATTTTATTTTTATATGTTTGATCCCCATAGGTTAGGGCAATAATTTTAGAATTATGATGAGATCATACTAGTAAGACCTAAAACTTTGATAGCCCTAATGTAAAATATTTCCAGTCATAGAATCATTAAGCCGAGGATCAATGATACCAGTAAAACTGGTACATCTTGTGTATGCTTGATGAAGAGGATGATTAATCTCATAATCACTTGTATATTAATACTAATACAAGAATATAGGTGCTCATTAGAGAATGAGTTTATTGAAATGACCTACTTACTGAACATCTAATGGAGTCTCACTTGCATGTCAATAGATGTTTCATTAGTGAGAGTAGGTGCAAGTAAACCTTTGACCTGAGGTCTTCATTGTGCCTTGTGCATATGGATCCATGCTTTGATTCATATCTTCACATGACTATTTGAGACTCATGTATGATGTTCTGGGCTTGGTGAAGTATGTATGGAGGTTGTGGATGATCAACAAGAAATCAATCATTTTCGATAAGGGGAGAGAATATCCTTTGTTATCTCATAGGATGATGACTTTGGAAGTCTTTGACCAGAGCAGGATAAAAATTAGAAAGAATTTCTAATATTTCATTGATCGAGTTATCATCTATTGATTAAGAGTTATATAGTTAAGTAATTAAGTTTGATATGTTTCCTTACTCAATAACTTATCCAGGATGCTGAATGATTGAAGGATATTAATTACACGATAACTTGGCACCAAAGAATATTTTAGAATTTTTTTATCAAAATTTCATATCTTTTAGCTAGTCATGATATGTTGCTAGATGTTAATCATGACTAGTAGATTTGCATGAGTTAAAGAGTTTAATTCAAGAGGTTAATTAAAAGAGTTTTGATTAATCAGTGCAATTGGGCTTGATCAAATATCTAATTGATATAATTGGATCAGCTTGAGTCTATTGCTAGCTAAGATGTAGAATCCATTGGGTCACATACTTTGAAAATTGATCTTGAGTCAATTGATTTGATCAATTTGAAATTTAATTAAAATTCTATGGTCTAATTTTAGCATGCTAGCACATGGATTAATCATAGTTCCTATTTGTGCTAACCTAATTAGATTAGGTTAGGCTAGTCTTAATTTAACTTGATCAAGTCTTACCTATTTAATTAACTGATCGACCTAACCACCTAATTAATCCAGTCATGGTTTAATAGGTTGATTAAGTCTGATTAGGTTGGTTTTTCATGAGAAGGAAGTTTCCTTCTCTCATTCATTCCCTACAATCACTCATGCCACCTAATCCACATGCCCCTCTTTTTATGGCATTTTTAAATATTGCATTGGGAGAGAAAGAGTTTTCTTCCCCTTGCAATCTCTCTCCTCCACCACCTATTATTAAGACACACTTTATTTATGGTATTTATTTAAGGTGTTGGAATTATGTGGGAGTTAATTCTTTGTGAATGAGGAGTGCATGCCATTTATGTTTGGTTTAATATGATATAATGCATGGAAAGAGGGAGAGCTTTTCTTATGTGAAACTCTCTCTCCTCCATTTTCTTAGGGGGGTATGAAAAATGGGAAGAGTCCAATTTGCTTGGACTACTTCCACATGCCTAATTAAGATGGAATTTTAATGCCATAAGTTAAGGGATTAAATATTAGTAGGTTGTTAATTACCTATTCAATTAAACTCTACTTTAATTAATTCCTTAACTAGTTTAAATCAAATTTAAACTAGTTTAACTCAATCCTTTCCTATCCTATAACTTTCTATGCCTAATTTAACCCCATAAATAGTGATAGGGTTTTAGAGCATGGGATAAGCCGAAAATTTGTTTTCATTTACTAATTTCTTATACTAGATATGATGTTCATTGGGATGAACATCTAAGAAAAATATAGAGGTTCTATCTAAGGGTGTAGTGCTATCCTAATGCTATCCTTTAGTAGTAAGATTAGAGGTGAGTGAGCTTTTCTTATGAAGGAAAGTTTTGTATTTGGATTAAATCATTCTTGGCATGGAGGTTTTTGGTCCTCTTGGTGGTTCTCTTTTGAAGAGAAGTAAGTAGGGTTTTGAACCAGGTAAATGAATAAGTCTTGAACTTCTGGTAAAGAAGAATTCAGAAAAAGGCTATCAATAAAAAAATTCTTGTTCCTTTCCCATGTGGCTATCATTGGAGGGCATCCATTTGGGTGTCTTATGGAGTACCAGCTTGCATCTTTCTAATAATTTTTAAAGATTTGTTTTACTAACCATTTTCTATTCTTATTTGTAATTATAAGATAATTTCTGGGATTAGGATTTCTGCTATCCTTCTGTTTCAAGTTGTTGAAAATATAATAAAAACTTTAAAATTCATTTTTGCTATGTAATCAAATTCCAACAGTAGTATCAGAGCCACCCTTGCCGATTCAATTAAGCACAAATTCATTTTGTTTTTGATTGGATCTAATTCATTTAGGGAGTTTTGAATCCTTATCTAATTAGTTTAGTTTTTGATTTGACTTGACTTAATCCAAATCCATAGTTATTTAAGTTTTGGATTAAGTTGACTTAAGTCATTTGATTTGATCAAATATTGAGTCAAATCTTCATTTAATACTATTTGGCTCAAGAGTTGGTCAAATTCATCAAGCTCCCTATTTGGTATTTATATCTTTATAAATTGCTTAAGTTAAGTGATTATACATATCTTTATGATCTGATGAATTATCATTGCTAGTATGTAATATACTTGTTTATGCAAAATGGTATACTTATGCATCATTTGATGCTTCATATTTAGGCTTTGTATAATGCATAGCTTTGTTATTACATTTTTTAAACATATGATGTTCTAAAATTAAAGATAGGTTGTATTTGAGACGATTAAATCTCTTTGTAAAATTATATTAAGTCATAGTGTCAGATATCTAAAGAAAATCTATTCTAAATATAATTGATCAATTGGTATATAAGGAAAGTGGTTCAGGGATGGTAAAGAGAATGTAGTTTTTAATTAGGACTGTTGCTTACTTGGCCAGTTTTTGGTATCAAGGAAAGCATGGAAAGCCTCCCACTTCTCTCACACTTTCTTGGCCAATCCGATTGATCTAAATTTTGAATTGGGAATGCTTAGTGCTTAGTACATTACTGATGCCTTCCTTTTGTTATTTCAAGAACCATAGGAAGCTTGTTGGTCTATCCACAAGGATGGCTATGGGGATTGATTTAATATTAACTTAGTGCATCTAGATGCTTATAGCATATCTAAATTTTTGTTATTTTGTTATACTATTCACAAGTGTTGCCGCCTAGATCGCCGTGGCCAGAAGCTCTTACGTGGCCTAGATGAGTGGACCCCCCCCGCTAGCATCACCGGGCTCGTCGATCGGAGACGATCAAGAGGAACATAGTCGTAGTTGGGATAAAGGGGCTTGGTACTGTGGTGGTCCTCCTGTGGGCCTCTCCGATGAGGAGTAATCTTCTTCCATATCGTCCCTCCGTTGGACGGACCTGCAAAACAGGAGAGACCTGGGCCGGGAATTCCGGCAAAGACACTCTGACGATCAAGTCAGTGAGATGATCGAAGAAAATAAGATACCTCGGAGGCGGAGAGCTTGGGGGACTCTTTGCTGCCAAAGGGTGATAGAAAATGGATGATAATGTAAGAATGAAGAGAGTGTGTTGTCTCTTACCCCCCCTCACCTCTTCCTGCTACTCTTATGTACACGAGCGACTTTTGGTGTTCAAGGAGACGCGTTCTTCTTGGCATAGGCCTGTGAGGCTTCTGCAGGCCTGGGAGGCTTAGATAGGTTGGTCAACCTTCTCCTTCCAGGTGGTTCAGGAGGTTGGTGAAGGGGCACAGTGCCTTGGATGGGGCACGCCTTCCTAATTGATATAAACTGTGTCCTGGGGGCTTTGATATAGCCCTCCTTGTAGGAGGCACACTAGAGACGGTGATTTTATGTATCGTACTGCCATCGTACCTGCATTTTGAGGAGCGTACCTAAAAAGATGTTAGATGGCATGTGGCATGCAGATCAAGACGATGCAGGTGAAGGCCTTCCAACGCACGATTCAAGGTGCGCGCACGAGGCATCAAAGTCCCTCGCATGCATGGACCGAGGTGAGGCAGATGGAAGCCCCTGCACGTGGATCAAGATGCAGCATGCAGAAGCTCCCATGCGCGTCAAGCCAGACCACTCCTGGACTTGATTTCATGGTGTGGTCGACATGGGTAGAGCTGACTTGTGGCTGGAGCCAGAACGAGGACCCTGGTTCTGCGGACGCGCCTGGGCGGAGCCGTATTGGATCGCAGCTCCTGGCAAGAGCCAGGCTTGCGGGATGCAGGCTATAAAGCCGGACGGGAGCCGGACTGGACAGGGCAAGATCGGAGCCCGGTGCGCAGCGAGCGGAGGTGGGGCCGGAGCCGGCACGCTGCTACCTGGCGACGCACGGGTCGAGCTGGATAGAGCCGGGTGCGGCACCCCACGGGCGGATCGGAGCTAGCGGGGCACGCGGGTGCGGCCGGACTTGGCACAGGCGGGGGCGAGGTGCGGCCATGCCGAGCTGGGAGCCAAACCGGGAGGTGCCGATTGTCGAGCTAGAAGGATCGGACCAGAGCGTCGATCACCGAACTGGGTAGACCGGATCGGAGCATCGAACTGGATGGGGCAGGGCCAGCACGCTGCTCCGCACCGCGAGGAGGAACGCCGAACTGGACGAAGCAAGACCGAAGCCCGGTGCACCACGAGCAGAGGCAAGGCCAGAGCCGGCACGCTCCTCCCAGGCGACGCGCAGGTTTTGCTGGATGGAGCCAGGCGCGTCGCAGGCGGAAGTGGAGCCTGAACTAGGCGGGCGCCTAAACTGGGTGCGAAGGTGAGGAGCCCTAGCGGGTTGCCCTAGCACGGGCGGAGCCGGATTGGCATGGGGCTGCCGCGGGCTTGCCCAGCTGGGCCGGAGCCGGAGCCGAGGTGCGACCTCCCACGGGCGGACCGGAGCTGGGCGCGGATGTGCATGCCCTGGCACGGGTGAGGTGGAGGTGCGGACCCCCGTGCATGACCGGGCACCGTAACGGGCTGAGTCGGGCTAGCCGCACATGCCGGACTAGTAGTGTGGGCATGCCGGACTGGCCTGGGCCGGAGTCGAGGCGGGTGGAAGGCGCGGAGGATGCGGATGTAACGCAGGCATGAGCCTGGCATGCCGCGGTTGGGAGCTTTGCGTGCCACGGGCGTGAGCCTGGCACTGGAGCTAATCTGGGCATCCACGGGTGGAAGAGCTGGACCGAGGGTGGAAGAAGTTGACCGCTGGCAGAAGCCTCCTGCTGCGGACGTGTCGAGCTGGAACTGGGCGCATGCCGTGGGCATGCCAAGCTAGAACTGGGCGCGTGCCATGGGCACCCAGATTAGCTCCAGCACCAGGCTCACGCCTGCGGCATGCCAGGCTCATGCTTGCGGCACATCCGCATCCTCTGCGCCTTCCGCCCGCCTCGACTCTGGTCGAGGCTGGTCCGGCACGCCCGCACGACTTGTCCGGCATGTGCGGCTAGCCCGGCTCAGCCCGCTACGGTGCCCGGTCATGCACAGGGGTCCGCACCTCCTCCTCACCCGTGCTAGGGCATGCACATCGGCACCCAGCTTCGGTCCGCCCGTGGGAGGTCGCACCCCGGCTTCGGCTCCGGCCCAGCTGGGCAAGCCCACGGCAGCCCCGTGCCAATCCGGCACCGCCCGTGCCAGGGCAACCCGCTAGGGCTCCTCACCTCCGTGCCCAGTTCAGGTGCCTGCCCAGTCCGGCTCCACTTTCGCCTGCGACGCGCACAGCTCCGTCCAGCTCAACCTGCACGTCTCCTGGGAGCAGCGTGCCGGCTCCGGCCCCGCCTCCGCTCATGGTGCACCGGGCTCCGGTCTTGCCTCATCTAGTTCGGTGCTCCTCTTCGCGGTGCGGAGCAGCGTGTCGGCCCTGCCCCATCTAGTTCGGCGCTCCGGTCCGGTCCGCCAAGTTCGGTGATCGATGCTCCGGTCTGGTCCTTCTGGCTCGACAATCGGCACCTCCTGGTTCGGCTCCCAGCTCGGCATGGCCGCACCTCTCCCCCGCCTATGCCAAGCCTGGCCGCACCCGCGCGCCCCGCTTGCTTCGATCCGCCCACCCGGCTCTGTCCAGCTCGACCCGTGCATCGCCAGGTAGCAGCGTTCCAGCTCCGACCCCGCCTCCACTCACGGCGCACCAGGCTCCGGTCCTGCCCCGTCCAGTCTGACTCCGATTCGGCTTTACAGCCTGCATCCTGCAAGCCCGGCTCTTACCAGGAGCAGCGATCCAATATGGCTCCACCCAAGTGCGTCCGCCGAACCAAGGTCCGCATTCCGGCTCCAGCCACAAGTTAGCTCTGCCCATGTCGGCCACACCATGAAATCCAGTCCGGGAGTGGTCTGGCTTGACGCGCATGGGAGCTTCTGCATGCTGCGCCTCGATTCGCATGCAGGGGCTTCCATCTGCCTCGCCTCGGTCCATGCTTGCAAGGGACTTTGCATGCCTCATGCGTGCACCTTGAATCATGCGTTGGAAGGCCTTCGCCTGCATCGTCTTGATCTGCATGCCACATGCCATCTAATGTCTTTTCAGGTACGCTCCTCAAAGTGTAGGCACGATGGCGGTAAGATACATAAAATCACCGTCCCTAGTGTGCCTCCTACAATGAGGGCTATATCAAAGCCCCCAGGACACAGTTTATATCAATTAGAAAGGCGAGCCCCATCCAAGGCACTGTGCCCCTTCACCAACCTCCTGAACTATGTGGAAGGAGAAGGTTGACCAACCTATCTAAGCCTCCCAGGCCTGCAGAAGCCTCACAGGCCTATGCCAAGAAGAACGCGCCTCCCTGAACACCAAAAGTCACTCGTCTACATAAGAGCAGCAGGAAGAGGTGAGGGAGGGTAAGAGACAATACACTCTCTTCATTCTTACATTATCGTCCATTTTCTATCACCCTCTGGCAGCAGAGAGTCCCCCAAGCTCTCCACCTCAAAGGTCTCTTATTTTCTTCGATCGTCCCACTGACTTGATCGTCGGAGTGTCTTTGCTGGAATCCCCAGCCCAGGTCTCCCCTGTTTTGCAGGTCCGCCCAACAGAAGGATGATACGGAAGAAGATTACTCCTCATCGGAGAGGCCCACAGGAAAACCACCATGGTACCAAGCCCCTTTCATCCCAACTACGACTATGTCCCTTGATCGTCTCCGACCGACGAGCCCGGTGATGCTGGCAGGGGGTCCACTCACTTAGGCCACATAAGAGCTACTGTCCATGGCGATCTAGGCGGCAACAGATTGGCATGCCAGGTAGGGGGGCAGATCCACGCTCCTCAACAAGATGGAACGATGGTTTCCACCTTTGTCCTTAGTCCCTGGGGGGCAGACCGGTGGCACGGGGATGGGGGCACGAGAACTTCTCCCTCTCTCTCGAGGATCCAAGGAGTAGCCTCGACCAAAAAACCTTGAGCTATGAAGGTGCATCGCCACCCTTGACGGGGCTCTTGGATGGTGGCACCGCCGAGAGGTGGCTCCATCCTTGGTCACGGGCGAAAGCCTCCTGCTGCAGACATGTCGAGCTGGAACTGGGCGCATGCCATGGGCGTGCCGAGCTAGAACTGGGCACATGCCGTGGGCATGCCGAGCTGGAACTGGGCGCGTGCCACAGGCTTGCCAAGCTGGAACTGGGCGCGTGCGGTGGTCATGCTGAGCTGGAGCTAACCTGGGTGTGCCACGGGCTTGCTGAGCAGAATTGAACTGCCGCAAAGTTGGACTTGTCATGGCTGAAGTGAGGCTGAGGTACTGAGGTTCCCCGCCTAGGTGGGGCTTTGCCGAGCTGAGCTAAACTGCCACATGGCCGAAATGGGACCGAGGTGGTGGAGTACATGGCCGAGGTGGAAAAGTATGCGGTCGCGCCAGCCTCCAAGGAGGATGCATGTCAGGGCCGAATGGATTGGTTTGCTATTGTAACAACAAGGATGACTTTATTTAGATATGAGTATATAGAAATGAAGGGTTTGACTTAACTAAAATATTATAGTTTATTGTACTATCCATAAGACTATAAATATTTTAGAGGCAAAGGTGATGTTGAAAATTGTATGAGATATGATTGGTAAGAGTTACCTATCTATGAACTTAAAAGTGCATATTGTGCTATCCACAAGTTATTTTTAAGAAATTGAAATCTCAACCCCACTTGGAGACCTACTTTAAGGTTTCTTGCTTCCATTTTAGAAGGTCATGGAATTTGTTAAAATAGTGAAAGACATAATTAGATTAAAGACATTATCTTTTTGTGAATGTCAACATGAATTATTTGTTTATACATTGTTCTTGTATCTGTAGTTAATTTTACATAATGGCATCCTCATTTTCACTGCGTGGCATATTTAATACCAACAAATTGACTAGACTTAACTATGTTGATTGGTTAAGAAATTAGAAAATTATCCTCAATCAGGAGAAATTATCCTACATACTTGATTTACCTGATCCTGAATCTTTTAAAGATGATGCTACCAAGGAAGAAAGAGCTACATACAAGATGTTCCAAATGACAGTTTGACTGCCAAGCATATCATGCATGCCTCAATAAGCAATGAGTTGCAGAAGTAATATGATAATTTGGATCCTCAAGCCATACTTCTAAATCTGAAAGAGTTGTATGGCAAACATAGTAGAACTGCTAGATATAAGATATCTAAGCAACAATTCCATGCAAGGATGAGTAAGGGCTCATCTATGCAAACTCATGTCCTTAAGATGACTAACTTGATCTCTTGTCTGGGTCAATTAGATTTTGTCATGGACAATGAGCTCAGTTAAGATTTGATCTTGCAATCATTGCCTAAATACTTTTTCCAATTTATTGCCAACTATCATATGAACAAACTGGATACTAGTTTGCCTAAGTTGGTTAATATGCTCAAAACAGCAGAGAATCATTTTCAATTGAAAGAGACTTATGCCTTTTTTATTGATAAGATCACAAAAAAAAAGACCGGCAAGAAAAAGGGTTTGCAAAGAAAAAGAAAAATTCTAAGGCAAACATCTCTAAGAAAAAGTTAAAGAAAGTCTTTGCCAAAGATACTTGTTTCCATTGTGGCAAGGAAGGACATTAGAAGAGAAATTGCAAGCTTTATTTTGCTATTGTGAAGGAGAAAAAGGAAGCAATTATTGTCAAAGGTGTATATATGATACAACAAAGTTTATCATTAAGTACTCCAACTTCAGATTCATGGGTATTAGATACCGCCTGCAGTTCTCACCTTTACAAATCATTGCAGGGCTACAGGAAGTAAAGAAGCTGAATGAAGGTAATTTCAAGCTTTTTGGATATATGTCGAAGCAGTTGGAATGTACTTGTTGAAGTTCACTTTGGACAAAGTTTTGGAGTTACAAAACTGTTGTTATATGCTTAAGATTATTAGAAATATAATTTTTGTGCCTCTATTACTTGAACATGGTTTTGAAGTTAATGAAAAGGGCAATAATTGCTTTATTTACCTTTCTAATGAATTTTATGGCAATATAGTGTGGACACTAGGGCCAGAAAATATCGA
Source organism: Areca catechu (assembly GCA_021397845.1). Classification (NCBI taxonomy): domain Eukaryota; kingdom Viridiplantae; phylum Streptophyta; class Magnoliopsida; order Arecales; family Arecaceae; genus Areca; species Areca catechu. Next base: position 3,974,699 of record CM038038.1, on the reverse strand, counting down.
CAGGCTAGAACCCACATCCCTGTGGATCACCTGTGAATAAAGCCCTAAACCCAACTCCTTTTACCATGTAAATATTTTATTTTAATTTATGTTATTTTGGATTAGTTAGGGTTAGCCCTTTTTACCAACTGTAATTAGAGTTTTGTTATTTAGCCTTTTGGGCTAAATCCTTTTTACTATATTGAGTCAAAACCCCATTTATCAGTTGTGTCAAATCCTATTGGGCCAAACCCTGTTTACCAAATTTATTCTTTTTTGTTGCATGAGGTTATGCCTTTTGATCAATTGATCAAGTGGGGCTTAGTTATTTGGTTGGTTTAATTTTGAGTCTGGTAAGAATTAGTATTGAGTCCTGTAATACAAGAAGGGACCCAAGTCAACATCCCATGTGCACCAAATTGAAGACCCATATGACTTCATATGCATTCAAATCAAGATCCATGTGCACCTAAATTAAGACAAGCCATGTGACTCCATGTGACCCCATATGCTAGCTCAAGACAAGCCATGTGACTCCATGTGCTAGCCCAAGTCACTTGTCATGTGCTAGCCTAACCAAGTCTTGGCACCACCTTTTCAAGATTTTGGACATCATCACATGACATGTCACTTATGTTTTGGACATCACTTGCCACATCATCGAGACATCATCACATGCCATGTCATTTATCTTGGTTGGCCAATTTTATGTCAAAAAAATGGTTGTCTTTATTTTTTTATCGAGACATTAAGATATCCGGACATCCAGACATCTGGATATTTAGACAACATGCCTCCTTGAGGGTGCCTCATTTAAATTCCAAGATACCGATGGTTTTAAGAGAAGTAAAGCAGAAGGACTACATTTCATTTAGCTCCTCCTCTCATCTTCATTTTGTCGCCCATACGAAGAGGCGCCTCATCCATTCAAAGTTCAAAGCCTTATCTCATCTAAGTCCAAATGAAGGATTATCTTATCTACATTTCAAATCTAAGAAAATCAAAGAGTCCAAGATAAAGAAAATTTTCATCCACTTTTCAAGTTTGAAATGCAAGAAGAATGGGAAGGAGTCCAAGCCATATGCCGCCCATCCCTCTTCTCATTGTTGCCGCTCATGTGAAATCCATCGCCACTTTTTATGATGTGTAAAAGAGGACTTTACATCTTATTTTATGCCCATCCTCTTCTTATTTTGTCACACACTTTAAGAAAAGTCGTCCATTATAGATGAAGTCCAAGAGAAGATTAAATCAAAAGTCCATGACACCTGGAGTGGAGATTCCAAGGAGTTCTTGCCCAAGGGAAATCAAGTTTAGACTTTGTATCCATTACACCACTAGTTGATAGTCTATAAATACCCCATCAACCTCCCTGTATTATTAATTATTATTCATCAATAAAGAAACTCTGTCGAATTTCTTCCTTTGCTATGTGCATCGCGGGGTATGAGGCTCTTTTCCTTTGTTCTTCGGAACATCGCGGGGTGTGAGGCCATTTTTCTTTGTTCTTCGAAACATCGCGGGGTGCAAGGCCCTAGTTATCCTACATATCCAGTTGACAAGAATCCCTAACCATCGCTCCTAATCCTTTCCCTTCTTTTCCTTTTCTTTGCTGATTCTTAATTTAAATTTTTTTTGTTGAGTGTTTGCAAGTGATCAGTGGTCAAAGTCAGGTATTCTTACCTCGAAACCAGCATCGCGTGGAAGATCGGAGCCCAGGATCGAGTTCTTAAAACCATGCCACGACATTTTTGAGAGTCTTGCTAGATCTAAAGAAGCGATCTTCATTGGTAAACTTTAAACCTCTTCCCTCCTCTTTAATTTTTGAAGAGTTGATAAGTAGACCCAGTTTCAGTGGTTTTTTAGCCATCAGATCCTGCTTTCCTAGTAATTTTGTTAGGTTTACTTGTGCGGGTAGTTAACTAAACTAATTTTCTTTACTGTCTCCTTCAAGTCTTCTTTAAAAATCTGAAAATATATAAAAAAATTATTCTCTACTTTTCTCAGATAATTAGATCTTACTCATAGTAATTTAGTTTAATTTATTTGTCCTGTATCATAATACTTATGTTGATAATGGTTTATTATCCTTGTCACTCAATGATAATGTTTTTCATATTAATGAAACAAAGAAAAGAAGAAAGATGTGAATACCATATATATCTCTCATTGTTATCTTGGTCATGTTAAGAAATCAAGAATTAACAAGTTACACAAAGAAAAGTTTTTTGAACCATTTAATTTTGAATCATATGGTATTTGTGAATCTTGTTTCATACTAGACATGGAGAAAGGGCTAATGAATTGTTAGGACTCGTACATACTAATGTTTATGGCCCTACATCCACTTAGGCTAGAGATGGATACTTCTATTTCATCACATTCACTAATGATCTACCAAGGTTTAGATATGTGTATTTAATGAAATACAAATTTGAAGCTTTTGATAAATTTGAAGAGTATCAAAATTTAGTTAAGAAACAAACTGGTAAAAATATCAAAGCCCTTTGGTTAGATCAAGGTGGTGAATACTTATCTATTAAGTTTCTCAATCACCTTAAAACATATGAAATTCTCTTTGAATGGACTCCTTCTACACACCACAGTTAAGTGGTGTAGCTGAAAGAAGGAATTGTACCTTATTATATATGGTATAGTCCATGATATATTTCACAGATCTATCAATATCCTTCTAAGGTTTTGCTTTAGAAATGATTATATACTTATTAAACAAAGTACCCTCAAAATTAGTTCCTAATACTCCATATGAGTTATGGAAGGATAAAAGGCCTAGACTCAAATATCTTAAAATATGAGGCTACCCTACTTATATCAAAACATATGATGAACATAAGTTAAGTGCTAAATTGGATCAGTGTAGGTTTGTAGGCTAAGGAGAGTATTTAATACTACTTCTACCACCCTACTGATTAAAAAGTGTTTGTCAGCAGGTATGCTATTTTCTTTGAAAAGAAGTTTTCTAAGAAAAAGGTAGTGGGTGGATAATTGAATTTGGAAAAGTTCAAAACTACAGCAAACTAACCCACAACCAATAGTACCTAGCAATGAAATACAAATACAAGACACATCTCCTCTCTAAAGGTCAGAAAGTGTGAAATACACCTTTAAGGTATGACTTTGTCATTGAGAATGATAGTGAGCCACACATCATTAAGAATGATAATCCTTTAACTTATTCAGAAGCGGTCATGAGTATTGACTTAAAGAAATGGCTAGAAGCCATGAAATCCAAAATGGATTCTATGTATGCAAACTAAGTATGTACTCTGGTTGATGTACCTGATGGTGAACCCTAATAGGTTGCAAATAGATCTTCAAGAAGAAGATTGGAGTAGATGGCCAAGTAGAGACCTATAAGGCCAGGCTAGTAGCAAAAGGTTTTAAACAAAAGCATGGTATTGATTATGATGAAGCATTTTTGCTAGTAGCTATGCTCAGGTCTATTTGGATTATGCTTGCTATAGCTGTATATCATAACTATAAGATCTAGTAGAAGGATGTCAAGACTACTTTTCTCAATGAAAATCTTGAGAAAGAAGTCTACATGACTCAACTAGAGAGATTTATCTCAAGTGAGAGACCAAACCAAGTCTGAAAGCTTAAAAGATTTATATATAGATTGAAGCAAGCATCGAGGAGTTGGAACATCTGTTTTGATGAAACAGTCAAATCATTTGGCTTCATCAAAAATATGGATGAACCTTGTGTGGAAGTCAAGTAGGAATACTATTATCTTCTTAGATTTATATACAGATGACATACTACTCATTAGAAATAATATTTCGATGTTGCAGTCGGTCAAAACTTGGCTATCTCAAAAGTTTTCTATGAAAGACTTAGATAAAGCATCCTATATACTTGGTATAAAGATTTATCTTGATAGATCTAAAATGATGTTAGGCTTGTCCCAATCTAGTTACATAGATTTAGTATTGAAGAGGCTTAGCATGGATGAGTGTAAAAGAGGTTACTTATCCATGAGTCATGGTATACATCTTTCTAAGAAGATATCTCTTAAAACAGCTCAAGAGAGAAATAGAATGACTTTATTCTTTATGCTTTGACTGTAGGATTGATTATGTATGCTATATAATATACCAGGCCTGATTGGCTTTTGCACTAGGCATAGTTAGCAGATTACAGGCAAATCTAGGGGAAGATCATTGGAAAGTGTTGAAAAAACTCTCAAGTACTTAAGAAGGATTGGAGATGTTTTTCTCATCTATGGTGGATCGAATTTGAAATTACAAGGTTATACTAATTCTAGTTTTTAATCTGATTTAAATAATAGCAAGTCCATTTTGGGATTTATTTTTACTCTATGTTGGGGAATCCCGGTCTAAGTACGAACCGAACATCGATTCGGCTGACCGAAGACCTTTTCTCTGAGCCAGCGACTTCGAACCTAGAAAGATCGGGCCAACCATGAGCAATCCAAGGCACCCCACCGGCCTACGACACCCGAAGGCAAAACCTTCGGATTACGTCTTCGGCCCTAACCGAAGACCAGGCTCCATGCCAACTTTCGAAGATATACTCTTCGGTTCCTGCCGAAGACATGATCTCTGGCCCTTGGTAAACACCAAGTCCTCGACTCATGCAGAATACAGGATCTCCGATCGAGGATGGGTCCACGATCCATCCCAAATAGGCAACAGTAATCAATGGTTACTATCGACTATCTCCATGCCATGATCATGGCACGCAACTCTAGCTGCCACACCTTCGGTCTGGTCGGAATCACTCAATGACAACCCATGATTGCCAATCACGGAAGAAATTAACTCCCCATGATTGCTGGGAGAAGAATGGATCCGCAGGCCAGGCACCCCCTTATAAATGGCGGTAAGAAGAAATGCTGCAGAGAGGTACACACATACATACACGCATACTCTAAATTCAAAGAGCTTTCCCTCTGTCTCTAGAGGATCTTTTTCATTTTGTGGCTGGGACCCATCTCTGACTTAGGAATAGAGTGTCCCCTGCCGGAACGACTCCGACAAGGGACTTGTTTTGCAGGTGAACCAGGGAGCGGTCCTGTGGAGTAGTAGCTCCGACCTGCCGGAACAGGGACTCCATGCCAATAGATTGGCATGCCAGGAAGGGGGGCGCCGCATGACAGACAGCACTCTTTAAGCTCCCTCCTAAACAAGGGGAAGTAAGAAGTTCCTGATGGCGAGAGGAAAGACTCATATCGCCTCCACAAGTCGAGGTCGTGTTCCATCCCAAGGGGGTGCGCCCCTGGGAGAGAACGATGTCCCACCTCCTACAGTTATCGTGGGATTGCAGCAATTTGAAGCCCTTGTGAACCAGGTCACCAACCTTACGGCCATGGCTCAAGATTTTCAGAACATAGCTTTTCCGGTGGAAAACCCGCCGGCTGGCTCCAGACATAGCTCTCGATCCCAATGAAATTGAGCTCCACGGGAGGGTTCTACACATCTCTCCCCCGATTCTCGGCCCTCTCCTGAAGGCCGAAGTTCGAGACTACCTAGGCCTGCCGATTCCCTACAGAAAGGGAAAAAGCTTAGGCAAACTCCCTCCCTCTCCTCCAAAGACTCTGCTCCTGCAGAGAGGGCATCGAAGCAGACTCCCGATTATGACGGGAGATTCAGAGCCATTGAATCGAAAATAGCAAGGGCACGGGAGCAGAAAATACGGGATCTAAAGGATCCCGATCTCAACGAGCATGTGGCCATGTCTGCACTGAAGAAGGGACTTCGTACATCCAGGCTCACATTTTTCCTGGATAAGAAGTTCCCCAAAAGCTTCGCTGAACTCCTGTCAAGGGCTCAGAAATATGCCGATGCTGAAGAGTAGGCAGCCAACTGATGACTGATCGAAGGGAAGCCCCCTTCAAAAAAGAAGAATAACAGGGGACAAGGTCCCCCGATCTCCAATAACAATAACAACAAATATACTGACCGTCGAAGAAGTCCTCCCAGGCCTAGAGCATCGGGAGGAAGATTCGACTCCTACACCCTCCTCAACCTTCCTCGAGAGAAGATCCTCATGGAGATAGAGAAAGAAAACTATCTCCAACGGCCCCGTCCCATGAAGGCTTCCTCTTCTATAAGGAACAGGAACAAATATTGCCAATTTCATCGGGACCACGGCCAAAACACTGAAGAATGTATTTAACTGAAGGATGCGATCGAGGATCTCATCAAAAGATGGTATTTGGGGCGGTACATTGGTCGTCAAAGACCTCGGTCGGAAGCTACTATTCCCCAGCCACCTCCTGAAGAGGCCGAACTGCCAAATCAAAGGCCCACCAACAGAGGTGTGGGGATGATACACCGGCCTATCGACTGGAGGAGGGACGAGGACGACATCCCAAAGTGATTCAAGGACAATAACGCTATTCTCTTCTCCGATGATGACCTTGCGGGAGTCCGGCCCCGCATGATGATCCCCTTGTAATCTCGACCGTTGTGGCCAACTATGATGTACAGCGAATCCTTATTGATAATGGAAGTTCGACTGATGTCTTGATTTATGATGCATTCTCTAAAATGTGTTTACCTAGGCATCAACTATGGAGATCCCCTATACTGCTCACTGGCTTCGGGGATAATCAAGTTCATGCCGAGGGATAGATAGTGTCGCCTGTGACCCTTGGCACTGAACCTCGACCAAAAACATGCCGATCAACTTCACGGTAGTCCGGACCCCCTCGGCTTACAACATCATTCTGGGGCAGCCCACCTTGAACAAGTTTCGAACCGTGATCTCCTCTTATTATCTCCTGGTATGCTTTCACACCAGGAATGGTGTCGGGGAAGTTAGAGGAGATCAGAGAGCGGCACGGCAGTGTCTGATGATCCAAGACAAGCATTTCACTGATTCTGCAACCCCGGATCAGCTGGATCCGAGGGATACAACTATAGGCTCTAGTGAATACATGGAAAGAATTGTCCTGGTATCGTTGACAAAGGAAGACCCCACCAGAGTTGTGCAGATCGGGAGTACACTTGATGAGGAAACCAAAACGGAGCTGATCCATTTCCTCAGAGACAACGTCGATGTCTTCGCCTGGTCGGCTTCGGACATGCCAGGGATTCTTGCCAAAGTAATCACTCTTCGGCTAGAAGTTATCCCCGGGTATAAACCAGTCTGGTAGAAGAAAAAAAGCTTTGCTCCCGAAAGACAGAAAGCCGTGGACGAAGAAGTAGGCAAACTCCTTAAAGCAGGATTCATCTGAGAAGCCCACTACCCCGAATGGCTGGCCAATGTGGTAATGGTGAAGAAAGCTAACAGCAAGTGGAGGATCTGCATCGATTACACAGACCTCAACAAGGCTTGTCCAAAAGATAGCTTTCCTCTCCCAAAGATTGATCAGCTGGTCGACGCCACTGCCGGCCACCAACTGTTGAGCTTCATGGATGCTTTTTCTGGCTATAATCAGATCAAGATGGATCCCCAAGATGAAGAGAAGATGGCCTTTGTCACTGACAAAGGTCTCTACTACTACAAGATGATGCCATTCGGCCTCAAGAACGTCGGAGCAACATTTCAAAGGCTAATTAACAAGGTGTTCAAAAAGCAACTGGGAAGAAACATGGAGGTTTATGTTGACGACATGATCGTCAAGAGCCTCCTCTGAAAAGATCACATTCGAGACCTGGAAGAATCATTCAGTGCTCTGCGACGCTATCGCATGAAGCTAAACCCGGCGAAGTGTGCCTTCGGGGTTACTTCGGGTAAGTTCTTGGGCTTTCTTGTCACTAAATAGGAGATTGAGGCAAATTTTGAGAAAATTCAAGCCCTAAAGGATATGAGACATCCCTCCTACAAAAAAGAAGTCTAGCAGTTAACGAGGAGAATTGCCTCCCTAAGCAGGTTCATTTCTCATTCAGCCGAGAAATGTCTTCCATTCTTCAAGGTACTCCGGCAGTCAAAGGGCTTTGAATGGTCCGAAGATTGTCGCACTGCCTTTGAAGAACTAAAGAAGTACCTAGAAACTCCGCCTCTACTCTCCAAACCTCAAGAAAGCGAAGTACTTTACCTATACCTCTCTGCTTCGGATGAAGCAATCAGTTCGGTCCTTATTCGGAGAGATGAAGATGGATTCCACAAGCCGATCTACTACATTAGCAAGGTTCTACATGATGCTGAAACACGGTATGCGAGGATGCAGAAGTTGATCTACTCTCTGGTGATTGTAGCAAAGCGACTGTGGCCATACTTCCATGCCCACGCCATCATGGTACTCTTCGATCAGCCCCTCAAGGCCGTTCTTCGATCTCCAGACACTTCGGGAAGGATAGCCAAGTGGGCCGTGAAGTTGTGTGAATTCGACATCAGCTTTCAGCCCCGACCAGCTATGATGGCCCAGGTGCTCTCTGATTTCTTGGCTGAATGCACCTGGAGGTCCGAAGATGAAGTACCTTCGACAGAAGATGAAGTCCCGAAGGAGACGAAGTCCGTTTGGGTGCTCCATGTGGACAGAGCTTCCAATGCTACTGGATGTGGAGCTGGTCTTATGCTAGCCGAACCCGACGGCCACACCGTAGAGTATGCACTTCGGTTCTCCTTCCATGCTTCTAACAACCAAGCCGAATACGAAGCATTGCTCGCCGGACTTTGGATTACCAAAAGTTTGGGAGTTCAACAACTCTGGGCCTTCTCAGACTCCCAACTGGTTGTGAATCAAGTTAAAGGAGAATATGAAGCCAGGGATCCAACCCTGGTGCGGTACCTAGAGAAGGTACGAGCCTTATACTCTTAACTAGAGCATTTTGAGATTATCCATGTCCCTCGATCAGAGAATTCCTGGGCAAACGCATTGTCACGACTGGCCACTACAACACCAGAATCTCTCGGGCGTACCTTTGTTGAACATCTTGAAACTCCAAGTATAGCCGAAGAGGCTATGGAAGTATGCCAGATCGACGCCGAGCCGAGCTGGATGGATCCCATCATCAAATTCGTAAATGAGGGCGTACTACTAGAAGACAAGGCAGAGACCAAGAAGATTCGCTGGATAGCATCCCAGTATGTCATCTTAGACGGGACCCTCTATAAGAGATCATTTTCTCAACCACTGCTAAAGTGCTTGGGACCGACAGATTCAAACTACGCTTTAAGAGAGGTCCACGAAGAAATATGCGGCGATCACTTGGGGGGTAGGTCTTTGGCATACAAGATCATTCGGCAGGGTTATTATTGGCCCTCCATCCAGAAGGACTCGGCTGACTTCGTACGAAGGTGCGACCAATGCCAAAGGTATGCCAACATTCAGAGGCAACCTACAACTCACTTGACTCAACTAACTTTCCCTAGGCCTTTTGCCCAATGGGGAATGGATATTCTTGGCCCATTCCCACCGGCTCTTGGATAAAGGAAGTTCCTCCTTGTGGCCATCGACTACTTCACAAAGTGGGTAGAAGCCAAACCACTGGCCCAAATCACAGAAGGCAAGGTGGAGAATTTTGTAAAAAATTCCATTATATTCGGTTTGGCATCCCACATGTCATAATCATGGACAACAGAAGACAGTTTGAAAACTTGAAGTTCAATGACTTCTGTGCTCGATATCATATTCAGCATCGGTTGACCTCTGTCGCCCATCCACAGTCCAACGGAGAAGCCGAAGCAACTAATCGGACCATTCTCCATGGTCTGAAGACGAGGTTGAACGCTGCCAAAGGACTTTGGGCTGAAGAGCTGACCTCCGTTCTTTGGACATACCGAACTACCCCAAGAATGACCACCGGCGAGTCTTCGTTCAACCTAGCATACGGTACCGAAGCCGTACTACTTATCGAAGTCTCCCTACAGTTCCTGAGAATTGACAACTATGAAGAGCCAAGGAACTCTGATCGTAGAAGGATCAACCTGGATCTGTTGCCAGGCACCAGACTTCAGGCCTAGATAAGAATGGTGGTGTACCAACAAAAGATCATCAAATACTATAACTCCAGAGTGAAGGAGCAGATTTTCCATACAGGGGACATGGTATTGAGAAGGGCAGAAGTATCCAGGCCAACAGAACAGGATAAACTCTCCCCCAACTGGGAAGGTCCATATTAAGTCGAAGAAGTCATTCGACCAGGAGCATATCGACTCAAGACCCTGGATGGGAAGACTCTATCCCGGCCATGGAATGTACAAAACCTTTGTAAATATTATCAATAAACAAGTTTTCAAAATTCCTGTGCAAATTTGCTCACCGCTGCTCAACTCAGAATGGCTTGTTGCACCGACTAAACGACAACAGCCTATGTAGCCTGATCTGAGAAATCGATCAATTGCGCAAAGGAGAGTCTGATCCACTCGCCTTATCGGTATGCCCGACGAGTGCAACGGATGGCCTAGTCAGGCCACCAAGACGATCGAAGGCACAGGGATGGTTTTGATAACCTACCCTACGGGAAACCTGAAGATGTGCCGGGGCGGGCCTAATTAGCCTACCTTACATTACAAAAAAAAAAGAAGAGAGAAGGTGCAGGGATGGTTTTCGTAACCTACCCTATGGTAAACCCGAAGACATGCCGGGACGGGCCTGAACAACCTACCTTGATCATGACAGGAGTGCACAGGGGCGGTGTAAACACCTTATCCAACGGTAAATCCAAAAATGTGCTTAAAAGGACCAATGTTGTCCTTCCTGTCGACAACAAACGTCTCTAGAGCGGTCCAGCCAACCTTACATCTTTCCTATAGACTGCAAATGATCTGAGGAATCTATGCTCTAGACATGACAAAATGCAACACATCGCAAGATACACATGGGAAGAGGTAAGAGAAAGATATTTCATTTCTTTTTTGATTTTTACAAAAAAAAGGGGAAGAAAAAAGAAACTCTCATAAAGAGAGGACAAAAAAAAAGGAGTAGAAGGATTGCAGGAAACATTTCAATAACCTCCCGCCGGCTTTTTCCCGTACCGGTGGGGGGAGCTCTGAAGGGACGATGAAGGGGCCCCGGGATTTCCATCCGAACCAGAATTCGACCCCTCATCGGAGTCAGAATCAAACTCATGTCTGGAAAAGGGAACAGAGGGCTTGATGTTGTCCAGGCCCTTCAAGTCATAAAACTTGAAGGCCTTCACCCTGCATTCCCGGAACCCCTGATGATAGGAGTCCAGAGCCATTTCGATGACCTACTCCCTGAAGAAAGCGGACACCTTGAAGTCTGAGACGACGTTCACCGCCTCCTTCTTAGCCTCCTCTGCCTCCGCGACTGCCGCCGCGACCTGGGCCCTAGCCTCCTTCAGTTGAGCCTCCAACATGCGAACCTTCGTCTCCAAACGGTCCATGAGAGGCTCATCATCATCGCCCGGTTTGAAGAACTCCGAACTCCTCTTCCTCGTAGGGTCGACGGCCCTCCTCTTCGCTGCCCGTCGAAGCTTGGAGGTGCTGAACCTCATTTTCAACTAAAGGAAGAAGTCTGAGAGGATGGTGACCCTTGGCAGCAGAAGGCAAGGTCCTATTTATAGAGAGCCTGCACCCACGACCGACTACGGGGAGGCGTGCTCCATGTCTTTTCCCAGCCGCATCAGAGAATGCCACGTGTTCAAGTGACACTTCGAGAACCGGAAGACCACTCAAGGGTCATTCTCGGGATAACAACTATCGGCGCTACGAATCCGAAGGAATTCTCATCGTGCGGCAGCGATATTAATGGCTCGTTTTTGGAAGAAGGAGACCTGGCGGCACACAAGGTGCAAGAAAACTCGACTGTACGAATATCGATACGCCACGTGGACAACAAGAATCGTAATTAAACTTTCCTAATCACCGGTCAATGCGGGGTTGATGCCTGTCTACCCCAACGGACAAGTTTAATTATGAGAGGAAGGTGACACTGGCCTAATCAATTGTAGACAGTCTTCGGCAACGGAGTTCTAACCTATCCCGGAGTTTGTCTTCGTCAACTACCAATCAAACGGCCTTCAGCGACAGCCATTCGACCAAGCAGAAGAAGGAACAATAAACTTTGTTCAAACTATATCTAAAAACACAACATAGCATATGCAGGAAAAGAAAAAACTACTTCAAATCCAGAGAAGTTGTCATACAAAAGCTATTGACAACACAAAAAAGAAAACACACCTAAAGCTACTTTGGTTATTCAACATCAACTGGAGGAGACCCAACACCGCAAGATTGAAGCAACTTGTCGACCTGTGCAGAAAGGATCTTGTCGACTTTGGCTGGGATCGGAGAACCTTCAGCTTGGACTTCCCCAGCCTGAATCTCCTCCTGAACCGGGGTCAGAGCTGGAGCCACCCCCAGATCTTCGACTGAGGCAGAGGCCTCCTCACCCGGACATGGCACCTCTTCGACCTCTTAAGCCTCTGCCACGGCCTCGACCTCTTCCTCCACTTCTTCTTCTTCTTCTTCTTCTTCGGCTATGTTGAAGGAAGGGATGCCAGAAAGCTCAAGGTGGGGAATGGCCTCCTTTACCTTGGAAAGTCCATCGTTGAAGCCATGCTGATACCCATACAGGGATGCTTCATTCGTCTCCTCTTGGAATTGTGAAGACTTCCTGAAGTCTGCTACAGCATCCTCCACCTGCTTTCTCAGAGATGAGGACTCCCTCTTGGCCGCTTCGGACTCCAGAATTGCCTCTTCGGCCCTCCTGGCAGCTTCCTCTACTGTCTTGGTCAAACTTTCTATCTTCTCTTGATTCTCCTTGGCAGCTTGCTCCAAGAAGTCGACTTGCCTTTTACTCTTCCTCAGCCCTGCCCCTTGCTCCGCTATTGTCCGATGGGTGCTTTTTAATTCACCCTTCAGTTAATGAACCTCGTAGTTCACTCGGACGAGGCGGTTCTCCATAGATTGCCTCAACTCTTCGACTACTTCTTTTACAGCCCTGGCAGTATGGAGATCCTTCTTGAGGCCGTGAATGAGGCTGTCAACATTTTCCAGGCCCTCCTTCATAAAGGTAAGGTCGTAGACCAACTACATCGAAAATATGGGATTATGGGTTGAACAATTTCCAGAGCAAAGGAGACGGCAAGGACCATACCTATTGCAGGGTGGAAAAAGTAGAATCGGACACCTTGAAAAGATTCCAACTTCGAAGAACTGCCAAGTCGTGAGGCAGTAATGTGCTCTTCAGCGCCTACCTGGCTATGGCGAGGACTAGCAATCCCCCCGTAGGTTAAAGCTCCAAAGAATTCGCCGAACGGCTTCCAGCTGGGGAAGCCCCACGGGCGAACTCTCCCTCGACTTACCGTGCCTCGCCCCTATCAGCTGCAGGGGGCAAGGCGGTGGTGCATCCACCGCCTGGGGCAGACTCCCCATTGTGCGAACCAGGGAGGTAACCACTTGTGGAATTTGGACTGGATGAGATCCTGACGGGGCCCCTTCTATGGGCACCACATCTTTCCCTGAGGTCCCCCAGGAAGATGAGGTGCTCCGGTTCCCCTCAGGACCCTCTCTTCGGGCCTTCTTCCGAACTACCAATATTGTGAAAGGGGCTTGAGCTACCCTCTTCTCGGAAGTCTGATGGAGCCAGCTCACACCAGGCTTCATTCCGCCATCTGCAAGCAGAAAAGTTTCTTTAAGTCGACTAAGCTACAACAAAACCGGGGGAAGGGGGGCAGAAATCTCCGCCACTATACCTAATATGGAGAACTTGCTGATCCCTGCAAGGTAGAGATTTCTCTCCTCCAACAACTCACAGATAGAGGCGACTTCCGAATTAATCAGAAGATCATAATCCGACTGGTCAGCCGCCAAGACCTTCTTCCCATCATTGGTGGTTAAACGAGGCTTCTTCCAAACAGTGTCGAAGCCCCATGGATGAATGGACAGTACAAACACAAAGACAGGTTTCCACCCATGGATGGCGCTGGGCATGTCCTTGATGACCTTACGGCCCTGTCGAGGATCGATCACCCACCATCCGTTGCTATGGAAATCCCTCTTGAGTACAAAAAGGGCAGTGAATAAGTTGGTCCTAGGTTCTATGTTTGCGATGCTACACAGGACCAGAAATCCGCAGATGTTCCGGATGCTGTTCGTGGTCAACTGCACCGGCACCGCTTGGTACAGACGGAAGATTTTGATGAAGAAAGAGTGCAGGGGAAATCGAAGGCCAGCCTTCAGATGATCCTTGTACACGGCTTAACACCCGGGGGGAGGTTTGTTCACCCGTTCCTCAGATGCGAGGAGGATGAAAGGGAACCCCTTGGGAACACGATAGCATTCCCGAAGAAGGGCCATCTTCCCCTGAGAAATCGAGCTAGAGACCGACTCCGGACCTACTCTGTCACCGGCCCCTGAGGGCCCAACTTGTCCCCCCTAACTTTCTATAGTTTCTTCCATAATAAAAGAATGAAACGAAAAGGTAGAAGGAAGATTCTACGTGCAGAATAGACTGGTAGACAAGAACAGGAAAGGTTGAGCGAAGATTGAGACGAGGTTGAAGAAGCTTCTTTAGCCGGACCTTCTCTCTTCCCAAAAGGAAACCAGGGGCCTTTGAAGTCCCACCAGGTTAATTTGACAAAGGGTTACCCAGGGAGGTAACTCATCTTGAACCGGCGACCAGGATGAAGCGCATCCATTATCCAACGGGCAGGGAGAAGCCACCACAACCATCCAAATCTCAACCGAAAGATTGGCTGGACCACCACGCAACAGGAAAGGAAGAGACGGCTCCAGGGCTGCTCGCTCTTTTCTTCTCCCCCAACCAGGGAATGATAGCTGTCCACCGCCTAATTTCCAAATCAACCAGGAGTCATGATGAGCAGTCCAATCAGAGATCCCATGATCATCCACTACACTATCTTCCAGGAGGAAAATGACAAAGCATTGGTACTCTCACTTCTTGAGGCAAACCTTCACTTCGAAAACTGAGAGTAGGGGGCAACTGTTGGGGAATCCCAATCTAAGTACGAACCTAACATCGGTTTGGCTAACCGAAGACCTTTCCTCCGAGCCAGTGACTTCGGACATAGAAAGATCAGGCCAACCATGAGCAATCCAAGGCACCCCACCGGCCTACGACACCCGAAGGCAAAACCTTCGAATTACGTCTTCGGCCCTAACCGAAGACCAGGCTCCATGCCGACTTTCGAAGACATACTCTTCGGTTCCTGTCGAAGATATGATCTCTGGCCCTTGGTAAACACCAAGTCCTCGACTCATACAGAAGACAGGATCTCCGATCGAGGATGGGTCCACGATCCATCCTAGATAGGCAACAGCAACCAACGGTTACTATCGACTATCTCCATGCCACGATCATGGCATATAACTCTAGCCACCATGCCTCCTATCTGGCCGGAACTGCTCAATGACAATCCACGATTGCCAATCATGGGAAGAAATTAACTTCCCGTGATTGCTGGGAGAAGAATGGATCCGCAGGCCGGGCACCCCCTTATAAATGGCGGTAAGAAGAAACGCTGCAGAGAGGTACACACACATACATACACGCATACTCTAAATTCAAAGAGCTTTCCCTCTGCCTCTGGAGGATCTTCCCCATTCTGTGGCTGGGACCTGCCTCTGACTTAGGCATCGGAGTATCCCCCGCTGGAATGACTCCGGCAAGGAACCTGTTTTGCAGGTGAACCAGGGAGCGGTCCTGTGGAGCAGCAACTCCAACCCACTGGAACAGGGACCCCACGCCAACACTTTATATGAAGAAGCAGTGAGTTGGAAAAATTTCAAGCAACAAACTATAGCTGACTCAGTTACTGAGATAGAATACAAATCTGCAAGTGGAGCTACTAAGAAAGCTATCTAGATAAAGAAGTTCATATCCAAGTTAGGTGTGGTTCTTGAGATTAAGCATCTAGTGCCATTTCACTGGAGCTGTTGCACAAGCTAAGGAACTAAGGTTTAATAAAAAATCCAAGCACATCCTAAGACGGTCCCATCTCATTCGGGAGATTGTTGAAAGACAAGATATGATCATAGAACGAGTTGACATAAAGAATAATATAGCAGACATGTTCACTAAAGTCTTGTCATAGCATCAATTTGATCACCACCTTGGTTCCATGGGCATCAGATAGTACAAGTGGAAGATTGAAAGAATAATACCCTGCAGCCAATCACAAGAGTGATGTGATAAAGATTATTCTATATTTATCTTCCTATTCATGTACATAACATTAATTTTTTAATTATAATAAGGCATTATGTTTCTTCATATACTGTATCTTATCTTTATATGTTTGATTATGATGAACCTCATAGGTTAAGATAATGGCTTTAGGATTATGATGAGATCATACCAATGAGACCTAAAATCTTGATAGCCCTGATCTAAAATATTTCCAGTTATAGGATCATTGAGTCAGGGATCAATGATACCGGTAAGACTGGCATATCTTGTATATGCTCGATAAAGAGGGTGATTGATCTCACAATCACTTGTATATTGACACTAATACAAGGTTGTGGATGCTCATTAGAGAATGAGTTCATTGAAATGATCTATTTACGAATATCTAATAGAATTTTACTTGCATGTCAATAGATATTTCATTAGTGAGAGTAGGTGCAAGTGATCCCTTGACCCAAGGTTTCCATTATACCTTATGTATATGGATCCAGGCTTCGATTCATACCATAGCATGACTCTTTGAGACTTGTGTGGGATGTTCTAAGCTTGGTGAAGTATATATAGAGGTTGTGAATGATCAACAAAGAATTAGTTACTCCTGGTAATGGAAGAGAACATCTTATGTTATCTCATAGAATGATGATTCTTAAAGTTTTTGACTAAAGTAGGATGACAATTATAAAGGATTTCTAATATTTTGTCGATCAAAACATCATCTATTGATTAAGAGTTATATGGTTAAGTAATTGAGTTTGACATGTTTCGATACCCAATAACTTATCCAGGATACTGCATGATTGAAGGATATTAATTACATAATAACTCGCCATTGAAGGATATTTTGATAATTTATATCAAAATTTTATATTTTCTGACTAGTCATAATATGTTGCTAGACATTAATCATGACTTGTAGATTTGCATGAGTTAAAGAGTTTAATTCAAAGGGTTAACTAGAAGAGTTTTGATTAATCAGTGCAATTGGGCTTGACCAAATATCTAATTGATATAATTAGATCAGCCTGAGTCTACTACTAGCTAAGATGTGGAATCTATTAGATCACACACTTTGAAAATTGATTTTGGATCAATTGATTTAATCAATTTGGAATTTAATTAAAATTCTATGATTTAATTTTATCATGCTAGTACATGGGTTAATCCTAGTTCTTATTTAAGCTAACCTAATCAGATTAGGTTAGGCTAGCTATAATTTAATTTGATTAAGTCATACCTATTTAATTACTTGGTTGACCTAACCACCTAATTAATCTACTTACAGTTTAATTGGTTGATTAAGCATGATCAGGTTAGTTTTTCATGAGAAGGAAGTTTCCTTCACTCATTCATTCCCTAAAATCATTGACACCACCTAATCCACACGCCCCTCTTTTTATGGTATTTTTAAATACCACATTGAGAGAGAGAGTTTTTCTTTCCCTTGCAATCTCTCTCCTCCACCACCTATTATTAAGGCGCCCTCTATTTATGGTATTTATTTGAGGCATGGGAATTATGTGAGAGTTAATTCTTTGTGAATGGGAAGAGTGCATACCATTTATATTTGGTTTAATATGGTATGATGCATGAGAAGAGAGAGTTTTTCTTACTTGAAACTCTCTATCCATTTTCTTATGGGGTATATGAAAATGGGAAGAGTCCAATTTGCTTGAGCTACTTCCATATGCCTAATTAAGATGGGATTTTAGTGCCATAAGTTAAGGGATTAATTATTACCTATTCAATTAAACTCTAATTTAATTAATTCCTTAACTAGTTTAAATCAGATTTAAACTAGGTTAACTCAACCCTTTCCTATTCTATAACTTTCTATGTCTAATTTAACCCTATGAATAGTGATAAGGTTTTAGAGTTTGGGATAAGTTAAAAATTTGTTTTCTTTTGCTGATTTCTTACTCTAGATATGATGTTCATTGGGATGAACATCTAAGAGAAGTAGGGAGGTTCTATTTAGGGGTATAGTGCTATCCTAATGCTATCCCTTAGTGGTAAGATTATGGGTGAGTGAGCTTTTCTTTTGAAGAAAAGTTTTGTATTTGGATTAAATCCTTTTTGGCATGGAGGTGTTTGGTCCTTTTGGTGGTGGTTCTCTTTTGAAAAGAAGTGGGTAGGGTTTTGAATTAGATAAATGAATAGGTCTTGAACTTTTGGTAAACAAGAATTCAAAAAAAGGTTATCGCTAAGAAAATTCTTGTTCCTTTTCTGTGGGGACTATCATTGGACATTGGAGAGCATCTATTTGGATATCTTGTGGAATACTAGCTTGCCTCCTACTGATAGTGTTTAAAGGTTTGTTTAACTAATCATTTTCTGTGCTAATTTGTAATTTACAGGGTGATTTCTGGGATTATGGTTTTTATTATTCTTCTATTTCAAGTTTCTGAAAATAGAAAAAAAAAATTAAAAATTTATTTTTGCTACGTAACAAAATCCAAATAGGGGTTTCCTTCTTAGATTTTCTTATTTTGATAATGACATCTATTATTTTAGTACTGACATCATTTAGAATTGTATGGCCTACTATTTGGCAATTGTTATAAATAAAGTTTGATGTAATATATAGAATATTGGGCCTGAATCAGTTAATAAATGTAAGCCATTGGCTCTTGATAATCAGGTAATAAAGAATTCTCTTTTCCCCTCTAAATTTCCTTCTTCTTTCTCTAAATCTCTTTCTTCTTCCCCCTCTTCTCTTCTAGTTGAAGGTTGACCTCCTTGAAGTGGTCATGATATGTGAAGGCACGTGTTGTTAAAGTTTTGTGTTGCCGCCTACACTGCCATGGCCTGCAGCTCAGGGATGGTGCCGGACACTGACCTCGTCACCCGGAACCCAACTCAAGTGTTCGGACTGTAAAAAGAGGAGACCCAGACCAGAAATTTTGGCGGGGGAACTCCGATGGTCAAGTCAGTGGACGATCTAGGAAAACAGATCCCTCCTGGTGGGCCCCTGGCTGGACTCCATGCTAGGAGGAGGTTTTGCTTTCAAAGGAAAGAGTAGAGTGAGAATGGCAGTGGTGGAGGAGAGCTCGAGCTATGGTGGCTGTGTCCATCGAGACTCTTCCGACGAGTTCTCCGGTAGCCTCAGAGCACTCTTCCAACGAGTTCTCCGGTACCCTTAGAGCACTCTACCTCTTGTCAACTCTTCCTTCGCTTGCCTTTACTTTCTTACCTTGTTCGAAGGCCCTTGAAACTTTCTTTTAGGTCATGGATCCCTCCAGCTACCCATCTTGGGTTCCTCCCTCTCTGCAGGTGATAGAAGGTCAACGATCAGCAGTGTGCTGTGTGGCGCGTCCTAGTGCCTTCCTCCCTTCATGATAGGGAGTTATGTCACAGTTTTTGACTTCCTAATTGGTCACTACACTTTGAAAAATTTGGTAGGACCTCTATCCGGGGACAGCCACTCCCTGATTTGAATCCCCTGGCATGGGTTTCTTCTTCTGGGTGGTGCAAAAGGTTGGTTAGGAAGTGCAGTGCCTTGATCGGAGTGCCTTTTTCTATTTGGTGTAAACAATGGCAAGAGAGATCATGGCACCTTGGGGGGTGTCCCTCCGTGGTCCTTGGGCAGTGTGCTGCCGCCCAAGGGAGGTGGTGACGTCCCTTTCAGTCTGCTTCAGAATCTCTTGAGGCGCTGTGGACTTTGGCCATGGGGACGGCCTCTGGCCATCGAACCTCTCCATCAAAAAGTGCTTGGCTCGAGGAGCGGGAGCTCGACTTCGATCGAGGTGGGCTCGACCTCGAGGGAGCCACCCAGCGAAGGAGCTTGAGGAGCGGGAGCTCAAATTCAGCCGAGGCGGTCTCACCTCGAGGGAGCCGCCCGGCGAAGGAGCTCGAGGAGCAAAAGCTCGACTTCAACCGAGGTGGGCTCTACCTCGAGGGAGCCACCTGGCGAAGGAGCTCGAGGAGCGGAAGCTCGACTTTGGCTGAGGTGGGCTCGACCTCAAGGGAGCCGCCTGGTGAAGGAGCTCGAGGAGTGGGAGCTCGACTTCGACCAAGGTGGGCTCGACCTCGAGGGAGCCACCCGATGAAGGAGCTCGAGGAGCGGGAGCTCGACTTCAGCCAAGACGGGCTCGACCTCGAGGGAGGCACCTGGTGAAGGAGCTCGAGGAGCGGGAGCTCGACTCAACCGAGGTGGGCTCGGCCTCGAGGGAGCTGCTCGGTGAAGGAGCTCGAGGAGGGGATCCGACATGGCAGCTTCTGCCAGCATGGCATCTAGCTGGATTCGAAAGGGACTCCACGTCAGCGATCTTGCCATATCATTTACCCCCCACTCCCAAGTCCCGATGGGGCACTATGTCTGGGGTGAAGGGAGTAAATACGGAGCTGACATGGAAAGGAAAAAATACGATGCCATTAATACCACGATTGCCGCCACTTCACGAAACAAGCCTTGAGACCAATGCGGGGATGCCATGCTAGCAAGTCTAAGAAAACATAATGATCGATGCAGGACCTAAGGCGGTTTCTGGTGAACCGAAGCATCGCTTCAGGCTGATCTCGACACGTGGCGCCAATCTGACGAAGGGAGTCCTGAGAGGGCATACGGTCACTGTCTGGCTACTTCGAAAAAAAAGAAAGCTTTCCTGAAAAATCATTTCTTTCAAATTCTTCGCACCCATCGATGGACCAGAGCCTTCTTCCTTCTCTCCCCCGCCTGTCTTTTACCTTCAAGGCCATCAGGTTCATCTTCCTTAGTCCTTTCACCTCCTTGGCTAGGTTTAGTTCATCTTTAGGGCCTCCCCATCTTCTTTCTTCTTTCTTTTCTTCCTCCTTTGTTCTGTCCTAGGATGGCTCCCTTGGGTCGGAGCCATCTTCCTTTCAACAACCCCGACGAGGCAGGGCCCTCTCGACCAAGGACTCCATCCTCCGATGAGGAGGAGGAAGTTCTTCTTCATGTTTGCAGAGGTCTTCACCCAATCGGGATAGTGATAGGAGAACCTAGGGCTCGCCTTCCCATCCCCTCTGCTCCTGAAGCCCCTTCTGTGCCTTCTCATCCGACTGGGCCTTACGGCATCGCTTCGGTGATGACCAGGGAGGACCTCTCCATAATTCGAGATGCTTATGGGATCCTGGACTCCATCCAGCTCTCGGTCCCAGGACCAGGAAAACGGTCACCTCCGGTAGCCTGGGTCGAATTGCCCTTTATGAGGAATTCCTCGTAAGGGGTCTCTGTTTACCCTTCCATTCATTTTTTCTTTATGTACTCAGCAACTACCGCCTCGTCCCTGCTCAACTAGCTCCGAATGTAGTTAGAACTATTAACTGCTTCATCATCTTCTGCCATTTTCATGGGATTGTCACCCATTTTTTCCTCTTCGGGATCTTCTTCACCCCAAAACACCACCCGATCGAGGATGGGTGGTGGTTTGTGTCCCCTCGCCTGAAGGGCATCAGTTCGTACACCCCTCTTCCATCAAAGGATGGAAGAGCAAGTTCTTTTTCACTTTCATCGAAGGAGTCGACTGGATCTGGAGTGATCTGGATCGAACTCTGAATCAAAATTTCCAGGTTGAAGTGGCTGATCGAGAAGTATAAGACCAGCTTATTTTTGACTAGATCCCTTTTCTTGAGGTTCTACTATCAGAGTAGAATCTACTCGATGCCGGGGTCAGCTCAATCTGGGAGTTGGGTGAGTTCGGTATAACCCTTCTTTTCTCCTTCTGTAGGTCTTTTCGGGTCCAAGGCTGACCTCTATTTTTCTCTTCCTGCAGGCATGAAGTTCACCATAGAGCAGCTCCTCGAGTCCTCCCAAAAGAGGAGTGCACCGGTGGGACCCAAAGAGACCCCATCGAAGAGGGCTCGGAATGAGCCTAGTTAGAGGCCCGGGTCGGTTGTAGCCTCCGGCCCAGGGGGAAGGGCTGCTGAACCGGCCCCCGATCCGTCAAGGTAGCAAACTCTCCCCCCGGCCCAAGAGTTTGACACGAGCACACGGACTCGGCCTACTGCTGTCACCGTGGCCCCACCCCCCGAAGTCATCGTGGTGGACACGGGGGGAGAAGAGAGGAGGGAGCGACCATCGGCGGCACCGTCGGGCATGGCGGTGAGCTCCACCAGGGGTTCAGAAACGTCCTCGGCTACTCCTCCCGAGGGTACGGCGGCGGTCCCGGCAAAGTCTAGGACTGGCTTTCGAAGTGCATCCATCGAGGTGGCACCGAACTTCTCCGTCACCAGGATCGCTCTCTGGCCGAGTGCATGATGGACTCGCAGTCCAGTCGCATGATCGGCATGAAAGGGGAGGCAGATCTTTGCCAGAGGCCATCCTCGGTACCTTTCCTCATCTCTTCATGGTAAGATCCTTATCTTTTTCTTTTCTCTCTTTTTTTTTTCTTTCTTTTTCTTTTTTTTTGGCATGGCTGACGTCTTCATTGGTGTAGGTTAGGATGGATCTTCTCCTTATTCGCGACAACTGTGCCCAATGGGCTAAGAGGGAAAACCTGAAGGAGCAGGAGATCGTGGCGCTGGTGACCGAGGCTAAGGAAAAGAATGACAGGGCCCAAACCATAGAGGAGAAGAACAGATCCCTCAAAGCTGAGGTGGCCAACACTGAGAGGTGCATCAAGGATCTCGAGGCATCCTTGGCCCGGGAGAAAGATCGGGTCAAACATCGGGCTGAGGAGCTCAAAGTGGTGTGGACACTAGGACCAGAAAATATCGACAGGTTGAACCCACATCTCTGTGGATTACTTGTGAATAAAGCACTGACCCAACTTCTTTTACCATGTAAATATTTTATTTTAAATTCTGTTATTTTGGCTTAGTTAGGATTAGCTCTTTTTACCAACTGTAATTAGAGTTTTGTTATTTAGCCTTTTGGGCTAAATCCTTTTTACCACATTAAGTCAAAACTCCATTTATCGGTTGCGTCAAGCCCTATTGGGCCAAACCCTATTTACCAATTTATTCTTTTTTGTTACATGAGGTCTTGCCTATTGATCAAATTGGGTTCCAATTGATCAAATGGGGCTTTAGTTATTTGGTTTTGAGTCTTGTAATAATTAGTTATTGAGTCCTGTAATATAAGGGGGACCCAATTAAAGACCCATGTACTAGCCCAAGACAAGCCATGTGACTCCATGTGCTAGCCCAAGATAAGCCATGTGACTAGCCCAAGTCAGTTTGTTTTTGGCGCCACCTTTTCAAGAAAATTGGACAACACCTGCCACATCATCAGGGGACAGCAACACATGCCACATTTGGACATGTCATGCCATTTCATTTTGGGACAAGAACACATGCCATGCCACTTTTATTTGGACATCCCACATGCCATATTTTTTTTATTTTTGGTCGGCCAAATGAAAGCAAAATTGGTGCCATTTAGTTTTAAGATGAGTAAGTATGAAGGACTCTCCAAATTAGCGCCCTCCACTCAAGTTAATTCACACCAAACAAGAGAATTCGGCCAAAGCTTGCTTGCTTCTTCCTTGACGCCACCTTCCAAAGAGTTTCAAGCCAAATTCTTCATTCAAAGTGTTGGAAGTCCAAGGGTTTCTACTTCAAGCATTTCAATCAAACAGGTTGCCAGCTGCTTAAGTTTCCATAACTCAAGAGTCTCCCCAAAACTCTTGAGTTCTCTTCTATCCAAACTGAAGAGTCCACTTACCTACAGAAGCCTACAACATCAAGACTCTAGAGTCCAACAACCATGGCCAAGTGATGGAGCATCTTGACCCTACATCAAGCCACCTCATCAATCCTCATAGTTGGCACCCAAGATGGATGAGAATTTCATGATTGCCACCCACTTTGAAAGGAGTCCAGATCAGCCCAACAAGCAAGAGTCTAGGCCACCCAGACCAAAATTCCAGGAGTTGTTGTCCAAGGAAAAAAAAGACTAGTCTTTGAATCCCTTACACCACTGGTTGAGGGTCTATAAATACCCCATCAACCCCCTTGTAATTATTATTATTATTCATCAATAAAGAAGCTCTGCCAAATTTTCTTCCTTTGCTATGTGCATCGCGGGGTGTGAGATCCTTTTCCTTTGTTCTTCGGAACATCTCATGATGTGAGGCCCTTTTCCTTTGTTCTTCGGAACATCGCGGGATGCGTGGCCCTAGTTATCCTACCTATCCAACCAACAAGAAAATCTAGCCACTTCTTCTAACCCTTCCCTTTCATTTATTTTCCTTCCTTTGCTACTTCTTAACTTTTGTTTTCTTTGTTGAATGTTTGTAGGTGATCTGGAATCAAATATAGGTATTCTTGCCTCGAAACCGGCATCGCATGGAAGATCGAAGCCTGGGATCGAGATCTTGAAACCCTACCATAGAATCTTGAGAGTCTAGCTAGATCTACATCAGAGAGACGATCTACATTGATAAAACTTAAATCCTATTCCCTTCTCTATGATCTCTGATTTGTTAAAAGAAAACCCTAGTTTCGGTGGTTTCTTAGCCACCAAGTCTTGCTTTCTAGTTACTTTGTAGGTTTACTTGTGCGGGTAATTAACTAGAACTAGTTTTCTTTACTATCTCCTTTGAGTCTCTCTTAAAAATCTGAAAAGAAAATATAAAAAAAACTAATCTCTATTTTTCTCTACTAATTAGATATTTATATCAATAATGTAATCTTAACTATTATCCCGCATCACAAAGCCAAGGCAGCTCGGGTGGAGGAGCTCAAGGCCGAGGCGGCCCGAGCGGAGGAACAGTCTCAGACCCTTCGAGCTCAACTGGAGGCGATGAAGGCACGGGCGTCGGTGGCTGAAGAGAAGGCCGCTTGGGTGGCCGCCAAGAAGGAGGTCGCCAAGGTAGTGCCTAATTTTAAGGCCTCGATGGAATATGCTGATGAAGTCCGAGAGGCGGCCACGAAATCATTCCTCAAGGGCTATGGGTTTTGCCAGTCCTGGGTGGCCCAACTTTTTCTGGAGCTGAATCTGGATGAGCTCGCCTTTCCAGCAGCTCCGAGCGAGGACCTAGGTGAGGCTGCAATCGAAGTGGAGGAGGCAGAGCCTGTGACCGCCACTGAAGTAGCCCCTCCGACGAAAGTTTGGGTGGATGTCGACGTGCCCTAGCATCATCCTGGGAAGGAACCGATGGAGTAGTAGGATAGGGACATTCCTTTTATTTTCTTTTCGCCCTTTATATTTTTCTTTTATTTCTGGACCGCTCGGCCTGTCGGGGGTCCTCAAACAGTATAACTTTCCACCTTCAAATTTAATGAAATCTTTTTTATGTTCGCTGAATTCTCTTGTTATGGTGCTCTTGATTGTCTCGACAACCTTTCTTCCTTTCTTTTTATGATTGCAATTGCCCACGTCTATACTTATGTTGTAATGCTTTATCGTGGGGTATCAGACTTTCAATCCTCCCTGGCAGAACTCCGGGTACAGTAGGCAGTTAGGAAGAAAAGTCATGAGCTTTCTAAGTTATTTCTACCATGTTGGAAGTGCAGTAGCGGGGCTTCATGCATCTCCTCGAAGTTAGTTGTGTATTCCAGGTTCTCCCTGGCCGAGCCGGGAGCCGATGAACACCTTGAGGAGGCCTAAGTGACCCCGAATGAGACCATCTCCAGGCACCTAGAACACTACCGAGCTGGGGAGCTGAGCTCGAAGAGTCCGGATGGCGCCCCCACCAGGCTGGGACTTGGACAGGTAGAGTGCGAGGCTTCTGGAGTTTCCCAGCTTCGAGATGCGGGGCTTCTGGTGTTTCCTGGCTTTGAGGTGAGGGGCTTCAGGAGTTTCCCGACTTTGAGGTGCGGGGCTTAAGGAGTTTCCCGGCTTCGAGGTATTGGGCTTCAGGAGTTTTTTAGCTTCGAGGTGTAGGGCTTTTGGAGTTTCCCAGCTTTGTCTGCCAGACCTAGGGTCGGGCAGCAACATTCCTGCAAGGCAAAGGCAATTTGCACCAAAAGAAATTCTTTTATTAATGAGAGAAAGCCTTACATCATTGGTAGTACATCCTCAAATTGTTGGCATTCCAAGTTCGTGGGAACTGGGCACTCTCGAGCTCGACGAGATAGTAGGCTCCATGGGGGAGAACTTCGATCGCTTTGTAAGGGCCTTCCCAATTCGGGAAGAGTTTGCCACATTTCTGAGGTTGAGAGGCTTCGGCCTGCTGCAGTACGAAATCACCCGGGCGAAAGGTCTTTGGCCTTACCCGAGTGTTGTAGTACCGGGCCACCCGATGTCGGTAGGCCACCATCCGAAGTCGAGCCTTATCTCTCGTCTCTTCAAGGAGGTCCAAGTTGAGTAGAAGGCGAGCTAGGTTTTTAGCTTCATCATATTGCTCCACCTACGGCATGGGCACACCAAGTTCCACTGGGTCTACAGCTTCAGCACCGAAGACGAGGTTGAAGGGTGTCTCATCCGTGGCCGTTCGAGGTATTGTTTGGTAGGTCCAAAGGATACTAGGGAGTTTTTCAGCCCATCTGCTTTTGGCCTGGTCCAGCTTGGTTTGAAACCCCTTGAGGATGGTCCGGTTGGTCACCTCAGCCTCTCCATTGGTCTGAGGGTGAGCCACAGAGGTGAAGCAATGATGAATATTGAGGTCGGTGCAGAACTCCTTGAACTCATGATTGTCGAACTATCGTCCATTATCAGTGATGATCGTATGGGGGAGCCTAAAGCGATAGATGATTGGCTTTCAGAATAATTGGCCGACCTTGGCTTCGGTAATCCATGCTAGCGGCTCTGCCTCTATCCATTTAGTGAAGTAGTCGATGGCTACTATCACGAACCTGCACTGCCCGGACGTGGGAGGAAAGGGACTAAGGATGTCCATCCCCCACCAAGCAAATATCCATGGGATGGAGAGCTGGGAGAGTGGCACTACTGGTTGACGCTGTATGCAGCTATGGTGTTGGCAGCGATCGCACTTCTTCATGAAGTCGGCAGCGTCTTCCCTCATAGTCTCCTAGTAATATCCTTGGCGGAGAGCTTTGTATGCTAACGTCTTGCCCCCCACATGATTCCCACAAAGGCCCTCGTGTATCTGTTGGAGCACGAAGGCCGCCTCTATGGTCCTCAGGCACTTCAGAAGTGGATAAGAGTAGGACCTACGATAGAGTTGCCCATCCATCAGCATGAAGCGCGCGGCCTTCTTCTTGACGAGGCCGACCTCCATGCAATCTTCTGGTAGGATGCCATCGGTGATGTACTTGATATATCGATCCATCCAACTAGGTTCCAGGGTGACCTGCTGGACTTCCCCGGAAGTCTGTAGCTCGGAGTTTCAAGGTACTTGATGTTGGCGTGCCCCAAAGATGAGTCCGGTAGGGTCGTGAGCCTGGAAAGGGCATCGGCACGAACATTCTCTTCACGAGGAATATGGAAGATGCTGAAGCATCGAAAGCTTGCCATGTTTGAGCGTACATGCTTCAAGTACTTCAACATTTGGGGGTCTTGGGTCTCGAATTCTCCTGAGACCTGTCCGGCCACTAGCTGAGAGTCGGTGAAGATCTTCAGGTTGGGTACTCCTAGTTCGCAGGAGACTTTCAGTCCTGCAAGGAGTGCCTCGTACTCCGTCTAGTTGTTGGTTGCCGCAAATTGAAAATGGAGTGCGCACTCGACTACAACCCCATCACCATTGGCGAGGATGAGTCCTGCTTCGCTCCCTCCCGAGTTGGATGTGCCATCCACATGGAGGACCCAGACCTCCTCCTTAGTTTCGGGCTTTGCTCGGTGCTCCAGGAGAGTCTCCTTCGGCTCCTTGCCCATGCTTGAGCACTCGACCAGGAAATCAGCCAACACCTGGGCTTTCTGAGATGGTCTCGATCGGTACGCGATATCAAACTCACTGAGATTCAGAGCTCACTTGGCTAAACACCCAGAAGTATCAGGGTGGCTGAGTACGGCTCTCAATGGTTGGTTCATCAAAACCACGATCGGGTGCACTTGAAAATATGGCCTGAGACGCTGAGCAGACATTATGAGTGCAAAAATTTGTTTCTCAGAGTGGGTGTACCTGATCTCCGCATCTCAGAGGAGTTTGCTGGCATAATACACCGATCTTTAAGCTTCATCTTCGTCTATGCGGACAAGGATCGAACTAACTACCCATGGGATAATTGCCAGGTACAACAAGAGCTCCTCTCCATCCTTCAACCTGGAGAGCAGTGACGGTGATGGCAAGAACTTCTTCAGCTTTTCGAAGGCTTCCCTGCACTCCTCTATCCAGGTGAAGTCATGCACCTTGCATAGCGCTTTGAAGAAAGACAGGCAGCGGTCAGCATATCATGAGATGAACTGACTCAGGACAGTAATCTGGCTCGTGAGGTGCTAGACTTGCTTCTTCGAAGTGGGGTGCCCCATGTCAACAATTGCTTGAACCTTCTCGGGGTTGGCTTTGATCCCCCTCTGGGTGACCATGAAACCCAGAGACTTTCCAGCTGCCATGCCGAAAGCATACTTCATCGAGTTCAGCTTCATCTGGTACAGGTGAAGGTTTTGGAAGGCCTCTGCCAAGTCCATGACGTGGTCCGATCTTGGCTTGCTCATGACAAGCATGTCGTCCATGTAGACTTGCATGTTGCGACCGATCCAGTCCTTGAAGACTTTGTTGACCAGCCATTAGTATGTGGTGCCAGCGTTCTTCAGGCCGAAAGGTATCATCCGGTAGTAGTACATCTCCCGGTCCGTAATGAAGGTAGTGTGCTCCTTGTCCTCTGGGTGTATCTGGATTAGATTGTACCCGAAGAACTCATCCATGAAGGAGAGCAAGCGGTGCCCCGAGGTGGTGTCCACCAGTTGGTCAATCTTTGGAAGAGGAAAGCTATCCTTCGGGCAGGCTCGGTTGAGATCGGTGTAGTCAATACAGATCCTCCATTTTTCATTATTTTTCTTGACCATGACCACGTTCGCCAGCCAGCTAGAATACTATACTTCATAAACAAAACCAGCTGCGAGGAGCTTCTCCACCTCCTCGTTAACCGCTCGTTGCCTCTCTGGGATGAAGCATCTCTTCTTCTGCCGGACAGGGTGACACTTCGGGTCAATACTTAACCTGTGAGTGATGATGTCTGGGGGAATCCCGGGCATGTCTGCCACTGTCCAGGCGAACACGTCCGCATTCACCCTGAGGAAACTCAATAGGCGGGCCCGCTCTTTTTCTTGCAGCTGGGCCCCGATCTGCACCATCTTTGTTAGGTCCGTTTTGAGTGGATACATCAACAGACGCTCAACTGGGCTGCCCCTGGGATCCTGCACCCTTTGGTCGAGGTCGTCGATGCTGGAGTCCTCCTCGACACTTCTAGCCCCTGGGATGGCTTGTAAGAAGTGTTGGATCGGCTGAGGTGCCCCCTCATCTCCCTTATGCCATAAGGACTGGGAAACTATACTAACAACCATTTGGTAGAGATGATCGTGTCGAGCAGATTAAGCCCGGGGTGGCCAAGGATCACGTTGTAGGCCGAAGGAAGCCTAACAATCATGAAGGTCATCATGACAGTACTCTGTCGAGGTGGTGATCTAGTAGTAACGGGAAGAGTGATATCTCCTTCAACTCCCACATAGTTCCTGGTAAAGTCGACAAGGGGGGTGAGCACGGGCTTCAATTGAGCAGAGGATAGATTCATCATGAAGAAAGCATCATAAAAAAGGATATCAGTCAAACTTTCACTATCGACCATAATGCGTTTTACAGGAAGCCTAACAATCATCATCTCGACAACCACGGCATCATTATTTACATTTTGGTTCCCGGATCCCTCCTCTCTCATAAAGGAGAGTACACTTTCTGACCTCTTCCCCTCCCGGGTCCTCTTAAAAGCGCGCTCTATTCCCCAGCATATCATACCTACAGGTTTCTTAATGGGTCGGTTGTCGACTGGAGGGATAGGAGGAAGAGCAGCAAGCGCTCGAAGTTCTGTCGGGGTCTTAACCCCCACGAACTTTCCAAGATAGTCCCTCCTTATCATATCTTCAATCTCTCTTTTGAGGTGGCGGTATTCCTCGGTGTTATGGCTGTGGTCACGGTGAAACTGGCAGTACTTCATTTTGTCATGACCGTTGGATGGCCTCAGCAGGGGAGGGCAACGTAAGTATCGCTCGCCCTCAAATTTTCATGAGAATCTTTGACCTCGAGGCGAGGAGAGGTGTATATCTTTCTTCTGGGATGGGGCCACCCTTCGACTTCATCCCTGGTCGGAAGTTCGGGGTCGATCCGGGCTTCCACATCTCGGACGTCTCCCCCGGAGGCTGCTTCTTCAGCGGCTTCCCGTCCATCTCTCTCCTAGTGCAGCCCGCCTTCTCGGTGCGAATGTATTTATGAACGCAGAGGAGGAGGTCAGAGTACGTCTTCGACGGCTTCTTGTCCAAGAAGTAGGTTAGATGGGTGATCCTGAGCCCTCTCTTCAGTGCCAACATGGTGACTAGCTCGTCCAAGTTGTAGATTTCCAGTGCAGCAACCTTGAAGCGAGTCACATAGTCTCGCAAGGGTTCGTGGTCCTATTGCCTGATGGAGAAAAGACTATTTATTTCTCATGGCACCTTACGACAGGCATCGAAGTGAGCCACAAATCTCCTTTCTAGCTATGCAAAGGAGCTGATGCTTTCGGGCTCGAGACGGGTAAACCAGACCCGAGCGGCCTTCTTAAGAGTGGCTAGGAAGGCGATGCAAAGGAGGGCGTCGGTCACCCCTTGGACTCTCATGAGAGCCTTGTAGCTCTTGAGCTGGTCTAGAGGGCCAGTGGTCCCATTGTAGGGGTCCACCTGCGGCATACGGAACTGACTCGGGATCGGCTCCTCTTGGATTTCTCGGAAGAAAGGGAGACGGGCGTCATGGCCCACTGGCTCACGGGAGGAGCCCTGCAAGTTTGCAAACTGGCGGGATAGTTCTGCTAGCTTACGCTCCTATTCCTCCAGGCGCCTTTCAGCCATGCACCTGATGGCCTCATCGGTGGAGCCTTCTGCCGAGGCCATCAGAAGAGATGAAGATGATAGCTGAGGGGGGTCACGACGGGGAGCCTTGCCTCGACAGCTTCGACGATGCTTAGTAGCGGCGTGCTCGAAGACTGGAGACCGGCTCTCCCAGTCAACCAACCCGGTCCACTATCTCTTCACCGGGGTCTGGTGGCTTCCCTGGGGGTTAGTCATGGCCTGCGATAATGAAGGCCTTCCTTGGAAGGAACGCAGGCTATCACGGGGTACAGTGGCTTGGGCCATAGGGGTCCCTGGCTGCTGGTGGGTGGCCAGAAACCGGTGTTGATGCTGTAACTATCGCACCGCCACAGTCAGAACCTGCATCTGCTGGCCGAGCTTGGCCAACTGGACATCCACCGGAGGCAGTTGTGGTGGATCGGGGGGGTTCTCTCTCTGGACTGTGCGGACCACCGTGAGGAGGGTCTCCTGCATGGCTGGTGGAGACCTCCCACACGTGTGTCATCACCATGCTTCGGGTGGAATTGTACGCAAGGGGATTGGCTTGAATCAGACTGTGCCCTGCCCCCTACCTGGCATGCTAATCTGTTGCCGCCTACATCGTCGTGGCTGCAGCTCGGGGATGGCACCAGACACCGACCTCGTCACCCGGAACCCAGCTCATGCATCCAGACCTGGAAAAAAAGAGGAGAACCGGGCCGGGAATTCTGGCAAGGGCACTCCGACGATCAAGTCAGTGGGCGATCTAGGAGAACAGATTCTTCCCGGTGGGCCCCTGGCCGGACTCCATGCTAGGAGGAGGTTTTGCTTTCAAAGGAAAGAGTAGAGTGAGATGGCAGCGAAGGGAGGAGAGCTCGAGCTATGGTGGTTGTGTCCGTCGAGACTCTTCCGACGAGTTCTCTAGTAGTCTCAGAGCGCTCTGCCTCTTGTCAACTCTCAATTCGCTTACCTTTACTTGCTTACCCTGTTCGAAGGCCCTTGGAACTTTCTTTTAGGCCATGGATCCCTCCAGCTACCCATCTCGGGGTTCCTCCCTCTCTGTAGGTGCTGGAATGTCAACGATCAGCAGTGTGCCATGTGGTACACCCCAGTGCCTTCCTCCCTTCATGATAGGGAGTTATGTCGCAGGTTCTGACTTTCCAGTTGGTCGCTACACTTTGAAAAATTTGGTAGGACCTCGATCTGGGGGCAACCGCCCCCTGATTTGAATCCCCTGGTACGGGTTTCTTCTTATGGGTGGTGCAAATGGTCAGCTGGAAAGTACAGTGCCTTGATCGGGGCACCTTTTTTCATCTGGTATAAATAATGGCGGGAGAGATCATGGCACCCTGGGGGTGTCCCTCCATGGTCCTTGGGTGGCGTGCTGCTTTCCAAGGAGGTGGTGATGTCCCTTTCTCTCTTCTTCAGAATCTCTTGAGGTGCTATGGACTTTGGCCATGGGGATGGCCTCTGGCCGTCGGACCTCTCCACCGAAGAGTGCTTGGCTCGAAGAGAGGGAGCTCGACTTCGGTCGCGACGAGCTTGATCTCGAGGGAGCTGTCCGCTAAAGGAGCTCGAGGAGCGGGAGCTCAACTTCAGCCGAGGCAAGATCGACCTCGAGGGTGCCGCCCGGTGAAGGAGCTCGAGGAGCGGAAGCTCGACTTCAGCTGAGGCAGGCTCGACCTCGAGGAAGCCGCCCGGCGAAGGAGCTCGAGGAGTGGGAGCTCGACTTCAGCCGAGACGGGCTCAACCTTGAGGGAACCGCCCGGTGAAGGAGCTCAAGGAGTGGGAGCTTGACCTCGAGGGAGCGGCCCAGCGAAGGAGCTTAAAGAGCGAGAGCTCGACTTCAGCCGAGGCGGGCTCGGCCTCGAGGGAGCCGCCCGACATGGCAGCTTCTGCCAGCATGGCACTAGCTAGATCCGAAAGAGACTTCACATCAGCGATCT
The DNA here is from genome assembly GCA_021397845.1 of Areca catechu. Lineage (NCBI taxonomy): Eukaryota > Viridiplantae > Streptophyta > Magnoliopsida > Arecales > Arecaceae > Areca > Areca catechu. The sequence continues at coordinate 3,941,911 of CM038038.1, read as the reverse complement.
TGCCATATCATTTTGTATAGAAAAAAGGAAAAAAATTCAAAATTTCTTTATTTATTTTTTCATCATTACCATGTGCAATCCAATAGTCATTTGGCTATTTGACCAAGTAGATGTATCTCTCTAAAAGATATATTGTACTTTGATCGATCGCTTCCTATCATGATCAATCGATCAAAACATCTTTTCTCCACACCTTCCCATGGTCTATATAAAATTACGAGTTCTAACCATATGGAACACTAAAAATTTATTCTCTTCTTAGTTATTTCTTTTCTTTCCAACTTTCTCTCTGTTTAAACATTTTTCTATTTCTTATTGTTGAGCCCTGAAACATTTGTCAACTCTTTCCATGATCATGCTTCAAGAGAGGGCTTCCCAGTTGTTTCTCGAGATAGAATTTTTGATAAATATTGGCATGGGGATCAGAAATTTGTCTTAAGATAGTGATTAGATGCTCCCAGGCTTTTTCTCCTTAATTTGCACCATAAACTAACAAGCCAATCCAACCAAGCTCTCAATAAGTTCAATTTCTTAATTTTATAAGTAGTATTTAAATATAACTTTAACTCTTCTTAATTTTGTTTTACTGAAACTCTTTTTCTTAAACAAGAATTTTACTTAAAAAGAATTCTTGAATATTTAAAACTCTATTTTTAGAAGGATTTCTTTCTAAAACTCCTTTTATAGAGAAGAAATTATACGCAATATCTCACTTTTTTTAATGCTAAATTTTTTTAGATCCGAAAAATCTTGTGTTAGATTTTTTTTCCTAGTCTAACCATGATTTATTTTTCCTTGTCTTCTATCTTTCAGATATGAAAAGTTTTCTAGTTTTTTTCTTCTAATTTCTCCTAGTCTAACCATGATTAGATCTGAAAATCGTTCTTTCATGCTGATTTTTTTTCATAAAGATCAGATTTTTTTGTTCTAACTATGATTAGAACTATTTTTTCTTCCAATTTTTAGATCTGAAAAGTTTTGTATATTTTTTTCTAGTCTAACAACGATTAGCTTTGAAAAAATTGTTCTTTCATATTGATTTTTCTTACATAGATTAGATTTTTTTTCTAGTCTAATTGCAATATATATTTCCAAATTTACTATTAGATTAGATGTCTACTTTAATGTTGTTTGGGTTCTGGATTTCCAAATTTATGGTGGGGAAGCTGGTGTCTTTTTAATAATATGTGCTTTTTCTTTATTAATTTTTCTTTTTTAACAAAATATGATTTTTAAATACTTAAAACTCTTCCAGAAAAATTTCTTATCCTTGATTATCTTTCATACTGCTTTGTTATGTCGAGTTTGTCACTTGCCAACATGAATTGTCCTTCTTAAAGCTTCTATTATCATATTAACAGCGGGTGTCCAAATTAATATATGGTATCTAATCTGATGCTTTGCAGTTGTTGTGTTCCAATTCATTAGAGATATTCGGTGCGAATGAATGATATTATGCTGATATGGCTGTTGTTTATATATATATATATATTGATAAACCAAAAGGGATAGTGGGGGTTAAACTTAGTATAGCTATCCCCGCAGGTTTCCATCCTGTCAAGTAATGTTCGATTTAAGATGCTTAGATTTTCGTAGACTTTTCCTGCCGAGAGATGAGTAGATTGTGGACCCCAGAAAATAATTCCTAGATATATATATATATATATATATATATATATATATATATATATATATATATATATATATATTGATAAACCAAAAGGGATAGTGGGGGTTAAACTTGGTATAGCTATCCCCGCAAGTTTTCATCCTGTCAAGTAATGTTCGATTCAAGATGCTTAGATTTTCGTAGACTTTTCCTGCCGAGAGATGAGTAGATTGTGGACCCCAGAAAATAATTCCTAGATTTAATCGAATCGAGTTATCCACGGGATCCCACCTCGAATCCATGAGATCTGTTGGTAGTGAGGCAAAGCCTCTACCAATCAAGCTGTTGTTCATATTCATCCTGCGAACAAGTATGACTGTTAGGTGGGAATGAATGATTATGTTCGAAGGCAAGACATCTTGCAATGAATGAATGATTATTTTGGAATTTCATTTAGCTTCTGATTTTGGCTAAACTACATAGGAAACCATGGAGGCCTTGGCTTGTTATACCGTGCCATCAGGTTTTAATAACTTCCAACTGCAAGTAGCCTGGTGGAGACCTCTCCCTTCATGTTATTTTTCTTGGTTATCTATTAGAAAAATTCAGATATGAAAATATTTGCTGTGGGTAGGTATCTTTGTTGATCTGCTGTGTAATTTTGCTGTACTTGGAATTTCAAATACTTCATGCAAGGAAAAAGGAAGTTGGGTCTTTGTCTGATGATAACCTTCACAGTGAAAATTCTTATCTCTGCTCGTTACCATGCACATCCCAGCTATATTAAACTGGTTCATTTTCCCTCGAACTACTTTTGCTTGTTTTACAGCCCCGGTAATTAATGACATCAATTTTGTTACTGCACGGACTACAGTAAGAGTGGAATGGCAGCGCCCAGTCAAAATGGCAAAAGCGGATCGCAGTCATCCGAGGAAGCACCGGGGTTGGAGGGTGGAACTTCTTTGCTGTAGATTCTAGATCCACATCATTCCCTTACTCAGTTTATCCCATCATACTTCATCATGATTTTGTGTCATGATGGTAAGTACCCTAGGTTCTTTTTCTATCCTGCTTCTTTATTTATTATTCTATAGCAGGTTCAAGTGTTGTGGCATGGGATAATGGTTCGTATCATGTAACCAGAGATTTGGATAATATTTTTTTTCTACTATTATCGCATCCCGAATTCGGCACTTGGATCATTCCAAATCCAATACTTAGGCTGGCCGCATGAATTCTAAAATTATCTTAGAGATCGTACCAGACATTCAAAATTTACTAAAATCTTAAATTTTCATGTATACAATTGATCTTGATTCATAACAAATATTCCATATTAACAAATACCAAACTTCGTATATTTTTTAAAACTCGGTTATCCAATTATATTAATGATGCTCTATCTGATCAATTTTTTTAATCATAGTCTAACCATAACCAAATACCTTATCTTATAAATATGAAAAAGAAAAAAAAGGGATAGAGAGGGTTATGAATTTTATAGTCCGATAAAAATTTCTATATATCTACATCATCATAATAATAATAGATAAAAAAGTAACATAAAATCTTTAAATAATTTACAACCACTAAATATTATGGCCATATATAATAATGCATGTCATGCAATGCGGAATATCATATCATATAACCATCATAATGATCATATATCAGGCTGATTATCTTAGGATGCTCGATTCTGGGCTAGCATAACCATGTTTCGGGTCAGGGCATCGATAGTACTACATTTTTTACCTATAATGCAATCATGAAACCCATAACCTATCATGCAATCATAAAATCTATTTCATGCTTGTTGAAAAATTTTAAATAACAAACATACTCTTTTACAAACTTAAATATACATGAATATCACAACTTATCAAACTAAGATCGACACTATGAAATATAATTCATATAAAACAATATATACTTAACAAATAAGTATATAATGAACAGCTATTAAATATGACATATACTCAACAAATAAATACATAAATATAACTATCAAACCATATAGAGCAAAATTATCGATGCACAAAATAATTTTTATATAAATAGATAATCGATGTCTAGGAATTCTTACCTCTACTGATAAAAAATTTAATATATCAAATAATAATCCACACCCAGATTCTTGACCTAGGTGCTATGAAACTTGCCTAACATTCTCTTGCCTGAAAAATTATCTCCTATGTAATCAATCTTACTATTAATAAATAATTTCATGATATAGCGATTAGTGATCTAGAGCCATCTACAAGGGCTCATCAAGGGTGTACCCACTAATTCCTTGATTCCACCTTTATAAAACTTCCTAATCTTTAGGGAAGAGAAAATTTTAGAAAGAGAACATTTTAGAGAACGAAAGTAGAGAGAAAGTGGAGAGAGAAACTAGAGAGGAAAGAGAGAGAAGAAAGGAAAAAGAAAGAATTTCTTTTATTTCTTCTTTTTCCTTTTCTTCCATTTGGCAAGAACAAGGGACTCCTTTGAGTCCATTTCTTTCCCAAAATCCCAAGAGATTTTACTCAGAAAAGGGGTGGCTGGGATTGTGGCCCATGGCAAAGCAGCCATGGGGCTATGGTCTGGCATTTGATGGCGACCAATAGCGTCGGAATCAAGGAAGAAAAGAGAAGAAAAATGAGGGAAAAGTAGATAGTTTCTTTAAAAAAAAATCTAGTGATTCTCCGGTCCAATCCTGATGGTGACCCATCCAGAAGAAAGGGAAGAAGAAGGAGGTTTGGCTTACCTTGGTTTCGATGAGATCCCTTCAGTTGATCATTGGAGAATTTCAAATCTGTCATTGGAATCAAGAGTAATCAAGGGCTATTCCTTGTCTAAATCTAGAGCAATAGATAGTCGATGATGGATGGGGTTTGGGGCATGGCAAGCAGAGGGAGGGGTCCTTTAATAGAGTGAGCCTAGGGTTTTGAGTTGCTCGAGATCCTTTCCTTCGATAGAGTCGGACAAGAGGAAAACTCCCAACAGCAATCTTTCTTCCCTTTTTTTGGTTATTTCAAATGGGCTTAAAGGTCCATGGGCCGGCTATTACAATCTCTTCCCTTGAAATAATTTTATAACCTGCACTAGGCTCAAACTTAAAATACAAAATTCTTATATTAGCCTCAAATTTCCAAACAGTCTATCTTTCATGGTACTTGCTTTATAAATTCTCGACATAAAAAAAATTATGTGACATCCCAAAATTCAATCCTTTCTATCCATAGTACACATTGAATTTTTTTAAAGTACTTACCTTACAAGATTATGATATTTAATAACTCAATCTATTCCATCCATAATATATATCAAATTCTCTTGAACTCTTTCAAGAGAACACTAATATTTTGATCTCGATTTGAAATACTATAGCTTTTTGCCTATGAAATTAATTGCACTTGATTAATTCCACATGAAAACCACAATCGGCCCAATCTACTCTTAACAAAAATAGAAGATAGCTTGTGCATCAGACACTCGCCATGATCTTTGGTATTCTTTTTTCTCTCGATATTTTCATGATTTAATAGTTAGATTTTATCTAGTAAAAATCTCAAGTCCCTTTAAGCACATGAAGTAACAATACAAAGTTAAAAGGAGATCTTTATCAAAACATTCCAGGTCTGAGACTAATCAAAGGACTATTAATCCATGAACAGTAGATTGAAAATGTCTAGAGTTTCTCTATAGCATTGTCTATAGTATGGGTATATATTGCTAAAGAGTATATAGCTACATCTAATTTAACCAAAAAATTAACAATTGCCCTTTCTTTTACCAGTAAAATTCTTTGCTAGAATCTAACTCAAGTCTTCCATCATAACACCTTTTTTGAATAAAAAAATTAAAGTCTCTAACCACCACACTTTTGTTATGTACTTTGATTTAAATTTATCCAATTCCCTAGTTTTATCTGATAAATTTCTAACAAAAATACTACTTTACACTAGCATCTAAAAGATCCAGCCTATCAAAATAAAAACTTTTAAGTTTCTTTATCCTTACCATGCCTTAGATAAACTATATTAATATTAAACCTCAATTCATTTTCTATGTGTGAAGCTCATGCATAAATTTTACCATCCTTTCAAGATATTAATAACTTTAGTCCAAGCTTAAATTAATTATATTTTTTTTGATAATTTAATTAGACAATCTAGATCAACTTTCTCTTAGAAGGTTAATTTTAACAAAGTAAATGGCTCTAAATCAATGTTCTTATGCATAGGATCAATCATGTTATTGCTTATAGAGCTATCTTATCATGATTTTTAACATCAATTGACAAATTAACTACTTGAAAAGTTGTCCCTCATAAGCTAAACTTATATAAGTCTTCCAAAATCAATTTTTTAGCTCAATTTAATCAACAATAATGAGATGCCATAGATCTCCTTATAACCTTAAATATTGAATTGGATTTTAACACACCCAAGAGTCTCTAACAAATATAATTATTAGAGATTCCACCAACATGTATATGCCATGTCCATACAATATAATATGATCCACCAATAGAAAGTTACAAATCCATGTATTATCCCAAACACATTTTTCTCTACATATTTTCAATCATGATCCGCGTGCATACATGTTCATTCAAAAAATATTTCTTTGTAATATCATTAAACTCTTTCATAAGCTACACCTTAAACATCTTCTTGCAACAGTCCCAAAATTTATAACTAAATAATTAATAATAAAACTAGCATACTATTATGAGTTGTATCTATATCAAGTTTGAACATTCAAATAATAATTGAAGAAGTATGCTCGACATAACATAACCTAATAATATAACACATTATACTTCCAAGCTAGCACCTCTAACACTCAGGTCAAAACCTAGTTATCAAAAGCAAAGCCATATCTTATCTCGCTCTTCTATACCTATCGTTTGCTAATTTATCATGATTAGAAAAATATAAGTTATTTAGCTATTTGTACTCATCTTAAGTTAACCCAACCTTTGAGATCAGAGACAAAATTTTGATAACATTTTTTCACTTATCAAATACCAAGTTGTAAGCATAAATTGTATCATGACATCTCATAATCTAAAATCTAAATTTGAATCCATTTATGCTATTTCTATAATTATTCTTGATGATTATAACTTGAAGCACAAATATTATTTTATCCACAATCCCTAGTGATCATAACTTATATTTTGATATCATTTATGTCGTGTCCTAATCATTTATATCACAGTCCTAAGTGATCATAACCTAAACTCTGATACCATTATGTTATATCCTGAACCCAGTACCTGGGTTGGCCATGCGACTAGCCACACGAACCTTAGAACTATGTCCTATAGATTATGTCAGGCCTTAAAATCTTATTAAAATCTTAAATTTTCATATATACAATTGATCTTGATTCATAACAAATATTTCATATTGACAAATACAAACCTCATGCATTTTTCAGAACTCGGTCATCCAATTATATTGATGATGCTCTATCTAATCAACTCTTTCAATCGTAGTCCAACCATAACTAAATACCTTATCTTATAACTCTGAAAAAGAAAAAAGGAATAGAGAGGGTTGTGGATTTTATAGCCCAGTAAGAATTCTCATATATCTACACTATTAGAATAATAATAGATAGGAATGTAATATAAGATTTTTAAATAATTTACATACCACAAAATACTATGGCCATGTATAATAACAAATGCCATGCAATGCAAAATATCATATCATATAACCATCACAATCATCGTATATTAGATCTAATTATCTTAGGATGTTCATCTCTAGACCACCATACCATATTTCTAGCTCATGGTAGGGCATCAACAGTACTACATTTTTAACCTGTAGCAAGGTATCAATAACATGGTAGTCTAGAGTACCACGACCCATCATGCAATCATAAAATCCATTTCATGCTTATTGAAAAATTTTAAACAAGACATACTATTTTACAAACTTGGATATACATGAATATTGTAACTTATCAAACCATAATTAACAATATATGAAATATAATTCATATAAAACTACTTATACTTAATAGATAATTATATAATGAATGGCTAGTAAATATTATATATATTCAATAAATAAGTATATAACATGCAGCTATCAAACTATATAAAGTAAAATCATCAATGCATAAAATAATTTTTATATAAATAGATAATTGATATCCAGGAATTCTTATCTTCACTGATGATAAATTTAATATACCAAATACCAATCCATATTTCGGTCTTTGACTTAGGTGCTAAGGAACTTGCCCGATATCCTTCTGCCTAAAAAACTATCGCCTACATAATGGATCTTATTATTAATAAATAATTTTATGATATAGCGATTAGTAATTTAGAACCCTCTATCAAGGTTCAGCAAGGGTCGACCCATCCACTAATTTTTTGATTGCACCTTCACAAAATTTTCTAATCCCTAGGAGAGAAAAGTTTTTAGAGAGAGAAGATTTTAGGATGAGAAAGTAGAGAGAGAAAGTGAAAAGAGAAACTAGAAAGAAAAGAGAGAGAAGAGAGGAAAGAGGAAGAATTTCTTTTTTCTTTTTTTCTTTTTCTTTCATTCGGCGAGCATAGGGGACTCCTTTGAATTCCCTTCTTTTCCAAAATCCTAGGGGATTTCATTGAAAAAAGGGGTGGTTGGGACTGTGGCCCATGGCGACGCAATCATGGGGCTGTGGTCTGGCATTCGACAGCGACAATGGTACCGGAATTAAGGGAGAAAAGAGAGTAAAAGCATGGAAAAAGTTGATGATTTTTTCCAAAAAAAATTTGGTAATTAGCCAGCCCAATCCCGATGGTGACCCATCTGGAGAAGAAGAGGGAGTCTTGGCTTACATTGGTTCTAATGTGGTTCCTATGGTCGATCGTCGAAGAATCTCAAATCTATCTTGGAATCAAGAGTAATCAAGGGTTCTTCCTTGCCGAAATTAAAAGCAATAGGTCGTCGATGATAGATGGGGTTCGGGGAGAGAGGAGGGGCCCTTTAATAGAGTGAGTCTAGGATTTTGGGTTGCCCAATATCCTTTTCGCTCATAGAGACTGGGAACAGGAAAACTCCCATCAGGAGTCTTGCTTGTTTTTTTGGTTATTTCAAATGGGCTTAAAGGCCCACGGGCCATCTATTACAACTATATTTGAGTAGTTATGCATGTACTTTTCTTCATAAAGAAATGGTTATTTGTGGTTTGATGGAAGAGTATTATTTCTCTCTTGGCCTTTTCCTTTGTCAAGATATGGTTGTCTTAAGTCTAGATATGGTCGTTGTCTAAGTCTAGTCGGATGGGATCTACTAGGATGGTCGTAATAAATGATACGTATGTTTGCGTCTAGGTAGGAGCTATAAATTATAAATAGTATCTTCCAGCTACTACAAAATCACCTGCACATCCTCGAAATCAGACAATCATATATGGCATTTAGTATTTGCATTTTTGGAGAAGAGGCAGGTAGCATTTCCTTGATTCTACAATGATCTTTTTGAAGATCTCAAAGCAGCAGGCCATGTCTCATGGTGCTTCCGTGAATCGCATGTTCTCCCATTTCAGAGAATCATCAAAAAAATGAAGAAAAAAAACTAATAATAAAAAAAAAAAAAGGACCGGGGGACAAGAAGTTTTGCCAAGCTAATGACGAGGAAATGGATAAACATTCGAGACAACTCTATGTTGACTCGTGACCTGATCTAGATCCGCATTTCATGGATTAAGATCAGGTTATACATGGCCTTGACCATTACTTGAACAATCCGTTGGATCAAAAAATTTAATTGTAAAGCTGACCCAACCCAATCTTCTATTGTATTGGGTCTATGTCCAATTTCAAGGTCTAATTAAGAAACCAAGTTGGATTGGGATCACTCATGATCCGATCTAACCTGAACTATTTGCATCCTTACTTTAGAGCAAGAGCTTTGCCATTAGGCTTCTTGGAGATGGCTGCGTTTATATGATTACTTGATGATAACATTAAAATCAAGAAACTATGTCACATATAATTTGTACGGAATGTATTGGAAAGTCTTAATATACTTGATCCCTACTAGTTTCTCCTCCTTGATTTTTTCCTTCCTAATTTTTTTTTTCTTTCTTGTCTTTTTAAAACCTATACTTCTCCAAAAGTATATGTATGGTAATTCTACATGAATAAAAGATAATATGCTTCTCAACAAGAACAATATGTTATTAGAGCATTCTATCGATCCTTGACCTTCCATCATCCTCCTATTTCATCCCAAATCCTTTTCCAGAACCTCCTGCTCTTCCTAGCCCTTCACAGCCTCATCTCCCATCCCAAATCCTTTCCACAGACACCTAAATCCTTCTGCTCATCCCCTCTCCACCTCTCTTGCCGACGCCCCACCATCTTTCCCTACCACCAGCCTTCAAACCCACCTATTGCTCCTTGGCATACTGAGACCCCATCGACTTCTCCCACCTGCCGCTCCCCGCTCATCACCGCTCCACCATCCCTGCTTCCCATCTACCATGACACCTTGCCAGATCCTACCGGATCCCCTGTAGCTGTGATGCCCTGCCGGATCCCCTACTGCCGTGATGCCCCATCGATGCTTGGCACCCCACCGGATCCCCTGCTACTGCGATGCCTCATCGATGACTGATGCCCTACCGAATCCCCCCATTGATGACCGACGCCCCACCAGATCCCCCTGCTGCAATGATAACCCACGATGCCCCACCAACGCTCTATCTCTTGCTGGATCTTCTTCACGAATCAGCCCCCCAACCCTCGCTCGTCCACCTCCCTCCAATGCCCAATCTCCTATCGGATCTTCTTCATGGATCGGCCAAATCTCCCCGCTGAACCCACCCTTGTGGCTTTTGGCCCCTGCACCCCTGCTCATCACCGCCCCTGGATCCCCGTCGAGCACCCCTGGATCCCCCCCACCCTAGTTCTCCTTCCCTCCTGACTAGACGATGAGCCTACCATGGGCCTCTATCCAGATTCATCATGGGCCCACTTTGATGGATCCTCCCTAGGCCTGGGGATGCACTCCTCTTACAGGACATCTCCCAGATTTGGTCCATTATAAATTTCATGCCTGGAGAGAAGGAAGAATGCTGGTTAGCCTCAAAGCTAAGAAGAATCCATACAGAAAAAAAAAAAAAAAAAAAAGGTTATGGGGCTCACCTAAGGCATGAATCGGGCTGATCCCGGCCTCGAACAGGTTTTACTCGGCCAGCAGGTCCTGAAGGAGAGGAATCTGGGAGGTGACGAGCTGGCCATACACCTCCCGGTCTATGGCCTCCACTTGGGAGTTGCAGTTCGAGGAATGGTTCGGGTCACTTCAGACCCAGTCAACCCCTTCGACCGAGGCAAAAAAGTATCTATTCTTCCATCTCTCGATGGAAGAAGGAAGTTCAAATTTGATGGCTCCTGGACAGGGGGCCACGAACCACCACCCATCATCAAACAGGTGGTGTTTCAAGATGAAGAATGCCCTGAAGAGGGAAAAACGGGCAACGATCCCATGAAAATGGTAGAGGACAGTGAAGCAGGAAATAATCCTAATGGCGTTTGGGGCGAGTTGGGCTAGAACTAGGCAAAAATTACTAAAGAAAGGAAGAAAAGATGTAGAGGTAGATGAAGATCCTCGAGAAAGAAGTCCTCATACAAGACAATCCAGTCTGAGCCACTAGAGGTGACTCGCTCTCCCGGTCCCATAACTGAAAGTTGGATGGAGTCCAAAATTCATAGGTGTCTCGGAGCTGAGAGAGGTCCTCCTTGGTCATCACCGAGGTGATGCCAGAGAGACCAGTCGCACTAGAAGGAATAAAAGGGATCAGAGCAGCAGAAGAGACAAGAGGAGCAGAAGAAATAGGAGGAGCAAAAGGGGAAGGGGATGCCTTAGGTCGACCTATGACGATCCCCGTCAGCCAGGGACCTCTACGGATGCTAATGGGGACATCATCCTCCTCATCGAAGGATGGGGTCTTGGGCCGAGAGGGCCCTGCCTCGCTGGATTGCCCTGAGCGAAAGCATCTCTAGCCAGATGGATCCATCCTAAAGCAAGGAAGAGGGAGGTACTAGCGGAGATAAACCTAGAGACTCTAAAAAGGGACTCCCTCAGCGTAGGCCGATGGAGAAGAAGAGGAAGACAAAGGAGGAGAAACTGACCTAGGTGCCTCGGAGAGAAGGGTCGGACTGGGAAAGAAAGAGCTCTGGTTCTCCTATGAGCTCGAAGGTTCAAAAGAGATAGTTTGGAAAAAAAATTTCTCCTTTTCAAAAATAGCCTAATAGAACCCGTGTGTCTTTTCAATCCTCTCACCACCGGATGCGCACCACGTGTCAAGATCGACTGGGAATGGTGCCTCGACATGCCGAAGATTGCCTTGGACTTGGCATTAATCATCATGCCTCCTTGGACCTGCTGACGCGACATCCTCGCATTGGCTTCGAGGCACGATCCCTTCGTCTCGAGCACTATATCACATCATGACTCGAGAGTGGGGGGCAACTGATATGACAGGATCGCTAACATGGAATCCCTCTTAAATCTAGCTGGCGGCCATGCAGACAGAAGACGCCACTTGGATGTGGACCTCAGGAGAAGCGTTTGGAGAGCCCCTTGGCTGGAGTGAGCTCCCACGAGGTCAAGCCCTGGTCAAGATCGTGCCCTTGCTTCTTGATCCCCTTGGTCGAAGTGGCTCTCTCGAGGTTGAGCTCCGGCCAAGGTCATGCCCCGCTTTTTGAGCCCCTTGACCGAAGTGGCTCCCTCGAGGTTGAGCCCTGGCCGAGGTCGTGCCCACTTTTCAGATCCCTTGGCTAAAGTGAGCTCCTATGGGGTCGAGCCCCGGCGAGGTTGTTCCCTTGCTTTTGGAGCCCCTTCAACCAGGGGTTGAGCCCCGGTGAGGTCGTGCCCTTGCTTTTGGAGCCCCTTGGTCGAAGTGGCTCCCTCGAGGTCGAGCCCCGGCCGAGGTTATGCCCTCACTTCTCGAGCCCCTTGGTCAAAGTAGCTCCCTTGAGGTTGAGCCCTGGCCGAGGTCGTGCTCCACTTTTTAGGCCCCTTGGCTGGAGTGAGCTCCCACGAGGTCGTGCCCTCGCTTCTCGAGCTCCTTGGTCGAAGTGGCTCCCTCGAGGTTGAGTCCCGGCCGAGGTCATGCCCTCGCTTTTCAACCCCTTGCCGAAGTGGACTCCCTTAAGGTCAAGCCCTCGATCGAGGTCACTCTCCCCTGCTCGAGGTCGATTCTCCCTGGTCAAAGTCAACCTCTTTTCCGGAGCTAGGTATGAGTTTTTTCAAGTGAGCACAGCCTCTCCCACGAATGCCCCTAGGGCAGACGGGCGGGTGACATCGATGGGTGGCACCACCATCCTCACCAGAATCCTAGCACGGCGTGGGGAGGCTGACACCCCTAAGGAGCGGTGCCTCGCTAAGGCACGCCACCTGGAACCTCTGAGAGATGGCACCCCTCCGTGGCACATCGATTGTGACCCATGCAGGATGGTGTTTCATTAGAGCACGCCGCTTGTGGAGAGGCATCCCATCGGAGCATCAGATCCCTCAACCCGCTGTCAGCACCACCTGGGGAAGGGCACTCCGCTCGAGACATTGTGCCCCTCTACCTACCATCTGCACTACCCAAAAGAAGAAGGTTTCACCAGGAAATTTAGATCTTATAGTGTCTGCCTCTAGACCTGTGCTCTGCCAGGTCTCTCCAAATATGGTGGGGCGATGCCAGGGAAGGGCAGTGCTCTTTTGGAGTGTCAGGATCTGCGGCATACCTCATGTACCCGCCATGAAAGGGACGTGCACTCCTCCATGCTCCATCACTACTAGTGGCAGACGCTCCTCCCTCCTCTAGAGGGGGGAAGGAGAGTAGGCCTATACCTAACCTACATAAGAAATGCCCAGAAGGGGCCAAGCCAGAACTTCGTATCTCACTGGAGATGCCACTCATCTATAAGAAACCCAAAGGGGCCTCCGACAAAGGTAAGCGATAAGGGGCAGGCAATTCAGCAAGGCTCGGAGGGCATCCAGAATATACCTGGACTCCCTAAGAGAGTTTCAGTGGTTACAGCCACCATTACTTAAGCCTTCCTTCTCGACCTTAACTCTGATCCCATCATTTCTCAAGACCTCTAAGCATGGAGACCACTTCGAGATCCACCGAGGAGGATCTGTTCTCCTTGATTGTCCACTGACTTAGCTGTCAAAGTGCCCCCACTGGAATCCCTGGCCTGGGTCTCCCTTCTTTTACAGGATCGGGTATGTGCATTGGATGCCAGGCGGGAGAGTCATCAATCGATGCCATGTAGGAGCTGCAGGCCATGGCGATCTAGGCGGCAACACACGTGATGAGGTGCAGACAGAGCAAGAACAACTTGATGACTAGGTAGTTGATGTCGAACTGGAAGCGAAGTCTATGTAATCATCTGAAGATGCTATCTTACAGGAAGTGTCACCAATGAAGTCTGAGAGGCCTAAGAGGGTTATTAGACCTCCCGCGAGGTATGATGACTATGTTGCTTCTTTCATTCCTTCTATTAACCATGTTTATGCTATGTTATTTTGGCAAAGAAGGATGAGCTGACTTCATATAGGGAGGCTTGTGAGTCCACCAATGTTTGAAAGTGGTATTGTGCTATGAAGGAAATTGAGTCATTTCGGAAGAACAACACTTGAAACTTATAGTTCTACCAAAAAAGAGTCTAATCGGATATTGGTAGATCTATAAGTTGAAGAAGGATATAGATGAAAGGTGAAGAGGTTTAAAGCATGTTTAGTAGTGAAGGGTTATGCTTAAAAGCCAGGAATTGACTTTGATAAGAAGCTTAAAAGCCAGGAATTGACTTTGATGAGATCTTATTAGTAGTTCGTTTGACTACTATTCGGGTTATCTTGGTAATTGCGATAGTTATGGATTTGGAGCTCAAGCAAATGGATGTAAAAATAGCTTTCTTACATGGTGACCTGGAGCAGGAGGATTATATGGTACAACCTAAAGATTTTGTCGAAAAAGGCAAGGAGTAGTTGGTTTATCGACTGAACAAATTGTTATACGGTCTCAAACAAGCATCGAGGTGTTGGTACAAGTGATTTGATTCCTTCATTATGAGTTTGAAATTTGATCGATTGAGACTGATCATTATGCATATTTTTGTAATTATGATGATGGAAGCTTCTGTATCTTGTTATTGTATACAGATATCAAATCTAAAAATTCAGTTGGCTGAGAAGTTCGAAATAAAAAACTTAGGAGCTATGAACCAAATACTCAGGATGAAGATGCTATAGAAGAGGAAGAATATGAAGGTTTGACTTTCATAAAAAGGATATATGGAGAAGGATCTACGGTACTTCAATATATAGAACGTGAAGCTGGTATCTACCATATTTCCTATTCATTTAAAACTATCAGTCGAACAATCACCTAGCACGAAAATGAAAAAGGTTGACATGGCCTTGGTACGATATTCATCAGCAGTAGGGAGCCTTATGTTTGCCATAGTATGCACAAGACCAGATATTGTACAAGCAGTGTAAGTTGTTAGCCGGTATATGGCAAATCCATGTAGTAACCATTAGAAAGCAATGAAGTGAATCCTCCTGTATTTGGGGGAGACATCCGATAATTCACTTTATTCTGGTTTTGTGGGTTTGGAGTGCATTGGATATGTGGATTCAGATTTAGTAGCAGATCGGGATAGGAGGAGTCTATCACAGGTTATGTATTCTTCATAGATAGTAGTGCTATAAGCTGGGAGTCTAAGCTTCAGTCAGTGGTGGCACTATCAACAATAGAGGTAGAGTATATTGCAGTGGCACATGCATGTAAAAAAGCTATCTAGCTCAAGAGTCTTCTTGGAGATTTTAAGGTAAAACAGGATGTGATGAGGGTGAATTGTGATAGTCAAAGTGTGTTGAACTTTACGAAAAATCTAGCATTTCACTATCGGATAAAGTATATTGACATTCATTATCATTTTGTGAGAAATGTGATAAATGATGGTCTAGTCATGCTGTTGAAGATTCATACTAATGCAAACCCAGTAGATGTATTGACAAAGCCAGTGACTCGAGAGAAGTTAAATTGGAGTAAAACTTCTCTCAGTCTTGACACTATGTGAGGAGTGAAGGTTGGCAAGGCCTCCAGGATGACATGTTTTGAAGTTTAGCACATGTCTTCAAGTGGAAGAATTGATGGGATTGAAGCCTTGTGGTTCGTCCCTTCTTTTCTAGTGGCGTGACGAACATAGAACTGAGTAGGAGTTTGTTTCCTTTTTGGTTTTGGTTTCCAGGAGTCCTAACAGGACTCTATTTTTGATGACGTTTGTGACTCTCTCGATCTCTATTTTAACAGAGGCCAAGAGTTTGATTATGCATGCATCGAGGAATCCTGAGAGAGAGGCTTTATAAGGAGAGAGAAACATTAAAAATTGAGAGCTCTCTTTAATAAAAGTGAGAGTTTTTTGTTTATCTCCTATTAATTTTGTACCTTTTTTATATCATGGATTGAATAAAAAAATATCAAAGAGGTCTTGTCCATGAACGTAGGTCAAGAATTGATAGATCAAATCATGTATATCTATTATATTTTTTCTCCTATTTTTATATTACTTGATTATCTCTCTTTTGTATTCTATTATCTGTTCAAATTTATTTTCAGTATAAAATGATCATGTTTTCGTTGTACTTGTATGCTATGTGGATTGAGATGTGCTCGATTATTTTTTGACCGAGCTTTTTTAATGGAGTGAAGGAGGAATCAGAGATTCCAAAACCATAAATTTTGAGGTGAGCAATTTCTCTTAATCCATTTTGGACCCATATAAGGCTACATTAACTAATGGAAAGGTATCACCCAATCTTGTACCAAAAACAAGTTGTGTCGCCTAGGCCCAACCTATCCTATGGACCACTGTCAAGAGAAAGTATGTAAATTTAATAACAAAAATATTAACAAGTCAGGAAGGGAAGGATTTTTTTGTTATTAAAAATTTTAAATAAAAAAGCTGGATCAAAATTTTAACGATGAAAGCTCTAGTGCTCGGTTTTGCCATAGAGCACTCGGGTTTCATGTTGCTTTAATCCTCGTACAACTAGGTGGAGCTTTTGGGTGAATAGGTGCTGGGTAGAAGTAAACAAAGTGTTGGAAGGAAGAAGACTTAGTACGGAAGGAAAGAATGGCAAAGGAGGGGGATAAGTCCAGCGAGAGCAGTCCAGGGTCGTCGAAGTAGGTTGATGGCGGCTGATCATGGACAAGAGTTGTCCAAGGTACCCTGCACAGGCTGTCATGGACCCCCATTGGATCATAGAGGGAGAGATCAATGAGCTTCAAAGCTATTTCTCCAAGGTTTTGGAACTACCTGAGGAGATGATGGAGGAGTCGCGTAGGAACTAGGAGAGGGTGGTGGTCTTTGTAAGGAGTTTGGGACGGAGGGTGCCGGTTGATTGGGCAGCAAAGGAGGTAATACAGAGGCTTGAACTGGAGTATGAGCCGGAAGTCTTCTCCATTGCCGACGACCACCTCATCCTTCGATTCAAAACAGAGCTAGATTATTCGGCAGTGCTCAAAGGTGGCCCGTGGTTTATGTCAGGCCAACTATTGGCGATGGAGGTGTGGGAACTAAACTTCATGCCAGGTCGGCGGGCAATCTAGAGGACGGTGGTTTGGATATTCCTCCCGGGCCTTCCCATGGAGTTCTGGCTAGCTACGGCTATAATGACCATTATGGCAGAGGTAGGTAAGCCGCTGGCTGTGGACAATTTCACCAAGCTGCTATGGAAGACTGGGTATGCCAGAGTCCATGTGGAGATATGTTGACTCTGATCTTGATTTTGATGATTGATAAAATGTTTAAGTATATATGAGTACTAATTATATTTTAAGTGTATTTTTCAGATCTTAGTACTCAACCTTGTTGAATGAAGAAATACATGTTTTTAGTTGAAGAATGTCCTTAAATTAATGGAAAATCAAGTTATAAGGACTTTGGAACATAAGGAAGACTTGGAAGGGCTCAAGGTTGAAATTTGAAGAAGTTTCAGCAAAGTTTCAGCCCAGCACAGTGAAGTGTCGATACTTAGAAATGAAGTGTCGACACCTGAGGATCAAGTGTCGACACTTGAAGAATGAAGTGTCGACTCAAGGCCTGAGACAAAATAGAAGACTTCAGAAAGCATCTTCAATCAAGTGTCGACACCAGGAGCTGAAGTGTCGATACTTGGAAGTGAAGTGTCGACACCTGGAAAATGAAGTGTTGACACTTGGAAGTCAAGTGTCGACTCACGAGGGTCAAGTGTCGACACTTGGGGCATAACAGCTAGTTTTTAAAAGTACAGAACTTCCCCAACTTGGCTCCAATGACTAGTTTCTCCTCCCTAACAGCTATAAACGGTCATTTAAGTATTGGGAGGCTATATAAACATCTAAAATCAAATGGGAAAGCAATCCTTTGATGAGTTTCTTGAATATTCTTAAAGGATTCAAGAGTTGAGTGATTCAAAGCCTTCAAGCTTCCAAGTCTCGAAGAGAGCATTCAAAGTCTACATCTACAAGCATCAATCAAAGGCTTCATCAACTTGAAGACAAGATCTTCATCAACAATCAAGGACTTCAAAGAGATATTTGCTTTATTTTAGAAAGCTTTTATTATATTCATTTATACTTGCTCTTACATTGTTTGACTTGAGATTTTTGGTGAGCCTTGAAAAACAAAGAGGTTTTTGGTAAGCCTTTGAAAACCAAAGTAGTTGTTGGTGATCCTTAAAACCAACTAGGATTTTACTTGTGAGCCCAAAGCCAAAACAAGTTATTTATGTCCTTAGTTATCCCGTAAAACCAAGGATGGTTGTTGGTGAGCCTTGAAATCAACTAGGGTTTGACTTGTAAGCCCGAAGACAAAATAAGTTGTAAAGGTTGTTGGTGAGCCTAAGTTATAAAACCAAACTTAGTGAAATTCTAAGGGGTTCTTGGAAAGTAGATGTAGGTGCTTGGTTGGCACCGAACCACTATAAGCCTTTGTGTTTATGTGATTGTTCTCCTTGTACTTTTATTTCTTTATTTCTACTGCATTTATTTGAAATACACAAGCACTTGAATTGTATTAGCACATACTTGCTTTAGTTCATATTACAAATAGTTGAAAAGTTTTATAAAACCCAATTCACCTCCCCTCTTGGGTTGCCTACCTGAGCCTACAATTGGTATCAGAGCAGGTGCTCTGTTTGAAAATCTAATGATTTTGAGCTAAAGTTCATGGCAACCTTTGTAGGTATTAGTGTTAGACCACTATTTTTCAATGGCAAAAATTACACATTTTAGAAAACTCGCATGTGTATCCATATTCAATCTATTAGTTATCATCTTTGAAAAATCATTGTTAGTAATCCTCATATTCCTTCAATGTTGGTTAATGGCATTTCCATTCCAAAGCTCAAAGAGGATTGGAACGAATACGATATTAAACAAACTAAAATAAATGCTAAAGCAATGAACTTACTTTATTGTGCATTGGACTTGAATGAATTTAATAGAATCTCTACATGCACATCGGCGAAGGAATTATATGACACATTTGAAGTTACTCATGAGGGTACTCTTCAAGTAAAGAATACTAAAATTAATTTGCTTATATATTCTTTTGAAATTTTTGAAATGATGCATTATGAATCTATTTATGATATGTATACTAGATTTATGACTATTATTAATAAATTGAAAAGTCTTGGCAAAATCTATACTAATGCTGATTTAGTGAATAAAATTCTTAGATCCTTGCCAAAATCATGGGATCCAAAGGTGACGGTGATCCAAGAAGCTAAAGATGTAGAAACCTTACCTTTGGAGGAGCTTATCGGTTCACTCATGATCTATAAATTGAACTTATGGAAAAGGATAGTGGAAGTTGATGTAAATAAGAAGATAATAGCCCTCATGGCCAAAAAAAAATTTAAGGCAATGATGGTAACTTGGAGCGATAGTGAAAATTTAAGTTCGGATGATAAAGTTGCCATCTTTACTTCATTGCAAATGAGAAAAAGGTATGTGCTGAAAATAATTATAATTTTATCTTTGATGAATTACATGATGCATCTAATGATCTTGTGCATGAATATAAATTACTAAAAATTGAGCATAAGAAATTAAATAGGCATGTAGATTCATTTTCTCTTGATAATACCAATCTTGCCAATAAAAATGATGATTTAAATGCCAAGATTGATATTTTAAAAAAAAAAGAATAATTTTTCTAAAGAAAAAGATTTTTTAGAAAAAGAAAATATTGTTTTGAAAGATTTATGTGATAAAGTTTGAATAAGACAAATATTTTGGTTGAGGAAAAGAAGCAAAAACTTTTGAAGAATTTCTCTATTCATACTTCTTTCAATCTATCTTATAAATGTAGTTTTAATGCTTATCCTTCTAGATTAAGAAAAGTTTGGGTTCCAAAAGGAACCATAATTGCTAATCATAAAGGATCCAAGAAAGTTTGGGTACAAAAAATGTCTACTTAGTTTGTTTTGCAGGAATGTCTTGCAGCCCAACTTGAAGAAAGGATGTTTTTGATAAATGGTTGTACATGACAATTTAAAGATGTGGACAAGCTACATTTTGGACTAAATGATAAAAGGAAGGATTATGTACATTGGTAAATTCTAAACATCTCCTTCCATAATTGAAAATGCAGTTAAATTTTTTGTTATAATTATTGCATCAATTACTTTGAAAAATTATTTTAAATGATTAATTAGAATCAAGTTTAGACTTATAATCATTGGTTATAATCATGGACTTCTTGATGTTGATGAATTTCATGCTATCATGATTAAACTTGTGATTGTGAGACCTTCACTTGATTTTGATTAATGTATTTCATGAAAAATACTTTTAAAGATGCATATTGCTTTGAAAAATATTTTAAGTGATTGATTAGAATCAAGCTTAGACTAATAATCATTTGTTGTGATCATGATCATTTTGATGTTGATGGATTTCAAGCTCTCATGGTCAAACTTGTGATTATTAGATCTTCACTTGGTTTTGATTAATATAGTTTCTAAATTATTTTAAGTGAAATGCTATGATTTATATGTTTTCATTTTTGGCATCTATGCATAATCTAGAAATGATTTGGATCAAGTATAGAACTAGTAGTTAAGGGTTACTTTTAAGAAGAAGTATGCATATTGATAAACCCCTGCTCTAGTAGCTAGACTTGATATCATATTACTTCTAGCATTTGTATGGATATCAAATCATTTTAAATGAATTTGAAATCATGCTGAAAGTTTTAAATGGTATAAATGCTTTGTATTTTGAAAATCATGAATATCTTGAAAATTTCAAATCCTTGGTTTCAGACATAGAATTGATGTTCCATCTAAAATTGTCTGAAATTATGATGCATGCGCTTTCATATTTTATTTCTCAAATGAATGCATATTTTAAAAGAGGAATAACATTCAGGGGAGCATCTAAAGACTTGTTATCATATACTTGATGCTTTGAATATTTTGCTTGATATCATGCTGTACTTATATTGCTCTGATATCCTTCTCTTTGTTTTCAAATCTAATTTTTTGAGGGAAGTTACATTCAAATGGTATCATATTCTATTGGTATTACTTTTAAAAAGAATTCCTAGTAACCGCTTCGGATTGGGTTAGTCACCATGGCCATCCGATCATAGGAGATAAGTAGGGCTTAAATACATTCTCTTCCCATTTAATGGAATCTCTTATGATGTAGGGGTGCCGTTGTAACCTTATCCCATGAACAAGTAAGGTGAATGGATAACATACATCAAATCATTTTTTGCATGTGCTTATCATTCTATGGTATTATGTTCAATTTGTATCATAATTATTTGATTTCATGCATTGATTTTGATGACCTACTTGCTATTCTTTCCGACTTCATTCCCACTTTGTATTGCCTTTCACCCTTTTTCATGATGTCAAAAAGGGGGAGAAAAATGTTAAATATGAAAAGGGGAAGATATGATAAATATGAAAAATTATATGAGAAATGAAAGAAAGTGCAAAAGGAGAAGAAGAATGCTAAATATTTTTATCTGAAGAAAAGAATTAGTAAGAAGAAGAAATTTTAAAAAATTTGAAAGATTTTGCATATTTTGAAAAATATTTTTGAAGATTTTTTATCATATTTTGAGGGGGAGCTTAGTGCTTATTGATTTTGAGCTTACATGTTTATCTTATTATTAATCTTTTTAAGCTTATTCTATTCATATACTTAAAGGTTTTGTCATCATAAAAAGGAGAGATTGTTGACTTTGATCTTGATTTTGATGATTGACAAAATGTTTAAGTATATATGAGTACTAATTATATTTTAAGTATGTTTTTCAGATCTTAGTACTCAACCTGTTGAATGAAGAAATACATGTTTTTAGTTGAAGAATGTCCTTAAATTAATGAAAATCAAGTTATAAGGACTTTGGAACATAAGGAAGACTTGGAAGGGCTCAAGGTTGAAATTTGAAGAAGTTTCAGCAAAGTTTCAGCCCAGCACAGTGAAGTGTCGATACTTAGAAATGAAATATCGACACCTAAGGATCAAGTGTCGACACTTGAAGAATGAAGTATCGACTCAAGGCTGAGACAAAATAGAAGACTTCAGAAAGCATCTTCAGTCAAGTGTCGACACTAGGAGCTGAAGTGTCGATACTTGGAAGTGAAGTGTCGACACCTAAAAAATGAAGTGTTAACACTTGGAAGTCAAGTGTCGACTCACGAGGGTCAAGTGTCGACACTTGGGGCATAACAGCTAGTTTTTTAAAAGTACAGAACTTCTCCAACTTGGCTCCAACGACTAGTTTCTCCTCCCTAACAGCTATAAACGGTCATTTAAGTATTGGAGGCTATATAAACATCTAAAATCAAATAGGAAAGCAATCCTTTGATGAGTTTCTTGAATATTCTTAAAGGATTCAAGAGTTGAGTGATTCAAAGCCTTAGTCTACATCTACAAGCATCAATCAAAGGCTTCATCAACTTGAAGACAAGATCTTCATCAACAATCAAGGACTTCAAAGAGATATTTACTTTATTTTAGAAAGCTTTTATTATATTCATTTATACTTGCTCTTACATTGTTTGACTTGAGATTTTTGGTGAGCCTTGGAAAACCAAAGAGGTTTTTGGTAAGCCTTTGAAAACCAAAGAGATTTTTGGTAAGCCTTTGAAAATCAAAGTGGTTGTTGGTGATCCTTGAAACCAACTAAGGTTTTACTTGTGAGATCGAAGCCAAAACAAGTTGTTTAGGTTCTTGGTTATCCCGTAAAACCAAGGATAGTTGTTGGTGAGCCTTGAAACCAACTAGGGTTTGACTTGTGAGCCCGAAGATAAAACAAGTTGTAAAGGTTGTTGGTGAGCCTAAGTTATAAAACCAAACTTAGTGAAATTCCCAAGGGATTCTTGGAGAGTGGATGTAGGTACTTGGTTGGCACCGTACCACTATAAACCTTTGTGTTTGTGTGATTGTTCTCCTTGTACTTTTATTTCTTTATTTCCACTGCATTTATTTGAAATACACAAGCATTTGAATTGTATTAGCACATACTTGCTTTAGTTCATATTGCAAATAATTGAAAAGTTTTATTAAAACCCAATTCACCCCCTCTTGGATTGCCTACCTGAGCCTATAGGATCTGAACAAGCCCATGACAAGGTTGCTAGCCAACTAAAGAAGGTTCTTTTTGCTGTGGGGGTAGAAGGGGTGAAGGAGAGTATGTATGGACAAAGTTGTGTGCCTGTGGAGTCATCAGGCATTGACCCAAACTAATGATGTGTTTTAATGAGGGTCTTGGTGTGGAATGTATGAGGGGAAGGGAAACCTTCCTTCCAATCTATATTTCAAAGATTGGGGCAGTTGTATCATCCTGATATCTTTGTTCTTTTAGAGACGAGACTTGTTGGCTCTAGCTTAAACCGTATTTGCTGTCATTTCCCTTTGAGCTGGGGGTTTTATACGGTTGAAGTCCAGGGCCTGTCGGGGGGTATTATTATTACTTGGGATCATAGGGTAGCTAAAGTGGATGTTTTTCACCACTGTTCCCAGCATGTAGCTTGTTGACTCTAGTCTTGATTTTGATGATTGACAAAATATTTAAGTATATATGAGTACTAATTATATTTTAAGTGTGTTTTTCAGATCTTAGTACTCAACCATATTGAATGAAGAAATGCTTGTATTTCAGTTGAAGAAAGTCCTTAAATCAATGAAAAATCAAGTTATAAGGACTTTGAAATATAATGAAACTTGGAAGGGCTCAAGGTTTAAATTTGAAGAAGTATTAGCAAAGTTTCAACCTGGCACAGTAAAGTATCGATACTTGAAATGAAGTGTCGACACCTGAGGATCAAGTGTCGACACTTGAAGAGTGAAGTGTCGATTCAAGGCCTGAGAACAAGAAAAATACAGAAAATATAAAAAATCAAATTGGCTGTGAATAGTGTTCTAGTGTCGACCTACTGTAGTAAGTGTCGACACTTGCACTGTTCAAGTGTCGGCACTTACTGTTCAAGTGTCGACACTTGAACAGTAATGGCTAGTTTTCAAAAGCTGCAGACTTCTCCAACTTGCTTCAAACGGTCATATTTTCATCCCCAACGGTCATAAATGGATTTTTAAGTGTTGGGAGGCTATATAAATATCAAGAATCAAATGGGAAAGCGATCCTTTGGTGAGATTTTTGAATATTCTTCAAGGATTCAAGAGTTGAGTGGTTCAAGCCTTCAAGCTTCCAAGTTTCAAAGAGAGCATCCAAAGTTCACATCCTCAAGCATCAATCAAAGGCTCATCAACTTAAAGACAAGATCTTCATCAACTCTCAACGGGCTTCAAAGAGATATTTGCTTTATTTTAGAAAGCTTTTATTGTTTTCATTTATACTTGCTCTTACATTATTTTACTTGAAGTTTTTGGTGAGCCTTGGAAAACCAAAGAGGTTTTTGGTAAGCCTTGAAAACCAAAGTGGTTGTTGGTGAGCCTTGAAATCAACTAGGGTTTTACTTGTGAGCTCGAAGCCAAAACAAGTTGTTTAGGTTCTTGGTTATCCCGTAAAACCAAGGGTGGTTGTTGGTGAGCCTTGAAACCAACTAGGATTTGACTTGTGAGCCTGAAGACAAAACAAGTTGTAAAGGTTGTTGGTGAGCCTAAGTTATAAAACCAAACTTAGTGAATTCCCAAGATGGCTTCGGGAGTGGATGTAGGTACTTGGTTGGCACCAAACCACTATAAACCTTTGTATTTGTGTGATTGTTCTCCTTGTACTTTTATTTCTTTATTTCTGCTACATTTATTTGAAATACACAAGCACTTGAATTGCATTAGCACATACTTGCTTTAGTTCATATTTTAAATAGTAGAAAAATTTTATAAAACCCAATTCACCTCTACTCTTGGGTTGCCTACCTGAGCCTACAATTGATATCAGAGCGGGTGCTCTGTTTGAAAATCTAACGATTTTGAGCTAAAGTTCATGGCAACCCTTGTAGGTATTAGTGTTAGACCATCATTTTTCAATGGCATAAATTACACATTTTGAAAAAATCGCATGCACATCCATATTCAATCTATTAGTTATCATCTTTGGAAAATCATTGTTAGTGGTCCTTATATTCCTTTCATTTTGGTTAATGGCATTTCTATTCCGAAGCTCGAAGAGGATTGGAATGAATATGACATTAAACAAACTGAAATTAATGCTAAAGCAATGAACTTGCTTTATTGTGCATTGGACTTAAATAAATTTAATAGAATTTCTACATACACATCGGCGAAGGAAATATGGGACACACTTGAAGTTACTCATGAGGGTACTCTTCAAGTGAAGAATACTAAAATTAATTTGCTTGTACATTCTTTTGAAATTTTTGAAATGATGCATTATGAATCTATTTCTGATATGTATACTAGATTTATGACTATTATTAATGAATTGAAAAGTCTTGGCAAAATCTATACTAATGTTGATTTGGTGAACAAAATTCTTAGATCCTTGCCAAAATCATGGGATCCAAAGGTGACGGCGATCCAAGAAGCTAAAGATGTAGAAACCTTACCTTTGGAGGAGCTTATCGGTTCACTCATGACCTATGAGTTGAACTTATGGCAAAGGAGAGTGGAAGCTGATGTAAATAAGAAGATAATAGCCCTCAAGGTCAAAAAGAAATTTAAGGCAATGATGGCAACTTGGAGCGATAGCAAAAATTCAAGTTCGGATGATGAAGTTGCCCATCTTTGCTTCATGACAAATGAGAAAAAGGTAAGTGCTGAAAATAATTATAATTTTTATCTTTGATGAATTCCATGATGCATCTAATGATCTTGTGCATGAATATAAATTGCTAAAAATTGAGCACAAGAAATTAAATAGGCATGTAGATTCATTTTCTCTTGATAACACTAATCTTGCCAAAAAAAATGATGATTTAAATGCCAAGATTGATATTTTGAAAAATAAAAAGAATAATTTTTCTAAAGAAAAAAATTTTTAGAAAAAGAAAATATTGTTTTGAAAGATTTATGTGATAAAGTTTTGAATAATAAAAATATTTGTTTGAAGAAAAGAAGCAAAAATTTTTGAAAATTTTGCTTATTCCTTCTCCAATGTTGCATGCTTTAATTGTGATAAATTTGAATTTAATGCTTATCCTTCTAGATTAAGAAAAGTTTGGGTTCCAAAAGGAACCATAATTGCTAATCATAAAGGACTCAAGAAAGTTTGGGTACCAAAAATGTCCACTTAGTTTGTTTTGCAGGAATGTCTTGTAGCTCAACTTGAAGAAAGGATGTTTTTGATAAATGGCTGTACAAGATAATTTGAAGATGTGGACAAGCTACATTTTAGATTAAATGGTAAAAGGAAAGATTATGTACATTGGTAAATTCTAAACATCTCCTTCCATAATTAAAAATATAGTTAAATTTTTTGTTATAATTATTACATCAATTACTTTGAAAAATTATTTTAAATGATTGATTAGAATCAATCTTAGACTAATAATCATTTATTGTGATCATGATCATTTGATGTTGATGGATTTCAAGCTCTCATGGTCAAACTTGTGATTATTAGATCTTCACTTGATTTTGATTAATATAGTTTCTAAATTATTTCAAGTGAAATGCTATGATTTATATGTTTTCATTTTTGACATCTATGCATAATCTAGAAATGATTTGGATCAAGTATAGAACTAGTAGTTAAGGGTTATGTTGCTCAGAAATGGAGCCCAAGAGGAGGGGTGAATTGGGTCTTTTTAAAAAATTGAAATAATAATGTGAAGGTCTAGTGGTGCTTTTGAATAATGAATTCAATGCAAAAGATTCAATGCAGCAGAAAATAATTAGTGAGTAGTAATAATCAAAGAGCAAGAGAGAAAGAGGGCAATTACACACAAACACAAGGTTTATAGTGGTTCGGTGCAAACCTAGCACCTACATCCACTTCCCAAGCCATCCTTGGGAATTTCACTATAATCCAAACAAGATTACAGCTGACTTATTTTTCACAAGGCTCAAGTCAAAACTTAAGTTGTTTTGTCACCTAGGCTCACCAACAAACCTTAATACTTGTTTTGTCTTCGGGCTCACAAGTTAACCCTAGTTGGTTTTATCCCTTTGGCTCACCAACAAACCACAACAACCTTCTTTCAAGACACCCTTGAAAGCAAGGTCAAATCACAAGATAAAAATAGATATACAACTTTAAAATTGAAACAAATTCTCTTCAAGAGTAGAATGGAATCTTTGAAGCTCAAGTTGATGCTTTGTCTTGAATCTTCCTTGGAATATCCTTCAAAATGCCTCTTTTGGAATGATGTAAGGATGAGCTTGTAGGCTTTTTCAAGGAATCAAACTATAAAAGGCTTTTGATGTAAAGTACTTGAGAGAATATAGGCTTTTTGGCTTTTGAATAGACTTTAATACACTTCAATGCCTTTAGAATGAGGTTGGTGAAGGTTAAATACACCAAGAAACTTCCAAAAAATGGTTTGTGACTGTTGGAACCTCGGATCTAGCCGTTGGGAGCTTGAAAAGCAAGTTCTGCAAGTCAGAAAAATAGATCCGTAGAGCTGTCAGGCTTCAAGTATCGACACTTGGCTGTCAGGTGTCGATACTTGATTTCTAGGTGTCGATACTTGAACTTTTAAGTATCGACACTTGATGCACAGGTGTCGACACTTGACACAACAATCCTCAAATGACAAAGTTCTGTATTTTCAAAATTCTCAGGCCTTGAGTCGACACTTGAAAACCTAAGTGTCGACACTTGGTGTCAACACTTGAGTTCTGGGTGTCGACACTTGGCGTGCCAAGAATTTTTGTTCGTATCAAATGCTGAAGTGTCGACACTTGGCTTCCTAAGTGTCAACACTTGAGACTGAAAAGCTCAGATTCAAGTATAAATTATCCTAAAAACATAAATATAAATTTTGAAACTTAAATGAACCATAAACACATAATAATTAAACATGTAAATACCCTTTTTTCATGAAGAGGATGTCCAGATTTGCGAAAAATGTTCCGTGCCACGATACATAAGTTTTTGAAATTTTGAGGTACTTTCTCCCTGAAAACTCATAACTTGAAATACACATTAGTTTACAACATGCACTCAATGTTTTGTTATTCATCAAAATCACTGGGTGGAGCCAACAATCTCTCCCTTTTTGATGATGACAAAACCTTGAGTAAAATAGCATTAAGTTTTAAATTTCAACTGTTATAATTCATGAATATGAATGTAAGTCCATATGATGCATAATCTTCATAGTTAGGAAGAATCAATTTCCCCTCAATTAGATATTTCTAATTAGAACAAATAATATGTTATTTCAGGATAACAAATTAGATCAGATTTGAAGGTTCTTACAAACAAGGTGGAACCACAACAATTTATGCATTTATAATCTATATTATTACTTGATTTGAAGGTTTACACAAACAATTTTCTACATTTATACAATCAATACTATTACTCCCCCTTTTGTCAATCATTAGAAAGAGGAATAACCTCCCCCTCACAATGAGCATGGAGACAAAAAGATGGTAGAGTATCAAATATGACAGGTATCAGAGCCAAAAAGATCCAAAGAGAGAATCAGAGCTGAAGAAAGTAAATTTAACCAATCAAACACAAATAATAAGTACTAAACTGAAATATATAACTGATAAGAGAAGTTTTCAGTACAAAAATTTGCTAAGTCATCAGCAAAAACTGAAACATACAGAATGTATCAGAGTCATACAATAATCAGAAACATACAAATATGAACTATAAAAGACATACAACAGAAGAGACAAAAGACATAAAAGACATCTGTGAGGCTAATCCTCATCAGATGGAATCTCAAGACTAAAAGGAGCACTGATCCTAGATCTAGAGGCTAAGGCCCTAGGAGGTTCTAAAGCTCGACGACTCCTAGTGCGGCCAGAAGGATCAAAAGCGGGTACAACCCTAGATGATCTGGTGGAAGGGGGGTAGAGAAGATCAGCTGGTGTAACAAAGTCCGGTGTGGAATCAACCAAGTTAGTAGGAGCAGCTGGGGTAGTGGGAGGATCACGACTAACCACCTCAAAACCATCTGCACTGCCATCACTGTCACTGCCACTACCCACGATCTCTGTAGCTCTGTCCTCATCCATATATGCCTGATCACCACCATCAACTATATCGGCATGGTCGCTCTGGTGATCATCACCACCACCATCATCATCATCAGAAGAAGATACAACTGCAGAGGCTGCTGGAGGTATAAGGGATCTCAATAAATCCTCAATATGAGTGAAGCCCTCCTCCATAGTCCTACGGATCTCAGCATGCTCCGAGGTAGTATGTGCTCGAAGAGTCTCAACCTCGCTGCGTAGCTGAGTCAACTCACCCCTGATCTCAGTAAACTGCTCTCTGGGTGCTCCTCAAAGGGTAATCCAGTAGTAGGTGGCGGAGGAGCTGAAGTACCAGGAGTCGAATGCTCTGCCTGTGTCGATGGAATATCAATGGGAGGAAAACCTGCTGGCTCATATGGTCCTGCCTCTACCTCTCGAAGCTTGTCCTCCTCATCTGGCTCCTGGCCAAACTCTCTGCGCACCCATCGACCTGCGACTAGTCTATACCCCATACGGTGTAAAGACCTCTCATCATAGACATCTGTGTGTAGTATCTCCTTGGGGATCTCCCCTTCTAGTGATACTCCACATGCTCTAAATAACCTGGTCAGTGCCATGCCGTAGGGTAAACAATGACGGCACTGAGTCGAGGCATCGTGCATCTGTACTAACATCAAAGATGGAAGGTCGATTTGCCTCCTCTCTGTCAGACTCATCATCACCATCAGCTCTCTCTCAGTGATGAAGTCGAACCTCCCAGTCTTCGGCAGAAGTATACGGGCCGTGATGTGGTGCAACAGGCGCTTCTCCAGGGATAACTGGTTCGTGATGACTATAAATATACCACGAACATCCTCTCGCTCGAGGATACACCTAAATGCAGCCTCCCTGTCATCCACCGTAAAAACACTGACTCCCCTATGGGGGATCTCCCAAACTCTGCCCAGTAGCTCTGCAGAAGGTGAAATCTGACACCTCTCACGGTCATAGTCCATAAAAGTCGTCGACAGTCCATCGCACCGTAGAACTCCCTCACTAGATGAGGGTAGTACCTCTCCTGCATAGTACAGAAGGGTACTAAACCTGCATCAGTGAGCACCTGTCGCAAGAGAAAGTGGTGCCTATCAAAACACTCCAGGTCGACTCTCCTCCCAGAGGCTACTAACTTCCCTGCCATCCTCTCTGCAGGGGGGAACTCGGTGTGGCAGAACTACTAGCCTGTGCAGAATCAAATCTGGCCTTCGATCTCCTCTCTACACCTCGACTAGATCTCTCCCTAACTGCAAGTCTCTTCCTGGGACCCATTACAGCAAGCTGACCAAGAGAGTTTAAAGAAGATAACCTAGGGGGGATTCACTCAGACTAGGAGCAAAGGGACTGGTTAAAAATCATTTTATAAGATAGTCTTGAAACAAACTTAGAGTTATAAAATACCAAGATATTTTTGAAAAACCAGAAACATTTTGAAGGTGAGGATTTTATAAGCTAGATAAAGTTTTTGGCTGGAAATTTTATAAGAGTATATTTTGTAATACCAAAATACCAAAATACCTAGGTTTTGGGCTTAGAACATTTAGGGTTCTACCAAAATAAAAATAATATGGCAAAAACATTATGATAAATTATGATAAATCACTGGAAGTATGTATTAAATACCAGTTTTTAGGTGAATATCCAAATTTTTGGCTAAAAACAAATCAAACAGTGATTTTACCCAAATTTGGATGAAATGTGTGTGGAGAACGACCTAAATCATGAGAAAACCATGAAAAATACAGTGTAAATCACTATTCCTTCAAGCGGAGTTTTGGAAAACCACTAAAACTCGAGAAAATCCGGTCGTAATCCAAATAAAATCGGCAAATCCTTAATTTAGGTCAAAATGGTTTAACGGTGAGGAAAATGAAAATTTGAGAAATAAAGTGGAATAAAGAGAAATTGGAAGAGGGAATACCTGATTTGTGTGGGGTTAAACAGGAAGAAGAGAGATTTGGATAGAGGGAGACCACTGTAGCTTGAAATCGATAGGAAAAAATAAAAACAAAAACCCTCGATCGGTCCTTTAAAAAAATAGATTTTGTTTCGCAAGTGTCGACACTTAGTATTTGTCAAGTGTCGACACTTGGTCGGGTGTCGACACTTGACAATATCCAAGTGTCGACACTTGGCTAAGAAAAATTTAAAAAAAAATCGAAAAAATTTTCAAAAAATCTAAGAAAATATTTAATAACTTTTGGGGCTCAAAGCAAGTGATTTTTTGAGTGAAAAGTCTTAGGTATTATTAAAACTATGAGAGTTCTAGGAGAATAGATCAATGACACCTAACTCTCTTCTAATCAGACAGAACCTATCCTCACTTAAAGGTTTGGTAAACACATCTGCTAACTGATCATCAGTACATACAAAATCAAGAATAACATTAGAGTTTTGTACATGATCTCTTATGAAATGATGTCTTATTTCAATGTGTTTACTTCTTGAATGTTGCACAGGATTCTTAGTTAGATTGATTGCACTAGTATTGTCACATCTTATGGGTGTCTTAATTAGTTTAATGCCAAAATCTTCGAGTTGTTGTTTGATCCAAAGGATTTGAGCACAACAGCTTCCAGCTGCTATATATTCAGCTTCCATCATTGATAAAGTAACTGAATTCTGTTTCTTGCTACTCCAAGAGATCAAATTTACTCCAAGAAACTGACAAGTTCCACTAGTACTTTTACGATCAAGTTTACACCCAGCAAAGTCAGTATCAGAATAAGTAATCAATTCAAATGAAGAATCTCTAGAGTACCATAAACCAATTTCAAATGAGCTAGATAGATATCTAAGTATGCGTTTAACAGCCAAAAGATGGACTCTTTAGGATTAGACTGATATCTAGCACATATACAGATGCTAAACATGATATCTGGCCTACTGGCAGTAAGATATAGCAATGAACAGATCATGCCACGATATAATTTTTGGTCAATAGATTTACCTGATTCATCCTTGTCAAGTCTACAAGTAGAGCTCATAGGGGTACCTAAAGGCTTAGTGTTCTCCATCCCAAACTTCTTGAGTATTTCTTTTGTGTACTTTGCTTGGTTAATGAAGATCCCTTCTTTGGTTTGCTTTATTTGGAGTCCGAGAAAGAAATTTAATTCTCCCATCATGCTCATCTCGAACTCACCCTGCATTAACTTTGCAAAATCTTGACAAAGAGATTCATTAGTAGCACCAAAAATTATATCATCTACATAGATTTGTACTACTAAGAGATTATTAATCTTTTTCTTTAAAAACAAAGTTTTGTCTACATTACCTCTAGCAAAATTATTTTTGAGCAAGAAAGAGCTTAAACGATCATACCAAGCTCTAGGAGCTTGTTTCAACCCATACAAAGCTTTATGAAGTTTGTAAACATGATTTGGAAATTCAGAATTTTCAAAACCAGGAGGTTGTTCAACGTAAACCTCATCTTCAATTAGACCATTTAAAAATACACTTTTAACATCCATTTGAAATAATTTAAAATTTATAAAGCAAGCAAAAGCCAACAATAGCCTAATTGCCTCAAGTCTAGCCACAGGAGTAAAGGTTTCATCAAAATCTATCCCTTCCTCCTGATTGTATCCTTTGGCAACTAGTCTAGCCTTATTTCTAGTAACAATACCATTTTCATCAAGTTTATTTCGAAAAACTCACTTTGTACCGATAATTGAAGTGTTTGAAGGCCTATCTACTAATGTCCAAACATTGTTCCTTTTGAATTGGTTAAGTTCATCTTGCATAGCATTTATCCAATTACTATCACATTCAGCTTTCTCAATAATTTTAGGTTCAATTTGAGAAACAAAAGCTAAGTAATCACAGATATTTCTAAGGGATGATCGAGTACTTACACCTTTAGATGGATCACCAATAATTAGTTCTTTTGGATGTCCATGAGCATACCTCCATTCTTTTGGTAATGGATCAACTGTTGATATGCTTTCATCACCTTGTGCTTGATCTCCTTCAGTGTTTTGATCATCATTCTGTTCCTTGGTAAGCCCTTCATTTTTGTTTACACTTTCAGTTTCTTGCTACTTGTTTCATCAGAGAGTACATCTTCTTTTCTTGAAGATTTTTGGTTAGATTCATCAAATACCACATGTATGGATTCTTCAACAACAAGTGTTCTTCTGTTGAAGACCCTGTATGCCTTACTAGATGTGGAGTAACCTAGAAAGACTCCCTCATCTGATTTGGCATCAAATTTACTTAAATTATCCTTACCATTATTTAAGATGAAACAACGGCATCCAAAAATGCGAAAATAACGAATTGAGGGTTTTCCACCCTTCCAAAGCTCATAAGGTGTTTTCTTTAGAATCGGTCGAATTAAAACTCGATTTAAAACATAGCATGCAGTATTTATGGCTTCCGTCTAAAAATATTTAGGTAAGTCATTTTCACAAAGTATGGTGCGTGCCATTTCTTCAAGAGTTCTATTTTTTCTTTCTACTATCCTATTTTGTTGAGCTATCCTAGGTGCAGAAAAATTGTGATGAATGTCATTTTCAATACAAAATTTATCAAAATCAGCATTTTCAAATTCGGTTCCATGATCACTTCTCAAAGATATGACTGAAACACCTTTTTTATTCGAAACTCGTTTATGAAATCTAGTGAATTCAGAAAAAGTTTCATCTTTATGTGCTAAAAACATGACCCATGTAAATCGTGAGAAATCATCTATAATAACTAGACCGTACTTCTTACCTCTCAAACTAGATGTTCTAGTTGGCCCAAAGAGGTCCATGTGAAGCAACTCCAAGGATCTAGATGTAGAGATTACTCCTTTTGTTTGAAAGAGGATTTGGTTTGTTTTCCAAGTTGACATGCACTGCAAATCTTGTCTTTTTCAAAATTGAGTTTAGGCAAATCCTTTATCAAGTTCTTTTTGCTAAGTTTTGAAATTGAATGCATACTTGCATGTCCTAGTCTACGATGCCAAAGCCAACTAGTTTCATCGATCTTGGCTTCCATTGCCACTAGGCATTGACCATTTTGAATAGGGAGATCATCAAGATCAACCATATAAATATTGCCATGCCTATGACCAATGAACTTGATGCCATTGTCATCTAAACTAGAAACAATGCACAAAGAAGATTCAAAAACAACTTTAAAATCCTTGTCGCAAAACTGGCTAATACTAAGCAAGTTATATTTCAAACCATCAACATATATGACATTATCAATATAAGAAGGGGTGATATAGACTTTACCAATACCGATAATTTTGCCCTTTCCATTATCACCAAAAATTACATTGCCACCATTTTGATATTCGAGCGATGAGAACTGCTCCACATCTCCTGTCATATGCCTTGAGCAACCGCTATCAAAGTACCATATTCTTTTCTTGTTGGTTGCAAGGCATACCTGCAATAAAGATCAAGTGGAGACTTTAGGTACCCAAGCCATCTTGGGTCCTTTTAGGTTAGTGGCATTGGTTCATTTTGGAACCCAAACTTTCTTAATGTTATTCAATCTTCTTTTGTTGCACATATATATTTATGCCCTTTAGTACCACATGTATAGCAAGTAATGGATGAAGATGCATGCACAAAGAAATTTTTAAAAAGTTTTTATTTCTTATGAGTTCTGAATCCTAAACCTGCTTTATCGAAAACTGCTCTTTGGTTGTTCAAAAGCAAATTCATTTTTCAGAACTATAAGTAAATCTATCTACAAAAGGTTTTAATTTTTAATTTCTTCTTATATCTTTTATTTTCATCCAAAATTTCTTTGCTTTGTTTTGAAAAATTTTATTTGAAAGTGAAGAACTTTCTTTTTCAAGACTTCTTTTTCTTTTTCAAGTGCTACAATCTTATCATTTAATTTTCTATTTTGAAGAAGAAGGCATTCATTTTCACCTGAAAGCTTGTCATTTGTTTTGGCTAAATCTAAATTTTGCTTCTTTAAATATTTATGTTTTGATTTTAGTTTTTGAAATTCTATGACTAATTCATCAAAAACTTCGTGAAGCTCATCAAATATAAATTTATTTTCTGTTTCAGAACATACCTCATCATAATCAGCCATCAGACAGAAGTTTGCCACATCCTGCTGTTCTTCCTCAGAACTGGAGTTCTCATTATCACTCCAGGTTGCCATCATGGCTTTCTTTCTCAACTTTCTTCTGCTTTTCTTGAGCAAGGGGCAGTCTACCTTGAAATGG
Source organism: Areca catechu (assembly GCA_021397845.1). Classification (NCBI taxonomy): domain Eukaryota; kingdom Viridiplantae; phylum Streptophyta; class Magnoliopsida; order Arecales; family Arecaceae; genus Areca; species Areca catechu. The sequence goes on along the minus strand of CM038038.1, from coordinate 3,906,494 downwards.
CCGGGTTTCTTGCATTCAAAACAAGTGGGATGCTCCTTCTCCTTCTCTTTGTCCTTCTCTTTACTTGGCTCACCTTTCAGAGGTTTCTTTTTGAAGTTGAACATTTTTTCCTCATGAACCTTCTGAATTTTCTCGCCATTAGAGCCGTCTCATCTTCTTCATCATCTTCTTTGGAGTCATCGCTTGATTGTTCTCTCGTAGTAGATTTCAAGGCGATTACTTTCTTCTTTTTGTCGACTTCCATATTCTTTTGTTTGAGGGAGAGCTCATAGGTCATCAGTGAGCCCAACAGTTGTTCAAGTGGAAAAGTGTTGATATCCTTGGCTTCTTCAATAGCTGTTACTTTTGTATCCCAAGAAGCCGGTAGAGACATGAGAAGTTTATTCACAAGTTCACCATTAGAAACAATTTTTCCTAGGCTTCTCATGCCATTCACAATATTTGTGAACCTAGTATACATCTCACTAATAGACTCAGTAGGTTCCATTTTAAACATTTCATATGTATGAATAAGCATGTTAACCTTGGTAGTTTTCACTTAGTGTGTACCCTCATGGGTAACCTCAAGTGTATCAATCCCAATAATTTATTCTATTAAATTCTTTCAAGGAGCAAAATAATAGATTCATAGCCTTAGCATTGAGCTCATTTGCTTAATGTCATTCTCATCCCAATCATCTTCCATCTTTGGAGTGAGAATGCCATTAACTAACATCGTAGGCTGATGAGGACCTTTTACAATTGTCCTCCATAAATTATAGTCAAGAGCTTGAATAAAAATGTGCATGCGTGTTTTCCAGTATGTATAATTTGTGCCATTGAAAAGTGAGGAACGATTTGAAGCTTGACCTTCAACTATACCCATTCCTATTGGGGCTGCCATGATCTTTTACTCAAGATCCTTGGACCTACAAGAGAGTACCGATGCTCTGATACCACTTGTTACCCAGAAATGGAGCCCAAGAGGGAGGGTGAATTGGATCTTTTAAAAAATTAAAACAATAATGTTAAGGTCTAGTGGTGTTTGTGAATAATAAATTCAATGCAAAAGATTGAATGCAGCGAAAAATAATTAGTGAGTAGCAATAACCAAAGAGTAAGAGAGAAAGAGGGCAATCACACACAAACACATGGTTTATAGTGGTTCGGTGTAAACCTAGCACCTACATCCACTCCCCAAGCCATCCTTGGGAATTTTACTATAATCCAAACAAGATTATAGCTGACTTGTTTTTCACAAGGCTCACAAGTCAAAACCTAAGTTGGTTTTGTCACCTAGGCTTATCAACAAATCTTAACACTTATTTTGTCTTCGGGCTCACAAGTTAACCCTAGTTGATTTTATCCCTTTGGCTCACCAACAAACCACAACAACCTTCTTTCAAGACACCCTTGAAAGCAATGTCAAATCACAAGATAAAAATAGATATACAACTTTAAAACTAAAACAAGCTCTCTTCAAGAGTAGAATGGAATCTTTGAAGCTCAAGTTGATGCTTTGTCTTGACTCTTCCTTAGAATATCCTTCAAAATGCCTCTTTTAGAATGATGTAAGGATGAGCTTGTAGGCTTTTTCAGGGAATCAAACTATAAAAGGCTTTTGATATAAAGTACTTGAGAGAATATAGGCTTTTTGGTTTTTGAATGGACTTCAATACACTTCAATGTCTTTAGAATGAGGTTGGTGGAGGTTAAATACACCAAAAAACTTCCAAAAAATGGTTTGTGACCGTTGGAGCCTCGGATCTAGCTGTTGGGAGCTTGAAAAGCAAGTTCTGCAAGTCAGAAAAATAGATCCGTTAGAGCTGTCAGGCTGTCAGGTGTTGACACTTGGCTGTCAGGTGTTGACACTTGGCTGTCAGGTATCGACACTTGATTTCTAGGTGTCGATACTTGAACTTTCAAGTGTCGACACTTGATGCACAGGTATCGATACTTGACACAAAATTCTCAAATGACAAAGTTCTGTATTTTCAAAATTCTCAGGCCTTGAGTCGACACTTGGAAACCTAAGTATCGACACTTGAGTTCTGGGTGTCGACACTTGGCATGCCAAGAATTTTTGTTCGTGCCAAATGCTGAAGTGTCGACACTTGGCTTCCCAGGTGTCGACACTTGAGATTGAAAAGCTCAGATTCAAGTATAAATTATCCCAAAAACATAAATATAAATTTTGAAACTTAAATGAATCGTAAACACATAATACTTAAATATGTAGATGCCCTTTTTTCATGAAGATGATGCCCAGATTTGCAAAAAATGTTCCGTGCCACGATACATAAGTTTTTGAAATTTTGAGGTGCTTTCTTCCTGAAAACTCATAACTTGAAATACACATTAGTATACAATATGCACTCAATATTTTGTTATTCATCAAAATCACAGGGTGGAGCCAACAGTTACTTTTAAGAAGAAGGTATGCATATTGATAAACCCTTGCTCTAGTAGCTAGACTTGATATCATATTACTTATAGCATTTGTATGGATATCAAATCATTTTAAATGAATTTGAAATCATGCTGAAAGTTTTTAAGTGGTATAAATGCTTTATATTTTGAAAATCATAAATATCTTGAAAATTTCAAATCCTTGGTTTCAGACTTAGAATTTATGTTCCATCTAAAATTGTCTGAAATTATGATGTATGTGCTTTCATGTTTTATTCCTCAAATGAATGCATATTTTTAAGGAGGAATAACATTCAGGGGATCATCTAAAGATTTGTTATCATATATTTGATGCTTTGAATATTTTTCTTGATATCATGCTGTACTTATATTGCTCTGATACTCCTTCTCCTTGTTTTGAAATCTAGTTTTTTGAGGGGAGTTACATTCAAATGGTATCATATTCTATCGGTATCAAAGTTATTTTTAAAAAGAATTCCTAGTAACCGCTTTGGATTGGGTTAGTCACCATGGCTGTCCGGTCATAGGAGATAAGTAGGGCTTAAAGACCCTCTCTTCTCATTCAATGGGATCTTTTATGACGTGTAGGGGTGCCACTGTAACCTTATCCCATGAACAAGTAAGGTGAATAGATAACATACATCAAATCATTCTTGCATGTGCTTATCATTTTATGGTATCATGTTCAATTTGTATCATAATTATTTGATTTCATGCATTGATTTTGATGATCTTCTTGCTATTCTTTCCGTCTTCATTCCCACTTTGTGTTGCCTTTCATCCTTTTTCATGATGTCAAAAAGGGGAAGAAAAATGTTAAGTATGAAAAGGGGAAGATAGGATAAACATAAAAAATCATATGAGAAATGAAAGAAAGTGCAAAAGGGGGAGAAGAATGCAAAATATTTTTTCTTAAGGAAAGAATTAGTAAGGAGAAGATTGTCTTAAAAATTTTGCATATTTTGAAAATTATTTTTTGAAAATTTTGTGGATCATATATTGAGGAGGAGCTTGGTGCTTATTGATTTTGAGCTTTCATGTTTATAATATTGTTAATCTTTTTAAGCTTACCCTATTCTTATACTTGAATATTTTGTCATCATCAAAAAGGGAAGATTGTTGAATCTGGTCTTGATTTTGATGATTGATAAAATATTTAAGTATATATGAGTACTAATTATATTTTAAGTGTGTTTTCAAATCTTAGTACTCAACCATGTTGAATGAAGAAATACTTGTATTTGAGTTGAAGATAGTCCTTAAATCAATGAAAAATCAAGTTATAAGGACTTTGGAATATAAGGAAGACTTGGAATGGCTCAAGGTTTAAATTTGAAGAAGTATCAGCAAAGTTTCAGCTTGGCATAGTGAAGTGTCGACACTTGGAAATGAAGTGTCGACACTTGAGGATCAAATATTGATACTTGAAGAATGAAGTGTCGACTCAAGGCCTGAGAACAAGAAAAATACAGAAAATATGAAAAATCAAATTAACTGTGAATAGTATTCTAGTGTCGACCTACTGTAGCAAGTGTCAACACTTGCACCGTTCAAGTGTCAACACTTTCTGTTCAAGTGTCGACACTTGAACAGTAACGGCTAGTTTTCGAAAGCTGCAGACTTCTCCAACTTGCTTCAAATGGCCATATTTTCATCCCCAATGATCATAAATGGGTTTTTAAGTGTTGGGAGGCTATATAAACATCAAGAATCAAATGGGGAAGCAATCCTTTGATGAGATTTTTGAATATTCTTCAAGGATTCAAGAGTTGAGTGGTTCAAGCCTTCAAGCTTCCAAGTTTCAAAGAGAGCATCCAAAGTTCACATCCTCAAGCATCAATCAAAGGCTTCATCAACTTGAAGACAAGATCTTCATCAACTCTCAACGGGCTTCAAAGAGATATTTGCTTTATTTTAGAAAGCTTTTATTGTATTCATTTATACTTGCTCTTATATTGTTTTACTTGAGGTTTTTGGTGAGCCTTGAAAACCAAAGAGGTTTTTGGTAAGCCTTAAAAACCAAAGTGGTTGTTGGTGAGCCTTGAAACCAACTAGGATTTTACTTGTGAGCCCAAAGACAAAACAAGTTGTAAAGGTTGTTGGTGAGCCTAAGTTATAAACCAAACTTAGTGGAATTTCCAAGGATGGCTTCGGGAGTGGATGTAGGTGCTTGGTTGGCACCGAATCACTATAAATCTTTGTGTTTGTGTGATTGTTCTCCTTGTACTTTTATTTCTTTATTTTTGCTGCATTTATTTGAAATACACATGCACTTGAATTGCATTAGCACATACTTGCTTTAGTTCATATTTTAAATAGTAGAAAAATTTTATAAAACCCAACTCACTCTCCCTCTTGGGTTGCCTACCTGAGCCTACATAGCTATTGTTATTACTGAATCAAATGGTCTCACTTAGCTTTTTTCTGGTGTTTATGCAAGCACAAATAGGGAATGAAGGATTTTGTGGTAGAGGTTACATCTTTGGTTGACCAAGATATTCTTTCTGTGGTGGCTGGTGACTTTAATTATATTCTTGGACCTGAGGATAAGAGAGGAGGGCTGCCTTTTGTGGAGGATATTGCTTCAAAGGAAATTGGATATTTCTTGCAGGATAATGACCTTATTGATCTTGGCTTTATGGGACCTTAATTCACTTGGTGCAACAACTGCTCCAGGAATGCTAGAGTGTGGAAAAGAATTGACAAGTTTATGTGACTCCCAGCTGGGTTCAATGCCACCCTAATTATTCTATGCATCACTTATCAAGGATTGCCTCTGATCACTATCCACTTCTTTTCTCTACTGATACTTTGATCCCCTATCATGCTCCCTTTAGATTTGAGAAATTTTGGTTGGCTTACCCTCATTATTGGAAGATTATTAGGGAGTTATGGAGGATGCCTATCCAAGGGGATGCTAGATACTGGATATCATGCTGGCTGGATTTAGCTAGGAGATGGTTATTATGGTGGAATAGAGTGGAGGTAGGCAACATCTTTCTTAATCTAGAGATGGTTGAGAGATCTATCATGGAGGTTCAGGAGCGTGAGCAGAAGGATAGGGGTTTGTCTGAGGATGATCTTGCCCATCTTTGGGGTCAGCTCTCTATCCATCACTCTCTTCTTTGTCAATAGGAGGCTTTGTAGATATAGAAGTCCATAGTGTAGTGGCTTAGGGAGAGAGACAGGAACACCAGTTTTTTTCCATTAAGCTACTATTGTCCAAAGGCATAGGAATCAAATCTGGATGATACGGAGCTCGGTAGGGTGGTGGTTGGAGGGCGATACGGAGATTGATAGGGTGGTGGTTAAAGTTTGGAGAGCTTTGTGATCTTTGGCTGAGGACAAGGCTCCTGGCCCAGATGGCTTCCTTCCTATGTTCTTTAAATGTTATTGGTCTATTATCCAAAAGGATGTCGTTACAACTATGCAGGACTTCTTTACTCATAGATAGATGCTGGACTCATGGAAGCAGACTTTTGTGACCTTAATCCCTAAGCGACATGATGCCTCCCAGCCAGGCCATTATTAACCGATCAGCTTATGTAATACCTTATATATAATTTGTGCTAAGCTTTTGGTTATTCGAATGAAGCCTGTCCTCCCGTGTCTCATCAGTCCGGAGCAGGGTGCTTTTGTCGGAGGGCATAGTATCTCTGACAATATTCTGATTGTACAGGGTTTATGCATGACCTCTATCAAGCCCCGATTCGTCACAATCTTATGGCTATTAAGCTGGACATGAAATGGGTGTATGATCACATGCATTGGAGGTTCTTGGAGAGGGCTATGCTAGATTTTAGCTTTCATCCATGGTGGACTTCATGGGTCTTGGCCTGCATTGAGAGACCCTCTTTTGTTATCCTTATCAATGGAACCCCTACTGACTTCTTCAACTCTACTATTGGTCTCCGGTAAGGTTGTTCTCTATCCCCGTACTTATTTATTATTTGTGCTGATGTATTGTCTCGAGCTTTGCAGGCTGTTGTGAGGGAGAGGGGGCTTGATCCTTACGTCCCTCTCCTGGAGCCTAGCCGATCTTGCATCTTCCTTTTGCAGATGATTGCCTACTTCTTAGTAGAGCTACAGCATCTTCTGCAGTGGGGCTTAGGAGGATTTTGGAGTATTGTTTTTCTTTTGGGTAGAGTGTCAATCTTCAAAAATTAGTGATTTATATTAGCCCGAAGACACCTAGCTAGCTTAGGTGCCATATACGAGACATCTTGGGGATTGCTGAGAGTAGAGGAACGATGCAATATTTGGGTGTTCCTATTACGGGGGGTAGATTAAGAAGGGCTGATTATGGCCGGATGATGAAGGCAATCCAGGAGCGAGTGGATGGTTGGTAGGAAAGAGCATTATCTCTCATGGACAGGATTACATTGGTTAGGTCAGTTCTCAGCTCCCTACTGGTTTATATGCTTTCTAATGCCACTTTACCTAAAACTGTGATAGCAAAAATGGAGCAATACATCATAACTTTTATTTGGGGTGCGAGCCCTGTTGGTCGTGGTCTTCATCTCCTTGGTTGGAGGGATGCCTGTCAGCCTGTGGTGGAGGGGGGCCTTGGTGTCCAGTATCTCAACATCAGGAGGGAGGCCTTAATGACTAGACATGTTACTAGATTTTTACTGTACTCGGACAGTATGTAGATTGTGATGATGAAAGCTACATATGGCTCACTGGGGTGGAGGCTTAGCCTGGTAAGACAACTTCCACTATGTGGAGGGAGATGGTTGCTAGGTCTCTTGATATGCTTTCCAAATGATATGGATTTTGGGTGATGGTCAGTTTGTTAGCTTTATGCTTGACCCTTGGATAGCCAATCTTCCTTTGATTCGATGGCCTACCTTTGTCAGTTCGGATATTTTAGATGCCATTTCCATTTCTGATTTGCTTCTTCCTGCTACTACTCAGTGGGACCCAATACGGGTGACCAGCATCTTTGGAGATATTCTGGGTGGCCGGGTTCTTTCTATTGCTATTCCCCTCCACCCAACTTCTGATGTTAAGGTTTAGAGGTCTTCTTGTCTTCTGAGACCGGTTATGTATGATCTTCACTACCTATATCACGAGGAGGCTCACAGGACTCCTAATGCGGGCTCGATCTAGAGGTTGGGTGTTCACCCAAGGGTGAGACTTTTTCTTTGGAAGGTGGCATGGAGGCGGCTTCCTACTAGATCCTTTCTTATTTCTAGAGGGTTGCATCTTCCATCTACCTATCCGGGATGTGGGCATGACGGGGAGACATTGGGGCATGTTCTCTTTCTCTGCCGGTGAGCTTCTCAGGTCTGGTGATTGGTGGGGTTTGATAGCCTATGTATGTAGGCCGAGGATATGGTGCAAACCTTTTGGATCTTTTGCGGCACTCTGCCATAGATCAGATGACCATAGCTTTCGGGATTCTGGTGGCCTATATTGCTTATCACATATGATTGTCCAGGAATGCCCTCGTCTTTGACTCCAGGAGGGTCCAGCTAGAGTTGTGTTTGAGACAGCTCGCACTGATGCAGAGGAGATTATGATTGCTACTTCAATGACCACGGAGATCTGGGGTTCCTGCACTGCTCGTGGAGCGCCTCATTGGGTTTTCATGTCCTGGGAGCCCCCTCCTCTGTAGGTTTTGAAGGTCAATTTTGATGGGTACGTCAAGGGCAAGTAGGGTGGTGCTAGCTTTGTCATCCATAGTCATAGGTCAGGTCTTGTGGCTACGGGGGGTGCTTTCTCCTTAACCTGAGTGTCCCTGCAATTGAGCTGCGTGGAGCGTGGGTTGAGATTACCTATGCCACGAAGATCTTACATACAAAGTATTTGGTTATTGAGGGAGACTCGGCTACAGTTATAGGAGGCCATGAGAACTGAGGTGAGGTGCCCCTTCGAGACTTTGCTGTTCTGTAGCAGGCCATGAGAACTGAGGTGAGGTACCCCTTCGAGACTTTGCTGTTCTGTAGCAGGCTTGTACGAGGATTGTGGTTTATTATGTGTATCACAAAGCAAACTCGGTTGCTGATGTTCTGTAGCAGGCTTGTACGAGGATTGTGGTTTATTATGTGTATCACAAAGCAAACTCGGTTGCTGACCATTCTGTTCATATTTTGTGGGGATTTCTTGACTCAATTCCGGGACTTTCTAATCTTTTTGGATGTGTTCACACTAGACTGGTATAGTATGAATTTTTGGATTTATAAAAAAAATTAATGATAAAAATAATTTTATATATTTTTGAAAAGATAAAAATATTCATCATATTTTTTTTTCAAAAAGTTCAGAAACATTTTTATTATTAAAAATTTTTTAAAAATATTTTTATTTTAAAAAATATAAAAAATAAAAACTGAATCATATTGAATATCAGCAGCGTTAAAGATGGTACAATTTCGTTCATTACATCTACATGGGCGCTATATTTTTTTCTCGACGGTGGACAAAGAATTACTCCAGACTCTCGTGGGCCTTGAGACGTTCAAAGTTAAATCTGGTCAACACCGGGTTAATCCCCAACACGGTTTGGGGCGGACCAGTTTGCCGGCCAAAAATAGAAAAGTACGCGTGGAACAAGGGTCGAGTTTTTTTTTTTTTTTTGGTAAAAATCGAGTCGCAACCTTCGTTCGCGCTAATCTACGTTGGATTATCCATTGCACAGCTCTCAAAGCGTCGAAAGGTGAATACCCTTTTCTTGCGTCCCTGGAAACGCAGACCCGAGATTAAACGCGTCGAGCGGAACGGGGGATTAACCGTGGAAAACGCGAGTCAAATCGCCCCGCTATTTAAACACCGTCACCGGAGGTCTCTGTTTCATCTTCCTATCCGTTCCGGCGCTCCCGCATCTCGCGATGGCCACCTACGCTGCTGCCCTCATCCTCGCCGTTCTGTCCCTGCTCTCCACCGCCGCCACCGCGAGGCCCGGCGTCCACTTCCACCCCTGCAACACCCTCCTTATCTCCTACACCATCTCATCCTCCTCCTCCTCCGGCGGCTCCCTCGCCGACGAGCCCACCAAGACCGGCCCCACTGGCTTCTTTGCCGTCTACCGCATCATCACCCCCTTCCGTCCTCTCTACAAGACCTCCTCCTTCGGAGATCTCTACATTCGCCCTGCCCAGATCCGCCGCCCTGAGCTCCCCCGCCGGGCCGCCGTCGTCCCCACCAAGCCAGCCTCCACCGCATTCGGTTTCAGCTCTCTCCAGGAGCGCGCCAAGGACATCCTCGTGGTCGTCGTCGGCCTTCTCTTCGGGGTCGGCTGCGGCGCCCTCACCGCCGCCACCATGTACCTGATCTGGTCCCTTGTCACCAACCGCTACGAGATCTGCGGCGCCGATGGGTACTCCGATGACGAGGTCGATGAGAGCCCCAAGAAGGCCGGGTATGTCAAGATCCCCGCCACCGAGCCTGCCCCGGCTCAAGAAGGGTATGAGGGAAATTAAGATTAGGGTTTCCAAGAATAGTGGTGGGGGTGCCTATATATATGATACGTAAATTTTCATAGTCTTGTGGTTTGTGTTAACTCGTGTTATGTCAAGTGGCTCTCCTCTTTGAGGTTTGACTTGAAATGTTGCATTCTTAATACTTATGATCTGGAGTTTAGTGTTTAATTCGCTGTGATTGTGATTTGCAGGACTCTTTTATTCCTTGGAAATCGATAGGTTTAGGGTGGTGAAATTTGGTTGGCTTTATTCTTGGATTTTACTTTTTTAATGTTTGGGCATTCTCTCCTTTTGATGCTTTTATCACAACGGTAGCATATTTCATGCATTTACAAATGATGTTATCAATCTAGACTAAAAGAGGGAAAATTGATATGAATATGTTTCCGATATATAATGAGTTTAAGGAGTCTTTGTTGGGGATATACTGATGGAGTCTAGTATCCCTATCCCTAAAAGCATAGGTATATCTTTTAGTAAGCTAGAGAGAAGAGAGTATAATTTCCTTAGCAGTTGAATTTTGTTGATTTGATGTTATTCTCTCTAGTTCTGTTAGGGGCTTGCAATGTCATTGAAATCATGCTTATTGGGGCAATGAGTTAATTGGGCTTTTGTTGGCTATATAGAGCGTATGTTATATTAAGAGTTCAATGAGCCTAGAGAAACAGGGGATGGAAGTGTTACGATGGAATATAGATTGGTATAGATCGGGATATTTTGGGTCATATAATTTTTTTTGTTGGGTGTTGTTTTTCATTTGGTCCTTTGACTTATTTATGCCTTTAAGTTGTGGCCAATAAGGTGGATTCTCCTACCTGCCAAACACCAAATGACCATTTCTTAGCTGCTGGAAGCAGGATCAGTGCGTGATTTTTTTGGATGCGGGTTTCTGAAGTGGACATGCTACCATTGGTAGAACTTCTAGGCTACTAGGGACCATATATGTTTCATGGCAAGTCCTTTCTTGCCTTGATTTGCCTTGACCAGGAATTTGGCACCAATTCGTAGAGGGATCATAACACAACTGGTTGTGAAATCTGTTCAGTCTATTGAGCATCTCAACTGTAAGTCATGCTTTGTGCCCAATCCATATATTTTGGGAAAAGGCTTGGGTGATGATGGTATGCTTTATTTTGTTATGTATTTTTTTGTTCATATTAATGCTGGAAATATGATGATTCTTGAAGTGTGTCTTACATTAGGCTTAGGTATTTGATTGATTGGCCAGGAAGTCAACATTTAGTTTAATTGGCAATTTATTTGGTAAATATATGTTAGAATTTTAGTAGCTAGCTTTTACATGGCCCTCTTTTACAGGGTTGAGGAAAGATCACAATTCTGTAACTTGAAGGTAGATTTTGAACCAAAAGTTTTGGTGTAGTTGATTGCACATCTCTTGATCTCTCCTCATTGTTGCACACTCCTTTTCTCTCAATGGAAAACAAACACATATGAGATTCAATTATTATAATTGTTTCTCATTAAACTGCATCAGAGAAAGTGGATCAACACCGTGGAGGATTGTCTTGAAATTGTTACAAAGAAGCATGAAGAACTAGGAACCGAGTTTGATCTTCAGAAAAGAAGATGTGCATGCTTTTATTTAGAGGATTTTGTTGTTGGTGACCATGAAAACGCCAGTCATTTAGCATGGTAGAAGATGCTTCTGGTGGTGATGGATTAAAGGTCTCAGAAGAAAATTTAATTTCAATGATACTTACAGGTTTTTCTGTTGCTTCATCTGTTGCTTCATCCAAAGTCAGCATTAATCATTATGGTCAAAGGATGCCATGATCGACTGCTTTGACTGCCTAAGGGATTGATGTTGGTTCCTACCATCAGTCTATCACATCATGGAGATTCAACAATGGACATAAATTTATCCATTAGCATGATATTAGGACAAGATTGATCTTTACAAGCTTAGCTTGATAGCTTTGGATATTTGATTAGGAAAATCAATGTTACTCTAAGTCGGATGTCTATTTTTGTTATATTATGTTGAAAGTGTCTTTGGCATCATTCTGGATTGAGAAAGTGTTTGGTTTGTTAAGGTTGTGTTATAAAGCCAATTAAATGCGTTAATTTTAAGGCTGAGGGAGGTCTGAATTTATAATATGAAGACAGGTAACCCTGTACTGGATGGAAAAAAAATATTTTCTTTTGGTAGATTATATATCCCTCTCTTGTTTCGTGTCTTCTTTGACTTGAAACTTTGAATACAAAAATGAAACCTCCAAGGACGTGTGTGTGGGCTTTGATTTTTCATTCCTTAGCTGCAGAAGATGATTGCAAAATGCTGTTGAATTAGAGAAAAAAAATACAGAATATGATTGTTGGGGTTATGAAAACGTGTGGCTTATGTATAGACTGATATCTAGTTTGTGAAGAATCTTAATGATGCTAATGATCAATGGTGCTCTAAGTAATTTTCTTCGGGTGAATTTAGGAAAATGAAACACTGCACTAACATGAGAACCTTTTTGGTTCAAGTCCATGCCAATGCTTCTGATCATCTTTTGTTTCTTCGGTGATGAATGGAAATTCATTTGGTTTGACTTGTAACCAGTTTTTTCTGCATACCTGAATGAATTAAAGGTTAGCGTCACTTTTGGTGAGAACCCTATAAGGTTGATAAGCTTTTACGGGTGTGTATTCAAAGAAAAATACTTCATATTTTGCTTTGCATAATTTATTGATGGAATTCTTCATTAACTTTTTTTGAAGCTTTTAGGTTTTGATGGGTCCACCATGTCAAGTGGAAAAAGTGGAAGGTTGCTTGGATATGTATAATAGAACTTAGAACTCCATAAGCATCATTGTTATTGTTGAGGCAAACTTTATAGGCTTTTGGTCTTTCTATGTCAAACATAAGCTTATTATAGTGAAGTATTGCTGAAGATTGGGAGAGCAAGATTGAGGAAGTATGTAGTTATAGAAAGTAGTTTATTATATTGTCATAGTTTAGATAATTTGGATGGGCATGATTTGCCCTTATTTTAGTTTTACCTTGCCACCTAAATTCATGCTTTTCTACAATGGATTCTATGATGGTCTAGGGGAACCTCAACTTTGTCCCACGAGTATGATGGAAAATAAACTTAGCTGCTGTATATGCTTTTTGATTGTTATGACAACTTCATGCAACACTAATGGGTATCATTTTTTTTTTTTTTAGATTAACTAAATGCTTGATTAGATAATGCAGGAGTTTTTTGAGGGCAAGGGCCTAAAACCCTGTAGAAAGATAGGATAATATAAATAATGCAATTTTGATGGAAATGCAAATGGGAATTGAAAATGAGAATTTATTTGAGATTGCTATGTCAAGAGATGCCTTAGTTTTATTGACTTGCTACCTTGGATTTATCATACAAAAGAAAGGTGATGTGCTTCAAAAGATATGTCTCGGATTCAGAGTTTGGAGCATGAAATGGAGGGGAATTTTTTCATGGTGTAATGTAAGCAATGCATCTGCTGTTGACTTAAGAATCTATGAAATCATAACATGGTCCACAACTTCAGCTTCATGTGGTTTATGAATGATGGCAAATGAAGAGGGGCCAGACAAACAAGAAGACTTAGCCTGGGTATATCTGATAAAGATGTTAAATTTAGGAGATATAGGGTTAGGAACATTTGTATGGTAGAGGAGCTGTAGGAGATGCACCAACTGACAACAAAGTGATGGAAAACTAATTGATATAGAATGGAAACATGCAGCAAAGATCTAAAAGGCCTTAATAGAGGTGCTTCATTTTATATTCTAGGGTCAAGAGAAAAGAGAGAGAATCTTAAAGAAAGTAGTATGGAAGTTGTGAAAAATATCTTGGAAAAGCTTGTAGTGTTATTGTAAGATAGCCCCTAATAAGAACAAAATTCTACACATAATGGCAGGGCTTCAGGATTATGGTATGATACTATGCTAGTATGCTTGCCAAAGCCCAACATAGGAACCAACTAGATCATTATTGTATGCTCTTTTTAGTTCTTTTTCTTTCATCTGATCTATTTTCTTGACTATTTTGAATTTTTAATGAGCCTTGTAGATTTTGCATATTTCTCACAATTTGAATGTGATTGAAATATTTCAATTAAAAAAAATTACAAATATCTTATAATTGTCATACACCCCTGAAAGGAATAAGAGAAAAAAACTGTTGGAATTGTCCAATGATGCTAAGTTCCAAGGTTTGCAATGCTGGTTTTGGTACCCTTATCAGCAACCAATTAGTACATTGTTAGTATGTTTTGGTTTTTGGTGGCAGCACCAGGTACATGGAGCGTGCCTAGTATCGATTAGCTACTGGTATGAGTTGGTATACTCGATATGGATTGGTTTGGTCCAGTACTGCAAACCATTCTAAGTTCTCATCCTTGGTTGACAATTATAAGCTGCAATGAAATATTAATGAATTGAAGGTAAAATCATGGAATAAGTTTAGAAACAAACACAACTTGGCTGTTTATAGTATTATAGTTATTATTATTCTCTGTTTGTTACTGTTACTTAATATTATTACTTTATTGAACTAATTAAGATGTAAAAACTTGGCCATTTTATTAACATGCAGTAATTTAAAAAAATTAAACATTAGCTGGTTCCGTGACTTGTAATTTATGGCTTCAGATGTAAGTGCTCTCTGAATCTTTGTGTTATCTCTCACCATTTTGGTTCTTTCAAGGTCTAGTAAATCATAGAGGTTTTGCTCCCTAATGCCATGATCTTAAACTACGTGAGTAACATGGCATGTTTCTTTCTCTACCAGGCAATTGGCCTCTAGGTTTCATGGCAAGCTACATACTATTGTCAAAGTTCACTTTGGTTCAACACCAATTCCTAGTGTACTGGCATCAGCTTCAGAGCCAATGATGACTCAGACATCCCTGCATTATTGATGCTAAAGAGCAATAGGTTTTATTTCTTTTGATAAATATGAATGTGTGAAACGTTAAAGTATGTGCAATGAGAACCCCCCCTGGAGATGTATCGAGTTGTAGGAAAATTATGGATTTTTGTAGGTATTATGTAGGTGGTTCTGATGTTTAATTTGGTTTACCAAAGAGTATGTGAAAAATGTGAAAAATAAAGTACTCATATCCAGCCCAAAAAAAGGGGTGAAAACCTACCTTGGAAGTGAAGTCAATATTATGAAGGTTGTAGATTTCTTTAGGTGGAGTTAGGTGGTTTTCTTTCTTTTTTCCCTCTTTTTGTGTTGTGTCCTTTTTCTCTCAGTTACCAACACCAAGTGGGAATTCTTCTCTCAAAATGGAAATTATGGTCAAAATGAATTATTCTTAAAATTTATGTTAATTAGTCCTCAAGAAATATTTTTGTTTGATCTATCAATTTAAGTCTTTGCTATCCAGACCATTTTGCTCTGGAGTTGCACTTTGACACTCGGCATTGGTATGGACACAACACCTGGTTTTGGGTCTAACAGGGCCACCACACCTTGGTTATTTTTTTGGTTATATTATTTTATTTTCTTCTGGAGAAACAGAGCTGGGAATGGTGAAGGGTCATGTTAGCTTGTTTAATGCAAGAGTAGAGCCTGAAGCTACTCGAGTCATGCTCACGTTGTTTTTGGAATTTTGTTTATACTTGGAAACTTTGACATGCTTGCTTGCATTCATTACTTCGTTGTGGTTAACCTGCAGGCCCATGATGCTTATTGACAAAGAGTGCAAAATTAAAGTTATCTGTTTTATAATCTGCTAAAAGTCATGGTGCGCTACTGCAAGTTCTCATGCAGACAGGTCTTCGAATTTCTATTTTTGCTGTGAATGCAGAAAGAGAACTCTTAAAACTTTTTTTTTTTTTTTTTATTGGAAGAAACAATGGGACAAGATATTTAGCTGGTTCATCCAAGTAAAAGTAGAGAGAGTAGGCTACTGGTGAGTGGTGTAGGCTGAAAAGTCCGAGAATAAAATAAAAAATAAAAAAATAATCCGAAAGTAAAGTTAAAAAAAATAATAATAATAAAATAATCTTTGAATTCTTGTTGGCTGGTAGTAGTGAAAAAGTTAGGAATATATATAATAAATCTTATTCACTCAGCTGACGTCAGTGGTAGCCAGGTTGACGTTACTCATCTTTGGATGGGGAATGCGGCTGACGTCAGTGGTAGCCAGGTTGACGTTACTCACTTTCGGATGGGGAACGGCGGTAGAAAAATTAATATACGTCTTCGGATGGGGAATGCGGTTGACGTCAGTGATAGCCAGGTTGACGTTACTCACATTCGGATGGGGAATGGCGGTAAAAAAATTAATATAGGTCTTCGGATGGGGAATGCGGCTGACGTCAGTGGTAGCCAGGTTGGCATTACTCATCTTCGGATGGGGAATGGCGGTAGAAAAATTAATATACGTTGTGTATCGAATATTTTTTGGTTGGGATTGAGGGACCGTCTAGGAATGACTACGTCCGAAGTCTAACTCCTCATTTCATTTTTTTTTTTATTAAAAAAAAAATAAATGTAGAGAGAGTATAAACTAGCTAGAATAATAGGATCCTGGTTTTCTGTTTCTGTTATGCAACTCGCTGGTTTTTACATGCATTGCAATTTTTATACCATATTCTGATTTTCTTTGCTTCCTGTCATGATGGCAGCATGTATTTAAACATGCCACGTTGCATCCATCCATCAATGATTGATCTTGTTAATATGAACCAGTCTTATAGTCTACATCAATAATTGTAAATGTTAAATTGCTGGGGCATAAAGATGCAGTCGTACATGAAGGATAGGATTTTAATCCCAACGGCGTCGTATTTCTGCATTTGTGACTTGCTTGGACTCGCCGATTTGATGTGGCATCTGCTTCTGTAACAACGCAAAAGAGGCTAATTTTGGCAGTCTCGGGGGTGTTCTGTGTTTTTGGCTTTATAGTTGGGTTAGGATTGCTGTCGAAGGTACAAAAATCAAAAAAATTATCCCTTTGTTTTTGTAAAGGCCATCGGATCTTTTCTGGATTGATTTTAATATTTCTGCATGAAATCATGAAGTTAAGAAATTTACTAGATATTATCTTAAAGTTGTATTTGATAATAGATAATTTATCTAGATTATTAGTAATTAAATAAAATTATATTATATTACTATGTTTGATATGTTTTTTAGATGATAATTTATCGGTAATCTGGATTATCTTTTGGTAGTGTTTGGTTGGTGAATAGGTATTCTGAAAATATGAATAGGTATTTTTCAAGAATAATTTATTCTCGTTGTTATTTTCAATTTGTGTTTGGATGAAAATCTAGTATTCCACCTTATTCCAGTGCAATTAATGCGGTGTTATTCTAAATGATGTTTGGATGAGATGTGAATAAGTCTGTATTCTATCAAGAATAGGGAATAAATTTTCTAAAATTTCAAAAATACCTCTAGTTATATATAAATAAAATGAGTTATAAAATTCTTTTTTAAATTTATATTTAAGTAAATATATTATTATATTAATAATAATTTATTAATATGATGTATTAAAAATATGTTATACCAAATAATTTATTAATTTGTTGTATGTAACTATAAAATTAAAAATATATTTATTAATATTAAATTTAAATTATGATGTATTAAAATGATGTTATACAAATTAATTGATTATTACAGCATATTAAATTAATATCGCTACAACAATAAATATTATTTAATTTATTATTATGATCCAGTAACCATTCATTATCCTATTTGAAATATTTTTTATATCTACGAAAAATACTAATAAATCTATTTAAATCATATTTATTCAACACTACGTGCAATACAAGCCGCAATTATTTAACTTATAAATTTTTAAATTAAATTACATTTGCAAGGACAGATATATAATTCAGATATCTTATAATACAAGTAAAAAATATCCTGTGACAGGAGCAAACTATGTAATATCCACATCAAAAGTACCTATTTTATTATTAATCTTTTTTATCATAATAAATGTATAAAATATGAGTACTTTTTATAAGAACACAAATATAATATACATGCCCAGACAATACACAAATAACCTGAGTTCCCACAAGTCTAAAAAAAAATGATACAATTAACTAGCAAAACAGTCACGCGCTGCACTTCAATCCTTAATCATCAGCTCCAACTAATAATAAACTGTTGTTATACAAACTGCTCTACGGACCATTTTGAAGTATTATATCTCCTGTAACAAAAGATAAACAGTTACCTTTAACAATAAATACTTGTCAATAGTGTAAAATATATAATTCACATAAACTACCTAAATTCAGATATATGAAATACTAAACCTGTGCAATAAAATTTTAGTACGACAATCGATAAAAGTAACCTGAAATTTGACATGGCAACATAACAATCTTGGTGAAGGGCCATTAATGTCCGCCAATAATATAAGCATAGCAAACAACATTTGCCAAAATGTAAAATAATACAAACATATATTTTAGAAAAATGGCTTAGGACAGCGAATGTAATCTCACTTGAGCACCACGGCAACAAGAGGAAAACAACAAGTGTCGTCTTTCCACTCCTACTTCCAAGTAATGCTCAATCAATAGGCTGCCTATCATCATTGCCACACAAATAATATATACCTGGAAACAAAGAACTTGAATGACACGTAGTCACTTGAACATTATAGAAGCACACCTGCCTATTATCATAAACCATAACACCAACAAGCGATACATATAACTTAACAACTGAAACATTTTGGAACATCAAGAATATCATCATAAACCGTAATAACAGGATGCCATAAAATGCACTAACAATTGAAACATCCTGTAACATGAAGACGCTTAAATTGGTTTCAAACCTACAGAGTAACCGAAAATTGCAGAAATCAAAGGAGCAACCATAGGTATCAAGTAACTAATAATAATATATCAGGTGCATACAATCTGAGTATGGCTATGCCATGATACTGGCTGTAAAAAGTACATAGAATTTTTCCATGCCACTATCATGGCTATAAAAAGTACATAGAATTTTTCCATGCCACTGCAAGCAAAATAGTGGCATGGCATGGACATTCCATGCTAATGACCAGTCCAACAAGAGATTTAAATCCTTCAGCATTTTGGGATCTTATAGATTCTTATGCTTAATGCAAATTTACAAAAACTCTTGCAATAGAAAAATGCTATCAGCCTAGAAAATTACCAGTTGATCAGAAATGCCCAAACTGAAAAACAGCCAAACAGCTGCACAAAACTTAAATAGGCTGAAATTTACATGGAAAAGAGAATCTTATACAATTGATGAAAAATATATTTACAGCATTAATATGTGAAAACTTTGATGACATTGATAGTGTAGTGACTCAGACAGTGCTAAGTACTAATAAAAATACATAAATTAAGCACTTACTCCTGTTTAATCGGTTACAAACCAATTTGAGTGCATTCCGAGATGAACCATTATAGTGAATAAATAAATATATAAAACCTATTGATATATGAAATAAGTGACAGCAAATATCTAACATGTAGGTATACAAAAGTAAGCACTGCAATTCAATTTAAATAAGGATTGAGAAGTATGACCCTCAAGCTTCAACTTGTTAAAGAGAAAAAACTTGTATACATAGACTATAGACAGAGGATAGAACAAAGTAACTACAATGAAGTGAACAGTCATATTATTTTATAGCTATGCCAAAATTAGGTTGCTAGTCGATTGTTTGATTTTCAGTTCAATAATTACAGGTTACACAAATAATGCATCCACCATCACATAGCAAACTAAAATAAGATAGAACCAAAAATCCATAATGAAAACATGTTCCACCATGGAACTATACCTGCCTCAGGAACTGAACTGGGCATATTTAAAGTGTTCTCATGATTGTTATGGCCTAACATGGTTGCTGGGTGCTGATGCAATTGTTCCTCATCAAGGTAGTGAAAGATGTCATCCAGAACAAAAAATCCTTTGTCCTGCGGAGCAAGGAAAAATGTCTGAACAAATTTCCTTCTAGCATTATGGTCCTTAGTTTGTACAAAACCAGAAACCATCACGAGAACTCCTCCATTCCAAGAATTAAGCGAATGAGCTGTCTTGATCTCAATCCCTGGCCATCAAGCAAGTCTCCCACCCCACAATGCACTGCTGTCATGTACCAGCAAAAGACACCATGCTGCATGGCTAACAAGGCCCATGAAACTGCTAGAAACAATGTACTGAATTCCCAAACAAATATATGAGCAAGTATCAAATATATGAGCATCATAAATCATAGTATCAAAAAGAGAAACAATGCATTGTATTCCCAAACAAATCATAAACCAAATTATCAAGAAGCAAAATAATGAAATGTGTTTCACTCCTACCTCCAAGCAATAGCAATGGTGCTCTAGAATCAAGCAAGTGAAGATCCTCTCTGCTTTGACATATTTGAATTCTTAAAAGCATTGCTTTTTTTCAAATGGTGGCAGCAGTATCCAAGGTTCCAATAAACATTAGGGCAGAGTAATTAGCATGTATACATGTCTATCCATGGAAGTCATACCATAAAACCAACAGAATGAAACCTACCAGGCAAAGTGGCACGGCATGTATAATGGTGGCACGGCCTATACCAGTCAATATGGCGCGGCAGGAACCAAATGAACAAAATGATAATATATGAAGTACATATAAAACACCTATAATCTATATAAAACTTCAAAATCCTAAAACGATAAGGGCTGCCATGAATATAAGTATAGCAACCTGAAAGCTGCTATTATTACTACTAGTTCAAATATATATATAAGAAAAATGGCTCAGGACAGCGAATGTAATCTCAATCGAGCATCACGGCTACAAGATATGTGGAAACAACAAATGTGTAATTCCACTCCTGCCTCCCAGCAATGCTTAATCAATCTATAGGCAGCCCATCATCATTGCCTTATTTAAAAAACCATGGACATATTTACAATCAAACTTTACAAGGAAGCTCAATATAGCGGGACTTTAAGGAATACCACTTTAGTAATGCCTTACAATGGCTAATTGAATTTGTGGCTCAGCAAAATATGGAATCCTCGTCAATGGAGCATTGTGGCTACAATAGTAACAAACCTGGATACATCGTATCACTATTGTCTCCTGGCATTACTCTGTCCATAGATAGCCCATCATCATTTCCACATTCCAAAAATCGAATGAATATGAAATAACAAAATATAAATTGTAAAAACCAAGAAGTATGTAGATTGGAAAAGATGGTTCGATTCTATCCATAATTGATATGACTTAGAGCATCGCGGCTACAATAGTATGTAAAAATAACCAATATTAGGGTCAACTATTGTCTCCAGGCCATGCTCCATCGATAGGCAGCCCCACATCTTTTCCTTTCATCAAACCAGAAACTTTAAAAGAATGTATCGGACTCACCTGGAACCATTCAAACATGATTAGCACATAAGAGAAACATAGCAATACTTTATGCACACGACAAAAAACATAGCAATACTTTATGCACACGATAAAAAACTTAGCAATATTTTATGCACACGACAAAAACATAGCAATACTTTATGCACACAACAAAATGCAACATACAACAAACAGTAGCACGTCTTAATAATACAATATTAATAATCCATAACATCCTAGTTTCATTTAGAAGCACATGTCAGCAAGCCTAGCACATAGCCTACGAGGATGGCAAGTAATACAACAAACATTAGGGCACATCACGAGTGATTATTATTGCCCCTGTCATGATGAATGTTGTCTGCCTCAACCTCATTGATAGCATATTCATATAGAGCAGGATTATTAAAATCTCGTACATATCTATCAAATGCATCGAATGCCTCTGGTTGTGTCCTAAACTTTTTATATAAAGCATGGTTATAACCAGAAACTTTACGTTGACATTCAGCCCATGAGTCATAAACTCCCCTTCGGCGACCCTCAAAAACCACATAGTACTTTCCAGATGTCATTACTGGAGATAGTTAACGAGGAACTCGCCTTCCTGTATAACAAAAAAAAATATCACGTTATACGTAGTGTAGTAATGTAAATTAATAACAGTTAGTACCAAACAATTTATCAAATAAAACCCAACGTATAGGGGTAAAAAGGTATGTCATTTGCTTTCTGTTCATTTGCACATACCCCGGTGTAGATGATCAACCCATAGCCTATTCGATATGGAATTACGTAGATCTTTCCCTCTACGACATTCATCATCACCGATAATTAGCAAAGGATCGATGTCATCCTCGTCATGGTCAGGAGGCATTGGTGCTAATGACATGTTGAAGTACTTGTCATTACCCTGGTTGCGTCTTATGAAATTATGAATAATGCAACAAGCCATTACTATTCGCTTCTGTACCTTGAATGGAAACGGTATAGCAGTCCTCAAAATCTTAAAATATTTTTTCAAAATCCCAAAGGCCTTCTCTATACAATTGCATAATTGTGCATGTCTATGATTGCATAGATCTCGATTGTTTGAATATCGTCAAGTTCGAGGATTGTTGAATGTACTCAGGTGGTACCTATTTTCCCGATAAGGAGCCAGGAACTTATTGGTATTCGCATATTTAGAGTCAACAAGGTAATATTTTCCTGAAACGTATAATTTGTTTAAATTAACTCAATGACGGTGTCAACGATATCCCATGAAATTTATTATTTATATGGCATTCGATACCTTCAGGGACCATGAAACCACTGGACTCCACACACCAATGCAAAATACGCATGTCAGTTGCAGAGCCCTCCCAACTAGTACAAATGAAAAGAAAAGTATGATTAAATGAAGCAGGTGCCGTAACATTTTGAGAAAGTGTTCCCTTGCGATTCCTGAATCGAGGTTGTTTGCTCTTCTTTATTAGAGCAGGTATGTGTGTACCATCAACAGCGCCTACAGCATTCTTTGATGACACATACCCAAAGTAAATCAAATCATGAATATAACGTAGCCATAATAATTAGATAAAGCTTTGAATTATACCATGAAGTATGGATAGAAGAGGTTGTTATCACGTATTCTTGGATGCACACCCACATCAGCAGATGGTTGAACTATGAAATCATGCTTTAGGGAACAAATCCCTTTAAGAACTTTGTTAAAGTATCTTGATATCGTCTCACCTGAATGTTGAAAAGTTTCGGACAAAACTCTATTGCTGACCCCATGCCCTACGCAATACAAAAAGAAAGCCAATTGTTCGGTAGAGGTTACGTTGCGAGTGCCACTTATAACTCATCGTGAGACAAGCAGCTATTCTAATTGTTGGAACATATTATTTGTTATTCAAAAATGAGAGTAACCCCTATCAGGATGACCACT
Organism: Areca catechu; assembly: GCA_021397845.1. Classification (NCBI taxonomy): domain Eukaryota; kingdom Viridiplantae; phylum Streptophyta; class Magnoliopsida; order Arecales; family Arecaceae; genus Areca; species Areca catechu. Next base: position 3,883,368 of record CM038038.1, on the reverse strand, counting down.
CATAATGTCTGTAATCAGATTGTGACCTGAAAATGGAAGAGTTCGACATGGTCTCCTGTAATGTATGTTATAATCCTCCAACTGAATCAGTCCTGTACTTAATAATGTCATAACAACATCATCCCAAAAATATTTCTTATCAATAATGAATTGCAATAGCTAATTCGGGGGAGACATCTAAATAAAATATCTGGGATTATAAATGGACTTATAAAATATACTTCCTCTTTAATTCATATCATCAATACATAAGCATTAAAACTAATAGAACAATATGGATTGCCAGAAAAAAATTGTAAAGAAATAAATATAGAAATACGAAAGAGAGATTTAAGTACTATTTCATTGATATTAAGGCCAAAAAGATACAGATACATATATCCTATGATGATTCCATAACAGCATACACAAATGTAGAATATTTAATTAAACATAAAAATAGCAATACAAACATACAGCACTTATAATAATACATTGTTCAAGCATATGTAACTTTAAAGTAATTAAGGATAATGTTAACTTCAGCAGACATAGAAACATGGTATGTCATCCGTCAATCATGTCTGTAAGTGTCATCAGACTGATTTCGTTGTGCAGAAGAGCTTGTACCAAAAAATTACGAGCTGTGTTCAGTAGATGTTGAATGAGCTGCACTTGGGCTACCTCTAGTACTAGCCCTAAAAACTTGGTCCATGAATGATGGTGTACCACCTTGAATTCCTGATTTCATAGAAGTCGAACTAAACATATGTGGTGTAGAGTGAATGTTTGGATTCATAGACAGATTCATAAAATAATTTGGGGCAGCTCTGTGGATATCATGCATGGAAGTTGGAGTGTAAATGTTTGGGACATAGACATTTGATGCAGGAGGAGCTTGCATCGATCTAGGGCCTTGATTAAATTCGGACAGTTGTCGCTGAAGCCATGCATCCAAAACATGCCCATCATAGTTCATAAAGAACCATCGATTGTCCTCATTTTTGAAAATTTTGAATGCACCTATTATGCATTCAGGTGTAATTCCGGGTAAACTCTCCAACTTAGCCATGCATTGAGCAATAGAATAAATATTTGGCCTACCAAACTTCTCCCTACGTAGAAGCTCGTTTGCAATTTCCAATATTTTTCTTCCTTGTTCAGCGATTTCTTGTAGTGCATCACTTGCATCACTACTAATCCGAGATCGACATGACCTACCGGTCTGAAAATTTGACCTCCTACTCTTTTTGCTAGAAGAGGAAGGCCGTCCTTCAGAAACTGGTTCGGTTATGGGTGTTGAGGTACATACGGCGGGCTGTTGGGTGCTTCATCTGACCTGCTTTCATCTGAATCTTCCAAACAATAGAATGAAGCAGCAGATACGCGATCAGTATTTTGTGACGATTGCCTAATATACAAGGAATCAAAGTTTGCCATCTATCCTTCATCATCGGATGTTGAATTATCCGATACACCTTCCGATAAAATAGATGTGGCCCCGCGCCTACCGGTGGTTGTGGTTCTAGAGAACAAGATCTCTAGATCTTCATAGGCAGGGAAAGGCTTATCCTTAATATGGGCATAAGCTTTGTTCACCTGTACATCATACATGTGTACGTGTTAACTACATAAATTGATATACTTAACACTTGGTTAGAATGGTATTAGCTACAAAGCACTCACCATAATGATCTCCTCCCACATTTGTTCATCACCATGAGTAAGTACCTTCAGTACAGGATCCCAGCCTCAACCCGATCGATTAGCCAGGTTGAAATAAAGATTGAAGGTTTTTTTGAGGACCTTCAGCCTGTTCTTCAGGTTGGGGTACATGAACTCTTCCTTGTTTGTTGATTAAAAGACAAGATCATCTTTTTCCATGTTTCCTTTGTGAAGGTTCCATTTATACAATTACCTTCATCATAATCTTGCTGCATTAAGGCAATCATGATCATGTCGAGGGAATCCGTCCAATTAGGTGCCCTTCGACGTGAGGAACCTCCCATATCTTGTTCACTCTTATCACGTGATTTGGACATTTTTAGGAACAACTGTAACTTTAATCCAAGAAAAATTCATCAGATAAAATACTACAAGCGAACATCATGTAAATATGTTAACTTTGAATAATAGGGAAGACCAAAATCAAGATCTCTCTCATACCATCCCAACTATCAACCTAGGGTTTCTATCAAAACATATATCAACCACCAAATAATTTAACATAAACCAACCAAACGCTCAGAAACAGAAGGAGAAAATGTACAAATACAAGTTCATAAACCCTAGTGGAGTCATTATTAATGAGTATCATACAATAATATGAAGTACTACAGAACATTATAGAGCTGCACTTTTTGCTAAACATTTTTAGGTTTCCTTGACGTTCTTTTTTTGCATCTCTCCTTATATGTCTCTATGACTCTGTCTTTCTCCTTCTCCACTAGTTATTAGAGTCTTTGTCATAAATCCTTCTTTTTCTTTTTTTTTTTTGCCCTCTATCTGTTCTTATCTTTACTTCCAACATGTTTTCCAATGAGAAAGGAATTTTAGTTGCTATGCCACATAAGTGAAATATATAATCGAAGCATGTCAATTTGTTACAGGTGGCATCTTTTAATTTGGATACAGATCATCAAATATAAAAATGCTCAAAACTTGTAAAAAAATCATGACCTCAGGCACCTAGTATTCCGATACTAGTTAACATGAGTAACCTAAATAACTAAAATTGTAAATATGAAGCTTGTTTAATTATTAAGTTCACCTTTGATATTGCTATATATTGAGAATTAAAAATATGCTGAAAACTATTTTTTTCTCAGAAAATATCGCAAAAGTTTTTAGAAAATAACAATATTTGACAATAGACTCGAAACTACCTCAATGTGGAACATGAGATGGCATGATCGGCAGGGCTCTGCTCAAGTTTGGTCGAAGACTAAAATGAGATTAGCCTACTTCCAAATATAAATTCCAAAACTTCCATCTATTTTAACAAATCAAGAATGCCATGTTTATGGGACAGCAGCTACAAAAAACCAACCCAAATTTTTCCTATCCCTCTTCTCCTCTCCTCTCCCACTTTCTCTCTCTTCACAGTCTTCTTCCCTCTCTTCTCTCCACCCCTTCTCCTCATCAAGGACCCAATATGCCTCCTCCCAGAACCTACGGTTAGATCTAACTCAAAAAAGGGGAAAAAAAAAACAAGAAGAAAACCTATTCTTTTTCTCCCTTTTCTCTATTCCTCCCTCCAAACACCGTGCTCCAAACACCATGTATTGAGATGGGAGAATGGAGAACGGAGGGGAAAGCTCGAAGAACGGAGGGAAGAATGGAGGGAGAGATGAAAACATGGCTTACCTCAAGCGACAAACAACCACTTCAACAGATCTTCAACGGCGAGGGGAAAGCCCGGAGACGGAGAGGAGAACGGAGGGAGAGATGAGGGCGAGGGTTCGACTGGCTTCGGGAGGGGAGAAGAAAGAACTTTCTGGAGAAAACAAAAGACACACCTGCCCCTGGAATTCTGAATCACGAATTACCTAATTCCACAGTGACCCGTGGAATTAGAATTCGGGAATAACAAAAATTGACCGGAATAAGTAATCCTCCTTATTCTCCCTCGAATCTGGAGCTGTTTGGGAGAATAAGAGGATTATTCCCCTTATTCGACCTTATATTCCACAACCAAACAGAGCCTCAAGGAACATTCTGGATTATCTCTAAAAGGGATGGTAATTCAGATTATTACCTTTCAGATAATCTAGATTACTAAATTATCTTTCCCTTCTTCCTTTCATATAATAAATACAATATAATATAATATAATATTTTATAATAATATTATATATATTATATTTTATAATATAATATATAAATTTAATATATTATTTAATATATTTAAGTAATATAAATTTTTATTTTTTAATATAAAACATATAAAAATATATTTTTAATAAATAAATAAAATATTAAAAATATATTTCATAAATAAAATATAGATTTGATTTAGGGATAATTTAAAAAATTGATATTATATTATGCAACATTATCTATATGTACTAAATATAATAATCAACATTACCTGCGATCAACATTATTGGTAATTTATATTATCTTTCAAGATTGCTTGGTAATACACTAAATGCAATCTAAATATATACTTCGTCAGATTCAACTTTATCTTATATTGATGTAGTGTGTGAAAGGCTTCCTTCTGTAATGTGGTCATGAGCAAGTCTGCTTTTGACCAATATAATATTCACGTACACCTTCATGTTCAGGTTAATTTAATCTTTGAAGATATGATTCACCAATTGCTAATAAGTAGCACAAGCATTCTTAAGCCCAAAGGATATGATCCTATAGCATAAGAGCCCATGATTAGTTATAAAAGGCGATATTCTTCTATCTTCAGGTACCATCCATATTTGATTATAGCCGAAAAAGGTATTCATTGAGATAAGGAGTTTATGACTAGAAGTCACATCGACCAATTGATCAATATAAGAAAGATGGTAGCTATCCTATTGGCAAGCTTTATTTAGGTCAATAAAGTCTATGCACATTCGTCACTTCTTATTTGCTTTCTTTATAAACACAACTTTTGCTAGCCAGTTAGGATACATCACCTTTCGGATAAATTGGCTTTGACTAACTTATCAACTTCCTATAATGGCCTTCTTGAATAGTAGGTGGGATTAATGTTCGGCCTATGCACCATTACATCCGGGTCTGTTCATGGCATATCGGTAATGAACCGGCAAACACATCAATATTTTTCTGTAAAAAAGTGGTTAGCCGATTTTTGCTTACCTTATTCAGATCCAAATCCATTGACCCCATAAGTGATTTTGATGATAACCAAATATTGGAGCATGTACATATTTTACTAACAACTCTTCAAGTGATTTACAAGTTTTTGTAGGATAATTTATTTGTTCAAACTTCAACTCCTACATTTACACTTCTTGTTTTGAGTTGTATTGTAATCTTGTTTTGTAAAGAAGAACCCAATGAAAAAGTTAAGAAAAATTTGTAATTGGGTTACTTCTATGTGTGCTATGCCTTAAATTTATTTTAAGTTGATTTGTATCAAAAAGTTAAGAGTGTTGGTGAGAGTGTTCATGAGTTTATTTGTAAAAATTCTGAAGAAGTCACTCGAGCCGACCCAGTCTGAAGAAGAGCCGACTCCATCTCATGGCACACACCAAGGATTCTGGCATGCAGCAATCTGAGCCGACTCAAGGAGAACCGAGCCGACTTGTCCAGAGTCTATTTCTATTATTTTCTGAAAACAGCTAGACGAGTCGACCCCAATCAGAAAGAGCCGACTCTGCCAGAACTAATTTTGAAGATCTGAGAAAGCAAGCCGACCCGATCTGCAACAAGCCGACTCTTCCAAATTAAAGATTTCCGGTTCTGAGAAGAAGAGTCGACCCAAATTCAAGCGAGCCGACTCCTCGAGTTCAATATGTTCAATGACAGAAGTTCGAGCCGACCCGAGCTATCAAGAGCCGACTCGTCCAAAGTGAAATTTTTGCATCTTGAGACAAAGAGCTGACCCTACTGAAGAAATGGTGACTCGACCTATCGACTCGAAGGATCCGAGCCGACTCGAATATAGTTTTCAGGTACATAATGGCTAGTTCTAGAATTTCTTTTTGAATACTAAAAGGTGTTCCAATGGTCAAATGTCACATCCCAACGGTCTACAACATCTCAAACTGCCTTAGAGTGATAGAAGACCATATATTTAAGGGATTTGAACTTCCTTAAAGTAAAAAAAAAGAAGAAGAGTAAGAAAGATCCAAAAAGTTTAAGGGTTTATTGAATATCCAACCAATCAACATGCAAGAGAGCACAAAGAGCATTCAAGTCAGTCTTCAAGTCTTCACCACCTCTGATCTGAAGCTTGAAGCACTTTGGAAAGAAGCCATTGAAATAATTAAAGTGCATTGAAGCACATTCAAGTGAACTTCTCTCAAGTTGCAACGGCAACTGTCCGACAACTAGATTTTGTCATTATTGTTGCATTTATTTTTCAATTCATTCTTGAATTGTTTGGGTTATTGGTGAGCCCGATTGAAAAACCAAATGGTTCTTGGCGAGCCTTAGCTAAAAACCAAGGGTTAGGTTCTTGGTGATCCTGTGAAATCCAAGTTAGGTTCTTGGTGATCCTGTGAAAACCAAGTTGGGTTTCTTTGGTGATCCTGTTTAAAACCAAAGGGTGTAGGGTTTTTTTTGGTGATCCCGGTAAAACCAAAGTGTAGAGATTTTGGATTGTGATCCTGTAAAACAATCCTACTGTATTCGGATATGAATATAGTGAAAATCCCAAGTGGTATCTTGGGTAGTGGACGTAGGAGCTAGGTTGCTCCGAACCACTATAATTTCTATGTGTTTGTGTTGTGCTTCTTTGATATTATTTAGCTTTTGCAAGTCATTATTTTGCCACAACACCTAACACTTTAAAAAGAATTTTTAAGTGCACATTATCTGCTTAAATTTTTTAAATTTCCAATTCACCCCCCTCTTAGGTAGCCACCTGGGCAACAACTGATATCAGAGCAGTGTCTATGAATACATAAGAGTAAAGATTGATGGCTTATCCAATAAGTACATCCTTGGCTAAAGGCCAATCAACCAATAGATCTCCACTCTTCACTGGCACAAATTATGCATACTGGAAAGCTAGAATGAAAATTTATGTTCAAACAATTGATTTTCAATTGTGGAATGTCATTCTGAAGGGTCCATATATCCCCATGGTTAAAATTGGAGTAGACATTCCAAAACCTGAACAGGATTGGGACGAACATGACATGAAAATAGGTGAGTTAAATGCCAAAGCAATAAATTTGCTATATTGTGCTTTGGACAGCAATGAGTTTAATCGAGTTTCCATTTGCTCTTCTATAAAAGAAATTTAGAATAAACTTGAAGTGACCCACGAAGGAACTTTCCAAGTGAAGTCCTCAAAAATTGATCTTCTTGTGCATTGTTACGAATTATTCAAAATGGAACCTAATGAAATAATCTCTGCCATGTTTTCACGTTTCACTGATATTATTAATGGGTTAAAAAGTCTTGGCATGGTATATTCCAATGTTGACCTTGTGCAGAAGATTCTAAAATCTCTTTCAGACAAGTAGGATCCAAAAGTGACCGCCATCCAGGAAGCAAAAAATTTGAATACCTTACTGCTGGATGAACTGCTAGGATCTCTCATCACTCATGAACTGGCCATGAAGCACAGAACTGAGGATGATCAAAAGAAGAAGAAATCAATTGCCTTTAAAGCTATTATGGATTCAAAAAAGATGATGAATCGAAAAAGGAATGCTCCTCTACCGAAAGCAAAAGAAATCAATTGCCTTTAAAGCTACTATGGATTCAAAAAAAGATGATGAATCGAAAAAGGAATGATCCTCTACCGAAAGCAACATGGAAGATGAAGACGTTGCCATGGTCGTTAAGAGATTCAAAAGGTTCTTGGGAAGATGAAAAGGAAGAAACTTTAGGAAATTCCATAAGAACAGAGAATACAGTAAAGAAAAGGATAAGGAAAAAGAGAAGGAAAAAGAAGTGCCTGTATGCTATGAATGCAAAAAATCAGGGTACATCCGACCAGACTGTCCTTTATTAAAAAAGAGTTTCAAGAAAAAGAAGCATCCATGTCTACTGAAGAAGAAGAGACCATGAAATCTGCAAACTTATATCTAATTGGTCTTGAGAATGAGGTATCATCCCCTAAGCTTCAAACTGAATTTACTTATGATGAATTGAATTCTATTTTTCATGATCTGCTTATTGAATTCAATAAAGCTGAGATTAAAATTAAATCCTTGAAGAAACAAAATGATTTTTTACTAAAGGACAAGGATGAAATTTCTGAAAAGAATAACATTTTGCAAAAAGAATTGAATGTCTTTTCTGATAATGTTATTGCTTTGAAAAATGAAAATAATGTTTTAAATGAGACAAACAAAGCTTTAGTTGCCGAAAATATTGATTTGAAAAAGGAGGTTGAATAGCTTAAGCCTCTTGTTGAAAAACTTACCTTGAGTTATAATAAGCTTGAGCTAATTTTGAATGAGCAAAGAGATTCAAAAAGCAAAGCTGGAATTGGATTTAATGTTTTAAATACCCAAAGGAATTTCAGCAACAAAATTTGTATCTTCAAAAGCTTCAGCTTCAAATTTTAAATTTCAAAAAGCTTTTTCATCAAATTCTATTTCAAATGGCTTAAAATATATTCCTAAGAATTCTGCTCAGAAATCTTTCAAAACAAACATATCCATTTTTGCATCTATTAAAGCTTCAAAGCATGCATCATTCAAATATGATAAAATTGTTTGCTATGCATGTCATAGATTTGGGCATAAATCTCATCAATGCAATTTTTTGAAAAATTCCAAGATTGATGCATCGAAATATAGAACTATTTGGATTCTAAAAGGAACCAATTTTGCTAACCTAAAAGGATCTAAGTTAGCTTGGGTACCTAAAACCACTCCTTGATTATTTTACAGGATTATCTTGCAGCCCACAAATTGAAGAAAAGATGGTATCTTGACAGTGGCTGTTCAAGGCATATGATAGGTGACAAGGATCAGTTCATCACCCTACAAATGAAAGGAAGATCGGTTACTTTCGGTGATAATGGCAAGGAAAAAATAATTGGAATCGGTAAGATCAAGATAACCTCCTGTACTTTTATTGAAGATGTACTGCTAGTAGATAAATTGAAGCATAATTTATTAAGTATTAGTCAACTTTGTGATAAAGGCTTCAAGGTTATCTTTGAATCATCTATGCATATAGTAACTAACTTTCTTGACTCTAGTAACAAATTCATTGGTCATAGACTTGAAAATATCTATATGGTAGATCTAAATGATCTAGCCATGACTAGTAATTCCAGTCTAGTAGCAATGAATGCTAAGACCAAGAAGTCTTGTTTACTGTGGCATAGATGATTAGGTCATGCTAGCTGCACACAATTGCCAAATTAATTTCAAAGAATCTAGTTAGAGGTTTGCCACATTTTAAAGTTGATCTTGATTATGTATGTGATGCTTGTCAATTAGGCAAACAAACTATGGAGAGTTTTAAATCGAAAAATATTATTTCAACTACTAGACCCCTTGAGCTACTTCATATAGACTTATTTGGACCAACTAGGACTACAAGCCTAGGAGGTATGAAATATGGCCTGTGATTGTAGATGACTTTTCTAGATTCACATGGATATTATTTATTGCACATAAAGATGAAACATTTGATGTATTTCAAAAATTTCATAAGAATGTTTCAAATGAGAAAAATCTTTTTGTTATTTCTATAAGAAGTGATCACGGGACTGAATTTCAAAATCAATTTTTTGATGAATAATGCACTAAGTATGGCATTGATCACAACTTCTCCGCTCCTAGAACACCATAACAAAATTGTGTTGTAGAGAGAAAGAATAGGACTTTGGAAGAAATGGCCCGAACCATATTGTGTGAAGGTAATCTTCCAAGGTACTTTTGGACAAAAGCAGTGAACACTACCTGTTACATACTAAACCGAGTTTTAATACGCCCAATTTCAAAGAAAATCTCCTATGAGCTTTGGAATGGAAGAAAACCTAATATTAACTATTTTCATGTTTTTGGGTGTAAATGCTTTATGTTGAATAGTGGTAAAGATAACCTAGAAAAATTTGATGCAAAATCTGATGAATCTATATTCCTTGGTTATTCACTGAACAGCAAAGCATATAGAGTGTTTAATAAGAGGACTCTTACTGTAGAAGAGTCAATTCATGTTGTCTTTGATGAAGCTAATTCCTCACCATCTAGAAAAGATGAGTGCGTAGATAATGATGCAAGTACATTACAAAAGGAGATGAAAGATCTAAGCATACAAGACAAGCCAACACAAGATGGAGATGAAGTGATAAGTAAGGATTATACTGATTTACCAAAGGAATGGAGGTATGTAACTTTGCATCCTAAAGATCTAATTATTGGTGATCCTTCTCATGGTGTTAGGACTAGGGTTGCACATAGAGATGCACAATACTACATAGCCTTTGTTTCACAAATTGAACCACATATTTTAGAAGAAGCTGAATCTGATCCAAACTGGATGATGGCCATGCATGATGAATTAAATCAATTTGAAAGAAATAATGTTTGGACTCTAGTTAGTAGACCTCTAGATCATCCTATCATAGAAACCAAATGGGTCTATAGGAACAAATTAGATGAAAATGGTAAGGTTATGAGAAATAAAGCAAGGTTGATAGCAAAATGATATAATAAAAAAGAGGGCATTGATTTTGATGAAACATATGCTCCTGTAGCAATACTTGAAGCCATTAGATTATTTCTTGCATTTGCTTGCTATATGAATTTCAAACTCTTTCAAATTGATGTAAAAAGTGCTTTTCTAAATTGATTTATTTCTGAACAAGTTTTTGTAGAACAGCCACCAGGTTTTGAAAATCATGCTTTTCCAAATCATGTGTTTAAATTAAATAAAGCTTTATATGGTTTAAAACAAGTACCTAGGGTCTGGTATGATAGGCTTAGCAAATTTTTACTTGAAAATGATTTCAAAAGAGGAAATATTGATAAAACTCTTTTCATTAAGAAGAAAGATAATGATATGTTAGTTATATAAAATTACGTTGGCGATATTATATTTGGTGCAACTAATGAAAATCTTTGTGGAGAATTTGCTGAGTTAATGCAGGACGAATTTGAAATGAGCCTTATGGATGAACTCAACTACTTCCTTGGACTACAAGTGAAACAAACAAAGGAAGGGATTTTTATAAACCAAGCCAAGTACATCAACGAGATAATCAAAAAGTTTGGCATGGAAATAAGCAAAGAAGCTAGCACACCCATGAACCCTACCTGCATATTAGACAAAAATGAAAATGGATCCAATGTTAACCAAAAGCTATATAGAAGTATGATCGGATACCTATTATATCTTACTGCTAGTAGACCTGATATTTTGTACAATGTATGTGTATGTGCTTCAATGTAATCCTAAAGAAACATATATGCTTGTTGTTAAAAGAATAATCAAATATCAGAAAGGTACAAGTAATTTAGGTCTTTGGTATTCTAATGAATCTTCTTTAAATTTAATTGGTTTTTTGGATGCTGACTATGCTGGTTATAAAATTGATAGAAAAAGCACTAGTGGTATATGCCAATTTCTATGGTTGAATTTAATCACATGGCACTGTAAGAAACAAAACTACGTAGCATTATCCACTATTGAGACAGAGTATGTTGCTGCTGGTAGTTATTGTGCTCAAGTGTTATGGATTAAACAACAGCTAGAAGACTTTGATGTTACACAATCTAAAATTCCAATCAAATGTGATAATACAAGTGTTATAAATTTAACTAAGAAACCTATTCAGTATTCAAGAACTAAGCACATTGAAATTAGGTACCATTTTATAGGAGATCATGTATTGAATAATGATATTATATTTGAATTCGTGCCAGCTGAAAACCAACTTGCTGATATTTTTACTAAACCTTTAAATTATGATAGATTTGCAATGATTAGATGTGAACTAGGTTTGTGTGACCCACTTTAGAAACCTTAACCTAAGTTCCTACAAACTTAAGGAAATATTATCTAGGTGACCTCCACTTCTCACATTTTTTTTTGTAAAAAGACTTTGTGTAAAGGCTTAACTCATTTTGGTGCTCCCTCTGCTTGAGCTGACTCGAGCAGATGACTAGTTTGTCGAGCTGACTCAGATGTCGGGCCGACTCCTTCTTAAGTCAAGCCTTAGGGTTATTACTCTCTAATTTTTTCCTCAACTCTTCGTTCTTTCCCTCCGAGACATTGTTTCCAAATATCCTTCCCTTCTGAAATCCTTGGAACACTACATTCAATGGGATGGCTCCAAGAAAATCAGTTGGAAAGAGGTCTCATCAGGATGTTGATCAAGCTCCACAGGAGAGACGTTCGAAATTTCGGGAAGAAGGTTCTTCAAGAGTTACGGTTCAAACTGTTGAAGCACCTAGCCTACCCTCTCCTCGTCACCAAATTTCACTTGCGATGCGACCCATCACTACAGGTAGATGAATCTTATTCGAGTTTCTGAAGGAAATTGGTTTGATTGTGGGTGACCTAATTGAAAATCAGGGATGGGATTTCATGTGTTCATTGAATGTTAATACAAAACCCCAACCTTGTGAGAGTCTTTTATGAAAATCTAATATTTGGGGAACAGCATATAGAATCCGTGGTTAAAGGAAAAAGAATTATTATTTTAGCAGAAAGTTTGGGCAGTATGCTTGAAATGCCGTTTGATGGAATTGAACATTTGGTTATAAAAGATAGAACCAAGGCACTGCATACATTTCTAGAACAAGAAGATGTAAATGAAATAGGAACTGTAAAGGCTAGCTCACTTTCAATGGAAATGAGACTTCTGCACAGTTTTGTATGTAGAATCTTCCTACCCAGAATAGGTCATTTTGATTGGGTGAGTGAAAGAGACCTATGTCTTATGGAACTAATAATACAGGAGATAAAGTCAACCTTCCAGCTATAATGATATCACAGATGAAGGAGGCTATAAGGAAAGTAAAAGCCTGCTTGCCTTATGGAATGGTATTAACTCTATTTTTCCAAGCAGCACATGTAGACTTGACAGATGAAGACAGTGGACCTTTGCAGCACACGAACACTTCACCGCAAAGATATTACAGAGGATGGGTTATATATTATCTGAAGGAGTGTGGAAAAAGAAATCTGATAATATTGCTGAAATTGAAGAAGTTGAAGAAGAAGAAGAAGGTGAGGTACGAGCTGATGAAGACATTTCTTTACCTATTCATGAGTCACAACCTCAACCAAGCTCACTTGGTTTCACTGGTTTTGATGCTCCTTTTCCTGATACTTTAGTGCCTGACATGCCTCCTGTTGCACCTACTTATACTCATATAGCTACTGATATTCCTGCTCCTAGTATTGTTGATCCTGCACCCATTGTTGACACTTTAGCATTGCAAGATTTCATTTTACAGCAAATAGGTAATTTAACTGATTCAATCACTTCTACAATGGCTACAATGTTTGGTAGCATTCGCAAGTTAGTTGAAACTAGACTTGATCAATTTGGAGATCAAATCAATGATCTGCGCAGCAGAATGGATGTTCTAGAAGCCTCCAAAGGTATAACCAATTCATCCCAACCAAACATTCAGCCCATACTGGACATAATTGCATCTAGTTCTGAATCACTTAAAAGGATCTGTTAATACTACTCTTGAAGCATTCAGGATAGAAATGAGTAATCTGAGATTCAAAGTGGGCTTAGTAGAAGAAGGTAGAAGAATGGAAGAGGATTATACAAAAGGAATTGGGATACTTGGAGCTGAGTTTGGAAGACTGAGAGGTTCGGCTGAAGCATTTGCTAATGAGCAAGCATCAGAATTGGTTCAACTGCATAAAGATATAAAGAAGGTGGATGAAGAAGTGGACACAGTTCAATTCAAGCTGGATCAACTTTCAAGCCGAGTCATTGCTGCATTTAGTGTTCCGCAGTCTAGACCTAGGCCTCAACCCTCATCTTTTGCTGGTCAGTCTGCTCATCCTAGATAGCCAGCTCCTCATCTTAGGCCTCAGGGATCCTATACTACTCCACCATCTGATGTATTAGATCCTGACCCAATAGCCTCTATGCCTCCTGGCATTCAAATTCCTGGTCAATCTACCAACCCAAGAGTAGATATAAATAGTGACTAGATGTACTTTCTTTCATTTTGTACTTTGTATTGAAAATCTCAAATTGAAATGAAATGAATATTTGTATTTTGTCTCATGAATGACTATGTCTTTTATGCTTATGCAATGAAAGTTCATACTTTGCTCATGCAATGTCTGATTTTCTAAATAGAGGAATCAAGATGAATGTGAGAAAGTAAAATTATCTCAAACAAATTATAAACACTTTCTCATTCTATTTTAAAATTTAAGCTTCATTCTAACTTCACCTTTTTGATTGATTAACAAAAAGGAGAAGAATTTATGAAGATATTTGTTGTCGCCAAGATCGCCGCGGCTCATAGCTGCTGCCGGTGCCGGAGTGCGCTCCTTTCGCTGCCTAGCAGTCCTCTGCTCCTGGACCTGCGAAATAGGGGTTAGTGACCCGGGCCGGGGTTTCTGGCGGGGGCATTCCGACAGTCAAGTCAATGATGATCCAAGGGAACAGATCCTCCTGGTCGGGTCCCTCTTAATGGACTCCGTACTAGAAGGAATGAAAGATGTGTGTGTAGAGGAAAACGTTGCAGGGGAAGAATGATAGCGGGGACAGAAGGGTTCCTTGCTGCTCCGCCTCTCCTTGTTTCCCTCGTTTCCCTTCGACAGTGGTGGTGGTGGTGGCGCTTCGCCCTCTTGGTCGAGCTTGCACTTGTGTTGGTGGTCGATTGCTATGTTACCTCTCCCCTTTTCGAGGGTGTCGATTATTCTTTATAGTTGAAAATTGGCCGTTAGGTGCTTGCCTCGGGATTCTCGCTGGGCTGGCAGACGTGTGCAGCAGGATTCCGTGCCATGGACGAGAGGTCTTTCCTGATAGGTGGTAGGGGAAGCTTCCATTCATTCTGATATCCCTCCAATTGCCCCATTCCAGGAAGCCTGGCAGAGCCTCGATCTGGGAGTCACCGCCTTAGGGGTTCGTGCCTTCTAGCTAGCCCATCCTCCTGGAAGTACGGCTGGACAGGTAGTTATGGCGGTATGGAGGGTGCCGTTCCGTGGTTCTCGGGTGGCTCACGGGTGTCCCAGGATGGCAGGGCTTGTTCCGGTCTGGATGCTCCGAGCCCATGCGGTAACCTTGATAGAGGAGGGCTGAGCTTGACCTCGACCACAGGGCTCTAACCTCCGAGGGTCTCACTCTAGAAGGTGAAGGACAGACCCGGTCCAGAGGGGCGCGCTGGGAGAGGCTCCACGTTGGCGGGCGAGTGCTGAGCTCGACCTCGACCACAGGGCTCTAACCTCCGAGTGTCTCACTCTAGAGGGCGGAGGACGGACCCGGTTTAGAGGGCACGCGCTCGGAGAGGCTCCACGTTGGCAGGCGAGCGCTGAGCTCGACCTCGACAATAGGGCTCTAACCTCCGAGGGTTTCGCTTTAGAGGACGGAGGACGGACCCGGTCCAGAGGGCGCGCGCTCGGAGAGGCTCCACGTTGGTGGGAGAGCGCTAAGCTCGACCTCGACCACAGGGCTCTAACCTCCGAGAGTCTCGCTTTGGAGGGTGGAGGACGGACTCGATCCAGAGGGCACGCGCTCGGAGAGGCTCCACGTTAGCGGGCGAGCGCTGAGCTCGACCTCGAGCACAGGGCTCTAACCTTCGAGGGTCTCGCTCTAGAGGGCGGAGGACGGACCCGGTCCAGAGGGCGCGCGCTCGGAGAGGCTCCACATTGGCGGACGAGCGCTGAGCTCGACCTCGATCACAGGGCTATAACCTCCGAGGGTCTCACTCTGGGGGGTGGAGGACGGCTCTAGCCTAGGCATCCCGAGCTCGCGGGTCTGACCTGGCAGAGGACGGAGCTTGGCTCGTCGTCCCGGAGGAGCTCAGCTCAGCTCAGCAAAGTGGCCCGGGCTGAGGTGTTGCCTTGGCATCTGACGCAGCGATCTCCTTTAACATGGCGCCTACCAGCTACCTACATTAGCGGTCTCGCCACATCATTTGCCCCCACTCCCGAGGCTCGTTAGTGCACGGTGCTCGGGGCGAAGGGAGTAACTGTGGTGCTGACATGGAAAGGCAAAAATTTGGCGCAATGATAGCCACGGTTGCCGGTGCTTCGAGGGATGGCCCTACCAGCCAGTGAGGGGGTGCCACGTGGCCATGTCCGAGGAGTAGTTAATGCTGACGCAAAATTCTGAGCAGCGAGGATGCCTTTTTCACCGATGGATAGTACGTGGCGCGGATCCGTTGGCGAGGGGGTCATAGCAGTACGGATTTGATGGGCCCTTTCGAAGTGACAAGAAAAATTTTTACTCAAAATTCCTATTCTTTCAAATCCTTCATGCTTGTTGCAGTACTTGGACCCTTCCTTCTCCACGATTTGCTTCCGCTCTTCTCTTCTCTAGGGAACCAGACCGGCCTTGTTCTTCTCCCTTCTTTCCTTCTGGGGTAGGCTTCTTCTTTTGAGTCTAGTCTTCCTCCTTCTTAGGTCATCTTTGAAGCATGTCTCGTCCCGATTCTTCCATTCAAGGGGTAGTGCCTTCCTCCTCCTACGAGGAGTCAGGGGATCCGTAGTTTAGGATTAGCAAGAGACCGGCCCTTCCTGCGCCCCCCGTGTCCGTTAGGGAGCTGGGGGCTGTCCCTTCTCGTCCTACCTGTCTTCCCCTCCTACTCGAATCAGCCCCTGAGTCTGTCCGGTCAGCAGGTCCGAGCGGGGTGACCTCGACGATTTCCACCGTGGAGCTAGGGGCCATCTGGGATGCTTATGGCATCCCATCTTCTGTTCGGCTCATGATTCCCTGCCCCGGGGAGCGGGTCACTTCCAGTGGCTCGAGCCGTCTCGCCTTTTATTAGGAGACCTTCTACGGGGGTCTCCAATTTTTCTTTCACCCCTTCTTCTTATCTGTTCTGAGTAACTACCACCTAGTCCCTGCACAGTTGGTGCCGAACACCATCAGGGTCATTTTCTCCTTCATTGTACTCTGCCATGTCCAAGGGTTCGTCGCCCGGTTCTCCTTGTTCAGGGCATTTTTCACCCTAAAATGACATCCGATCGAGGACGGGTGGTGGTCCTTGTCCTCTCGCCCGAAGGGCATAAGACTTGAGCTTCCCTCTTCTATCAAAGGGTGGAAGAGCAAGTTTTTCTTTGCAAACATCGAGGGGGTCGACTGGGCCTAGAGCGAGCCGGATCAGTCCCCCAATCGGATCTCCGTGGTCGATGCAGCCGATCAGGATGATTATGAGCAGCTTCGTACCGCCCAGATCCCCTCTCTGGAGGTCCTGCTATCGGAGCAGAACCTTCTTGATGCCAGGGTTAACTCATCGATGGGGCCGGGTGAGTTCAGCTCTCTCCTTATATGCATTTTCTCTTTCCTTCATCTTAGGTTTACCTTCTCGGCTCCTGCGTGTAGGGATGATCCTCTCGGAGGGCGAGCCGTTGCCAATCTCTAAGAAGAGGCCGCCCACTGGGGCGATCGCTAAGCCTCCCTCAAGGCTGGCCCAGATTGAGGGCGCACTGGCGTCTGCCTCCGCTGTGCTGGTCGCCCCGAGGAGGGAGGCCGGAGGACGGTTGAGGCCACAGGCTGAAGTCCCTGTTTTGGAGCCTGAGGCGGCCGTCCGGGCTGATGCCGCTGTTGCTGCCGTGCCACCCCGCCCTCCGGGTCCGAAGATGATTAGGGCCGAAGAAGGAGAGGCCCGTGCCAGAGCTCCTCCTATGATGAGGGTTCCGACTGCAACGGTGCTGGGTCTTCGACCGGTTCTTGGGGGTCCCACCACCGGAGGGACGGGTGCACCTGCTCCCCGAGAGAGCAGGAGAGAAGAGGCAAGGTGCAGCCTTCCGTTCAAGCTAGGGCCGGAGAGCTCCTTGGCCGGCAACCGCACCCTGGCCGCTCGCATGATGGACTTCTCCATCCAACCATGCGACCGGGAGGAGATGGCTAGGCTGCGACTGGGGGATGTGATCGATAGCATCTTCTCCCAGCTCTACACGATGAGCAACTTTATCCTTCTTTTTCCTTCTTTTTTTTTTGACCTTTTCATATGGTGCAAATCGACGTCGAAGCCCTTTTTATCAGGAGCAGCTGCCAGAACTGGGGCCGAGCTGAGCAGCAACAGGCGACCGAGATCGAATCACTGAAGGCCGACCTGAAGAGGAGGGCGGACTCCGAAGGGGTGCTTGACTGATGGGTCAAGGACCTCGAGAGGCAGCTCACCGACTCTGAGGGGTGGGCGAAGGAGCTCCGGGAGAACCTCGACCGCGAGTAAGGGTAGTCGAGGAAGAAGGTCGAGGAGCTTGCCGACACTGAGCGGCGGTTGGGCATGTTTAATGCCGAGGCGGCCCGTCAAAAGGGGATCGCCCAGTCCCTCCAGGCCCGGCTGTCGACGGAGTAGGAAAAGTCGGCAGTGGCCCAGAGGGCAGTAGAGGAGGCGGCCAGGTCGGTTGTGGATGCCAGGCATGAGGTGGTCACGGCGAGGAAGGAGGCTGAGGAGGTGGTTGCAAGGTACAGGGCCTCGGGGGAGTTCCTCGTTGAGATCCAACAGACGGTGTCGGACTCCTTCTTCAAGGGCTTCATGTACCTACACCGCCTGGTTGAGGGATTCGTTTCGGCCAAGGGCCATAGCAGCCTCGACTATCCTGGCACTTTAGACCAGGAGGCGAGCGCTGAGGAGGCTATTGCTCCTGAGCCTTCTACGCCAGCCAAGGTCGGGGCTGTGCCACCTGAGCCCGAAGCCGCGTAGCCGGAAGTCCTTGCTGACAGAGACTCCCAGCCCGGCGGTCCAGCTGGAAAGTAGTCATTTTTTGCTTCCTTTATGTCTTGTTCTTTTTCTGTACTTGGTAGGGCCACCCGGCATGTCGGGGGCCCACAGGATGCCTGTAATTGACACTCAATCAATAAAGCACAAACTTTCTTGCAACCATTTTTCTCATCTGGCTCTTCCTTTCTCTCTCCCTTTCTTTCACTCCCCTTCTTCTTTTTCTTTCCTTTTGGTGAGTGGGGAGATCAGAGAGGAGGGACTCACCTTGCATGGGGTTGAGTCATTAGACTTCATCGTCAGCAAGTTGGGTGCGAGTTGATGGCACTTGAGAGCCGCTGGGCTCGAAGGTCTCTTGGCCGAAGATCTGAGCTCCGATCTTGAGTTGGCATCCTAGAGCTGGGCTCGGGCACGTTGATGACTGAGAGCTGCGTGACTCGTTCCCCTCTCGTTCTCTTTCTTTCCTTCCCCTCTCTCTTTTGATGAGCGGAGAGATCAGAGAAGAGGGTTCCCGCCGTATTTCCCTCCTGCACTCTTTCTTTCCTTCCCCCCTCCCTTTTTTTTTCTCTTCTTTTCTTCTTTTTTTTCTTTTTTCTTGGAGTGGGGAGATCAAAGAAGAGGGTGCTTGCCGTGTTCCCCTCTCGTTCTCTTTCTTTCCTTCCTCTCTCATCTTCTTTTCGAGCGGGGAGATCAGAGAAGAGGGTTACAGGACTTGATTGTCTTAGAGCTAGGCTCGAGTCACTCCTGGATGTGGAGATGGGCTCGGGTCCAGGGATTGCCTGAGGGCTTGGCTCAGGTCTTTAGCGCCTTGGAGCTAGGCTCGAGGTGTTGATGGGAGCTACGTGGCCCCAGGATATCTTGGCGTCCTGGAGCTGGGCTCGAAGACGTTTGAGATTGAGAGCAGCTTGGCTCAATGATCCATTGGCCGAAGATTTGAGCTCCAGTCTTGGGTTAGCATCCTGGAGCTGGGCTCGGGGACGTTGCGGGTTGAGAGCGGCATGGCTTGAAGTTCCCTTGGCATCCTGGAGCTAGGCTCGGGGATGCTTGAGGTTGAGAGCTGCATGGCTCGATGATCCCTTGGCCAGAGATTTGGGCTCCGATTTTGGGTCAGCGTCCTGGAGCTGGGCTCGGGGACGTCGATGGAATTCTCCTGCAAGACAGATAAACACTTGCGCAAGGAAAAAAACCATTGTCATTATTATTGCTGGGAAACCTTACATTATTGATAGTATTTTCATAAGTTGCAGGCATTCCACATTCTAGGGAACCTGATGCCGCCGAGATCTTTAAGGTAATAAGCCCCTTGTGAAAGGGCTTCGGCTACTTTGTAGGGACCTTTCCAGTTCGGTGAGAGCTTGCCGCACTCTCTGGGCTGGGATGCCTCCGCCTGCCGTAGCACCAAGTCTCTGAGCTTGAAAGCTTTTGGCCTGGCATGAGCATTGTAGTACCGGGCCACTCGTTGTCAGTAGGCCACCATCCGTAGATGGGCTTCATCCCTTACCTCTTCAAGAAGGTCTAGGTTAAGCAGGAGGTGCATCGAATTTCGTGCTTCATCGTATTACAGCACCCGTAATGTGGGCACGCCGAGCTCGACTGGGATGACCGCTTCGGTGCTGAAAACAAGGCTGAAGGGTATGTCGTTGGTCGCCGCCTTGGGCATTATGTGGTAGGCCCATAGGATGCTCGGGAGTTCTTCTGCCCACCTGCCCTTAGCTTGGTCCAACCTGGTCTTGAGTCCTTGGAGGATGGTCTGGTTGGTCACCTCAGCTTCTCCATTTATTTGGGGGTGAGCCACTGAGGTGAACCAGTGTTGAATGTAGTGCTCGATGCAAAATCCTTCGAACTCACGATTGTCGAACTGCTGCCTATTGTCAGTGATGATACAACGGGGGAGCCCGAAGTGGCAAATGATTGACTTCCAGAAGAACTGGTGGACATTGGCTTTTGCGATCCGAGCTAGCGGCTCTGCTTCGACCTACTTGGTGAAGTAGTCGATTGCTACCAGCAGGAACTTTCGCTGTCCTAGTGTTGGGGGAAACGGTCCCAAGATATCCATTTCCCACTGGGCGAAGGGCTAAGGGACTGAGAGCTGGGAAATCGGCACTGCTGGCTGATGCTGTATGTTCGCATGGAGTTGGCACTTATCGCACCTTTTAACGAAGTCGATAGCATCCTTCCTCATGGTCTCCGAAAAGTACCCCTAGCGGAGAGCTTTGTAGGCCAGTGTTCTCCCTCCCACGTGGTTCCCGCAGAGACCTTCGTGTATCTCTTGGAGCACAAAGGTTGCCTCGACGGGCCTGAGGCATCTCAGGAGCGGGTAGGACTAAGATCGCGGTAGAGCTGGCCCTCCATTAGAATGAACCGGGAGGCCTTCTTTTTGACGAGGGCAGCTTCTATGCAGTCTTCGGGCAAGGCACCGTCAGTGATGTACCAGACGTACTTGTCCATCCAGCTCAGCTCGGGGGTGACTTGATGCACCTCTGTCGAGCTCTCATAGCTGGGACTTTCGAGGTACTCGATGTAGGCATGTCCCAGCGACGAGTCCGGCAAGGTCGTGAGCCGGGACAGCGCATCCGCGCATGCATTCTTCCCTCAAGGAATGTGGAAAATGCTAAAGCATCGGAGGCCTACCGTGCTTGCGCGGACCTGCTCCAAGTACTTCATCATCTGGGCATCCCTCGCCTCATATTCTCCGTAGACTTGTCCGGCGACCAGTTAGGAGTCGGTGAAGACTTTCAAGTCCTGCATACCCAGCTCGTGGGAGACTCCCAAGCCCGCGAGGAGTGCTTCGTACTCCGCCTGGTTATTGGTTGTGGCTAACTTGAAGCAAAGGGCGCATTCCGCCACAACCCCATCGCTGTTAGTTAGGATGAGGCTTGCTTCACTTCCGCCATAATTGGATGCTCCATCTACGTGGAGGATCCAGGGCTCTTCTCCTGGCCCGGACTCCGTCTTGTCTGCTCTGGCTCCTCGATGAACCCGGTGTACTCGACCACGAAGCCGGCTAGGACTTGGACCTTTTGTGAAGACCTCGGTCGGTACTCTATGTTGAATTCGCTGAGCAGTAGGGACCACTTAGCCAACCTCCCGGATGTCTCGGGTCGGGTGAGGATGGTCCTCAGCGGCTGGTCCGTCATGACCACTATTGGGTGTGCTTGGAAATAGGGCCTGAGATGCTTAGCAGACATTATTAGTACAAAATTGAGTTTCTCATAGCGAGTATACCTGATCTTCGTGTCACGGAGGATTTTGCTGGTGTAGTATACCAGCTTCTGAGATTTGTCCTCATCTGTGCGGACGAGGATCGAGCTGACAGCTCCCAGTGTAATCGCCAGGTACAGCAAAAGCTCCTCTCCCTCTTCTGGCCTAGAGAGTAACGAGGGGGAGGCGAGGAAGTTTTTCAGCTCCTCGAAGGCCGTCCTGCACTCCTCGGTCCAGGTGAAGTCATGCATCTTGCACAGCGCCTTGAAAAATGGTAGGCAACGATCAACCGATCTCGAGATGAATCTGTCGAGGGCGGCGACACGTCCTATCAAGCACTGGACCTGCTTCTTGGAGGTCGGGTGTTCCTGTTGATGATAGCCTGCACCTTCTCCGTGTTCGCTTCGATGCCCCTCTGGGTGACCATGAAGCCGAGGAATTTTCCTACTGCCACCCCGAAGGCGCACTTCATCGGGTTCAGCTTCATCTGATGTCGTCGCAGGTTGTGGAAGGACTCGACAAGGTCAACTACATGGCTTGAGCCTGGCCTGCTCATGACGAGCATGTCATCCACATACACTTGCATGTTGCAGCCAATTTGGTCCTTGAAGACCTTGCTGATCAGGCGCTGATAGGTGGCTCCTGCGTTCTTCATACCAAAAGGCATCATCTTGTAGCAGTATGTCCCTTGGTCGGTGACAAAGGCAGTGTGTTCCTCATCTTCTGGATGCATACAGATTTGGTTGTACTCGGAGAACACGTCCATGAAGGAGAGTAGCCGGTGGCCAGAGGTGGCATCCACCAGCTGGTCGATCTTTGGAAGAGGAAAACTGTCCTTCAGGCAAGCTTTGTTGAGGTCGGTGTAGTCGACACAGATCCTTCATTTGCCATTATTCTTCTTGACCATACTACATTCGCCAGCCAGCTCAGGTATTGGACCTCTCAAACGAAACCGGCAGCCAAGAGTTTATCAACCTCCTCCTTGATAGCTGCCTATCTCTCCATGGTGAAACTTCTCTTCTTTTGCCAAACTGGTTTGTGCTTTGGGTCAACACTCAATTTGTGAGTAATGATGTCAGGAGGGATACCTGGCATGTTTGCCACCGTCTAAGCGAACACATCTGTATTCTTCTGCAGGAATCCCAGCAGTTGGGCCCTCTCCTCCTCGGGTAGCTGAGCTCCGATCTGCATCGTCTTCGTGGGGTCATCTCCAAGCGAGTAGGAAAGCAGGCGCTCGACCGGGCCTCCCCTGGGGTCTTGGGCCCTTTGGTCGAGGTCATCCGCATTGGGGTCGTCCCGAGGGACCTTGGCCCCAGGGAGGGTTTGGAAATAATGTTGCACCGGCTGGGGTGCTCCCCTCATCTCCCCAACACCACAGGGAGTTGGGAACTGCACAAGTAGCCTCATGGCGGAGACAACGTCATCGAGCAGGTTGAGCCCGGGCTGACCCAATATCACGTTGTAGGCAGAAGGAAGCCTTACAACTGTGAAAGTCATCATGACGGTGCTTTGCCGAGGTAGGGTTCCGGCAGTGACTGGAAGAGTGATTTCTCCTTCTACCCTTACAGAGTCACCCATGAAACCAACAAGGGGCATGTGCACGGGCCTGAGCTGATTGGGGGAGAGATTTATCCTGGAGAAGGCATCATAAAAAAGCACGTTGGTGGAGCTTCCACTATCAACCATGATGCATTTTACAGGATGCTTCACGATCGTCATCTCGACGACCACGTCATCATTATTTATATTTTTCCCCCGATTTTTTCCTTTCCTTATAAAGGAGAGTACATTCTCAGAGTCCCCTGCCCCTCGGGTCCTCTTGGACGCACGCGCAACTTCCCAGGAGATCATGCCCAACGGCTTCTCGGTGGGGCGATTGTCGATGGTTGGAGCTGGCTGAAGAGCGACGAGCGCCTAGGACTCTGCTTGAGGTCTGCCCCCCACCAACCTTTTGAGGTAGCCTCTCTTGATGAGTTCCTCAATCTCCCACTTGAGGTTGCAGCACTCCTCGGTGTCGTGGTCGTGGTCACGGTGAAAGCGACAGTACTTCTTCTTGTCATGGCCGGTGGAGGTCCTCGATGGAGGCAGGAATCTCAGGTAGTCCTCGCCCTCAATCTCCATGAGGATTTTTGTCCTCGGGACGAGGAGAGGGGTGTAGCCCTCCTCAGGAGTGGGGGTCCCTCTCAGTCTTGGTCGGTCCCTCTGGGAGCTTGGAGCCTGGGGTGCTGGCTTCTGGATCCCGGATGCTTCGGCTGGGGCCAACTTCTTCAGGGATCCTCCGTCGAGCTCCCGCCTCATACAGTCCGCCTCCTCGGCGCGGATGTACTTTTGAGCCTGGAGGAGGAGATCAGAGTAGGTTCTTGGGGGTTTCTTATCCAGCGAGTAGGTCAGGCGGGAGGTCCTAAGTCCTCGGTTTAATGCCAGCATTGTGACTAGCTCTTCAAGGTTGTAGATCTTCAAAGCGGCGGCCTTGAAGTGAGCCACGTAGTCCTGCAGGGGCTCGCGGTCCTGCTGCCGGATGGAGAAGAGGCTATCTACCTTTCATGGCAACTTCCTGCAAGCATTGAAGTGAGCCACGAACTTCTGTCCTAGCTGGGCGAAGGAGCTGATGCTCTCCGGCTCCAAATGGGTGAACCACACCCGGGCTGCCTTCCGGAGAGTAGCAGGAAAAGCGACACATAGAAGAGTGTCGGTGGCCCGCTGGACCCTCATGAGGGTTCGATAGCTTTCTAGATGGTCCAGGGGGTCGGTGGTCCCATCATAAGGATCCACTTGTGGCATCCAGAACCGGTGCAGGATCGGCTCCGCTTGGATTTCTTGGAAGAATGGGGGACGGGCGTCGTAGCCCGTTGGCTCACTAGCAGAGCCTTGCATGTTGGCGAACCGGCGGGCAAACTCTGCCAGCTTGCATTCATGTTCCTCCAGGTGCCTTTCCACCACGTGCCCGATGGCTTCATCAGTGGACCCCTCCATCGAAGGAGACGGAGAAGGTGACATGGGTGCATGGCACCCGTGGCGGGGGGTCTTGCTTTTTCTGCCTCGGTGGGGCCTAGGCACCTCCCGCCCGAGGTTTGGTGAGCGGCTCTCCCTATCAGCAGAGCCGGCTCGTTGTCTCTTCGCCGGAGCTTGATGACTACCCCGGTTGTTGGTGGTGGCCCGCGGCTATGATGGCCTTCCTTTGAAGGAGCGCAGGTTGTCGCGGGGAGCTACGGTGTGGGCCGCCGGAGTCCCTGGCTGCTGGTGGGTAGCCACGGATCGGTGCTGGTGCAGAAGCTGGTGCACTACCATGGCAAGGACTTGCATTTGCTGGGCGAGTGCAGCCAGCTGGGCTTCCGGTGGAGGTGGTTGGACCGGAATGGGTGGCTCGGTTTCTTGGCGGTGCGGGATCCCCCGGGAGGGGGAGTCCCCCGCATGGTTGGTGGAAGCCTCCCTTGCCCTTGTCATCACCATCCTCCCACCTGGTTCATCTATGAGGAGATGGAGGGTTCGACTTGGATCAAAGATTATTCATAATGTCGCTGTCCCCCCTACCTGGTGTGCCAATCTGTTACCGCCAAGATCGCCGCGGCCCGTAGCTGCTGTCGGTGCCGGAGTGCGCTCCCTATGCTACCTAGCGGTCCTTTACTCCTGGACATGCGAAATAGGGGTTAGTGATCCGGACTGGGATTTCCGGCGGGGGCACTTCGACGGTCAAGTCAGTGACGATCGAGGGGCATAAATCTTCCTGGTCGGGCCCCTCTTGATGGATTCCGCACTAGGAGGAATAAAAGATGTGTGTGTAGAGAAAAACGTTGGAGGGAGAGAATGACAGCGGGGACAAAGGGATTCCCTTTTGCTCCGCCTCTCCTTGTTTTCCTCGTTTTCCTTCGATAGTGGTGGTGGTGGTGGCACTTTGCCCTCTTAGTTGAGCTTACGCTTGTGTTGGTGGTCGATTGCTGTGTTACCTCTCCCCCTTTCGAGGGTGTCGATTGTTCTTTGTAGTTGAAAATTGGCCGTTAGGTGCTTGCCTCGGGATTCTCACTGGGCTGGCAGGCGCGTGCAGCAGGATTCCGTGCCGTGGATGAGACATCTTTCCTGACAGGTGGTAGGGGAAGCTTCAATTCATTCTGACATCCCTCCGGTCACCCCATTCCGGGAAGCCTGGCAGAGCCTTGATCCGGGGGTCATCGCCCTAGGGGTTCGTGCCTTCTTGCTGGCCCATCCTCCTGGAAGTACGGTCGGACAGGTAGTTATGGCGATATGGAGGGCACCGTTTCGTGGTCCTCGGATGGCTCGCTGGTGTCCCGAGATGGCAGGGCTTGTTCTGGTATGGATGCTCCGAGCCCGTGCGGTCACCTTGATGGAGGAGGGCGGAGGACGGACCCAGTCCAGAGGGCATACCTCGGAGAGGCTCCATGTTGGCAGGCGAGTGCTGAGCTCGACCTCGACCATAGGGCTCTAACTTCTGAGGGTCTCGCTCTGGAGGGTGGAGGACAGACCCAGTCCAGAGGTTACGTGCTCGGAGAGGCTCCACGTTGGCAGGCTAGCGCTGAGCTCGACCTCGACCACAGGGCTCTAACCTCCGAGGGTCTCGCTCTAGAGGGCGGAGGACAGACCTGGTCCAGAGGGCACGCGCTCGGAGAGGCTCCATATTAGCGGGCGAGCGCTGAGCTCGACCTCGACCACAGGGCTCTAACCTTCGAGAGTCTCACTCTGGAGGGCGGAGGACGGACCTGGTCGAGAGGGCGCACTCTCGGAGAGGCTCCATGTTGGCGAGCGAGCGCTGAGCTCGACCTCGACCACAGGGCTCTAATCTCCGAGGGTCTCGCTCTGGAGGGCGGAGGACGGACCCGGTCCAGAGGGCGCGCGCTAGGAGAGGCTCCACATTGGCAGGCGAGCGCTGAGCTCAACCTCGACCATAGGGCTCTAACCTCCGAGTGTCTCGCTCTGGAGGGCGGAGGATGGACTCGGTCCAGAGGGCATGCGCTCGGAGAGGTTCCATGTTGGCAGGCAAGCGCTGAGCTCAACCTCGACCACAAGGCTCTAACCTTCGAGGGTCTCACTCTGGAGGGCAGAGGACGGACCCGGTCCAGAGGGTGCCGCTCAGAGAGGCTCCACGTTGGCGGGCGAGCACTGAGCTCGACCTTGACCACAGGGCTCTAACCTCCGAGGGTCTCACTTTGGAGGGTGGAGGACTGACCCGGTCCAGAGTGCGCGCACTCAAAGAGGCTCCATGTTGGCGGGCAAGCGCTCAGCTCGACCTCGACCACAGGGCTCTAACCTCCGAGAGTCTCACTTTAGAGGGCGGAGGACGGACTCGGTCCAGAGGGCGCGCGCTCGGAGAGGCTCCACGTTGGCGGGTGAACACTGAGTTCGATCTCGACCACAGGGCTCTATGATGTAGAACCAAAGCTCTGATACCAAAAATGATGCAGAATGAAAACTCTGATACCAAAAATGATGCAGAATGAATATGTGGAATGCGGAAGCAAATTAAAATTAATGTGTTTTTTTTTATATATATTTTTAGAAGTCGGCTTTGACTCAAAGGAAAGATAAACTAATATTGAAAGAAACTAAGAAATGACAGAAAGCACAATTAAAAGGAGTGGATTATCAGAGTAACTTAGAAGTAGGATCGCTGGTGATTGAGAAACCCCCAGATCTAGGGTTTGCTCTAAGTTTCAACGAAACAGACAAAGTGAGAAGGGAAGATTCTTGTTACCTAGCAGTGATATCTCTTTATTTGGTGGAAAAAGACTCTCTTGAGCAGATTATTGGATCCGGGAGTCAAGGTATTGGTGTGGGAACCAGAATCAGGAAAAGACTCCAACCTATTCAATTCAAGTCTGAGTCCTTATGGTTGGATTAGTTCTGTAATTAGTCCTATAATTTCTCTTTCAATTTTGAGTCCAAATAATCTTGTAATTAATTTCGAGTCCATATGGGGTCTGGTCCAGTTGAAGTCAAAGTCTTAGTCCAATTAATTTCGAGTCCATGCTGGGTCGGGTCCAATTTGAAGCCTTAGTCCAGTTGAAAGTCAGATTTTGAAGCATCAAGACAAGTCCAAAGCCAAGTGGTGCCACATGCCACTTGCCACCTCAGCGCCACATCAGCTACCACTTGCCACCTCAGCGCCATCTCAGCTAGAAGCCACCTCATCAAGTGGTCCCCACTTTGGTGCCACTTGTCATGGGTTGAAGGAACTCCAAGAGGGCGCCCAAGAAGAAAGTTTGAATTCAAAATGATGGTTGGCCACCCTCTTCCACAAATCAAGCATCAAGGCCTACAAATCCTCTAACTCTCCTTGTAATCCTCCACATTTTAGGGATTTTCAAATTTTAAAGTTTTACCCTCTTCCACAAATCAAGCATCAAGGCCTACAAATCCTCTAACTCTCCTTGTAATCCTCCACATTTTAGGGATTTTCAAATTTTAAAGATTTGTAAGGCTCCTATTAAAGACTTTGGGATGCCCCATTGTAAGGGTAATGGATGAATAAAATATTTGGCTTGGATTATTCTTTCTATGTGATTGTCCTTGTGTCTATGTGGTTTAGTCTTTCTCCTCTTCCACGCTCACTCTAGTTCCTCCCTTCTTCCAACTCCAACGCCCAAGGACTCCTTTCTTCCTCTCCAATCTCAAGTGAGCCTTCAACATGCAATGGTGAATCAAGAGGATCAACACAAGGAGACCAACCTGTTCCATCTCAAGCACTCCACCATGGCACCAGGAAGGATCCCCATCAATGCTTCATCCACTCTCTTCCCTTTCTCTATTTCATGTTTTGTTAAGTTCTTTCATCTTAGGGATTTCTTTGTTGCAGGGTTCTCTCGAATTCCGACTTCAAGAGGAAGGATCTCTTGCCACCAATCCAGAAAACAAGAAGAGTCTCCAACCTGTAGCATGGCCTGGTCATCTGGAAGATCCCCTCAAGAGTGATCTTATTCTTATTGGAAAATCAATGCCAGGTAAGTCAGTATTAATTAGGTCTGAGACATTAATCTGACTAGCATGACTGGTGCTTTTAATTTTGTCCTATTTCTTTATTATTTCGAAGTCTCGGTAATTAGGGTTATGCATGATCATTCAAGTTTGCTTCATTAACTTATCTTTGATAAATTATGCTGAACTCTTCATATGTCGATAGAACTTGCCAATTAATCTTCGCTAATCTCCTTTAGAGTTGCATAGTTTCATCTTCACTTTGCATCCGCTACCAGGTATCTTCGTAATGGATCCTCCGATAATGGTCCTTGGCAAAGTTGGCCTCTTCTTGAACCCTGGATCCTGGAGAGAAGAAGAACAAGGTTAGGAACTGGAGACTCAGGGAAGAGAGTTACCAGAGTAGAAGAAAGGATGGGATCTGAAGGTCTTCAGCTGATCTGGAACTCCTAGGCTGCGGATTTGGGACTTCTTCTCCTGGATCTGCTGGATGGACTCTGAAGTAGTAGTAGCTGACTCGAAAATGGCTGGACTGGGGTCCTGGTGGTCGGCCACCCTTTGGAAGAAGAACCTTGGAGATGGTGTAGAGGCTAGGGTTTGGTGGTGGTGGAGTAGAGATGGGTGAACTAAGCTAGGGTTTTGGGGTTGGAGATCTCACACCTCCTCAAGGTTCCTAGGGAACCTGGATTTACTCCCTCACAGAGCTCAACACTCAGAATAAGTGCGGAAGAACAAGACTTTGCTCAAAAACAAGGGATTTCATTCATAAGATTTCATAAGATAAGTTCAAGTTACAAAAGGGGTCTAATATATAGACCTATAAGAAAAATCAAAACCATACAAGTTCCCATGTGGGACTAATATGACTGATCTACATTTTAGGCATCAAATTCTCTTCCCTTGGCCAACCAAGTCTCCTTCCATGAGTGAGCGGCCCAAAAACTCCAAGAAAACTTGAAAATCAGCTCCAAATGGCAGGTTATGGGGGTGTCTCCTAGTATCTCTCCATGAATCAAGGATTTTCCCTTCATGGTTTGGCTCTTTTGGACACCTCCTAGTCTTGCTCCACAAGTTTAGGCTTCTTCTTTTCATGGCTTTGGCACTTTAGGAAACTTTTGGGTGCCTCCTTGATTTTCTCCCCAAGACATGCTCTCTTCCCTTTTATAACTTGGATTTTTATGGAACATTGTGGGGCACCTCCTTGAACCTCTCTTCAAGAAAAATTCTTGCCATCCTGGCTTGGGTTTATCTGGAAAGAAGTTGGCTCCTCCTTGGATTGAGGTATCTTGATGGATTTCTCCTCCAAGTGGTGCAAGAAAAAGGGGAACTTACTTCTTATGGTGTGGGGACCAAAGACACTGGATGGAGATGTGGCAGGGAGTGTGGCACCCACTTGTAGCTGGACCATGGAAGAAAAAATGTGGCACCCTATGGCAAAGGGAATGGCACCAACCTGGACCTAGACATGGACTGAGTCAACATGACTCAACAAAATTGAAATGACAAAATTACAGACTCAAAATTGGGTTGATCAGGTCAATCCTTATTACAAACCCTAATTTTCTCGGGCAAGGTCAATCAGAGATCCAGATGGAACCCTGAAGTCTTCTTCTGATTCTGGTGCCCGCACCACTCTAACCTCCGAGGATCTCTCTCTGGGGGATGGAGGATGGCTCCGGCCTAGGCGTTCCGAGCTCACAGGTCCGACCTGGCGGAGGATGGAGCTCGGCTCGTCGTCCCGGAGGAGCTCAGCTCAGCTCGACAAAGTGGCCCAGGCTGAGGTGTTGCCTTGGCGTCTGACGCGGCGGTCTCCTTTAACGTGGCGCTTGCCAGCTACCCATGTCAGCGGTCTCTCCACATCAATATTCTTGCATGAAAATTATATGTTTTTTTTTAATTATTTTTTGCTCTGATACATAAAGCTTGAAAATGATAAAATCTATTTGTTTATGCTCTGTTACATAAAATACAATATGCTTTGATTTTTAAAGATCCTTTTAGGCTCTGACACATAATATTTTAAACTCTGATACATAAAGTTTTAAGCTCTGATACATAAAGCTTTAAGCTCTGATCTATAAAGTTCTTTCAGAAACTTTGAAACTTTTGAGCTCTGAACTTGCATGAAAAGTTTGTTAAAACATGGAGTATCTTATTGAGGGGGAGATTACCTCTCACTGCCCTAATTCTCCTTCCATGGTTTGACACTAATTTGAGTCAATTCTTTTTACTTGTTTATACACTCTTGCAAATACAATTATACAAGTAAATCTATAAATGTAAAGTTTTATCTTACTTTTTCATGCCCAATGTTTTGTCATCATCAAAAAGGGGGAGATTGTTGACCCCATAAGTGATTATGATGATAACCAAACATTGGAGCATGTACATATTTTACTAACAACTTTTCAAGTGATTTACAAGTTTTTGTAGGATGATTTATTTGTTTAAACTTCAACTCCTATATTTGTACTTCTTGTTTTCAGTTGTGTTGTAATCTTGTTTTGTAAAGAAGAACCCAATGAAAAAGTTAAGAAAAATCTGTAAATGGATTACTTCTATGTGTGCTATGTCTTAAATTTATTTTGAGTTGGTTTGTATCAAAAAGTTAAGAGTGTTGGTGAGAGTGTTCCTGAGTTTATTTGTAAAAATTCTGAAGAAATCACTCGAGCCGACCTAGTCTAAAGAAGAGCTGACTCCACCTCATGGCATGCACCAAGGATTCTGGCACGCAGCAATCCGAGTCGACTCAAGGAGAACCGAGCTGACTCGTTTATAATCCATTTCTATTATTTTCTGAGAACAGCCAGGCGAGTCGACCCCAATCAGAAAGAGTCGACTCTGCCATAACTAATTTTGAAGACCTGAGAAAGCGAGCCGACCTGATCTGCAATGAGCCGACTCTTCCAGACTAAAGATTTCCAGTTCTGAGAAGAAAAGTCGACCCAAATTCAAGTGAGCCGACCCCTTGAGTTCAATATGTTCAACGATAGAAGTTCGAGCTGACCCGAGCTATCAAAGCTGACTCGTCTAGAGTGAGGTTTTTGCATCCTGAGATAAAGAGCCGACCCTACTGAAGAAATGGCGACTCGACCTATCGACTCGAAGGATCCGAGCTGACTCGAATATCATTTTTAGGTACATAACGGCTAGTCCTAGAATTTCTTTTTGAATGCTAAAAGGTGCTTCAATGGTCAAATATCACATCCCAACAGTCTACAATGTCTCAAACTGCCTTGGAGTGATGGAAGACCATATATTTAAGGGATTTGAACTTCCTTAAAGTAAAAAGAAAAAGAAGAGGACTGAGAAAGATCCAAAAAGTTTTAAGTGTTTATTGAATATCCAACCACCCAACAAGTAAGAAAGCACAAAGAGCATTCAAGTCAGTCTTCAAGTCTTCACCAACTCTGATCTGAAGCTTAAAGCACCTTGGAAAGAAGTCACTGAAGCAATTAAAGCATATTGAAGCACATTCAAGTGGACTTCTCTCAAGCTGCACTGGCAACTATCCGACAACTAAAGTTTGTCATTATTGTTGCATTTATTTCTCAATTCATTCTTGAATTGTTTGGGTTATTGGTGAGCCCGATTGAAAAATCAAATAGGTACTTGGTGAGCCTTAGCTAAAAACCAAGGGTTATGTTCTTGGTAATCCTGTGAAAACCAAGTTAGGTTCTTCGTGATCTTGTGAAAACCAAGTTGGGTTTCTTTAGTGATCCTATTTAAAACCAAAAGGTGTAGGGTTTTCTTTGGTGATCCCGGTAAAACCAAAGTGTAGAGATTTTGGATTGTGATCCTGTAAAACAATCATACTGTATTCGGGTGTGAATATAGAGAAAGTTCCAAGTGGTATCTTGGGTAGTGATGTAGGAGCTGGGTTGCTCCGAACCACTATAATTTCTGTGTGTTTATGTTGTGCTTCTTTGATATTATTTAGCTTCTACAAGTCATTATTTTACCACAACACCTAACACTTTAAAAGGGATTTTTAAGTGCACA
Organism: Areca catechu; assembly: GCA_021397845.1. Taxonomy (NCBI): domain Eukaryota; kingdom Viridiplantae; phylum Streptophyta; class Magnoliopsida; order Arecales; family Arecaceae; genus Areca; species Areca catechu. Next base: position 3,850,786 of record CM038038.1, on the reverse strand, counting down.
TTATCTGCTTAAATTTTTTAAATTTCTTATTCACCCCCCTTTTGGGTAGCCACCTGGGCAACAAAATCTATCTAAACTGTTCGGTTAGGATTCTTCTTAGATAGAGGTATCTCTGAGAGATCTCCCAACGGCTCGCCATGCTCGTCGATCAGCTTGTTCTATGTTTCCAGCCCTATAGGAAACTGGTCGGGCTGTGCTTTAACTTGAAGCCTGGTATTGTAGCATTATCATGCCATGACTTGATTTCCTCTAATTTGCTTGATTCCATTCTTTGCTGAGAACTTCACAAGCATATGATAGATAGAGACCATAGCATTGAGAGTATATAGCCTAGATTGTCCAAGAATTGCATTATAGGCAGTAGGGACCTTGACCACCAAGAAGTCCATTTAGATTGTGACTCGCTGGGACAAAGTACCGACTTTAACAGGTAGCATGATTACCCCCTGTACAGGTACTAGTTCCTCAGAAAAATGTTGTATGGGGGAATCAAATTTTGCTATTTGATCCATAAAAAGATTCATTTGGAAGAAGTAGAGAAATACAAAATATCTACTAAACTTTCACTATCAACCAAGACATGGTGTACACCATAGTCAATAATATTTAAAGTTACAACCACCACATTAGTGTGCGGACGTTGGATGCTGACTGCATCTTCTTCGAAAAAGATGATAATTTCTTCGACCTTTTGTCTCATTGCTGCCTCAGAGTGCTCTGTCAACTCTCATCACATTTTATTCAACATGTTAACATTGCCCATAGGAGGCCTTTCTTCATCACCCTCCTGCCTGGGAGGCTATTCTAGAACTCCACAAGCATCTAGTGATGGCAACGGTCGATGCCTTGAAGGTGACCGATGCATAGGTGCTCTTCTTCAAAGGAACCAATCAAGCTTTCTTCTTGGATGGACTGTTTGATCTCATCTTGCAGCTAGAGATACTTGTCCATATTACGCTTGTGGCCACGATGATAAAGCCAATATTTACTGGGGTTATGATATTTGGGACAAGAGTACATTTTCCTTGCTAGTGGTAGCCGCATTCTCATCTCCATCAGTATTTGCTCTTGATATGCATTCAGAGGCTTGCAGTTGGCAAAATGGCTCGGAGGTGAGTTATTACATCCCCTAGGAGGGGACCTATTCCTTTGGTTCCTCGGTGGAGTCTTGGATCAGCAATGGGTAGACTATGGGACCTCCCATTGGAAATCGCTTAGGATTTCTAAATGATTTTTTTATAATTTATAGTGGGAGATAATCTATTATAAAACTATTAAACACTACAAGGATCATAACATGATATATAATATAGAAAACAAAATCACCATGCATCAATCTAATTGATGTATGCTGTAGATCTAATTTATAAATAAAACCAGCATATAGAATATGGGACCTCCTGTTGGAAATCATCTAGGATTTCATGCATGATTTTTTTTATAATTTACAGTGGAAGATAATCTATTATAAAATTATTAAACCCTACAAAGATCGTAACATGGTATGCAATATAGAAAACAAAATCAGCATGCATCAATATAACCGATGCATTCTATAGATCTAATTTATAAACAACTATGAGATTGAATCTCGTACCTGATCATAGATTGATGATCGTCACTATCGATGATATATGGTAAGGGCTCTTCACGTTGCTTCGTAGCCATACGGGATGTTCAGTCTCTATGAATCATCCACACGAAGTCTCGATGTGATCAACCTTTTTGGATTGCTAAATCCGTGCGAAGGCCACTGGATGGCTAAATAAAAAAAAAATCTTGGATCTTCTTGAACCCTCCAAAAAAATCAAGAATTGGAGTACAAAGAGAATCAAGGGTGAAAGTAAAATAAAATCTAAAAGACTCTCTTTTATTTCCTTTTTCTCTCTCCTTAGAAGACCTAGTACTAGAATCCAAGAAAGAACCCTTCATGCATATCTTGATTTTCATGCCCCCTCCCTCTTATTTTTTTGGCAATTTTACTTTAGATTTCACCCTCTAATAGGCCTCTTAATATCGCACATATGATTAAATTCTGAATTGAAATTGTATTAATTAGAGGAGGATTTTGATTAGGATAAGATGATGCAGTTTGAATAGGACTAGGAGTTCTATTCCAAATAGAACTTTTTTAATTAAATCCAGATTTAATTTAAACTAATCCTAGTCTAAATAGAAGAGGGAGGATGAAAAAATTGATTTTTTTTCATGGAGAATTCATGAAAAAAAAAATTCTAGGAAGGCATGGAAAAGTTTTTGGAAAGAAAACAAGTTAGACTAAGTTAGTGTTTGACCAAAATTAGTTAAGAACCAAAACTAATTTGGTTAGAACTAATTTAACCAACTTAAATCCAATCTAACTAGGTTTCAATGAGACTTAATTAGATATTAAATAAATATATAATTAATTAAATCCAAGCCTGAATCAAGCTAAAATTAGAAATTCTTAATGATTAGATCATTGAATAACCTAATCGGGTGAAATCCAATTGAACCAAACGATTATCAAAAAATTAAAAAATTTGGCCTACAAGCGTGCGATGCGATGTGGGCGCGTAGGCGGTCGGCCCATGCCTAAGCAACCTCCCACGGGATGCTTTTTTTCTTTCTCCCAATCATGGCACATGATGGATTGGGTGTTGTCACAGTTTATGGGAGGCATTGATGCTTTTTCTTTGCGATCGGATGTCTAGGAGCGAGTCTGGTCATGATCCAACAATGGAGGTTGATCCCAACCTTGATTTGGAGCTAATCAACATCGATTTCACACGATCCAATGACAACGCACATTTCCTACAATGATCAGATGGCCCATATGCTATCCGACATGATGTGAGCTTGATCTGCATGATTTGTCACACGATCAAGGCTGATTGACGGTCATGAGTTGATTTGGAGTTCAACTGTAAATTGGAAAGGCTATAGGACTCCAATTTGGATGCGATTTGGATTGTTGGACTCCCGATGAGATGCTCTTTATAGCAGAGGCTATAAAACCATCGATAGAGAACCAAGCTAGGAATGAGGATAAAAAAATGGTGAAGGATCTGAGAGAGTCTATAGGGACTGAGAGTTAAGAGTTTCTATGATGGATTCAGAATTTCTTGTTGAGAAAATTGTATGAGATTGTGAGTAGAAATTCTAATTTTGTAAGTCTATTTTCTCACATGAAACTTTGCATACCCAATGATTATGTTGTTATTTTATTTTATTTTTCTATTCTTTCTTTTTCTATGGTATCAACACTGACGATCGTGATCCTAGGAGTGAGGATCCATATTCCACATGAGTGATCCCTCGATGAGTGAATTAGTATAGTTGGTACCACAATAACTAGTATCTGAGCTCTGCATTCTCTGTGAGTAATCGAGATAGAAGAAGATGAAGAAGACAAGCATAATCAAGATGGAGATCAACTAATTCGACGAGAAAGCAATTTCTTTCACTAGCAAGCGAGGATGAAAGATGTGCTTATCCAGCAAGGGCTGATCAATGCTCTCATATACGAGGAGAGACCAACTACCATGGAGGAGAAGACTTGGAGGTGACTCTAGATGCAGGTGGTGAGTATGATTCGCTTATATTTAGCGAACGGTGTGATGATCCATGTATCGAACCAGACTTTTTTGATGGAGCTATGGGAGAAGCTTAAGGAGCTGTACATAGCGAAGTTCCTCACCAATATGCTTTTCCTTTGAAAGCAATTCTATCACTGTTGATGATCAAGGGGCAGAGCATGCGAGAGCACTTAAGTAATTTCTAGAGAATCCTCACCGATCTTCTCAATATCGATGAAAAAATTAAGAGACTAGGATACTAGTCTTGCTATCATCACTATCATAGTCCTTCGAATCTATGGTGACTACTTTTCTAGTAGGAAAGAGCACCATCAAGATGGAGAAGGTCACCTCCACGTTACTCCAGAATGAGGTTCTCAAGTGGGAGAATCAAGTTTCGAGTTCAGACAAAAACTCAGTGTTGGTAGTTTCTGGAGGAGTAGGTAACAGAAGGTAGAGTGGTAGAGGATTGCAAGGCAAGCAATACAGGTTGAAGAATGCAAGCAAGATCAAATATTATTGGTACGATGAGTTGGGCATCATGTCATAGATTGCCTGTAGCTCAAAAATTAGACAAAGGCTACTGCAGTGGTAGCCGATAGTAGTGATAATGGATACATCAGTGGTGCACTCATAGTATTCGACGAGGTATCCCCTTTTTCTTAGTGGATTTTAGATTCTGCTTGTTTACACAATATTTATCGCAGGGTGGAGCTGTTCAACTCTTTGAAGAGTAAAAAATGTTCTATCTACTTACCAGACATATTAAGCTGTGTGATTGAAGACGTTAGGACAGTCAGCTTGAAGGTATATGACGGGATAGTGAAGAAATTAGGTGATGTCCGATGCATACCTAATTTTCATAGAAATCTAATTTCATTCAGTAAACTGGATTCAAACGGCTACACGTTGAGAGCCAGTGATGGAATCTTGAAGGTCATGTATGGCAATAGGATCATCTTATAGAGAAAGAAGCATGGAGGTTACTACTTTTTGATAGGAAGTCCAGTACGAGGTGGAGTCCTTAATGCAGACACGAGCCTAATATAAGGTAAAGCTACGAGAGCAAGTGGATTGGGCACAAGATAAAAGCCTCGGAAGGATGACAGGTGATGTTGTAAGGTAAAGTTTCTATTATTACAGGAGGCTTTCTCAAGCAAGTCTCAGGTTGAGGTTAGCACAATACATGATAGAGATGGGATTCAGCAATCTACCTCGACTCCCATGTTTGTCCATCCATGATCAGCATACATTTATCCCAGGACATGAGGACGTGATTCTTCAAGAAGCTCTCAAAGTCAAATGGAGGCCGAATGTTAAGTTGAGATGGAGGTTTTTGGAAAAATGTCTCGAATTCAGCTCTTAAATGAAGTCCAGCAGCAGACCCAGTGAAAAGCCCAGCTAGAAAGAAGCCCAGGAAAAAGAAAAAGAAAAGAAAAAATAATTTTTTGCTTGGGCCTATGGGCATCAACTCGCAGGCGTCGGCTCATAGGTGCACGGCCTAGCACATGGCATGCGTGCGGGCACAGGGGGCCAGCCCATGCTCAAGCAGGCTCTCGTGGGATGCTTTTCTTTCTTTTTTAAGTCATAGCGCATGATTGATCGAGTGTTGTCATGGTCTATGGGAGGTGCTGATGCTTTTTCTTCATGATCAGATGTCTTGGAGTGAGTCCGGCCATGATCCAACGGTGGAGGTCGATCCCAACCTTGATTTGGTGTTGATCAACACTGATTTCATGTGATCCAATGGTAACGTGCATTCCCTGTAATGATTAGAAGGTCCAGATGTGATCCGCATGATGTGAGCTTGATTCATACGATTTATGACTCGATCAAGGCTGATCAATGACCAAGAGTTGATCTAGAGTTCAACTATAAATTGGAGAGGCTACAAGACTCTGATTTGGATATGTGTAGACTGTTGGACTCTTGGTAAGATACTCTTCACAATAGAGATTATAAAATCAAAGGCAGAGGATTAGGCTGGCTGTGAGGATCAAAAAAAGTGGTGAAGGATTTCCAGAGAGTCTGTAGGAGCTGAGTATTGAGAGCTTCTATGAGGGATTCGGAATTTCTTGTTGGGAGAATTATATGGAATTGAGAGTGGAAGTTCCAATCTTATAAGTCTATTTTTTCATAGTAAAATCTTGTTTGCCCAATTGATTGTATTGTTATTTTATATTTTATTTTTCTCTTCTTCCTTCTCCAATGGTATTGACATAGATAATTATAATCCTAGGAGCGGGATCTGTATTCCACACGAGTGATTCCTCGATGATTGGTATCAGTGTAGTTGGTACCATAACAAAGTAGCCATGTTGAAATGATTGAATTATATGCAGAGGGATTCTCCTTCTCTTTGCCTGATATTGATCAAATACTTTGATCCCCGACAATGCTGTTAGCTATTGGCGAAGTGGGAGATGAATAACTGGCTTAGCTCTCTAAAAGAATTAATATAGCCGGGCTTGAGATCGAAGTACCAATATCTAGCCATCCTTTTAAGAGTACAAGGGAAGGCTCGATAGAGGATTTTGTTTGAAACTTGGTGGAGTAACATGAGAGTTCTAAAACTCTCAAGATGATCTAGTGGATTCCTTAATCCATTATAAGTCTTCAGATAAGAGACCTTAAAGTTTGTAGGCATTGGCTCCTGTTGCAGTTGAATCTCCCGAACCGGGCTCTCTTGATCGGGCATGCTAGAGCACGCGTCTTCCAGTTCCTGCAAAAAAGGTCTCACAGGCCGATGGTGTTCCAGCGGGGGACACTCCGATGGCTAAGTCATTGGGAGACTTGGAGCCACAGAATGGAGGGATCACAAAGGAGATAGCTCATGGGGAAGGAAGAGCCTGCTTACCTCAGGGTCCCCCTTTTATCTTATATAGAGCGAAACTTTATCAGAATCTATTAGGGGCTAGGTTGGAAATGATCGATTTGCCCTTAGAGAAATCTTGGTAGTGGCCAAGTGGCACCAGGAGGGAGTGGCGTCGTGGGATCTGTAGAGTAGTGGCGTTGAGATGTCAGGTATCTGTTGTAACAGAATTCTGATACCAGCTGGAAAGGGCCTCTGGGACCTCCTGGTCATCCTTGGAGCGGTCCATTTTGGACTGATATGGACTAGATGAAGTGGGTTGGTTGGACTTAGCTGAAGGGTCGGTCGGACCTCCGGTGGGTCGGTCGGACCTCTAGCGGGTCGATCGGATCTCTAGCGGGTCGATCGGACCTCTAGCGGGTCGGTCGACCTTGCTGAAGGGTCGTCGGCTCCGATCTGGTTCGGAGGGAGGCCGATTGTGTATAATAGTTGCCCCCTTGCTCTTGGCCTTCAGGAGGACCTGTAGCTTCGAAGGGCGAGGGCATCATTCTCGCATTGAATGCGTTCATCCTTGAGGGGATTGCGGATCTAATCAGGTATGCTGCATCTGGTCACTCTCCACTCCAGAAAGCTCGCGCTTCGGACAGGTGTCGATCCCGCATTGGAAGCGAAGGGAGTGGTAGTTAATGCAAAAGGGATGCAATGATAAGCAGCCAACCTGGCTCGCTCGGCTGTCGGGCTTCGAAGGTGATTTGGATAACGTGGCGACATCTGAGCATTGGTGCCGCACTGGGGGCAACCCATCCGCCGCTAATATAGTGATCACGCGGATCATGGCCAGACTATGCTTCCTTCTATCGCATCGATTTTCGCTGCGTGGGGAGTTGTACCGCCTGACATCTGGGTTGTGGCGCTCGAGGAATGGTGACAATCGCTTCTTTCAAGGGCTATAAAAGGGGATGTTGAGACCGTGGGCGAAGCCTTTGCCGCATTCGCCCTTGGAGAGAGATCTCGACTTGCTCTAACATCTTCAACCTTTTAGGAAACCCAGCCCTCAGGTCAGTTCTTCTTTCCTCCAAGTCTCGTAATAATAGCCTCTGGCAGCCGGAGCTCTAACCATAGGATAGAGGGACTAGGTCCCAGCCAGGTCCAATCTAAGCTAGTGCGGGATCGACTAGAGGCCCTTAGAGTTAGGTTCAACATCCCCTCCACCTTGCACCTCACCGCCCCGGACCGGGAAGGGAGGGTGACCCGACTGCGGAGCCCGAGAGCCCTCCCGGTGTATGAGGACCACCTGAAGGCCGGCCTTCGATTTTTCTTGTATGACTTCTTCATCTGGGTCTTCAACCTGTATCGAGTCACTCCGCGTAGCTGACCCTGAATAGTATTCGGGCCATCAGTTGTTTCGCGGTCTTGTGCCAGAGGGTTGGCGTAGAACCTAGGGCTTCCATCTTTACAAACTTTTTTATCTTGAAGAAAGACTTCCGGAGCGAGGAGTGGTGGGTGTTCAGCCCCCATCCCGGACGGAAGATAATCGGAGGGCTTCCATCGACCATTCATGGATGGAAGTCAAAGTTCTTCTTCGTACACAGTCTTCAGCCTTGGGGCTTCAACCCATCATGGGGGGAATCGAGGCTGACAGCTAATGAAGGGAGGGTGGTCTCGACGGCCGACCAAGTTGACTTCAACGAGTTAGAGGCAGTCGGGATCACAATGGTGAAGGAGCTGCTTCGGGAGGATAGCCTCTGCTTGGCCGAAGTTAGCTGTCATGAATACTTAGGTAGGGTAGAAGTCATTGTCGTCAATCTTTTTATTCTGTCAACTATATTCCTTCTTTCCTCACTCTGATCTTGTTCTTGTAACAGGAGAAAAAATGAAGCTCGATCGTGCGAGGATAGCAAAGCGGGCAGTGAGGAAGAGGGCCCCCAGTCCACGGAGTTGATCGCGAGCAGGCAGAAGAAACAGTGGGTGGAAGAACAACCTGCGATCATCGTGGCATCGGGCTCCGACGAGGACAACATGCCTTTGTTAGAGCGGTTGGCGGTAAAAGCATCGGGACCTCTGCCTACAATCAGGGAGTCAATCGTCTGACCAGAGCCAGACCCATTGGAGTCGATCGAGGTAGGGATGGCCCCGGCCTCACCATCGATCGAGCGGTCGGAGGTGGCCCACCCCGTAGCTGAGAAAAAATGGGTAGCCGGATGGGTAGAGGCTGAAGAAGTCAGCTTCGACACCTTCCAGCATTGGCATGCTCTTCACAATGCCCGGCAGGCTAGAGACCTACTAAAGGGGGCCAGTCGTCCTGGCAAGGGGCCAGAGACCTGCTAAAGGAAGGAGTCGAGCAAGCGCAAGTTGCATGAGGTGGCGAGAGGTGCCTATCTCAGTCTGATGAAGGTACTTTTATCGTCCCTTCATTTTCTTCATTCTTCTTTTCTTTTCTTGTGCATCACTAATATGTTCCATTACTTGTAGCTCCTTCACGAGGTCTCGATGATGGACGAAGGCCTTGGCAAGATGGTCCATGCGGTAAAGGCCTCGGCTGGGGAGGCTGAAGGACTAAAGGTGGCCAAAGCGACGGCAGTGGCATTGTAGAAGGTCGCTGAGGAGAGACTTTCGACCAGTTTGGTCAAAGTTGAGTCGTTAGAGGACCTGCAGATCCAGCTGCCAAGCAGGAGGCCCAGCTGAAGAAGAAGAAGGAAAGGGTCAAGTCCTTGACCCGTCGGCTGTCCGACAATGTGGAGCGGTCCGTCGATGCCGAAAGGAGCACGCGGGCCCATAAGGCATTGGTGGGGAAGTATCTGACTGAGTTGAAAGAGGCGAAGGAGCTAGCAACGGAGTAGGTCCATGACGCCGTTGCGGAATATAAGGCTTCAGACAATTTCAAAGATGAGATGGAGGAGGCTGGAGTGGTGAGCTACGAATAAGGCTCTGACGACTACCTGAAGAAGGTGGTCGAAGCTTTCCTAGAGCTCGACCTGTCCCCAATAGAGCTGATGCACCCACCGAAAGAAAAAGAGGGCCCGGCTGACACCAGGGCCGACATCCAAACCACTGCCGATATGGGATCGACAGAGGCATTGGTTGAGTTTTTGGATGCTGTGCGGGAGGCCGAAGCTGAAGCTCCTTCGACGAGTGGGAAGGATCTCCCTCTTTTGTAAATACTTGGCAAGACTTAGGACCAATTGTAAAAGTCTGCCTATATCTTGTACAAAAGTTTTTGGTCAATGAAATGACATCTTGATATTCATCTTTTGTTTCATCTTGTTGTTGTTGTTGTTTTTTTTTCATGGGCTATTCTTGCCTCTTGTCGCCGACCAACGGCCCTTCATGGGGTTACCGAGTGCCCCATTGGCTTTTAACTTAGCTATTTATAAAAAATATTTCTAAGTGTCGAGAGGTCAGCTTAATCCAAACCCATCTCCTTTAGAAATATTTCTAAGGGATCTTCGAACTAGCTGTTTACAGAGAAATACCTTAAGTATTTAAGGATCCCACAAAGTGCTTTCTGACCGAGGTCAGATTTGAGTTGGCTGTGTTAGAGCCTTTGTCGATCGAGGTCGGACTTGAGTGGGCTGCACTAGAGCCTTCGCCGATCGAGGTCGGACTTAAGTGGGCTGTATTAGAGCCTTCATCGATTGAGGTCGAACTTGAGTGGGCTGCACTGGAGTCTTTGTCGATCGAGGTCAAACTTGAGTGGGCTGCACTAGAGCCTTTGTCGATTGGGGTCGGACTTGAGTGGGCTGCACTAAAGCATTTATCGATTGAGGTCAGACTTGAGTGGGCTGCACTAGAGCCTTTGCCGATATGGGTCGGACTTGAGTGAGCTGCACTAGAGTCTTTGTCGATCAGGGTCGGACTTGAGTGGATTGCACTAGAGCCTTTGCTGATCGAGGTCAAACTTGAGTGGGCTGCACTAGAGCCTTTACCGATCGAGATCAGACTTGAGTGGGCTACACTAGAGCCATCACCGATCGAGGTCGGACTTGAGTGGGCTGCATTAGAGCCTTCATCGATCGAGGTTGGACTTGAGTAGGCTGTACTAGAGCCTTTGCTAATCGGGGTTGGACTTGAGTGGACTACACTAGAGCCTTTACTGATCGAGGTCGAACTTGAGTGGGTTGTACTAGAGCCTTCGCCGATTGGGATCAGACTTCTTTGTAGAGTAAATTGTTGCCTTTATTGATAATATTTGCGGAGGTTATCTATATTCTAAGGATGTGCCACTTGTCGTATATCTAGATGCTCGAGTCGGTAAGTTCCGGACCGGATCACTTCGACTACCTGATAGGGGCCTTCCCAGTTAGGGAAGAGTTTTCCTTGTTCGTTGGCCTGGATATCTCTGACCTCCACAAAACCAGGTCTCCGACCTGGAAGCTTCAAGCCTTGACTCGAGAATTATAATATCTGGCCATCCTTTGATAATAGGTCACCATCCTCAGGTCCGCCTGGAGTCGGGTCTCCTTGAGCAAGTCGAGGTCAGCCCTTCTCTGCTCAGAATTGGCTGGTTCGATGAAATGATCAATCCAGAGGGACTGCAAGGAGACTTCCACTGGTATGACCACCTCGCTGACGCGGGACGGACCCCGGATCATTTTTTATTCTAGAAGAAGGTCGGACCGTTGGTCATTAAGAAATGACCCTAGATTAAGTTAAACTAAAACCCAATTTTTTTTCCTAATTTTTTTATTCAAATAAGAAAAACCTTTTTCCTATTATTTCTCATATTTTTTTTTGGTTCCTACTATTCCTAAAGTCGGCAGAGAGTATCGGAGATGCTTTCGCATTGTGCAAAGCATCTCCTGGTGCTTTGACAAACGTGCGAAATGGGGGGCTCGCGGGGAGGACGGCGTCGATGAGGGGTGGAGTCGGTCTGGCAGGGCGGCGACGACCATGGCGGTGGTGACACAGATGGGAGGCATCGCGGGTGAGGCTTCGGCTACAATGGATTGCACGGGTGGAGGAGACGGTGGTGGCCATGGCAGCAGGGCACGAGGTTCCAGTGATGGTCGGCATCTCAGGCGACTGGAGGGATTTCGCTGGCAGCACAGGAAGGAGAGACGGACGGCCGGAAGGTGGGTGGCGGCCTGGCTGTGGACATCTGGAAGGAGAGAGATGCTCAGCTGCAGCGATGGCGGCGCAGGGGCTCGGTTGCTCTGAAGTTCAGTGGTGGAGATAGCATTGAATGGCGGATTATGGGGAATGAAGCATGGCTGGGCGGTGGAGATCTTGCTCGAACGGGCGGATCGAGGAGATGCTCGATCTTGATAGGGTTTTGGATGCCTGTCGTTGGTTTGATAACGGGCTCGGAAAGTTGATTTCTCACGAAAGAAAGTATCAACAGGGAAGAGGAAGAAGAGAGGCCAGGGAGAAGACAGAGGCCAAGGAGAAGAACTCAAAGAGAGGAAGCAGGAAAGTCCAGGAAGAAAAAAGAAGAACCTAGGGAGAATAATTAGGAGAAAGGGAGAATAATTAGGAGAAAGGAAGAACCAGAAGAGATAATAGCATCAGGAAGAAGGAGGGGGGAGGGAGTCGGGACACACCCAAGCTCTTTTCTCTAATAATATTTTCATCACTAAATTTTATTCAATAACCAGACTCTTAAATAGAGTCATTTAAGATATTCGATAACCTAACCTGATCAGATATCCTAACAAATTCAAACTAAAAACAAACAAATCCATTTAAAGGATAAAATAAATCCTAAAAATAAATATTCAAACTAAACAACTAAATCCTAAAACAAATTTCAAAATAACCATGATCCTAATCCTAAAATTTCTGATAATATCCAGTGCTGGCATTGAAATCTATGCTAGCATCGACTCTAGGATCTTGGGCCCCAGGGTTTGGGCTGGACTGGACTTCAGGTTCTGGGCTGGGCTTCTGGGTTGGGCTTCAAGCTTGGGCTGGGCTGGGCTTCAGGTTCTGGGCTAGGCTTCTGGATTGATCTGGGCTACTTCAGATTCTGGGCCGATGTCCCCATCACTCGCTCCCGTAGGTGAGATTGAATGGAGTTTCTCCAGTCGCCATGCAGGAGGTAGTCCGGTAGGCCCAAAGTATCGAGTGGAGTTCTTCGGCCCAGAGCCCTTTAGCATCATTCAATCGAGTCTTCAAGCCATGCATAATCGTCCGATTGGTGACTTCGGCCTCCCCATTGGATTGGGGGTGTCCGACTGAAGTCAACCGGTGGGAGATATGATACTGTTGGCAGAAATCTCAGAACTTTGGATTGTCAAATTGCCTCTCGTTATCGGTGATGACTACCTAATGTCGAATTGATAAATGATGTAGTTTTGGATGAAGATTTCCACCTTGGCTTTGGTAATCTGTGCCAGCGATTCAGCTTCCACCCACTTGGTGAAGTAGTCGATGACTATAATTAGGAACTTTCATTATCCAGATGCTGGAAGAAATGGCTCGAGGATGTCCATTCCCCACTGTGCGAATGGCCAGGAGGCGGTCAGTGGGGTTAGCTGACTAGTTGGTTGCCTTTGAATATTGGAGTACCTCTGGCATGCGTCGCACCTTTTAACAAAGTTAGCAGCATCCTTCTAGATGGTTGGCCAGTAATAGCCTTGCCGGATGATGTTGTAGACCAAGGATCTACCTCCCAGGTGGTCGCCGCATATGCCTTCATGCACTTCTTTGAGTGTGTAATCGGCGTCCGATGGTCCTAGTTACTTGAGCAGTGGTTGCATAAACGATCGCTTGTAAAGGGTCCCACCAAGGATGATATACTTCAAGGCCATCCAGCACACATGTTTGGCTTCGGCCCTATCTTCTGACAAGGTTCCTTCATTAAGGAATGCAAGGATGGGGTCCATCCAACAAGCCTCTCATTCCACTTGATGGATTCTCGATGTCTCTTCAGCAATGCTTGGGCTTTGTAGGTGCTCCATGAAAGCTCGGTCGGAGGGATTAGTGATGGCAGAGGCCAGTCGTGACAAGGTGTCCGCCCGAGAATTTTGCACCCAGGGTATGTGGATGATCTTGAAAAACTTGAGTCGAGCCACAAAGCTCTGCACTTTACTCAAATACTTGGCCAAGGATGGATCTCTCGCCTCTCACCTGGTTGACCACCAGCTGGGAATCCGAGAAGTCTCTGATCCGATCGATGCCTAGTTCATCAGCTATCCTCAGTTCCGCGAGGAGGGCTTCATACTTCGCCTAGTTATTTGATACTTGAAATGCGAAATATAGGGCAGATTCCAGGCTCTGTCCATCAGGGTCGGCCAGGATTAATCCTGCTCCACAACCAGCAATGTTAGATGCCCTATCCACATGGAGTGTCCAGGTAGGGTTTGACCCTTCAGCAATATCATCCTCAGGTGTGTCGATCATTTGCAGAGGTATCTCCTATCTATAGGTACACTCTGCTATGAAGTCGACGATAACCTGAGCCTTCATGATCGACCGAGGTTGGAAGGAGATGTCAAATTCACCAAGCTTGATCGCCCACTTAGCAAATCACCCCGAGATATCGGGACTCCTGAGGATTGCCTTAGGAGGTTGATCGATCAGGACGATGATTGGATGCGCTTGAAAGTAGGGCCGCAATCGCTTGGCCACTATAATTATGGAGTAGGCAAGCTTCTGCATCTTAGGATACCTTGTTTCGGTGTCATGGAGTACCTTGCTGATGTAATAAACCGGCCTTTATTGGTTGTTCTCCATAATCCGGACAAGGACGGAGCTCACAGCCTCATCCGATGCGGATAGGTACAAGTACAGGGACTCTCCTTCTAAAGGCTTAGCAAGTAAGGGGGAGTCTTCAGATATGCCTTTAGTGCTTCGAAGGCCGACCGATATTCGCTGGTCTATTGGAAGCGATCTGACTGTCGCAGTGTTTTAAAGAAAGGGAGACACCTTTTAGCTGACCTAGTGAGTTCTTGCACTTGCTTCTTGTTGGTTGGATGCCCCATGTCGATGACGGCCTCGATTTTGTCCGGATTAACCTCAATCCCTCGCTGGGTGACCAGAAAGCTGAGAAATTTTCCTAAGGTCACCTTGAAGGTACACTTGGCCGGGCTCAGTTTCATCCGGTGGCGTCTTAGGGCGTCAAAGGACTCTTTTAGATCCTTGATATGGTTGGCTCTTCGGAGGCTCTTGACTATTATATTGTCAACATATGCCTCCATGTTTCTTCTAAGTTGTCCCTCGAAGACCCTGTTGATCAGCCTCTGGAAAGTGGCTCTGGCATTTTTTAGGCCAAAGAGCATCATTTTGTAGCAGTACAGCCCTTTGTCAGTGACGAAGGCTGTCTTATCCTCGTCTTCCGGGTCTATGGTGATCTGGTTGTACCCGGAGAAGGCATCCATGAAGCTTAAAAGATGGTGACCGGCAGTGGCGTCTACCAGTTGGTTGATCTTTAGTAAGGAAAAGCTATCCTTCAGGCAGGCTTTGTTGAGGTCAGTGTAGTCCACACATATCCTCCACTTTCTGTTGGCCTTCCTCACCATCACGACATTCATCAGCTAGTCAGGATAGTGGGCTTCTCTAATGAAGCCAGCTTTGAGGAGCTTCTTGACCTCATCAACCGCCCTCTGTCTCTCAGGGATGAAGTTCCTCTTCTTTTGTGGACAGGCTTGCAGGTAGGATCCATCTTAAGACGATGGGTTATGACTTCCGATGGGATGCCTGGCATGTCGGATGCAGACCAGGCAAAGGCATTGGCATTGTCCTGTAGAAAGCCGACCAGCTTTGATTTAGCCTCCTCGTTGAGCATGCTCGCAATCTATAGGACCCTAGTAGGATCGTCCTCCCTAAGGGGTACGAATAGTATCCTCTCGATCGATTCTCCGTAGCAGTCGATTTTGGACCTGGGATCAAGTTGTGCCAAGGTGGAATGATCTCTCGATTACCTATCCTAAATGGTCAAACACTATCTAGCCATCCTGCGATCCCCTCTCATCACTTCGACCCCATTCCGAGTCGGAAATTTCGCTAACAAGTGGTAAGTAGACACAATGGCTCGGAATTTGTTCAAGACCGGTTGCCCCAAAATGGCATTGTAGGCTGATGTCGTGCGGACGACCACAAAATTGATAAGGAGGGTCTTTTGATAAGGCTCTGATCTGATGGTTACGGGCAGAGTTATTTCTCCCTCTACGTCAATGGAGTTCCCTCTGAACCCAATTAATGGTGTTGGGGATTATTGCAACCTGGTTCTAGGCAGGTTCATTCTAACAAAGGCATCATACAGTAAAACTTTGGTGGAACTTTCATTATCAATAAGGATCCTCCTTACATCATAATTGGCAATTACTGCCGACGCAACAATAGGATCATCCCCAGAGACCTAGGTCTCTCGAAAGTCTTCGTCGGAGAAACTAATTATGTTAGAACCCTGAGGCCTCTTCAAGATGTCCTGACCTCCTTCATCCCTCCAGTCGGACCACAGTGGAGCATGCCAATGTTTCCATTGGTGGGGCATTGGTTGGGCAACTCTGTTTCCTCTGGGGGGTTTCTGGTAATGGAAGTTTCAGTCCATCTCCTCTGGGGTAGACATACTTGTGTAGGTACCCCCGCCTGATCAAATCTTCGATCGCGTCTTTCAACTAGAGGCAATCTTTTGTGCTGTGCCCGTGGTCACGGTAGAACCAGTAGTACTTGTCCTTGCTCCTCGACGTGGAGGGGCTCCTTATCGGGCGAGGCCTTTGCAGGAAGGTTTCCTTCTCTATCTCCATAAGGATTTTCTCCCTCGGGAGGGAGAGAGGTGTGTAAGTCTTAAACCTCCTGGGAAAGTCCTTCGACTTAGGGCTGCAGTGTCGGGCCGAGTTGGTGCCATCACTGGGAGGTCGGACTTCGAGAGCCCATCACTCCTCCTTTTGGGAGCCGACCTCCCTTCAGCCTGGCATCGGCTTGCTGCTTGTTCTTCTGCCAGGATGTATTTTTGAGCGCGGGCCAGTAGTTCGGAGTAGCTTGTTGGAAACTTTTTGTCCAGCGAAAAAGTGAGCCTGGACGATCGCAGCCCCCTCTTGAAGGCCGACATAGCTACATGCTCGTTGAGGTCTAGGATCTTCATGGTCGCTGAATTAAATCGGGCCATATACTCCTAGAGGGTTTCTCCTTCCTTCTGCATCATGAGGAAGAGGCAATCCATGTTCCTCGGCGTCTGGCTGTAGGTCCTGAAATGGGATAAAAAGAGTTTTCTAGTTGAAAAAAGGAATGGATCGTACCTTATCGGATGGTGGAGAACCACATCCGAGCTGTCTTCTTGAGTGTCACAGGGAAGGCGAGGTAGTGGAGGGCATCAGAGGTGCTCATTATCATCATGTGGGCCTTATTAGTACCCAGATGATCTAGAGGGTCGGTGGTGCCATCATAGGCGTCCACCTAGGGGATCTTGAAATGACGGGAGATAGCTTCTTCCATAATTCTGGTAGAGAATGGCGGGCGAGAGTCGTACGCCAGTGCTTCTTCTCCCTTTTGCAGCTCGGCAATTTGCTCATCCATGCGTTGGAGCTTGCTAGTGTAGTCCCTCGGGTCTCCATAGCATCGCTGGTCATCATCGGAGACCGAATCCACTGAAGAGTGCAAGACGGACCTCACTCTCTTTCTATCGGCATGAGTCTTCTGCGACCTCCAGGGCTTCGAGGTTGTGTGGGAGCGGAGTCGAGGGACTCCTTGCTATCGACTTCCTTCGACAGCAGGTGGGTGACTGGTTCTGGATGCCGCGAGTAGCTACTGTCTGTCATTGGCCATGTCTTGGAGGTTCTAAACCGTGACGGCAAGAGTGTCAATGTGGTTCAGAAAGGTTTGGAACTACTGTTGTCTCAGGATGATGGTAGGCTGGGCAGCGTCGTTCTCCTTGAAAGGTTCTCTCGACCTTGTCTGGGAGCGGCTTCTCCTGTTGGAGGTGTTCTAAGCTCTTCCTTTCATCATCGTCTTGTCTAGCGGTGGATCCCTCCTTTCGAAGAAGGAATACAAGGACGGAGGTTCAACCGCGGCCCTTTCTCTAGCGCTAATTTGTTGCCACTGAATCTTCCGGACCGGGCTCTCTCGACCGGGCTTGCTGGAGTGCGTGTCTCCGGATTCCTGCAAAAAAGGTCCCACGGTCCAGTGGTGTTCCAACGGGGGACACTTCGATGGCTATGTTAATGAGAGACTTGGAGCAACATAATGAAGGGATCGCAAAGGAGATAGCTCATAGGGAAGGAAGAGCCTGCTTATTTCGAGGCCCCCCTTTTACCTTATATAGGCGCAGAACTTTACCAGAATCTGTTAGGGACTAGGCTAGAAATGGTCGATTTGTCCTTAGAGGAATCTTGGTAGTGGTTAGGTGGCACCAGGAGGGAGTGGAACTGAGATGTCAGGAATCTGTTGTAACAGAATTCTGGTGCCAGCTGGAAGGGGCTTTTGGGACCTCCAGGCTATCCTTGGAGCGGTCCATTTTGGACTGATATGGGCCTGCTGAAGTGGGTCGGTTGGACCTAGCTGAAGAGTCGGTCAGACATCCGGTGGATCGATCGGATCTCTAGAGGGTCGGTCGGACCTAGCTGAAGGGCCGTTGGCTCTGATCTAGTTCGAAGGGATGCCGGTTGTGTATAACAGCTCCTATATTATTCTGGTAGTGAAGGGCGTGTTGATGCTGAGCCCTTCATCATTGATTGGGGCTTGGTTCATCAATACGCCTTTCATCATTGATCGGGGCTTGGTTCTATAATGTCTCAATCCTTTGATTCATCTTCTAGAGATGCTGCTTCATATTGGCATCTCTAACATTGTAAGCCTCAAAGTGTTGAGGTAGTGGCCTCCTAAGAATGGATTCTCTTTTCAAATTAGGAAATGGATGATCGTGTTCAAGCCTGCTTTGGATTTCTGGGCCTACTTTGCCGTGTATGCCTCTATAGCTCCAGATCATGCGGAGGGGGATGGGATGCCACAAGAAGCAGCCATGATTGCTAAGCCATGGTGGAGGGTTGCTGCTATGGAGCAGGAGTAGGTTGTGCCTCTTACCGGGTACTATTATTACATCATGTGAATTGCAATAGTTAAAGTACGTACCTGCTAAACCAACTCATTGAATTGGTATGTAGTTATCCTAGCAATAGATGGAGGTGGCTGTCCTAATGGTCAATGGAATGCATGGCCCTGTTGTTGGTACAGGCTCCTGTATTTCTCGATGAAGTGGCATTTTTATGCGGCATCCAGCAAATATGCTCACTTTCTTTCCAAAAGTGGGTTTGGGCCATTTCTCTAGTATTAATTTGTTGCTACAGATTTTGGCTTAAGATTGAAGAAGTGACTAAGTGGTAGGCGTTGCTGCTAGAGAGACCTGCAAAAAAGTTCATAGTCAAGGGTGGCTCTAGTGAAAACCTTTTGATGCTCAAGTCAGAATCTGGGGTAGAAGGAAAATGTGAGTTGGAATAAATTTCACTTATTTCGAAGTTGGATCCTCGGGCTCTAGCTATTTATAGTGGATGGTTGAGGAACCATGTGATTCCAAAATATCGAATTATTAATCATGCTGTTATAAATACAGAATTTTAGTCATCATTCATTCCTGCATGAAGAAAAATTTGTCATTGTTGATCTTATCTGCATGGAGTGGTCATTTCCGTACTCTGGTTGACTAGCCATTTAAAATTGCGAAGATTTATCTCGTGATAGGAAAGCCACATTGAAGACAGAAAACCAGCAGAGACTAGTATAAAGACATATTGGCACTAAGTTTGCTCTGGCTTGATAAGTCGGCAATATCTAAAAGTATCTCCTCGATAATAAATTCGAAGATCTCGACAATAAATCTAAGATATCAAAAATACCCTCATAACAAGTAAATATATAATGACTTCGTAGCAACCGGTCTTAGATAGTTGGCACATCTATCTACTATTATAATGTTATAGGTCATGAGCCTTTAATTTATTTTTTATTTTATAAATTCAACAACATGTGTCCTTTTTGAAAAGGTTTGCGTGGGAGGGAAAGGTAGAAAGTTCAACCTAAAATCTACTTAACCAGAAAAAGAGGGGGGATCAAAATTTTTATCAATGCTCTCCAAATATTTGAAATGCAACCATTTACGAGGGATTAAAAGAAGCCTTGCCCTCTACCAAATCCATCGAATGGTTCACAGTCGTAAGCAATTTGCTTTGCAAGATCTCAAAGAAGTGGACTATTAGAATAATAAAGTAGCCTGACTAAGGGTATGATCCTTCAAAAGGAACCGTTATACGTTTGCAAGCTAATCTAAAGTTATCGTCGGATCTCAAACATGACATAAACCAAATTGATTTTATTTGCAAGGCTTTGAGTATTGCCGTTTTAATTTTGTTATATTGCGTATAATGCTGGATATCTTATGAAACAAATTATTGTACACTGCACTTGCACAGCTTTAGTTTATGTCAAGGAAACTGATGTGACAAATTCCCATCTTGACTTGGGAGACGCATGCTGATATATGTACAGTATCGATTGAGGACAAATTCCAGTCATGCTCTTTGTCCTTTTGGAGAAAAGGAAGCCAAAACAATTTTGGCTCATTATTATGGGCTTTTTTGGTTTACTAGAATTTTTTTTAATTGATTTTTTTTAGATATGGATTTCTAGGAATATATTTGAAAAGTAATTTTGATATATTTGATTAGCTATAAAATAGTAATACATTTTAAAACTTATTTGAATGGCCAGATCAAAAATTTCATAGGAATCATAGATTTGAGCCAATATAACTATTTAAATGAGATCTAACCTAGTCTGTCTTCATAAATATTCAGTTAACTATTGTAGTGGACTAGTTCAAATTTTGGGGAAGATCTTTTTTTTAATTCATGTGAGATTCGAATCAGTTTAGCGTAATGGTCTTTTGGATATTTTATAAAGACAAACTTGGCCCGGTATCATTTAGATAGTTATATTTATTTTAAATCTATATTTTTATGAAATTTTGGATCAAGTCATCCAAACAAATTTTTAGAGTAGTTTATGTTTGATTGAGCATCTACTTTACTTGATAAAGTTGTATTAAATATCTATTATATTTTTAATAAATTTTTTTTATCCCATTCAATTTATAGCTTTAAGGTTATTTTTGAAAAAAATCAAAATTTCCTGCTGGAAAAAGCTAAAAACCGATATTTTACATGAATTTTTTTTTATATAAAATATGAAAATTTTATTTTCATGAGAACATCATTTTTCAATCTTCTCTCTTTGAAAACTTGGACTAAATAAGAAAAGTTTTCTCATTCTTTTATCGACCCACTTTGGTTGTTTGCTTTGATTGTGTTGCCGTGCTTACCCCTGGACCGGGCTTGCCTTGCTACGCTGGAGAGCTCCTCAGCCGGCCAACCTGCAAAAAGTTTCCTAGACACCGGAGGTGCTCCGGCAGGGAACACTCCGATGCTTAAGTTAGCAGGGGATTTGGAGCAACAGAGTGGAGAGAAAGAGAGAAGAGCGTAATGTGGAGGAGGAAGAGCGTCTTATTCCAGTGGAGGCCCCCTGGACACCTTTTATGGGCGTGAGATACTGCCACAATTCGTTAGAGGACAGAGATGAAGTCCCTGATTTGTCCCTGGGAGGATCGAAGTGATGGCCAGGTGACATAAAGTCATGGCCATGTCGTGGAGTCTGTTGCAACAGAATTCTGGTACCAGCTGGTGGGAATCTTCCAGAACCTTCTAGCGGTTCCCCGGATGCGGATAAGCCCGACGAGCTAAACAGAAATAGAACAGCCAGTCCCAGGTTGGTCGGCTTTCAGTAGGTCGGCCTCTGGTAGGTCAGCCTCCAGTGGGTCGGCCTTCAGTAGGTCGGCTACCATTGAATCAGCTGATCTTCAGATGGGTCGATCCCTAGAACAATAAGCCCAGTAGCCAATCGGCTCATTGGACCTTCGATGGGGAACTCGTCAAGACCTCCACGAGAGCCGATCGGTGAGAGCGTCAACCCGTATCAATCGGCTGAACGCCCTGTCCGGCCCAACCTAGGCTGGCCGGACGGATATAACAGTTGCCCCCCCCCCCCCCCCCCCCGTTGCTGTGCTTTGAGGAGGCACGTGACCTCGAAGTGCAGGAGCACAGTTTTTGGTATAAATTGCTCCCGTTCAGGCTTGATCTGGGATCATCGCGATGGGTCGCTTCGAATCTCCCACGATCGGCCTCCCGGAGAGGTGTCGACCCTCATTAGGGGCGCAAGGGTCGCAGTTAATGACGGAAAGACGTCATGATGGAGATTCTGGCTAGCAAGGACACTGGTGAGAACGAGGGGACGCACCGCACCACATGGCAGCATCCGGGAGGTCGGCTCCAACTCTCATGCGACTCCTTCACCGTTGATTCGGCACTTACATGGATCGCTGCCTGCCATTAGAATCAGCCTGTCGCTTCGATCTCGGGGGATGTGGATGGACACGTCTCCCGATGGGGCGGTTGAAACGCCTACGAAAGGCAAAGCGGTGCCCCCCCAGGGATCTATAAAAGAAGGGGCGACGTGCTCCGGGAAGATTTTATGGCTGTGCTTGTGCTCTGCTAGAGTGAACTTCTTCTTCTTCCCCCGCGAGACCCGGCTCTTAGGAGTTCATCTTTAGGTTAGCTCCCAAGTCCTCCTTCTTCTTTAATATTAATAGCGACCACTAGTAGGGACCCAGTCCATAGACCTAGGCAGCCAGGGCCGAGCGAGATCCCATCGACCATGACTCGAGAGCAGGTCAAGAACCTTAGGGTAGTGTATGGGATCCCCACCACTTTGCACCTCACATTGCCGGGCCGAGAGGGGCGAGCGAACAGTTTGTTAGGGCCGGGGACCTTGCCAATGTACGAATCCCACCTCAAAGCCGGTTTGAGGTTCCTGTTGCACCCCTTCTTTGTAGAGGTCTTTAGGCACTATAGGATAACCTCGGTACAGTTAATTCCGAACAGCATCCAGATCATATGCTGTTTTGTTGTACTATGTCATAGGATCGGACTTGAACCTAGGTTACCCCTCTTTGGCAACTTTTTTCTTCTGAAAAAGGACTTTAGGAGCCGGGAATGGTGGATGTTCAGTCTCCGTCCCGACCGAAAAATCCTAAAGTGTCTTCCATCAGCTGTCCACGGGTGGAAGGCCCGATTCTTTCTCGTGGGCAGTCTCTAGCCCTGGGGATTCGAGCCCTTGTGGAGGGAGCCATGGGTGAGGCTCCGAGAGGGGAGGTCGATCTTGATGGCCGACCAAGCTAAATTCAACGAGATCTTTGGAGCTGGCCTGACCGCGGCATTTGAGTTGCTGGGCGAAGATCGCCTTCACCGGGCAGAGATCAGCTCCAAACGATTTTTAAGCAAGGGCCGGACTCTTTTCTCACGGTTAGCCCTCTCTGTCCTTGTCACTTTTCTTTCTTTGACTAACCCTGAATTTCTTTGTAACAGGAGGGAGGATGAGGAAAATAGACAAGGCAAAAGTTATTCAGCGGACGGTGCGGAAAAGGCCCGCCCCAGGGTCGGCTCCAACATCGACGGCCGAAAGACAGAAGAAGAAGCGGGAGGAGAAGTAGCCTGCACCCGTCGTGGAAGTGGAGTCCGATGAGGACGACACCCCTCTTACTGAGGTGCTGGCTAGGAAGGCATCCGGGGCTTCTTCTATTACCGGGGAGTCGGCCGCCCCATAGGAGCAGGAGCGATCGGGCCTACCCGGTGCACCGGCTGTGCCAGCCTCTGTGCCCATCGGCCCGGATACAGCGGGGCCTCTGAGGGCAGGGAAAGGAGACAGCCGTGGAAGGGGCTGACGACGAGGGGGCCGAAGAGGAGTCCGATGAAGAAGTCCACCAGGAGGAGTTCCAACATTGGAACGCTCTGGACCACCCCCGGAGAGCACGGAGCCTACTTATAGGGGCGATGACCGACTTTGGCTGGGAGCGGTCAATCCAAAGAAACCTGAGCGACATGGCGGTAGAGTCTTACCGTAATCTCATGAGGGTAAGGCATCTTACTTGATCCTTTGCCTCCTTTCCTCATTCTTTTGGCCCTAACTTAGCCTTATATCTGCAGCTCCTCCATGACATCTCCCTGATGGATGACGGTATCGGCCAGGTACTCCACACAGCTAAAACCTCCACCATAAAGGTGCAGGAGCTGGAGGCCGATCGAGCTGCCATGGAGGCAACTCAAGCCGCCAAGGAGGCATCCCTGAAATCTGTAGAGGAGAGGTCATCGGCCGCCCAAGTGGAGGTCGAGTCGACGAAGGAGGCCTTGAAGGAGGCAGAGGGCCGACTGGCCGACCGGGAGGCCAGACTGAAGAAGAGGAAAGTGAAGGAGGCTTCCCTCACTCGTCAGTTGCAGGAAGAGGAGGGTCGGTTCTCAGAGGTCGACAAGAGAGCACAGGCCGAGAAGGCAACGGTGGTGCAGCTGACGACCCAGCTTGAAAAAACCAGGGAGCAGGCCGCGAGGCAGGTCCGGGATGCGGTAACGACATACAAGGCCTCCTCCGACTTCGACGAGGAGGTCGAAGAGGCAGCGTCGGACTTCTACAGAGAAGGCTACGACGACTTCTTGAAGAAGGTGGCCCTATTTTTCCCGGAGTTGGACCTGTCAGGCGCGGAGCTGAAAGGGCCTGCGGAGGAGGGAGAGCCCCAAGTTGAAGGCGAGACGGAGGAGGCCAGGGTCGAAGTAGAGGCAGCGGACGTCCCGGTCGAGCCCCCTAGCACCGCAGTCCTTGTTGTCCTTCCAGTTGTAGCAGACAGGGCTGAAGTTAGGGCCCCTGATGCACCTTCCGTGGGTCTAATCTAAGGGGTTTGTAAAGGTCCGACCCACCTTTTGTAAGCGTCTGCTTTTGAGTTTAATGAAAGACCTTACAATTGTCTCCTGTGTATATGTGTGGAATAGATGCTTTTCTTTCAAAATCCTTCTAAGTATTTCTAGTCGGCTTCTTCGTATCATAGGCTGCCCTCTAGTGTTTCCGCTCGGTGCCGATCCAAATTGGAAATCTCGAAAAATCTCCAAGTATTCCCGGTCAACCTTTTGAGATCCGAAGCAGAAATGCTGGCAACTGTTTAGTTCAGGCTTATGAACCAGGAGATTTGCTCCCAACTTGATCTGTCAGCTAGCTTGGGTTTGCCATCTGTTCTTCCCACGGTTCTGCATGGGCCATGTATGGGGATTGCCGACCGAAGTCGGACTTTCGGAGTGGGCTGCCCTAGAGACTCTACCGACCAGAGTCGGACTTTTGGAGTGGGCTATCCTAGAGCTTCTGTCGATCGAAGTCGGACTTTCGGAGTGGGCTGCCCTAGAGCCTCTGCCGACCGGAGTCAGACTTTTGAAGTGGGCTGCCCTAGAGCCTCTACCGACCGGAGTCAGACTTTCGAAGTGGGCTACCCTAGAGCCTCTGCCGACCGGAGTCAGACTTTCGGAGTGGGCTGCCCTAGAGCCCCTGCCGACCGGAGTCGGACTTTCGGAGTGGGCTGCCCTAGAGCCTCTGCCGACCTGAGTCAAACTTTCGGAGTGGGTTATCCTAGAGCTTCTGTCGACCGAAGTTGGACTTTCGGAGTGGGCTGCCCTAGAGCCTCTGCCGACCTGAGTCAGACTTTCAGAGTGGGTATGGAGGAAACTGTAGGCTTTATTGATAGTACTTGCGAAGGTTGTCTACATTTAACGGGTGCGATATTTGCTGTCCGTCCAACTGCTAAAGCTGGTAGGTCCTGGATCGGATTACTTCACTGACTCGATAGGGACCCTCCCAGTTAGAAGAAAGTTTTCCTTGCTCGGTCGGCCTCAAAATCTCCATCCTTCGCAAGACCAAGTCTCCAACCTGAAAGGTTCGCGCCTTAACCCTCGAATTGTAATATCAAGCCATCTTCTGCCGGTAAGTTGCCATCTTCATGCTTGCCCATAGCCTAGTTTCCTCCAGCAAATCCAGGTCAGCCCTTTGTTGCTCCGAGTTGATCGGCTCGGTGAGGTGATCAACCCGCAGGGATTGCAAAGAGATTTCTACGGGGATGACTGCCTCACTCCCATAGGTCAAGTTGAACAGAGTTTCTCCGATTGCCATCCGGGCGGTAGTCCGGTATGCCCACAGTACCGAATTAAGCTCTTCCGCCCAAGTCCTTTGGCTTCATTCAGCCGAGTCTTCAACCCATGCAGGATCGTGCGGTTGGTGACTTCCACCTCTCCATTGGATTGCGGGTGGCCAACCGAGGTGAGTCGATGGAAAATGTGGTATTGCTGGAAAAAATCTCAGAACCTTGAGTTGTCAAATTGCCTTCCATTATCTGTGATGATCGTCCATGGGATGCCAAATCTGAAGATAATGCAATTTCGGACAAAGTTCTCCACCTTGGCTTTTGTTATCTATACCACTGCTTCAGCCTACACCCATTTGGTAAAGTAATCGATGGCCACAAGGAGGAATTTTCATTGGCCGGATGCTGGGGGAAAGGGTCCCAGGATGTCCATGCCCCACTGGGCAAATGGCCATGGCGCCGTAAGTGGGGTCAGCCGGCTAGCGGGCCTCCTTTGGACACCCAAATACCTTTGACATGCGTCACACCGCTGCACGAAGTCTGATGCATCCTTTTGAATCATGGGCCAGTAATATCCCTGCCGGATAATTTTATAGGCCAGGGATCTTCCTCCAAGGTGGTCATTGCAAATGCCTTCATGCACCTCCCTGAGCGCATAGTCTGCATCGATCGACCCCAAGCACTTCAACAATGGTTGTGAAAATGACCGCTTGTAGAGGGTTCCATCGAGGACGACGTATTTAGAGGCTGTCGAGCGCATGCGCTTGGCTTCAACCGGGTCGTCTGGAAGAGTGCCCTGAACCAGGAAGGTACGGATCGGGTCCATCCAAGATGCCTCCTGCTCAACCTGATAGATGTCGGTTGGCTCTTCATCAATGCTTGGACGCTGCAGATGCTCCACAAAGGTCCGGTCGGAGGTGCCGACCACAGACATGGCTAATCGCGATAGAGCGTTCGCTCGGGAGTTCTGCAGCCGAGGTATATAGAGAATCTCGAAAGACTTGAGCAAAGATGTAAAGCCTCGTACCTTGTCCAAGTACTTAGCCAGAGTAGGGTCCCTCGCTTCAAACTTGCCCTTTACTTGATTGACTACCAACTGGGAGTCAGAGAAGGCCCGGATTCTACTGATGCCCAACTCGCCAGCTATCCTCAGCCCTGCAAGTAAAGCTTCGTACTCTGCTTGGTTGTTAGATACCTGAAATGCAAAGTGCAGGGCATACTCCAGACATTGCCCGTCGGGGTCGGCCAAAATCAGGCCTGCCCTGCATCCAGCAAGATTGGAGGCTCCGTCTACGTGAAGAGTCCAGGTGGGCTCGATCTCTCCTACTGGACCGGCCATAGGTACTTCGGCAATCGAAGAGGTGGCCTCCGGCCCCCATGTGCATTCTGCAATGAAATCAGCAATTACCTGGGCCTTCAAGGTCGATCGGGATTGAAAGGAGATGTCGAACTAGCCCAGCCTGATAGCCCACTTAGCGAGCCATCCGGAGGTGTCAGGACTTCGGAGGATTGCCTTGAGGGGCTAGTCAGTCAGCACAACGATCAGGTGCGCCTGGAAATAGGGCCGGAGGTGCTTCGCTGCCATGACCAACGAGTAAACTAGCTTTTGGACTTTGGGGTACCTTGTCTCAGTGTCATGGAGGACTTTGCTGATGTAATAGACAGGTTTCTGCTGGCCGTCTTCCCCCACCTGCACAAGGACGGCGCTGACAGCTTCATCGGAGGCCGACAAGTACAGGTACAACACCTCCCCCTCTATTGGCTTGGCCAACAGCAGGGGGTTCTTCAAATAGTCCTTCAAGGCTTCAAAGGCGACCGGCATTCGTCGGTCCACTAAAATGGTCCGACCGGCGCAAAGTTCTGAAAAAAGGCAAGGACTTCTCAACCGACCGGGAAATGAAATGGCTGAGAGAGGCAATACGGCCCGTAAGCTATTGCACCTGCTTCTTGCTGGTGGATGTGCCATGTCCATAATGGCCTTGATCTTCTCAGGGTTGACCTCAATACCCCTTAGAGTGACCAAGAAATCGAGAAATTTCCCGGAGGTCACCCCAAAGATGCACTTGGCAGGATTTAACTTCATCCGATGATGTCTCAGCACGTCGAAGGATTCCCGCAAGTCCCTGATATGGTTGGCCTTGCGGAGGCTCTTAACAATGATGTCGTTAATGTAAGCCTCCATATTCCTTCCGAGTTGCCCCTCAAAAAATCGGTTGATCAGCCGTTAAAAAGTGGCACCCGCATTCTTCAGGCCGAAAGACATCATCCTATAATAATACAGCCCCCTGTCTGTGACAAAGGCCATCTTCTCCTCGTCCTCGGGATGCATCCTGATCTGGTTGTACCTGGAGAAGGCATCCATGAAGCTCAAAAGCTGGTGGCCAGCCATAGCATCCACCAGTTGGTCAATTTTTGGCAGGAAAAAGCTGTCCTTCGGACAAGCCTTGTTGAGGTCCATGTAGTCCATGCAGATCCTCCACTTTTCACTGGCCTTCCTCACCATAACGACATTAGCCACCCACTCCAGATAGTGGGACTCCCTAATGAAACCGACATCAAGGAGTTTCCTTACTTCTTTTTCGATGGCTTTCTGCCTTTCGGCAGCATAGCTCCTTTTCTTTTATCGGACGGGTCTGTACGTTGGATCCACCTTGAGTTGGTGAGTAATAATGTCCGACGGGATGCCTAGCATGTCCGTGGCCGACCAGGCAAAAACATCAGTGTTGCTTCTCAAGAACCCTATCAGTTCCTGTTGGGCTTCTTTACTTAGCGTGCTCCCGATTTGAAGTACTTTAGTAGGATCATCCTCTCTGAGTGGAACAAACACAACCTTTTCGACAGGTTGACCACAGTCATCAGTTTCATCCCTGGGATCCAGTTGCTCAAGTGTGGGGCACCCATCCAGCTGCCTATCATGTATGGCCAGACATTATCTGGCCATCTTGCGGTCTCCCATCAGTTCCCCGATCCCATTACGAGTCGGGAACTTTGCCAACAAATGATAGGTGGATACAATGGCACGAAACTTATTAAGGGCCGGTCGACCTAGGATGGCATTATATGCCGAGGTCGTGCGGACGACTACAAAATTGATAGGAAAAGTCTGTTGGCGGGGCTCCGTCCCCAAGGTGACGGGTAAGGTGATTTCTCCTTCTACTCCAACGGAGTTTCTCCCAAAGCCAGTGAGTAGCACCAAGGAGTCTTGCAGCCTTGACCTGAATAAGTTCATTCGAACAAAAGCATCGTACAGTAAAACTTCCGCACAGCTTTCATTGTCAATAAGGACACGTTTTATATCATAATTGGTAATGATTGCCGACACAACGACAGGGTAATCTCTTGGGAGATGGGATTCCAAGAGGTCTTCATCAAAAAAACTGATCATAGTGGAGCCCTTGGGCCTCTTCACAATATCCTGGCCCCCTTCAGACCCCCGTTCGGACATTCGGTGCAACATGCCAATGCCTCCGCCCGTCAGACGCTGATTAGGGAGTTCAGCCTCTTCAGGTGGATCTCTGACAGTTAAAGCTTCAGCCCGATCCCGACGGGGATGGATGTACTTGCTCAGATATCCTCTCCTGATGAGGTCTTTGATAGCATCATTCAGCTGGAGGCACTCCCCAGTGTCGTGTCCATGGTCCTTGTGGAACCGACAGTACTTGTTCTTATTTCTGGCGGCAGGGGGGCCCCTCATCGGTCGAGGCCTTTGGAAGTAAGCCTCGTTCTCGATTTTCAAGAGAATTTTCTCCCTCGGAAGGGAGAGGGGCGCATAAGTCTCAAATTTCTCAAATTTCTTAAAAAAATCTCTCGGCTTCGGGCTTCGACACCGAGTGGGTCGGTCGTCATCGCCAGGAGGTCGGACTGCGGGGGCTTTGTTGCTCCACTTCTTAGTGGTTGATCTCCCTTCCGCTTGGCGGCGGCTTGCAAATTGCTCCTCTGCTAGGGCGTACTGTAGGCCCTGGTCAACAGCTCGGTGTAGTCCTTTGGGAACTTCTTGTCCAGGGAGAACGTAAGCCTGGACGACCGGAGCCCTCTCTTGAAGGCGGACATCACTACCGCCTTGTTCAAGTCTGAGACTTCCATGGCCGTTGAGTTAAAGCGAGCCATGTAGTCTTGGAGGGTCTCCCCCTCCTTTTGAAGTATGAGAAAGAGGCAGTCGGTGTTCTTCAGGGCTCGACTGCATGTCCTGAAATATGAAAGAAAAAGAGTCTCGAGTTGAGAAAAAGACCAGATCATACCTAGTTAGATGGCCATGAACCACATCCGGGCGGCCTTCTTCAGGGTGGCTGGGAAGGCGATACAATGAAGGACATCGGACGTGCCCTATACAATCATGTGGACTTTGTAGGTGCCTAAATGATCCAGTGGATCGGTGGTACCGTCATAGGGGTCCACCTGGAGAATCTTGAAGTGTCGGGGGATGGGCTCCCCCAAGATCTCAGCAGAAAAAGGTGGGCGGGTGTCATATGCCTACCCCTCTTCAGCCTTCTGGCGCTCGATAATCTCCACCATGCGCTCTTCCATGTGCATGATCTTACTGCCATAGTCATGCGGGTCTTCAGCAGGGCGCCGACCACCGAGGGGGGCGGAGTCAGCAAAAGATGGGGAAGCCGACCTTCCCCTCTTCCCGCTAGCATGAGCCCCCAGAGACCTTCGGGGCTCCGGAGCAGCGTGGGAGAGAGGTGGTGGCTCCTCCGGCTACTGACTCCTCCCGGCAGCCGGTTGGTGGTTGATGCAAGACGCCGCGGGTGGCTGCCACTGGTCATCGGCCGCCTCCTGGAAATGCTGGACCGCTAAGGTGTGCGTCTCGATGCGGTTTACTAGCACCTGAAACTGTTGCAGCCCCAAAATGATGGTGGGCTCGGTGGTAGTGGCCGTGGCGTCTTCTCCGCAAGGTGCTTCAGGCCCGTGGGGAGAATGCCTCCCTCTGGCGGAGACGCTTCGCGTTCTTCCCCTTTCCATTGACGACTTTCTTCAGTCAATCTCTCCTTTTAGAGCAGAGAGCAGAACGAAGGTTCAAAGCGCCCCTTCCTCTAGCGCCAATCTATTGCCATGCTTATCCTTGGATCGGGCTTGCCTTGCTGCGCTGGAGAGCTCCTCAGCCGGCCAACCTGCAAAAAGTCCCCTAGGCACCGGAGGTGCTCCGGCGGGGGACACTCCGATGCTTAAGTTAGCAGGGAATTTGGAGCAACAGAGTGGAGAGAAAGAGAGAAGAGCGTAATGTGGAGGAGGAAGAGCGTCTTACCCCAGTGGAGGCCCCCTGGACACCTTTTATGGACGTGAGATACTGCCAAAATTCATTAGAGGACAGAGATGAAGTCCCTGATTTGCTCCTGGGAGGATCGAAGTGATGGCCAGGTGACATAAAGTCGTGGCCATGTCGTGGAGTCTGTTGCAACAGAATTCTGGTACAAGCTGGAGGGAATCTTCCGGAACCTTCGGGCGGTTCCCCGAATGCGGATAAGCCCGACGAGCTAAACAGAAACAAAACAGTCGGTCCCGGGTTGGTCGGCTTTCAGTAGGTCGGCCTCCAGTGGGTCGGCCTTCAGTAGGTCGGCTACCATTGAGTCAGCTGATCTTCAGATGGGTCGACTCCTAGAACAATAAGCCCAGTAGCCAATCGGCTCATTGGACCTTCGATGGGGAACCCGTCAGGACCTCCACGAGAGCCGATCGGTGGGAGTGTCAATCCATATCAACCGGCTGAACGTCCTGTCCGGTCCAACCTAGACCGGTCAGACGGATATAACAGATTGATTTAGGCAAACCCCTAAAAAGGTGGTCAACCTATATTTTTTTATAAGAGCTAGGTTAAGGACTGCTCCGTATTATAGTTGTTTTTATATTTTAATTTTTTATAAATTAGTAAAATGCTACGAGAAGGTTGACATCAAAGATAACATTTGCACAAAAGTTATTATTAATTTTTGTTTTCATTGTCATTCAGTTTTAAAAATAATAATTTTTTGGTACAAAAACTATAAATATTTTACAAATAATTTCTAAAGCCACATAGTATTATCATATATGTTTTTTGTCTAGTTCATTTTCTTGCCTTTTTTCTGAGAAAAACAAAAACAAGATGAATGCCAAACTGGGCTTTAGATAATTGTAGTTTTGTTGTTAATAATAATAATTGATTAGAGGTGTAGGTTTGGCCTCTCTTTTAGAAATTAAGATAATAATCGATAAGTTGTCGCGATATGGCTTCGCTTCCCATTATCTACTTTGTAATCATTTTATATAGATGGTCTCTTCAAGTTATTTTAATTGAAAGGGTAAACATTTATTGGTTATTTAAAAAAAAACTAGGACTAATTTTTGAGTATATTATGGCATATTTTATTATAAATTAAAAAAATAAATTAGAAGTGCCAGAATTATTTCACCCTTAATCATGCATGTCACTGGCGCGCATTATTTATCTAATAATTTTGTCACTGATGTATGGTACAGTTAGTTGTGAAACTTTTCTCATAATCAGTTAATAGGAGTTCGAGTCCTGATTTGGACATATTTTAACCGAAAAATCTAAAAATAAAATAAAAAATAAAAAAATAGTCAGGAACTAAAATCAAAAAAAGAAAAAAAATAATAAAATAATCCTGAAATCTTTATTGGCCGGTGATAGTGAAAAAGTTAGGGATATATATAATAAATCCCGTTCACTCGGCTGATGCTAGTGGTAGTCAGGTTGACGTACTCATCTTCGGGCTAGTGGTAGTCAGGTTGACGTACTCATCTTCGGGTAAGGAATAGCTGCGAAAAAATTAATATGCCGTGTATCGAAATGTTATCGAACATTCCCTAGCTGGGATTAACTCATCTTCGGGCTAGTGGTAATCAGGTTGACGTACTCATCTTCGGGTGAGGAATACATCTTCGGGTGAGGAATAGCTGCGAAAAAATTAATATATGCTGTGTATCGAACATTCCCTAGCTGGGGTTGGGAGACTGTCTCGGAATGGCCACGCCTAGGATCTAACTCCTCCCCTTTTTGTTCCATAAAAAAAAATAGTTTTATCAAATAAACTTCATAATAATTTTATATGAGAGTTGGGGCGGTGATATATCATATTATTTTTTTAAAAATAATTTTAAAAATAAATTATAAATTATCTAAATTCATAATCTAAATTATTAAATATAATGTATATTATTATATATATATATATATATATATATATATATATATATATATATATATATATATATGATAGGGCCTACGTGTGAAGTCATTTCATAGACGCATAATTGCTGCATAAATTAAGTTTTGGCGAGAATATATTCTTGCCAGTAATATTTGGATGTGATATTTTTATTGAGAATAAATTTTTATTTTAAATTATTTTTTAAATAATTATGAAAATTAAAATAAATTATTTAAAATAAATTATTTTGGTTAATTTTTAATATTTTAAGATAGTTATTTCATGAGTTACGATGGATAATGAAATAGTTTATTTTAAATTATTTTATTTCATTAAATTTTATTATAATAATTATATTAAAATAAAATTATTATTTTAAATTTTTAAACAAATAAAAATATAAAATAATAAAAATAAATAATTATTTTGAAAAATTGATATCTTTATTTTAAGAATAATTCTTTTTATAAAAAAAAGTCTCAGAAAATATCATTCACGGTCTTCCGAAATTTGTCATCATTTTTAATTGAATTATAAAAAAAAAAGAAAAAGAAAAAAAAACTAGGGTTTTTTACTTTTCTTTCGATGCGCCAGCGATGCCGCCAACTCATACGGGATCTTTTTCCGCGGTAAAGGAACTTTCGTCTCTGCCCGACAATGGCATTCTCCTGTGCCACCTTCAGAGCCTGCGATCCCTCCTTCCTCTACCCAAACCCCGCCGGCCCCTCCTCGATCGACTCCGATGTTCTCACCCGAAACGCTCTCTTGTTCGGAATCAGGGGTTTCGGATCACGTTCCAATCACAAAGCTGGATTCGATTCGTCCTCCAAAGAAACCCCTTTCCCAGTGTCTTCTCTCACGAACAGCAGCAGAATTTTCGCCAGGAATAGCGATTGGAGTTGCCATGCAGACCTCGATCATGGGAGTGGAGCGGGCGGCGGAGGAGGCGGCAGTGGCGGCGGAGGTGGTGGTAATGGTGACCGAGAAGGAGATGATGGCGAAGATGATGGAGAGGAGGCTGAGTTCGGGCCATTGTTGAAGTTTGAGGAGGTGATCCGAGAGTTGGAGGCCCGTGGAGCGAGCCTGCCTTCTGACATGTTGGAGGCGGCGAAAACCATGGGGATCCGAAGAGATTTTCTCTTCAGATACTTAGACCTGCAGGTATTCCTTCTCCAATTGTGCGCAAAATCTTAGCGTTTCCAAAAAGTTCACGCCTTTTGTGTTTTTTACTTAAAAAAGGCGGCGCCTTGGCCACTGGGTGCTTTGATGAGGTGCTGCTCGATATTTCGGGATCGAATGCTCGCTGACCCGTCATTTCTTTTTAAAGTTGGAACAGAGGTCTGCTGATTTTGGCTACTTTGAATGTTCTTGGGATTGAATTTTAGATTTTTTTTTTTTTTTTTTGAAACTGACTTATAGAACAATGTAGATTGTTATCGATTCTTGCTGTGCAACATTTGCTGAAATTAAAAAGAGGGGAAAGATTTTTGGGCAGAATTTGAGTTGTATGCCGCAGACCTTTTGGTGGGGATAGTTGTTGACATTGCTTTGGTGGGTTTGTTAGCACCATATGCACGTATCGGGCGGCCATCGGCATCGACAGGCATGTTTGGAAACTTGACACGTGCTTGTGAAGCTCTGCCTAGCAGGTGAGCAGCTTAAAAGATGTTAAATTGGATCCATACGAAAAAAAATGAGCAGTGTCTTCAATTTTGTCCTCTTTGAGAAAATAGAGGTTCGAGGTTTTTTCTGATCTGGTTTAGTGCATTCTTTAGATTTTTAGTAGTGTTATTTGTGCGGTTTTGTTGTATTTTGATTTGCCATTGTTGATAGAGTAGATGGCATTAGTGCCCCCCCAATTATTCACATTTTTTTTTCGTAGTTCGAACCTAAATCATTTCTTAATGATTCGATGATCCAGAGAACCAGACATGGTAATGTCCTGATAAGTTTCACAGAGAGCATTATGCATGATATTATTTATACATAATGATTAATGAAAAATCATTCTTAGCTATGTGTTCCACAATTAACATGAGAATTTTTTCACCATTCCTCATGAGATGTCTTTCTGCAATGATTGGCACTTTAATGACTAACATTTAATCATCTCTCACAATTTGTTTTTGCTGAATACATGTAGTGGACTTATTTTGTAAAAGAAAGATAACATCAGCTTCGACATCATGAACTGTCTTTTATCAACAAATTTCCATGTGAATTTTTGGCTGTGATGGTGATGATTGTAATTAATAATAATAACTTCCTGTTGTGTGAACTGTTGACATGTGAGTTTGTTTGAAGTTCCATGAGGACTTGTCTTTGTTATGAATTGCTTTCTTTATTCAGTTCAGTTGATCATCCATTTCTCTTAACCCCACATTTTCAAATATGCTTGTCAATCACTTTTGGCATCGGAATGCACCCATGGATTATTGTATTCAGTTCACTTGGTTATGTTGTTCCTTTGTTGGGCAATCATGTGATCATTGCTTGAAAACTTCTTGTCGACACTTTTGTGCGTAGGATTGAACCCAGGGATTATGTTTTGATCGATATCATTGCTCTATATGGCTTATAAATATGGATAATTACTTAATTTGTAGGCATACAATCATGCATCTCACACTATGTTGGGCTGTTCTTTCCTATTTCTTCTTAGCTAATCTTTGAGATGGTTTTCTTTTTTTTTTTTCTAAAGTTTCTTGGAATTCTTGATGTAGCGTTTTTGAAGCTGAAAGGCCAGGCTGCAAATTTACAATTCAACAAAGGATTGGAGCATACTTCTATAAGGTATCTTAGAGCACATTGTCATCATCCATGAAATTTTATCTTCTCACACCTTTTGATCATCTTCTGATGTCTTTTACTTATAATTTATCTCATGAACATAATTTAGTTTTTGGCCTTCCAGTAATCCTCAAAGAGGTTCTGATGCCATGTTCATATTACCCTGACACCTTTATGCTTTTTATGGATGCAGGGAGTATTATATGGTTCGGTTGGATTTATATGTGGCATCGTAGGCCAAGGCATTGCCAATTTGATAATGACTGCCAAAAGGTATAATCTTGAATCTTAGTATATATATCCATGATTTTATGGATGCATTCGAACAAGATACCTGCTAGTGGTGCTTTTCACATCATTCTCAATGTCGGAGCATATGATGTTCTTTCTTTTCAAATTTGTACCTTTGTGTTGCTTTAGTTGGTTATGATATTGTGATCCTATGGATATTGAGAATTTGTGGTCCATCTCCATTTTGAACAAGTCTATGTGTGTTCTTGGCCTATGTCCTTGTACGTTGACTGTCTGTCGTCATGCTATTGTTGGACTTGCCTTGATATACTGTGGGGATTTCACAAGAAACTTGCATATAAGTACATGCATAAAAATATGAAATTATATTCTCCTCTCTACTTATGCTTCAGTAGCTAAATTACTGATGCCAAAAGAAAATACAGTGCCATGTGATTAACGTCTAAGTCATTATGCCAACATAGTGTTGGATGCCAAATATTTTTGCTCATCCAGAATACTTGACATTGGATATTTTGGGCGGATATCCTTCTGAAAACAAATACATGATCATGCAACCATTTCTACGTGTGATCATTATTTGGGGTCTTTTGGTGAAATAGATTTTATAGGAATTGCATCATAGAATTTGAATGTAAGCAAATTGTCACAATTTGGAACATTTAAAATGATCAACAGAATAAAACTTATAATTGGTTTTCATCCTTAATTTCATCTAGCATGAAGGCCAACTTTCTTTAATAAAACTGCCTGCATCCATGTACCTTGCATTGTTTTATCGGCCTTTCAGTCATGGGAATTATTAATTTTCACCTCCTCACAATGCTTCTCTGAATCTATGAATTCAGTCTGATTGGGGAATGCTGTGGATACTTTGGGTTGTATCATTTTAAATTGTTCTTGTTATGTGCTATTGAGCTTCTTATCTAATTTCATCTAATTCTGGTTCAACTTTGACATATCATATGAGGTTTTACTTGAAATTTTTCTTAAGATGTTGCTTCAAATGTTATATGCTTACTATAATAACACAAATTTCCTGGAGAGGGGTCCACTCTCTGCATGTCTCCACCCTTTTCATGTCCTATCTCCACCCATTTCATGGGATACATATCAGAAAAGGAGAACAGTTATCATGGTGCAAATTTATTGGCGCTCTCTTTTCATGCATCATGTTTTCACCTGCTTCTTCACAGTCTGCGTTTCTTTTCAAATGGTTCAACTCTCTGTTTCTCTAAAACACGAGAACTGCACCAGATAGAAGAGGAATTATATTTATTTACATGCCACTGGAAAAAATCCAGTCATTAGGAGGATGCCATTGTTGCATGATGAGCATCAAATAAGGGTAGAAGATATGTGATAGTTACTCAGACAATCTTGAGAAATCTTGGCAAAACTTTCCAATTCAAAATCATGCATGAATGGCTATATGTGCTTATAGGTGGACTATATAGGTGCATATGCCACGTAATAGGTGTAGGAGGTGGTTTCCTGTGCACTTTCTTTAATTGATTAATTTTAGGAAAGCCAATTTTCACTCTTATATAGTGGGACAATCCACAAATAATATAGGTAAAAGAAGGTACTCATTATATTTGTTGCTTTTGCACAGCAAAAGTATTTGGGAACTTGGGTATTCCTGTAGATGATGAAAATAATGTTGCTTAGAGGGCATAATGGGAAAGGGCACCGAAGACCTAGGAAAGTAGCTATTCTTTCAAGAAGGTGAATGAAGAAGAAAGGTCCAAGCTCTTTGAGGGTTAAAAAAGAAAGCTAAGCTCAAGGCTAAAGGCTAATGAACACATATGAAAGAAAAAAAAATCCCAAGAAGTGGAAAAATGAAAGTAGTCCTTGTAAGGGAGGGTTAAATCGCCTTTTGATATTGAAGGCTTAAAATCAATGTTTGCTATACTGTATCAAACTAGGCGATATGGAGCATATCATACCATACTGATTTAGTACTGATATGCAGTACGATGGGTGTATTGATACTCAGTACATTGAATGGGCCCCGTACTGACATAATAACATATCGGCACATGTATGAGGTCCGGTACCAAGTTGGCGAACCTTAGTTAAAATGAAGCTAAACCTACTACTGCAATTTATAGGATGTACACCCATCCTAGAACAAAGGAGCGATTTGATGATTGCTCGAAATGTGAATCAAAAGTATTCATTCTTATGGGAAAGGGAATGAAAAGGAAGAAATACTTTTTCGAGAAATATGGAAGAATGGAAGTTTAACTCCTAAGAAAGTGTTTGAGTGAAAAATATCTTCAACTTTGAGGTCGTGATGCATAGAAGTTGAGATTGCCAGTGCAAGGGTATTGTAATATTCTATCTATTTTTAGCAATAATATTTCAGGCAAGTATGTGAGAATGCAGCTAAGATAAGGTTTCTGTGAAATGAATATATCATGTATATCCTATGAAACGACAGTTCCATTTAATCTTCTAAATAGGGAAATGAACCATAATTGTGAAATCCTCTAGATGCAACAGGCATGAAGTTAGTGACACACTTTATATAATTATTGAAGCTGAGAGTCACTAATAATGCATAATATAGAGATAATAAAATTGTCTTGCGATGGAAGGTAGAGGTGAAAATCCCAAATTTCTAAATGAACAAGGTTGAAAGAGGGAGCAGATTATGTGCTACTAAATGAAAAGGGAAGGTGAAGTGCATCACTTATGACTAGGGCTGCATGTGGGCTTGGGCTGACCTGAGGCCTATTGGGCTGGGCTATGGGCTAGGCTCGAGTCAACTTGCTTTAGGTTTGGGCTTCAAATTAAGGCCTGTAGATATTTTGGGCTGGCTAGGGTACACATTTGGCTTAGCCTTGACCCGGCCCAAGCCCAAGCTTGGACCATGCCTGAAGCCAACAAGCCTAGTGTCAGCCCAGATTCAGCCCGATATCTAGCTCAAGGTCAATTTCTGAATTTGGTTCATTGGGTTTGGTCTAAATGAGCAATAGTTCGACCATGGTCATGCTTGCTAGGTTTGCTATGCTCTATATCTCTCAAAGAGTCCTGATTGGCCAATCCTTGATCCAATTAGCTAAGATTCTCGAAGAGTTCCAATCAGCCGCTGCCTCCTTCGCTCATTGCTTCTTTCAAGCTGTAAGTGCCTAGTGGCTGGTCAAGATGTTTTGGTAGCAGACATCGTTGTGGGGCCTCTATAAGGGGCCTAGGAGCTTGCGGTCTTAGATAATGGACTTGTATAGGAGCTAGTTGAGGTCTCAAAGACATTTTGGGAGAGTTTAAACGGCCTCATGGAGGTTAGTGCAAGAGCGGAGGGTCGGATATTGAGTCAAAGGCAAGGGATTAGTTACTGTCAGCGATGGCATTGGCAAGGGAGCTGGTGGTGTGGTAGGTGGCAGCATTGGCCTATGAAGCAAGGAGAGAGACGAAGAAGAGAGGGCAAGAAGAACAGAGAGGGAGAGAGAGAGATATGGAAGAGAGGACAAGAAGAAACATCAAGACGTCCCAGTTTCCAGCGGAGGACTCATTGTCGATGGCCCAAAGATGGACATAGATGGTGACTCCAAGGGAGAGAGTCACGACAAACCCTAGAAGAGGGTTCTTCACATGCTCCTCCGAGTTGAGAATTTGATCTCCTAGAGCCACTAATGAGGGATGGATTAGGTCAAGTCGAGCTTGTATTTTGAAAAAAAAGTACAAACCTAAGCCTGGCTCAAAGTCCCAAAAAATTTTAGGCCAGGCTCAGGTAGGTGCATGGCCCAGCTAGCTTGGCCTGACCTAGTCCTAGCCTTGCTTATGATGCTATGAAGAAACAAAATTATGAGGTTGGAGGGCAAAGACATGGCCAATAAGTTAATGGTTTGTAAATTTCAGGGAGGTTGATGATATAAAGCTAGACTTAAGGCAAAAGTTATTGCTATTAGAGGCATGTAGATTCCCAACTCTACTAGCACTTTTAATCCTTCAAGTTTTATGACTATCTTCTAGAAACAAGAATAAAGTAAACAAAATGATGAATTTGGCAATCATGGGTTGACTACTAGAATCTAAATTCGTTAATGAATAGGGTAGATGAATAACTTTAGGAAGTTTCAATCAACTAATAATAATAGAGGGAAAATGTTGTTCAGATCGGCAATCCAAGAAGGGGGTGAATTGGGTTTTTGAAAATTAAAACAAATGTGTCTTTCAAAACTCAAGGGATGTATGAGCCAAGTGTTGTGTC
The DNA here is from genome assembly GCA_021397845.1 of Areca catechu. Taxonomy (NCBI): domain Eukaryota; kingdom Viridiplantae; phylum Streptophyta; class Magnoliopsida; order Arecales; family Arecaceae; genus Areca; species Areca catechu. The sequence continues at coordinate 3,811,077 of CM038038.1, read as the reverse complement.
AAGTGAAGTGTGCAACTGCTGAAATTTAAATGAGAAAGATAGAGAGATAATCACACATACAAATACAACATGATTTATAGTGGTTTGGAGCAATTCTAGCTTCTACGTCCACTATCCAAGCATCTCTTGGGATTTTTACTATATTCTTGCAAGAATACAGTCTGTTTGTTTTCTTCCGGGCTTACACACCAAAATCCTAATACAATCATTTATTTTCCTGGCTTACAAATAATCCAATTAGTTTTCCAAGATCAATCAATCAAAACTTCAATCCAATCTCATGTTTCAGCTCCCTGCTAAAACAAACTATAGCTCAAAACAAGAAAAAATAGAGCAATAATACAAACTCTCAAAAGAGTGAAGGTTGTCGATGAAGCTCCTCTTAAAGATACTTCAAGTTTTCAATGATTGATCTTTAAAGTTCGAGATCCTCACTTAAATGCTTCGAAAGTGTTGGTTGGAAGAAGTTAAGAGCTCTTGAGTTTTTAGATGACTTTTCTCTTATTTTCAATGATTAGCAAGAATATTCTCGAAGAAATATTGGCCTTTGACTTTGAATCCAAGTATTTATCCTTCTCCAAGTACTTTTTCATTGGTTCTCAGTCATTTCTACTCATTTAAAGATGTTGGGAGATGAATGATAGCCGTTAGAAGTCTTGAAAATTGAAATTTAGAAGTTCTAGAACTAGCCGTTACTATAGTAGTTCGAGGTCTGTGAGTCGGCTTGTCTAGTAGGAGTTTGCTTGTGTACTATGCTTTCAGAATACATACACTGTCTTTCTAAGAGAGTTGGCTTGTATGCTGTGAGTCGGTTGTTCTAAGTTGAGTCCAAAAACATGCTTTCTGTCATCTTGAGAGAGTCAGCTTTATTTTTAGGAGTTGGCTCATGTATAGTACCAATTCTGTATGCCGTGCCAGAGTTGGCTCTTCACAGTGGAGTTAGCTCGTTCTATCTGCACTTTAATGGAATTTGGTACATTTAGGCTCTCAAAACTTCCAAAGGATTTTTAGACATTCTCTCATGCTCCCTAACATACAAATAAAATTTTCTAACCATCTCTAACATGTCTAATTACAAAGTTGAACTCACTTTTCTTCCAATGATACATAGACTCTCTTAAAGGCTTTAAAGGGTTTTCAATGATTACATACAAGTTTGCAATGGTCCTAGCAATCTCACCAATCATTCTAATGGTATATATGAGTTTGCAATGGTCCTTGGAACCTTCCTAAATATACTAACAACTCATGGACCATTCTTTGCAATCAAATACTTTGTACAAAAATATTCTCAACCATTTGTAATTGTTAATATACTATTCATGCTCCAATGTTTTGTATCATCAAAATCATTCTTGGGGTCAACAGAAAAGGTTATGAAAACACAAATTCAATACATTTATCTTAACATTTTCAATTTTGTTACACAACTTTTGTCCTTAACCCTTTTTGTTGTGCTACATTCTAAGCCTTACAAAATTGCAACATGCTAGTTCTACAAAGTTCCCTCGGTTGTCAAGGTTATGTTTAATCACATAATACCCTAGAGCAAAGGTTGTTGAACTGTGCCAAACTAGGCAATTTGGGGCGTACCAAACTAGACTGATTGATTGTTGGCATACTTTGTCCAATCAAAATGGATTATAAAAGTCTAGCCTTGTTCAACTTTGAAGTCTTGATCACTCGCTAGCATCGCTTGATTTCTTTGATGACCTAATCATTTGAATCCATCGATCGATGATGATGTATGACGATGATGACATGTGAGCCCCTCTCTCCCTGTCCCTCTCCCCCCTAACTCTCTCTTGGTTTGTCGCTGGATCCAGGTCTCTCAAAGCTCTCTATTGACAATCGAAGCTTCTTAGCATGTCTCTCTCTTGCTTGGTCTCCCTCTTCCCCCCTCTCTTTGGTTTGTCATTGAATTCAAGGCTCTTGATGTTTCCCATCAACGGTTGACGCTTCATGGCCTATCCCTCCCCCTTCCTCCCTCTCCTTCCTCTCCCTCCCTCTCCCTCTCCCTCTCCCAGTTCCTCTCCTTTTCCCTCTTTCCCTCCCTCCCTATTTCGGTACGCTCCGGCATGGTACAGTATGAACCCGTATTGTACAAATTGCTTGTCGGTATCTGCATTGGTACCGGTACGGCAAACTTTACTGTAGAGGCACCTCTCCTTGCCATACAATCAGCTATATACTAGTAATTTCTTGAATAAGTTTGAAAGTGTACACTTCAATATTTTTATTATTTTTGATATATTCTTAGTTAGTTCGAACTTCTACTTATTTTTATATATTTTTCATGAACCTTACTATACTTTATACCATCTGCATGCATGCTCATGTATTCATGTGCATACCACATATGCACTTTGTAGTAGCCTAATCAATCTCATACTGAGCCACTTGTTAAGACTCTAAAGTTTAAACCATATAGTTATGAACCATCTTTGTTTTCACTAGAAGACAAGGATGTATTAAAAGAAAAATACATTTATGTGAAGTTATTGATGAATGATCAAAAAATGTGTCCCTCCTTTCCTTATAATAAAATCCTCCTTCCAAATCTTCTCCACTAATCCTTGGTGAACGTTTGTAGTTTGTACATGCATATGTTAGTAGAAACATAAATATCAAAAGAAGAATGCTCCCACAACTATCAACCATCTTAGAGGATCCAGCTGCTAAACTTACTGATGCAACTGAATGGGAATCACTGAGGAAAGGAATGATGTCCACTTCTTATATGATGATGCATTTGACTCAATAACCTAATGGATTGACCTACAGGAGACGAAGCATCAATTACCTAAATGAGCAAGAGCATTGGATGTTGATGGAGAATTGTATGTTTTTCAAATATTGAGTGAAAGTGGACTTCTATCTTTTGGGCAGAATGAGCATTGGAAGTTGAAACTAGAGCTCGTAGTGCTTGTTGTTAACCTTTCTAAGATGGAGCCTAAATTGACCTCCCATGGACATCTCATCGTATATTAATCTATGACTAAGTAAATCACCATGAGTTACTTTTAATTTCCATATCTTCTGGGAAAGTCTTGACCAGCACTTCTACTGTGACTCATTGTCTTCCACCTTCTCAAGGATTCTGTTTTACTCCTAGCATAAAGGCAAACCTTTCATTCACATTTCGGACTCGATAATTTGTCATATTAGTTTCTGAGTTTGTTGTGCCTCATGCTGCTGAATGGAACATGGAATAATAAATAATTTGCTTTTGCAAGTAAACAACTGCTAGATTTGTCTCAATATTGTCTTTTCAGCCATTTCACCATTCATTTTTAGCTATTTGTGTTCAGCATTGAACTTCTGTATCATGTCCAGGAGCGTAAAAAAATCAGAAGAAGATATACCTGTTCCACCACTCCTGAAAAGTGCAGCTCTTTGGGGTATGCCTAGAACTATTAGAAATGTTTACTCAACTTTTTATTTTTCTTTTTAATCTCTTTTATCTTTGATTTTTTATTCTACTATAAATTTTGGAGTTGCCCCATATGTTGCCATTTCTGTTTGAATCATCTTGTTTGTGCAGGTTTCTGTTAACCTATTGCAACTTTTTATTGTTAAAAAAATAAATTACAAGTAAGAATTCAACATGAATACATCATGTTAACATCTGGTTGAGTTGATCATAAAACATTCAAAATAGTCCCTAACTTCATGGGTTCATACTTTGATCTGTAGTTTGATTTGATATAGATGGAATAAAACTTGATAGCCAATGCTAAGATTTTAAAGGAAATTTGTTTTTATCGTCACCTTGTGAAAAACAATGCACTTGCAGTTTCATTTGATGTCTTTCTTTTGTATGGGACCCATCTGTTTGATCCACAGTTTGCCATTGGGTCTCCTCTGTTGCTGTCTCTCTTCCTTCCCATATCAATTTGCTGTACCTTGCTCAGGAGGCCCTCCTTTTCTTTTTGGTGTTGCCATGATCCTCCTGTCCTCTTTTTCCATAAACCTTGGCTTCTCCCCGCATTTGTTCTTTAAGTACCAGCTTGCTCCTAAACCACTTCAATGTAAATCTTGGAGTAGGCTATTGAAAACAAAAAAATAGGAACAGTAAGGAGTGTAGGAGGTTAAAGGAAGGCCCGTTGACATGTGCTCTGCTGTTTGCAGCATTATAGATCTGTAAAAAGTGGGTAAAAAAAGATAAAGGTAAGGCATGAAAGAAAAAATTACAAATCTAGGTTGCTTATGATCAACGAGCTAGAATTTTGATTGTCTCAGAGGGTGAAAGAGTACTAAATTAGGGTTACTAGGGGTTATGCCATTGTTTTGTCTCAACTCTCAAAGGCTAGAGCTGGTAGTGAAGTCTGGCATTTTGCCTAACCTGTCTTACCAGCATTTACTCCTTATAATTTTATATTATCATTAAACATGCTCATTGTGGGCTAGTTTTTTCGCTAATGCCCTGGCTAAGATTCCTTTTGATAGGGTTTATTTTGTTACTTCATTGTGTCAGGATTTCACTGACCTGTCTTTCCAATTGGCCAGATCTTATACTTGTCCACTACTCAAGCACTTACATTTTTTTTAAAAAAAAGAAAAAAAAAAGTGAGCCACCCTGATAACGGATCATCATGCATGACTTAATAATGCCAAAGCTCAGAATAATTGTTATTACATCAGAGGAAGTTCATTTAGGTTTAATCAATTGCACTTGAAGATACATGTTTATTGATGGTTTCTTGATTAAAAATTGTTTCCTATGATTAGGCCACCAGAAATGATAATCAGTGTAAATTAGGGGAATGATGGTTATGATGGATGATTGCTGTTGCAGTTTGATTAAATCTATTTACTGATTTGTTGCATTTGCAGCGAAGTATGTCAGGATCATGCACATGTGCAACAAAATTGCAGAATTTTGTTCATTCATGCCATTTGTTTAAACATATCCAATAGTAGTGCATTATCTATAATAAATATACTTGTACAATTTATACCTACCATGAATTATTGTTTCTTGCAACCAGCCTTTTTAGTCTAACTTGTAAACATCTGTGATTCAGGAGTGTTTCTTGCGGTTTCTTCCAACACTCGTTACCAGATCATTAATGGCTTGGAACGTGTGGTCGAGGCGTCACCTGTAGCCAAACGCATTCCACCTGTAGCAATGGCTTTCACGGTTGGTGTGCGTTTTGCCAACAACATTTATGGAGGCATGCAATTTGTGGATTGGGCTCGGTGGAGTGGTGTTCAGTGATGGTACATATTCTGTCCTTTTACTAGGGTTTTTTTACAATCCAATACTGTGAAAACATTGTACGATATGTGACTTAGATTTTGTATGTTAGATTTGATTTTGTTTTTATATCCAGTTTTATATGTATAATTAGTATTCATATTGTTACAGTAGGAAATGTCAGGTTTAGGACTGAACCCTTCACTCATGAGATCAAATTCATTTTGCCCATCAGATAGAAAATCTAGCTATTTCTTGTTCACTCATGTTGCCCAAGCAAAATCTGCCTTCTACTTGAATTCTTTTAGTATGTAACATAATCCTTTCCACTACCGGGTTGCATCTTTTACGGCAAGCAAACTAGTTGCCTTGCATGACCAAACCATTGATAGGAACATGAGATCATTTTAATGGTAATCTCCCATTTAATTTATTTGTTTGGATAATGAACTTCAGAATATTATAATATTAAATTGACTGATCATTGAATAATTGCTTTGTTGTGAATTAAGAGATAGTGATCAAATATATTCAATAGCCTGTTGAAATCATACTATACTTAACAATAAAGTTATTCAAACATATGCTTGTCTAGAATTATAATATCATGGTTTAAGTTTTCTTCTTTTACGTGCTGATTTGTGCATGCTTTCATTGACATTTGACCTTCATAACAGTTGGGAAACTATCCTATGTGCATTTCAGAATATTCAATACCACAAGCTGCATTTGGTTGTTGGTATCATTTGTATCAACTTGGTGGTAGCTTTCTGTGATTGCTTTAATAGCTAAATCAAAATTGAAAATGATATTCCAAATTGAAGTCAGGAGAGATTCAGCACAGTGATTTTTTCTTTGAAATATGATTATGCAGCATTTTTGGTTTAACTATTTCTGGGCATGATTATACTTGTTATCTTTCTGATATTAACTAAAAAGCTTGAGTTACTAGTTTGGAGGGATGGGCAAGCATGGCCCTTAATGTTGGACTTAGATAAATGGTGGAGGCATAGATTTTTAAAGACAAGTATTGGAAAGAATTGCAGATGTTTAGAGGATTAGAGTTAGCTGGGTTAGAGCCTATAAGATCACCGCATGTTTTGCTTCAAATAGCACATTTGCAAATAGCAGGTTTGTGAGGCTACAAGCATAGGTGGCGTTGAAGAATATTAAAGGATATCCAAAGCTTTTTATAATAGCAAACTAGGCAAAAATATAGCAGTTTTGTTTGTAATGCAGTACATATTTCATTCAAATCCTAGATTTTAGGGGTGCTACCGTGCCACAGCCACTCTCTAGCTCAGCTAGTGCAGAATGTGCTTGATAAACAAATCGCTGTCCCTATTTTCATTGTCATCTTCCTTAATTTCTCATATCCGAACTTACAATATTGCATCAATATTATTACTATCACTCTATGATATTACATTTTCTTTATTGACTTTGAGAAAGCTTATGGTAAGGCTACCAAAAAAAATAAATTGATATGCTTTAAGGAAAAGTATTCATATGGTAAATTGAGTTTATAGAGAACATGTATGCTTAAGCAGCTACGAGTGTTAGTAGTAGTGTTGTATTTTCAGTCTTGGTCTTAATGCAAGGAACAATAAATTTTTATTTTTTAAGCTAATCATACATGTAGTTACTGCTAATATTCAGGAAGAAAAAAGACTAAACATAAATTGGATTCATGGAAGGAAGTTTTTGTAGATAAGGGCTTAAAAATCATTAGGACAAGAGTTGTTGGAATGCAGTTTGAGTGGACATAGGAACTCATTTGAAAATTGGGGCTTTATACAGATTGATGGACAGGAGGTATCTTAGAGTGATCATTTTTGTTACCTAGAACCTATTGTACAAAATAGAGGTGACGTAAATGATTACATTTATAATAAATGAAAGGCTGGTTGGATGAAGTGGAGAGTTGCTTTTGTGTTGTTATATGATAAATGCATACCCTGGCAACTTAAAGGAGAAATTTATATTATGGGACTAAGTTATAAAGTTGTAGGGTTTAGAATGCTGCGCAAGAAAAAGGATCCAAGAAAACATGTTGAAAATGGTAGAAATGAGAATGTAGCAATGGATATGTGGTAAAATTACTAGTGTGAGACATGATTATAATAGAGGAGCCATAGGAGTTGTACCGATTAAGAAAAAATTGATGGAAAATCGTTGAAGATGGTATCAATTAAGATTGGTGGTACTAGTACAAAGACCCATATTGATTGCCCGATGGTGCAGTACTATGTTGTGCTGAGTTGCCACAAACCAAGAAAGGAGATCTGGAGAGAGGAGAGATGGAGAAGGAAAGAGAGGAAGAAAGAGAGGGGGGAGAGAGAGATGTTGGGAGATGGAGAGTGATGGGGGCTTTGAGGCTCAGCATGTTGACTTCACTTAAAGAATAGCAAAAATATTTGTAAGCAAAACAGGGGCTCCTCCTAATGGAGCCTATGGATGAGCCAGTTCTGACCCCCTCTCTCCCACTCTCGGAATCTCTTCCCCCTTCTCTCCCTCCCTCTCTCTCTCTCTCTCTCTCTTCCATTTCCTCACTAGTTTCTAGAATGATGTGGTTCCACCCCTACTTCGGCTCGGTTTGCCTTGAACTGGGCAGGGCGATATGGCAAAACGTGATCAATATTTATATTAAAGATTTTGGGAGATCTGGTAACAGAAGATGCTTATAGTCTCCATTGAAGGGTGTAGGAAGAGCAGGGGTAGATGAAGGTGACACTGATGAAAGTTGTGACAATAAATATGGAAAAATTAAAAAGGCTTGTATACTTAATTTGTTTGTGTAAGAAGGCTTCATTAGCGGTTTTGTATTGAAAAGCCATGATAAGAGCAAGGAGTTTATTCTTTCTATAATAAGGTAAACCACCTTGGAGCTGGAATTCATGATCTTTGATGATATGGGATATAGATGAAGGAATAAGTCACATGAATCTCTTCCCACTCCCACATTCTGTTGCCATTTTAAACTAGAACTCCTAACCTTGAACCTTGTAGTTCTTTATTAGCTGACCAGGGAGGGGAGTTGGGGTTAGAGTGGGGTCAGTCCCCTGTTTTTTGTGTTTTCTTTTCATTTTTTTTGGGTGGGTCAGTTTGATTTTTTTTTTTTGAAAGCCGGAGAGAGGGGGGGGGGGGGGGGGGGGGGGGTGAGGCATGGTTAAGATTGGACTTGAGTTTCAAGTGGATAAGAGAAGAAAGGGTTTTTGTGGGCTTGAAGTTAGATTTGGAGAATTCGCTGAGCTCAGAACTATGCTGAAGCAAGGTCTCGATTCTTGGTATCATGCTCTATATTGGTACCTATCAGGCCATATAAGTATTTTTATGGAACTGGATCGAGCTGCAGCATTGTATTGGTACTATTCTAGGCTGATATCATACATTCTATAGTGACCAGTACGATTCAATACTTAAAACCTTGGGTTGAAGTATGGGATAAGTGTTTTGGGACTTTGTTTTGAGTTGGCTGGGCCCAATTTGTTGACACCAAGGCTTCCCAAAAGTACCTTATTATTTAGTTGCCAAAATCGAGGCCTTCTAAGGAACTTGGTATAATGCAGCATCAGGTTCGGGGAAGCAGATACTTCATATAAGGAAGCGCTTAGGAAGCAGGTGTGTGTTTAAGTTTTCTCTAAGTTTTTAAAGCAGATATGTTACCCTAGATAAAAGTATTAGTATACAGTCTACTGAGGGTGGCCATTCTTAATTCTATAAAAAAACATGCTCTCTTCAGTCTCTCAATGTTTAACAAAGATGGCTTTCAGACTTGTGGGTGAAATAATTGTCAACCATTTAAATCTGCTGGTGGTACGTTGCATTGGGCTTAACTATTAGTGATGACAAGTCTTAAATGATAAAGGTCACTTCAGTTGAGGTATCTCCTTAAATATCTCTAGATTCTGTTGTTACTTTTTCATAAAAAGTTTATTGAGATTTCACATTCATCATCTTTTATTAGGAATCATCCTTCTCTTTATTTTATTAATGCTTTCTGCAGGCTGACAGAAACCAGTTAAGGTTTCAATACACTAATAAACTCCATACAAGTAAAAGCTTAGGATGCAAATGTTTGTTGATTTGGAAAGCCATCCGGATTGGAAGATGAAAAAGGAGATAAGAGGAGACTCTCTTAGGCATGACCTGGGTTTTTGGTACCGTCCCCGAATCATTTGGTTCGGGATGTACCATACTGTATTGGCTAAGAACCGGTGCGGTTCAATTCTAAAAAACAGTTCAGAATCCGAATCGTAACAATTGATCTGAGTCGAACCGGTATGGATCGGTTCGGTACGGTATGGGTCGGTTCGGACCGGTATGGCCTAGTTTAGTCCGGTTCGGGTCCAGTTCGGGTCTGATTCACTGATCCTTGCTTGAGAGGGAGGAGAAAGATAGTTTTTTCTCAATTTACCAAGTCCGGTCTGGTACCATACCATACCTGTCGCTGATCGGTACGGGCCCGGATACCGCTTCAGCTATCCTTGCATGACCTTATTTTGTTAAATTTTTGCAGCTATTAACCAGAATCACTGAGAAGTGAGGAAGTCTTAGATATCACAAACTTGAGTTAGACAGACCCGGATGGATGAGTCATATAAAAGTTCCTTTATATTAATGTAGAAATATGTGAAAATGTAATAAATTGTTAATGATTCTTATGATTGCCTAAATTAAATGATATGAGTATGAGGTCCAATACAAGTTCATTAGAGAGAACCATGTTACAATTTTACATGCATGGGAAGACCATGCAAAATAAATAATTAAAAGCAATTGAACCAGTAAATGGATTCCTACCTCTAAGTGACCTATAATATACTACTTTGCTATCATTAAATTACACTGCATTTATTATGTATTTGGAAGAATTTCTGATCATTCGGATTAGTGTTAAGAATTATGCACCGCTAAAGTTCAATATAACCTTCTGTATCATTTATCAGGAAATGCTCATGTCAGCTATGTGTGGCCTTCATGTTACCCATTGTCTCTCCTTTTCTTCTAGCTCCTCAACTTTTAAACCTTTTTTTTTTCCAAATTTGTCTAAGTTTTGCAGGGACCATGCATGATAAAGTGTCCACTAACAAGGTGTCTGAAGCATTTTGTGTCTGGTGGTCTCGATGTTTCGGCATTCCCTTTTCCTTGTTGATATTGATTGCCATGCAAGCAAAACACAACCGCATAGAGATTAATTTAACAGAAAATTTGCTTTCACTAGGAAGGGAAATTGATTGAATTCTAATGTATGTTAACTTAGGTAATTATTTTTCTGAAAAGTGCTTTTGATGTATGTAACATTGCATGCAAGAAGGAAATTTTGCTATATGTGACCTCTGATCAAGGGACCAACTAATCCTCTTGCTTCTTTTTGGTTTGCCTGATTCAGTTAAAGCTATTGTTGTAATCAGGGAGTAACAGGGTATTCCATTGCTTAGCAATTTATTTTTCTGTAAGTGATGCATGGTTTAAGATTTCGGTCATGTTAAAAAGTACTTTGCTTGTACAATTCAGTTACAGTATTTGTAAAATTAAGCTTATGTTATCTACTCTTGTTGTTTTGTCATAAGGAGATCAATATGCTGAGCGGGGGGGCATCACCATTTCATTCTCAGTCATCTCCTAATGAGTCCTAGAATTTTACGCCATTTTCAATGTTTCCTAACATAAAAAATCGTTTTCAGAGTATTAAAGATCATTTTAAGATTGCCCAATTAGCTAGTAATGGCCTTGCCTCCTATGTTGCTCTCCATGGGGTCTGGTTATTCAGGAATCATCACTTGCCCACGGAGTTTTCTGACCTTGTACAGTAAGATAGGTCAGTATGCTTTTACCATGGGGTGATATGACTCTCATCACTAAATATATGTCAATAAGAAGGAAAAGTTTTCATCAAAAAAGAAAGAAAGGCATAAAGAAAAGTGATCTGGCTTAGCAAAGGAGGATCAAGGATCAAGTCGTTTGTTGCTCCCGGGCTAAGGATCGACCTTTTTAAGGGGTAGTTCAATAAGGGAGAAAGAGCGGATAAGTTACGAGAAGGCATCCTAATCTCGTCTGTTGGAAGATAAACTACAGGAGATGTCCTCCCATAAGCCAAGGACCCTGCACCAAACGTCTAACTACAGTAAGTTTAGCCTTGAATGCTCTTGAGTTGGGGCCCTTTTGGCAGTACCAGCCGTATCTAAGTTTCAAATCTTTGAACGCTGCAATGATTGAGAAAACAAAATCTTGATAGAGTGGGAGCATTTAAGTAGAGATCTGTTCCTGTCCAGAGGAATTCCCCTGTAAAGAAAAGACCAATTGAAAAATTTTTAGTACATGGTCCTTGGTAAAAGAAAATATACCGCATAATCTGAATGGTTTGGGTAAGTCTAGCTTTTTAATATATATTAATATTTATAATTTTATCTTTTTGTTAAAAATTTTGAATAATAAAAATATTTTTTTTATAAAAAATTATGATACTCATTTGGGTTGTGGATTATGACATGTCGTATGGTTGACAGGCAATTTTATTATTGAAAAAACTTTAAAAATTTGGTAACGAGGAAAATATCTTTCAGCCTTACAATATTATGTTAATAAACTTGGCTACAGGTATTATAAAAGGAAACTATATTTTTATTACTTAAATACATATTTAATACATGTAATTATTTTTTCATTGAAAATTTTGAATGACGAAAATATTTTTTTTATGAAACCTTGTGATCAAGTTTGTGAATAGGACGTTATAATCCTGTTCACATGATGTTATAAGGTTGAGGGATATTTTTATTATTAAAAATTTTTAAATTTTTTTTAATGATGAAAATATCTTTTAGTCTTATGATATCATGTGAATAGGATTATGATATCCTGATCATGGGATATCATAATTGAAGCTGTAGGATGTCATAATGACTATTCCTACAAAAAAAAATTCCTTAATTGGAGTTGACTCTAACGAGAACCTTTGGATGCTCAAGATTTATACCTTAAATAGATGGAAAGGAGTGAGTGAGAGGGAGTTGAGAGCATACTTGGGAATCCCTGTATGCTTTTATTTATAGGGAGAGGTTGAGGTGCCGTGAAGAGAGACACTACAAGAAAATCAAGTATTAGCGATGGCTAATCAGCCATCGCTAATAATGAGATATAACGACAGTAAAAATGATATAAAAAATATCGTTGCTAATATTATTAGCGATGATAGCGAAAGCTATCACTAATATTTTTTAAATCTTTTTAAAAAATTATTGTTTGGAAAAGAGTTTTAGTAATGTAAATATAACTATTAGCGGTGGTAAGCACACCGTTGCTAATAATATATTGTATTCTAACAAATTTTATTTTAAATAAAAAAGTATTAGTGACATCATTTTTTATTTTTAACAATGATAGGTTATCGTTGCTAATAATTTTTGAAATTTCATCCAATTTTATATTATGAAAAATATTTGAAGCAACAGTATTTTTGTTATTAGCAACGGCCACTGGCTATCGTTAATACTGAAATGGAAAAAGAGTTTTACCGACGATGGTTGTGACTATTAACGGTAATGAATTTTCATTGCTGATTCTTTTATAAAAAAAGATGATTTAGTGATGGCGGTTGGACTATTAGCGACAGCAAATTGCTGTCACTGGCCAATTTTTTTCATTCCCATTTCTTAGTTTCCCTCCCCACCCCTTGATGCCTCGTGTTGCCCTAGGTTTTCCTCCCTGCTGTTAGCCACTATGCTTCCCTCCTACTCAGAAGTGCGTTGCTGGCTGCCATGCTTCCCTACACCTCAAGCGCACCACTGATTGCCAGGGTTCACTCCCCGAGCTCGAGTTTTCTCCCTATGTGCCGGTGGTTGCCATGCTTCCCCCCTCCTTAGAAGCATGATGCTCGCTGTCATGCTCCCCCACCCCTCTTGCATGCTACCGGTCACTAGGGTTCACTCCCTCAACTTAGTTTCCTCCTTGTGCACTATCGGCCACTAGGGTTTGCTCTCCGAGCCTGGTTTCCTCCTCGTGTGCTGCTGGCCACCATGCTTCCCCCTTCGTCGGAAGCGCATCGCTTGCTGCTGTGATTCATTGCCCCTCCTGCATGCTGCTGGCCACTGAGGTTTGCTCCTCGAGCCTGAGCTTCCTCCCTGCATTCTGACAGCCACCATGCTTCCCCACTCCCTGGAAGCGCACCGCATGCTGCTATGTTTCCCTACCCCTCCTGCACTTCATCGATTTTTGGGGTTCCCTCCCCGAGCTTGGGTTTCCTCCCTGCACGCTGCTGGCCACTATGCTTCCCCCTTCCTCGAAAGCATGCCGCCTGTTGCCATGCTTCCTCGCCTTCCCCGGGTGCCTTTCCCTGCTACCAAGTCCTCCCTCAAGTGGGTGCGTCTTCCTGCTATCGAGCTTCTCCTTGCTAGGATTATAATATCAGTATTATATTTTCCTATAATTTACTATATTCTTTCTTCTATTTGACTGTAAATTGCTATATTTTTTCTTCAATTTGACTTTAACTTGTTGTATTCTTTTTTATGGTAACTTGTTGGATTCTTTTTTTAAGATTTTTATATTTTCATTTTCATTGAATGACTATGATTTTTGAATCTGGTTCTGTTTTTCATCTTTATTTTAACTTTCTTTAAAATTATTTTGAGTGATTTTTTATAATTTTTTTGGATTTTTATTTCATATATTTCTGGCTATAAAAATCTCAACCAAGGTGGCCTGTGATGGACACTGAGGTCAAGTTGCTATTTAGATTATTGGAACAGTAATCCATCTTTTTTAAGAGTTTAGTACATACCATATTTGCATTGCATTATTATAAATATTAGCAATGGCAGTAGCGATGGCTCTAAAGACATCATTAAAAGTTAAATTTTTGTTAATTAATTAATTAATTATTTTAGTAAGTAGATTTTGATTGATTGATTTAATTAATTAGATATTTATTTATTTAATCAATTAATTAATTAGATTTTTATTTAATTAATTAGATGCTTATTTATTGATTTAGTTAATTAGATGTTTATTTATTTTTTAAATTATTTAATTAATTAATTATATATTAATTTAATTAAATAAATAATTTATTAGGTGTGCACGAATGCATGTCCTTTATGTACAAGATTTGGATTTTGGCATGTAGATAGGATTAGAACTGGGCTCAGGCTGGCCCAATTGGTTTTTGGGTTGGCTCGAAATCTAGTAGTGCTTTGGGCCAGGCTTAAAGTAGATCAAACTGGGCTTGGACATAATAATAGAGCCCATTTAATTTTCAGGGGAGGCTCGGTCACCTCTTTGGCCCAACCTGGCCCGAACTTAATGAGAGCTATGGAGAGGGTCTTGCGAAAGAAGTCAGATTAGATGTCGCGGAGGAAGTGGAAGGCGATGAGGGACTTGAAGGTAACAACTCAGTTGCTAGTATGGGGTTCGGGTCTCTATTCATGAGTGGGGTGGTGGAGATCATGGGGGTTCGGGTCAAATAATTAAGGGTAGGTATGGACTAGGATATATATATGGGTTCTGATGTGAACCCGATCCATTGATAACTCTAAGATAAATCAAGGAAAACAAGAGAAGAAAAAATTGAACTCCCTTTTTGTGTCAAAGTTAAAGAAAAGAAGAGCTGAAGATGAAGAAGAACATGGAGATATCAGGGATTGGAGATTTTAGCTTGCTATTGACTTCATTAATTATTGATAATTTAACTCTTTCTTCATTTTTAGTCATACCATTTGCATGATTATGGACTGGTATAACATTATCGAGTGCAATATCTAGTTATGGATTAATTCAAGTTTTAATTCATATAAACTGAATAAAGTTAATAATTTGTATGCATTAAAATATAAATTAATAAATAGCCAAAGATTGTATTCGATGTGTTAGGCTAGTCTATGATATAAATGATGTAAATAAAGATGAATAAAAAGTTAGAATTTTCATAGTGAATAAAATTAACATTCGAGTTAGAATTTTTAATCGATATTGTCTCCTTGTTGTTCTTTGTCTTCGTCTTTTCTTTTTTTAGCTCTGACAAAGAGAGGAAGTTCGGTTTTATCTTCTCTTGTTTTGCTTGCTTTATCTTAAAACTCTTAATGGGTTTGGTTCAGGTTAGAACCTAGATATATTGTACTTAGACTTGACCTGAACCCTAGATATATCAACGGGAATAGGCATCCCTTTTGGCCCTGCCCGGTCCGACCCGAACTTGGTCTAAAAATATGCTCAGTCATGATAAGTATTTAAAATTATTCAAAGATTTAAAGATAGAGAATCCTTTCAACCTTTTCATACTTCAACTTTTGGAATGAGGATTCTAAGAAAAAAGATGAGATCCTCGGTGGAGAAGCACTTGAGATTGCAAGAGAAGACCTTGAAGCTATCAATCTCTTGTAGTGGCCATCCTGGAGTGGAAGCTTTAAAATTATTCTTCTAGTTCGTGTCCATCTAATAATCTTAAGACACGGGAATGGCGCCACTGATTATCGCAGCGATGCCACTATGATCTCGTTACCAAGGCTATTTTTTGCTAGAGAAATTAGAAGCTAGATATACTGAATTGGTCAATGAAAAAGTATCTTTAATTGTACTTAAGATATTGTAGCCCATTTCAATTTCATCATTTGGTCAGCGATAGTAGTAGTGGCATAATTGTTGCATCGGTCATTTCAATATTTCCAATCCCAAGGTGAGCATCCTTGGCATCAAAGTAGCTTAGGGGCGAGTTACAACTAGTTTGCTATTGACTTTATTCATTATCAAGATTTTAAATTTTTTCATCTTTAGTTATATTATTTGTATGATCATGAACTGGTTTAAAATTATTTAGGATAATTTTTTATTATAGATTAATTTATATTTTAATACATATGAATTGAACCCAGTCAAAAGTTTATATGCATTGAAACACGAATTAATCGATGATCAGAGATTGCACTTGGTGATTTTAAACTAGTCCATAATGAAAATGATATAAATAAAGATAAAAAAGACTTAAAATCTTGATTATAAATAGCGAGCTAGTTGCCATTCAGTTCTAAGCTATTTTGATGCCAAGACATGATGGACATTCATTTTAGAGTGAGAGGTATTTAGTATGGTTGGTGCAAGAGCTGTGTCACTGCTACTATCATCGGTCAAATGATAGAGTTGAAATGGACTGTAGTATCTTAAGTACAATTGAAGATATCTTTTTGTTTACTAATTTGATATATCTAGCTTTTAATTTATCCAATTTAAACTAATTTTTTATGATAAGGTTCAATGGTATTATTGCGACAGTCGGTGGCACCACTCCTATGTCTGGGCAACAAGATGGGCATAGACAGAAGATCGACTTTAGGGCTTCCTCTCCAAAATGGCCACCATAATAGATTGACGGTTTCGATGTATTGTTTTGCAATCTCGAGAGTTTTTTCATTAATGATTTCATTTTCTTCTTAGAGTCCTTCCAAAAGTCAGAGTACGAGAAGGTTGCGAAGATTCTTTATCTTTAAATTTTTAAATCATTTTAAATACTTGTCCTCCATTTTAATTTGATGAATATGATGAGTAGGAGTCGAAGGGATGAGTAGGAGTCGGGTCATAGGATTGGATCATAACTTCGACCCTTCAGTAGCTCGGTACTCTTTGACATCTTCATCTCAGACTCTGACGACCCAGACATGGAGTGATGCATACATCGAGGATATCGTGATCCATATCTTTGCCTAACAATCTCAGGACATTTGGGATGCCATCCATGTTTTAATCATGGACACTCTTCGGGATCCGCATTTGCACGATTAGCTGGTCTCATTATGATAGTTATAGTAGCTGGTAAGACTATTAATAAATTTCTTTACTTATTTTATTTTTTAATATTTAAAAATTTATTAATAATATTTTATTTTTTTGTTATAGTAGGTTGGGATATATGTTCAGATATCTGGCTCTCATACATCCTCTGATGGAGAGGACATGCAGCATAAGGAGGAGGATGAGGATGATGACGTATGATTTTTTATTTTGATAATATGTATTTATTTTTTAGCAATATAATTTTATAATTTATATTTTTAATATAATATAATTAATTTTTTTATTAATAATTGTGCTTGTTAATTATTATTTTATATTTAATATAGTTTAAGATTGTTAATTACTTATTATTAAAATTTAAATAGATTTTTAAAAATATTATTTTTTTAAAAAAAATAAAATAATTATTAGTGATGATGTTGGCGATGGAATTTGCCTTGACTAAAACATTATTATCGATGACCTCTTTTAGTGACAAATCTTTTTTGGATGCTTATAATTTTTTTAATATTTTTTTATAAAATAAAAACATTATTAGCTATGGACTTTGTCGTTGCTAATAACCTTATTTGTGATAGTTTTTAAGTCATTTCTAATAGAGTTTAGTTGTGGTAGCATTTTATACGACGACCTTTTAGTGATAGCTTCCCGTCACTAATAGTATTAGCGATGGGAGATCTGTTATTAGCTACGACATCTAGCTATTGCTCATAGTCTTTTTTCTTGTAATGAGAAAGGCATATCAGATAATTATTTATGCCTTATCGGGCATGATTTGCCCGTTATTTCTTCTTTGTTCTGGTAGGATACACTGATTATTGCCTACCTTATCTGCTATAATAGCTTGAGTTCGGTGATCATGAGACTCTCTATCCCACGTGAGAATTAAAATCAACTTGCTTGGAGTACCGGCCTATGTTGACTACAAGGTTACCTCAGGTCAGTTTGTTGGTTAGGTCGGTGATGCCAAAGTACACATGTCATCAACACACCAAAGGAATAATTTTCTTTCTATATCAACTACCCCTACTCTCGACTGCGAGCTAAAACTATGTTTGATGAAAAGAATAGACTGGTCAAACTTGGCCTCGGTATGTCGTGCCCTATGCCTCTAGGCAAGGATATGCACTTTTGATTGGCCATGGATGGGAAGTAGGACCATTCAATCATACAATGCCAGGTGTCAATCATCTGGCCAGGTTAGCTAAATTGACATGCCATCTTTACCATCAAAAGTTTTTATAAATAAGAGGGTTCCAGTCCTTTTCATTATTTACACCTAGCATTCTTTGCTTTAGCTCCTCTCCGTTGAGTGTTTTCTGGCAAAATGGGAGATTTCCTGTAGATTCTAGTCCTCGCTCCAACATGGTGCAGAGATGAAACCAGAAGATTTAGAGAGGATTTGGAATGTTGTTCGGAAGAAGGTCTTGGGTGTCGCTACAGTTCAAAGCATCATTATGCTGATGTTACTAGAGATCGATCTACCCCTTCAACCGAAGGATCTTCGATTGTAGGTGTCGTTATCGTAGGCAGTCAAAAATAAAACATAGTCACTACTATAGCTAGTGATGAGTCGGGATCGTATCCTCAGAAATCAATGATAATTATTTCATGAAAAAGGGCAAAAAGAAAATTTATTGTAGAAGATTAGATCGAGAGAAATAGTTATTAAAAGATAATAACTATTTAATTAATTAAATCGAGACAGCAAGAGAAGTAATCCAGGAATTCGAATCCACCATGCAAATAGGTTTTATCTTCTTTTCTTTATGTTGCAATATCAATAATTCTTGCAAATTCAGGGTTAGAATAATTTTTCTCTTTTTGGGCATGGGCCGTATCCAGAGATTACGACATGTCTGCTAGAGTATAAACTATCTAATTGATTTGCAAGGTTAGATATCTCATCTACTATACTATGATCTATCTTTTTGAGGCATGTACCGTATCTTGAGATTATGGTACATCGATAGAGGGTGTAGGTCATGTATGTCAGATCAAATCATCGATCAGAAAAATAACTCAAAGATATATAAAATAAAAGCCTGAATTTTATTGCAAAGAAATCAAGTACAAAAAGAGAGATAGAACTCGATTACATGCTTCAATTCATCCTAGGTCGAAGAAGTCTAGCTGCGCATCGCTGCCGCAAGCATCCCCTCCATAATTTCCTTATTTTCTAAGCCTAACATAATGATCTAAACAAGAGCAAGAACATAAATTAATATAAAAATTGCCATTGAAATTGATGCCTGCACTACTGCTGGGGTTCTCCTTTTATAGAGCTCATCGAGAACTATCTTCAGGTCAAATTTGGAGTCAATCGGGCTCAAGATCGGCTAGATATTATGAAAAAACTTTTCAGCTATTCATTCTGCAGCACAGGCTTCAAATCATGTGAAATCAGCTATAATACTCCTTCCCATGATTGGCATCCATCTGGACCATTGGATCTTTGATCAGATTGAATTCTAGCAGTTGACCAACATAAATCAGGCTGCAGCACGCTCATCAAATCCTTCATCAAGTCAACATTAATCTAGATCGTTGGATCCTCACTTTAGCAGATCTGAGCCGCTAATTAGCACCTGGCACATGGTAGCACCCAGCTTTCCTGTGACAAAAATCATGCACGATTTTACACCACGATGATAAGCTAGATGACACCGTAGAGGTTGATCGCGCCCCACCTCCCATGCATGGTAGCACCCAGCCTTCTTGCACTAAACATTGTGCATGATTTTACACCGCGATGATGAGCTGGATGCCCCACCTCTCATCTGTTTCATTTCTGATTTCCTCAAGTTCTCTCCAGCTGCATCGAAATCCATGTTCAGTTGTTTTATGGCCTACATTGCCCTATACTCTAATTTTACTGGCAAGTGACACGTCTTACCAAATACAAGCCTATAAAGAGATATTTCTAAGTTGGTCTTGAAGGCAATACGATATGCCCGTAGTGTATCCACTAGCTTCACTGACCAATCTTTTCTATTGGAGTTCACGGTCTTCTCTAGGATTTATTTGATTTGTCGATTAAAAACTTCTACATGCCCACTCGTTTACAGGTGATGGGTGTGGCCATCTTATGGGTGAAGTTGTATTTTCTCATCAATGATGCAAAGGATTGGTTGCAGAAGCGTGTTTCACGATCATTGATAATAGCTCTTGGGATACCAAAGCGAGAGAGGACATGTTCCTTGAGAAATTTTATAATAATTTTATTGTCATTGGTGTTGCCAATCTCGCCGCCGCGCTTGTGGCTTCGGAGCCGCCGATCCGACTAGACTGTCTCGCCCTTGGGGTCTCCTGGCTCTCGAACCTACAAGACAAGGTCAGAAACCCTGGCCGGGGATCCCGGCAAGGAAGCTCCGACGGTCAAGTTAGTAAACGGCGAGAGGGAACAGAATCTCTGAGATGGGCCCCCGAAGGAGTCCCAGACTTAGAGATCATGCTAGCAAGAAAGGTTCTAGGAAGAATAGAAATCCGGCCGGGTTCCTCCACCGAGCTCACGCCAAAAGTGCCCTCTCGGGATCTTGGATCCTGCTCTTGGTGCTCTTTTGGTTCCCAGCCTATGTTTCTCGCTCACCTTGTCGTCCATTCTCCCTTTCCTTTTAACTCCTCATGTTTCCTTTCCGTTTTCCGCCCTTGGGAGGCTCCTTCGTCGCTTTCACCTCCTCCCCTCCATCTCTTTTCCCGTTCCCTTTTGGATCAAAGTACCAGGCGGCTTCCTCGCCTTGCTTGCCGAGCCTAGCGAGGAAAGAGTAAAGGGAGGGCGCCGGTCAGATTGCCGACCAGACCTTGGGCCGAGCGTGAGCGCTCTCCTTCCCAGGCACCGACAAGGCCCGTTATCGGGTCCTGTTTTGTCAGGACTTCGCCTCTAGACTGCGAAACTTGTCGGGCCGGTGTAAGTGATGTTTCGCGTGTCGTCGCCGACCGTACGAGCGCCTTTCTCGGGGTGCGGCACGCATGGCTCGAGAGGCAATCTCGGAGCTCATGCTCCTGCTCCTCGGAAGCTTCTCTGTACAGGTTGGCCTGCCTCGGCCGAGGTGGACCCCTCCTGGGTGGACACCTGGCGGAGCGGCAGAGGGGCGCTCGACTTCGGTCGAGGTGGTCCCGTCTCTGGGCGCTACCTAGCGAAGGAGCGAGGGGGCTCGGCTCGACCTCGGCTGAGGTGGGACCGTCTCAGGGTGCCACCTGGCGAGGGAGCAGGGGGGCCGCCGGCTTCGGTCGAGGTAGACTCCTCTTGGGCGGATACCTGGCGGAGCGGCAGAGGGGCGCTCGACTTCGGCCGAGGTGGTCCCGTCTCCGGGCGCCACCTGGAGAAGGAGCGAGGGGGCCCGGCTCGACCTCGGCTGAGGTGGGACCGTCTCATGGTGCCGCCTGGCGAGGGAGCAGGGGGGCCGCCGGCTTCGACCGAGGTGGACCCCTCCTGGGTGGACACCTGGCGGAGCGACAGGAAGGGCGCTCGACTTCGGCCGATGTGGTCCCGTCTCCGGACGCCACCTGGCGAAGGAGCGAGGGGGCCCGGCTCGACCTCGGTTGAGGTGGGACCGTCTCAGGATGCCACCTGGCGAGGGAGCAGGGAGCCGCCGGCTTTGACCGAGGTGGACCCCTCCTGGGTGGACACCTAGCGGAGCGGCAGAGGGGCGCTCGACTTCGGCCGAGGTGGTCCAGTCTCCGGACGCCACCTGGCGAAGGAGCGAGGGGCCCAGCTCGACCTCGACCGAGGTGGGACCGTCTCAGGGTGCCACCTGGTGAGGGAGCAGGGGGGCCACCGGCTTCAGCCGAGGTGGACCCCTCCTGGGTGGACACCTGGCGGAGAGGCAGGAAGGGCGCTCGACTTCGACCGAGGTGGTCCCATCTCCGGACGCCACCTGGCGAAGGAGCGAGGGGGCCCGGCTCGACCTCGACTGAGGTGGGACCGTCTCAGGGTGCCACCTGGCGAGGGAGCAGGGGGCCGCCGGCCTCGGCTGAGGTGGACCCCTCCTGGGTGGACACCTGGCAGAGCGGCAGAGGGGTGCTCGACTTCGGCCGAGGTGGTCCCGTCTCCGAGCGCCACCTGGCGAAGGAGCGAGGGGCCCGGCTCGACCTCGGCCGAGGTGGGACCGTCTCATGGTGCCACCTGGCGAAGGAGCAGGGGGGCCGCTGGCTTCGGCCGAGGTGGACCCCTCCTGGGTGGATACCTGGCGGAGCGACAGGAAGGGCGCTCGACTTCGGCCGAGGTGGTCCCGTCTCCGGATGCCACCTGGCGAAGGAGTGAGGGGGCCCGGCTCGACCTCGACTGAGGTGGGACCGTCTCAGGGTACCACCTGGCGAGGGAGCAGGGGGGCCGCCGGCTTCGGTCGAGGTGGACCCCTCCTGGGTGGACACCGGCGGAGCAGCAGGAAGGCATGGACCGACCTCGACTTCGATCGAGGCGGAGCCATATCTGACTTTGCCGAAAAAACTCCACATGGCTCGAATCACGTCCAGCGAAATCTGAGACGCGCCATGTCATCATAACGGCCGTAACAGTTACCCCCCATCCCCCCATTCCGTTGAGGCGTCATGACTCGGAATGTGGGGATTTTTAATGCGGAGATGACATGGGGGAGGCGAAGATCTTGCGCCATGATGGCCACGATCCTCGTCGCCGCTCCTCGTTGCGCCCGAGTCCCTGTAGGGGGCCGCCACGCGTCGCTTCTCAGGTTGTAATTAATGCGTCACTTCGAAACAGAGGCCGTTTCCCTGCAACCAAGGCATCGGTGTCGGGCGTGCATCCACGCGGCATCCATCCGACGGTTCGGAATGGAATGATGGGTACAGCCGCTACCGATCGAATTTGAAGATGGGACTTTCCGGAACGAGGCCCTTTCCCTTTCTCACGCTCCGTCGGTGGTTCGCAGCATGCTATCTCCCACTCCCCCGGGTTGCCGCCTCTTTTGCTCGGTGCATTTCGGTGAGTGTTTCCGCTTTCTTCCTCGCTCCGTCCCTTTTTTTTAGCGACTCTTTCTCACCACCTTCTTCTCCATGGCACGCCGCTGCCATGTTTCGTCTAACCCGAACAAGGCCGGTCCGTCCCGACCGAGGACTCCATCGTCTTCCTTCTCGGAAGCAGAGATGATCCCGGAGGAGACCCGCAGGCGATACCAGCCTGGGGGTATCACCATAGGCATTCCTAGGGGTCTTAGATCTCCCCCAGTCTTCTTTGCCCGTCCTATCTCTTCTCTTCCTCCTCCGGCCCTTCCTTCTGTCAGTCCCTCCGGTCATGTTTCAACGATGACCGAAGGTGACCTTTCCTTGCTCCGGGAAGCCTATGGCATCCCAGGGTCGATCCATCTCTCTCTTCCGCGGCCTGAGGATCGCGTCACCTTGAGTGGCCCCGACCGTATAGCCTTCTACGAGGACTTCCTACTTGGGGGTCTTCAGTTTCCTCTGCACCCCTTTTTCCTTTCTTTCCTCAGTCATTTCTGCCTGGTCCCGGCCCAGTTGGCTCCCAACGCCATCCGGGTCATCTTCTCCTTCATCGTTTTCTGTCACTTCCACGGATTTGTTGCCCGTTTCTCCCTCTTCAGGGCTCTTTTCACCCTAAAGCGGTACTCCACCGATGATGGCTTGTGGTACATCTCGTCCCGGCCTAGGTGTCTCCGATTCGACCTCCCTTCCTCCATCAAGGGTTGGAAGAACCGGTTCTTTTTCGCCTCGGTCGAGGACATCGACTAGGCCTGGAGCGAGCCGGATCGGTCCCCAAACCGGAACTCCCAAGTCGAGCCGGCGGACCAGGAGGCTTACTCCCAGCTACTGAGTGATGTGGTCCCCTCGCTCGATGTTCTGCTCTCGGAGCAGAACTTGTTCGAGGCAGGGATCAGTTCCATCCGAGAGCCGGGTGAGGCTCAGCTTTTTCTTTTATTCTGCACTTCCCTCGTCTCTCCCCTTCTTTCTTTAACTAGGTTGACCGACCTCCTTTCCTTTGCAGGTATGAAGTTCTCGGTGGAAAACCTCCTTGAGGGCACGATTCAGAGGGATATCGTCGAGGGAGATGAGCCCGTGGCGAAAAGGGTTTGCATCGAGGCGAGCCAGGAGGTCGTGGCGACACCAACCCCCGGTCCAGCAGCTACTGCGCCCAGGCTACCTCGGGCCCGGCCACCGACGCTCCTGCCGTTTGCCCTAACGGGGCCGCAGAAGAGGGAGGCCCATCGGCAGCAGTTCCCTCCCAGGCAGGGCCCGTCACCACTGCAGCTCCGACGGCACCGCCAGCGACTCCAGCCACCCCGTCGGTGGCAGCCCCACCCAAGGTGTCGGTTGCCCCTGCCGCCGACCTGACTGCCCCACCGCCGGCCCTCACGAGCCGATGTTCTGTGATCAGCGACCAGGGGCTCGCGGAGCGGGTGATGGAATTTGCCTGCACTTCCCGGGACCGCCGACTTCGAGGCGGCCGGGACTATGCCGATGCTCTGCTCGGGATCCTCCCGGAGCTCTTCATGGTAAGTCCGAGGTCCGGTCCTTCTCCTTTACAATTCCAGCTAACTCCTTACTGACAAGTTCGCCTCTCCGTGCAGATCGGGACCGACGTGCTCCTGTTGAGGAACTTCCTCGCAGGGTACGCAAAGAAAGATGCCAAGAAGGAGGAGAAGCTCGGCAAGCTCGCAGCTGACGTGAAGGACCTCATGGAGAAGGGAGTCGAGCTGTGGGGAAGCAACCAGGCCCTGCAATCGGACCTGGCGCGTGCCGAGGGGCGCGTCAAGGAACTGGAGTCCTCTCTGTCCGAGGAGAGGATCTCCAACCAGCGGCGCATGGAGGAGGACGCGGTGGAGAGGACTCGTCTCCGAGCTCAGTCCCAGTCGCTGGAGCGCTAGTTGGAGGAGGCCCGGAGGGAGGCGAGTGCGGCTAAGGAGCGGAGCGCCTACATCAACGGGCTCCTGGAAGCTTCGAAGCGGGAGGCGCAGGAGGCCGTCTCGAGATTCCGGGCCTCCGACGAATACGTCTCGGAGGTCCGGGAGGCCGCCGTGGACTCCTTTCTGAAGGGGTTCCGGGTGTGTCAGGAGAAGGTGGGCTCCTTCTACCCCGAGCTCGACCTCAGTGGGGTGGTGCTTGGCGGTAGGAGGCAGGAGCCCACCAGCGAGGCTCCAGTTGCAGCGGGCAACACGGCTGCAGCTCCAAAGCAGCCCTCCGAGCAGCCAGCCACCGACGGCGAGGACGGAGAACGCGTGCCCTAGCCTGAAGATTTCGCCACCGAGCCGAACTAGGCCCCGAGTTGTACCTCTTCTTCTTTTTTGAGGACTCCCGGCATGTCGGGACTCCTCCGTTGTAGACCTTTTTCAAAGTAATGAAAGCTCTGATTTTGTTAAGCATCGACCTTGTCTCCCTTTTCTTTTTCTCTTTTCTTTCCTTTTTTTTTTTGTGTCTTGTCGAGATGTTTGCTTCGTGTGCTGAGACAAGGTCCTGCGGCTTGCTCCGGGCTGAGTTCGCGGGTAGACTGAGTCCCATCCAGCGTTCAGATCAAAGTTCGGAGCTTCCGGGTTGGGCAATGGTAGAGTAGGCCTTGCGCGAGTCCTTCGGGCTTGCCGAGCCGCTATTTATAATCGCGTGGGTGAGCTGGGCTTTGCCCCACCTTCCAGACCAAAGTCCGGGACTTCCGTATTGAACCCCGGGGTCGCAGGCTTTGTCCAAGCCTTGCACGGCTTGCCGAGCTGTTCTCCGTGATCGCGTGGGCGAGCTGGGCTCTGCCCCGCCTTCCAGACCGAAGTCCGAGACTTCCGGATTGAACCCCGGGGCCGTAGGCTATATCCAAGCCTTGCGCGGCTTGCCGAGCTGTTCTCCGTGATCGCGTGGGCGAGCTGGGCTCTGCCCCGCCTTCCAGACCGAAGTCCGGGACTTCCGGACTGAACCCCGGGGCCGCAGGCTTTATCCAAGCCTTGCGCGGCTTGTCGAGCTATTCTCCATGATCGCGTGGGCGAGCTGGGCTCTGCCCTGCCTTCCACACCGAAGTCCGGGACTTCTCGCTTTCTCGGGTCTCCGGCCATAGCCGTGTTTGCCGAACTCAGAGCCAAGCGCCCCTTTTCCTACGAGGCGAGAAAAAGCGTTTGAAGTAAAGAAATTTTATTGCAAGAGTTGGAGGAACCTTACATTATTGATAATACATCCTTAGGTTTGAGGCATTCCAAGTTCGGGAGAATCTAGATCCTCCTAATTTTTCCAGGTAATAGGCCCCGTGAGGGAGGACTTCTGCCACCCTATATGGGCCTTCCCAGTTCGAGGAGAGCTTCCCGCACTCTCGTGGCTGAGAAGCTTTAGCGCGCCGGAGCACCAGATCTTCGGGGTGGAAAGACTTTGGTCGCACTCGGGAGTTGTAGACCTGGCCACTCGCTGCTTGTACGCCGCCATTCGGACTCGGGCCTTGTCCCTCGTCTCCTCAAGAAGGTCCAGGTTGAGCATCATCCTGGCGGGGTTCTCCGCCTCGTCGTACTGCTCCACGCGCAGGGTGGGTAGACTGAGCTCAATCGGGATAACCGCCTAGGCTCCGAAGACGAGATTGAACGGGGTCTCGTTGGTGGCCGTCCTCGGGGTGGTGTGGTATGCCCACAGAACGCTCGGGAGCTCTTCTGCCCACCTGCCCTTGGCCTGATCCAGCCTCGTTCGGAGGCCTTGCAGAATGGTCCTATTCGTCACCTCGGCTTCTCCATTCGTCTGCGGGTGCGCCACCAAGGTAAAGCGATGGTGGATGCCGAGGTCGCTGCAGAATTCTTCAAACTCCCGGCAGTCGAATTGACGCCCGTTATCGGTGATCACGGTATGGGGGAGGCTGAAACGGTAAATGATTGACTTCCAGAAAAACTTGATGACGTTTTCCTCAGTGATCCGTGCCAGGGGTTCGGCCTCAACTCACTTCATGAAGTAGTCGATGGCCACGATCAGGAACTTCCGCTGCCCGGATGCCGGGGGAAATGGTCCTAGGAGATCCATTCCCCATTGGGCGAACGGCCACGGAGCCGAGCATTGGGAGAGTGGAGTGGAGGGCTGCCGCTGCACCACGGCGTGCCGTTGGCACCGATCACACTTCTTCACGAAATCGACGACGTCCTCCTTCATCGTCTCCCAGAAATAGCCTTGGTGGAGGGCCTTATAGGCTAGTGTTCTGCCCCCCACGTGGTTCCCACAGATGCCCTCATGGATTTCCTGGAGCATGAGTGTGGCCTCCACGGGTCTCAGGCACTTGAGGAGCGGGTAGGAGTAAGACCTCCGATACAGCTGCCCATCCAACAGGACGAACCGCGCGGCCTTCTTTTTGATAAGGCGGGCCGTTGCACGGTCCTCTGGCAAGGTACTGTCGGTTATGTACTCGACGTACTTGTCCATCCAGCTGGGCTCATGGCTGACCTGTTGGACCTCTACGGGGGTCTTGTAGCTCGGGGCCTTGAGGCGCTCTACATGAGCGCGACCCAGCAACGAGTCCGGCAGGGTCGCCAGCCGGGAGAGAGCGTCTGCACGGGCATTTTCCCCGCGGGGTATATGGGAAATGTTGAAGCGCCGAAATCCAGCCGCGCTCGTTTTGACGAGCTCCAGATATTTCACCATTTGAGGGTCGTGCGCAGCATATTCTCCAGAGATCTGGCCGGCCACCAGCTGAGAATCGGTGAAGGCCTTGAGGTTGGCTACGCCCAGCTCGCGGGAGACCCTCAGCCCGGCGAGGAGCGCCTCATATTCCGCATGGTTGTTGGTTGCGGCGAACTGGAAGCGGAGTGCACATTCGGCGACGACCCCATCACCATTTGCGAGAATGAGACCGGCTCCGCTCCCGCCGGAGTTCGAGGCTCCATCCACGTGGATCATCCACGCCTCCTCTTCGGGTTCCTCGGGGCCTGGTTTCAATTGCAGGTGCAGAGAGTCCCCTTCTGGCTTCTTGCCTAGGCCCGTGCACTCGACCAAGAAGTCGGCTAGCACTTGCGCTTTCATGGTCGACCTCGGCCTATAAGCGATATCGAATTCGCTGAGCTTGAGTGCCCACTTCGCCAATCGCCCCGATGTGTCGGGTCGGCTGAGTATCGCTTTCAGCGGCTGATCCGTCAGGACGGCAATGGGATGCGCTTGGAAATAGGGCCTGAGACGCTGATCAGACACTATTAACGCAAAAATGAGCTTTTCGGGCCGGGAATACCTGAGCTTCGCGTCATGGAGAAGTTTGCTGGTGTAGTATACCGGCCTCTGGACTCCCTGGTCGTCGGTCCGAACCAGAATCGAGCTGACGGCCTCCGGGGTGACCGCCAGGTAGAGGATGAGTTCCTCTCCTTCTTCGGGCCTGGAAAGTAGTGGGGGCGATGCAAGCATCTTCTTCAGCTCTTCAAATGCCTCCTGGCACTCCTCAGTCCAGGCGAAGTCGTTCATCTTTCTCAGCACTTTGAAAAAGGGCCGGCAGCGGTCGGCCGACCTTGAAATGAACCGACTCAAAGCGGCTATCCGGCCGGTGAGTCATTGCACTTGCTTCTTGGAGGCGGGCTGCTCCATGTCCAGGATGGCCTGGACCTTCTCTAGGTTGGCTTCAATCCCTCTCTGGGTTACCATGAACCCCAGGAATTTCCCGGCAGAGACGCCGAAGGCGCACTTCGCCGGGTTCAGCTTCATCTGATGAACTCGGAGGTTGCCGAAGGTCTCCGCCAGGTCAGCAACATGATCCGAGAGGGGCTTGCTCATTACTAGCATGTCATCTACGTACACCTACATGTTGCTGCCGATCTGGTCCTTAAAAACTTTGTTGACTAATCGCTGGTACGTGGCCCCGGCGTTCTTGAGGCCAAACGGCATCATCCTGTAACAAAAAGTTCCACGGTCGGTGATGAAGGCGGTGTGCTCTTCATCCTCTAGGTTCACTCGGATCTGGTTGTACCCGGAGAAAGCATCCATGAAAGAGAGGAGGCGATGCCCCGAGGTGGTGTCGACCAGCTGGTCAATCTTCGGAAGAGGGAAGCTGTCCTTCGGGCAGGCTCGGTTGAGGTCGGTGTAGTCCACACAGATCTTCCACTTGCCACTGCTCTTCTTCACCATGACCATATTCGCCAGCCAGTTGGGATACTGAACTTCCTGCACAAAATCGGCGGCGAGGAGTTTCTCCACCTCTTCGTTGATGGCCCTCTGCCTCTTCGCGGCGAAACTCCTCTTCTTCTGGTGGACCGGGCGGCACCTCGGGTCCACGCTCAGGCTGTGTGTAATGACCTCGGGGGAATGCCTAGCATGTCGGCCACGGACCAGGCAAACACGTCCGCGTTCACGCGGAGGAATTCCAGCAGACGGGTTCGTTCCTCCTCCGGGAGCTGGGCCCCCACCTGCACCGTCTTCAGAGGGTCCGAACCGAGGGGATAAGTCAACAGACGCTCTACGGGTCCTCCCCTGGGTTCCTTCTCCCTTAGGTCGAGGTCGTCGACGTCGGGGCCGAGCTCGGAGCCCCTAGCTCCTGGGACCGCCTGAAGGCAATGCTGGACTTGCAGGGTCATCCCCCTCATCACCCCAAGCCCGGAAGTTGTGGGGAATTGCACTAGCAACCGCTTCGTAGAGATCATAGCATCCAGCTGGTTGAGCCCCGGACGCCCGAGGATCGCGTTGTAAGGCGAAGGGAGCCTGACGACGGTAAATGTCATCATGACTGTAGTCTGCCGAGGTGGGGATCCAGCGGTGACCGGGAGAGTGATCTCCCCTTCGACCCCCACCGAGTCCCCGGTAAAGCCTACCAGAGGGGTGTGCACCGGCCTTAGCTGATCATGGGACAGATTCATTCGGGAGAAAGCATCATAAAAAAGCACGTCAGCGGAGCTTCCACTATCTACCATAATTCGATGTACAGGATGCTTTGTGATGGTCATCTCGACCACCACAGCATCATTATTTGCATTCTTGTTTTCATTCCCCTTCTCAGAAGGGGGTACATCCTCTGGGTTCTCGACCTCCCGGGCTCTCTTTGCCGCCCGCCCGACTCCACAAGAGATCATGCCCACTGGCTTCTCCGTCGGACGGTTGTCGATCGCGGGAACCGGGGGTAAGGCCGCGAGTGGCTGTCCCTCCGCCGGGGCTTCATTCCTCACGAACGTCCTGAGGTAGTCTCTCTTGATCAGCTCCTCGATTTCCCGCTTCAAATTACGACACTCCTCCGTGTTGTGGCCATGCTCGCGGTGGAACTGGCAGTACTTTGACTTGTCACGGGTGCTTCTTGGATTCTAAGGAGGAGGTCGGCGGAGGTAGTGCTCGCCCTCAATTTCCATGAGGATCTTCGTTCTGGGAGCGAGGAGAGAGGTGAACCTTCGCTCCGAGGTGGCCTCGCCCTTCAGCTTCGAATTTGGACGAGGGTCAGCAGATGGTCCAGGCCGCCGGGCCCCTGGAACATCTCTCGGGGCCGGCTTCTTCAAGGTCCTCCCGTCCAGCTCTCGACGGGTGCGATCGGCCTCCTCTGCCCGGATGTACTTGTGGACGCGGAGGAGGAGCTCGGAGTACGTCCTAGGGATTTTTTTGTCCAGAATAAGTTGGGCGGGACGTCTTGAGCCCGCGCTTTAAAGCCAGCATGGCAACGGGCTCGTCCAGGCTGTAGATCTCCAGGGCAGCGGTCTTAAAGCGGGTGATGTAGTCCCGAAGCAGCTCCTGGTCCTGCTAGCGGATAGAGAAGAGGCTGTCCACCTCTCTTGGCACCTTCCGACAAGCGTCGAAGTGCGCCACAAACTTTCCTTCCAACTGATGAAAGGAGCAAATGGATCCGGGCTCGAGGCGGGTGAACCAGACTCGAGCAGCCTTCCGGAGGGTAGCGGGGAAGGCAATGCACAGAAGAGCATCCGTGGCCCCCTGGACCCTCATGAGAGCCTTGTAGCTCTCCAGATGGTCCAAAGGGTCAGTGGTCCCGTCATAGGGATCCACCTGCGGCATGCGGAACCGGCTCGGAATCGGCTCCACCTGGATTTCTTCGGAAAAGGGGGGACGGGAGTCGTAGCCCGCCGGGTCCGCCGAGGAGTTCTGCAGGTCAGCAAATCGATAGGCGAACTCCGCTAATTTGCGCTCGTGCTCCTCCAGGCGCCTCTCGACCTGGCACCTGATGGCCTCATCGGTGGAATCTTCCACCGAGGCCGCTGGTGAAGAGGGCGCCGATCGATCTCGGTGCAGGATCTTGCCTCGGCGTCGCTTGCTGCGATGCGCTGTCTCGGCTTCATCGGCCGGGGATTGACTCTCGTGATCCGCTGAACCGGAGTAGTTTCTTTTCGCGGGAGTTTGGTGGCTCCCGCGGGGATTGGAGATTGCCCGCAGTTGGGATGGCCTGCCATGGATGGAGCGCAGGCTCCCGCGCGGCCCCGCGGCCCGAGCTGCGGGGGTCCCTGGCTAAGGCTACGTGGCCAGGGAGCGCTGCTGATGTTGTAGCTGCCGAACTGTCGTAGTCAAGGTTTGCAGCTGTTGGATGACAGCCGCAAAAGGTCCGTCCACCGAGGTCGGTTGTTGTGGAGGAGGAGGGGGAGCAGGGAGCTCCCTCTCCGGGCTGCGTGGCCCCTGAGGGGAGGGGACCTCCCCTACTCGGCTGTTGGATGCTTCGCGTCCACGCGTGACCACCATGGTCGGAGCGCACTTCATCCACAGAAAGCTAGCTCCCACTAGGGGTGTTGTCCTGCTCCCCTACCTGGCGCGCCAATCTGTTGCCGATCTCGCCACCGCGCCTGTGGCTTCGGAGCTGCCGATCCGACTAGACCGTCTCGCCCCTAGGGTCTCCTGGCTCTTGAACCTGCAAGACAAGGTCAGAACCCCTGGCCGGGGATCCCGGCGAGGGAGTTCCGACGGTCAAGTTAGTAAACGGCGAGAGGGAACAGAATCTCTGAGACGGGCCCTCGAAGGAGTCCCAGACTTAGAGATCGTGCTAGCAAGAAAGGTTCTAGGAAGAACAGAAATCCGGCCGGTTCCTCCACCGAGCTCATGCCAAAGGTCCCCTCTCGGGATCTTGGATCCTGCTCTTGGTGCTCTTTTGGTTCCCAGCCTCCATTTCTCGCTCACCTTGTCGTCCATTCTCCCTTTCCTTTTAACTCCTTATGTTGCCTTTCCATTTTCCGCCCTTGGGAGGCTCCTTCGTCGCTTTCACCTCCTCCCCTCCATCTCTTTCCCCGTTCCCTTTTAGATCAAAGTATCAGGCGGCTTCCCCGCCTTGCTTGCCGAGCCTAGCGAGGAAAGAGTAAAGGGAGGGCTCCGGTCAGATCACCGACCAGACCTTGGGCCGAGCGTGAGCGCTCTCCTTCCCAGGCACCGACAAGGCCCGTTATCGGGTCCTGTTTTGTCTGGACTTTGCCTCTCGACTGCGGAACTTGTCGGGCCGGTGTAAGTGATGTTTCGCGTGTCGCTGTCGACCGTACGGGCGCCTTTCTCGGGGTGCGGCGTGCACGGCTCGAGGGGCAATCTCGGAGCTCGCGCTCTGCTCCTCGGAAGCTTCTCTGTACAGGTTGGCCTGCCTCGGCCGAGGTGGATCCCTCCTGGATGGGCACCTGGCGGAGCGGTAGAGGGGCGCTCGACTTCGGCTGAGGTGGTCTCATCCGGGCGCTACCTGGCAAAGGAGCGAGGGGGCCCGGCTCGACCTCAGCTGAGGTGGGACCGTCTCAGGGTGCCACCTGGCGAGGGAGCAGGGGGGCCGTCGGCTTCGGCCGAGGTGGACTCCTCCTGGGCGGACACCTGGCGGAGCGGCAGAGGGGTGCTCGACTTCGGTCGAGGTGGTCCCGTCTCCGGGCGCCACCTGGCGAAGGAGCGAGGGGGCCTGGCTCGACCTCGGCTGAGGTGGGACCGTCTCAGGGTGCCACCTGGCGAGGGAGCAGGGGGCCGCCGGCTTCGGCCGAGATGGACCCCTCCTGGGTGGACACTTGGCGGAGCGGCAGGAAGGGCGCTCGACTTCGACCGAGGTGGTCCTGTCCCCGGACGCCACCTGGCGAAGGAGCGAGGGGGCCCGGCTCGACCTCGGCTGAGGTGGGACCGTTTTAGGGTGCCACCTGGCGAGGGAGCAGGGGGCCACCGGCTTCGGCCGAGGTGGACCCCTCTTGGGTGGACACCTAGTGGAGCGGCAGAGGGGCGCTCGACTTCGGCCGAGGTGGTCCCGCCTCCGGGCGCCACCTGGCGAAGGAGCGAGGGGCCCGGCTCGACCTCGATCGAGGTGGGACCATCTTAAGGTGCCACCTAGCGAGGGAGCAGGGGGGCCGCCGGGGGGGGCCGCCGGCTTCGACCGAGATGGACCCCTCCTGGGTGGACACCTTGCGGAGCGGCAGGAAGGGCGCTCGACTGCGGTCAAGATGGTCCCATCTCCGGACGCCACCTGGCGAAGGAGCGAGGGGGCCCGGCTCGACCTCGGCTGAGGTGGGACCGTCTCAGGGTGTCACCTGGCGAGGGAGCAGGGGGCCGTCGGCCTCGACTGAGGTGGACCCCTCCTGGGTGGACACCTGGCAGAGCGGCATAGGGGCGCTCGACTTCGGCCGAGGTGGTCCCGTCTCCGGACGCCACCTAGCGAAGGAGCGATTGGCTCGGCTCGACCTCGGCTGAGGTGGGACTGTCTCAAGGTGCCACCTGGCGAGGGAGCACGGGGCCACCGGCCTCGGCCGAGGTGGACCCCTCTTGGGTGGACACCTGGCGGAGCGGCAGAGGGGCGCTCGACTTCGGCCGAGGTGGTCCTGTCTCCGGGCGCCACCCGACGAAGGAGCGAGGGGCCCGGCTTGACCTCGGCCGAGGTGGGACCGTCTCGAGGTGCCACCTAGCGAGGGAGCAGGGGGCCGCCGGCTTCGACCGAGGTGGACCCCTCTTGGTTGGACACCTAGCGAAGCGGCAAGAAGGGCGCTCGACTTCGGCCGAGGTGGTCCCGTCTCTGGATGCCACCTGGCGAAGGAGCGAGGGGGCCGGCTCGACCTCGGATGAGGTGGTACCATCTCAAGGTGCCACCTGGCGAGGGAGCAGGGGGGCCGCCGGCTTCGGCCGAGGTGGACCCCTCCTGGGTGGACACCTGGCGGAGCGGCAGGAAGGCATGGACCGACCTCGACTTCGACCGAGGAGGAGCCATATCTGACTTTGCCAAAAAAAATTCCACGTGGCTCGAATCTCGCCCAGTGAAATCTGAGACGTGCCACGTCATCATAACGGCCGTAACATTTGCCCCCCATCCCCCCGTTCCGTTGAGGCATCATGACTCAAAACATGGGGATTTTTAATGCGGAGATGACGTGGGGGAGGCGAAGATCTCGCGCCATGATGGCCACGATCATCGTCGCCGCTCCTCGTTGCGCCCGAGGCCCTATAGGGGGCCGCCACGCATCGCTTCTCAGGTTGTAATTAATGCGTCACTTCGAAACAGAGGTCGTTTCCTTGCAACCAAGGCGCCCGTACGGTCGGTAGCGACACGCGAAACATCACTTACATTGGCCCGACAAGTTCCGCAGTCGAGAGGCGAAGTCCTGACAAAACAGGACTTGATAACGGGCTTTGTCGGCACCTGGGAAGGAGAGCGCTCACGCTCGGCCCAAGGTTTGGTCGGCGATCTGACTGGCGCCCTCCCTTTACTCTTTCCTCGCTAGGCTCGGCAAGCAAGGCGGGGAAGCCGCCTGGTACTTTGATCCAAAAGGGAACGGGGAAAGAGATGGAGGGGAGGAGGTGAAAGCGACGAAAGAGCCTCCCAAGGGCGGCAAGCAAAAAGGCAACATGAGAAGTTAAAAGGAAAGGAAGAATGGACGACAAGGTGAGCGAGAAACGGAGGCTGGGAACCAAAAGAGCACCAAGAGCAGGATCCATGATCCCAAGAGGGGACCTTTGGCGTGAGCTCGGTGGAGGAACCCGACCGGATTTCTGTTCTTCCTAGAACCTTTCTTGCTAGTATGATCTCTAAGTCTGGGACTCCTTCAAGGGCCCATCTCGGAGATTCTGTTCCCTCTCACCGTTTACTAACTTGACCGTCGGAGCTCCCTCGTCGAGATCCCCGGTCAGGGTTTCTGACATTGTCTTGCAGGTTCGAGAGCTAGGAGACCCTAGGGGCGAGACGGTCTAGTCGGATCGGCGGCTCCGAAGCCACAGGCGTGGCGGCGAGATCGGCAACAATTGGTTTTGTAAGGTATTACCTTTATCCACTTGGATACATAATCTACGGCTATCAAAATATACTCGTTTTCAAAAGATTCTAGAAATAGTCCCATGAAGTCAATTCTCCATACATCAAAAATTTCAATAATCAATATTGGATTCATAGGCATCATATCTCTCTTTGTGATCTGGCTTATTTGCTGGCATCTAACATAACTTTTACAATATTCATAAGCATATTTGAATAGGTTAGGGACATCACCATCTTCCTCGAATGACGGAGAGCAGCCCAAGGACCACGGAGGGACGCCCACTAGGCCGCAATAATTACCCCTGCTGTCACTTACACCGAAAAGGAAGGGGTCCCTCGATCAAGGCACCGCGCTCCCGACTGACTGTTTGTGCCACCCAAAAGAGAGAATCATCCTAGGAGATTCAAATCTAGGGAGCAGCTGCCCCTCGATCGAGGCTCTAACAGGTTTCCTGAAGTGGAGCGACCAAAGGGAGGCCCAGAGCGCATGGTTTAGTTCCTTATCACGAATGGAGAAAGGCACCTCGTGCATTGCATAGAGCGGTGCCGCACGTTGACCTTCCAGTGCCTACAAACGAGGGAAGGATCACAAGGTAGGTGGCGTGCAGCCATCCTGGTTTAAAAGAATTCTCCAAGGTTCCAAGAAGAAGGTAAGTAACAAACAAACGGACGAGAGGGGCAGCATATAGGAGAGCGACTGAGAGGCCAAATGCTCTAGGCTACCGGAGACTCACTGGAAGGGTCTCGACGGACATAGCTATCCAGCTCAAACACTCCTCCGCTGCCACTACCCCGCTTTACTCTCAACCCATTCACACTCTCTAAGCACATGATCTTCTCCTCCTAGAGTGGAGTCCATCCACGGGGCTCGACCAGCTCAACCAGGAGGATCTGTTCCCCTGGATCGCCACTGACTTGAGCGTCGGAATGCCCCCGCCGGGATCCCCGGTCCGGGTCTCCTCTGTTTTGTAGGTCCGGGCGTGCAAGCAGGTTCCCAAGCGATGAGGGCGGAGTCCGAGGTCGTCTCCAGCTACAGGCCACGACGATCGAGCGGCAACAGATTGTCATGCCAGGTAGGGGGGCAGGACACATTTTGATCCAAGCCAATTCCCTTACAAGCAACCCCACCAGGAGCATGGTGATGACTTGTGCGAGGGATGTCTCCACTAGTTGTGCGGGAGATCCCCCTTCCCATGGGGGTCCGCACAGTCCATAGAGGGAGCTCCTTGCTCCACCACAATCGTCTCCAGCGGACGTCTAGCTGGCTGCACTCGCCCAGTAAATGCAGCTTCTAACTACAGCGGTGCCCAAGTTGCAGCATCAGCACCGGTCCGTGGCCACCCACCAATAGCCAGGGACTCCTGCGGCTCAAGTCGTCGCACCCCGTGATAGCCTGCGGTCCTTCTAAGGAAGGCCTTCGCTGTCGCGAGCCATGACAGATCCTCGGGGAAGCCACCGGATCCCAATGAAGAGACAGTGGACTGGTCTGTCGACCGGAAGAGCCAGTTTCCGATCCTCGAGCAGCGAAGCTTTTCTTCAAACAATTTGACGAGGGACCATTGAGAAGTTTTATGAAAGACCACTAAGAGAGAGATTTGATGAGGGATCACTATAAGAGAAGTTTGATGAGGAACCATTGAAAGAGAGCAATAATTGCTCTGTTTTTGAGGTGATTGTGCATGCCCATGTATAGAAGCTTCCAGGGCCCTCAAACTTGCAATTTTCAAATTGCAAACTCTAACCACATCCTTCACCATTTTAAGCACATACAAACGTACGGCATCCAAGAATAAGTTTCCAAATATAAATCCTAAATTCAACCCTCACCTCTCTAAACCCTTCTCTTCTCTTTCTTCATCACTGTCTCTCTATTTTGGTATATATCTCACTTTCGTGCCTTGCTTTTATACTTTACGAACACATTTGCACATAAACCATAAAATTGGACGCTGACGACTGGTTAATATTGAAATAGTTTATAAAATATACAAGCTTGATTGAAAAAAATGCTAAAACATACAGAAGTATAGAAATTTTAAGATAATTAAATGAAAAAAAAACATTGTATTCTCGCATATGGCTATCAGGTCCATGTACAAAAAAATATTTTTTAATATTGGTTTGATTATTTATGATTATTTCTTTGTTTTCATGTTTTACTTATATTTGAAAATATTTAAATTTTAAAAATTAAAAATTTGTGTAAGATGTTTGGTTATTAAAGAAAGAAATTTTAAATTGTTAAGACACTAGCACGATTGTAGTTGGTGGGGGTCTACGAAGATGGTTCATGGGGGTCTATGAAGATAGCTACGCAGGATTTATTCCTCTATTTATTTTTTTTTTAAAAAATAAAAATTAATTTTGAAAATTAAACTTTGCTTCATTTTTTTTTAAAAATAAAAATTAATTTTGAAAATTAAACTTTGCGAAGATTGCTATGCGGGATTTAACCCTCTATTCATTTTTTTTTTAAAATAAAATTTAATTTTAGAAATTAAACTTTGATTTAGATTTTGGATCCCGCCGGTCCGTCCCCTTTGGCAGCCTCGAAAGTCCAGACTGCGGCGGGACATCGCGGCTCCAGTAGTCTATTTCAAAATCCCCCTCTTCCCCGCCGTTCCCACCGACATCGCGGCTCCAGTCTAGGGCAAGAAGAGAAGATACAAACGGAGAGAGAAATGGAGAAGGGTTTGATCTCGATTGATCGGTGGAACGAGAAGGGCCAGGCCTACTTCCTCACCCACCTCCACGCCGACCACACCGAGGGCCTCTCCCCCCACTGGTCCAGCGGTCCCCTCTTCTGCTCCCCGATTTCCGCCCGGCTCTTCCCCTCCAAATTCCCCGGCTTCGATCTCTCCTTGCTTAGGGTTCTGGAGGTGGGACGCACCCATCCCCTCTCTCTCGCCTCCCCGACCAATGGATCCGAGGTCCAGATCCTTGTCACACCAATCGATGCCGACCACTGTCCTGGTACACCGTTCTATGGTTCTCTGTTTCTTAGTTTCAATATTTCTTTCTTTATATTATAACAGTTCGAAAGTTTTTGAAGGAATACTTGATAATCCTTGTTAATTACAATTTAACGCAAAACATATTTCAATTTTTGAATATAAAAAAAGTGGCTACTTGGGACTAAAAATGGTTTTCCGTCCATGTCGTCTCAATTCATGATCATTTATGGTTTACGTTTAATCCTTTTTCCATTTGATTCGAATGATTTCGTTTTTGTTGTTGTTGTTGTTGTCCGGTTTTTTTTCTTTCATATTTAAGTTGATTACCCTGAAATATTGGGTTTTGGGCAGGTGCTGTCATGTATTTGTTCCGTGGTGAGTTTGGATGTGTTTTGTACACGGGAGACTTTCGGTGGGAAAGGAAATCAGAAAGGGCTAAGCTGGCGAAGAAAACACTCCTTGATGCTCTCCAAGGAGATAACGTGGACAATCTTTACTTGGACAATACCTATTGTCATCCGTCGTTCTCGTTTCCTCCACGTGAAGTTGCTGCTCAGCAGGTTCGCGCTTGCTTGATTTTTTTTGCTTCATGTTCATCTTGCTCGGTTCTCGGTGTATGAAATTGTGCCAGGCCTTTTTTTTGGTTGCTGAAACATGTAGGTGTTTTGGAATTCCTGCAAAATGACATGAACCAAGTGATATTGGATTATTGGTAATAAAAATTAATTTTCTTTTGATTCCGCATGGTTTATTTTTGGTACGAGTACTATCATGGTTAATATTTATAAAAAAACTGCTAGGCTGTTTTGCTTCGTTTACTGCTCTAATTATTTGACAATGCGATTCATTTTGTTTATTGCGTTTTTCGTTTCAGAAGAAGACAAAACAAAAACAAGCCCCGTAAGATAGCAATCAAGTATGAATTTTAAGAATTATAATTTCCCATTTCTTCCTATTATCAATTTTAAATCCATAAAAGAAGAAAATGACCTTTAAATTATTTCTCAGTACTTCTGTTCGAGTTTGTTTGCCTTTTTTTTACCATCAGTTTACACTCTTAAACTAATTCTCCGTTCTCAGTGGTGTTATCTCTACCATATGTTTTGGATTGCTACAATATCTCAATTGTGATCTCTCGCATTATCTGCTATTATGCCTGCTCTAGCCTTGTTGCATGCTATAGCTTCTAGCTCTATAATTTTTTGTTTAATTGGTCTATAATATACCAAAACGAGTATGGAACCCTGGGTAGAAGATTCCAGATACTATGATCCAGCTCAACAATCGATCACTATAGCATTCTTCCTATGCTCACAAGTCCTCTCAATCAATATTATTATTCATACTAAGCCAATTTTAAATTTCTTTCAGACTTTCTATTCTTCAGTGGTATTCAGCACTTAAAGTGCTACCACAGAGGCACATCTCCTCATCATCTACCTTAATCTACTCTTACATATTTGATAAATGAGGACTTATTTATCTCTTCATCATTTTGTGCACCTGAATCATGATAGTGTAAATGCTATGTTTGGGTAGTATTTTTTCTTTCTCTAGGCTCATGGAAACCTCAATTCCACCTATGTTCATACTAAAGCTGCATTCCATGTACTATTAAACATTCATTTTCTTGAGATTCTCTATTTCCATTTTAACGTAGCCTCTTTCCTACAGGCATCATCTAATGTTATATTGTTTGCAAGTAACATGCATAAATGGGCTTCTTCTTATTAACAAGTAATACTTCTGTAACAAGTGCAGAAAGTTAAGTTCTAAGATAAGCCTTATTAATGGTTAATTGCAATGGAGTCCCTATTGTCACCATAATTGGATTGTATTCTAATACTATTTATATTCATTTCATATCCCTCTCTTATTGCCTACAATTGAGTTTGATTGTCTCCCAATGGTAATCTTCTTCTACTTGTTTTGTTTTGTTTTTGCTTTTTTGTTTTTTTTTAAAAGTCAAAAAGGATCTCTCTCTCTTTTTTCCCCTATCCTTCTCTGGCTTTTCTCTTAAATAGGACTTTTCTTGTTGGTTGACCTTTGATCTGTAGTTACACGAAATTGAAGAATAAGTTATATGCCGACGTTAGCGGTCAATACTAAAAACAGCATGAATGCACAGAATCTAAGTGAGGCAAGGGCTGTTAATGGACTGGGCCAATTTCAGTGGCTGATGCTTAGTCAGAAGAGTAATTCTTTGTGCACCGTGTGCAGTGTAGCAAATCTAGCGTGGCCCGCACCGCACGTTCCTATTGGTCCAATTATATCCACGGTGGCATGACGTGACGGGATGGGTCTCTACGATTACATAATCTGAAGACAACCTTGCAATCTTTTTAAATCGGCAAAATGACCATTCTGCCCTCATCGTTTTCGGTATAGGTTACGATGCGAAAAATGGTTCTTATTCTGCAAATAGGGAAAAAAACTCATTTGCACTACGAAGCCCCATCCCAGAGTTCGTTCATTGTTTTTGGATATCCTAGATATTTCCATTTTGTGTTTTTGCTCCTCTTTGGTAGTCGAGAAACCATTGGTGATCTTCCTTCAATATTTGATATGCCTTCGAAATCTTGGAAAAATGGAGACAAGTGGTTTCGTCTTTCAACGCAGACGACGAACATAAAAACAATGTAAGAAGGAAATGCATATGGAGGAAGGAAGCACTGCAATCATTGTTTATTCAGAAGGTGATGAGATCTCTTTAAGATCCGTCCCAAAGGATGCTATAGAAGCACAAATAGGTAAGGAAGATTTTTGATTCATGCTTGGAGTTGACATTTGGCGTGTGAATTTTTTTTTTACAATTTCTGCATGGGTATCGGAGTTTTTTAACTAGGGTGCCCCAGGTTTTGAACAAGGGTGTTGTAGGTTTTGAACAAGGATGTCGTAGGTTTTGAATTAGGATATCGTAGGTTTTGAACTAGGATGTCGTAATTTCTATTTTACTATTTTAATGTTAATTTTTGAAATTTATCTCTACAGAGGGATGTCACGATAATTTTTTAAAAAATATTAAATCTTCATATTATAAAATCATGATACCGTAGTTCAGATATTACGACATCCTAGTTCAAAATCTATGACACCCTAGTTGAAAACTTATGACACCCATACAGAAATTATGAAAAAGAAATTTTTAACCCCTCTACTTCAATACATGGCAACCGTGGCTTATTTTATGACTCCCAGAGTGTCATAAAATTGCCACGGATGCTGTAACATTAATCAAAATAGCTAAAATAGTATTACGACACCCTAGTTCAAAACCTACAACACCCTAATTCAAAACCTACGACACCCATGCAGAAATTATGAAAAAAAAGTTTTTAACCCCTCTACCTCTAATACATGACAACCGTGGCTTGTTTTATGACTCCCAAGCGATCATAAAATTGCCACGGATGCTGTAACATTAATCAAAATGACCAAAACAGTATTACGACACCATAGTTCAAAACTTACGACTTCCTAGTTCAAAACCTACAGCACCTATGTAGAAATTATGAAAAAGAAGTTTTTAACCCCTCTACCTCTAATACATGGCAACCGTGTCTTGTTTTATGACTCCCAGGATGTCATAAAATTGCCACGGATGCTGTAACATTAATCAAAATGGCCAAAACAGTATTACGATATCCTATTTCAAAATCTATGACATCCTAGTTCAAAACCTACAACACCCATGCATAAATTATGAAAAAGAAGTTTTTAACTCCTCTACCTCTAATACATGAAAACCGTGGTTTGTTTTATGACTCTTAGAGTGTCATAAAAATTTTTGTTTAGAATTTATTGCTTAACTTACATTTATATTTTATTTATATTTCAGG
Source organism: Areca catechu (assembly GCA_021397845.1). Lineage (NCBI taxonomy): Eukaryota > Viridiplantae > Streptophyta > Magnoliopsida > Arecales > Arecaceae > Areca > Areca catechu. The sequence continues at coordinate 3,769,239 of CM038038.1, read as the reverse complement.
TGATCTTGCAGTGGTTCGGCTACCTAGATTAAAGGCTTCACAATTATTTAAAAACCATTGTAAGCCAGCAGTGTATGCTGAATAAGTTTTGAAGATGGATTTCTCAAGCTATCATTTAGAAATAATCCGAAAGACTCATTTCAATGTGTTTATAGATATGTAACCGTTTGTTGTCGATGGGTATCTACTAGCTGAAATTATTAGATGCTACAAGGAAGGAGACAAGTTTATTTTTTATGGCAAGGAACTTATATTCAGCGTCGAAGACCTGGCCCTGATTTTGGATCTGCCATGCCACGGAAAGAAGATTGAAATGGAAGATCAAGTTAAGAATCGTCGGTTATTCAGACGATTTGGAAGAGAATTAAATCTGCAAAATAAGGGACTGGAGAAGTTAATTGTCTAACTTCATTCATCAAATTTACAAGAGGATGTTGAGGACAATGTGAGATTATGGATTGCATATATGTTCGCAATGTTCTTGTGTCCAAAGTTAAATCAATCTTGTCCAAGATTTATCATCCCTTGGATGATTTATCCCAGCTAGGTTAAATAGATTAGGCTTCCATAATAAAGGAGTTGACTCTTATATCTCTCCAGATGCTGCTTTTTGCTTGAGATTCGAGGAGTCAGTCCTAATCAAGAGAAGTGACAAGATTAGGAGGCAGCCAATCCTGTATGGGTGTATAGCTGCTCTGTTGGTAAGTATCATTAATATGCAGCAAAAGTATAATTGCTTTATTTTAAATCTTCCATATATGTAACATGCATGATTATTATGTATAGGTTTGGTTCCTTGAGCATAGTACCTTGAGAGCCCCAGCATATCCAAATAAATTGCCTAGGCTGTTAAAATGGTATGACAGCCAGGTAAAGACAAAGATTGTTGAGCTTATGAACTTGAAACCTTATGAGTTGGTAAATAAAAATATTTTTTCATTATAATATTAATGAATAATATATCATTATAATGAATATATGGTTATTTTGTTATTGTTCTTGGCTTGCAGGTGGAAGGGGCTATTGAGCCTACAATAATGGAACAATGGCTTCTCAATGAAGAAACAGTAACAACAGCATCCTTCGAAAAAGGAAAAAGTTGTGCAAGCTGTGCACATGTGAAGGTTGAAGTTGAAGAGATAAAGAAGATGCTTGCGATAGTTGAAACTCTCCTTGGTTCATTAGTAAATAAAGGTACTAATGCCATAAAAAATGACAGAAAGAGGCGGAAGGAGAAGATACTGAGGTTGAGGTGGAAGAAATTTTTGATGAAAAATTGAAGGATATCCTTGTAAGTGAGGAAGTTGAGAGGGAAAAAGAAAAAATCCAGATTCCTTCACTTATTAAGACGGTAAAAAAAGAACCTAGGCTGCGGAAGGCCTCCCAAATCACAGCTGATTCTGTTTTTGAAACAGGCCCATCGAAAAAAAAGATGAAGATAGCGGGCACATCTCAGCCTGATGAATCAAATTTGAATCTTCAAATTGAAGATGATGAAAACTTGATCAACATATTTTTGAAAGAAAAGATGAACTTGTAAGTTATATCTATTTTTTCTAATATATATGATAATTTATAGTCGAGAATATATAATATCCTTCATGTTTATTAATTTAAGAGATGTCATCTACAATAATAAATTCGGAGGTACTATCACTAGAAAAAATCTTTCTGATCTGATAAATAATGACATGATAGTTGATGATGTAAGTAATGAAGTATTACATCATTTTATTCTTAATCTTTATGTATGTTATGATATATTTTCTAATAATTATTATATTCATTTTCAGAATTTTATGAAATCAAGTTACTTATAATTAATCAATTTATATTGTATTGACAGATAATTGATGCCGGGCAGGAGTTCATTACAAAAAACTGGACTGAGAATGCAGAAAGATATTATAAGAGTATAGTTGCACCTGTAATGACCTCTGGCATGTATCTAACTTCAGCATCACTGTATCATGAACTTGCTTGAACAGCCGAGAATATGATTTTTGATGGAGTCAGTGATGTAGATAAGAAGGAATTTCGATTTCTCTTCACTATCATAAACTCGGACAATTTTCACTGGCACCTGGTAGCGGTAGACATGCAAAAAAAGATTTTGATGCATCTGAATTCAATAAAACGTAATTTCAAGTACAAGGCAAATGCAAGGAAGTGGTATAAGATACTAGGTCCAATGTTCCATATATTCTATGACAATACTGAGGTATACAAATGGTCCATGCGAGAGATTAGTGAATTCCCTTTCCAAGCTGCAGGATCACTGGACTGTGATTTGTTTTGCTTGAAATACATGGATTTTATTGCTCGCAGGTATAGGCCTGATATTTGGGATTTCACAAAAAAAGATATCAGCGTGTACCGCCGCCAGTTAGCACCAAGAATTTAAGATTGAAAGTGCTATTAAAAATTAGCCGGTAAAAATAAATTATTTGTTATGTACTCTTTCTTTTCGATTTATTCACTTATGTAATATGTTACACAAATTTGCAACTCACTTGATGTTTATATTTTAAGCATCATTCTCAAAGAAAAATTCTGTAATTCATTCAACCAGTATTGTTTTGAATATCATTGTCTCATTACATGTAATTTTATGTAATTCATTCAAACAGTATTCTGTAATTCTTCATTGCTGTGATAATGATATAAAGGAATGTTATGTTTCTTGACAGGGTGTCGTAATATTTGTACTTGAGTGTCATAGCATTTAAAGTAGGGTGTCGTAGGTTTTGAATTAGGATGTCGTAGGTTTTGAACTAGGGTGTCGTAGATTTTGAACTAGGATGTCGTAATATTGTTTCAGCATTTTTGATTGATCTTTAAGCAGACGGGACTATTTTTGACAATCTGGGACTCAATAACCAAGCCAATAATGACATGTACCACAAGTAGGAGGGATTATAATAGTTTTATCTTATATTTTCTGCATTGTTGTAGTTTTTGAACTAGAGTGTCGTAGGTTTTGAACTAGGATGTTATAGGTTTTGAACTAGGGTGTTGTAATATTGTTTCTGCATTTTTTATTGATCTTTAAGCAGCCGGGGCTATTTTTGACAATCTGGGAGTCAATAACCAAGCCAATGATGACATGTACCACAGATAGGAGGGATTATAATCGTTTTATTTTATATTTTTTGCATTATTATAGTTTTTGAACTAGGATGTTATAGGTTTTGAATTAGGGTATCGTAGATTTTGAACTAGGGTATCGTAATATTGTTTCAGCATTTTTGATTGATCTTTAAGCAGCCGGGACTATTTTTGATAATCTGGAAGTCAATAGCCAAGCCAATGATGACATGTACCACAGGTAGGAGGGATTAGAATCGTTTTATCTTATATTTTCTACATGGTCGTAGTTTTTGAACTAGGATATCGTAGGTTTTGAACTAGGGTGTCGTAGCTTTTGAGCTAGGTTGTCGTAATATTTAGATTCGTCATAATTCTGTTATCCTGTTTTAGTCTTTGGCTACTTAAAGTAGTTCTAAAATTCATATTTGAAAATAAGTAGATTCTATAACATGTCCAATATATCCTGTTTGAAATTTCTTTCAATAATCTAAATAAACATAGGACTATACCACAATTCAGCATTTTATATCCTATCCTGTGTTAGTTGACTGCATACATAAGCATCAAATTCATCTAAAAAAGGGTCCGAAGAAGGTACAGTGGGTTCAATTACTGTTTCTGGTACTTCCACTACAATATGGGAAGTCTGTCTTTTGCTAGTACTACCTCTTCTTTTATTTTGTACAGAAGTGCCAACGGAAGTCTTATCCATATTTTTTCTTAATCTCTTTGATTTTTTCTCGACTCCACTCTTAATTCTATTTTCTCGTGGACGACCTTTCATAGTAAGTTGGTCAGGATCTTGGATTAGAAGTTCTCTACTTTGCTTAGCTGCACAATTAGCATCAACAGCTCTTCTGAATAATGGTATAAGATCTTTCATTACCAAATTGAATGCATCTTCAGACATGGAGGCTATCTCTGTAAGCTTCATCATCCGATGACTCATCAAAGTATATCTACGATCAATAAAACATAATATTTGTATCAGGATTTCATGACATATGATAAGTTAATGTAAACTTAAAATAAGACAGCTGAATTTAAATAATTTCTTGAGTGCGTACCATGATTTTCGCATGCTTTTATCATAAAATTGAGTGTTGCATTCGAGATCGTCGAATTGATATTTCATGTCCTTGCACCATCTATTCAAGAAGTACTTATCTGGGATACGAAATATGTCACTTTGATGAAAAACCAATAAGGCATGCCTATACAAGTAACCCTTGTACTCAAAGGATCTACACTGGCATTTAATATCCTCCAAAGTTTTGTCATATGAAACTCGTAATTTTTAATAATCTCCTTATTGATTCCATTAACTTCAATTCTTTTAAATGATTTAACAGAATATAAATCAATAAATCATGATTATCAACTTTTTTAACTAATCTGGCATTTGATGCAGCCATTTCAAGGACCTCATTCTGAAATTTTTTGAATATGCACCTTGCATATTTTCTTGCTGTTTACCTCTCAAAAGGAGAGGATGTCTTTAGGAAAGCACTTGTTTGCAACATTTTATTGTCTTCCTCATTTTCTGTTTCATATCTTTTTTCCAAGGCATCTTCGTACTTATCGATGATTTCCTTGAGCGTAGTCTTCGAGTTTATAAACCCATCAAAGAAATGATTGTTCTCACTCCTTTGTGAGGTTGACATCCTTATTTATAAATATTCAAAAAATAAAAGCATATAAGATAAAAATTTGTTGAAAATTTTAAAAAATGAACATTAATAATTCATAATGTCTAACAAACCTGCAAAAAATGTATCTTTAAGATAAACTGGAATCCATTTATCCCGATATTTATATATGTCATTTAATCAATATACGGTCTTGCATTATATATATTTCTTCATTAAATGTGCCCATCTTTCCTCGAAAGATACTATGGTAACTGAATCATATATCGCCTCTTCAAACTCAATCATAAATTTGGGATTTGCAGTGCAAATATGGTCTATCTCTTCAGGAATCTTTTTCAAAATATGCCAAAGACAATCTATATCATGCATTGGAAAAAACATCCCTAACAGCAGCCTCGATTGCCTTATCTTGGTCAGTTATGATGGCATTAGGTGGTTGACCACCATTTGCATCCAGCCTTGATTGGAATACCCACTTAAATGTCTCAGTCGTCTCATCTGATAGCAATGCGCAACCAAGCAATGTGGACTGTCAATGATGGTTGACTCCGATAAATGGATAAAAGGGCATTTGATATGTATTTGTCAAATAGGTTGAGTCAATGGTCAGTACATCACGAAAGTAAGTGATTGCCAATCTTGACCTAGGATGGATCCAAAAGACAGTCCTGAGCTGCCATTATCATTCAGGTCAAAAGTATAAAAGAATTTGGATTTTTTACTTGCATTTGTGTGAAATTGATTACCATTGACTGTGCATCTCCTTCTTTCAGCTGACTCTGACGTTCTCGACAGATAAAATTATGAGCATCTTTTTCTGTGAAATTTAATTATCTTCTACCCCTTTTCCTTCTAGCCATGGCAGAGTATATTTGACTTGTTGGAATATTCACGGCATGTAAATTGCTGATCTCTGCCTTTTCTGGTGTGTTGATCCTTATATGGGATCGTAGATAACCGGCTAATGATATGGATAGCTCATGGTTATGTTCTGGAAAACATCAACTAACATCCACTTACCATTTTTAGAATTTAGTCTTGCTTTTATCGAAGCCTTATAATCAATTTTGTCAGTATCCCTAGGATTTATGGAGTTATCGATTTTTCTAGATTTTCCTTGCCTCTAACATGCCAGGTGCTTGAACCATATTTCTTTGTTGTTGTTGGACCTACTATACACTGTTGTGATTCCAAAACCTACTCTTCTTGCATATCCATTGTAGAAATTGTATAAATCATTTGCAAAATTGAATTCCATACTAATTTTAGGATCAACAGACTCGTTCTCTGTGATCGGGGTGATAGGAGAAGGTGCATTCTTTTGAACAACATCAACAACCTCATCCAAATGATCATATTAAATTTTTTCTAGATTTTTAATTTCAATGCCATATGTAGAAATATCTGCATAAAAAATTATAAATATTGATATACATAGTTTTAGATGACATTTTATCTGCAATATAATAAATAATGAGTTATGCATTAGATAAAATATGACATGACAGTGCAATAATACGGGCATAGAATAAATTATTTCTAAAAACAGAAATTTAAACTTATGACACCCTAGTTAAAAGATTACGATACCCGATCATGAAACATTAAACTAAATATACTAACCCCTACTACCTGGAGAACCTATCACTTGTGGACTAAATTATGACTCCTAGGATGTTATAACATGACATGGATGCAAAAAGTTCACAAATATATGCTGAAACAATATTACGACACCCTGGTTCAAACACTACGACATCCTAGTTATAAACCTACGACATCCCTGTACAAAAATTTAAATCGGATGTTTTGATCCTCCGTAACAGAAGTATTTCAGTATGCATTGATGATATATGATACCCATAATATAGTAAAATGCTTCTGAGAAAACTTGGATATCAAAAACATCGAAACATGAACAATTTGGTACAAAACAGAAAATGAAAGCTTTTATTCTCCGTCATGGAACATTTCAACAGTGCATTGGCTTGAATAAGATTGTTGAATTGTGTTAAAAAGATATCAGGAAGAAAAAAGATTTTAAAAAAAAGGAGTTTTCAAGTTACGACATCTAAGTTACGATACCCTAGTTAAAAGATTACAACACCTGATCATGAAACATGAAACTAAATATATAAACCCCTATTACTTGGAGAACCTATCATTTTTGGACTGAGTTATGACTCTTAGGATGTCATAACATGACATGGATGCAAAAAGTTCACAAATATATGCTGAAACAGTATTACGATACCCCAGTTCAAACACTACGACATCCTAGTTATAAACCTACGACATCCCTATACAAAAGCTTAAACCGGATGTTTTGATCCACCGTAACAGAAGTGTTTCAGTATGCATTGATGATATATGATATCTACAATATAGTAAAATGCTTTTGGGAAAACTTGGATATCAAAAACATCGAAACATTAACAACTCGGTACAAAATAAAAAATGAAAGCTTTTATCTTCCGTCATGGGATATTTCAACCGTGTATTGGCTTGAATAAGATTGTTGGATTGTGATAAAAAGATCAGGAAGAAGAAATATTTAAAAAAAAGGAGTTTTCAAGTTACGACACCCTAGTTCAGAAGTTACGATATCCTAGTTAAAAGATTACGACACCCGATCATGAAACATTAAAGTAAATATACTAATCCCTACTGAGAACCTATCACTTTTGGACTGAATTATGACTCTTAGGATGTCATAACATGACATGGATGCAAAAAATTTATAAATATATGCTGAAACAATATTACATTCCAGTTCAGACACTACGACATCCTAGTTATAAACCTACGACATCCTAGTTATAAACTTACGACATTTTAGTTATAAACCTACGACATCTCTGTACAAAAACTTAAACTATATTTATCATCCCCTCCTATTAGGAATACTTATAACCTGTGGACTGAGTTATGACTCCCAGAGTGCTATTAACTTTCTCTAACTACCAAAACAATTGGTGTAATAAAGGAATTATAAAAAAAAAACTAAAAAATATGTTTTACTTCCTGTTGGAGATGACATTTTATCTTGAAGGTATAGAAGAACTCTTTGGTGGCTTATTCCAACCTCGGATCAAAACAAAGGAAGTCTTCGGTGCCTTAGTCCAATCTCGGACCAAAATAGAGTATTTTTTCAGATAGAAGAAGCTAGTATTTATATTTGAAAGTTGATTTCTGTAACAGAATTCTCAGAGCAGATTTTAGAGCGAGGGAGATTCTTCTTCAACCTTTATTGATTTCTTCGACAAAAACCAGAGCATGTTTCAGACTGAAACATTTTTATAAATCCAAGCAAGATGGTGGGGAAAAATGAGCTAGAGGGAAAGGGACTAGATGAATATTTCAAATAAAAGCTGAATCCTAATTAATGATAGTCATGCTCAACTTAAAACTTGTTATACCCCTCGTCCCGTCATGCCACCGCGGATACAATTGGACCAATAAGAGTGTGCGGTGCGGGCCATGCTGGATTTGCTGCACTGCACGCGGTGCACAAAGAATTACTCTTTACAGGGGTTTAGTTAAGCTTGGGCGTTGCATCCTCAGGGCATGTTGGGGCCGGGTCTTTAGTCCTGGGTTGAATCCAGGCCTAGTCCCTACTTGGCCCATTGATGCTTATAGGAGAAGCTCAATATCCTGTACATTTGAATCTTGTGGTGGAAGAGCATCTTGAGGCAAAGAGGGATGTGTTTTTAAATAGATGAAAAGTTGGATGAAAATATGCTTGGCACAGGAGGATTTCCAAGCACATCAAGCTCCTTTTTTTTGTTCAGTTCTTCATTTTCCTTTTGTTAATTTTTGGGTGATGCTTACTTGCCCTTCATGCTTAACCTTGTTTTTCATTTCTTGAGTAATTATGGTCTTTCTAAACTTGACTTTTACAATATTCATAGTTTGTTTGGGATGTCAAACTGGCAGGTAGTCGATATCATTACTCAGCATCCTAACCATGAAATTGTCATCGGAATCGACACACTTGGGAAGGAAGGCCTGTTGCTTCATATATCACAAGCTCTAAGTACAAAGGTTTGCTTGCTTCCCTTTATGTTCTTACATGTTTCATTTGTTTACATGAAATCTGGTGCTTCCCTTCATTGCAATCAAGAAGTTTTGACTAAGTTCCACTAGTTAGATATTCTTACTTACCCAAAGTTTCATCTATCTGTAGAACTTAATATTGATAAGGCAAGGACTGCCTTTTCATTTTCTTCTCATGATAATAACATGAATGCTAAAAATTGAAATACCTGCTCCTGTCGATGCTTATTAGTGTGCATTCCACATGACTTGGATTACTGTTCATTTATACTTGTAAGCATGCAACTGATACCTTCATTTTATGTGATTTCCCCTCAAGATTTGGGTCTGGCCAGAGCGTTTGCAAATCATGCACCTTCTTGGGTTTGATAACATTTTTACAACAAAGACGAGTCTTACAAGAGTGCGAGCTGTTCCTCGATACAGTTTCACCTTTGAGACACTTGAGGCATTGAACACAATACATCCCACCATTGGAATTATGCCCTCAGGTCTTCCATGGGGGTTGAAACCCCCCAAATTAGATGATGCTTTTGGAACATCACTTGAAAATTTCTATGAATGCAAAGGGAGTGCTACCTGCAGAATACAACTTGAGACAAATCACATACGACCTCCAAGAAAGCTTCATCAATATGCCTTTTCTGTTCCATATTCTGAACATTCATGCTTCACTGAGATGGAGGAGTTTCTGAAGATTATCCAGCCGTCAGTTGTTACTGGGATTGTTTCTTCATCCTTCTATTACATCAATCCTCGGTACTACTTTGGCTATCTATGTGGATTTGGTCATCTCTTTCATAAACCATGCAGAAACTTCAGACGTGGGAAAACCAAAAATGTCGAAGTCAACCAATGTCAATCTTTTCCAGGGTTCAGAAGTTCTAATAAGCTGAAGGAGAGAAAAGAAGGGAGCATCAAGTTTGCTAGCTTCAATGTGCATAGGAGTAGATTGTCTGCAATTCGAAAGGGAAAACATGGTGTGAAGATCATGGAAATTGATTAAATTTCTAGCTCTGGTCTGAATGTATGAAACATAGCCAAGCAAGTACCATGTTTCATGGTGTTTTCCTGGGGATTTGGCTGTTTTCGTTGGCCGCCAACACTGCTGGCTGCCTTGGCCCGCTGCCACGGTCTGGGGGCCTCTAAGCCTCCTTATTCTTCTTCTTCTCTCTTCTTCCTTTTCTACTTCTTTCCTCTCCTCCGTCCTCTCCATCTCCATCATCTTCTAATTCCTTTCTTCCCATTATTCCACTAATTAATTAGTTATTTGATCTCTATACTTTCATGCTTGTTAATCTCTTCTCCGATCCATGCACTAGGATCGCTGATGGATCAAAACCCAGCTTTGATTTAACCCAGGCCGATTCTCTCTCTACTTCTATCTCTATTGATGCACCCGGATCAAGCCTAATTTTTTTAATTATCATTTAATTTGTAAATTAGATTTAACTTAGAAATTTTAATGTGATTAGGTGGGAATTCAGATTTGGATAGTGTCAGGCGTGATTGCAACCGAGTCCTATAATATTGGTAGTAACTGTTGGTCAAGACTCCTGGATGTTACGTTGGATCTGATAATCTGAACAAGAACCTAGTACGAGACAAATCAAGCTCTTCGATGCTTTATAAAAATTTAATAAGGTGTTTAATTATTTTAGGTTTTTGTTGATTTTTTTGTTTGGTAAAGTTTTATGAAATTCTAGAACAAAAAATGATAAATTATCTAAAAAAATCTAAATATTTTAATTAAAGCTTCAAAAAAGCTAAAAAACTTTCAGGATCCTGTCCTAGAAACTAGAGAATACATGGGGCCATATATCTCTATATATGAACTTCAAATCCCAAACAAATCTCTCTGCAATCCTTCAAGATACTTAAATCGTATACCTCAGTCCTCTGTGCTGAAGTTTAAGCAGTGGCTGGTTTTATTTTTCTGCAATCCTTCAAGAATAACCATGTAAAATTTTCTGCCTTTCCATCTTTTACCGGGAAGAAGGGGCTCCATTCCGTTTTTCCCATACGCGCATGCAGGGCAGCCTCTCACGTGATAATTGTTTGGAGGTGGTGGGAGACAACGCCATAGGAAGGTCGGCTCCATTGCTTGGAGATAGATCCATCGGCGGCCAGCCTGCTACTGCCACGCCTTGGCCATCGGCTGCACTGGAGTCCTTGAAGCCATCCGAGACATCGAAATCGGGGATGAAGGTGTTCCTCTACCTGCCCCGGGATGCAATGCTGATGAGGGACGGCAAGTTGGCGAAGGAGATCCTCAATGCCCTTGTACAATGTAGGATTGTCAAGAGAAGAGCGACCAGCAGCTGGTGGACGTGTGCACCAATGTATTCCCTCAGTTTCTTTCGGTAAGTCACCTCTTTAACTGCTTCATTTTTCTCTTTTGCCCATGAAGGCTCTGACTAACGTTCTTCGTGCAGGTGGTCACCGACGTCCAGCTCCTTCGAGATTCCTGCCAAGGGTTGATGAAACGGGACTACCACCTCTGCAAGGAGCGAGAAGAAATCTGGACTCAGATTGCTTGGGCTCACGAATTGGAGGGTCAAGTGAAGGCCTTCCAGGACCAACTGACCAGCTCCCAAGCAAGGACGACAGAGTTAAAAAAGAGATCCGTCGAGCTCAATGGAGCCCTAAAGGTGGAGAGGGGGAAGACCCTCTGTCTAGCAGAGAAGGAGGTGAACTCTGCGGCGGAGGTGGCCCACCTGGAGGGAAAGATGCAAACCCTCCAGGCGCAGCTTGAGGAGGAAGCAGCTCGGACTCGACAGCCTCGAAGAAGGCCACGACGGCCATGGCATTGATGGAGGCGGTAAAGTAGGAAGTCGTCGAGGCCATCCCCCGCTTCAAGGCATCCAAAGTCTTCAAGGACGAGGTTGCCAAGGCAGTCTTGGACTCGTACCATAAGGGGTTCAACGGTTTCAAGGACAAGGCCGTTCTTCTCTTCGAACTGAAAGGATTGGACAACATTCGGCCCGCGTTGCCTGCTCTCGGGGCACCAAGGGATCCTGTAGTCGAAGCAGAGTGGAAGCTGGAGCCGGAGTCCAGGGCAGAGGTCGAGGTCGAATCTGCTGACCGAGGTGCCCCCCAGTCTGATGTTGCGCTGGCATCGGGGAGAGTCGATCGTCGACCGGGGAAGGGGCTGGCGACTAAAGCTTGAAATTTTTTTTTTGTAACTAACTTTTTGAAAGATTTCCTGGCCTGTCAAGTTTTGATCAATGAAGATATTATTCCTTCAATTGTCAAATGCTTCTTTTCTTTTTCTGTGTTTGAGTTCATTGAATGGCTTCCTGGCCTGTTGAGAACCTTGACTGATGTAAAGAATACTTCAAATAATAAATGATACAGTTTTTCTTTCCAACTGATGTGTCTTCTTTCTTTACTTCTATCTCTTTTCTTTTTTTTTTGCCTTGACATACTTTAAAACATTTCCAAGGGATCTCCCAGATTGTAAAATACTTAATTCTATAATAGAGAACAAGCCTCGCTCAAGCTGCGAAGGACTTGCCTCCAGTTAGGGAACTTTATCTTGCTTTTTTGTTCCTTCAGCTCTTCTATTTTTTGCACGATAGGAGGATAGGCTCCATGGTTGCCATGTGCGAGCCTCTCCATGTCTTACCCATCCTGGACTGATTCTAGAATCTTAGGACTGGCGTGGAGGACTTTAAGAACACTCCATTCCTGTTCTGCTGGTTTTGAGGTCGCACAGACTTAAGTGCAGGGCTTCTAGAGTTTCTTGGCTTGTTTTGCCGAACTGTGAGTCAAGCGGTAGATAGCGGAACGTTGGAGGTTTTCCAGCTTACATCTCCTGACTATGAGTAAGGCTGTTGAGTGCGGGGCTTCAGGAATCTTTCAACCTTGAGTACGGGGTTTCGTAAGTTTCTCGGCATTGAGTGCGGGGTTTTGTAAGTTTTCCAGCTTTGAGTGCAGGGCTTCGTAAATTTCCCGGCTTTGGGTCCGAGGCTTCGTAAGTTTTCCAGCTTTGAGTGTGGGGCTTCGTAAATTTCCCGTCTTTAAGTGCGGGGCTTCATATGTTTCCCGGCTTTGAGTGCGGGGCTTTTTAAGTTTCCTGGCTTTGGGTGCGGGACTTTGTAAGTTTGCCGGTTTTGGGTGCGGGGCTTCATAAGTTTTCCGGCTTTGGGTACGGGGCTTCGTAAGTTTCTCGGCTTTGAATGCGGGGCTTCGTAAGTTTCTCAGCTTTGAGTATGGGACTTCATAAGTTTCCAGGCTTTGGTCGCCAGATTTGGAGTCGGGCGAGCGGGTACATTATTGGTAGTACATTCTCAGATTATTGGCATTCCACATTCGAGGTAATCGGTCGCCGTTGAGCATGGTGAGGTAGTAGGCTCCGTTTGGTAGAGCCTCGACCACCTTGTAGGAGCCTTCCTAGTTCGGGGATAGCTTGCCACATTCTCTTGGTTGGGATGCTTCGGCTCGCCTGAGGACCAAGTTGCCTGGACGGAAGGTCTTGGGCTTGACGCGGGCATTGTAGTAGCACGCAACTTGTTGTCGATATGCCACCATCCGGAGTCAGGCTTTGTCCCTTGTCTTATCCAAAAGGTCCAAGTTGAGAAAGAGGTAGGCCAGATTCTCAGCCTTATTATACTGCTCCACCCGTAGTGTGGGTAGACCAACCTCTACCGGGATCACAGCTTCTAACCCGAAGATGAGGTTGAAGGGTGTCTTACCTATTGCCATTTGAGGCATGGTGTGGTAGGCCCACAGTACACTAGGGAGCTCTTCTACCCATCGACCCTTGGCCTCATCCAATCTGGTGTGGAGCTCTTACAAGATGGTTCGGTTGGTCACCTTAGCCTCCTCGTTAGTCTGAGGGTGAGCCATTGAAGTGAAGCGATGGCACATGTTGAGGTCGACACAAAACTCTTCGAAAGCCTAGTTATCAAATTGCCACCCGTTGTCAGCGATGGCTGAGTGCGGGAGTCCAAGGCGACAAATGATTGACTTCCAGAAGAATGATCTGACCTTGGCCTCAGTGATCCATGTCAGGGGTTCAGCCTCGACCCATTTGGTGAAGTAGTCGATGTCTATAATCAGATACTTTCGTTAGCCAGACGAGGAGGAAAGGGACCTAGGTGTCCATTCTCCACTGGGTGAATGGCCACGGGGCTGATAGCTGGGAGAGCGGGGCAGTTGGCTAATGCTGGATGTGGGCATGACATTGACAACAATCATATTTCCTCACAAAGTTAGCGGCATCCTCCTGCATGGTCTCTTAAAAGTATCCTTACAGGAGTGCCATGTAAGCTAGAGTCCTGGCCCTTACGTGATTCCTGCAGACACCTTCGTGTATCTTTTGGAGCATGTAGGCAGCTTCTAAGGGTTTCAGGCACTTCAGTAGGGGTTAGGAGTATGACCTTCGATAGAGCTGCCCATCCATCAACATGTATCGTGCATCCTTCTTCTTGAAGAGGCCAGCTTCCTTGCAATCTTCGAGTAGGGTGTCGGTGGTAATGTATTTGATATAGGGGTCCATCCAGCTGGCCTTGGAGGTAACCTATTGGACCTCTACTACGGACTTGAAGCTCGGGGTCTCCAGGTATTCGATGAAGGTATGCCCCAGCAATGAATTTGACAGGGTTGCTAGTCTGGAGAGGACATCGGCTCAGGCGTTCTCTACTCGAGGGATGTGGGAAATGTTGAAGTGCTGGAGGTTCGCTGTGTATGAGCATACCTTGTCCAGATACTTCGCCATCATGGGATCTCGAGCTTTATACTCGTCGGAGACCTGGCCTACCATGAGCTGTGACTCTGTGAAGACCTTCAGGAACTTTACATCGAACTCGTGGGACACCTTCAATCCCGTGAGGAGTGCCTCATATTCAGCCTGATTGTTGGTTGCCTTGAAGAGGAAATGCAGGACGCATTCAGCGATGACTCTATCGGGGTTGGCGAGGATGAGCTCGGCTCCACTCCCTCCAGCATTGGATGCGCCGTCGACGTGGAGGATCCACATCATCACTCCTAGGGCCGAGTCCCGTCCAGGTTCGGCTTGTTGTTCCACCTCCTCTAGGTCTTCGGCCACCCAGGTGCATAGAGGTGCAGGCACCATGATCAGACAAAGATTACTGAGCCCGTTATAAATTTATGATTAGGGTTTCGAGTCCTGTAGTCCCTTGAGTCCTATAATAAATATTGAGTCCTGTAATAAAGTAAGACAACTGAATTCAGTTGAGTCCACTCAGTCAATTGAGTTGAGTCTAATTGTTTTTAGTCCAGTCAAATGAGTTACATCGAGTCCTGTAATTTTTCATTTAAGTTAAGTACAATAGGAGAGCCACTAGGCCACCCCTGGCCCCCAGTCCATGTCCCTGGGCCCTTTCATGCCACCCAAGCCCATAAGGTTGGCGCCCTTCCCAGTCCAAGCTCATTTAGCACCCCAACCCAGCATAAAGTTGGTGCCCCAGGCTAGCCCAAGCCCACCTGGATTTCATGTGCCCAAGTCCACAAGGAGGCCACCAAGACCACATGGAGTTGGTGCCTAGATCCACCAATGAGTTGGCATCCTAGCCCAGTCCAAGCCTATAAGAAAAGTCCAATCTCCTAGCCCAGCAAGGAGTCAAGCAGTCCAAGCCCAAGAGGAGTCAAGTTTCCAAGTTCTACAAGAACTCCAGTCTTCTTATTTCACTCAACTTTGTACTTCCGCTTTGACAAAGATTTGTACTCCAACTTTGACAAAGATTTGTACTCCAACTTTGACAGGGAGAGGCCTGGGTGAATTTATAAGTACCCCCCTCCTCTCTCTTGTAAACTTTAACTTTGAATGAATGAAAAGAGTTTTTTTTTGTCCAATTTCCGTGCTTACTAGCATTGACGCTTCGTGAGGGAGAGGGTGTGAGGCCCAAACCAACTATCTTCTAGCAACCAAGCCCTAGCCTAGCCACCCCATCATCATCCAAAACCCTAGCCGCCCCTTCCATCATCAAACCCAAGACGCCCCTCCATCTTCTCTTGGCCGTCACCATCCATCATCCATAAACCCTAGGCTGCCCCTTCCATCTACCACTCCAGGCCGCCATCTTCAAGCATCCAGGCGCCCTCTTCAGCAGCGAGGCCACCACCCTCCAACATACAGGCCGACCCCAAGTCCAGGCATCCCCCAAGTTTCAGGCCACCAGCCATCCGCAGCACCCTCTTCCAACCTTTTTTCTTTCATCCAACTCCCCATTTACTATTTTTCCAATCTCCTACATCCCTAACCCCTGACGTTTGCAGGATCCTTCAGGTGAAACGAGCCTTGGAAGAGGTCTTCCTTGTACCTAAAACTAGCTAATAAAAAGCCGGCACATCCGCAGGAGCGAGGCTCCATCATCCGGGCATCGATCCAAGTGGTGTGGTATCTTCTACGATGACAAGAATATCATTGCTAGGTAACTAAAACTTATCCCATCTCTCTATTTCTAATTTGTTGAATTGATCATGCCCTATTAGTGGTTTCTTAACCCTAGGATTCTATTTCTTAATCACTTTTTAGATTCTTAATCTGCGGGTACTAGATTCTAATCTTTAAATGAAAACCCTTACCTATTTTTAACTCCTTTTCGGGAACAAAACCTGATAAAAAATACCAGAAATCATTGCTATGTTTAATCTGATGTTTCTTTATGATTATCCTTAGCATGTTCATCTCGTATCAGTTTGGTATCAGAGTTTAGGATGGACATGTTCTTGCATGTTTCCTTAAACAAAAAAACCAAAAATTTTTTTTTTTCTGCATGTTGAATTCTGCACATTAGTAGTCTAAACCTAAGGCTGCTTTTCCATTAAAATATTGCTATTTTTCACTAATTTTTGCATCAATCAATCCCCTAATTAGTCTTCTTATTGTCTGAAATTTTATTTTAATTTTCTGATCTAAAAACAAAACAAAAATCTGTATAACAAAAAAATCTAACAAAAAAAAGCTGCATGCTGAAATCTGCATATTAGTTCCAAAACCCTAGGAATTAGTTCCATCAAAACCCTCTGATTTGCATCAAATTTTGCACCCATTAATCACATAATTATCTTCTTTAATTTCTGCAATTTTCTGCTAAATTGAGATCTGAAAATAATAAAAAAAAAAACATTCCGCATAAAAGAAAACCCAAAAAAAAACTCTACTTGCTGAAATTCTGGACACCTAGTTTAAGGCTAAATTTTAGTTTATATTAAAACCTCCAAAACTTAATTTTCTTTGCACTTAATTAACTAAAACTAATTTTCATTAAATCTACCATTTGCATAAAATACAGAAAAAAAATTTTCATTTTTTATTTTCTGCCTATTTGCTGCTTTAGTTTTATATTGCATTAGGGTTTCATGTGTGCATGCATACCTAAATCAACTTAAGGGCACTTCTACTCTGTCAGATAAGGGAAGGATTTCATCACCTTTTCTTGACCCAAAATAACCACCCTGCATTCGAATCCAAGCCTTAATTAAAATCAAGTAGCAACCTAATTTAGCTAAGGATACCAACAGGTCCAGTTCGTAGTATTGTGAGAAAGCTAGTGCACCCAATCTTCCAGTTATTTCTTGAATCTGGTGTTTAGGCTAGAGATCTAGAGACAAACGCCCTAAGCGGAGCTGTGGTTGCTTAATTAGGACCTTGCGAGAGTAGGGGGAGCCTCCCACACTCCCATCTCTTACCTGGCCAGTGGAAAGGGTAACTTTGAGTTGGTTGTAAGTTGAGCTGACTCATTCTACTTGGACTGTTAAGTCTAGCAAACCCCAGAATGCTTTGTGTGCTTATTGCATGACCACTAGATTAGGAGCACAGTACTAGTAGTCTCAACCCCAACCCAATTTAACCATGGAACCCAATCTTGAAACCTTGCTAAAGACTGTGATTGAACAATTTGCCCTAATGAATAATAGGTTTAGAAGACCGTTTGGGAAACCTAGAGAGGATCCAAGAGTTCCATACTGAACCTGAACTAGAGTCACCTTTGCCCACACCTCCCAACCGTAGGAGAGCCCCACGCCATGACCTAATCTAGGAGCCTAACCAGAGGAGACCCAATCATGATTTCATGGACCAGGATGAGAGAGCCATTAACAACACAGGTTAGAAGCACCTACTTTTGATGGCAACCTTGATCCTAAAGTTTATATAGATTGGGAAGGAGATATGGACCAATATTTCAAGTGCTATGAAATGACTGAAGAGAGAAAGTGCAAGTTTGCCAAACTTAGGTTAGTTCATCACGCTAGGCTATACTGGAGAAATGTTAAGCATATAACTAAACAACGAGGAGACCTTCCCATAGTCACCTGGAGAGCCATGAAGCTGAAACTTAGGGATAAGTACCTTCCTGTATCCTATCATCAGAGACTCCTAGATCAATGACAGAGGCTAAGTCAGGGTAATAAGACCATGTCTGAGTATATATCCAAATTGGAGGAGTTCGTCATGAGGTGCAGCATCGATGAGTCTGAAATTATGACCTTATCTAGGTTTAGGGCTGGACTATATGAGGACATCCAAAGAGAACTATTCTTGAGAGAGGACCATGATCTAGAGCAAGCTTATCAAATAGCTAGAGACTATGAGAGATTCCAAAGGGGACCCACATTCCGTCGACCTGAACCTACTAGGAACAGTGCCTCTAATCCAAAACCATGTCCTAGCCAAATACATCCAAGCTGACCTAGTCCTAGCACCCCATTGACCCATAGGGAAGACAAGGGTAAGGCATCTGAAGTTCAGAAGAACCCTAATCCCACTCTTAATGCCTATTTTAAATGTCATAAAGTGGGACATTATGCTAGCCAATGCCCAACCCGATCCCTACACATAGGTGAACTAGAAGAAGACCCTGAACCCACTAATAAGTTTGAAGAGGAAATGTATGAAGTTGAGGTAAATTTAGTGGATGAATATGAAGGAGATGAGGAAGTAGTTGAGCCATCTGACTTATTGGGAGTTGTTAGTTGCATCCTAGCCCAAACCAAGATACAAGAGGCTTGGCGTAGGACCAACATCCTACAGACCTTTATAAAGTTAGGGGATAAGGTATGCAAAATCATCATAGATAGTGGGAGCTGTGTGAATGCCATCTCAACTAGTATTGCCAAAACTCTAGGCTTGACTCCAGTTCCCCATCCCAACCCCTATAAGGTATCCTGGATAGACTCAAATTCCATCCCCATCAAACTTAGATGCCAAGTCATGATCTAGCTTCAATCCTATCAGGAAAAGGTTTGGTGTGATGTCATTCCCATGGGAGTTAATAGCATTATCTTAGACAGACCTTGGCTTTATGACCATGATGCTACCTTGTATGGCCGATCCAATTCATGTTCTTTTAATTTTCATAGGAAGAAGATTGTGATAAACCCAACCCCACCTAAGGACAATATCAAAAGAGGATCCAGTAGCTTGAAAGAGAAGAAATCTGGAGTAAATCTGAAGAAACTGAACCCTAGGCATGCTAAGTGGGTAAAGTACATTCAAGCCTATATCTTTGTGCTGAAACATCGTGCTGGTACCGAAAACAAGATAGCTGATGCCCTTAGCCGCCGTTCCCTGCTCCTAAATTCTGTTAGAACTAAAGTCGTAGGATTTGACAGATTAAAAGAGGAGTACGAGACCTGTCCCAACTTTAGTGAGATCTACCAATCTATAAGACTAGGGCCATCTAGTTCACATAGTGAGTACACCCTTCAGGATGGCTACCTTTTTAAGGATAACAAGCTGTGTATTCCCAGGACTTTCCTTAGAGAATTTTTAGTATGGGAAACCCATGTCGGAGGTCTAGCTGATTACTTTGATAGGAACAAAACCATTCTAGCTATAGAAGACCAGTTCTTTTGGCCAAGTTTAAAAAGGGACATTGCCCAGATTGTGGTCAGGTTTCGAACTTGTGCTATTGCCAAATAGCAGAAGTAAAACATTGGCTTGTATACCCCTTTACCTGTACCTAACTGTCCTTGGCAAGATCTCAGTATGGATTTTATGTTAGGATTGTCTAAGACCTTAAGGAAACATGATTCTATATGTGTTGTGGTCGATAAGTTTTCCAAAATAGCTTATTTCATACCTTGCTCTCAAACCTTTGATGCTTCCAAGGTGGCCAAACTTTTTCTTGTTCATGTGGTTAGGTTACATGGCCTTCCTAAAACCATAAGTGTCTGATAGGGATGTCCGAATCACCAGTTACTTCTAAAGATCCTTTGGCACTTGTTAGGATCCAAGCTTAAATTTTCCACCTCCTACCACCCTCAAACCGATGGCCAGACCGAGGTAGTGAACCGAAGCCTTGGAAATTTGTTAAGATGCCTTGTAGGTGAGAACACTGAAAATTGGGACCTTCTGTTACCTAGAGCCAAGTTCGTCTACAACAGTTCAGTTAATAGGTCCACAGGCAAGAGCCCATTTGAGATTGTCCATGGTTATAAGCCTAACAAGCCCCTAGACCTAATCCCCTTGCCCATACATGCATGAGTCTTTGAGTCAGCTGAGTCATTTGCATAGCATGTTAGGGATCTACATAAGGAAATTAGTCAAAAGATTAATGTGAGCAATGAAATTTATAAAAACTTGGCTAATTCCTGAAAAAGAGTTAAAGAATTTGTTGAGGAAGATTATGTAATGATTAGGCTTAGGCTGAGCGGTTTCCTCCAGGGACCATGAAGAAGTTACATGCCCGTGGAGCTGGACCCTTTAAAGTGATAAAAAAAAGTGGGATCTAATGCCTATGTGCTCGAGTTACCACCCGAATTTGGCATCAGCTCAACTTTCAATATCTCAGACCTAGTTGAGTATAGGGAGTCAGCAATGATACCCAGTGAGCCTTTTGGACCTGACCCTGTTCTTGAGAGCGAACCCATCCCAGAGTGTCCACCAATAAATTGGCCTGGGAGAGGAGAAAAGATTAAGCGCATCCTGGACGACCAAGCCATTAGTACCCGAAACAAAGGCTACCAATGTTACTTGATTCGTTGGCAAGGTCAATCAAAATCTGAGGACTCGTGGATCACTCGAGAGGATCTGCAACGCCTCAACCTAGACCTGTTGGAGCAGTACTAGAGCCGGATGGACCCTAACTCGATAGGGTTAAGTTCTTCCCATCCCGGGAGAATTGGTGCGGGCACCAGGATCAGACAGAGATTACTGAGCCCGTTATAGATTTCTGATTAGGGTTTTGAGTCCTGTAGTCCCTTGAGTCCTGTAATAAAGATTGAGTCCTGTAATAAAGTGAGATAATTGAATCCAGTTGAGTCCACTCAGTCAGTTAAGTTGAGTCCAGTTATTTTCAGTCCAGTCAAATGAGTTACATCGAGTCCTGTAATTTTCTATTCAAGTTAAGTACAAGAGGAGAGCCACCAGGCCACCCCTAGCTCCTAGTCCATGCACCTGGGCCCTTTCATGCCGCCCAAGCCCACAAGGTTGGTGCCCCTCCCAGTCCAAGCTCATTTAGCGCCCCAGCCTAGCATAAATTTGGCGCCCCAGGCCAACCCAAGCCCACCTGGATTTCATGCGCCCAAGTCCATAAGGAGACCACCAAGACCACATGGAGTTGGTGCCCAGATCCACAAATGAGTTGGTGTCCCAGCCCAGTCCAAGCCCATAAGAAAAGTCCAACCTCCCAGCCCAGCAAGGAGTCAAGCAGTCCAAGCCCAAGAGGAGTCAAGTTTCCAAGTTCTACAAGGACTCCAGTCTTCTTATTTCACTCAACTTTGTACTCCCACTTTGACAAAGATTTGTACTCTAACTTTGATAGGGAGAGGCCTGGGTGAATCTATAAATACCCCCCCTCCTCCCTCTTGTAAACTTTAACTTTGAATGAATGAAAAGAATTTTTCTTGTCCAATTTCCGTGCTTACTAGCATTGACGCTCCATGAGGGAGAGGGTGTGAGGCCCAAACCAACTATCTTCTAGCAACCAAGTCCTAGCCTAGCTGCCCCATCACCATTCAAAACCCTAGCCGCCCCTTCCATCATCAAACCCAAGATGCCCCTCCATCTTCCCTTGGCCGCCACCATCCATCATCCATAAACCCTAGGTCGCTCCTTCCATCTACCACTCCAGGCCACCATCTTCAAGCATCTAGGCACCCTCTTCAGTAGCCAGGCCACCACCCTCTAGCATCCAGGCCGACCCCAAGTCTAGGTGTCTCCCAAGTTCCAGGCCGCCAGCCATCCGCAGCACCCTCTTTTAACCTTTTTTCTCTCATCCAACTTCCCGTTTATTATTTTTCTAATCTCCTACATCCCTAATCCCTGACATTTGCAGGATCCCTCAAGTGGAACGAGCCTTGGAAGAAGTCTTCCTTGCCCCCAAAACCAGCTGATAAAAAATCGGTGCATCCATGGGAACGAGGCTCTGTCATCCAGGCACCGATTCGAGTAGTGTGATCTCTTCTACGATGACAAGAATATCATTGCTAGGTAACTAAAACCTATCCCATCTCTCTATTTCTGATTTGTTAAATTGAGCATGCCTTATTAGTGGTTTTTTAATCGTAGGATTCTATTTCTTAATCACTTTTTAGATTCTTAATCTGTGGCTACTAGCTTCTAATCATTATATGAAAACCCTTGCCTATTTTTAACTCCTTTTTTGGAACAAAACCTGATAAAAAATATCAAAAATCATTGCTCTGTTTAATCTGATTTTTTATTATGATTATCCTTAGCATGTTCATCCCACATCACTCTACCAGGAAATCAGCAAGGACCTGGACCTTTTTCACCGATCGTGGATGGTAGGTGATATCGAACTCATTGAGCTTTACCGCCTACTTGGCCAGGCACCCCAACGTGTCAGGACGGCTTAGGATGGCCCTCAAAGATTGGTTGGTGAGGACCGCGATCGGATGCGCTTGAAAATAGGGCCTGAGATGCTGTGTAGACATAATTAGTGCAAAGATAATCTTTTCAGATCGAGTGTACCTGGTTTCAGCATTGCAAAGCAACTTGCTGTTGTAGTAAACTGGTCGCTAGGTGCCATCCTTGTTAGTGCAGACTAGCACTGAGTTGATTGCCTCTGGTGAGACCACTAGGTACAGGAGGAGCTCATCCCCGGGCTCCGACCTAGACAGCAATGACAGGGAGGCAAGAAGCTTCTTCAGCACCTCGAAGGCCTTCTAGCACTCCTCCGTCCAGGTGAAGTTGTGCATCTTATGCAGTACATTATAGAAAGGCTGGCAGCGCTCGGCAGAACGTTAGATGAAATGGCTTAACATCGCTATGCGTCCAGTCAGGCACTGAACCTCCTTGGAGACAGGGTGCCTCATATCAGTGATTGCCTGGATCTTCTTGGGATTGGCCTCTATCCCCTTTTGGATGACCATGAACCCCAGAAACTTTTTTGTCGCAACATCAAACGTGCATTTGGCGGGGTTCAATTTCATCTGGTAGAGGTGGAGGTTGTCAAAGGCCTTCATCAGGTCAGCGATGTGGTTCGACTCCTGGTTGCTCATGACAAGCATGTCATCCATATATATGTGCATGTTGTGATCGATCTGGTCTTTGAAGACCTTGTTGACTAGGAACTGGTATATGGCCCATGCATTCTTGAGGCCAAATATCATCATCCTGTAGCAATACGTACCTCTATCAGTCATAAATGCTCTGTGCTCCTCGTCCTCCGTGTACATGCGGATTTGATTATATCCGAAGAATGCATCCATGAAGCTAAGGAGATTGTGGCTCGATGTCGCATCCACCAGCTGATCAATCTTGGAAAGCGAAAAGCTATCCTTCGGACATGCCCGATTGAGGTTGGTGTAATTTACACAGATCCTCCACTTCTCGGAAGCTTTCTTAACCATTACTATATTAGCAAGCCAGTCAGGATACCATACCTCACAAATGAAGCCTGCCATAAGCAGCTTTTCGACCTCCTCATCAATCGCCTTCTACAGCTTTGGGACAAAACTCCTCTTCTTCTATTGAACTAGGGGGCAGTTGGGGTCGATGTTTAACCTGTGGGTGATCATCTCAGGCAGGATCCTGGGCATGTCCACTGCAATCCAGGCGAAGATATCTATATTGGCTCATAGAAAGATGAGCAGATGGGATCTCTCCTCTTCGGACAACAGGGCTCCTACTTGTACCATCTTCAGGGAGTCCTGTCCTAGGTGAAAAGATAATAGGGGCTCGACCGACCCGCCCTTCGACTCCTGCTCCATTGGGCCCGACTGGTCGATGACTGGACCCTGCGTAGCTTCTCGCACTCCCAGGACTGTTTGTAGGTAGTGCTAGATTGGTTGCCGGGATCCTCTCATCTCTCCGGTCTTTCAAGGAGTGGGAAATTGGATGAGGAGATGTCGGGTGGAGATGGTAGTATCGAACAGGTTGAGTCCAGGATGTCCCAGAATCGTGTTGTAAGGAGCAAGAAGCCTCATAACGGTAATGTCGTCAATATGGTGCTTTGTCGAGGTTGCATCCCGGTGGTTATTGGGAGTGTAATCTCTCCCCCAATTCCAACCAAATCCCCGGTGAAGCCCACTAAGGGCATGAACACCTGTTTTATTTGGTCAGTGGACAAGTTCATCCTTGCAAAAGCATCATAAAAAAGGATATCAGCAGAGCTTTCACTGTCAACCATAATTTTTTTTACAGGATGTTTCACTATCATCATTTCTACGATGACAGCGTCATTATTTGAGTATCTACCATAGCTGACCATTTTTCCTTGCAGGGGAGTACATCATCACTTCCCTCTCTTTCCCTAGTCCTCTCCGAACTTCTTCCTGCCCCTTAGGAGATCATCCCGACCAGCTTCTCAGTAGGTCGGTTGTCAATGATGAGTAATCGGGGCTCTTCATTCTGGGCTGCTGGAGCAGCCCCTCCGTCTATGTACTTCCCAAGGTAGCCGTGCTTGATAAGATATTCTATCTCCCTCTTTAGGTGGCGGCATTTTTCAGTGTTGTGGTCGTGGTCCCGATGGAAGCGGTAGTAGCGGGATCTATTGCGTTCAGTAGATGGCCTCAGCGGGGGAGGACGATGCAGGAAGTGCTCGCCCTCGATCTCCATCAAGATCTTTGCTCTCGGGGCAACAAGAGGAGTGAACTTTTCTTCCTCGGTAGGGTTTACTCTGGGCTTGGCCCTTAGCTACGGGGCCGGTGTTGCCTTCAGGGCCGGGGGGCCAGATGCTTTCCCATGGCCTGTCTCTTCAATGGCCTCCCGTCTAGCTCCCTTCTGGTATGGTCGGCCTCTTCCGCATGGATATACTTGTGGGCCCGGAGGAGGAGCTCCGAATAAGTTTTTGGAGGCTTCTTGTTGAGGGAGTAGGTGAAGCGGGAGGTCCTGAGCCCCCTCTTCAGGGCTAGCATGGCGACTGGCTCATCGAGGTGATAGATCTCTAGGGTGGGGGCTTTAAACCGGGACACGTAGTCTTGGAGGGACTCTCGATCCTGTTGGCGGATCGAGAAGAGACTATCAGCTCCACGTGTCACCTTTCTGTAGGCATTAAAGTGCGTCATGAAGTTTTTCTCCAACTATACGAAGGAGTCAATGCTTTCTGACTCAAGTCTGGAGAACTAGGCTCGAGCAGCCTTCTGGAGGGTGGCTAGGAAGGCAATGCAGAAGAGAGCATCGGTGGCCTCTTGGACCCTCATGAGGGCCTTATAACTTTTTAGGTGGTCCAAGGGGTCGGTTGTCTCGTCGTAGGGGTCAACTTGAGGTATGCAGAATCGGTTAGGGATCAGCTCCTCTTGGATTCTGCGGGAGAAGGGCGGATAGGTGTCGTAACCCACGAGCTCACTCGGGAAGCCCTGAATCTCAGCAAACCAGTAGGACAGGTCAGCCAGCTTATGCTCTTGCTCTTCGAGGTGCCTTTCTACCTGGTGGCGGATGGCCTCGTCTGTGGACCCTTCGGCGAAGGCAATCAAGGGTGAAGGGGCCGAGGAGTGGAGGAACTCTCACCCGAGTTCCCGGCCATGATGATGTCATCGGTGCAAGCATACATCATGGTTCGAGATCGGGGAGTGGCTCTCCCAGCTGGTCGGGCCATCATACTGCTTCTTCTCGACCATCTGATGGTCTCCCTGCAGGTGGGAGGCTGCATGTAACGGCCCCTCCCAAAAGGACCATAGGCTGGTATGGGGATCGGTTGCTGCTACTATGTGGCTAGGGATCGGTGTCTCTGGTGAAGCTGGTGCACCACCACAGCCAGGGCATGGACCTGCTGGGCCAGAGTGGTGATCTGGGGATCCACCGGAAGTAGTAGTGGTGGAGCGGGGAGCTCCTCCTCAGGGCTCTGTGGGTTGCCACGATGAGGGGGGGCCCTGCATGGCTGGCGGAAGCCTCCCGTGCGCGCGTTGTCACCATGAGGCCGTGGATGTCCACGGGTGTCCTTATGGTGGGGGAGTTGCTGCCGGAACTTTCACAGTCAATGGCATTCCCCCCTACCCGGTGCACCAATCTATTGTCACCTGGATCATCGTGGCATGTAGCTCTGACATGTCTTGGACTCGTCAGGCTCCCGTTGGGTGCTTGGTCCTCTTTTCCAATTAGCTCTAGAACTAGCATGGCCTGCAAAAGAGAGGAGACCCGGGCCGGAGATTTCGGCGGGGACACTCCGACGATCAAGTCAGTTGGGAAAATCAAGGAGAACAAAATCTCTATGATAGAGAGATTGAAATCTCCCCGCGTAGAGGATAAAATATGAGATATATGAAATGGAAAGACAAGGTGAAGTGGAGATCAGAGAGCTGGGAGGTTATCTTGACAGTTCCTTACCCGTTTGCTCTCAGTGTCTTACCAGTTTTCTCTCTCCCCTCTCGGGGGTCCTTTCTTCTATTTTATATGAGAAGGATGGCCCAGATCAAGTCTGGGGCTTCACTGAGTTATCCTTTTCCTGGTATTCCTTTCGGGAGGGGTCTTCCTTTGTCTACGACCTCTTCCCTATCGGACCAGTCCTTGAAAGAAGATCCTTCTATTAGGGGTGTTCGTCGATATCGTACAAATCTTGTCTCTCTGGTGGTGTAGTTTTCCGTTGGAGGGGTAGGCATCGTACTGCTAAGCCTCGAGCCATGATGGGGTGTTTCTGTTCCAAGAGGGACCGTCGGAGTGCTGTAGGGCCCGGGGCCTTAATGGAATACTTCTCTTGGAGGAGGTACAGGTTCTGTGTCACGAGTGTTGGAGCTCCCAGTTGCATGACCGTTGACGTGGTGGCATACTACAGGGCTTGGAGCCTGGTGGAGCACACACTGTGCAGAGCGTACAGATGGCGTGTTGCAGAACTTGAATTTTTTGGCAGAGTATGAACCACCTCCGGGAGGCTGCAGATAGCTGAGAGCTTCCATGCCATAGTTTGTACTTCTACTGATCTTTCCCCCTTTGGCTCTTGGCAAGAACTTCGGTCTTAGCAGGAACGGGTGAGCTCTATCTCGGGAGCTCAACCCTGAAAAGCGGGAGCACGATCTCGACCAGGAGCTCGACCTCAGATGGGAGCTGACCTCGATCGGGGACTTGACCTCAGCACGATGGGGGAGCTCTATCTCGGGAGCTCGACCCCGAGAAGCGGGAGCACGACCTCGATCGGGAGCTCGACCCCGGATGGGAGCTGACCTCGGCTGGGGGCTTAACCTCAACAGGATGGGGAAGCTCTATCTCGAGAGCTCGATCCCAGGAAGTGGGAGCACGACTTCGACCAGGAGCTCAACCCCAGATGGGGGCTGACCTCGACCGGGGGCTCGACCTCGACAAGATGGGGGAGCCCTATTTCGGAAGCTCGATCCCGGGAAGCGAGAGCATGACCTTGACCAGGAGCTCGACCACAAATGGGAGCTGACTTCGGCTGTGGGCTTAACCTCGGCAAGATGGAGGAGCTCTATCTCGAGAGCTCAACCCCAAGAAGCAAGAGCACGACCTCGACCGGGAGCTCGACCCCGGATGGAAGCTAACCTCGGCCGGGGGCTCGACCTCGGTTGGACTGGGGAGCTCTATCTTGGGAGCTTGACCCTGGGAAGTAGGAGCACGACCTCGGCAGAATGGGGGGAGCTCTATCTCGGGAGCTCGACCCCAGGAAGCGGGAGCATGACCTCGGTTGGGAGCTCCACCTCGGAAGACGGAGTGCGCTCCAAGCGCCAGGGCAGCTTGACTCCGAATCTTTGTTTGGTCCCCACGTCCAGGTGGCACTTTCCACCAGCGTGTCCGCCAGCTGGTGCCGTCATGAATTCCACGTCAGCAGTAATGCCACATCGCTCGCTACATCCTTTCTGTTTTAGATATCTAATTTGAATATCGAAGGATTCTCGCCGGAACCAACTCCAATCAAGAACTTTATTTTGTAGGTCTCTCCAACAATGACTTCGATCAGTCGATCGCTTTTTCTCTTTAAGCTAGAATCCATCATAACAAAAGTATATATATATATATACATCTACAAAAGCTAGATAACTATAGGTGCAAGAAATATGTATATTTCATGAAGCACCGCTCACTTCATTAAATGACTTTTGATAAAAAAAAAGAAAAAAAAATTGAAAACTTGGTACTTACATAGGTATTTTAAATATTTCTAAAAATTATTTCTTATATTAAAGAAGTACATTTTTTTTCAACCATATAAAGCTGCGAACACAATGTTCATCATTACACCAAGCAAATCAAGCACTAGTTGACTCAAACCATGTATAAACTACAGGATGCACGCCACCACTTATAACTACAGGATGCACGCCACCACTTAATTAGATTCTAAGATAAGTTCGCACTAATGAAAACATCCACTTTGTCGTTCATTTGCCTCGATAGGAACTTCATGCATATTGGCGGGTTCACTTTAGCTATAGACAGGACTGATTGAGGTATAGTCCATATTCCATCGCCACATATCAAACCAGAGGCCACCGCAGGCCCAAATGCGTCTTCGTGGGCCTCGTTCCTCGTTTGCCACACGAACAATATCAAGCTCCCTGCGCACATATCGATAGCAAAGTATGCCCCAAGTTAGAAAGGTATCGCCATTGCCATCGGAAGTGGAATAAACCTTGCTGCCTTCTTCCCAGAAAAATCTCTTAACAGGTTGACGAGAACGGCGGCAGCGAAGAAAATGCAGCAGAAAGCGAGGCAGTGCTTCGGCAGCGACGAGAACCCATCAGCACCAAGTATTGCGATGCCCCGGTAGAAAGAGGCAAAGGGTGCCGGGTATTCGCTATCAGGCAAGCCAAGGCCCTCGAAGAAAAAGCCAGAAAACACATGGAGCGATCACACAACCCATTGCAGTCGGGGCTGTAAATGGACCGATCCAAAAACTCATTGTTTGGAGTCGGTCTGAAATTAGTTCAAGCTACGGACGAAATTTTAAGCACCGGTCTTGGAGCCGTAAAATAGAGTCCATTTAATTTTTGGACCAAAAAGATACCCGAATTCGATCCAAAAGTTTTAAAATATAATTTTTGGATCGGCCCATTTCTAGCCCTAATTGCAGTACCAATTATTTGGCTAACGAAGATGGACCTTGGTATCCGGTTTTGAAATCTTGCATGCGGTCCGAAGCGGTGGAGACGATGCTCATCATCGCAACACAAGCTGCGAGGCCTGCTATCACACCACCATGCGAAGCACCTGCCCAAGCTCCAAAAATGGCAATGGCAAGTTTTCCATAGGCGGAGGCGAGAGACCAATCGGCGAGGCCGCAACCATAAGCATTGCAGAAGGCCAGTACTGGTGCAGAGATGCAGGCAACCAAGACATGGTACCATTTAAGCTGATGGAAAATGCGAGGAAGGGTGGCGATGGAGATGGCTGCGATGGCAACGTAGCCCACGAATGCCGATGATATTGCAATTTGATCTTTAATAAAGAAGGAGGATCCTCGTCTGAGATAGGAAGCGTGCTCCTGGAACGTTTACTTCGTACCGTGGTGAAGAAGGAGAAGATAATTCGAGATAGGACTTTGATGAAGTTGTAGAGGCCATCCCCAAGAATCAGGGCGATGCCAATGAAGACCTGCAGAATATATAGAAGAAAACATGAACTTGAAAACAGGCTTAATTGAGTGAAATTAGGTTACAACTCGATGTTTCCGGAGTACTTCAAATACAAATATAATCGTGGATGGTTAACCACCCTGCAGCCCTGCAAGCCATGAAGATTGTTTGAAGCGAGATCTGGTGGGTACCAACTGCCCTCTTTTTTGGCTATAAGTGGCCACATGATTCCCCAAGAAAGGATGGCTCCGAGGAGAAGAAGGGATACGTTCACAACATACGGGCATATCATTCCAAGTCCAACATAAGCCGCGGAAAGTCAAAGTAAAACCTGGAAAAATAAAGAAAATTATAATATATATCAAGGCCCCGAACCTGCCAGGTCATGTTCGAGCGAGGGCTTCGGTCCGCAGCCTGACGAAGAAGAATCCGAGGAGGCCGGCAGCGATATCGAGGGAGGGAATGATTCCGGTGGTGAGGTTTAGTTTCATCACGATCGATGAAGTTGAACATGACCGAGAGGAAGGCCGCCACCACCATTGCTCGAAACGTGATTTGCTCCCGCCAGGTCGGCACCTGCTTCCTCTCGAACACCTTCTCGATCGGCATCGTTTCCTCTTCTTCTCTCCCTTCTTCCATCGTCTCCTTCTTGCTCTTGTTCCTGCATGCGGTGGCTCATCGGGTTCATCTCCTCCTCTTCCTCGATGTCTGCCTCGTGATTCGTGAGGCCAATATCTTGCCTGCCGTTGCCATTCTCTTCCGTGCCCATTTCAGACAGTCGAACGGTCGAACTAGAGAGAGGAATGAGATAAATGGGAAAGATGGGTATCCAAGTGTTACGTATACATATATATATATAGCCCTCTTATGTCCCTCTCCTTGGAATCTGGATCTCTTGATATTTATAAACTCGTCATGGAGTACGTTGGATCTTGATTAATTCCTAGCTGCGTGGAAACAACGATGCCTGCTGCCCACATGATCGATATATATTATATGACGTCCGATGATGGTGAAGTGGCCGCTACGGGCTCTACGCAAGGTGGACGCTTGTGAACGGGATAATAATATTATTACCCGTAGAAGAGGAGGGATCTTGGTATTTTGGATCGACGTACGTTCCTGCCGAGGGTATACCGATGATTTTAATATCTTCTTTCTTTTATGATTGCAAGTAGAAAGACCGAGGAGAGGCATTCACGTTGAACGACGTGAGAGACACGGAGCCAGGAATGCATCCAAAATGGAAGAGGCTCGATATTTTGTGATTAATTTAAGTAGGGGTGCAGGCGAGACAGCAGGTAGAGCCGGATCCATTTACGACGGACCGATGTTCTCATTCTGCAACCCATATGCGAGGTAGGAAGCTAAGGTTAATTAAAATCCAAATTAAATTATACGGATGAAGAATCCAGCGAAAGTGAAGGTATGTTAGGAGAACTTGGGAGCTAGGGAAGGAGAAAAGAAAAGAGCCACATATATCGATCCAATTTCTGTCAAAATATATATCGATCCGATACAACCTCTATCTTGTGTGGTCTTGCTTGTTTACGATTTCGGCTTGGGGTCTAATTTTGGACTTACAATTTGAAGAATTACGAAGAAGGCATGATGCTGGATAACATGCCGGGTCTTGGGAACTTGGAGCTATTAGCTTTTCCATATTAGTAAATAAATTTAATTATATTATTATTATTATTGGAAGTCTAAAAGTTTTCGAAATGTAATAGTTATATAGAAATTTTTATCATCTCGAAGGTGAATATGTAATTATGTGTTAATCTCGGAATGTGTATATATGCGATCTCGGGGAAGAAGTATTATAAATACTTATTTAGTGATATATTACATTTAGTAAGTTTCCATGTAGATTATGAATATCTATTAGTTCATTTTGCAATACAACAATGAACATTTTAAACCTCTGAGTACCTTCAAAAAAATATAATATTTTTTATTTTGCATTTATCATTCTTTCTTTGATAACTTTAAAGTGGTATCAGAGCTAATAATGTCCATCAATAGTCTCCTACAACCCTTCTTTTCTCATCTCTTTAAAATAAATCATGAAAACTAGTGCTCGCAAATGAAGGCTCTATTTGGATCTAAACCCAAGATCTTTGGGATATAGGAGAAGGCCAAAAGGAGAGGCTCTCATTAATTAACATAGGAAGTCTCAAAAGAAGGATAAGAAAGTCCTATATTTCATCTACCAATTTTTAGATGAATTAGCCTTTGAGAAGATCACGATGGCAACCACCTAAAAGCTAGCATGGGATATTCTTCAAAATTCTTATAAAGGAGTCGAGAAGGTGAAGAAAATTTATCTCCAAACTCTTCGAGATAAATCTGAAACCTTACAAATAAAGAAATCCGAACCTTTTTTTCTTCTTTATCTTCGGCCACTAATTTGAGGGTTATTATTTTCTTCTTTTTTCCCTCTTCTTCGTTGCAATATTTTATGGTTAGCTCGTATGTCATCAATGATCTAACAAGTTCTTCAAGAGACAGGTTATTGAAGTCCTTAGCTTCATCGTGACCTTTGTATCTTAGTTGCTTGGTAATGATAGGAGGACTCTGCTTGCTAGATCACTGTTGGAATAAGTTCTACTAAGACTTTTGAGACTGTTAATAATATCAGTGAAGTATGTAAACATTTCTATGATGGTCTCAGTGGATTTTATTTTAAACAATTCATAATTGTACATAAATATATTAATTTTTGACTCTTTAACTTGATTAGTTCCTTCATGAGTCATTTCAAGTCTATTCCAAATTTTTTTGCTGAATTGTATGTAAAAATTTGATTGTTGCCGTCACTAAACTCCAGCGATGGAGGAGGATGCTTCAGGTCTCCTGGAGGGGTAAAAATCTGGTTTGGACCGCTCTGCTTCGGTGATCTGCAAGAAGATCCCTGAGCTGGGGTTACCGACGAGGATACTTCAATGCTTAAATCAGTGTACGGATAACGAGAGGCTATAGCAATCGGAGCTGAGAGTTTATGGTGGTTCGGTTATTATATAAGCAATCGTATGGGGATATTCGGAACAGACCTGGGTTGTAGGTTCCTTTTACCTATTTGTATGGTTATGTGGAGTAATAAAATGTTATTACATGGATGTCGATCTCTAACAGATATAACAAATTATGCTGAGGTGACAAGATCCTATTTCTTAGAGCCTTGACCAGAAGAATCTTTTCTATTATGGTACTAGAATTTGTTAGGATTATGTCTGCCACAATTTATACCAGAATAACCATGTTTAGTTGGATCATCTATCATCCCGGTATAGCGGCTGCAAAGTAGGAAGGAAGACTTGACTATGTGCTCAGGCTCACTAGGTTAGCATGCCTGACTAGCTGGCCAAGGTCAAATGGGAAGTTAGCGAGTATAGAAGTGGGGGTATTATGCTAAATAGTTATAAGCACTTCCTGCTACCCGGTTCTGAACCAACTAGTTGGTCCAGAGGAAACTAGTTAGCCAGTGGGTCCCATCACTGATCACCCATGAATGATGGGCTAGTCGGCCTTGGTATCCCCGATCTTCGTCTGCCTGTCCAATCGTGCCGGGCTAAATACTGTAATCTACCATGGATAGTGATGCATTCGATGGCCCAAGAAATCTTTGAGGCCATGTCAGCAACTGCCACATCAGATGCCCTCCACTCCTGTATTCAGAAAAATTCTTAATTTTATCATTTCGAAGCGATGGGAGTAGTCGACTTGATGGCCTCAGGGATGGATTGGCCTGGATTTGGTCTGAATGATGATAGGCTTATCTTGCAAATTATTGCCAGCTATCTAGGCATTTCCATTATGGAAGGGGGAGAGCTACTGATATGGCCCCCTAAAGGGCCGTATTTAATTTTCATAACAAAGGGCTACTTGTATGTCTTTTGTTGAGCATCAAGAGATAGCCATGTGTCCCAAGGGCGATGGTTCGAAATGATTTATGCATGCTCCCAGGGATCAAGCATTAAAGAAGGTAGGAAGGACTTGAGGCAACGCAATGCTTGTGATTAGGTGCATGCCACATGTCAGAATCCTAGAGGACATGTTGAAAAGGGCAAAATCTTGATCGTTGGAGTCTCTATTTTAGAATGGGTTTCTAGCACTGCTTCGAGAGTTTCTTCTCCGTTGGCTTGCAAAGAGGCGATGAGGAGGGAAAGTCCTAAACCCTAACTTGCATTCGAAAGTCCTTCCCTTATGCAAGTTGTTCTTCTTCCCCTTCTACTATTTGCTTTCTGCCCTTGTCCTTCTTAACGTTTCCTTAAGGCTTCCTAGGCAAGACTACATAGAACGATCCTTATCCTTGTTTATGTCTCCTCTTTTATTAGGGCTTCATCTTCTTTTTTTTTGGGGCACCATGAGTTTATCTGAAGGTGATGAGGGCCATATTTTTAATCTTTTGAGTATGGAAGAACCATATTTATACAGACCTGATCTCTTAGACCAAGAAGGGAAGGAATCCCCCTTTAGGATAGTATGGCAAATTAGTAGATTTGCTTCAGTCCCGACTTCTTTGCTGATTCTGGCTCCTTTGCCAATTCAGGCCTTTGCATTTTTGGTGAGCATAGCATAAACAGTGCCTACACCAACTACCCTCCACCTCCATAAGATGTACGGGATCCTGGACCATATACGGATGTGTGCTTCCGGTCCAAATGACAGGGTAAGCTCCAGTCTAAAAGGAGGGATTGCCATATATGAGGCATTTCTCCAAGCAAGTCTTCGTTTACCCTTCTATCCTTTCATCCTTACATTGCTTGACCAATACTGCCTTATCCTAGTCTAATTGACCCCAAACTCTTTTCGGACCAACTATTACTTCCTGGTTCTCTATCATTTCTATGGAATTTTTCTAGGTTTTCTTTGTTTAGGGCAATCTTCATCCTCAAGCATCATTCGATAGAGAGGGGGTGGTGGTTCATAGCCCCTCACCAAGGGATTATGTGCTTTGATTTGCCTTCTTCCATCAAGGGATGGAAGAGTAGATTTTTTTTATCTTCTACGAGGGGGTGAATTAGATTTGGAGTGATTCAAACAAGTTTCCTAACCAGGATTATAAGGTGGAGCCTGCTAACTAGGAGGTTTACGAGCAACTCCTTAATTCAAAGGTTCCAAAAGAGAAAGAGCTGTTGTTAGAACAAAACTTGTATGAGACTTGAATCAACCTAATACTAACCTTAGGTGAGAGTTCCTCATGTCTTTTCTCGATCAGATTGCTTGTGGTTAACCAAACCTTATACTCGATTATTTTGCCGATATGAAGTTCTTAATAGAAAATGTAAAAAATGTTGGCTAAAAGAGGAGTATCGACCAAAAACCTAGAAAGGCGACTGAGAAGAGGCCACACACAGACTCATCCACCATCTTGCCTACTATTGCACCACCATTGAGGGGTACTCCCATATCCCATCCAGAGGGGGCTCCCACTGTTGCTAGTATGGAGGTCGTTGAGATCTCATCACCATCGCCACCTGCTTCGGTGCCTATCTCGATGGTGCCCTCCATTAGATTACAGAGCCTGCCTGCTCTATCAGCATCCACTCCTATGGCGAAGCTTAGTTTGCTGAGCTCTTAAATTTGAGCAGGGCCATCCTCCCCTGGGTAGGCTTCTCTAAATGAGGATGAGGTTTTCAAGCTCAGGACGAAGGTGCATCCATCTGCCTCTATCTTCAAGAATAAGAAATTGGCTGAAAACTTGCTAGACCATATACTTCTCCCTTGGGATCAAGTAAAGCGATGATCGCGATCTCCAGAGGAGATCTATTCTGACGCCATACGTCAGCTGCATGGGATAATCATTTTTTCACTCTGCTTCCGATTGGTACCTTTATGCACTGAGAAGCTAATCCTAAGCTCCATTCCTTGTTGCAGCTTATTCACGATGTCCTTGCCGTGAAGGGGTTATCTAGTAAATTTATAGAATTACTTGAATCATGGAAGGACAAGGTCAAGATAGCCGAGAGATAGGCGAGGCTCTCAGAGAAGCTGCTCATTACGAGCGAGGCTCGGAAGGCCAAGCTTCAAGTGGAGCTAGAGGCTTCTCAAAATACTATGCAGGGGCTTGAGGCCCAATTGAAGAAGGAAGAAGAGCTCAAGAATAAAGGGGAAGAGGCTTTCGATGTAGGATCTATCTTGTTAATGTAGTCTCCAAGGGGATATACTAGGAGTCTAAGACCATATTGGCTAATTAGAGGCTTGATATACCTTACGACATAGCAAAAGAAGCCGATTGGAGGGCCAAGGAGGCCGAGGCTAAGGCCCACACCATGGAGGAAAAAATGGCTTCAGTAGCATCTCGTGCCGTCGAGGAATTTAAGGGTTTAGAAGACTTCAAAAGTAAAGTAGGGGAGGCCACCTATGATGCCTACCTAAAAGGCTTTGCCAAATGGAAGGAAAAGGTCTCTAAAGCTTTCTCTCACCTGGACCTACTAGACAACATAATCGAGGTTGGAGAGCAGGAAAAAGAGGAAGAGGGCGAGGCAGAGGTTGAGGCCAAATCAAAGTCATGACTACTACGGTGATCACAGAAGCTAAAGATGCAAAATTGCTGGAAGAAACCATGGTTGAGGTCATCCCTAGAAAGGACAAGCTTAACATTGTGGTAGAGGTCCTTAAGAAGGCAAGAATCGAGGAAGAAGCAGCATGTTTTGCCTCCATGTAGGAGGCCATTTTTAGGTGGTGGCCGAGATGGAGGCCATCATCAACGTTGAAGTGAAGGCTATTGAGTCCAATTCCCGCGCAACCACTGCCTCCAATAGCTAATTTTTTATTTTTTCCATTATCCATTTTGTATCTGGGCTTTCTCTTTCCTTTCTCCTTTTTATAGAGACTTTCATGTCAATGAAGTCTTCCCCATTGTAAAAAACTTTTTCAAGTAATAGAAAATATGTTCTTGAACTAACCTTGTGTTCTATTTCGTATTGCTTCAATGTATCTTGAATTTTTTGCAGGATGGACATGTACTACCATTTATGATATCAATAAGTAATTTGATTGCTATGATTTTAACTTGGTAGTAGTTTTTTTAAAATTTTGTTTAAGACCTCTAATTGGTTGATTATTGATTCTAGGAAATCAAGGACCGACTGGGGAGACCAGACTTGTTGAGAATCGATTGTAATGGGGTCTTGATAAGAAATTGCATATCAAAGTCCAATAGTAAGTTAGAAACCCATCTAGAATTTGACTTGTGACAGTCAGCCATAGGATACAGTGCTAGTAAATGATGCATCTTAAGCAACCTATCTTGAACTTAATCTATGGTTAGTTGGCTATAGGATGCTGTGTTGGTAAGCGATCCCTCTTGAATTTAACTTTCAGCTAGTCAGTCATAGGGTGCAGTGCTAGTAAATGACCTATCTCAAATTTAACCTATGGCTAGTCGATCGTAGAGCACGATGATGGTAGGTTACCCATCTTGAATTTAACCTTTGACTAGTTAGCCATAGGGCATGGTGCTTGTAGGCGACCTATCTTGAATTTAACCTATGGCTAGTTAGCTATAGAGCACGGTGTTGGTAAGCGACCCATCTTGAATATAATCTATGACTAGTTGGTTATAGGGTAAGGTACTAGTAAGTGATCTATTTTGAATTTAACCTATGGCTAGTCGACCATAGAATGCAGTGCTGATAAGCGATCTGTCTTGAATTTAATATATAGTTAGTCGATCATAATTTTTTTGAGAAATTTGAGAAAGAACATAATTTCTTTGAGTACTCTTGATTCATAGAATTTTAAGTACTCTAATAAAGGTGGAGTTTTAAAGGTTTCAAAGGGTTCTCTTATTGTACTGAAAGATAGATTATTTCATGACCTCTACTTATTTCAGGGTAGCATAGTTGTAGGAGTTATGCTAGTTTTCTCATTACATTTAGACTCAGATAATACTCATTTATGATATATGTGGTTGGATTATATGAGTGAGCCTGGCATGTCTCTTTTGGACAAACATGATTTATTGTGTGGTTAGAAAACTGGAAAGCTTGACTTTTGTGAGCATTATCTATGAAAAGTAGTGCATAGTCAACTTTAGCACAACCATTCATAGGATAAAGGGTATACTAGATTATATCTGTTATGATCTTTAGGATACGGGACCTATTCAATCTAAAAGCAACTCTCAGTATTTATTGACTTTTGTTGATGAGTTTTAAGAAGAGTTTAGGTATATGTTTGAAGCACAAAATTAAAGTCTTTTCCACTTTCAAGAAGTGAAAAGCACTTGTTGAGAAACAGTTTGACAAAAGGATTAAGGGATTGAGAACCAATAATAACATGAAGTTTTATGAAGGTTGGTTAATAAATTCTATGAGATTGAAGGCATTGTGAAATACTGCATAGTTAGAAAGATGCCATAGTAGAATGATATTGTAAAATACATGAACAAAACCCTTTTAAATAGAGCATGGTTTATACTTTCTCAATCCCGTTTATCTTAAGATTTTGGACTAAAGATGTTAATATGGCCTGCCACTAGTGAATAGATCTACATCTACTGCTATTTAGATGAAGGCTCATATTGAGGTATAGCTTGATACACCTATTGATTATTCTATTTTTAAGATATTTGGTTGTCCTGCTTATGTATATGTCAATGATAGTAAACTTTTAAAAAAGGGCATAGAAATGTATCTTCCTGGATTATCAGTCTAGGATAAAAGGCTATAAATTATAGTGTATTAAGCTTGGTTCTAAAAAATATATAATTAGTAGACATGTTATCTTTGATGAAAAGGCTATACTTTATTTGAGAAATGAGTCAATTGCTTCAGAAAAAGATCATGGCATTCACAAGCATGTGGAGATTGAGGTTAGACTTTCAGTTCATCCATCACATGGTGATATTTCGATTCAGCCAATTTGAGATGATGAGCCTCAAATTGTTGATGAAATAGATGTCCTGCAAGAATAACATTATACCATAGCCACCGGTAAATTAAGAAGATAGATTAGATCCCCTTAGAGATGTACATATGCAAAATTTGATCTCTTTTGTATTGTCTATGATAGATCTATCAGTTATCATAAGACTATCACTAGCAATGACTCTACATAATGGTCTATTGCTATGAGTGAAGAAATTGAATCTCTTCACAAGAATAAGATATGGGAGCTTGTGAAACCACCACAGGACTAGAAGATTGTTGGATGCAAATGGATCTTCAAAAAGAAAGAAAGAATCTCAGGGGTTGAAGTACCAAGGTTCAAAGCATGCCTAGTTTCAAAGTGCTACAGCTATAGAAAATGTATAGACTTTATTAAAATTTTTCTTCTATTGTGAAATATAGCTCTATTCATGTATTGCTTGCTATTATTGTATTATTTGACTTAAAGCTTGAGTAGCTTAATATCAAGACAGCTTTCTTGCTTGGTGAGCTTGAAGAACATATTTATATAGCAACCAGAGAAATTTGTTGTGCACGATAAGGAGGACCATGTTTATCTATTGAAAATATCATTGTATGGTTTGAAACAATCTCCTATGTAATGGTATAAGTGGTTTGATGCATGTATACTTGGACATAATTACTCTAGGAGTGATAATGGCAATTGTATTTATCACATGAGGCTTCTAGATGATTCTTTTATTTATTTATTACTTTATGTTGATGATATGCAACTGTAGTAAAGAGTATGTTTGTGATTAAGAAGTTGAAGGTTTAGTTTAGTAGTGAATTTGAGATGAAAGACTTGGATGCAATAAAGAAGATTTTTGGGATTGAGATTTATAAAGATTAACTAATAGATAGGTTATTCTTGTCAAAAAAAAAAAAAAAGATTGAAAAGGTACTTGAGCATTTTAGTATACAAAATTGTAATCCAATGAATATTCTACTTGCATCACAATTTAAACTTTTAGCTACTTTGTCTCTACGGTGAAATGAGGAGGATGAGTACATGTCATATATTCCATATGCTAGTGTAATTGGAAATATCATATATGTCATTGTTTGTACATATTCAGATATCTCGCAACCTGTTAGTATTGTTAGCAGGCATATGGGACATGTAGGAAAGATCTATTAGCTGGCTGTGAAATGGATCTTATGCTATTTGAGAGATACTATGGTGTTGGTTCGATATATGATTGGGGTTCAAATTCTTGTAGCAATATTGTTGGTTATGTGGACTCTGATTATACAGGTAACTTGAATAGGAGAATATTTGTGACATGCTATATCTTCAATTTCTTGGATTATGCTATCGATTAAAAAGCAACTTTATAGTCTACTATTTATTTATCTTCTATGGAGGCAGAGTATATAGTAGTGGCACAGGTAGTAAAGGAGGTTATTTGGTTGCAAGGTTTAGTTTATAATTTTAGCTTATAGCAAGATGTGACTACTAGTTATTGTGATAGCCAGAGTGTCATATATTTGACTAAAAGATTAGATATATCACAAGAGGACCAAGCATATTGATGACAAATATCACTTTATTCAAGATGTTATATCACATAGGGTTATTACATTGAAGAAGATTTCTAATGCAGATAATCAGCAGATATAATAACTAACCAGTTACTACTCTCGAGTTCAAGCAATGCTTGGATTTGGTTCATGTTTTTAGATGCCGAACTAAGCCCTTAGAGCATTGCTAGAGGAGGTAGAGAGAAGCCTATTATTTTGTGTTATGGGTCGATGGAATTCAAGTCAAGGTAAATGGTTGTTGAGTTTGCCTTGAAGTCTACTTCTAGTAGAACAAGTCCACATTAATTGAAAGTCTATTATGGATAGTAATTCAAGTTCATATTAATTTAGAATTATATTTAATTATATGTACTATTTTAAATAGGACTTGATTCTGTGTTCAAATAGAACTTTATAAAGTTTGTGTTCTAGTTGGCTTTGATCTTTTCCTAGCTTTTTTGGATTTGGTGGCTATATATTTTACAACTATATTTTTTGTTCAACAAAAAATGAAAACAAAGCTGCCATATATTGCAGAGCATGTTGCTCGTACCTTTTGTACTCCATTTTTTGATATTTTTGTCCATCAACATAGGTCAAAAGTTGAACCATATATATAAATTACTGTATTAAATTGTATACTTGTTTATTATTTCAGATTTTATGCCAATTAATAGGTAATCCTGCAATAGATACATCAACTAGTGGATGTTCCTAAAAATAATATACGAGTTTTCTTTTGTATGTTTGCCCAAGCCATCAAGGCTAACTATCTCAGTGATAAGATTCTAGTGCATGTTTTTTTAAAAGACAAAATTACTTTTTTTTTTTTTTTCGGTTAAACAAAATGGGTGAGGGGAGGGGGGAAAACCCTTCTCGGTATAGCTCCCCACTCGGGCCCAACCCGTTAGATCTTTGTTCGATTCGGGCCATAATTTTCGCATACCCTTTCCATCGACTTGGTGAGTACGTCAGCTTAACCCCACTACGGCGCTGGAGTTTCCGGCTGCCCCGCCCCCCAGTCACGTGCTTCCAGAATTAATTTGGAATTTAATCGAGTCACCCACGGATTCATTCCTCGAACCTGTGACCAATGAAACTATTCACAAAAAAGGGCTGCGCCTAAAAAAAAAAAAAAAATGAAAAGAAAAGAAAAGAAAAAGAAACTTGTTTTTTTTAAAAATAATCTTAGCAAACAGCTTTCTTTAAAAAAACTGCAACTTTAGTTATATATATATATACACATACAATAATGTCTGCACTATACCTACCTGTTGCTATGTCAACTCCTGGACTAGGAATTGGGACGGCTGGATCGGCTGGAGCGCTCCTCTCCCGGGCGAACCTGCAGAAAAGTCTCCAAGGACGTCGGTGGTGTTCCGGCGGGGGACTTTCCGATGCTTAAGTTAGCAGGAGGTTGAAGGCAACAGAATGGAGGAACAAAAGGATCCAACAGTGTAAGGAGAGGGAAAAGTTCTCGTACCTTCAAATGGGGTCCCCCAGGTACCTTATATAGGTGCGGAACAGTCCAAAATTCGTTAGGAGAGAGATTGAGAAAGACCGATCTGTCCCTATGAGAATCTGGAGAGTGGCACGTGGCGTGTAGATACAGCGATACCAGGGAAGTAGTGGAATAGGGCCGTTGGGATAGAGAATCCCGCCATAACAGAAAGATATTTCTGGAGTACCCTGGATGCCAAGGCTTGCCCGTCGGACGTCGGCCACAAGGCGGTCGGTCGGTCGGGTCAAAGGCCGAACTCCCGAAGAAGAGTGGCAGGCCGGACCCCAGCAGGAGAGGGTCGTTCGGACTTCGGCTCCAGTGGATCGGACCACGGGCAGAGGACAGTGGGCCGAACCCTAGCAGGAGAGGATCGTTTGGACCTCAACTCCAGTGGATCGGATCCCGGACAGAGAACAGTAGGCCGGACCCCAGCAGGAGAGGGACGTTCGGACCTCAGCTCCAGTGGGTCGGACCCCTCATGATTGGAGTGGCCGGATCAAACCGCAAAATTGGATCGATTCTGATGGAGGATGAGCTACCATGGTACAACATTGTCAATTTA
Organism: Areca catechu; assembly: GCA_021397845.1. Lineage (NCBI taxonomy): Eukaryota > Viridiplantae > Streptophyta > Magnoliopsida > Arecales > Arecaceae > Areca > Areca catechu. The sequence continues at coordinate 3,727,059 of CM038038.1, read as the reverse complement.
CATGTGAATTAAAGATGAACGCGCAACCATAATAAAAGACCAACCCACAACGTACATACGTCTAGCTTACCAACCTCCTGTAACTTCTTTTCTTCATAAATCATATATTGTAGAGAACACAAAGCAAATCAAGTACTAGCTGACTCAAAACCATATATAATTACGAAATGCATGCCACCAGCTAGCTAGATGCTATATAGTGTTTGTGGATAAGCATGCAGTTCTTCTTGTTAATCCCTCATGTATACCATTTTCCATCTTTGGCAACCAGGAAAAAACAAACACTAAGTTCGCATGGGTGAAAGCAACCTCTTCGTATCACCAAGATGGTAGCCCAACTAGCTGGGATCCTATCTCACAACCAACATATCACAAGTTCGAGACATGACTCTGTGGAAGACTCGATTAAATTCAAGGATTATCTCCTGATATCCATGATGGTTGGGTGAGTGAGAGATCAGGATCTTTTTTCTTTTTATTATGATCAACTATCATCTTACTAATATCGGGTTGATGTACTCATCGAATTTATCCTCCTCCTGCCTAATTAGCCTTGTTCTTCCTTTCCCACATGAACAATATCAAGTTCCCTATGCACATATAGGTAGCAAAGTATGCCCCAAGGTTGAAAGGTTTGGCCATTGCCATTGACAGTGGTATAAACTGTTGGAAATTGTAGTATTTCAACAATCTAAAAGGTTTCTTTTTCCCTCCAAAACAAATTCCTTTTCCCTCCTCTTGAATTGGTACAAATGAAACACCTTTAGTCCCACATCGGATAATTTGTTTTCCATACTCCTCTTTATATAGAATGTCATTCTTTTAAGTTGTCGAGTGATTCTAAGAGACTCTCTCGCATGTGCGAGCCGAGTCAAAATCAGTGCAATCTGATTCAGCCCGATTTCGGAACCCTTTAATCGGGTGCGTCGCACACGCGATCATCGCACCCAGGGGAGGGTGCAAATCCATCCGAGACGTACTCTCGCGTATGCACGGAACGGTCGTTGTTACGTCGTCTCTCTTTTGCACCGCACCGTTGATTGGGATAATACCGTATCATTGTTTTGATACGTCGTTTCTTTCTTTTTGCACCGTTGATTGATACGGTGGCATTAGGGCTGTATACGATGTTCCTATATGTCGCGTCCGCATCCTTTTATGTTTTATAAAAACTTCCGAAGACGCGGTGGTAAAAATACATTCCTCTTCCTTCTTCTCTCTCGCTACTCTCTCAGAAACGGACGGATCTCTCTCGGTTGTTCATCGGGCTTCTACATTGGTGTGTGCACATCGGATTGAAGCCTTCTTGCTGTTGAATCCTGGAGGATAGCCGTGTTGGGATCTTCTGCACCGAGACATTGTCTCAGAGAGGCACGGATCTACTCTTAAGGACAGTGCTGTGATCGTCTGCACGCCTCAGCAACGTATATCTGTCCAAGTTCTCCACATCAAATTCCTAAATCGGGTACCATCTAATCCAAATTTTTTCCTACATAAACCTTGCGGCCTACTTCCCAGAAAAATTTCTTACCAGGTTAATGAGGGTGGCAACAGCCCTCTCCAAGAAAAATAACTTCAGGCAACAGTCAAGAAGTAACGGCTAAAAAAGTTATTGTAATCGCTAAAACGATAACTTGGTTGGTAGAGATCTTGCCTCACAACTAACCGATCGTGAGTTCAAGGCATGATTTCGTGGATGATTCGATTAAATCCAGAATTTTCTAGTCGACGTTTTAGTGATGTCAGATTGACTTACTCACCATGCGAATCATTAGGGAGGGAGGGAGAGACCGTGCGAATCTGAGCATTTATCTTGCATCAAACATTACCTGACGGGATGGAGATATGTGAGGGTAACTACACCAGGATTTATTCCCTTATCTCTTTTATTTCATTAAAAAAAAAAAAAAATTATAGCTCTGTAACAACGATTGTTTTAACCGTTGGCTTAACTCCAATTTTAATTTAGACAGTGAATTTAGAGTAGTGGTTTTAAACCGTTATCTTAGTATACATTATGCGATGGCTATGCAGTAGAAAGTGAGGCAGTGCTTTGGTATGTATGTAGCGAAGGGAAGCCATCAACACCAAATGTTGAGATGCCTTGGTAGATAAAGGCGTAGGGTGCTGGGTATTCACTCCCAGTCAAGCCGAGGTCAATGAGAGCCTTGTAAAAAACCCAGAGAACACATGAAGCAATCACAAAACCCATTGCCGTTCCAATGACTTGGCCAACAAATATGGACCTCGGTGAGGCTAATGTCAGGTGTCCCGTCTTGAAGTCCTGGATGAGATATGTGTTGGGTGAAATGATGACAATATTGATTTAAATACAGAGAGTTGCTACCGAAAAGCTCAAACAGTAACTACTACGGTAATAGCGCGGTTGATTAAAATGTGACCCAGCTTTTGTATATAATTTACTGATCATGGATTCGAGAAATGATCCCGCGGATGATTCGATTAAATTCCATATTAATTCTGGAATATGTGACTGGGGGCTGAGCAGCCGAAACTCCGGCACCGCAGTAGGGTTAGGTTGACATACTCATCCATTGATGGGGAGGGCACGTGAAAAATGCGGTTGATTAAAATGCGGCTCAACTCTTATATATAATTTACTGGTATGGATTCGAGAATGATCCCGCGGATGACTCGATTAAATTCATATAAATTCTGGAACATGTGACTGGGGCTGAGCGGCCGAAACTCCGGCGCCGTAGTAGGGTTAGGCTGATATACTCATCCAGTTGGTGGAGAGGGCACGTGAAAAATTTATGGTCCAAATCGAACAAAGATATAATGGGTTGGGATCCGAGCGGGAGCTGTACCGAGGGTTCGCCCCCCTCTCCTCACGCTATTTTCTATAAATTAAAAAAAAAAAAAGCTCATACAATATATGAGGGTTGAATCTTTTTCGAAGCGGAAAGTATATAAATTTTTTTTTTCGTTTATCAAAGCTAGACAACCGTAGATACAAGAAATATCTTTCACGACGAAGAATTGCTTACATAGTAACTTCTGACAAAAATTTTTTGAAAACTTGGTATTTACATAGATATATATTTTAAATATTTTTAAAAGAACATTCCTTAGATTAAAGATTTTTTTTTTTTTTTTTTTTTTTTCAGCGATATCTAGCTGTGGACACAATGTTAATCATCGTGACACCAAGCAAATCAAGTACTAGTTGACTCAAACCATATATAATTACAGCATGCATGCCGCCACTTAGCTTCTACGATAAGTTCGCACTAATGAAAGCATCCACTTTATGTTCATTTGCCTCCATAGAAACTTCGTGCATATCCCATCACCACATCCAGGAGTATAAATGAGTCAGGCCAGACCAAATTATGGGTGACCCTGATCCAATCCGATTTCTTGATCGGATTCTAGTGTTAGATCCATATCTAATATAATAGAAAATCAGATTAGGTCAAGTCAATTCTATAATCAAAATTTTTGGCATGACCAGTTATTCGGATTCTATATATAATCTGGTCTCAATCCAAAAATTTTGGATATCGATCAGGTCCAAGTCAGGCATGGATCAAATATAACTAATTATTTTTTAATTACTACGTAGCCAACTACTATTAACTATACATAATAAATAACAAATAATATTGCTCTCCAAACAAATTAAGATATAAAAATAATTTTAGATATATCTCCATGTTAAAAATATGGTTGATACATGTTTTAAATCATAATTTAGAGATTTAAATTCGGTCGAATCCTAATAGTAATATCATATTCAGGTTAGGTTGAAATGGATCTGAATTTAGTAAATCCAGACCTTATCTGAAAAATAGATCGGTTCTAATTTTAGAACCCAACCTAGATCCATGAATCCTTAAAATAAATTGTGTTGGGATATCACAAAATTGATCTGTTTATGCTAACCTGTTAAGAGCTTGAAATTGAAATTGATCTATGCCCGAAAGGCACGACTATGATCAAACCCTCTTATGAAAGGTATAAAATCGATCAATGCCTAAAAGGCACGAATATGATCGGTACTTAACTAATCAACATCCAAAGGCTGTGAAGTCGATTAATAATCAACAAACATAAGATTGATCCGCTTCCAAGTAATTGATAGATTTATTTGAGAATAGAATTTGTTAATAATTATGTAGTGCAGGAGATTATCAACTTTGGTGAAGACGATCAACTCTGGTGAAGACGATCAACTCTGGTGGAGCTGATCAACTATGAAGCAGCCGATCAATTACGGAGGGGTTGATCAATTGAAGAAGAATATTAATTGGTTACAAACAACTTTGGCTGCACGTGCTCATACCCTGGATTAACCGTTTTACAGGCGGATGCCAGCTGTAAGCGATTAATTCTTTGGCCTATAAATACCTGCGGATGCGATGGTGAAGGGGGGCTTTTGGGCAATTCATTCTTTCAACACTTTCAGTTTAGCCTTCCTTCAGAATTCATCTGTTTCCGTCCAGACGCCATTAGCGAGCTTGGGAACCTCTTCAATCCTCAAATTCTTCAGGAAGACGGCTAGGAGCTAGATCAAATCAATTCAATTTGGTTCATTGTTATTTCAAGCTTGCTGTAATTTTGTTTGGACGCAATAGATTGGCGCGCCAGGTAGGGGTTCTCTGTAAAAGAGTTCTGAAAAATCTGGAAGGAAGCATGGTGAAAGGTAGGAAGAAGAATTTACCAACAAAAGCTATTCCTGGTTCTTTGAAGGAAACCGATCTTGCTCTTGGCAACCAAGGGGAGAACCTCGTTCTTGACGGTGAAGGAAACGATCCTGTTTTTGATGAAAGAAGAAATGATCCTATTCTGGAGAAAGGGTGAAAGTTCCTTCTGTATGGCACTTTGATCAAGAAAAATTGAACGCTCTGTTTGACAAGGTAGAAGTGCTTACCACGGCGATGCAGAACCTTCAAGAAATTGCTATAAAGGAGTCGATGCGGCCAGCTGTATCAAGAACTAGCCGGCGACCTTCACTCCAGGTAAGTAAACATCTCAGCCCTAAAGATATTTCTCTTATCAATGTTCTTCAGGTCAAAAATCCCCTGTAAGGCATCATCATCGATCCCATCATCATTCTAAGAAGCAAAATAAAGGGAAACGATCACGATCCCGGTCAACTTCGTCTGGAGAATCGACCCCTGACAGCATTCAAGTTAAATACTTTGCAAGAGAGAGTGATTTTGATAGAAAGTTCAAGAAATTGGAGTTGCAGGTTGCCAAAGTTTTGGAACATAGGAGAACAGAGGAGGCCACACCAAGTTATAGTATTTTACTTCCTTTTTCCAAGAAGATTATGGATGAAAAGATCCCTTATCATTTTAAAGTACCGCCGATTGAGTTATATGATGGGTTGTCTGATCCTTTGGATCATTTGGGTAGCTTTAAAGCCCATATGCTGATTCAAGGGGCATCGGACGCACTGCACTGTCTTGCCTTTCCTGCTACTTTGAAGAAGTCAGCAAGAATATGGTACTCCAGTTTGCAGCCAGACACCATCCACTCATTTGGTCAACTAGAAAAGTTGTTCGTCTCTCACTTCGGGACAAGTAGAAAAATGTCCAGAAATTCTGATAGCTTGTTCTTTATCCAACAGGCAGAAGGGGAATCTTTAAAGGACTACATCAAGAGATTTAACTCCGCCATGTTGGAGATACCTGATCTCAATGAATACGTGGCGATGTCTGCTATGAAAAAAAGGTTTGCGAGTCTCTAGATTTACATTTTCTTTGGATAAAAAATTCCCGACCAATTATTCTGAATTATTGGCCCGTGCTCAAAAGTATGCCCAGGCCGAAGAACAGGCTTTGAGTCAGTGACAGGTGGAGAAAAAAGTAGTGCCAAGTAAGAAGAGAGCCAAAGAAGATGAATCCCGAGTTTCTGGGGTCCGATCTATTCAACGGCAAAGTCAAAGGCCAAGAGAATTGATCGGTAGAAACTATGTCAATCTATTTGATACTTATACTCCACTGACTCATCCGAGAGAACAAATTTTAATGGAGATTGAGAAAGAAAACTTTCTACAAAGGCCAAGACCAATGAGAGCTCCACCAGCTGTGCGAAATAAAGCCAAATACTGTCGCATCGTGACCATGGCCATACTACCAAAGAATGCATTCAACTGCGGGATGAAATTGAAGCTTTGATTAAACAAGGTTATTTGGCCAGGTATATTCGGAATCAAAATCAGAATCGACTAGTTGAAGCGGCAGTACCAAGGCCAGTTGCTCCAAGGATGATCACTGATGGGATAGAGCTCCTGAACCAACAACCGACTGATGGGTCAGTTGGAATGATTTGCCATACATGTCTTGAAGATGATTGGAGTCATAAGAGGCTTCGAGGAAGTGTTGTCTTTTCTGATGAAGATTTACAAGGCGTTCAGACACCTCATAACGACCATGTTGTAATTTCAGCTGTCATTGCAAATTATGATATACATCGGATTCTAGTTGATAATGGAAGTTCCACAGAGGTCTTGCTTTATGATGCATTTGTCAAAATGAACTTACCAATCAATAAGTTACGCAGAATTCGTATACCACTTACTGGATTTGGCGAAAATTCTGTATGAGTAGAAGGAGAAATCACCCTTATTGTAACTCTTGGAACGGCACCAAAACAAAGAACTTATCTCCTGTCCTTCATGGTTGTTCGAATCCCCTCTGCTTATAATGCTATTTTTGGGAGACCTGCTCTGAATAAATTCCAAGCCGTTGTATCAACTTATCATTTTCTAATGAAATTTCCAACTCCAAATGGAATTGGAGTAGTAAGGGGAAACCAGCAGATGGCTCGGCAATGCTTGACGATCCAGAATCAACAGTCAGTTGCCAAATCAACCTCTGAACAAATGGATCCGCGCGATCCGAGTGATGAAATTAGTGTATCAATAGAAAAAACCATTCATATTCCTTTGACGAAAGATGATCCTACCAAAACAGTTCAAGTTAGAAGCTTACTTACTGAAGATTAGAGGAAGAGACTGATTGATTTCTTGCAAACCAATGCTGATATATTTGCATGGAAAGCTACTAACATATTGGGGATTCCTACTGAAGTAATCAAGCATGAACTTAAAGTCGATCCGTTCGTTCGGCCAGTTCGGCAAAAGAAATGAAATTTTGTCCTAGAAAGGCAAAGTGTTATTAATGAAGAGTCACCAAACTGCTCAATGCTGGATTCATTAGGGAGGTTCATTATCCTGATTGGCTTGCTAACGTAGTGATGGTCAGGAAAGCCAATGAAAAATGGAGGATATGCATAGATTATACTGACCTTAACAAGGCATGTCCAAAAGATAGTTTTCCTTTGTCGAAAATTGATCAGTTAGTTGATGCAACGGCTGGACATAAATTTTTAAGTTTTATGGATGCTTTCTCTGGATACAATCGAATACGAATGAATCCAGAAGATGAAGAAAAAACATCTTTTGTTACAGACATGGGGGTATATTGTTATAAAGTGATGCCGTTTGGCCTCAAAAATGTCGGGGCCACTTATCAGAGATTAGTAAACAAAATCTTCGAAGACCAAATTGGGAAGACTATGGAGGTATATGTGGATGATATGATTGTTAAGAGCAATCAGTCTGATGACCATATCAGAGATTTGTAGATTGCCTTTGATATTTTGCGGCAGAATCATATGAAATTAAATCCGACCAAATGTGTTTTTGGTGTGACTTCTGGGAAATTTCTGGGCTTCATGGTCACGCAACGGGGAATTGAAGCCAATCCAAAAAAAATCCGAGCCATCATGAATATGAGAGAGCCAACCAATAAGAAGGAGATTCAACAGTTGGCTGGACGAATCGTCTCATTAAGCCGATTTATTTCTCGTTCAGCTCAAAAATGTTTGCCTTTCTTCAAGGCTTTACGACAGATCCAGGAGTTCAATTGGTCGGATAATTGTCAGTCAGCATTTGAAGAATTGAAGAAGTACTTGGTGAACCCAATCATACTGTCTAAACCTCAAGAAGGTGAAGATTTGTACCTTTATCTGGCCGTGTCAGACGAAGCGGTTAGCTCCGTATTAGTCAGAAAAGATCCTGACGGACTGCATAAGCCCATTTATTATATCAGCAAAGTTCTTCATGATGCAGAAACTAGGTACCCAAAACTTCAAAAGATTATCTACACTTTGGTGATCTCGGCCAAGCGGCTCAGACCATATTTCCAGTCTCATCGTATCATTATATTAACTAATCAACCCTTGAGGACTGTCTTACAATGTCTTGATATTTCTGGTCGAATGGCAAAATGGGCAATCAAACTGAGTGAATATGACATCACTTATCAGCTTAGATCGGCGATGAAAGTCCAAGTATTGGCTGACTTTATAGCCGAATGTACCTGGAATAATAGTGAACCATCTGTTGAAGTAGAAGTGACCGATGCACCCTGGGTATTACATGTAGACAGGGCGTCTAACTCCTCTGGTTGCGGAGCAGGATTTATCTTGTCTAGCCCCTATGGAGATGTCATAAAGTATGCACTCCGGTTTTCTTTTAAGGCTTCTAATAATCAAGCCGAATACGAAGCTCTTCTAGTGGGTTTGAAAATTGCGAAGGAGGTAAATGTCAGAAGATTGAAGGTATTGTCTGATTTGCAGCTAGTTGTCAATCAGGTAAAAGGGGATTTTGAGGTTCATGATACTACTTTAAGTTTATATCTAAAGAAGGTTAAAGAATTGGGGGCTTTAGTCGATTCATGGGAAATCAGTCACATCCTTAGAATCGAAAATTCTCAGGCCAATGTATTGTCCAAATTAGCTACTTCCGCACTTGAACAAATGGGTCGAATTTTTATGGAACATTTGGAGATTCCGAGTATCTCGACAACTGAGAAAGAAAAAGTTTTTCAAATAGAATCGGAAATGAATTGGATGGATCCGATAGTCAAATATCTGACTGAAGGGATACTGCCTAAAAATAATACGGAAGCTAAGCAGATTCAGAAATTTGCTGCTCAATATGTCATCCTAGATGGATTACTATATAAAAAATCATTTTCTCAGCCATTGCTGAAGTGTTTGTCTCCTTCGGATGCTGATTATGCCCTTAGGGAAGTGCATGAGGAGATATGTGGTGATCATTTGGGAGGAAAGTCTTTAGCCTACAAAATCATAAGGCAAGGGCATTACTGGTCGACCATGCAAAAGGATGCTACAGATTTTGTAAGAAAATGTGATTCTTGTCAAAGATATGCAAATATCCAAAGGCATCCAGCTAGTCAGTTAACACAACTAATAGCTCCTTGACCATTTGCTCAATGGGGAATGGATATACTTGGTCCGTTTCCTTCAATTTCTAGGCAGCGAAAATTTTTGATCGTCACTATTGATTATTTTACTAAATGGGTAGAAGCTGAACCTCTGGCTTTAATCACTGAAGCAAAAGTTGAAATATTTGTCAAAAATTTCATTATATATAGATTTGGAATTCCTCATGCAATTATCAATGATAATGGAAGATAATTTGATAACCAGAAGTTCAAGAATTTCTGTGCTCAATATGGAATTCTTCATAAATTGACATCCGTCGGACATCCTCAAGCTAATGGAGAAGCCGAGGTAACCAATCGGACAATCCTCCATGGGTTGAAAACCTGATTAAATAAAACCAAAGGATCTTGGGCTGATGAACTCAACTCTGTTCTATGGGCTTATCGAACAACTCCTCGATCTTCAACAAACGAATCTCCATTTAATTTGGCTTATGGGAGTGAAGCTATGCTACCTGTAGAAATCATCCTTCATTCCAGAAGAACTGATGGTTTTGCAGAATCTGATAATGATAATCGGGGAAGATTGGATCTTGACCTAATTGAAAATTCTAGATTACAGGCATAATTGAAAATGGCAGCTTACCAACAAAAGGTGGCGCAGTATTATAATTCAAGAGTAAAGGCCCGAATATTTTAGACTAGGGATCTTGTTCTACACCGAACTACTATATCCCGACCAACTGAACAAGGCAAACTTGCTCCAAATTGGGAAGGCCCTTATCATATCACTGAAGTTGTACGATCAGGGACCTATCGACTTGAAAGTCTAGATGGTTATCCCTTGGCACGGCCATGGAATGTGGAAAATCTATACAAATACCATCAATAAAGATAGTTTCTTTCTCTTTCTTCTGCTATGTGAAGGAAATACTTTATTTTTCGATATTCTCTAAAAAATAAAGAAAACAAAGATCAGCCTGATAAGCTAATCATAATCCGACAAATCGAGTTAGTCTGATCCACTAACTCAATCGGTACTTAATGATCAGAACAACTGATCCAAAGATCAGCCTGATAAGCTGATCATAATCCGACAAATCGAGTTAGTCCGATCTACTAACTCAATCGGTACTTAATGATCAGAACAACTGATCCAAAAATCGGCATGATAAGCTGATCATAATCTGACAAGTCGAGTTAGTCTGATCTACTAACTCAATTGGTACTTAATGATCAGAACAACTGATTCAAAGATCGGCCTGATAAGCTGATCATAGCACGATAAATCGAGTTAGTCCGATCTACTAACTCAAGCGGTACTTAATGATCAGAACAACTGATCCAAAGATCGGCCTGATAAGATGATCATAATCCGATAAATCGAGTTAGTCCGATCTACTAACTCAATCGGTACTTAATGATCAGAACAACTGATCCAAAGATCGGCCTGATAAGCTGATCATAATCCGACAAATCGAGTTAGTCTGATCTACTAACTCAATCGGTACTTAATGATCAGAATAAAAATTATATTACATTCCGACAAAACAGATTGATCTAATATACTAATTTATTTGTGCTCGATGGTTTGCTGATTGATTAAGGAGAAATAGGAGATTTCATTAATATTCTGTCACAAAAAGAAAAAGAAGGAAATAAATGGCAGAAAAGCTATCGTCAATTCTCTATTACATATATTGTATGGCTTCTTTTGAATGGTCTGATTAACTGGAGTATTCTCTTGGCTTGATGTTTCTTTAACAGGTGACTTTGTCAGATCGTTGCTGGGCTGTCCTCCTTCTTTCCTTACAGAAAAATCTAGGGAGATAGGAGAAAAATCAAGGTCAGGATATAATTTTTTGACCTTATTAAGGCAATCTTTAAAACCAAGGTCATAACCTTTGGCTCCCACTTTTTCTATTCCCGTGAAGAAACCGTCAGATTTCGTGAATTCTTCAATCACAAGAGACTTCTGTTAGGTCAGCAAAATATTTTTTTGTTCAGTTTTCTTCAAACTTTCTTCAAGAAGTGATATTTTCTTCTTTATCAGCAGATTTTGACTCAGTACCTTTTCGTATGCTTGAGTCTTTTCTTCTATGGCTTCATCGGCTTGCTGGAGTATCTTTCTCCTTTTGGCCCCATCTTCCATAAGTTGATGGATATATACTTCATTTTGTTTTAATTGCTTCTGCAGAGACATCATCTTCACCGTCAGAAAGAGAACTTCTGTCTTGAAGACCTTCCGATCGGCAACGGCTTTATTTTTCTCTTCCTTAGCTATTGCTAATTGCCACTGAAGATCTTCTTGAAGGTTATGTGCCTGATCCCAACCTCTTTCAATCATGGAGATATCGTTAACAAACTATATAAAAGGTTTTGTATATTGTTAGGATATAAGTAGTTTGTCATAAAGAAAAGAAAAAAATATCGCTTACCTTCGAGATTTTTGGATAAATGGAAGATCAGGTTTCTTTCACTCCTTGTTTGATGGTCGTCTCCTAATCTTTCCGAAGAATAGTGGATTGTAATATGGTTTTTGCCAGTTTCGGATTATTAACACTCGTGTCGGCAATCAATACTTGAATGGGTTTACTATCAGTTGGGTCGGTTGATTCTTCTATTGGAGCTTTTCCTTTTTCTGATGGAATATGTTTCGTAGGTGGATCTTGGTCTGTCTCTTCCAAAGCAAAAATGGAGTGATTCTCTTTTTCTTCTTCAGACGAAGATGAGATATATTCAGGAACTGTTGATCTGTTGGAAATACTTTTTGATAAACGACTTCTTCTCACGCACGACCTTTCTTCTCTGAATCGTACTGGTCCCACTTTTCTTTTCGACATCTGATGTGATTTCTTATCAACTGATCTCATCTTTTGAATACAATGAAGATGAAGATTTCTTTTGAGGCTATGCCTTAGACAAAGTGATGCAAAGCCTTGGGCTTATGACCCCTTTATATAGAGGGTGCCAGTGGTCATGATTCATAGCTCAAGTTCCGAGATATCGGGAGATTTTGACACGTTTTAGATTCGATTTGGCGGGAATTCGCGTGTTGTTTCTGATCTTCAAAAAGTCAGTTATAAGATATGTATATAAAGGCATGTGATTTGAATTTCAAATTTCATGCGCCCTTTCGGGTTCTGGTAATTACGGTTATACGGCTTTCAACTGCACTTCTGACAAAAAAATAACATCTGGCGAGGTTGGTATGATTACTTACCTTATTTGGAAAAGTAGCATGACAACCTAAAAACTATTTCTGTACTAGCTATTTTCTTTTTTTTTTTTAAAAAAAAGAGAAGTTAAGGACTTTATCATTTGATTGAATTACTCCGTTAGAAACTATTGTTTAATAAACTAATATTATTTAATATTTATGATTCAACTAAAAGATTTCACGATTAGATCGGGTTTCCTTGGAAACTTATTCATTTAATCTGATCGTTTTATACTCTTCCGTGATCCGACAAACATTGAGAAGAAGGATTTTTCATTAAAAAGCGAACTAAGTTGTTACATCATCAATCCATTACATTGATTCCGATGGAACTTTCTTCTATATCATTTTGATTTACAGAAGGAAATGGTAAATTTTCTTCTAGAATTTGAGAAGTTAACACCTATCCTTCGATTTGATCTCCAACCAGTTGTTCAGTTTGGTTTCCGGTCGGTATCTCTACTTGATCAGTAATTGGTTCGTTAGTTTGATTTTCCTCATCTGAGCTTTCTTCGTCAGAGTCCTCTTCATCGGAATCTTCTTCTATTTTTGAAGTGTCGAGATCTGGATAAAATTTCTTTACCTTCTTCAGACAATCAGCAAGACCGTGGTTGTAGCTTTCAACTCCTGCCTCATGGAGTTTGTCATTAAAGGCTTTTGATTGGACATATTTTTCGACTGCCCCATTTACAGCCTCTTCAACAGCTTGTTCGATTCTTTTGGTTCCTGTTAAAACCCTTTCTTCGGCTGCTAAAACCTTCTTTTCGGCCGTTGCAATTTTTTTTTCAGCTCCCTCCAGTTTAAGGGACAGAGATCGGATCTTCTTATTTTTTTTCTTTAGCTTAGACTCCATATTGTTCATTTTTGATCTTGTTTCTTTTAATTCTGCCTCTAATGCTGAAATTTTAATCATCTCTTCTTCCAATTTCTTTTCCATAGAATTTTTCAAATCTTTGACTACTTCTTTCTCCGCCTTTGCCATGTTCACTTCGTTACTCATGGCTTTGCGGAACTGATCAAAGTTTTTCAAACTTTCATCCATAATACTGATCCCGTGGATGAGCTGTTATTTTATACTTTGTATTAATCAGATTTGCCAAAACTGAAGAAGACGATTAAATATCTATTCAAGATATAAATGTAACTCATACCTTTAATACTGTTGGATGAAGTTGCAAAATTATGTCGTCAATTTGCTGGGACTTTGTTATTTCCCAGTCTCTTGGAATTATTATGGACTTCATAAGTTGATGGGCCAATGTTGGGTCGTTCAGGCCCCGAATCATCAGCATATATGGAAAAACCAGGCGAAATATTTATGGCTGGGATTCTTTTTTCCTCTTCCCTTATCGGAGCTTTACCTTTATCCAGTTGATTAGTAGGGCAAGAGAGTGGGTCATCTCCTGGAATATTTGTCATTTGCCTTTGCATGGGAGGTTGAAGGGATGTCGATAAAGGGACTTCATCGTCCTCCGATACACTGGCTATCACGATCGGAGAATCAAGTCTTGTTACTATTGGTGAAGTTACTGGATTAATCAGAGCTTTCTTCTTCAGCTTTTTGATCTTCTTCTCTTCTTGAATAGAGGAAGTAGCTTCCGCCTTTCTCTTCTTTGCAAGCTTCCGAAGCTTTCGGACGTCAACCATGACTGATGTGTCTGCCATAAATAAGAAATCAGAAATTAAGATAGATTGATTAGAAGGGATGATAAAATAATATCAGTGATAAAAATATCTAAAGAAGGCTTAGGGCTGATTTCTGCTGAAAAGAGCCCTCTTTCATCAAGGAGTTCTTTAATCGGAAGAACTTCTATCCCGGTAAGCTTCTTGTAATTTTCTTGATCAGAAGCCAAAACCTTTTTGCCGTCGTTAGGGATTAGTCGAGGCTCCCTATGGCTAGTGATAAAGTCCCAGGGGATTTTGGAGATAATATAAAAGAAGCCTGGTTTCAAGCCATGAATGGTCGAAGGAAGTCCCGAGATGAATTTTCGACCATGTTGTGGGTTGATTACCCACCATCTATAGCCATGAAAATCTCATTTCAATACGAATAAAGAAGTAAAAAGTGAAGTTTTTGGAGTTATATCTGCGTCCTTGCAAAGGATCAAGAACGCGCAAATAATCCGAATGCTATTAGGAGTTAGTTGGGATGGTAATACCCGATATAATTTGAAGATCATAAAAAAGAAAGGATGGATCGGGAATCTAAGTCCGGCCCTTAGATGTTCTTCGTATATGGTTATGCTACCAGAAGGGGGCCGATCTATTTGATCTTCAGAAAGAGGGAGGATTACACCATACTCATCTGAAATATTATAATGTTGTTTTAATGCTAAAATTCTATGTTCGGACAGAGAAGATCTAATATCCCTTATTTTTACTTGTTCGGTTTGTTTTCTTTGTTTCTGAGAACTGGATTCTTCAGGATTTTTAGGATTTCTTATATGGCTGGTGTTGCCGATCTCACCGCCGCGCCCGTGCCTCGGAACCACCGATCCTACTAGACCGTCTCGCTCCTAGGGCCTCCTGGCTGGACTGAACCTGCAAGGCAAGGTCAGAAGACCCTGGCCGGGGATCCCGGCGAGGGAGCTCCGACGATCAAGTTAGTAGACGGCGAGAGGGAACAGATTCTCTGGGACGGGCCCCCGAAGGAGTCCTAGACTCAGAGAATTTACTAACAAGAAAGATGCCAGAGAGACCAGAAACCCGGCTGGATTCCTTTGCCGAGCTCACGCCAAGCGATCCCCTCTCGGGACCCTGGATCTTACTCTCAGAGCGGAGCTTCCAGCCTCTGTTTCTTACTTGTCTCACCTTACCTGGTCGTCTCTTTTCTCCTTCCTTTTATCTCCTCCCGCCGCCTGCTCGTTTTCCGCTCCCGGGAGGCTCCCCTTGTCGCTCTCGTCGCCCTCTCTCCATCCTTCTCTTTTCCCTTCTGGTTCTGAGGGCCAAACGGCTTTCCGGCCTCGTTTGCCGAGCCTAGTGGGGAAAGAGTAAGGGAGGGGGGCGCCGGCAGGGTGGCCGGCCAGACCTTGGGCCGAGTGTGGGCGCTCTCCTTCCCAGGTGCCGGCGCTGTCCGTTAACGGGCCCTGTTTTGCTAGAACCGCGTCTCTCGACTGCAGAACCTGTCGGGCCGATGTAAGTGATGTTTCACGTGCCGCCGCCATCCGTACGGGGCGCCTTCCTTGGGGTGCGGCGTGCATGGCTCGAGGGCCAACCCAGAACCTGCGCCTCCGCTCTTTGGGACCTTCTCTGTACGAGCTGCCTAACCTCGGTCGAGGTGGACCCCTCCCGGGTGGACACCTGGTGGGGCGGCAGAAGGACGCTCGGCTTCGACCGAGGTGGTCCCGTCTCCGGGGGCCACCTGGTGAAGGAGCGAAGGGGCCTGGCTCGACCTCGGCCGAGGTGGGACCGTCTCAGGTGCCACCTAGCGAGGGAGCGGGGGAGCAGCCGACCTTGGCCGAGGTGGACCCCTCCTGGGTGGACACCTAGCGGGGCGGCAAAAGGACGCTCGGCTTCGGCCGAGGTGGTCCCGTCTCCGGGGGCCACCTGGCGAAGGAGCGAAGGGGCCCGGCTCGACCTCGACCGAGGTGGGACCGTCTCAGGTGCCACCTGGCGAGGGAGCGGGGGAGCAGCCGACCTTGGCCGAGGTGGACCCCTCCTGGGTGGACACCTGGCGGGGTGGCAGAAGGACGCTCGGCTTCGTGCGAGGTGGTCCCGTCTGCGGGGGCCACCTGGCGAAGGAGCGAAGGGGCCCGGCTCGACCTCGGCCGAGGTGGGACCGTCTCAGGTGCCACCTGGCGAGGGAGCGAAGGGGCCTGGCTTGACCTCGGCCGAGGTAGGACCGTCCCAGGGTGCCACCTGGCGAGGGAGCAGGGGAGCAGCCAACCTTGGCCGAGGTGGACCCCTCCTGGGTGGACACCTGGCGGGGCGGCAGAAGGACCCTCGGCTTCGGCCGAGGTGGTCCCGTCTCCGGGGGCCACCTGGCGAAGGAGCGAAGGGGCCCGGCTTGATCTCGGCCGAGGTGGGACCGTCCCAGGGTGCCACTTGGCGAGGGAGCGGGGGAGCAGCCGACCTTGGCCGAGGTGGACCCCTCCTGGGTGGACACCTGGCGGGGCAGCAGAAGGATGCTCGGCTTCGACCGAGGTGGTCCCATCTCCGGGGGCCACCTGGCGAAGGAGCGAAGGGGCCCGGCTCGACCTCGGCCGAGGTGGGACCGTCTCAGGGTGCCACCTGGCGAGGGAGCGGGGGAGCCCGGGCCGAGCTCGACTTCGGACGTGTGGGAGCTGCAGCTGACTCGGCCGAAAACCTCCACGTGGCTCGAATCATGCCCGACGGGATCTGAGACCGACCACGTCATCATTACGGCCGTAACAGTTGCCCCCCAATCCAACGTTCCGTTGGGGCGTCGTGGGACGGAACGTTGGGATTAAATGCGGATATGACATGGGGAGGCGAAGATCTTGCATCATAATTGCCACGATCTTCATCGCCGTTTCTCGGTGCGCCCGAAGCCCTATAGGAGGCCGCCACATGTCGCCTATTCGCCCGCAATAAATGCATCGCTTCGAAGCAGGGGCCGTTTCCCTGCTAATGAGGCGCCGGTGTCGGGCGTGCGTCCACGCGGCGATCATCCAATGGCCTAGAGCGGAATGACGGGTACGGCGGCTGTCGATTGAGTTTGAAAAGGAGGGGACTTTCCGGAATGAGGCCTTTTTCCTTGCTCCGTGGGTGGTTTGCTGCAGGCTAATTTTCACTGCCCCGCATTCGCACAGTGCATTTTCGGTGAGTGCCCTCATTTTCTTCCTTGTCCTCCTCTTCTCTCCCGGTGAATCTTTCTTGCTTTCTTCTTTGTCATGGCATGCCGTCGCCATGTTTCCTCTAATCCGGACGAGGCCGGTCCGTCCCGGCCGAGGACTCCGTCTTCTTCCTCCTTGGAGGAGGAAGTGATCCCGGAGGGGATCCGCAGGCGACTGCAACCTGGGGGTATCACTATTGGCATCCCCAGGGGTGTCAGGTCTCCTCCCGTCACTTCTGCTCTTCCACTTTCTTCCCTTCCTCCTCCAACTCTTCTTTCTGCCGGTCCATCCGGTCATGCTTCCACAATGACCGAAGGCGACCTTTCTTTGCTCCGGGAGGTCTATGGCATCCCGGGGTCAATCCATCTGCTTGTTTCGCAGCCCGGGGATCGCGTCACCATGAGTGGCCCCGGCCGCATAGCCTTCTACGATGACTTCCTTCTCGAGGGTCTTCGGTTTTCTCTGCATCCCTTTTTCCTTTCCTTAGCCACTTCCGTCTCGTCCCGGTCCAGTTGGCTCCCAATGCCATCCGGGTCATCTTCTCTTTTATTATTTTTTGTCACTTCCACGGGTTTGTTGCCCGTTTCTCCCTCTTCAGGGCTCTGTTTATCCTGAAGAGGTACTCCACTGATGACGGCTGGTGGTACATCTCGCCCCGGCTCAGGTGTCTCCGGTTCGACCTCCCTTCTTCCATCAAGGGCTGGAAGAACCGGTTCTTTTTTGCCTCGGTCGAGGATGTTGACTGGGCCTGGAGCAAACCGGATCGGTCTTCGAACCGGAACTCCCAGGTCGAGTCGGCGGACCAAGAGGCCTACTCCCAACTCCTGAGCGATGTGGTCCCGGCGCTCGAGGTTCTGCTCTTGGAGCAGAACTTGTTTGAGGCTGGGATCAGTCCCATCCGCGAGCCGGGTGAGACTCGGTCTTCCCTTGACCTCTGTATTCTTCCTCTTTTTTAGTCGAGCTGATTGACCTCTTTTTCTTTTGTGTTGCAGGCAAGAAATTCTCGCTGGAGAACCTCCTGGAGGGTGCGGCCCAGAGGGACGTCGTTGAGGTGGATGAGCCTGCAGCGAAGAGGGCTCGCACCGAAGCGAGCCAGGAGGTCGTGCCGGCGACCGTTCCCAGCCCGGTGGCTGCTGCTCCCCCGCCCAAGCTGCCTCGGGGCAGGGCCATCGATGCTCCAACCGTCGGAGTCGGCGGTGCTGCCGACGAGGGGGCCCCACCATCAGCAGTTCTGCCCAGTGTCGGCCCCATCATCGCCGCGGCGCCGACGGCGCCGCCCTGACCTCAGCCGCCCCGTCGACAGCGGTTCTTGCTGGAGGGTCAGTCACCGTCGTAGCCAACCTGACGGCTCCGCCACCGGTGATCACCAACCGGTGCTTAGTAATCCGCGACAAGGGGCTCGTAGAGAAAGTGATGGAGTACGCCTCCACCTCCTGGGACCACCGATCTCGAGGCGGCAGGGACTACGCCGACGCCCTGCTCGAGATCCTCTCGCAGCTCTTCACGATAAGTCCGAACTCAGACTTTTCTTGTCCTTTGTGACCTCGGTCAGCCTTTCTACTAACCCGACCTTTTTGCTGTGCAGATTGGGAACGACGTGCTTCTGCTGAGGAACTTCCTCGCAGGGTACGCGAAGAAGGATGCCGAGAAGGAAGAGAAGCTCGACAAGCTCGTGGCCGACATCAAAGACCTCATGGAGAAGGGGGTCAAGCTGCGAGCGAACAACTAGACCCTCCAGGCGGACCTGGCGTGCGCCGAGGAGTGCGTCAAGGACCTGGAGTCCTCTCTATCCGAGGAGAGGATCTCCCACCAGCGTCGCGCGGAGGAGGACGCGGCCGAGAGGGCTCGCCTCCAGGCCCATTCTCAGTGGCTGGAGTGCCAGTTGGAAGAGGCCA
The DNA here is from genome assembly GCA_021397845.1 of Areca catechu. Taxonomy (NCBI): domain Eukaryota; kingdom Viridiplantae; phylum Streptophyta; class Magnoliopsida; order Arecales; family Arecaceae; genus Areca; species Areca catechu. Next base: position 3,707,921 of record CM038038.1, on the reverse strand, counting down.
GACGGGAGGCGAGTGCGGCGAAGGAGCGGAGCGCCTACGTCAACGAGCTCCTGGAAGCCGCGAAGCGGGAGGCACAGGAAGCCGTCCCGAAGTTCCGGGCCTCCGACGAGTACATCTCGGAGGTCTGGGAGGCCGTTGTGGACTCCTTCCTGAAGGGGTTCCGAGTGTGCCGGGAGAAGGTGGGGTCCTTCTACCCCGAGCTCGACCTCAGTGGGGTGGTGCTCGGAGGTAGGAGGCAGGGACCCAACAGCAGGGCTTCCGGTGCGGCCGACGTCACAGCTGCGGCTCCGGCGAGCGACACGATCGTGGCTCCGAAGCGGCCCCCTGAGCCAGCAGCCGCCGACGGCGAGGATGTGGAGCGCGCGACCCAGGCTGAGGACCCCGCCACCGCGCCAAACTAAACCATGTATCTTCTTCTTTTTTGTTGTTGTTTTTTTTTGGGAACTCTCGGCCTGTCGGGACTCCCAGTTTGTACTTCCCTTTCTTGAATCAATAAAAATCTAGTTTGGCCATGCCTCGAACTCGCCTTCTTTTTTCATTTTTTCTTCTTCTCTTTTTTTTTTTTTTGAGATGTTGATGTGGAGTGCCAAGACAAGGGTGGACCTCGTCCCATCCGGCGTTCAGATCAAAGTTCGGGGCGTTCCGGACTGGGTGGCATCAGAGTAGGCCTTGAGCGGGCCCTTCTTTGGGCTTGCCTTCGTGCTCGCGTGGGCAAACTAGGTTCTGCCCCGCCTTCCAGACCGAAGTCCGGGACTTCCGGACTGAACCCCAGGGCCGCATGCTTTCTTAAGCCTTGCGCGGCTTGCTGAGCTGTTCTCCGTGCTCGCATGGGCGAACTGGGTTCTGCCCCACCTTCCAGATCGAAGTCCGGGACTTCCGGACTGAACCCCGGGGCTACAGGCTTTCTCAAGCATTGCGCGGCTTGCCGAGCTGTTCTCCGTGCTCGCATGGGCGAACTGGGTTCTGCCCCGCCTTCCAGACCGAAGTCCGGGAATTCCGGACTGAACCCTGGGGCCGCAGGCTTTCTCAAGCCTTGCGCGGCTTGCCGAGTTGTTCTTTGTGCTCGCGTGGGCGAACTGGGTTCTGCCCCACCTTCCAGACCGAAGTTCGGGACTTCCAGACTGAACCCCGGGGCCGCAGGCTTTCTCAAGCCTTGCGCGGCTTGCCGAGCTGTTCTCCGTGCTCACGTGGGCGAACTGGGTTCTGCCCCGCCTTCCAGACCGAAGTCTGGGACTTCCGGACTGAACCCCGGGGCCGCAGGCTTTCTCAAGCCTTCGGCCACAGTCGTGTGTGCTGAACTTAGTCATGCGCCGGTTTCCTTACGAGGTGAGAAAGAGTGTTTGAAGCAAAGAAACTTTATTGCAAGAGTGGGGAACCTTACATTACTGATAATACATCCTTAGATTCAAGACGTTCCACGTCCGGGGAAACCTGGCCCCTCCCAATTCCTCCAAGTAGTAGGCGCCGTGGGGGAGGGCTTCTACTACCCGGTACGGGCCTTCTCAGTTCGGTGAGAGCTTCCCGCACTCTCGTGGCTGAGAAGCTTCAGCACGCCGGAGGACAAGATCTCCGGGACGAAAGGACTTCGGCCGCACTCGGGAGTTGTAATACCTGGCCACGTGCTGCCTATACGCCGCCATCCGAACTCGGGCCTTGTCCCTCATCTCTTCAAGAATGTCAAGGTTGAGCATCATTCTAGCGGGGTTCTCCATCTCGTCATATTGTTCCACACGCAGTGTGGGTAGGCTGAGCTCAATCGGGATGACCGCTTCGGCTCCGAAGACGAGGTTGAACGGGGTCTCGTCGGTCACCGTCCTCGGGGTGGTATGGTACGCCCAAAGGATGCTGGAGAGCTCCTCTGCCCATCTGCCCTTGGCCTGGTCCAGCTGCGTGCGGAGGCCCTGCAAAATGGTCATGTTCGTGACCTCGGCTTCTCCATTGGTCTGAGGATGCGCCACCGAGGTGAAGCGATGCCGGATGCCGAGGTCGCCACAGAACTCTTCAAACTCCCGACAGTCGAACTGGCGCCCGTTATCAGTGATCATGGTGTGGGGGAGGCCGAAGCGGCAAATGATTGACTTCCAAAAACTTGGCGACGTTTGCTTCAGTGATCCGCGCCAAGGGTTCGGCCTCGACCCACTTCGTGAAGTAGTCGATGGCCACGATCAGAAATTTTCACTGTCCAGACACTGGTGGGAATGGGCCCAGAAGGTCCATTCCCCATTGGGCGAATGGCCACGGAGCTGAGAGCTGGAAGATTGGATTGGAGGGCTGCCGCTGCACCATGGCGTGTCGCTGGCACCGATCGCACTTCTTCACGAAATCGGCAGCGTCCTCCTTCATCGTCTCCCAAAAGTAGCCCTGACGGAGAGCTTTGTAGGCTAACGCCCTGCCCCCCACGTGGTTCCCACAGATGCCCTCGTGAATCTCCTGGAGCACGAGTCTGGCTTCCGCGGGTCCCAGGCATTTAAGGAGGGGGTAGGAGTAGGATCTCTGATATAGTTGTCCATCCATCAGGACGAACCGAGAGGCCTTCTTTCTGATGAGGCGAGCCGCTACACGGTCCTCCGGCAGGGTACCGCTGGTTATGTATTCGGCATACTTGTCCATCCAGCTGGGCTCACAGCTGACCTGATGGACCTCTACTGCGGTCTCATAGCTTGGGGCCTTGAGGCGCTCCACATGAGCGCGGCCCAGCATTGAGTCCGGTAGGGTCGCCAGCCAGGAAAGAGTGTTCGCACGGGCGTTCTCCCTGCGAGGGATGTGGAAGATGTGGAAGCACCGGAAACCGGCCACGCCCGCTTTGACAAGATCCAAGTACTTCGCCATTTGAGGGTCGTGCGCGGCATATTCTCCGGAGACCTGTCCCGCCACGAGCTGGGAGTCAGTGAAGGCTTTGAGGTTAGCCACGCCCAGCTCGCGAGAGACCCTCAACCCAGCGGGGAGCGCCTCGTACTCCGCCTGATTGTTTGTCGCGGTGAACTGGAAATGGAGCGCGCATTCGGCAACGACCCCATCGCTGTTGGCGAGAATGAGTCCGGCTCCGCTCCCGCCAGAGTTCGAGGCTCCATCTACGTGGAGGATCCACGCGTCCTCTCCGGGCTCCTCGGGGCCCGCTTTCAGCTGCCGGTGCAAGGGGCCCTCCTCGGGCTCCTTGCCTAAGCCCGCACACTCGACCAAGAAGTCGGCTAGCACCTGCGCTTTCATGGCCGACCTTGGCCTGTACGCGATGTCGAACTCGCTGAGCTTCAGTGCCCACTTCGCCAATCGCCCCGATGTGTCGGGTCGGCTGAGCACCGCTTTCAGCGGCTGATCCATCAGGATGGCGATGGGATGCGCTTGGAAATAGGGCTTGAGACGCTAAGCAGACACTATTAACACAAAAACGAGCTTCTCGGGCCGAGAATACCTGAGCTCCGCATCACGGAGAAGTTTGCTGGTATAGTACACCGGCCGCTGGACTCCTTGGTCGTCGGTCCGAACCAGGACCGAACTGACGGCCTCCGGGGTGACTGCCAGGTAGAGGATGAACTCCTCCCCTTCTTCGGACCGGGAGAGCAGTGACGACGATGCGAGCATCTTCTTCAGCTCTTCAAAGGCCCCCTGGCACTCCTCGGTCCAGGCGAAGTCGTTCATCTTCCTCAGCACCTTGAAAAAGGGCCGGCAGCGATCGGCTGACCTGAAGATAAAACGGCTAAGGGCCGCAACTTGACCGGTGAGTTGCTGCACTTGCTTCTTGGAGGCGGGCTGCTCCATGTCCAGGATGGCCTGGATCTTTTCCGGGTTGGCTTCAATTCCTCTCTGGGTCACCATGAATCCCAGGAACTTCCCAGCGGCGACGCCGAAGGCGCACTTTGCTGGGTTCAGCTTCATCTGATGACGTTGGAGGTTGCCGAATGTCTCCGCCAGGTCAACCACGTGGTCCGAATCGGGCTTGCTCATCACCAGCATATCGTCCACGTACACCTGCATGTTGCGGTCGATCTGGTCTTTGAAGATTCTGTTGACCAGATGCTGGTACGTGGTCCCGGCGTTCTTGAGGCCAAACGGCATCATCTTGTAGCAAAAAGTTCCACGGTCGGTGATGAAGGCGGTGTGCTCCTCGTCCTCCGGGTTCATTCGGATCTGGTTGTATCCGGAGAAGGCATCCATGAAGGACAGGAGGCGATGCCCCGAGGTGGTGTCGACCAGCTGGTCGATCTTTAGAAGGGGAAAGCTATCTTTCGGGCAAGCTCGGTTGAGGTCGGTGTAGTCTACACAGATCCTCCACTTACCACTGCTTTTCCTTACCATGACCACGTTCACCAGCCAGCTGGGATATTGGACTTCCCGCACAAAGCTGGCAGCAAGGAGTTTCTCCACCTCCTCGTTGATGGCCCTCTGTCTCTCCATGGCGAAGCTCCTCTTCTTCTGGCGGACCGGGCGGCAGCTCGGGTCCACGTTCAGCCTATGCGTAATGACCTCGGGGGGAATGCCCGGCATGTCGGCCATTGACCAAGCGAACACGTCCGCGTTCGGGCGAAGGAACTCCAGCAGGCGGGTCCGTTCTTCTTCTGGGAGTTGCGCCCCGACCTGCACCGTCTTCAGCGGGTCCGAACCAAGGGGATAAGTCAACAGGCGTTCTACGGGGCCTCCCCTGGGTTCCTTCTCCCTTAGGTCGAGGTCGTCAACGTCGAGGCCGAGCTCCGCGCCCCGGGCGCCCGGGACCGTCTAGAGGCAATGCGGGACTGGCTGGGTCGTCCCCCTCATCACCCCGAGCCCGGAAGACGTGGGGAACTGCACCAACAACCTCTTCGTGAAAATCATGGCATCCAGTTGGTTGAGCCCGGGATGCCCGAGAATCGCGTTATAAGGTGAAGGAAGCTTGACGACGGTAAACGTCATCAGGACGGTCGTCTGCCGAGGTGGGGATCCGGCGGTGACTGGGAGAGTGATCTCCCCTTCGACCCCCACCGAGTCCCCGGTAAAGCCTACCAGGGGGGTATGCACCGGTCTCAGCTGATCATGGGACAAATTCATTCGAGAGAAAGCATCGTAAAAAAGCATGTCAGCCGAGCTTCCACTATCTACCATAATTCGGTGTACAGGATGCTTCGCAATGGTCATCTCGACCACCACGGCATCATTGTTTACATTCTCGTTTTCCTTCCCCTTCTCAGGAGGGGGTACATTCTCCGGGTTCCCGATCTCCCGGGCTCTCTTTGCCGCCCGCCCGAGCCCAAGTGAGATCATGTCCACCGGCTTCTCCGTCGGGCGGTTGTCGATTGCAGGAACTAGGGGTAAGGCCACGAGCGGCTGCCCCTCCGCCGGGACCTCGTTCCTGACTAACTTCCTGAGGTAGCCCCTCTTGATCAGCTCCTCGATCTCCCGCTTCAGGTTGCGACACTCCTCCGTGTCATGGCCGTGCTTGCGGTAGAACTGGCAGTACTTTGACTTGTCCCAGGTACCTCTTGGGTTCTGAGGAGGAGGTCGGCGGAGGTAGTGCTCGCCCTCAATTTCCATGAGGATCTTTGTTCGGGGAGCGAGAAGAGGGGTGAACCTTCGCTCTGGAATGGCCTCACCCTTTGACCTCGGATTCGAGCGAGGGTCAGCAGACGGCCCGGGCCTCCGAGCTCCTGGAACGTCCCTCGGGGCCTGCTTCTTCAAAGTCTTCTCGTCTAGCTCTCGGCGGGTGCGGTCGGCCTCCTCCGCTCGAATGTACTTGTGGGCGCGGAGGAGGAGCTCGGAGTACGTCCTGGGGGGCTTTTTGTCCAGGGAGTAGGTCAGGCGGGACGTCTTGAGCCCGCGCTTCAAAGCCAGCATGGCGACGGGCTCGTCCAGGCTATAGATTTCCAGGGCTGCGATCTTGAACCGGGTGATGTAGCCCCGGAGCAGCTCCTGGTCCTGCTGGCGGATGGAGAAGAGGCTATCCACCTCTCTTGGCACCTTCCGACAAGCGTCGAAGTGTGCCACAAACTTTCCTTCCAGTTGGTGGAAGGAGCAAATAGATCCGAGCTCGAGGCGGGTGAACCAGACTCGAGCGGCCTTCCGGAGGGTAGCGGGGAAGGCGATGCACAAAAGGGCGTCAGTGGCCCCCTGGACCCTCATGAGGGCCTTGTAGCTCTCCAGATGGTCCAGAGGGTCGGTGGTTCCGTCGTAGGGATCCACCTGCGGCATGCGGAACTGGTTCGGAATCGGCTCCGCCTGGATTTCTTCAGAGAAGGGGGGACGGGAGTCGTAGCCCGCCGGGTCCGCGGATGAGTTCTGCAAGTCGGCAAATCGGTGGGCGAACTCCGCCAACTTGCGCTCGTGCTCCTCCAGGCGCCTCTCGGCCTGGCGCCTGATGGCCTTGTCGGTGGAATCTTCCATTGAGGCCGCTGGTGAAGGGGGCGCCGATTGGTCTCGGTGCAAAGTCATGCCTCGGTGTCGCTTGCTGCGATGTGCCATCTCCGCTTCATCGGCCGGGGATCGACTCTCGTGATCCGCCGAACTGGAGTAGGTTCTTTTCGCGGGAGTTTGGTGGCTCCCGCGAGGGTTGGAGACTGCCCTCGGGTGGGACGGCCTGCCCTGAATGGAGCGCAGGCTCCCACGCGGCCCCACGGTCCGAGCCGCGGGGGTCCCTGGCTGCGGCTGCGTGGCCAGGGAGCGCTGCTGGTGTTGTAGCTGCCGGACCGCCGAGGTCAAGGTCTGCAGCTGTTGGATGACAGCCGCGAGGGGCCCGTCCGCCGAGGTTGGTTGTGGCGGAAGAGGAGGGGGAGCTGGGAGCTCCCTCTCCGGGCTGTGGGCCCCTTGAGGGGAGGGAACCTCCCCCACACGGCTGGTGGATGCCTCGCGTCCACGAGTGACCACCATTGTCGAAAAACGCTTTGTCTGCAGAAAGCTAGCTCCCACTAGGGGTGTTGTCCTGCCGCCCCTACCTGGCGCGCCAATCTGTTGCCGATCTCGCCGACGTGCCCGTGCCTCGGAACCGCCGATCCTACTAGACCGTCTCGCTCCTGGGGCCTCTTGGCTGGACTGAACCTGCAAGCAAGGTCAGAAGACCCTGGCCGGGGATCCCGGCAAGGGAGCTCCGACGATCAAGTTAGTAGACGGCGAGAGGGAACAGATTCTCTGGGACGGTCCCCCGAAGGAGTCCCAGACTCAGAGAATTTACTAACAAGAAAGATGCCAGAGAGACTAGAAACCCGGCTGGATTCTTTTGCCGAGATCACGCCAAGCGATCCCCTCTCGGGACCCTGGATCTTACTCTCGGAGTGGAGCTTCCAGCCTCTGTTTCTTACTTGTCTCACCTTATCTGGTCGTCTCTTTTCTCCTTCCTTTTATCTCCTCCCGCCGCCTGCTCGTTTTCCACTCCCGGGAGGCTCCCCTTGTCGCTCTCGTCGCCCTCTCTCCGTCCTTTTCTCTTTTTCCTTCTAGTTTTGAGGGCCAGACGGCTTTCCGGCCTCGTTTGCCGAGCCTAGCGGGGAAATAGTAAGGGAGGGGGGCGCCGGCAGGGCGGCCGGCCAGACCTTGGGCCGAGTGTGGGCGCTCTCCTTTCCAGGTGCCGGCGCTGTCCGTTAACGGGCCCTGTTTTGCCAGAACCGCGTCTCTCGACTGCAGAACCTATCGGGCCGATGTAAGTGATGTATCGCGTGCCGCCGCCATCCATACGGGCGCCTTCCTCGGGATGCGGCGTGCACGGCTCGAGGGCCAACCTCGGAACCTGCGCCTCCACTCTTTGGGACCTTCTCTGTACGAGCTGCCTGACCTCGGCCGAGGTGGACCCCTCCCGGGTGGACACCTGGTGGGGCGGCAGAAGGACGCTCGGCTTCGGCCGAGGTGGTCCCGTCTCCGGGGGCCACCTGGTGAAGGAGCGAAGGGGCCCGGCTCGACCTCGGCCGAGGTGGGACCGTCTCAGGTGCCACCTGGCGAGGGAGCGGGGGAGCAGCCGACCTTGGCCGAGGTGGACCCCTCCTGGGTAGACACCTGGCGGGCGGCAGAAGGACGCTCGGCTTCGGCCGAGGTGGTCTCGTCTCCGGGGGCCACCTGGCGAAGGAGCGAAGGGGCCCGGCTCGACCTCGGCCGAGGTGGGACCGTCTCAGGTGCCACCTGGCGAGGGAGCGGGGGAGCAACCGACCTTGGCCTTGGTGGACCCCTCCTGGGTGGACACCTGGCGGGGCGGCAGAAGGACGCTCGGCTTTGGCCGAGGTGGTCTCGTCTCCGGGGGCCACTTGGCAAAGGAGCGAAGGGGCCCAGCTCGACCTCGGCCGAGGTGGGACCGTCTCAGGTGCCACTTAGCGAGGGAGCGAAGGGGCCCGGCTCGACCTCGGCCAAGGTGGGACCGTCCCAGGGTGCCACCTGGCGAGGAAGCGGGGGAGCAACCGACCTTGGCCAAGGTGGACCCCTCCTGGGTGGACACCTGGCGAGGTGGCAGAAGGACGCTCGGCTTCGGCCGAGGTGGTCCCGTCTCCGGGGGCCACCTGGCGATGGAGCGAAGGGGCCCGGCTCGACCTCGGCCGAGGTGGGACCGTCCCAGGGTGCCACCTGGCGAGGGAGCGGGGGAGCAGCCGACCTTGGCCGAGGTGGACCCCTCCTGGGTGGACACCTGGCGGGGCGGTAGAAGGACGCTCGGCTCGACCTCGGCCACCTGGCGAAGGAGCGAAGGGTCCCGGCTCGACCTCGACCGAGGTGGGACCGTCTCAGGGTGCCACCTGGCGAAGGAGCGAAGGGGTCCGGCTCGACCTCGGCCGAGGTGGGACCGTCTCAGGGTTCCACCTGGTGAGGGAGCGGGAGAGCCCGGGCCGAGCTCGACTTCGGACGTGTGGGAGCCGCAGCTGACTCGGCCGAAAACCTCCACGTGGCTCGAATCATACCCGACGGGATCTGAGACCGACCACGTCATCATTACGGCCGTAACAGCTGGTTTCTAAGATCCTAACCATGATGAAGAAAGGAAATACATAAAGATTAACTTGGAAGAAAAGAAGAGAAATAAGAAGCCACGACCTGGGGGGTTTTTTCTTTCGCTCCTAAAGCAAAAAGGCAGAAATAGCAGAAAGCCATTTTTCTAAGTAGGCTGGTATTTATATAATACCTTCCAATGGACCAAGATCTCTCTGCAAATAACGAGGATGATCTAGATTTAGCCATCTGTCCTTAAGTATTTAATAGAAATTGGGTTTCTCGAAGGGTCGAAACAGCTTTTTATGGTACGGTGGCTGCGATCTGCTGATAAGACGGATATTTTTATTCTTTTTCGAGGATATCTTGATTTTCTCGGATTTTGAAAAAAATTATAATGATGAGAAGAAGATACGGTGGTTTGTTCTTGTAACCGTTCCCCCAGTTAAATTTCGACACATCATTCGGGCGTGTTGTCCCAGAGCAAAAATTTCTGACAATTTCTGATTTTCATTTAATGGACTCGGAAACTGGGGGGACTAGTGTTGGGATATCGCAAAATTGATCTATTTATGCTAACCTGTTAAGAGCTTGAAATTAAAATTGATCTATACCCGAAAGGCACGACTATGATTAAACCCTCTTATGAAAGGTATAAAATCGATCAATGCCTAAAAGGCACGAATATAACCGGTACTTAACTAATCAACATCCAAAGGGTTTGAAGTCGATTAATAATTAACAAACACAAGATTGATCCGCTTCCAGGTAATTGATAGATTTATTTGAGAATAGAATTTGTTAATAATTATGTAGTGCAGGAGATTATCAACTTTGGTGAAGACGATCAACTCTGGTAAAGACGATCAACTCTGGTGGAGCTGATCAACTATGAAGCAGCCGATCAATTACGGAGGGGTTGATCAATTGAAGAAGAATATTAATTGGTTACGAACAACTTTGGCTGCACGTGCTCATATCCTGGATTAACCGTTTTACAGGTGGATGCCAGCCATAAGCGGTTAATTCTTTGGCCTATAAATACCTGCGGATACAATGGTGAAGGGGGGCTTTTGGGTAATTCATTCTTTCAACACTTTCAGTTTAGCCTTCCTTCAGAATTCATCTGTTTCCGTCCAGATACCATTAGCAAGCTTGGGAACCTCTTCAATCCTCAAATTCTTCAGGAAGATAGCTAGGAGCTGGATCGAATCAGTTCAATCTGGTTCATTGTTATTTTCAATTTGCTGTAATTTTGTTTGGAGCAATTAATTGGATCACGTCCAAGCCGGTCAGATCACTATTTTCAACCTTAGACACATCAAAGCAAAGGCCACTCTAGGCCCAAATGCGTCTGCCTGAGCCTTGTACCTGATTTGCCACACGAACAATATCAAGCTCCCGATGCACATTTCGATAGCAAAGTATTCCCCAAGGTAGAAAGGTATCGCCATTGCCATCGGAAGTGGAAGAAACCTTGCGGCCTTCTTCCCAGAAAAATCTCTTAACAGGTTGACGAGAACGGCGGCAGCGAAGAAAATGCAGCAGAAAGCGAGGCAGTGCTTCGGCAGCGAGGAGAATCCATCAGCAGCAAGTATTGCGATGCCCCGGTAGAAAGAGGTAAAGGGTGCCGGGTATTCGCTATCAGGCAAGCCAAGGTCATTGAAGGCCTTGAAGAAAAGCCAGAAAACACATGGAGCGATCACACAACCCATTGCAATGCCAATTATTTGGCTAACGAAGATGGACCTTGGAGAGGCTGCTAGTGTCGAGTATCCGGTTTTGAAATCTTGCATGTGGTCCGAAGCGGTGGAGACGATGCTCATCATCGCAACACAAGCTGCGAGGCCTGCTATCACACCACCATGCGAAGCACCTGCCCAAGCTCCAAAAATGGCAATGGCAAGTTTTCCATAGGCGGAGGCGAGAGACCAATCGGCGAGGCCGCAACCATAAGCATTGCAGAAGGCCAGTACTGGTGCAGAGATGCAGGCAACCAAGACGTGGTACCATTTAAGCTGATGGAAAATGCGAGGAAGGGTGGCGATGGAGATGGCTGCGATCGCAACGTAGCCCACGAATGCCAATGATATTGCAATTTGATCTTTAATAAAGAGTTCGGTTCGACGTTGGTCATCGAAGGATATTGGGGGAGTGGCCGTGGAAGGACGATCCTCGTCTGAGATTGGAATCGTGCTCCTGGAACGTTTACTCCGTACCGTGGAGATGAAGGAGAAGATAATTCGAGATAGAACTTTGATGAAGTTGTAGAGGCCATCCCCGAGAATCAGAGCAATGCCACTGAAGACCTGCAGAATTAATAGAAGAAAACATGAACTTGAAAACAGGCTTAATTGAGTGAAAGGTTACAATTTAATGTTTCCGGAGTACTTCAAAAACAAAACTAATCGTGGATGGTTACCATGTAGCCCTGCAAGCCATGAAGATCGTTTGAAACGAGATTTGGTGGGTACCAACTGCCCTCTTTTTTGGCTATAAGCGGCCGCATGATTCCCCAAGAAAGGATGGCTCCAAGGAGAAGAGATACGTTCACAATATATGGGCATATCATTCCAAGTCCGACATTAGCCCCGGAAAAGTTGAAGTAAAACCTGGAGAAATAAAGAAAATTATAATATTAAGCCCCATTTGATAATGGAAAAAATGAACGAGAAGAAAAGAAAAAGGAATTAAATAATTGCAATAAGTGATGTAAAGTGCATGCAGTGTACTTGTTATTTTTGTGGTATTTAAGATATCCACATGGATCATTCGGACTGTAGAACCACTTGTATAACCCTTGAAAGAAATTCCACAGGAATCTGACGATAAAAAACTTGCATAATAATGTCTTTACTTCATTCCTGAAGAAACAATTAATAAAAAAAAAAAAAAGAGAGAGAGAGAGAGAATAAAATCATGAAGCACAGAGGACAAAACAGTGAACATGAAAAATGTTCAAGGCGGGCGTAGGTCTCTTTCAGCTGTTAATTACTTTGTTAGCCTGGCACCCCGAGGAGCGTGAAAGCCATTGATGAGGAATGCTGTTGCAGTAGCGCTTAGATAGATCAGCATGTAGACGATGATCATGATCTGGAAGAAGTTACTGAGGAATATTTAACACGACCAAATGCACCAACTTGAAAAGAATATATATGAAACATAGACATGCAAAGCCTCTATATACGAGCGTCATATTGTCAATGAACTGATAAAAACGTTATTGTGCAATACAATTTATGGCATAGAAACGCTTGACTACGTATGAGAAGTACCTTTCTGAGGGGCACAAGGGAAAAGAGGCCAAGAAAGCAAACGACGAAGGCAAATCCAATCATCCACCCTAAGCTATGGTCTTTGACGTTTTGTGCATCATTGGCTTCTTTTGCTTGTTGGGCAATTCTTCCACTCATGCCTAAAAGGTAACTGCCAAAGCCACCTGTTTAGAAGGATGCAAAAATTTGTTTAATGGATATATACCCAGGTATACTGGAGCAACACTCTAAGGTAAAGGCACCCAAGGGAGGAGAGGCGAGGATTTTTTTTTTTTTTTTTTTTTTTTTTTTTTTTTTTTTTTATCACGGATCCTCTCTGATATGCATTTGATACTCTAAAAGGAGATCAATCATTCTTTTCGCACGAAAGGTACAATCCAAACCTTTTTTTGCTGATGACCGGCTACTACTGTCTCTTGCCGATGCTGGAAGTCAGGGCTCATTAATAATCATCGACACCCATTCAAGGAGAATGGAGAATGCAACGCTCGTCATAAGCGTCGACGCTTAATGATGCTTGTAAGCATCGATGCTGAGAGAGAGAGAGAGAGAGAGAGAGAGAGAGAGAGAGAGAGAGAGAGAGAGAGAGAGAGCGATGATTATAAAAAATAAAATAATTAAGTAGGATACCGGCTTACCGCTGAAGGCGATGCCAGAGGCGGCAAGCACACAAGTCTGAGTAACGGTGTTCTCCTGGAAGGTGAAGGGTTGCCGGAGGAAGCCCATCATCTCGAGGGCTTTGGTCCACGGCCTGACGAAGAAGAACCCGAGGAGGCCGGCAGCGATATGATGGAGGGAATGATAGGAGTGGTGAGGTCAAGTTTCATCACGATAAAGTTGAACATGACTGAGAGGAAGGCGGCCACCACCATGGTTCGAAACGTGATTTTCTCCCACCAGGTCGGCACCTGATTCCTCTCGATCGGCATCGTTTCCTCTTCTTCTCTCCCTTCTTCTATTGCCTTCTTATATTTTAATATCTAATATATAATCTAATTAGCACTTAGTTAATTATTTATACTGAATCATGGTTCAATTAATTAAAAAAAATTATTGATGGTAAAGACATATATATATATATATATATATATATAGCTATAAATTAATATAGGGTCTCTTTCCTCCACTCTTATAATAATGGTAAACAGTCTTCCATTGACCATTCATGTAGAAAAAAGAGGATGAGAAGAGGAGAGGCCAATTACCATGTGATGAAGGAAAGACATCTCAAGAATTTCATGGACCAGAATCATAGTGTAATGTATGTCTTCCATAACTTATAATTTTATATGTACATAAAAACATGATCTAGATATAAAAGATTAAAGATATTATACAATATAAATACTTCTTGCTCCTACCCTGGCTCATCTGATTCATCTCCGCCTCTTCCTCAATGACTGCCCCAGTATCTTGCCTACCGTTGCCATTCTCTTCCATGCCCATTTCAGGCTGCTGTTGAACAGTCAAAGCAGAGAGAGGGATGAGATAAATGAGAAAGATGGGTGTTCCGAGTATAATATGCTACATTTGGCATCTAATATTGTTTAATTATTATTTAGCCATGTTTAATTTTTCGATCAATTATATATGCTAAATTAATTATTAAGAGTCCAATTGATTAAAAAAATTATTTTTAATCGAACTGATTTTTTGATCAAACAAAATTGGAATCAAATTCTAATTAAGATTTTAGTTTCATGATGGAAAAGACATGTACATGTATAAATATAAAGATAACAAAATCATTTTATCAGGTATCTCGAGACCGAGAATAGATATCTTAAGGACTACGTGATTTATACGTTCGGGTTAATATGGTGCTCAAGTCTTGAATGAAGTCACACGGGTTTGGAAGCTGGTTTATAAATTTTCAGGACTCTGAGTCATGTTGAGTCAGGATCTTAACCCGGGATAGAGAAAACATGTGAGACATGGGTGTACATGGACTCGGGTTTGAGTTTTCTCATGTGACTCGAAGTGGGAGTTTTTTAGGGCTAGGTTGGTGACCTAGGGTTTTATCTATTTTTTATATAAAGAATGACTGAAACGTCGGGAAGAATAATACGTGATCTCTTTTCTCCTCCAAAACCCTAGCCTCCCTTCTAATCTCCTTGGTTCTCTCAAGCGTGCAACTCCGTGGGAGGCACACCTCCGTGACGGGAGCGGACGGCGTGCCCTATCCCTTTCCTAATGATGCATTCCCTTTCCGCCATGACGGCATCAAGAAGGATCCCGGGCGTTTTGTGGAGCGGTTTTGTTCGAACACTATATGCTTAGAACAACGATGCAACGTATGTCTTCCATAATTTATGATTTTATATAAATATAAAAATATGATCGAGATATAAAAATTTAATTTTTTTTATAATATAATATATATATATATAGCCTTCTATTTTTCTCAATATCTGGAATGCGAATCTCTTGCTATTTATGAACTCGTCATGGAGTTCGATGTTGATTCCTAGCCGCGTGGAAAGAGAATGATGCCAACTGCCCACATGATCGACATCAGACGACTCATGATGGTAGATCGTAGCGTCCTGGAAGTGGCCGCTACGGCTCTACCCTTGGGAACGGGATAATAATATTACTACCCTGGGATTTGTCATTTTGGATCGACGTTTCAGCCGAGGGTATACGATTTTAATATCTTCTTTTTTATATAATTGCAAAAAGAAAGACCGAGAAGAGGCATCCACATTGAACGACGTAAGCGACACGGGGAATGCTTCCATGATGGAAGAGGGTCGATATATTTAAGATTAATTAAGTAGGGGGTGCTGGCGAGACAGGTAGCGTCGGATCCATTTACGAAGGACCGATGTCCTTGTACCGAAACCCATATGCGTGGCAGGAAGCTAAGGTTAAAAATCCAAATTAAAATATACGGATGAAGAATCCAACGAAAGTGAACGCCTGTTAGGAGAACTTAATTGGGAGGAAAGGAGAAAAGAGCTTAAGAGAGCCACGTATACCGATCAAATTTCTGTCAAAATATATATCGATCCCATGAAACCTCAATCTTGCGTCGTCTTGCTTGATTACGATTTTGGCTAGGGGTCTAATTTTGGATTTTACAGGATGAAGAATTACAAAGATGTTATAATGCTAGATAGGGCTGGAACTGGACCGGTCTGATGGATCCCAAAGTTCATTGGACCGGTCCGGTCCAAAATTAGATCAGATTTCGAATCATATTTTAAGAATTTTTGGATCGAATCCGATTATCCTTCGATCCAAAAATTAAATGAATTTTATTTTACAGTCCGAGATGTAGTCCGATATATTAAAATTTGATCCAAAATTCGAATCGATTTTGGACCGGCCTGAAATTTATTGAGATCCAGCAAGGTTTTGAACCGGTCCGGTTTCAGCTCAAATGCTGGATAACATACCGGGTCACGGGAACTTGGAGCTGTTAGCTTTTCCGAACAACCAGGAAACGGAGTATGGCCAATTGCTAAAAGCTCGGATTTTTTTTTAAAATAATATTTTTTAAATAAAATTTTATCAAAATAGGTATTTCAAGATATATTTATCGAAGTATGTGTTTTCCGTCGACGAGGCGGTGACGGGGTATCTAAGTTCGGCTTTTCAAAAGATGAAATTGGATTCGTCTTTTGAAAAGACGAAATTCTTATAAATCAATATTTTTTATTTAATTTTAAAATTTGATTTGACACGTAATTAATTGATGCGATGTTGAATTCGTCTCATGGAAAGACGAATTCAATTTGGATGAGTCACTAGGGATGAGGGTGCTGGTGGAGATTCGAGGGGTGGTGATGGCATCATCGATGGAGGGGATGGTGAGCCGAAGTGATGAGCAGCAGAGATCGAGCACCATCAATCGGCAAAACTTGGCTTCTATAGGTAGAGAGCTAAGAGGTGGCGGATGAAGAGGGAGAGGTCAACACGGGCAACCGAGGGGCTGGGGAGGTGGAGGATGATGGTGCCAACACTAGGAGCCAGTGGAGAAGGCCAAACGATGGCACAAGCAGCATGAACATGGGAGGGTGGAGGAGGCATGGGGGAGATAGTATGTGCGGCACGATCATGGGAGGGTGGAGGCATGGACGACGGCACAGGCAGCATGGGCATGGGAGGCATCATGGTATCAGGCAGAGGTAGGAGTCGGAGGTAGGGTTCGAGGAGGAAGGGGAAGGTGGGTGTCGAAGGAGTGTGGAAGGTGCGGTGGTGGGTAGTGGTTGTCTAGTGGGATTGACGTGGGAGGGATTCGTTGGAATGGAGAGGTCGGGAGGGTGGTCAACTGAGGAGTTGGAATCAATTGGGAGATTGAAGCGGTCAAGTATGGAAGCTTAGATGGTGGGCTGGTGACTGGGTACGGTAGAATAAAGGGTGTGGTGGTGGAAGGAAGCTAGGACGGCTAAAGAGGGAGGCTTGAAGAGTTGGGGTTCTCAGGGGACTTAGAGAAGCAGGGGAAGAAGAGAATAAGAGAAGAAAAATAAGAGGAAGAAGAAGAAACAAAGGAAGACAACCAAGAAAATCTCCAATAATTCCTCTCCGTTGTTTTCTCTATGATAACAACCATTTAAATAGACTTTGGATCCTAACAACCTGATGGCCAATCCTAACAAAACTCTAACAAACTAATACAAATGCATAACAATTTAACAACCTCTAAACTAACCCAGTTCATGCTTTAGAATTTATACATGAGCCGCAAACAAAAAGGAAATGCATTCCATTTCCCATACACCCACACATACACTCAAATAAAATATATAAAAAAATATATGAATCTGCATAAAAAATAATGTCCTCATCAAATATTTTCTAAGCAATATTTAGACATGAAAATAATTTATCTATATTCTTTTACATATAAAAAAGTGGCTTTCAAATATGTTATCCATATTCTTTTATATTACTACTTTCCTGAGTAAGTTATTAAAATTTATTTATATTTTTATAATATTTTTTATACTTTTTAAGTACAAAGAATAGTGGATAAGACTCATTAGGTACTGAAGGATGGAGACATTGAAAATGATGAGGGTATTTTAAAAATAAAATTAAATATTTATTTTACTAATCGGTGGAAAAATGATTTAGCCACTTCCACATAAGTAAGATTTTATTCCATTTCATAGGTAAATGCTATATAGGAAAAGTAACTTATTCATCTTGAAAAATACAAGAACATAGATAAGTTGGTCAATAAAAAAGTTAACCAACATTTTTATGATATTTATCCATAAAAGAATATTTTTTAATTTTTTTTTTGATATATTAAATAGTTTGTATCTAAAATTAATGATTTGATTAATATTATGTTAAGCTATGGATTAAAGTGTAGAATAAGAGTAAACTCTATTTTTTAAAAATATTAGGTGTATGTATAATATATGCTTAATCTCAAAAGAATTTTATAATTTACACTTGCTTTTATATTCTAGTACTTAGCAGCTAAAGTAACTAATTATTAAAAAAAAACTGAAGCCATAGGCTTCCAAATGTCGCCTCCTGGTGGGCCAACTCCATCTATAGGGATGGCAATGGACCGGGTTCGGGTCGTGTTTTTAACTATCCAAATCCAGACCTGAATATCTAATAAACTATCCAAATCCAGTCCAAACATTATCGAGACTGGATTTTTTTATCCAAATCCATTTCAATTGGGTATCAGGTAATTCGAGTTTACCCGGACCAAACTCAATTGAGTTACATTAAATATTTTTTTTAGTTTTGTTAACTTTAAAATCATCTACCATTCTATAAATTATATATATATATTAAACAAATAAAATTCAACTATATTTTTAGTTCAACGGTACTTAGTTTCATATTCAATCAAAATAAAATATATTTAATATAATATATATTAATTATATATATTAAAATATTACAATAATTCAGGTCGAGTTTGGATCGGGTGTATATCTATCCAGTCCTTGTCCAAATTCAAAGTTAGCATTCAGATTTTATCCAAATCCGATCCAAACCTAGTCAAAGCATTGACTACCCGGTTCAATTGGGTCGTGCTAGGTCGAGTACCCATAGGTTTGGATTTTGTTGCCATCCTTATCCACCTCCACCATATCCACCGAAATACCAGTCTTCATTCCCTAAAAGTAGCTCATAACAAGAAAAAAAAGAGTAGCCAAAAGCCATCCGGCCTTTTCTCATAGACAGGCGATGAGAAAGAAAAAGGAGCAAACTAGCAATTAATGGAGAATGTACGTTGAGGTAATTAAAGTTAATTACCACTACAGGCGATGTTGTAGGTGGTGGCACAACAGGTCTGGATAACGATGTTCTCCTAGCAGGTGAAGGGGAGTCATAGGAGGCCCATCTTCTCGAGGACTTGGTCCAGGACTTGATGAAGAAGTCAAGGAGGCCGGTGGCCACATAGAGAGTAGATGATGCCGATGGTGAGACTGTTGACCCCTGAAATAATTTTGATGATAATAAAATATTGGAGCATGTATTTGATACTAATTCTTTTAAATTACTTAAGAAATTTTTGCAGGAAATTGGTTACCTTTAGTTTGAATTTGTTTTCAAATTGATGAAGAGATAACTCAATTATGTATGTACTCTTATGAACTTTAACTTGTAAAAGTCCTAGTTTTATCAATTTTGTAATCTTGTAAAAAAAGACTAAAAATTATAAAATTGAAAGTATGTAGATTAGCTTTTGTTTGATTCAAGTATTGAAGAGTTTTGGAGAAGCTTGAAGCATCAATTGAAGTCTTGGTAAGAGCTGACTCATGAATCAAGAGCCGACTCCTTGTGGCACGGCATAGAAAAAATTTCAGAGTTTCAGTATCAAGAGCTGACTCCTATCCCAAGAGTCGACTCTTGGGAGAATACATGTTTCTGAAGCCTGAGATCTCGAGCCGACTCCTATCCCAAGAGCCGACTCATCCAGAGTTAGGTTTTTTTGGTGAACTGAGAACTCGAGCCGACTCTGCTCTGAATAGCCGACTCTAGGTATTTGTTATTTTCAAGTGATTGAAGGCAGGAGCCGACTCCGGTTTGAAGAGCTGACTCTTACAAAAATTTATTTTGGGTTGTCTAAGACTTTGAGCTGACTCGTGGACCTCGAGCCGACTCGAGTAGCCATTTTCTGTACTCTAACGGCTAGTTGCTGAAAGTGATTTTTGAGTCCCATTTCGTCTCCAACAGCTCTTTCATGAATCCCTAGGCCCTACAACGGCCATATCTCATGGAAAACTATAAAATGGATTGTTTTTTAGGGATTAAATAATTATTATAGCATTATTATTGATTGACCTTGAGATATTGAAGAGCCTTCAAGTCTTTCACCTACCTACTTCAAGAGCTTTCAAGTTAAGATTCAAAGCTTAACCAACTCCACTTCATCATTGAATCCATCCATTGAAGAAGCAAAGAAGCAGCTTGAAGAAGCAATTAAAGAGCATTCAAAGCTAGGTTTCGTCTTGATCTACATCGGCAACATTTAAACAAACTCGGTTTGTTGTAGTCGCTTGTTTATTTTCTCTCTATCTTTATTTTGTCTCTAAGGATAGCAAGGGGTTGTGTCTTAAGAGAGGGTTGAAGGTTTTTAGGTGAGCCTTGTTGTAAAAATCTAAGTTTGGGTTCTTGGTGATCCCGGTTTTAAATCAAGTGTTAGGGTTTTCTTTGGGGATCCCGTTTAAAACCAAAGGGAGTTTGGGTTTCTTTGATGATCCCAGTGAAACCAAAGTGTATAGGTTTGGATTGTGAGCCTGGTAAAACAATCCGACTGTATTCCGGTTGGGGGATATAGTGGAAATCCCAAATCGTGCTTGGGTAGTGGACGTAGGAGCCGGTTGCTCCGAACCACTCTAAATCTCTTTGTGTTTGTGATTATGCTCCTATTATCTTATTATTTTTACTTAATTATTTTCGCATTGCATATTACACCACAACACCAAACGAATTTCAAAGTGCAAGTTTTTCAAACCCAATTCACCTCCCCTCTTGGTAAGCCGCCTAGGTAATAGAGACTAAGCTGTAAGAGTTTTTTTAATTTTAAATTAATATTATTTATTATTTATTTTAAGTTATTAAAATAGATTGATTATATAATTTGTATTGATAGATATATATATAGTCTAATGTTATATATGATCTTTGTGTTTGGACTTGGAGCGTTTTATATTGGTTGGTATGATTGAGACGGTATAATGTAGGTCTTAGCCCGACTTGACCCGTAATAGAAAGGATAGTTATGATTTTTTATTTTTTGGTTAGGACTTCTCTCTATTTTCTCTATATATATAACATGATATTTGTTTTCACGGCTTGTCCGATCGAATAGATGCCTATGGAGAGAAGAAGAATGGAAAGAAAGATCCTGCTTTTGGTATTCACATGAGCATCATGATTGAAGGTTTGCAATTAATGACAAACATAGATATGCATCTTAAATCTAAATCTATTTATGGATCATGATTATACGAGTTATTTAGATATGATAGTTGTTTAGATCGAACCTCAAAAACATTATATTCCAATCTCCTGCATATGATCCATAGAATGATTAAAAAAAAATTTTAAAAAAAAAGGGCCACCGGGGGATGGAACCACCCTGTCTTCTCCCATCCCATGGATTGGTAGCCTGGGAAATCCCATCAGCTATCTGACAAGCAGCGGTGCCGATGATAGCCCTCTCCTGAAGTAGGTATCATCAACGGTGGCAATGAGGACATGCCGGTCGTTGACAGCACCGATCAATGGTCGTTGCAGCGAATACGTGGCCGTGGTAGAGGTTATAGCCACAATGAAGGCCGATGGAGGGATGGTTCTGGGCATGAGCGACCGGTGGTGCATCCCTTGTTCCATCCACCGGCACCCACCCGATCGCCCAGCATTTGCCTGCACATGGCAGCGATCAAAACTTCGGCCGGCATAGATGGTCACTGGTGAGTTGGCCTGAGAACACAAAAAAAGGGGAAAATTGAATCCCACTATCGTGTAGACCTTGGCCACCAGCAATGCTGTGGGAGGTGCCAATCGATGGTCATCATCCCTTTCCTGGTGGCCATCTAGCTTAGGAAGCGATGGTTGGGTGGTTTTGGGAAGAGTGGTGATGGGCACTCCTCCATTTCATCGTGAGGAAGAAAACCTTTAACAACTTTTGGGTTTTGGCTTTCAGCCCAAAATCTAAAATCCAAAAATCCTCTTTTAACTTATGAATAACAGGACATTTTGCATTTAGAACTCTAGCATTTTGAATATTATGAATCAGTCCTTTAAAATCTTATTGTTTAGTCCTTACAAAATTTACATTTAGATATTTGTCCAAAATATATAAACATTCGCATGTGTTAAATCCTTTTATAATTTTTTTATCTTGTACAATTTATTGGAATGTAATATTAAGTTATAAAATGATTAGCGGGATGCATGTTGTTAAGTATCATGTTCCTAACTAATATTTTGGGGCATACATGTGGTTAAAAGAATATCATTTTTTTATCTTGCTTGGATATTTATTTTCTATATGAATAATTTTATGGGTTGATATAAATATTTATCATCAAAGTAATTTATTTGTTACAATCCATTAGATTTTTCATCATGCAAGGGATATTTTCTGGTTATGGCATACAATCGCCTACCAAAAGGGGTTGTGTATTTTAACCAAAAGAGTATTACATAAAGTATTGTGTTGCTATAATGCTTTAGCTTCTAGGGGTCCATCTGCTCGAATAAGATAGGTTCATGAATGCTAGAGTATTTTGGTTAGCTTGTGGCTTCATGTGAAGAGCACTTATGCATATTGTATATTCTATTCATAAAAAATATGTATATAGCATTTGGACTCTTGTTTATTATTATAATATTATATTATTTATGTTATGTCCATTAACTAATATCTTGTATTCCTATTATTTTAATTATACAGTCACTTGGTGTTGACAACAATAATATCGTCGTTGAGATACTCACTAGATCAAATTATAAGAAGTGGAAGCAAGACATGGAATTTGCACTTGGAGTTGCTGATATTAAGCAAGACATGTGAAGAGCACTTATGCATATTATATATTCTGTCCATAAAAAAATATATAATATAGTATTTGGGCTCTTATTTATTATTGTAATATTATATTATTTATATTATATCCATTAACTAATAGTTTGCATTCCTATTATTTTTAATTATACAGTCACTTTTGGTGTCAACAATAATAATGTTATCATTGAGATACTTACTGGATCAAATTATAAGAAGTTGAAGCAAGACATGGAATTTGCTCATGGAGTTGTTGATATTGATCTTGCTGTTGCCGATCTCGCCGCCATGGCCTGTAACTTCAAAGCTGGTGGCGGGATCAGACCGTCTCGCCTCGAGGTCTCCGGACTCCCAATCCTGCAAGATAAGGTCAGAAACCCTGGCCGGGGATCCCGGCGAGGGAGCTCCGACGGTCAAGTTAGAAAACGGCGAGATGGAACAGAGTCTCCAAGGCGGGCCCCCGAAGGAGTCCCATGCTTAGAGATTATCTTAGCAAAAGAGGTCTCAGGAAGAGTGAAAATTGGGCCAAATTCCTTCATCGAGCTTGCGCCAAGGGACCCCTCTCGGGATCTTGGATCCTGCTCTCGGTGCATTTCCTTTTTCTAGCCTTTTTTTCCCTTTTACCTGGTCGTTCGCTCTTCCCATCCTTTTATCCCATCACGCTGCCTCCGGCCTCCCACCCTTGGGAGGCCCCCTCTTCGCTTTCACCTCCTTCTCTCTCTCTTTCCCCTCTCCCCTTCGGGTCCAAGAACCCGACGGCCTCCTTGTCTTGCTTGCCGAGCCCAGCGAGAAAAGGGTAGAGGGAGGACATCGGCCAGACCTTGGGCCGAGCGCGAGCGCTCTCCTTCCCAGACACCGACAACATCCGTTACCGGGTCCTGTCTTGCCAGGACTTCGCCTCTCGGCTGTGGAACCTGTCGGGCCGATGTAAACGAGGTTTCGCGCGTTGCTGCCGACCGTACCGGCGCTCCTCTTAAGTACGGCGCGCGCTGCTCGAGGGACGGTCTCGGAACTCGTGCTCCTGCTTCTCGGCAGCCTCACCACGCAGGGTAGCCGACCTCGGCCAAGGTGGGCCCCTCCTGGGCGGACACCTGGCGGAGCGGCAGAGGAGCGCTCGACTTCGGTCGAGGTGGACCCGTGCCCGGGCGCCACCTGGCGAAGGAGCAGGAAGGCCTGGCTCGACCTCAACCGAGGTGGAACCATCTCAGCGCCACTCGGCGAGGGAGCAAGGGGCCGCCGGCTTCGACCAAGGTGGACCCCTCCTGGGCGGACACCTGGCGAAGGAGCAGCAGAGGGGCGCTCGACTTCGGCCGAGGTGGACCCGTGTCCGGGCGCCACCTGGAGAAGGAGCAGGAAGGCCCGGCTCAACCTCGACCGAGGTGGAACCATCTCAGGGCGCCACTCGGCGAGGGAGCAAGGGGCCGCCGGCCTCGGCCAAGGTGGACCCCTCCTCGGTGGATACCTGGCGAAGCGGCAGAGGGGCGCTCGACTTCGGCCGAGGTGGACCCGTGCCCGGGCGCCACCTGGCGAAGGAGCAGGAAGGCCCGGCTCGACCTCGGCCGAGGTGGAACCGTCTTAGGGCGCCACCCGACGAGGGAGCAGGGGGCCGCCGGCTTCGGCCGAGGTGGACCCCTCCTAGGTGGACACCCGGCGGAGCGGAAGAGGGGCGCTCGACTTCGGCCGAGGTGGACCCGTGCCCGGGTGCCACCTGGCGAACGAGCAGGAAGGCCCGGCTCGACCTCGACCGAGGTGGAACCGTCTCAGGGCGCCACGCGGCGAGGGAGCAAGGGGCCGCCGGCTTCGGCCGAGGTGGACCCCTCCTGGCTGGACACCTGGTGAAGCGGTAGAGGGGCGCTCGACCTCGACCGAGGTGGACCCCTCCTGGGCGGACACCTGGCGGAGCGGCAGAGGGGCGCTCGACTTCGACCAAGGTGGACCCGTGCCCGGGTGCCACCTGGCGAAGGAGCAGGAAGGCCCGGCTTGACCTCGGCCGAGGTGGAACCGTCTCAGGGCGCCACCCGGCAAGGGAGCAGGGGGCTGCCGGCTTCGGCCGAGGTGGACCCCTCCTGAGCGGACACCTAGCGGAGCGGCAGAGGGGCGCTCGACTTCGGTCGAGGTGGACCCGTGCTCGGGCACCACCTGGCAAAGGAGCAGGAAGGCCCGGCCCGACCTCGACTTCGGCCGTGGTGGAGCCACATCTGACCTTGCTGTACCGTTCCCGTTCTGCCGAAAAAATCCACGTGGTTCGGATCATGCCCGGCGGAATCTGAGACACGCTATGTCATCGTAACGGCTGTAACAGTTGCCCCCCATCTCCTCATTCCGCTGAGGCGTCATGGCTCAGAACGTGGGGATTTAATGCGGAGATGACATGGGGAAGGCGAAGATCTCGCGCCATGATTGCCACGATCGTCGTCGTCGTTCCTCGTTGCGCCCGAGGTCCTATGAGAGGCTGCCACGCGTCGCTTCTCCAGTTGCACTTAATGCGTCGCTTCGAAAAAGAGGTCGTTTCCTCGTAACCGAAGCATCGATGTCGGGCGTGCGTCCACGCGGCATCCATCTGGTGGTCCGGAACAGAATGAGGGGTACGGCCGCTGTCGATTGAATTTGAAAAGGAGGGGGACTTTCCGGAACGATGCCCTTTTCCTTTCTCGCGCTCCGCCGGCGGTTGCAGTGGGCTATCCTTCACTTCCCTGGGTTGCCGCTTCTTTTGCACAGTGTGTTTCGGTGAGTGCCTACGTCTGCTTCCTTCCCCATCCCCTTCCTTAGCAACTTTTTCACCATTTCTTCCCTATGGCGCACCGTCGTCATGTTTCATCTAATCCAGACGAGGCCGGTCCGTCCCGGCCGAGGACTCCATCGTCCTCTTCCTCGGAAGGGGAGGTGATCTCGGAAGAGATTCGCAGGTGGCTCCAGCCTGGGGGTGTAACCATAGGCATCCCTAGGGGTCCTAGGTCTCTCCCTGTAGTTTCCGCCCGTCCCATCTCTTCTCTTCCTCCTCCGGCCATTTCTTCTGCTGGTCCCTCCGGTCATGTCTCATCGATGATCGAAGGTGACCTTTCTTTGCTCCGGGAAGTCTATGGCATCCCGAAGTCGATCCATCTTTCTCTCCCGCGGCCCGGGGATCGTGTGACCTTAAGCGGCTTCGGGCGAATAGCCTTTTACGAGGACTTCCTCCTTTTGGGTCTTCGGTTCCCCCTACATCCTTTCTTCCTCTTTTTCTCAGTCACTACCGCCTGGTCCCGGCCCAGTTGGCTCCAAACGCCATCCGGGTCATCTTCGCCTTCATTGTCTTCTGCCACTTCCATGGGTTTGTTGCCCGCTTCTCTCACTTCAGGGCTCTTTTCATCCTGAAGCATTATTCCACCGATGATGGCTAGTGGTATATTTCACCTCAGCCTAGGTGTCTCCGGTTCGACCTCCCTTCCTCTATTAAGGGTTGGAAGAACCGGTTCTTTTTTGCCTCGGTCAAGGACGTCGACTGGGCCTGGAGCGAGCCGGATCGGTCCCCGAACCGGAACTCCCAAGTCGAGCCGACGGACCAAGAGGTCCACTCCCTGCTGCTGAGTGACGCGGTCCGACGCTCGATGTTCTGCTCTCGGAGCGGAACTTGTTCGAGACGGGGATCAGTCCCATCCGGGAGCTGGGTGAGGCTCAACCTTCCTTCTACTCCGCCCCCCCCCTCTCCCTTTTCCTTTTTAACTGGGCTGACCGACCTCCGTTTTCTTTTAGGTATGAAGTTCTCCTTAGAAAACCTCCTGGAGGGCGCCGCTCAGAGGGACGTTGCCGAGGAAATGAGCCCGCGGCGAAGAGGGCTCGCACCGAGGCGAGCCGGGAGGCCGTGCCGATTCCCGCCTCCAGTCCAGTGGCGGCAGCTCCTGTATCCAGGCCACCTCGAGGCCGGGCTGCTGACGTCCCTGTCGTCGACCTCGACAGGGCTGTAAAAGAGGGAGGGCCAGCCCCCTCCCGGGCAGCACCCGCCTCAACTGCCACCCCGACGGCGCCCCCGGTGGCTCCAGCTGCTCCGTCGGTGGCAGTTCCACCCGGCAAGGGGACGGTCGCCCCCGCCGCTGCCGACCTATCTGCCCCGCCACCAAATCTCACCAGCCGATGCTCCGTGATCCATGATCAGGGCCTCGCGGAGAGGGTCATGGAGTTCGCCTGCACCTCCCGGGACCACCGACTGAGGGGCGGCCGGGATTACGCCGACGCCTTGCTCGGGATCTATCCGCAGCTCTTCACGGTAAGTCCCAGACTCAGAACCCTCCTTTTAAAGTTCCAGTTGGATTTTGACTGACCTCTCTTTCTCTGGTGCAGATCGGGACCGATGTGCTGCTGCTGAGGAATTTCCTCGCAGGGTACACCAAGAAGGATGCCGAGAAGGAGGAAAAGCTCGACAAACTTACGGCCGGCGTGAAGGACCTCATGGAGAAGGGGGTCGAGCTGCGGGGGAACAACCAGGCCCTCCAATCTGACCTGGCACGCGCCGAGGGGCGCATCAAAGAATTGGAGACCTCTCTGTGAGGAGAGGATCTCCATCCAGCACCGCGTGGAGGAGGACGCAGCGGAGAAGGCTCACCTTCGAGCTCAGTCCCTGTCGTTGGAGCACCGGGTGGAGGAGGCTCGGAGGGAGGTGAACGCAGCCAAGGAGAGGAGCTCCTACGTCAACGGGCTACTAGAAGCTTCAAAGCGGGAGGTGCAGGAGGCCGTCCCGAAATTCTGGGCCTCCGAGGAGTACATCGCAGAGGTTTTGGAGGCCGCCGTGGATTCCTTCCTGAAGGGGTTCCAGGTGTGCCGGGAGAAGGTGGGCTCCTTCTACCCTGAGCTCGACCTCAGCGGGGTGGTCCTCGGCAAAAGGAGGCAGGAGCCCAGCGAAGAGGCTCCAGCGGCAGCAGGCGACGCGGCTGCAACTCCAGAGCAGCCCCCCGAGCAGCCACCCATCGACGGCGCAGGCGGAGAGTGCGCACCCCCGCCCTAGGACAATGCCACTGCGCCAAACTAGCTCCCCACTTGTATTTCTTTTCTTTTGCTTCTCTTTTTTTTTTTTGAGGACTCCCAGCCTGTCGGGACTCCTTCATTGTAATCCTTCTTTGGATTAATGAAAAATCTCCTTTTTGCCAAGTCTCATCTTTGCCTTCTCTCTGTTCTCTTTTTTTTTTTTTTGTTGAGACCGAGTGTTGGTTTCGAGTGCCGAGAATAAGCCCTGTGGTGTGCTCCGAGCTGAGCTCGCGGGCAGACTGAGTCCCGTCCAGCATTCAGACCGAAGTTCAGAGCTTCCGGGTTGGACGCCGGAGGAGCAGGCCTTGCGCGAGTCCTTCGAGCTTGCCAGCCTATCTTCTGGGACTGCATGGGTGAGCTTGGCTCTGCCCCGCCTTCCGAACACCCCGGGACTTCCGGACTGAACCCGGGGCCGCAGGCTTTATCCGAGCCCTGCGTGGCTTGCCGGGCTGTTCTCCGTGATTGCATGGGCGAGTTTGGCTCTTCCCCCCCTTCCGGACCGAAGTCCGAGACTTCCGGACTGAACCCCGGGGCCGCAAGCTTTATCCGAGCCCTGCGCGGCTTGCCGGGTTGTTCTCCGTGATTGCGTGGGCAAGTTTGGCTCTGCCCCGCCTTCCGAACCGAAGTCCTGGACTTCTGGACTGAACCCCGGGGCCGCGGGCTTTATCCGAGCCCTGCGCGGCTTGCCGGGCTGTTCTCCGTGATTGCGTGGGTGAGTTTGGCTCTGCCCCGCCATCCGGACCGAAGTTCGGGACTTCCGGACTGAACCCCGGGGCCGTAAGCTTTATCCGAGCCCTGCGCGGCTTGCCGGGCTGTTCTCCGTGATTGCGTGGGCGAGTTTGGCTCTGCCCTGCCTTCCAGACCGAAGTCCGGGACTTCTCGCCTTCTAGGGTCTTCGGCCATAGCCGTGTTTGCCGAACTCAGAGCTAAGTGTCTCTCTTCCTACGAGGTGAGAAGAAGCATTTGAAGTAAAAGGATTCATTGCAGGAGTTCGAGGAACCTTACATTATTGGTAATACATCCTCAGGTTCGAGGCATTCCAGGTCCGAGGGAATCTGGACCCTCCTAACTCCTCCAGGTAATAGGTCCCGTGAGGGAGAACTTCCGCCACCCTGTACGGGCCCTCCCAGTTCGGGGAGAGCTTCCCGCACTCCCGTGGCTGGGAAGCTTCAGCACGTCGGAGCACCAGATCTCCCGAGCGAAAGGACTTCGGTCGCACCCGGGAGTTGTAGTACCTGGCCACTCGCTGCCTGTACGCCGCCATCCGGACTCGGGCCTTGTCCCTCGTCTCCTCAAGGAGGTCCAGGTTCAGCATCATCCTGGCGGGGTTCTCCACTTCGTCGTACTGCTCCACGCGCAGGGTGGGTAGACTGAGCTCAATCGAGATAACCGCCTCGGCTCCGAAGACGAGGTTGAACGGGGTCTCACGGTGGCCGTCCTCGGGGTGGTGTGGTACGCCCACAGGATGCTCGGGAGCTCTTCTGCCCACCCACCCTTGGCCTGATCCAGCCTCGTCCGGAGGCCTTGCAAGATGGTCCTATTCGTCACCTCGGTTTCTCCATTTGTCTGCGGATGCGCCACTGAGGTGAAGCGATGGTGGATGCCGAGGTCGCTGCATAATTCTTCAAACTCCCGACAGTCGAATTGACGTCCATTATCGGTGATAATGGTATGGGGTAGGCCGAAACGGCAAATGATTGACTTCCAGAGAAACTTGGCGATGTTTGCCTCCGTGATCCGTGCTAGGGGTTCAGCCTCGACCCACTTCGTGAAGTAGTAAATGGCCATGATCAGAAACTTCCGCTGTCTGGACGCCGGGGGAAAAGGTCCTAAGAGATCCATCCCCCACTGGGCGAACGGCCACGGAGCCGAGAGCTGGGAAAGCGGAGTGGAGGGCTGCTGCTGCACCACGGTGTGCCGCTGGCACTGATCACACCTCTTCATGAAGTCGACGGCATCCTCTTTCATCGTCTCTCGAAAATAACCTTGGCGGAGGGCCTTATACACTAGCGTTCTGCCCCCACGTGGTTCCCGCAGATGCCCTCATGGATTTCCTGGAGTACGAGTGTGGCCTCCGCGGGTCTCGGGCATTTGAGGAGGGGGTAGGAGTAGGACCTCCGATATAACTGCCCATCCATCAGGATGAACTGCGTGGCCTTCTTGATAAGGTGGGCCGCCGCGCGGTCCTCCGGTAAGGTGCCGCCGGTAATGTACTCGGCGTATTTGTCCATCCAGCTGGGCTCTTGGCTGACCTGTTGGACCTCCACAGGGGTCTCGTAGCTCGGGGCCTTGAGACGCTCAACATGAGCGCGGCCCAGCAATGAGTCCGGCAGGGTTGCCAGCCGGGAGAGAGCATCCGCGCGAGCATTTTCCCTGCGGGGTATGTGGGAGATGCTGAAGCACCGAAATCCGGCCGTGCTCATTATCACGAGCTCCAGGTATTTCGCCATCTGAGGGTCATGCGCACCGTACTCTCCGGAGATCTGTCCGGCCACTAGCTAGGAATCAATGAAGGCCTTGAGGTTGGCCATGCCCAACTCGCGGGACACTCTCAGCCCGGCGAGGAGCACCTCGTACTCCGCCTGGTTGTTAGTTGCAGCGAACTGGAAACGGAGTTCCCATTTGGCGACGACCCCATCGCCGTTGACAAGGATGAGGCCGGCTCCGCTCCCGCCGGAGTTCGAGGCTCCGTCCACATGAAGGATCCACACGTCCTCCTCGGGTCCCGGTTTCAACTGCCGGTCCAGAGGGTCCTCCTCTGTCCCCTTGCCTAGGCCTGCGCACTCGACCAAGAAGTCGGCGAGCACTTGCGCCTTCATGGCCGACCTTGGCCGATAAGTGATATCGAACTCGCTGAGCTTGAGTGCCCACTTCGCCAATCGCACGGATGTGTCAGGTCGGCTGAGTATCGCTTTCAGTGGCTGATCAGTCAGGACAGCAATAGGATGTGCTTGAAAATAGGGCCTGAGACGCTGGGCAGACACTATTAATGCAAAAATGAGCTTTTCAGGCCGGGAATACCTGAGCTCCGCATCGCGGAGGAGTTTGCTTATGTAGTACACCGGCCTCTGAACTCTCTGGTCGTCGGTCCGAACCAGGACCGAGCTGACGGCCTCCGGGGTGACCGCCAGGTAGAGGACGAGCTCCTCTCCTTCTTCAGGCCTGGAAAGCAGTGGGGGCGATGCAAGCATCTTCTTCAGGTAGAGGCAACTCGAAATTCAAGTCTTTTGGAGATCATTCACACTAACATTAATGGATCTCATTCCTTTGCAATTTATGGTAATAGATATTTTATCATATTTATTGATAACTTTTCTCGATATGGCTATCTTTATTTAATTAAAAAATATTAGATGCCCTTGAAAATTCAAAATCTTTAAAATTAAAGTTGAGAAATAATTGGAAATGGTCATCAAAATTATGAGATCTGATCGTGGAGATGAGTATTATGGCAACCATGATCTAGCAAGATAGCATATTGGTTCGTTTGCCAAGTACTTATAGGATTGTAGAATTGTTGCTCAATATACCATGCTTGGAAGTCCTGAGTAGAATAGTGTGGCCGAAAGGTATAATCTCACTCTTAAGGATGTGATGAGGAGCATGATGAGTAGGTCTAACTTGCTAGAATATTTATGGAGTGAAGCTCTCAAAACTATCCTGTATATTCTTAATGGAGTTTCTAGTAAATCTGTGCCTAAAATATCTTTTGAATTTTAGATCGGAAGAAAACCTAACTTAAATTATTTTCAGGTTTGGGTTGTCCTACAGAAGTAAGAATATATAATTCCACGGAGAAAATGAATGATCCCATAACCAAATATTGCTATTTCATTGGATATCTGGAACATTCTAAAGGACATAGGTTCCATAGTCTAGGAAAAGGTAATAGAATTGTGAAGTCTCTTATTATCAAATTTCAAGAATTTGATGTGGCTGATAAAGAATCTTCTCAAGCTACTGATGTTGATAATGGCCAAGCTAAGACTATCTCTATTCCTATGTCTATACATCATGAAAATGTAGTTTCTGCTCCCATGGATAGAATAGATATTCAGGTCCTTGATCCTCCTACTCATATTGAGAATCTTTAACCTGTTAAAGAAGTTCCATTAAGAATATCTACTAGAAAAGGATTTGCTATTTTTAATAATTTATATATCTATCTTGAAAAGAGTGATTATGATATTGGGCATATGATTGATTTAGTAACTATTCTTGATGCTATCAACTTTTTCCAGTCTGACTTATGGATAGGGCTATGAAAGAGGAGATGCAGTCTATGACTAATAATGATTTGTGGAAACTTATTGAGCTTCCTAAGGATTGTAAACTTGAACAAGACTAAAAGAGACTCCAAGAAAAGAATTAAGCATTTTAAGGCCAGATTGGTAGCTAAAGGTTTTATTCAATAAGAAAGAATAGACTTTACTAAAACTTTCTCTCCAGTATCTTTAAAGAATTCTTTCAGAATTATTATATCTTTAGTGGCTCATTATGATCTGGAGCTACATCAAATAGATATTAGAACAACTTTTTTAAATGATAACATCAGTGAAAAAGTGTATATAAAATAGCATGAAGGCTTTTAAGAAAGTGAAAAAAAATATTTAATCTGCAAATTGAAGAGGTCTATCTATGGTTTGAAATAAGAATCACGTTAATGATATTTGAAATTTAATGAGGTCGTAACCTCTCTTAGTTTTGAGAAAAATAAAATTGATTAGTGTATCTATCTCAAAATCAGTGGAAGGAAGTTTATCTTTCTTATTTTATACATTGATGATATCTTACTTGCCAGTGGTGACTTTGATTTACTTTGTGAGACCAAATAAATGATATCTAAGAATTTTGATATGAAAGATCTTGATAAGGCATCTTTTATTTTGGCTATTGAAATTCATAGGAACATATCACATCATCTATTAGGTTTGTCAAAAAGGGTATATATCAATAAGATCTTTGAAAGATTTAATATGCAAAATTACAGACCATGTGATTTTCCTGTTGTCAAAGATGTTAATTTCAGTAAAGATCAATGTCCGGATAATGAGCTTAAAAAAATCAGATAGAAAATATACCTTATGCCAGTATGGTAGGGAGTCTGATGTATGTACAAGTTTGTGCTAGACCTGATATTATCTTCATAGTAGGTGTTCTTGGTAGATATTTGTCAAATATAAGTTACCAACATTGGATTGCTGTAAAGAAGGTAATGAGAGATTTAGAAGATCAAGGACCATATGCTTGTGTATAGGAAAGTTGATAATCTAGAGTTGGTGGTTATATTCAAATTCAAATTATGTTGGTACCCTGATGATTTAAAATCAACTTCAAGATATATTTTTATATTAGTTGGTGATGCGGTATCTTGAAAAAGTGTTAAACAAACACTGACTACTTCTTCCACCATGCAAGCAGAATTTATTTCGTGTTACGAAGCTACTATTCAAGCTATTTAATTGAGAAATTTTATAACTGGGTTTCAGATTCTATATTTAAGTTCTAGACTTGTGATGATCTATTATGATAATAAAGCTCTAGTGTTCTTTACAAAGAATTATAAATGTTCCAGTAGATCTAAATATTTTAAGCCGAAGTATTTGACTATAAAAGATCTTATGAAGAATAGAAATATAACTGTTGAGTATATTGATACATAGTCCATGCTGGTTGATCCACTGACCAAGGGTTTGAAGTCTATATGCTTTACAAAGCTTGTTAAAAATATAAGCATATTGAGTTCTTTTATCGTTCTTGGTTAGTGAGAGTGACTTTATAATTATGCTTTATTATCATTGTGGACTTATTTTTTATTTTTATATCTATCATAAGTATTTATATACATTATTGACATGATAGTTGATGATATATTTATATAATTTTTTTAGTTATGAGATATCTCTTTTGGTTATGTACTTATTGTATGAAAATTAAGATTAGGTATTGAGTCTCAAATATATTGTGATGTCTCGTCATTGATACCATGTTGAGTATATAAGACAGAATGGCTTATTGTTTTGATGATATTAAATTTTTTCTTGCTTATTTGTTTTCAAGGATGTTGAAGAAAAATCGGTGGATTGATAATAAAAATAGTATATTTTATCTTTGAGTTACTTTTGGATATTATTTTTTTACTACATTACTATACAAGACTTATGTCAATAGTATTTGTGATGCTTGTAACCATAGATAGATCTTATGTCAAATAAGGGATGCAATAACTTTCATGATTCGATATAATTGATACTATTGGACCGAGTCATTTATAGGTACTGTTTATGCATCATATATTTTTATGACCATGTATTGTGTTCAACCCGAGAATTATTTTTTAAAAAATAAAATATTTTTAAAATGATAATTAATATTATCCAAGTAGGAGAATGTAAGAGTTTTTCTAATTTTGGACTAATATTAATTATTATTTATTTTGGTTTATTAAAATGGGTTGATTATATGATTCGTATTAATAGACATGTATATAGCCCAATATTATGTGTCATCCTTGTGTTTAGGCTTGGAGTGCCGTATGTTGATTGGTGTGGTTGAAGCAGTACAGTATATGCCTTAGCCCGACTTGATCCATGATTGAAGGGTCAATTAGAATTTTTTATTTCATTAGCTAGGTTCCCTCTCCACTTTCTCTATATATAATATGAGATTTATTTTCATGGCTTGTCCCATCAAATAGCCGTCTATTGAGAAAAAAAGACCGGAGAGAAGGATTCTATTTTTGGTTTTTGCATGAGCATCATGATTGAAGATTTACAATCAATGGTGAACATACGTATGTATCTTAAATCTAAATCTATTTGTGGATCATGATTATGCAAATTATTTGGATTTGTTAGTTGCTCAGATCAGACCTCAAAATATTGTATTCCAATCTTCTGTATATAATATATGGAATGATCAAAAATTCCTACATAAGCTTCATCACAATAATACTGAACATCACTGAGAGGAAGAAGGAGACCACCAGAGCCCGCAACATCAGCTACTCTCTCCATGTTGGCACTCACTTCCCCTTGAAGGCCCTCTCAATCGACATCATTTCGTCCTCTGATCTTTGCCCCGCTTTCCCTTCCTCGGTTTCCTTTTTGTTCGTTTGGCTCATCTCTACCATCATCTCATCCTTCTCCTCCTCCTCCCCCTCCATCATGTCTGGCTCCCGATCCATGGACCAAGTCTTTTGCCTACGATCGTCATTTTCTTCGATGTCGATCTAGGATTGAGGTGGAGAGGGAAGGAGGGAGTGCTTGGGGTTAGAGAAATTGGAGTGATGGGTGAACCTTCTAGGTTTGTCTAGATATTCGGGATCTCTGGTGGTTTATAAAGTTATTAGCCAGCTGGATTTACTTTTTCATTAGTGATGAAATGGCGGCCGTTGCCTACATAATTGGAGAAATTAGCGAAGCACCGCGCCAATCACAGATACTTGTTCCCATGATAATGCATCAAAATAAATAGTGTTTAGGTTTAGATTTTGATGACTTTGTACCATTATGTTGCATTAAAATTATTATCAATTCTAATTTTACGAGGACAAGCAACTGGCCAAAATTGACGCATGCACATGAAATATAATTCCCTATATATTTAAGCATTCATATATATATATATATATACGCACACACATACCTATATCAATCAAAATAAATAAATATGAATAGATAATTATTTGATTTGTATTTATATATTAAATTTTATTTATAATTTTATTTAATTTTATATAATATTTACAAGTTTTTATGAAAAATATATGATCATATTAACATGTGGTTAATTTGATTTACCATCTCTTTGGTAATATGTTTGATCCTGCTATCATAAGATTTAATTATATAATTTATATTCATATTTTTGATATCTAATTTATATCTATATTTATTGAAAATAAATTTTTATATAAATTTTATATTCGATTAATATTCATATTTATATCAGTATTTATGAGATAATAATTATAAATATGAAATATTTGTATTCAATTTAGCTCTAATCTTAGGTGGTCAAATTATTTGGTCAATGATTGTGAATATTCTTTCTTGGAAGTGGCCGCCGGTTAGGATGATATGAAAGATAGAGAACGATGGGAGGGAACCTCCATGGTGAAATAGCTATTCAGGAATCTGAGATCCTTGTAGGGTGCTATCAAATCAAGCCTGGACTTTACTAGATCCACACCCACATCTGCTACGGTTTTGCATCTAAATCAAGTTTGGAGAGCCATCAAATATCAAATATTATATCTTCAAAAGTCAATCAAGCTAAAACAATTGAGTAGTAGTACATGTTATCAAAATTAGATCATGAATAACAACAAGCTTTTGATGATCAACTACATCACAAAAATTGACTAGATACTGAAAAGATATACATAAAGTCAACTCAGTTGCGGGATAAAACTGGTGGATGGGCTGTTGATTTATTGTTTATCAAACAAGAAGAAACTATGTTAACTTGGCAATGAAATCATCAACTTTGACATTCGCTGTCCGAGATAGGAACTTCATGCATATAGGTGGCTTCACTTTAGCCAACGCCAACATAGTTTGAGGAATAGCCCATGTTCCATCACCACATATCAGACCAGAGGCAACCGCTGGCCCAAATGCAGATGCCCGAGCCTTGTTAATCCTTTCCCAAACAAACAATATGAGGCTCCCTAGACACATATCAATAGCAAAGTATGGCCCAATATAGAAAGGAATGGCCATTGCCATTGGGAGGGGTATAAACCTTGCTACCTTCTTCCCAGCCAAATCTCTTATCAGGCTAATGCCAATAGCAACAGCAAAGAATACGAGGCAGAGGATGAGACAGCTCTTTGGCAGTGACGAGAGGCCTTCAACACCAACTGTTGCAATGCTCCGGTAAACAGTGGCAATGGGAGCCGGGTATTCACTATCAGGCAAGCCAAGGTCATTGGAGGCCTTGTAGAAAACCCAGAAAACACAAGGACCAATCACACAACCCATTGCAGTACCAATTACTTGGCTAACAAACATGGACCTTGGAGAGGATAGTGTCAAGTATCCCGTTTTGAAATCTTGCATGAGGTCCGAAGCGGTGGACAGAATGCTCATCATGACAGCAGAAGCTGCAAGGCCTGCTATGACACCACCATTTGAAGCACCTGCCCAAGCTCCAAAAATGAAAGTGGCAAGCACCCCATACATAGAGGCAAGGGACATATCAGTGAGGCCAGAACCATAGGCATTGCAGAAGGCCAGTACCGGTGCAATGATGTAGGAAACCAGGACTTGGTACCATTTGAGTTGAGGGAAGATGTGGGGAACGGTGGCGGTGGAGATGGCAGCAATGGCAACATAGCCCCCATATGCCACTGATTTTGGAATTTGATCTTTAAGAAAGACTTCGGTTCGACGTTGGTCGTCAAAGGATATGGTGGTGGTCGTGCTGGTACGACGGCCATCATTCGAGATAGGAAGCGTTCTCTTGGAATTTTTGCTTCGCACTCTGGAAATGAAGGAAGAAATGGTTCGAAATACAAGCTTGAGGAGGTTATAGAGACCATCTCCAAGAATCATTGCAATGCCTATGAAGACCTGCAGGAGATAAGGTAAGAAACTTAGTAACGGAGCTAACTTGGTTAGTGTACGTAAACTATTTCTAGGGTTAGAAGGTTTTTTTTTTAATTTTATTTTGGATGAAAATAGAAGGTTTAATTGTTAAACAAGCTAGAACAACAGAAGAAGAGGATTGGATGGTTACCTTGTAGCCCTCCAAGCTATGAAGACTGCTTGATGGTATATCTGCAGGATACCAACTGCCTTTCTTATTACCAATAAGAGGCCACATGATTCCCCATGAAAGGATGCCTCCAAGAAGAAGAGAGATGTTCACAAGGTATGGGCAGATCATTCCGATTCCAACGTAAGTTGGCGAAAAATCAAAATAAAACCTGCAATATATGATATCTTTTTAATGGAATGCAGTGTATGATATCATATTACCGACGTGTAAGTAATTGAGCTAGCAGAATGATGATTTTAACAAATCGATATATTCAAGCTATAGATGCTTTTTCGTTCTTGAAAAAAGTTGGGCACTTCTTTCTTTAGCAAATTTATATGAGTATCTTACATGTTAAACACACCCCCCCCCCCCCCGGCTTTACTAGAAGAAATGAATAAATAAGAAAAGAGGTATTTGTGAGGGATCTAAATTAGGCTATGCACCGTACTTGTTTTTGTAAGCTTTAAGACCCAATGTAGGGAAGTTTTCAAATCCACAGTCATCACCGGCAGTGTAAAACCATTGGAAAAATCCCCAGAGGAAGCTGGAGACAAAGAACTTGCCCAGTGTCCTCACCTGTTTCCTGAAATATATAGGAAATTGCATGCAGCACAGGTGAGAAAGAACTGAAAATGTGATAGCTCTAAGCACGATTTCTACATAAGATCTTTTAGAATTTACTTTGCTAGTTTGGCACCCTGAGGTGTGTGGAAGCCATTAATAAGAAAGGCGGTTGCAGTACCACTTGGATAGATCAGCTTGAAGTCAATGATCATGATCTGACAGATATTCTTGGTCAGCAAAATTTATACCAAATGCACCAGCTTGAAATAACTTATGAGAAATAAAGCCAGTAAAAGCTCGGAGTTGTCGTATTCCAATAATTAAGTTGTTTGCTTCTCTAGTTTTCCAATGGAACATTTAAAACACTAGATTTATGAATAGAGTAAGGATTACCTTCCTTAGGGGCACAAGGGAGAAGAGTCCAAGAAAACTGACAACGAAGAAAAATCCAATCATCCATCCTAATTCTGGGTTTTTGACATTCTGTGCTTCGTCTGCTCCTGACACTTGTTGGGCAATTCTTTCACTCATACCAAGAAGTTGACTTGCAAAGCCACCTGTTTAGAAGAATATTACTTTATGATTGAGAACCAAATCAATGGAACAAGCAATGCTACATGCAAAGGGCTTTTAGCTCAGTATAATGTACTGGTGAAAGTTGGGCAATTTCATAGTTTTGTTTCCGGATGGGCAATGCAATGCCCTATTTATGTCACATTGCACTAAACAATGACTTTGATTTAAGATTAAGCGATACATTTGCAGATCCAAACATCTTTTGGGTTTTTGTATTATCATTATAATGACTAACTCTGGTACCGACAAATCACCCTTCACTAGGCTATAGCAATGCCCAAGGGTCATCCAGTATTCTCCGGACAGAACTAGGTGCTGCTTCTAATGGCTCTCAAACAGAAACATGTAAAAACTATTCCTAGTTCGGAGTTTCCGATAGGGGAACCTTCGATGCTAAAGTCGGTGGATAGAAAAAATATACTACAGTAGCCAGAGCTATAAGCAATGATGGTGACTGAATGATCGTATGAGTGATAGTAAAAAATGTACCTCATTAGAGTTCTCTCTTATCCATTTATATAGTTATGCGAAGTAACATAATATTTTTATGGAGATGGCCTCCTTTGACGGATATAATAGATTATGATGAAATGTTGGAATCTCATCTTCTATAATCCTTTTTATTAGCATCTTTTTTATTAGAATAGCTAATTATGTTAAGATCTTACCTTCTATGAATTTGTCTACCATGATCCCACATGGATAACTGAGACCAGCTTTTGTCACTTAGTCGGATGCCATTGACTTCGAGTATCGGGGTGGCTTGTCTATTATCGAGAGAGAAGGGACCTTGCCAAGAGAGAAGGTATCTTCATACCACACTCTAGCATACCTTAGTTTGGATTCTAGTTGAGTCCGAGTACATACATGGACATGTAAAAGAGATGTCAGTCAGGCCCGACTGTGTGTAATCTCTCAATATAAGATATCGAAAATAGTCGGTGTAGCGACTGATTTGGTCATCTTTCTCATAGTCGGATATGCAGTCAGTGGTGTGATCGCTTTTTGGTTATCCGATGAACGACTCCATCTTAGTCGGTGGTATGATAGGTGTATCGAGGCTGAGTAGATAGTCGCCATAATAGATGCCTCACTCTCGAGTCCAGAAAGCTATCGCGTAAGTTTATCGGATATTATCGTCTCTAGGCAAAGGGAGTTATTACTCCATTGATCTTAAGAGTTGGGCATATCTTTTCATTCTCCAAGTATTAATTGGCTTCGCCATTTTGTCACCTCGATCATGGAAGAGAAATTATTGGTGCAGTACTCGAAGGTATGGTATAATAATTCCTGGCATGACTAGTGATTCGTCTGATCTTCTTCTATCAATGGAAGAATGCCACATGGCCTGACAATTGTAACTTTTAATGGTTTGCATAGAAATTAGGATTTGAAAGTTAATCGACCAGTTTGAATCCCAACATTGTGTGGTGCTACCCGGCTAGAAGTGGACCACGTGTCAAGATCGGTGGTCTCGATAGAATCAAAGCTTTAATCTCGGCCACCCAGGGCTGCATAAATAGGGTTTTCCTGTCATAGTTGTAAGGATCCTTGCCAACAGAGAAGAAGGGAAAGAATAGAGAGAAGAGGGCAGAGAGCAAAGAGAAGAAGAAGTTGTTCGTGTTCTTTCTCTCCAAAGTATTCTTAGGTTGGTCTTCCACTTCTTATCCTTATATTCTCCTCTTTCAGTTCAATAGGTTCATAGGGTGTAGGCACTCCTTGCATCTTTCTTTCTTGTTATTTTAGACTCCCTTCTTTCGCTTTCATCTAATTCTTGGGTTGAGGCATTTTTTTTTATTTTTGCCTTTCCTTTAATCTGTCTTGTGTTTTTAGGAGATATCTTCCAGCAACAATAGTCATTCAATAAACAATTTCTCATGAGCACAAGGGTCTCAGGGCTCTTTCTCTGATGAGTGGAGCTCTAAGAGTCTGGTAGAGGCGGTAGTCTTTATCCCCAAGAAAATAGTTTGCCAAAGAATTCTAATGGCCTGACTTTCCTTCTAGTAGGGCCGATGTACGAGGTCTCTATAATGACCAAGGAAGATATCATCAGAATTCATGAAAAGTAGGATCTTGGATACATTTTACCTTCATGCGCCAAGACCGCAAGACCGAGTAACTTCCAACCTACCCAATCACTTGGCTGTATACGAGGAAGATCTTCGTGCTGGCCTCTGGTTCCCCATGCATGACTTTATTCGTAATGTCCTTGATTTATATTGAGTTGTTCCTGCCCAACTCTCTCCGAACTCTTTCTGCATTCTTACTTCCTTTATTATTCTTTGTCACTTTCTTCAAATTTGGCCCCAAATATCATTATTTAGGACCTTTTTGATGCTGAAAAGGTTTCCCAGGTCAAGGGGCCGTTGGTTCATCGACCCTCGATATGGGAGAGCCATTATCAGCGATCTCCCTTCCTCCATACATCATTAAAAAAATTATTTTTTCTTTATCATGTTCGACCAACCATGAGGGACTCATTATAGTTAGAGAGTAACAGACATTTTACCAAATAAAAATGACCAAATGCTTGAGTCCCACGAAGTATACTTCTTTAAACTTTATCACATGGAAGTTTTCCCTCGAAAGGAGCTTCTTATCGAACAAAATTTATATGATGCGAGTTAAACTTAATCAACTCTCTTGGTAAGTACTTTTTTATTGCTTTTCCTTTTATTTGCACTTTCAAACTAACTTTAACTTGTTCATCTCGTAGGCAGGAGAAAAGTCTTGATTGACAAATTTTGGAAAGCTACCAAAAAGAGGCCGGCCCCCGATGATAGCCATCGCCAAGAAGCCATACCCAGGGCCCTCCTTAGGGTTCCCTCTATTGCTGCGAGTGCGCCACCACCCCAAGTAACTATTGCTACTTCGAGGAACTCCACCCACAATGATGATGATGTGGAGGTTGTGATTGTCCCCCTCCCCCCTCCTTGCAACCTCTCAGGCCATGTCCTTTAAGTGTCCAGCATCCACTCTATTAGCAGGCACACTAGGAAGGACGACGATGACTCTACCCACATCCTCAACCCTGAGAAGGGCCAAGTCTTGTCGAAGGACCTTTGGACACGTGATGTTCGTCATCCATGTAAGAGATGGCGATGGGTGGGGCCACCAGGTCCACATCGACAAGGAAGACTTTGCGCTACATAATTCTCGAGTTGCCTGAGAACTAGTGAAATTGATGCTTCTTCTCTCGGGACATGAACGAGCGAAAGTCCAGGACTCTGAATGATGTGGTGAACAGCATCTACCTAGCCATAATCAAGGTAAGTGCTTCTTCACAGTTCTATTGTATCTTATCTAAATGAAATAATGCCGAATAACTAACTTTGTGCTTGTTATCTTCATGTAGATTCTCCATGACATGTCGACCATCCATAGGATGCTCACCAAAGACAACGACTTCTCCACCTCCTAGGAAGCCCGAGTAAAGGAGGTGAAGGACTAGGTAGCAAGTTGTGATCGGCATCTCGCGAAGGTTATCGAGTAGAAGTCAAAGCTGAAGAGGGGTTGGTTGCCCTCCAAAACTCCTATGACTCTCAGGAGGCTGCTATTTAGAGATTGGAGATTCGAATAGTCGAGAAAAATGGAGCGCTCACTCGGGAACAAGCATGAGTGACTGATGTAGAATCGTAGTTGGCCCGGACTGAGGAACTTTCATGGTTGGCTGGTGTGAAGGCTCAAGCTACCAAAGAACGGGATGCATCCACCACTGTTCGGGTGATGGAGTACAAGGACTTGACGTACTTCGAAAATGATGCCACCAAAGCTAGAAGAGATATGTATTTTATCGGGTTTGATGATTGCAAGGAGAAGGTGGCCTAGGTCTACCTGGCACCGGACCTGAGTGCCATTTTGGCATCGAGAGAAAAGGAAGGAGAAGCGGATTGAGAAGAATCCAACTACCGGAGAAGTGGAAGGAGAAGAAGCCAACTACTAGACTGTCAGGGCCAATGGAGTAGTCATTGGGGTATCAATACCAAGCACAACTATAGCTAGAGATCTTGAGGAGCTATCTACAGCTCCCAAAGTTTAGACTTAGAAAATTTTGTTCTTCTTGTACTTTTCTTGCTTTCTCGGATTTTTGAATCTAGCCTTTGTAAAAACTTTATTAGTTATCAATGAATCTTTCTTTCAATGAAATCTATGTATATGGAATGTCTTCATTTTTTAATGATTTTTTGCCAATTGTCTTAGTTGGTAGAGTAACTCTTGCTGAGTAAGTAATTCATCCATGATAAAACCAAGTCTCTTAGTCAGTCAAGAAATCTACCATGCTAATCCAAAAGCTAAATTCCTTAATTTTGGAATAGGACCTCCGATTATAGGACTTAGTGAATTTTCCTTCCAACTATTCTGTTAGTTGCCGTTTGAATGTGCCGCTACTTTTCTTGGGATGAGGTTGTCACTTAGAACCTAACTGTAGAAAGTTGGTTGTTGCTTGTCGACCGGTTGCTAAGCGATCAAAAGAGAGTGAAACCTAAGTGAGATGAGAGTAAAATCCAAATAAGATGGTAGTTGAACCCGAAGAAGATGGAAATGAAACCCGAATAAATAGGAGTTGAACCCGAATAAGATGGGAATGAAACTCGAATAAATGGAAATGAAATCCGAATTAGGTGAGTGTGAAATCCGAATAAGATAAGAGT
This sequence comes from Areca catechu, assembly GCA_021397845.1. Classification (NCBI taxonomy): domain Eukaryota; kingdom Viridiplantae; phylum Streptophyta; class Magnoliopsida; order Arecales; family Arecaceae; genus Areca; species Areca catechu. Next base: position 3,665,232 of record CM038038.1, on the reverse strand, counting down.
TGAACCAAATAAGATAGAAGTAAAATTCGAATGAGATGGGGGTGAAACCTAAATAAGATGGAAGTTGAATCCAAATAATGTTGCTCTCCCACTGTTCTCCAATAAGATGAAATATAGCATTTTCATAAATTAAAAAAAATAAGATAAATAACTTATTTTTCTTTTAATATCATATTTCTAGCATAGGAGCATCTATCATCATTCATATCAAAATCTACATACATGGCATAATTTGACTTAATATTCTTTATATCCCTATTAGAATAATAGAATCTATATTTATTTAGAATTATCTAAATAACCAAAATAAATAATATATTACTTTAAATCTAAAATTTATTCACTAATGGTGTATTAATGATTAAATATTGTCGGATAGTCCCAAACACAAAATTGAATAATATTGGACTTCCTACCGACCTTTAACTCAGAAGATATCTTGTATAACTATTTTATCAAGAACTTTATCCAAAATATAGATGGCAGTTCTTAGAGTCTTATACTAGAGATATCATGATAAATTATGCCCACTCATCATAATTCAAACCATATTCTTCAGAGTATAATTTTGCCTCTCAATCATACTATTTTATTTAGGAGTTTTAAGCATAATATATTAAACAACTGTCCCATACTTATATAAATATTTAAATAATATTATTTATTTATTTATTATGTATATATCCTAAAATATGACTGATATACCATATCAATATTCTTATCATTTTTCAAAAATATCAAAACTTCTTAACGAAATAGGATAAAATTACCAATTATTCTACTTATATGGTTTTAAGTTTACTAAACTGCACAGCAATAAATTAAAAACATGATGAGTAACTAACATATTAGAGCTAGAAATCTTATAATACTTAGTTTAGGCACAACACTCTCTAGTTTCATAATATAAGTCTTAGCACCATCATGGCATCATACCTCACATTAATTTATCTATCCATCAGCTATTCAGATTCTTTTTTATCAAATTCTACATATCTTTTATAAATAATATCAAAAATCATATTATATCACCATTCTTAGGTATAATACTAAGAATAGAATAATTATATATTTTAAAAATAAAATAATTCACTCTTTCCCACTTTTATAGGTAGCTTTATTTTAGAATACTCTTATAAGTAATCCAAGATGGAGGATCATTATATAATATAATATCCATAATCCATCATACTTAATACTAGCATAATTTTAGTTTTCAAATTTTATAATTATTCCAGCCAGAGTCATCATATTTTATAATTATTTCAGTTAGAGTCATCATAATAAAAGTATTAACTCTATTGAATATAAATAAACTAACTACTAAGTAATCTTTATACAGTTAATTAATAAAAAAATATAGATAATATATATGCTAGAAATTTTTTATAAATATTATTTTAATGAGAGCTCTTAGTATAATGCTACAAAACTTTCTTTATGAAGAAAGTGATCAACATAAAAAATGTCTCTTTAATATATAATACTATTTAATCCTTTCTAAATATCTTATAGAAGGGTCTTGTAAATCTCAATGAAGGAGCTACTTTGGTGGTCACCATCTATCAAAATTCACAAACTTTCTAATTAGGAATCATCAAATCATGACCTCTAAGATGGCATAAGATACATAAACGACCAATCAAGATCATAAACAGATGCACCATATTAGAGGTATAAATAACAAATAAATAAGTAAATGCTTTGAATATAATAAACCATTTTCAATAAGAGTAGCATGTGCATCATCATAAAACTTCTCTTTAGGCAAAAAATATGGCATGCATTTGAGCTCCAATTATGAGGTTAATATAATGATAATACAAGATAATTAAAAATCTATCCTCTTTGGGTAGATAAACTTTTTAGATCTAATATATCTCTTTTCAGAAAAAATAAAGATTAATATAATAAGGATACAGGGCATTCAAAAATCTGTTTTCTTTGGATAAATTTTTTAGTCCCAATATACCTCCATCTTTGATAATTTGATTCAGTTAAGACCTCAATAACAATATTATTATTATTAACATCAAGAAAATGACTGTATAATCAAAGATAGTAGGAATGAAAAATATTAGTCAATGGGCATATACATTAATGATATACAAATGTCCAAATACAATATTACATATTCTCCTTTAGAAAGAATATGCAATATATATAAGTACTCTTCACATGAAGTTACAAGTAAATAAAATATCCTAACATTCATGAACCTATCCCCTTTGGACAAATAGACTCATGAAAGCTAGAGCATCCTTGCAATACAATGCTCCATGCAGTCTTTTCTAGTTAAACTATATAATAACCCCCTTTGGATAGGCAGTTGCATGCCATAACCAGAAAATATCTCTCTCATAATGAAAAAAATTTCATGGATAATATAAATAAACTATTTTGGTGATAAATATTTATATCAATCCATAAAAATTATTCATACAGAAAAAGTAAATGCCTAAACAAATACAGAATAATATATTTTAACTACATGTAAACCACAAAAGATCAGTCTATAATGGAATACATAACAACATGTATCCCACTGATCAAGTCATAATATAATATTATATTCTAACTGCTACTTCTATCAATAACATTTACTATACAACTATAAAATATCTTTGGATATTAATTATAGCATATAATAAGTATTGCACTAATTACAGTTATTTTTGGATCAACTATAATAGATACATCAATTATAATTCTAAAATATAATAAAAAATAAAATAATTAATTCTCAATTACTCAACTATTCAAAATTTATAGAATACTCTAGACCTTCTGGAGCTATACAAAAATATACTAAAATTACATAATAATGAGTGAAATTATATATAAATAATTTATAAATAATTTAAATATTTTATTATGTTCGAAGAACTTAACTAAAATGTTTTTCAAATTATTATAGTCCAACAGTCCAAAAATCACTCAAATCGGATGTAAAACGAGCAAGTTATAGCGATTTTATCAAAAAAATCGATAATAAAGGACTAAACCGTAAATTACAAAAAAATATAGAAACTTTTTTGTAAAATATATTTTCTAAAATGGCAGAGGCGTGGATATAAAATTTTAAGGATTGATTTGTAATATTCAAAACTTTAGAAAGCTATATATAATTTTATAGGGATCCATATGTAATTTAAAATTTATAGGGACTTAATTGCAAAATTTTTCTTAATCCATGATTAAAACTGAGCCAATTCATTAATTGGGTTTAACTTAATTAAAGGATTGAATTTAAATGGGGCCAATCAATTTATAAAATTGGGCTAAATCTATTTCATTATGTTAATGGATCCGATCGTTGATGGGTTAAAATTCAAAATCCATTAACCCAAAACCCCTTGAATCTTATCTTCCTCCTCTTAGGCCTTTCCTAATCACTACCATGGTAAGCCCGAAACCCAACATGGCTATCGCCTTCAAGCCCGGCACCACTACCGCCGACGGGTCTCCAGCGCATCCCAACCATCGACGGCCATCTCCCGAAGATAGATCCACGCAGCAGGTTTTCTGGTACGCAATGATCTAGGACTTGATTGTTAGCTGCTCAAATGAATTCCAATCGATGTGAAATTTTGCAAAGAGTTTCTTCACCGATATCCTTAGATCCATGCGATAGCGGTCATAGCATGAAGAGATATTTATGAGAAAAAGGGTTGGCCCTAAGGATTAATAATTTGATGCTTATGCATATTTGTATGCATATGGAGCGGTACAAATTGCATGGTTATCATATTCTATACCGAAGCATGCTAATAAGTTGGTTCTAGATGTCGGTATCGATGACCTAAAATGTGAATTATTTTATAAAACTGATTGATTAAAAAGCAAAGGAAGAGGAGAAGTGGTAGGCAAACCGTTCGATGCAATGCCGTAGGCAGCGACGACGCAGGTCTGAATGACAGTATTCTCCTGACGGGTGAAAGCCTGCCGGAGGAGACCCGACTTCTCGAGGGCTTTGGTCCAGCTCTTGACGAAGAAGTATCCGAGGAGGCCGGCGGCGACATTGAGGGAGGGCGTGATGGCGGTGGTGAGGTTGATCTTCATCACTATGAAGCTGAACAGCACCGAAAGGAAGAAGGACACCACCAGTGCTCGGAACGTCAGCTGCTCCCTCCATGTCGGCAACGGCGTTCCCTCGAAAACCTTCTCGATAGACATAGCTTTCTCCTCTTCTTCATCCTCTGCCCCCCTTCCTCCTTCCATCTCCTTACTCGTCTTCCTCCGGTGACTCATCTGGCTCATCTCCGCGATCTCTTCCTCCTCCTCCACGCCTGCCTCATGGCCTATCCCTCCCATGGCGTTGCCATTCTCTTCGCTGCCCATTTCAGTCTGAGACAGGGATCGAAGAAACTGGGGGATGATGTTAATATCTCTCTCCCTCTCCATTTCTCTCTTTATATACAGGGAGTGGGAATCGCGTTCGATATGATATGGTTCATCATGCTGTTTGAATAGTTTTTTTGGAAGCGGCGGCTTCCAAAGAAGCGATCTTCCCCGATTTGTTTTAATTAATGAAACGGAGCTTTCAGCTATCCAGAAAAAAAAAAAAAGAAAGAGCTTTGACCAAAAATCCACGTGACAAATTCATATACAGAAAATATTCTTGAAATAGTGTTTTAATTAATGAAACCTAGCTTTCAGTTATCCAGATAAAAAAAGAAAGAGCTTTGACCAAAAATCCACGTGACAAATTCATATATAAAATATATTCTTGAAATAGTCGAGCGAGAGAACGGGCCACGTCGCGCCAGCCAGGTTGGTGGAAACTTTATTCCGCTACCAATCGACCATGATTCGAGATTTAAAAATTTATTGCATATCATGGTCATCCATAAAATTATTTATAATTTCTATGCTACTTATTTTGAATAATTAATTGATTAATATACATAGTTCTAAAATTCATACAAAAATAAAAATAATGTATGGATACTATAATTTATGCATATTAATCAATTAACGAATCTACGATTCAATGCAATGCAAATTTTATTAAACTATATCAAATTAATTATTAATTAATATTTGTCAGTAATACATGGATATTAAAATTACTTTAACATAACCAAATTTATAATTTTATCTTTTATTTATATTAATTCTTTTAATTCATTCAAACTTGTTTATACTATTATTATTTTATCATTAATTTTTTTATAAAAATATATACACTACTCATAATAAATGATAGATTCATTTATGCTTAAATAATTAATTACATTCTATAAATAATTATAAATTTTATTCATTTATAGTAATTGTTGCCGATCTCGCCGTCGCGGCCTGTAACTTCAGAGCTGGTGATGGGGTCAGACCGTCTCGCCCCGAGGTCTCCGGTCTCCCGCTCCTGCAAGATAAGGTCAGAAACTCTGGCCGGGGATCCCGGCGAGGGAGCTCCGATGGTCAAGTTAGAAAACGGCGAGATGGAACACAATCTCCAAGGTGGGCCCCGGAGGATTCCCAGGCTTGGAGATTAACTTAGTAAAGAAGGTCTCTGGAAGAGTGCAAAATGGGCCAAGCTCCTTCACCGAGCTTGCGCCAAGGGACCCCTCTCGGGATCTTGGATCCTGCTCTTGGTGCCTTTGCTTTTCCCGACCTTTTTTCCCTTACCTGATCATCCGCTCTTCCCATCCTTTTATCCATCATGCTGCCTCCGGCTTCCCACCCTCGGGAGGCTCCTTCTTCGCTTTCACCTCCATCTCCCTCTCTCTTTCCCCTTTCCCCTTCGGGTCTAGGAACCCGGCGGCCTCCTCGTCTTGCTTGCCGAGCCTAGTGAGGAAAGGATAGAGGGAGGACACCGGCCAGGCCTTGGGCCGAGCGCGGGCGCTCTCATTCCCAGATGTTGATAATGTCCGTTACCGGGCCCTATCTTGCCAGGACTTCGCTTCTTGGCTATGGAAACTGTCGGGCCAATGTAAACGAAGTTTTGCGTGTTGCCGCCGACCGTACCGGCGCTCCTCTCAAGGTGCGGCGCGCGCTGCTCGAGGGGCGGTCCCGGAACTCGTGTCCTTGCTTCTTGGTGGCCTCACCACGCAGGGTAGCCGGCTTCGGTCGAGGTGGACCCCTCCTGGGTGGACACCTGGCGGAGCGGCAGAGGAGGGCTCGACTTCGGACGAGGTGGACCCATCTCCGGGCGCCACCTGGCGAAGGAGCAGGAGGGCCCGGCTCGACCTCGACCGAGGTGGAACCGTCTCAGGGCGCCACCCGGCGAGGGAGCAAGGAGTTGCCGGCTTCGGCCGAGGTGGACCCCTCCTGGGTGGACACCTGGCGGAGTGGCAGAGGGGCGCTCGACTTCGACCGAGGTGGACCCGTCTCCGGGCGCCACCTGGCGAAGGAGTAGGAAGGCCCAGCTCGACCTCGACCGAGGTGGAACCGTCTCAGGGCGCCACCCGGCGAGGGAGCAAGGAGCCGCCGGCTTCGACCGAGGTGGACCCCTCATTGGTGGACACCTGGCGGAGCGGCAGAGGGGCGCTCGACTTCGATCGAGGTGGACCCGTCTCCGGGCACCACCTGGCAAAGGAGCAGGAAGGCCCGGCTCGACCTCGGCCGAGGTGGGACCGTCTCAGGGTGCCACCCGGCGAGGGAGCAAGGGGCCGCCGGCTTCGGCCGAGGTGGACCCCTCCTGGGTGGACACCTGGCGGAGCGGCAAAGGAGCGCTCGACTTCCGCCGAGGTGGACCTATCTCCGGGCGCCACCTGGCAAAGGAGCAGGAAGGCCCGGCTCGACCTCGACCGAGGTGGGACCGTCTCAGGGTGCCACCCGGCGAGGGAGCAAGGGGCCGCCGGCTTCGACTGAGGTGGACCCCTCCTGGGTGGACACCTGGCGGAGCGGCAGAGGAGGGCTCGACTTCGGCCGAGATGGACCCGTGTCCGAGCACCACCTGGCGAAGGAGTAGGAGGGCCCGGCTCGACCTCGGTCGAGGTGGAACCGTCTCAGGGCGCCACCCGTCGAGGGAGCAAGGGGCCGTTGGCTTCGACCGAGGTGGACCCCTCCTGGGTGGACACCTGGCGGAGCGGTAGAGGGGCGCTCGACTTTGGGCGAGGTGGACCCGTCTCCGGGCGCCACCTGACGAAGGAACAGGAGGGCCCAGCTCGACCTCGACCGAGGTGGAACCGTCTCAGGGCGCTACCCGGCGAGGGAGCAAGGGGCCGCCGGCTTCGGCCGAGGTGGACCCCTCCTGGGTGGACACCTGGCGGAGCGGCAGAGGAGGGCTCGACTTCGGCCGAGGTGGACCCGTGTCCGGGCACCACCTGGCGAAGGAGCAGGAGGGCCCGGTTTGACCTCGGCCGAGGTGGAACCATCTCAAGGCACCATCCGGCGAGGGAGCAAGGGGCCGCTGGCTTCGGCCAAGGTGGACCCCTCCTGGGTGGACACCTGGTGGAGCGGTAGAGGGGCGCTCGACTTCGGGCGAGGTGGACCCGTCTCCGGGCGCCACCTGGCGAAGGAGCAGGAGGGCGTGGCTCGACCTCGACCGAGGTGGAACCGTCTCAGGGCGCCACCCGGCAAGGGAGCAAGGGGCCGCCGGCTTCGACCGAGGTGGACCCCTCTTGGGTGGATACCTGATGGAGCGGCAGAGGGGCGCTCGACTTCGGTCGAGGTGGACCCGTCTCCGGGCACCACCTAGCGAAGGAGCAGGAAGGCCCGGCTCGACGTCGGCCGAGGTGGGACCGTCTCAGGTCGCCTCCCGACGAGGGAGTAGGGAGGCCCGGTATGACCTCGACTTCGGTCGTGATGGAGCCATATCCGACCTTGTTGGACCGCTCCCGCTCAGCCAAAAAAATCCACGTGATTCGGACCCCGCCTGGCAAAATCTGAGACACGCCATGTCATCATAACGGTTGTAACAGTTGCCCCCCATCCCCCCGTTCCGCTGAGGCGTCGTGGCTCGGAACGTGGAGATTTAATGCGGAGATGACGTGGGGAAGGCAAAGATCTCGCGCCATGATTGCCACGATCTCCATCGCCGTTCCTCGTTGCGCCCGAGGTCCTATGAGAGGCTGTCACGCGTCGCCTTTCTGGTCGCACTTAATGCATCGCTTCGAAAAGGAGGCCGTTTCCACGTAACCGAAGCATCGATGTCGGGCGTGCGTCCATGCGGCATCCATCTGATGGTCCGGAACAGAATGTGGGGTACGGCTGCTGCCGATCGAATTTGAAAAGGAGGGGGACTTTCCGGAACGAGGCCCTTTCCCTTTCTCGCGTTCCGCCGGCGGTTGCAGTGGGCTATCACCCTTCACTTCCCTGGGTTGCCGCCTCTTTTGCACAGTGTGTCTCGGTGAGTGCCTTCGTCTGATTCTAAGTTGGTGGCCGGACAGGTCTCCGGAGAGTACGGTGCGCACGACCCTCAGATGGCGAAATACCTGGAGCTCGTGAGAACGATCGCGGCCGGATTTCGGCGCTTCAGCATCTCCCACATACCCTGCAGGAAAAACGCTTGCGCAGACGCTCTCTCCAGGCTGGCGACCTTGCCGGACTCGTTGCTGGGCCGCGCTCATGTTGAGCACCTCAAGGCCCCGAGCTACGAGACCCCTGTGGAGGTCCAACAAGTCAGCCGGAAGCCCAGCTGGATGGACAGGTACGCTGGGTACATTACTGATGGCACCTTGCCGGAAGACCGCGCGGCGGCCCGCCTTATTAAGAAGAAGGCCGCGCGGCGACCCGCCTTATCAAGGAGAAGGCCGCGCGGTTTGTCCTGATGGATGGGCAGCTGTATCGGAGGTCCTACTCCTACCCCCTCCTTAAATGCTTGGGACCCGCGGAGGCCGCACTCGTACTCCAGGAAATCCACGAGGGCATTTGCGGGAACCACGTGGGGGGCAGAACGCTAACATACAAGGCCCTCCGCCAAGGTTATTTCTGGGAGACGATGAAGGAGGATGCCGCCGACTTCGTGAAGAGGTGTGATCGGTGCCAGCGGCATGCCATGGTGCAACGACAGCCCTCCACTTCACTTTCCCAGCTCTCGGCTCCGTGGCCGTTCACCCAATAGGGGATGGATCTCTTAGGACCCTTTTTCCCGGCGTCCGGGTAGCGAAAGTTCCTGATCGTGGCCATCGACTACTTCACGAAGTGATTCGAGCCACATGGAGTTTTTTCGGCAAAGTCAGATGTGGATCCGCCTCGACCGAAGTCGATGTCGGTCCAGGCCTTCTTGCCGCTCCGCCAGGCCTTGGGCCGAGCGCGGGCGCTCTCATTCCCAGATGTTGATAATGTCCGTTATCGGGCCCTGTCTTGCCAGGACTTCGCTCCTTGGCTGTGGAAACTGTCGGGTCGATGTAAATGAAGTTTCGCATGTTGCCGCCGACCGTACCGGCGCTCCTCTCGAGGTGCGGCGCGTGCTGCTCGAGGGGCGGTCCAGGAAATCGTGTCCCTGCTTCTTGGTGGCCTCACCACGCAGGGTAGCCGGCTTCAACCGAGGTGGACCCCTCCTGGGTGGACACCTGGCAGAGCGGCAGAGGAGGGCTCGACTTCGGGCAAGGTGGACCCGTCTCCGGGCGCTACCTGACGAAGGAGCAGGAGGGCCCGGCTCGACCTCGGTCGAGATGGAACCATCTCAGGGCGCCACCCGGCGAGGGAGCAAGGAGCCGCTGGCTTCGACCGAGGTGGACCCCTCCTGGGTGGACACCTGGCGGAGCGGCAGAGGGGCGCTCGACTTCGACCGAGGTGGACCCGTCTCCGGGCGCTACCTGGCGAAGGAGCAGGAAGGCCCGGCTCAACCTCGGCCAAGGTGGAACCGTCTCAGGGCACCACCCGGCGAGGGAGCAAAGAGCCGCCGGCTTCGACTGAGGTGGACCCCTCCTGGGTGGACACCTGGCGGAGCGGCAGAGGGGCGCTCGACTTCGGCTGAAGTGGACCCATCTCCGGGCACCACCTGGCGAAGGAGCAGGAAGGCCCGACTCGACCTCGGCCGAGGTGGGACCGTCTCAGGGTGCCACCTGGCGAGGGAGCAAGGGGCCGCCGGCTTCGGCCGAGGTGGACCCCTCCTAGGTGGACACCTGGCGGAGCGGCAGAGGGGCGCTCGACTTTAGTCGAGGTGGACCCGTTTCCGGGCACCACCTGGCGAAAGAGCAGGAAGGCCCGGCTCGACCTCGGCCGAGGTGGGACCGTCTCAGGGTGCCACTCGGCGAGGGAGCAAGGGGCCACCGACTTCGGCTGAGGTGGACCCCTCCTGGGTGGACACCTGACGGAGCGGCAGAGGAAGGCTTGACTTCGACCGAGGTGGACCCGTGTCCGGGCGCCACCTGGCGAAGGAGCAGGAGGGCCCGGCTCGACCTCGGTCGAGGTGGAACCGTCTCAGGGCGCCACCCGGCGAGGGAGTAAGGGGCCGCCGGCTTCGGCTGAGGTGGACCCCTCCTGGATGGACACCTGGCGGAGCGGCAGAGGGGCGCTCGACTTCGGGTGAGGTGGACCCGTCTCCGGGCGCCACCTGGCGAAGGAGCAGGAGGGCCCGGCTCGACCTCGGCCGAGGTGGAACCATCTCAGGGCGCCACCCGGCGAGGGAGCAAGGGGCCACTGGCTTCGGCTGAGGTGGACCCCTCCTGGGTGAACACCTGGCGGAGCGGCAGAGGAGGGCTCGACATCGACCGTGGTGGACCCGTGTCCGGGCGCCACCTGGCAAAGGAGCAGGAGGGCCCGGCTCGACCTCGACCGAGTTGGAACCGTCTCAGGGCGCCACCCGGCGAGGGAGCAAGGGATCGCCGGCTTTGGCCGAGGTGGACCCCTCCTGGTTGGACACCTGGCGGAGCGGCAGAGGGGCGCTCGACTTCGGGCGAGGTGGACCCATCTCCGGCCGCCACCTGGCGAAGGAGCAGGAGGGCACAGCACGACCTCGGCTGAGGTGGAATCATCTCAAGGCGCCACCCAGCGAGGGAGCAAGGGGCCGCTGGCTTCGGCCGAGGTGGACACCTCCTAGGTGGACACCTGGTGGAGCGGCAGAGGGGCGCTCGACTTCGGCCGAGATGGACCCGTCTCCGGGCACCACCTGGCGAAGGAGCAGGAAGGCCCGGCTCGACCTCGGCTGAGGTGGGACCGTCTCAGGTTGCCACCCGGCGAGGGAGCAAGGAGGCCCGGCATGACCTCGACTTCGACCGCGATGGAGCCATATTCGACCTTGCTGGACCGCTCCCGCTCAGCCGAAAAAATTCATGTGGTTCGGACCCCGTCTGGCGGAATCTAAGACACGCCACGTCATTATAACGGCTGTAACAGTAATCATGTACAAATTATTTTAATTAACTATATAATACTTTCTAATTAAATATTTAAAATCACATAATTAAATATTTAATAATTATTTCATTAATCATTATCAATATATACTATTTTTTAATTTTTGATATTATAAATATTAATTCAATAAAATCAGATAATCAAAAGTTGTTAATATTTTATTTTTTTTAATTATAAAATTTATAAATAAACCAAAAACAGCATAACATCTATAATTATTAACAAAATAAAAACAGAACAACATCTATAATTATTAACAAAATAAAAATAGTATAATATCTGACATAAACATCAATTAATATAATTTCTAACTACAATATAATTTAATATAATTTATAATTACATAATTGCATCCGACATATATTTTAAAAAAATAAATTTAAAATATTCAATTACAATTGCATAATAACAAAAACAGTGTAACATCTGACTTTAAAAATTTTCTAAAATTAACTTACTAATTATCAAAAAATTTATACCAAACATAAATTATAACAATAATATTTAAAAAACTAATATTAACAAAAATAAATAAGATAATTACCTACAATAAGAAAATATATTTAAGAATTTTCTTGGATCTTTCCTTCCCTGTTCTTGGACCAAGTTGGATCTAGACCGGATCCGACAAAAAAACAAAAAAATTAAATAAATAACAACCGGCCGGTAGGAAGGAAAAAAATAAATCTTACCTCAAACCAGAAAGGCCGGATCGGGGACACTGTAGAGCCCGGACCGGAGACGGATGGGGCCAGAGACAAACAAAAAAAAACAAACAAACGAAGAACAAAAAAAAAATAAAATAAACCAGAAAATGCCAAATCGGAGACACGATGGAACCCGGACAGGAGACAGATGGGGCCAGAGACAAACAAAAAAAAAATCTGCCAAACATCATGATGGGGCCGGAACGAGGCTTCGATGGGGCCGTTGAACGGAGAGAAAGAATGAAGCACCGTAAAAAAAAAAAAAGAGAAGGCTCGGGGGAAAAGTTATCGGGCGAGGATTCATCTTTCCGAAAGGCGAATTCGTCTCTTTGACATCGCATTTCGGAAAGACGAATTCAGAGGTCTCGTTTGCCCTCCACGTGCTCAGGAAGTTGCCACATGGTCCGAATTCGTCTGTTCAAAAGATGAATTCAGTTAAAATCATCTTTTGAAAAGACAAAATCAGACCAGCTCCCTCCCTGCATGCCACGTGGATAATTTTTTTTGCCAGGTACGAGGTTTTAGCCACATGTCACGGTTGTCAAAGACGACTTCAAGCCTGGCTAGCATAAAATCGCCTTTTTCAAAGACGACTTCAAGCCTGGCTAGCACCCCGCCCTGCCACATGGCAGGTTTTTTTTGCATCATGTTGCCGATCTCGCCGCCGCGCCTGTGGCTTTGGAGCCGCAAATCCGACTAGACCGTCTCGTCCCTGGGGTCTCCTGGCTCATCGAACCTGCAATGCAAGGTCAGAAATCCTGGCCGGGGATCCTGGCGAGGGAGCTCCGACAGTCAAGTTAGTAAACAGCGAGAAGGAACAGAATCTCCCAGACGGGCCCCCGAAGGAGTCCCAGACTTAGAGATCGTGCTAGCAAGAAAGGTCTTAGGAAGAATAGAAATCTGGTCGGGTTCCTCCATCGAGCTCACGCCAAAGGTCCCCTCTCGAGATCTTGGATCCTGCTCTTGGTGCTCTTTTGGTTCCCAGCCTTCGTTTCTTGCTTACCTTGTCGTCTACTCCTCCCTTCCTTTTAACTCCTCATGCTGCCTTTTTTCTTGCCGCCCTTGGGAGGCTCCTTTGTCACTTTCACCTCCTCCCCTCCATCTCTTTCCCCTTTCCCCTTCTGGATCAAAGTACCAGGCGGCTTCCCTACCTTGCTTGCCGAGCCTAGTGAGGAAAGAGTAAAGGGAGGGCGCCGGTCAGACCGCCAACCAGACCTTGGGCCGAGCGTGAGCGCTCTTCTTCCCAGGTGCCGACGATGCTCGTTATTGGGTCCTGTTTTGTCGGGACTCCGCCTCTTGACTGCGGAACCTGTCGGGCCGATGTAAGCGATGTTTAAAGTGTCTCTGCCGACAGTACGGGAGCTTCTTTCGGGGTGCGGTGCACATGGCTCGAGGGGAAATCTCGGGGCTCGTGCTCCGGCTCCTCGGAGGCTTCACCGCATAGGCTGGCCTGCCTCGGCCGAGGTGGACCCCTCCTGGGTGGACACTTGGCGAAGCGGCAGAGGGGCGCTCGACTTCGGCTGAGGTGGTCCCATCTCCGGGTGCCACCTGGCGAGGGAGCGAGGGGCCCGGCTCGACCTCTGCCGAGGTGGGACCGTCTCAGGGTGCCACCTGGCGAGGGAGCGGGGAGGCCGCCGGCTTCGGCCGAGGTGGACCCCTCCTGGGTGGACACCTGGCGAAGCGGCAGAGGGGCGATCGACTTCGGCCGAGGTGGTCCCATCTGCGGGCGCCACCTGGCGAAGGAGCGAAGGGCCCGGCTTGACCTCGGCCGAGGTGGGACCGTCTCAGGGCGCCACCTGGCGAGGGAGCAGGGAGGCCGCCAGCTTCAGCCGAGGTGGACCCCTCCTGGGTGGACACCTGGCGAAGCGGCAGAGGGGCACACGATTTCGGCCAAGGTGGTCCCATCTTCGGGCGCCACCTGGCGAAGGAGCGAGGGGCCCGGCTCGACCTCGGCCGAGGTGGGACCGTCTCAGGGCGCCACCTGGCGAGGGAGTGGGGAGGCCGCCGGCTTCGGCCGAGGTGGACCCCTCCTGGGTGGACACTTGGTGGAGCGGCAGAGGGGCACTCGACTTCGGCCGAGGTGGTCCCCTCTCCGGGCGCCACCTGGCGAAGGAGCGAGGGGCCTGGCTCGACCTCGGTCGAGGTGGGACCGTCTCAGGGCGCCACCTGGCGAGGGAGCGCGGAGGCCGCCGGCTTCGGCCAAGGTGGACCCCTCCTGGGTGGACACCTGGCGGAGCGGCAGATGGGCGCTCGACTTCGGCCGAGGTGGTCCCGTCTCCGGGTGCCACCTGGCAAAAGAGCGAGGGGCCCGGCTCGACCTCGGCCGAGGTGGGACTGTCTCAGGGCGCCACCTGGCGAGGGAGCGGGGAGGCCGCCGGCTTCGGCCGAGGTGGACCCCTCTTGGGTGGACACTTGGCGGAGCGGCAGAGGGGCGCTCGACTTCGGCCGAGGTGGTCCCGTCTCCGGGCGGCACCTGGCGAAGGAGAGAGGGGCCCGGCTCGACCTCGGCCGAGGTGGGACCGTCTCAGGGCGCCACATGGCGAGGGAGCGGGGAGGCCGCCGACTTCGACCGAGGTGGACCCCTCCTAGGTGGACACCTGGCAGAGCGACAGAGGGGCGCTCGACTTCGGCCGAGGTGGTCCCGTCTCCGGGCACCACCTGGCGAAGTAGCGAGGGGCCCGGCTCGACCTCGGCCGAGGTGGGACTGTCTCAGGGCGCCACCTGGCGAGGGAGCGGGGAGGCCGCTGGCTTCGGCCGAGGTGGACCCCTCCTGGGTGGACACCTGGCGGAGCAGCATAGGGGCGCTCGACTTTGGCCGAGGAGGTCCCGTCTCCGGGCACCACCTGGTGAAGTAGCGAGGGGCTCGGCTCGACCTCGGTCGAGGTGGGACCGTCTCAGGGCGCCACCTGGCGAGGGAGCGGGGAGGCCGCCGGCTTCGACCGAGGTGGACCCCTCCTGGGTGGACACCTGGCGGAGCGGCAGAGGGGTGCTCGACTTCGGTCGAGGTGGTCCCATCTCCGGGCGCCACCTGGCGAAGAAGCGAGGGGCCCGGCTCGACCTCGGCCGAGGTGGGACCGTCTCAGGGCGCCACCTGGCGAGGGAGCGGGGAGGCCGCCGACTTCGGTCGAGGTGGACCCCTCCTGGGTGGACACCTACCAGAGCGGTAGAGGGGTGCTCGACTTCGGCCGAGGTGGTCCCGTCTCCGAGCACCACCTGGCGAAGGAGCGAGGGGCCCGGCTCGACCTCGGCCGAGGTGGGACCGTCTCAGGGTGCCACCTGGCGAGGGAGCGGAGAGGCCGCCGGCTTTGGCCAAGATGGACCCCTCTTGGGTGGACACCTGGCGGAGCGGCAGAGGGGCGCTCGACTTCGACCGAGGTGGTCCCGTCTCCGGGCGCCACCTGGTGAAGGAGTGGGGGGCCCGGCTCGACCTCGATCGAGGTGGGACCGTCTCAGGGCGCCACCTAGCGAGGGAGCGGGGAGGCCGCTGGCTTCGGCCAAGGTGGACCCCTCCTGGGTGGATACCTGGCAGAGCGGCAGGAAGGCCTGGACCGACCTCGACTTCGGCCGAGGCGGATCCAGATCTGACTTTGCCGAAAAAACTCCACGTGGCTCGAATCACGCCCAGCGAAATCTGAGATATGCCATGTCATCGTAACGGCCATAACAGTTGCCCCCCATCCCCCCGTTCCGTTGAGACGCCATGGCTCGGAATGTGGGGATTTAATGCGGAGATGACATGGGGAAGGCGAAGATCTCGCGCCATGATTGCCACGATCCTCGTCGCCATTTCTCGTTGCGCCCAAAGTCCTATAAGAGGTTACCACGTGTTGCCTATTCGCCCGTAATTAATACGTTGCTTCGAAACAGAGGCCGTTTCCTTGCAACCAAGGCGTCGGTGTCGGGCGTGCGTCCACGCGGCATCCATCCGATGGTCTGGAATGGAATGACGGGTACGGTCGCTATCGATCGAATTTGAAAAGGAGGGGACTTTCCGGAACGAGGCCCTTTCCCTTTCTCATGCTCCGTCGACGGTTTGCAGCAGGCTATCTCCCACTCCCCCGGGTTGCTGCCTCTTTTGCACAGTGCATTTCGGTGAGTGTTTCCGCTTTCTTCCTCGCTCCGTCCCTTTCCTTTAGCATCTTTTCCTCACCACCTTCTTCTCCATGGCGCGCCGCCGCCATGTTTCGTCTAACCTGGACGAGGCCGGTCCGTCCCGGTTGAGGACTCCATCGTCTTCCTCCTCGGAAGCGGAGATGATCCCGGAGGAGACCCGCCGGCGACTCCAGCCTGGGGGTATCACCATAGGCATTCCTAGGGGTCTTAAGTCTCCCCCCGTATTGTCTGCCAGTCCTATCTCTTCTCTTCCTCCTTCGGCCCTTCCTTCTGTCAGTCCCTCCAGTCACATTTCAATGATGACCGAAGGTGACCTTTTCTTGCTCCGGGAAGTCTATGGCATCCCAGGGTTGATCCATCTTTCTCTCCCGTGGCCCGGGGATCGTGTCACCCTGAGTAGCCCCGGCCGCATAGCCTTCTACGAGGACTTCTTCCTTGGGGGTCTTCGATTTCCTCTGCACCCCTTTTTCCTTTCTTTCCTTAGTCATTTCCGCCTGGTCCAGGCCTAGTTGGCTCCCAACGCCATCCAGGTCATCTTCTCCTTCATCGTTTTCTGCCATTTCCACGGGTTCGTTGCCTGTTTCTCCCTCTTCAGGGCTCTTTTTATCCTGAAGCGGTACTCCACCGATGATGGCTGGTGGTACATCTCGCCCCGGCCTAGGTGTCTCCGGTTCGACCTCCCTTCCTCCATCAAGGGTTGGAAGAATCGGTTCTTTTTCACCTCGATCGAGGACGTCGACTGGACCTGGAGCGAGCCGGATCGGTCCCCGAACCAGAACTCCCAGGTCGAGCCGGCTGACCAGGAGGCTTACTCCCTGCTACTGAGTGATGTGGTCCCTTCGATCGAGGTTCTGCTCTCGGAGCAGAACTTATTCGAGGCGGGGATTGGTCCCATCCGGGAGTCGGGTGAGGCTCAGCTTTTTCTCTCATTTTGCACTTCCCCCCTCTCTCCCCTTCTTTCTTTAACTGGGCTGACCGACCTCCATTCATTTGGAGGTATGAAGTTCTCGGTGGAAAATCTCCTGGAGGGTGCGGCTTAGAGGGACATCGCCGAGGGAGATGAGCCGGTGGCGAAAAGGGCTCGCACAGAGGCGAGCCGGGAGGCCGCGCCGATGCCAGCTCCCGGTCCAGCAGCTGCCGTGCCCAGGCTACCTCGAGCCCGAACCACCGACGCTCCTGCCGTCCGTCCTGACGGGGCCGCAGAAGAGGGAGGCCCATCGATGACGGTTCCCTCCCGGGCAGGGACCGTCACCACTGTAGCTCCGACGGTGCCTCCTGCGACTCCAGCCGCCCCGCCGGTGGCAGTCCCACCCGGGGGGGTCGATTGCCCCTGCCGCTGACCTGACCGCCCCACCGCCGGCCCTCACGAGTCGATGTTCTGTGATCCGCGACCAGGGGCTCGCGGAGCGGGTGATGGAATTCGCCTGCACTTCCCGGGACCGCTGACTTCGGGGCAGCCGGGACTATGCTGATGCCCTGCTCGGGATCCTCCCGCAGCTCTTCACGGTAAGTCCGAGCCTGGACCCTTCTTCTTTACAATTCCAGCTAACTCCAAACTGACCAATCTATCTTTTCGTGCAAATCGGGACCGACGTGCTCCTATTGAGGAACTTCCTCACAGGGTACGCCAAGAAAGACACCGAGAAGGAGGAGAAGCTCGGCAAGCTCGCAGCTGACGTGAAGGACCTCATGGAGAAGGGGGTCGAGCTGCGGGGGAGTAACCAGGCCCTGCAATCAGACCTGGCGCGCGCCGAGGGGCGCGTCAAGGAGCTGGAGTCCTCTCTGTCCGAGGAGAGGATCTCCAACCAGCGGTGCACGGAGGAGGACACGGCGGAGAGGGCTCATCTCCGAGCTCAGTCCCAGTCGCTGGAGCGCCAGTTGGAGGAGGCCCGGAGGGAGGCGAGCGCGGCCAAGGAGCAGAGCGCCTACATCAACGGGCTCCTGGAGGCTTCGAAGCGGGAGGCGCAGGAGGCCGTCCCGAGATTCCGGGCCTCCGACGAATATGTCTCGGAGGTCCGGGAGGCCGCCGTGGACTCCTTTCTGAAGGGGTTCCAGGTGTGCCGGGAGAAGGTGGGCTCCTTCTACCCCGAGCTCGACCTCAGTGGGGTGGTGCTTGGGGGTAGAAGGCAGGAGCCCACCGGCGAGGCTCCGATTGCAGCGGGTGACGTGGCTGCAGCTCCAGAGCAGCCCTCCGAGCAGCCAGCCACCGACGGCGAAGACGGGGAGCGCGTGCCCCGGCCCGAAGATTCTGCCACAGCGCCGAACTAGGCCCCTAGTTGTATCTCTTTCTTTCTTCTCTTTTTTTTTTGTTAAGGACTCTCGGCCTGTCGAGACTCCTCCGTTGTAGCACTTTTTTGAAGTAATGAAAGCTCAGATTTTTGTTAAGTCTCAACCTCGTCTCTCTTTTCTTTCTTTTCTTTTCTTTTTTTTTTTGGTGTCTTGTCGAGATGTTTGTGTCGAGTGCCGAGACGAGGTCCCACAGCTTGCTCGGGCTGAGTTCGTGGGTAGACTGGGTCCCGTCCAGCGTTCAGATCAAAGTTCGGAGCTTCCGGGTTGGGCAACAGTAGAGCGGGCCTTGCGCGAGTCCTTCGGGTTTGCCGGGCTGCTCTCCATGATCGCGTGGGCGAGCTGGGCTCTGCCCCGCCTTCCAGACCGAAGTCCGGGACTTCCGGACTGAACCCCGAGGCCACAGGCTTTATCCAAGCCTTGCGCGGCTTGCCGAGCTGTTCTCCATGATCGCGTGGGCGAGCTGGGCTCTGCCCCGCCTTCCAGACCGAAGTCCGGGACTTCCGGACTGAACCCCGGGGCCGCAGGCTTTATCCAAGCCTTGCACGGCTTGCCGAGCTGTTCTCCGTGATCGCATGGGCGAGCTGGGCTCTGCCCCACCTTCCAGACCGAAGTCTGGGACTTCCGGACCGAACCCTGGGGTCACAGGCTTTATCCAAGCCTTGCGCGGCTTGCCGAGCTGTTCTCCATGATCGCGTGGGCGAGCTGGGCTCTGCCCTGCCTTCCAGACCGAAGTCCGGGACTTCTCGCTTTCTCGGGTCTCCGGCCACAGCCGTGTTTGCTGAACTCAGAGCCATGTGCCCATTTTCCTACGAGGCGAGAAAAAGCGTTTGAAGTAAAAGAATTTTATTGCAGGAGTTGGAGGAACCTTACATTATTGATAATACATCCTTAGGTTCGAGGCGTTCCAAGTTCGAGGGAATCTGGATCCTCCTAATTCCTCCAGGTAATAGGTCCCGTGAGGGAGAACTTCTGCCACCCTGTACGGGCCTTCCCAGTTCGGGGAGAGCTTCCCGCACTCTCGTGGCTGAGAAGCTTCAGCACGCCGGAGCACCAGATCTCCAGGGCAAAAAGACTTTGGTCGCACCCGGGAGTTGTAGTACCTGGCCACTCGCTGCCTGTACGCCGCCATTCGGACTCGGGCCTTGTCCCTCGTCTCCTCAAGAAGGTCCAGGTTGAGCATCATCCTGGCGGGGTTCTCCGCTTCGTCGTACTGCTCCACACGCAGGGTGGGTAGACTGAGCTCAATCGGGATAACCGCCTCGGCTCCGAAGACGAGATTGAACGGGGTCTCATCGGTGGCCGTCCTCGGGGTGGTGTGGTATGCCCACAGGATGCTCGGGAGCTCTTCTGCCCACCTGCCTTTGGCCTGATCCAGTCTCATTCGGAGGCCTTGCAGAATGGTCCTATTCGTGACCTCAGCTTCTCCATTTGTCTGTGGGTGCGCCACCGAGGTGAAGCGATGGTGGATGCCGAGGTCGCTGCAGAATTCTTCAAATTCCTGGCAGTCGAACTGACGCCCGTTATCGGTGACAACGGTGTGGGGGAGGCCGAAACGGCAAATGATTGACTTCCAGAAAAACTTGGCGACGTTTGCCTCTGTGATCCGCGCCAGGGGTTCGGCCTCAACTCACTTCGTGAAGTAGTCGATGGCCATGATCAGGAACTTCCGCTGTCCGGACACCGGGGGAAATGGTCATAGGAGGTCCATTCCCCATTGGACGAACAGCCACGGAGCCAAGAGCTGGGAGAGTGGAGTGGAGGGCTGCCGCTGCAACATGGCGTGCCGTTGGCACCGATCACACCTCTTCACGAAATCGGCGGCATCCTCCTTCATCGTCTCCCAGAAATAACATTGGCGAAGGGCCTTGTAGGCTAGCGTTCTGCCTCCCACGTGGTTCCCGTAGATGCCCTCGTGGATTTCCTGGAGCACGAGTGTGGCCTCTGCAGGTCTCAGGCACTTGAGGAGGGGATAGGAATAAGACCTCCGGTACAGCTGCCCATCCATCAGGACGAACCGCGCGGCCTTCTTTTTGATAAGGCGGGCCACCGCACGGTCCTCCGGCAAGGTGCCGCCGGTTATGTACTCGACGTACTTGTCCATCCAGCTAGGCTCGTTGCTGACCTGTTGGACCTCTACAGGGGTCTCGTAGCTCGGGGCCTTGAGGCGCTTTATATGAGCGCGACCCAGCAACGAGTCCGGCAGGGTCGCCAGCCGGGAGAGAGTGTCCGCACGGGCATTTTCCCCGTGGGGTATATGGGAAATGCCGAAGCGCCGAAATCCGGCCGCTCTAGTTTTGACGAGCTCCAGATATTTCACCATTTGAGGGTCGTGCGCAGCATATTCTCCGGAGATCTGTCCGACCACCAGCTGGGAATCAGTGAAGGCTTTGAGGTTGGCCACGCCCAGCTCGCGGGAGACTCTCAGCTCGGCGAGGAGCGCCTCATATTTTGCCTGGTTGTTGGTTGCGGCGAACTGGAAACGGAGTGCACACTCGGCGACGACCCCATCGCCGTTTGCAAGAATGAGACCAGCTTCGCTCCCACCGGAGTTCGAGGCTCTATCCACATGAAGGATCCACGCATCCTCTTCGGGCTCCTCGGGGCCTGGTTTCAATTGCGGGTGCAGAGAGTCCCCCTCTGGCTCCTTGCCCAGGCCTGCGCACTCGACCAAGAAGTCGGCCAGCACTTGCACTTTCATGGCCGACCTCGGCCTATAAGCGATATCGAATTCGCTGAGCTTGAGTGCCCACTTCGCCAATCGCCCCGATGTGTCGGGTCGGCTGAGGATCGCTTTCAGCGGCTGATCCGTCAGGACGGCAATGGGATGCGCTTGGAAATAGGGCCTGAGACGCTGAGCAGACACTATTAACGCAAAAACGAGCTTTTCGAGTCGAGAATACCTGAGCTCCGCATCGCGGAGAAGTTTGCTTGTGTAGTATACCGGCCACTGGACTCCCTGGTCGTCAGTCCGAACTAGGACCGAGCTGACGGCCTCCGGGGTGACCGCCAGGTAGAGGATGAGTTACTCTCCTTCTTCGGGCCGGGAAAGTAGTGGGGGCGATGCAAGCACCTTCTTCAGCTCTTCAAACGCCTCCTGGTACTCCTCAGTTCAGGCGAAGTCGTTCATCTTCCTCAGCACTTTGAAAAAGGGTCGGCAGCGGTCGGCCGACCTTGAGATGAACCGGCTCAAGACGGCTATCCGGTCGGTGAGTCGCTGCACTTGCTTCTTGGAGGCGGGCTGCTCCATGTCCAGGATGGCTTGGACCTTTTCCGGGTTGGTTTCAATTCCTCTTTGGGTTACCATGAACCCTAGGAATTTCCCGGCGGAGACGCCGAAGGCGCACTTCGCCGGGTTCAGCTTCATCCGATGAAGTCAGAGGTTGCTGAAGGTCTCCCCCTTCCTGGCGCGCCAATCTGTTGCCGATCTCGCCGCCGCGCTTGTGGCTTCGGAGCCGCCAATCCGATTAGATCGTCTCGCCCCTGGGATCTCCTGGCTCTTCGAACCTGCAAGGCAAGGTCAGAAACCCTGGCCGGGGATCCCGGCGAGGGAGCTCCGACGTTCAAGTTAGTAAACGGCAAGAAGGAACAGAATCTCCCAAACGGGCCCCCGAAGGAGTCCTAGACTTAGAGATCGTGCTAGCAAGAAAGGTCTCAGGAAGAATAGAAATCTGGCCGGGTTCCTCCACCGAGCCCATGCCAAAGGTCCTCTCTCGGGATCTTGGATCCTGCTCTTGGTGCTCTTTTGGTTCCCAGCCTTCGTTTCTTTCTTACCTTGTCGTCTACTCCTCCCTTCCTTTTAACTCCTCATGCTGCCTTTTTGCTTGCCACCCTTGGGAGGCTCCTTTGTCGCTTTCACCTCCTCCCCTCCATCTCTTTCCCCTTTCCCCTTCTGGATCAAAGTACCAGGCGGCTTCCCTGTCTTGCTTGTCGAGCCTAGCGAGGAAAGAGTAAAGGAAGGGCGTCGGTCAGACCACCGACCAGACCTTGGGCCGAGCGTGAGCGCTCTTCTTCCCAGGAGTCGACGATGCTCATTATCGGGTCCTGTTTTGTCAGGACTTCGCCTCTCGACCGCGGAACCTGTCGGGCCGATGTAAGCAATGTTTAGCGTGTCGCTGCCGACAGTACGAGCGCTTCTTTCAGGGTGCGGCGCGCACAGCTCGAGGGGCAATCTCGGGGCTCGTGCTCCTACTCCTCGGAGGCTTCACCGTACAGGTTGGCCTGCCTCGGCCGAGGTGGACCCCTCCGGGCGCCACCTGGCGAGGGAGTGAGGGGCCCGGCTTGACCTCGGCCGAGGTAGGACCGTCTCAGGGCGCCACCTGGCAAGGGAGCGAGGGGCCCGGCTCGACCTCGGCCGAGGTGGGACCGTCTCAGGGCGCCACCTGGCGAGGGAGCAGGGAGGCCGCTGGCTTCGGCCGAGGTGGACCCCTCCTGGGTGGACACCTGGCGGAGCGGCAGAGGGGCGCTCGACTTCGGCCGAGGTGGTCCCGTCTCCGGGTGCCACCTGGCGAAGGAGCGAGGGGCCCGGCTCGACCTCGGCCGAGGTGGGACCGTCTCAGGACGCCACTTGGCGAGGGAGCGGGGAGGCCGCCGGCTTCGGCCGAGATGGACCGCTCCTGGGTGGACACCTGGCGGAGCGGCAAGAAGGCCTGGACCGACCTCGACTTCGGCCGAGGTGGATCCACATCTGACTTTGCCGAAAAATCTCCATGTGGCTCGAATCACGCCCAGCGAAATCTGAGATATGCGATGTCATCGTAACGGCCGTAACACATCATGTATACAGGTTAGTCAAAAATATCTACTTTCATAAATATATTCTAGGTATCTATTTTCGTAATTTTTTTTTATATTATTTTTAAAAAAATTTGCTACGTCGAGGTTAATGACTCCGTTGGAAAAAGCCGGCCGTATCTCTGGTTTCTCTCTGGGTGACGGCTTCGAGAAGTCGATTGGCAGGTAGCCGAGTTCTTTATATATATTAATAAATCTGGAGGAAGCAGGGTATCTCTGTGTTTCTCTTGGGTGGCGGCTTCGAGAAGTCGATCGGCAAGTAGCCGAGTTCTTTATATATATTAATAAATCTGGAGGAAGCTTCCTGCTTCCTCCATTGCCATTCAAATATATATATATATATACACGTATATGCGCTTTTCTTCCTGATGCTATAGATTTTTCTCTTTTTGGACCAAACGTGTTTGTTGGAGACGGTCAATCATCTCTTCGTTGACCGGCCCTTTATCGATGGCTTGTGGAATCGGCCCAGCACTCTTCTTTCCGGACGCGATGATACCTGAGGCACATTTGCTCTGTTCGGTTGCAAGCTAACAAGTTAACCTATTTTGAATTTTTTGACATCACTTTTCATAGATAAACTAACTTGGTACCTACCATAAACAATATCAAATAGAGCTAATTGGGTTGTCACATAGCTATGAGAATATGCTTTTATTTTTGTCCAATAAAAGCATGTTTATGTCATTGTTTTCTGACTTCTATTAAATAGTTTATTCAAAACCAAAGGAAAAGCCACGTCTAATCTTAAATTCCAGCAAATAAAACACCATTTTGGAGCAATACAATTAAAGAAAAGTTAAAGAATTTGTTCCTCGCAATCAAGACAGATGATCAGGCATTCAAATTCTAAACCAAGCGAAGCTTCAGATCTCCCACTTTTCGAGCCATATAATTTAATGAGTGTTTATATAATGAGTGTATAGTTTAATTAGATAACTTACCTCGTATTTGAATTATTGGACTTATTCTCATGGACATTTAAATATCATTTCTAGGACCTAGGGTTTACTAGACAACTTGATATTTTTTTTCCAAACATTTTAAACAATAAACTTTTAGAAGAACCATCATTATTAGATGCAGGCATGTTAGTTTGATTATTTCAATGTTTCGACTTATTAGCCCGATCTAGAGATGACGAGAAATCATGAACTAAAATTTTAAAAATAAAAAGGGTACAACCATCTGTAGTTGACATTTGGCACTAAAAAAATGTGGATGGATCTTTAGCAAATTCCATCACCATTCATTTTTAATTTAAAACCTTCATACTTGGAACGATAGAGAACTAGTTGTTGCCCATATCACAATCATCGATTATATCTTCAAAAAATATATAGAACTGCCAACTAATGTCCTAGTTTTTGTAGGTTTTTAAATCAACCAACCTATATTTCAGGTGCACCCCTTAATAGTTCTGCTTAATTATTTACATGGTGTACCTGGTACAGGGCTTGAATTGTACGAGGAGCAAGCGGGTAGGTGAAACTTTGGAGACCGTGGGGCATAGGAATTATACTGTAAGGAGATGGTCAAGGTGGGGCATGCATGGATAATTATAAAGAAAAGCAAACCGAGTCTTATAATTTTATCCAAACATGCATTATAAACTCTTGTAACATAAGAAATCTTCCAAAGTAGCATTATTCATGGAAGGACCGACTAAGAGGTAACCGAGCACATGAGCACATCTCCATTCTTGTACCATAAGAAACTTTCAAAATAGCATTATTCAGCGAAGAATCAAGTAAGGGATAACCGAGCACATATCAATCCATGCTGTACACAAGTACAACAGAAATATGAATTATTTTATAAGAAAAAAAATTTGAACAAATACAGAATATAAAAAAAAAAAAGATGACCGAGTAATATAAAAATAAAAGAAAAGAAAGCACACCAAATATAATATGGTTTAGCCTATCAATTGTTGGCCAATATCTATGGATAAAACCTTTTTTATGATTTTTTTATTAAAAAGCTATGGTACTGGAGTACAAGATTGGTATAAGATTAAATTTTTTTTTTTTTTTTTTTTTTTTTTTTATCACCATCATCATCATCTCTCAACTCTTAGAAAGCTCTCTAGATCATTCACAGACACCCCACGGTACATCCCAGGTTCATTTAAAATCCCTAAAGAAACATGATAGGACTCTCTATTAGGATTCCAAAGAAAAAACATGTTGAAAAAAAATCACCCGCACGGTTTTGCTGGGCTCTGTCTTGGCTTATCCACATCGGCTTCAACCTTATCAATTTAAATCCAAATATACTACCAAGATCATCATAAAATCGATGAAAACTTCAAACTTCCATCTCAAAAATAAAATATCAATCATAAAAGAATCTTCTTAGAGACCTACCCTTCCCGAATCCCTAGATATCAAGCTAAAAGCTCCTACACAAACCATAGAACCTCCATATCTCCAACTTCTCGGACACTTTACACTTGAATCCCCACTAAGATCTCACTTAAACCAAGCATATAATGAGAAAAAACCAGCAAAAGCAAAAGAAAACCCTCAAATCCAAAATAGATCAAGCAAGCAAAAGAGAACTCAAAGAATAGAATAGAGGAAAGAGAAACAAGCAAAAGAGATCACAAAACCTTGGAAGGCAAGCAATGCAAGGATTACCATATCTATTTTAAGATAAAATCCTAACAAATTATTATAAAAAATTGAAATCTCATAAGTCAAACCATTGCCGGAGAAAAGAGAAGAACTAAATTTAAATTAAATTGAATCGATTAGCAAAAATAATCATCAAATATTACCTTGGTCTTAGAAGGAATCCCCTAAAGAAGATGATAAATCCAAGCTCAAACCCTTGATCAATGTGGCTTGCGAAGGAGATTGGAAAAGGCCAAGCAAGGGTCTTCGATAGAGGATGGTTGATAAAGAAGGAGAGGCCTTCAACATAGGATAGCCAAAAGAGATCGTAGATAAAGATGTTGCATGCTGTCTAGCAGTGGAGCCAAGGATTAAGTAATTTAGGAATTAGAGATTGATGTGTTTGATGATGCTTATAAGCATCATCCCATTCCTTTAACTTGTCGATGCTTATAAAAGTCATTAATCCTCGATGCCTGTTAAAAACATCACAAACATTTGGTATGGGTTAGAATATGCCAACACTTTCTTTTAGTGTTGATAATTAAAGATTAACAAAACCTCATTTTACTATGGTGCCAAGATCCTCTATGGTGTGCATATGGCACCACAAAGTACAATGTAGCTATAGTTGGCTACCATTAGAGGATAGATACCATCAAACAACATGCATTTTATGGACTTCTAGTTTGATAGCCACCCATCTATGGCTACATTATACTCTATGATATTGCACCGGAACCATAGAGGATCCTTGCTTACAATTATAACATGATAGCAGCTACCTCATTATCATTTTATAATAGTCAACCCTATTTTTTTGGGAGTGAGATACTTTTAATTTTATAATTAAAATTAAAGCTATTTTTCTTATTATTTTATACCAAAATGCTCTTTTAATTCTCCTTTTATTTTCTCTCATCCAAAAATTCTTCTTTTGTCTTTGTTTATTTTTCTTTTTTCCTATAATTTTATGTTTACCCCAATACTAAGATGCTCTTTCAATTCTACCTTTGTTTTTGTTTATTTTTTTCTCAATTAAACATTTGAATTATATATTCCTTTGATAGAAATAGATAAATCATACTAGTCTAGTATAAGTATATCTAGCAAAATCAAAAAATAAAATGTCTCTATAGTCAACAGGAGCATCCAATATGTTAGTTCACAATACATCCTCAAAGTTCTAAACAATGAAAGACACCACCCAATCTGATGCACTATTTGTCTCTTGGTAGATATGCCTAACCATCAAAGATGCATATCTCACCAAAACTCTTTAAATAACAAGCAAGAGCAAATGGACTATTGCAAGATCTGGCTAAGTCTGAATCCATTCTATTACCATAGCCAAGTTTCCCTTAATAATCAGCTGATCTGCACCAAGGATTTGTCATGCATAGGCGATACCTGTCTAAGCAACCCTCAATTCAATAGTAGGCACTAAAGTATCAAAAAGGTGACTACCATCCGCCACCACAAGGCCTCTATTCAAGTCCCGAATAATGAACCATGCACCACCATTACCACCAATCATACTTTCATCGAGTTGACCTTGAGAAAACTTGGGGTGGGGCCTCCCAAATAATAAAAATCTATCGACACACTCAAGAAGCAGAAAGGGAGTTCCAGATATTCTAAGCTATCAACATCTTTTCACCAGGGGAGGATTGATGATCTTAGCTGCATGGACTAAGACTCTCTCCAGAACAAATCTCGTAGACTGTAAGGAACTATCAAAAATCTAATTATTCCAGGCCAACTAAATCCAATAAGCCATATAAGCTAATTCGATATGCCAAAGCTTAGAATAGTCACTACAAGAGCTCAACCGTAGAGCCTCAATAAAAGCTTGAATAGGTACT
Organism: Areca catechu; assembly: GCA_021397845.1. NCBI lineage: Eukaryota > Viridiplantae > Streptophyta > Magnoliopsida > Arecales > Arecaceae > Areca > Areca catechu. The sequence goes on along the minus strand of CM038038.1, from coordinate 3,637,602 downwards.
TCCTCCTAGGTGAATATTGAAGTAGCACCAAAGAAATGCTAGACCTATATAGCCTTCAGGCATTGGAATAATACATGTTCAACTATCTCGATGACTGTCATGCCCTGAACCTAGCATCTAAATCGGCTACATGACACAATCACAAATCCTAAAGCATCACCCTAGAGATTGTGCTAAGCCAAAAAAAAAATTCTTAATATTTTTAGAAATTGAAAATAAATAACCAAATACTATCAAAATGAATTCATAATATTTAAATGATCAACTTATTTGATTACAAATAATCCAGTATTTATTGGTATCAGAAATTGAACTAACTAATCAATCTAATAAATCTTGCACTTGAATTTCATGTCCGACCCGACCCATACTATGCCTCCTATAACTCTAAAAGAAAAAGAAGGGATGAGCTTTATAGCTCAGTAAGGATCTCCAGATACTCACACCAATAATAATATGATTTAAAATAATAAAAAAATAATAATAGAAGTAGGAACCATAAAATATCATGTTATGCATCCAAAATAACTCAATATCACATATGATAAAACCATGTCTTATTCTTTTTATGTTCCACTTTAACCAATGATCTTCTTAAAATTTTAGATTAATCAGGATTATGCTTCAACCTATGACTGACAATATTAAATACTATATTCTTGCTTGTGGCAGGGCTATTCTCGATACCATACTTCAGTCTATGACCGACAATCTTAATGCCACACTTTAACCTGTGATTGGCAGTTTCAGTACCATACTTTAGCTCGTGACTAACAATCTCAATATCATACTTCAGTTCATGATTGGCAATCTCAGTTACCACAGTCCTACTCATGCATGGTTAGTCCAAATACTTGTTTTCTTGATAATCAATTTATCAAATCTCCATATATTATCAAATCATGTTCTTTTCAAGATTTTTGATAGCCGATATCACAATCCAAATTATTGCCGCCTGGATCGTCGTGGCCCATAGCTGCTGATGGTGTCGAGTGGTCTGCGTCCGCCCGCCGGGATGCCTCCGGTGCCTCGTGACCTACAAGACAGCCAGCATCAGTGACCCGGGCCGAGGATTCCGACGGGGGCACTCCGACGGTCAAGTCAGTAACGATCCTGGAGAACAGATCCTCCTGGTCGAGCCCCTCGGGATGAGCTCCATGCTAGGAGGAGTGAGTGGAGTGTATGAGAGTATGAGTGAGCTGAGAGATGTGGTGGCCGAGGTGGTCTTGCCCTCCTCTCTGGCCTCTCCCCCCTTCTCCTCTTTCTCTTTGTGGTGGATGTGTTGTTAGAAAATTGAGTGCTCTCCTATGTTGAGAATGCCGTTCTTGCCTCTTTGGAAAAAATGAGTGTTACCTCCCTTTTGCTTATTCTGGCTGGGTCCTTTCCTGCGGCTTGCCTCGGGGTTCTCCCATGCTGTCAGACGGGTATGACGGGCTATCGTGCCGTGAACGGTACGCCTTCTTTATTGGGTATCCGGGGAAGCTTCCATAAGCCTCTGACATTCCTTCGATTTGCCCTTCTTGGAAGCCTGGCAGGGCCTCGACTGTTATGCCACTGCTCTCGAAAATCACACTCCTTGGTGGGGTCTTTATCCCGATCGTACGGCAAGTCGGTAGGGGGCATAGTCCCCTGATGTGAGCTCCCTTTCTTCTTAGTGTGAATGACGGCCGTGGGCATTAATGGTGATGTGGCGGGTGCTGTCGTACGGTCCTCTGGGGGGCCCGCCACTGTCTTCGGATGGGAGGTGCTGCTTCCTTGGCGATTGATATCTTGATTTGCATTGGAGGCTGAGCTAGGAAGATGGGGCCCTCCCGCAGGGGGCCTACCTTGCGGCGGCTTGGTTGTGCGGAGAGGAGCCGAGCTCGGCACCAGGCCAGAGGGGCCCAGTTTTGACCGAGCTCGGGCTGGTTGAGGTGGCTGAGATGCGCCCAAGCCAGGGGACCTGGCCTCGAAGGGGTCCCACGTGATGGAGGAGGCTTGAGCTCGACTCCGAACCATAGGGTCCGATCTTAGACTCGAAAGGTCTGCCTCTGGTGGGGTTTGAGCTCGGCTCTGACCTAGGCGCCCCGACCTGGCAGGTATCGACTTGAAGAAGGACGGAGCCCGGCTTCGATGGGTGGCCCCGTTGGCATCGGGGAGTTCAGCCCGGTGAAGGGGCCGATAGTGGGGATCCGGCGTGGCGTCAATGAAGGCTCCACGTCAGGCTTCTTGCTCCATGTCAGCGATCTGGTCACATCATTTGCCCCCCACTCCCGAGGCTCGTTATCGCACGGCGTTCGGGTCGAAGGGAGTAGGTGCATGCTGACAAGGAAAGATAGGGAGATCTGGTGCAATAATTATCGATATCGACGGCACCTCGCTCGACGATCCTTCATGCCTGTGCGGGGGCACCGTGTGGCCACATCTTGGAAGCAGTTATGGTGGGCACGGAAGCTGAAGCGGCCACGATCGGATGGGGGTGCTGTCCCTGTTGATTGGCGACACGTGGCCTGACTTTTGGGGAAGCCGTAACGATATGGTTGGGCGCAGGTTGTCTCGAATGGATGGGTGAGTCCTTTCAAAATAGGCCCTCCTTTTTTCAAACCCTTCACGCCCGAAGTCGCACAGGAGTCCTCCTCTTCTTCTTCACCGACCGTCGGCATCTTCTTTGAGCTTCAGCCAGTTAGCTCTCCCTTCTCGCACATTAGGAGTCGCCGTAGACCTTCCTCCGTTCACCCCATCCTTCTCATTATCTAGGAGTTTTCTGTTCTGTCCCTTTCTCTTCCATGGACCGCTTTGGCCCCAACTTCCATCCCTCATGCCAAGTTGAGGCTGGACCTTTTCGGCCGAAAACTCCTTCCGACGAGGAGAGGGAGGCGGCGAGGTACGAGTTCAGTAGAAGGTCTTACCATGGTCCGGTGTCCATTAGGGAACCCGAGTCTTCTCCTCCTCCCCGTTTGGCTCTCCCTCCTGCTCCTGCTTCTACCTCCGCTTCCCTTCCTGAGCCTGAGCCTGAGCCTTCTCGGTTGATAGGTCCCGGAGGGATCACTTCAGTGATTACCACCGAGGACCTTGTGTCCATCCAGGGAACTTATGGCATCCCCGAATCCATTCGACTTTTCGTCTCTCATCCCGGGGAGCGGGCTACCTCCAGTGGTCCTCGACGGATTGCCTTCTACGAGGAGGCCTTTGCCGGGGCCTTCGATTTCCTGTCCATCCCTTCTTTCTTTCTTTCTTGGCCAACTACCGGCTTGTTCCTGCCCAGTTGGTCCCTAATGCCATCAGAACGATATTTTGTTTCATCGTTCTATGCCACTTCCACGGGATCGTTGCCCATTTTTTCTTGTTCAGGGCCTTCTTCACCCTGAAACGCCACCCTATCGAGGATGGATGGTGGTCCCTTTCTTCCCGCCCTCGGGGCATTAAGTTTGTACTCCCCTCTTCCATCAAGGATGGAAGAGCAAGTTCTTCTTTGCCTCGGTAGAGGGGATCGACTGGGTTTGGAGTGACCCAGATCGATCCCCGAATAGGAACTCCTCTGTCGAAGCTGCCGACCTCGATCTATACGACTTGCTCAGATCGGCAGAGGTCCCTCCCCTCGAGGTCTTGCTATCAGAGCAGAATCTTCATGAGGCCGAGGTTAGCTCGGCACGGGAGCCGAGTGAGTTCGACTTGACCACCCCCTTCTCGTTTCTTATTTATTTTTCTTTCTTTTCTTCTTCTTCTTCTCTCTTTTTTTTTTTTGTTGTTGTTGCTGCTGGGCTGACCTCGTTCCCTCCGGTGCAGAATTAAAGTTTTCGATGGATGAGCTGCTCTCGTTTTCTGAGAAACATGAGCAGGCTACCGAGGCCGGCGGGCCCACTCCGAAGTGGGCTCGCATTGATGAAGGCCCACTACCGGTGCAGGCCATGGTAGATGCACCGGTCGCCGAGCGGAGGCGGGAGAAGGCGGTCGAGCCTGCCCAGGCGACCTCGGGTCAGCAGGATCAAGGTCCCGTGCCTGAGTACGGAATGGTCACCAGGGCCAGGTCGGCGACTGCTGCCGCCAGGCCAGAGGTTCCTCCCCCTGAAGTCGTCGTGCTCGAGGAGGAAGAGGGGCCGAGGGAAGCGAGGCCGGCACCCCCGTCGCAGCCCGAGGCGGTGCCGAGCTTATAGACGGCCATAAAGATGTCCTCTGCTGTCACTGCCGACGGGTCCGAGCAGGCGAGGATGAGAGATAGAGACTACCTGAGGGTCTCATTCAAGCTGGGGCCGAACGTCTCTTTAGTGAAGGATTCACGCCTTGCCGAGCAGATGATGGACTTCTCTGTCCAGTCCTATGATTGGCGAGATGGGAGCGGGAGGCTTCTGGGTGATGTCGTCTGCTCGACGTTCGCCAATCTCTATGCTGTAAGTTCCTTCTCCCCCCCTCCCCCTTTTTGTCTTTCCCGAGCTCTTTTTTTACTTGATAATTAACACGCTTCCTTCAATACAGCAAGGTAGGGATCTACTCCTCATCCAAGACTTCTACAGGAACTGGGCGAAGGGGGAGAAGGATCGGTTGACTAAGCTCGAGTCCCTGTGGGCCGAGGCGAGCCAGAAGAACAAGGAGGCCCAGGAGGCCAACCTCAAAATCAAGAGCCTTGCGGTCGAGGTCGTCAACCTCATCAAGATGAAAAAGGAGCTTGAAGACGAGCTCGAATTAAAGAGGACCCGGTTGAAGGAGCTCCGGGCCGAATCGGAGAGGAAGGTGGCGGCGGCGGAAAAGAGGGCCGCTGAGGCCGAGGGAAGGGCCACCGAGGCCGAGAAGAGGGCCACTGCTGCCAACCATGCCACCGAAATCGTCGAGAAGGGAATGGCGGTGGCAATTCGCCAGGCCGAGCGAGCCGAAAACTCGGCGGCCGAAGCGAGGAGCAAAGTGGAGGGCACGAGGAGGGATGTTGCGGGCGCGGTGGCCGCCTTCAAAGCCTCCTTGGCATACCTCAAGGACTTCAAAGAAGCAGCGACAGACTCCTTTGCTAAGGGGTATCGTACTGCGTTTCCCAGCTACGGGGAATGTTGTCCAAGGAGCAGCTGGCCACGCTCTGAGCTCCCGGGAAGAAGGCTCCTGTTCTGAAGGCGGTCACAGGAGGGCAAGGGGCTACTCCGGTCAGGGCATCTCCGCCAGTGGCCCCGGAGGCTGCCGGGCCGATCCCGGTGGTGGCAGTAGCGAGGCAGCACCGCAGGAGGAGGCTGCCGAGCCGATCTCTGCGGCAGCTGCAGCTGAGTCCGCTCCTCCAGCAGAGCCCGCTCAAGCGCGCGACCCCGCCCCGGAGCTTGGAGAGGGGGAAGTCTCGGCCGTGCACCGCCCAGGGGAGGAACCGGCATCGTAGTCTAGGACTCCTCACGTGTCCCTTTTTCTTTCTTTTTGTACTTTTCTTTAAACCGAGCTAGCTGGCTTGTCAGGGCCCGGAACATGACGTAAATTTTTTTTCCAAGCAATGAAAACTGATTCCATAGATTTGGCTTCTTTCCTTCGGAAATGTGAATGTCACTTTTCCTCCCCCCTCCTCTTTTCTCTTTTTCGTTGGTACGAGGAGGTTGTAGGGAGGAATTTCAGACCGGGCGCCTAAGGGCGGTCCACATCTTGAACGCCTCGGAGCTAGGCTTGGGGCTTGATCTTCGGAAGTTGGGTCTACGGAACATTGCCTCAGGGCAGAGCTCGGGGATGTTGCCTCAGAGCTGGGCTCCGGGATGTTGAGTACCTGGGGGCTTCCCAGGTCCTTCGCCAAGGAGCTAGGCTCGCCGGTGCTGGAGGGTCATCCGGTCTTCAATGCCGGAGGGTCATCCGATCTTTGGTGCTGGGGAGCTATGCTTGCCGGTGCCTGGGGGCTTCTCAGGTCTTAGTGCTAGAGGACTCTTCTCTGGGCTTTGATGCCGGGGAGCTAGGCTCGCTGGTGCATGTGGGCTTCCCAGGTCTTCGTGCCGGAGGACTTTTCTCCGGGCTTTGTTGCCGAGGAGCTAGGCTCGTCGGTGCCTGGGAGCTTCCCTGGTCTTTGGTGCTGGAGGGTCGTCCGATCTTTGGTGCCAGAGGGTCGTCCGGTCTTTGATGCCGGTGAGCTGGGCTCGCCGGTGCCGGAGGGTTGTCCGATCTTTGGTGCCAGAGGGTCATCCGGTCTTTGATGCCGGGGAGCTGGGCTCGCCGGTGCCAGAGGGTCGTCCGATCTTTGATGCCGGGGAGCTGGGCTCGCCGGTGCCGGAGGGTCATCCAGTTTTTGGTGCCGGAGGGTCGTCCGGTCTTTGATGCCGGGGAGCTGGGCTCGCCGGTGCTGGAGGGTCATCCGGTCTTTGGTACCCGAGGGTCGTCCGGTCTTTGATGCCGGGGAGCTGGGCTCGCTGGTGCCGGAGGGTCATCCGGTCTTTGGTACCGGAGGGTCGTCCGGTCTTTGATGCCGGGGAGATGGGCTCGCTGATGCCGGAGGGTCGTCCGATCTTTGGTGCCGGAGGGTCGTCCGATCTTTGATACTGGGGAGCTGGGCTCGCCGGTGCCGGAGGGTCGTCCGATCTTTGGTGCCGGAGGGTCGTCCGGTCTTTGATGCCGGGGAGCTGGGCTTGCGGCTATAATTTCCTGCAAGGCAGATAGATCGTGTTGCAGAAAGAAATCTTTATTTCTCATGGAGGGAATACTTACATTACTGATAGTATCTCCTCAAATTACAAGCGTTCCAGGTCCGGGGAACCTGGCGCCGTCCAAGTCTTCTAGATAGTAAGCCTCCTGGGAGAGGGCCTCGGACACTTTGTAAGGGCCCTCCTAGTTCGATGAGAGTTTGCTGCACTCCCGGGGCTGAGATGCTTCTGCTCAGCACAACACCAGTTCGCCAAGTCGAAAATTCTTCTGCTTCACCCGCGCATTGTAGTACCGAGTGACCCATTGCCAGTATGCTGGCATTCGGAGCCGAGCTTTGTCCCTTGTTTCTTCGAGGAGGTCTAGGTTGAGGAGAAGGTGTGCCAAGTTCTGTGCTTCGTCGTACCGCTGTATGCGGAGTGTGGGCACACCGAGCTCAACCGGAATTACCACTTCTGACCCGAAGACCAGATTGAAGCGTATTTCGCCCGTCGCCATCCTGGGCGTTGTGTGGTAGGCCCACATGATGTTGGGAAGTTCTTCTGCCCATCTGCCCTTCGACTGATCTAACCTGGTACAGAGTCCTTGAAGAATGGTTCGGTTGGTGACCTCGGCTTCCCTATTCATCTGGGGATGGGCGACCGAGGTGAACCGATGCCGGATCCCATGCTCAACGTAGAATCTCTCGAACTCTCGGTTGTCGAACTGTCACCCATTATCGGTGATGACACAATTGGGGAGTCCGAAACGGCAGATGACAGACTTCCAGAAGAATTGGCAGACGTTGACCTCTGTGACCCGGGCTAACGGCTCTGCTTCAACCCATTTGGTGAAGTAGTCGATCGCCACCAGCAGAAACTTTTGCTGTCCAAGCGCGGTGGGGAACGGTCCCAGGATATCCATCCCCCATTGGGCGAAAGGCCAGGGAGACGACAATTGGGAGATCGGTGCGGCCGGCAGGCGTTGGATATGGGAATGGCGCTGGCACTTGTCACACTTCTTGACAAAGTCGGTGGCGTCCTCCTTCATCGTTTCCCAGAAGTATCCCTGGCGGAGTGCCTTGTACGCCAGAGTCCTCCCTCCTACATGATTCCCACAGAGGCCTTCGTGTATCTCCTGGTGCACGAAGGCTGACTCTGTGGGCCTAAGGCACTTCAGGCGAGGGTAGGAAAAAGATCGGCGGTAGAGCTAGCCATCCATCAAGACAAAGCGGGCGGCTTTCCTTCTGATGAGACCAGCTTCTTTGTGGTCTTCCGGCAGTAGGCCATCTCGGATGTACTTGACATACTTGTCCATCCAGCTCGGCTTAGGGGCTACTTGTTGCACCTCCTCGGGGCTTTCGTAGCTCGACCTCTCGAGATATTCGATGTAGGCGCGCCCTAGGGATGAGTTCGGTAGGGTCACGAGCCTTGACGGTGCATCCGCACGAGCGTTCTCTCCATGGGGAATGTGGGAAATGCAGAAATAACGGAAGCCTGCTGTGCTCGAATGGACCCTCTCCAGGTACTTCATCTGGGAATCTCGAGCCTCGTACTCTCTAGAGACTTGTCCGGCAACCAGCTGGGAGTCGTTAAAGACCTTGAGGTTTTGTATGCCCAGCTCGCGGGACACCTTCAGGCCCGTGAGGAGCGCCTCGTACTCCACTTGGTTGTTTGTGGCGGGGAATTTGAGGCGAAGTGCACACTCCGTCACCACTCCATCGAGATTGGCGAGGATGAGGCCTGCTCCGCTCCTGCAAGAATTGGAGGCGCCGTCCACGTGGAGGATCCAAGGGTCCTCCAGTGGGCCAAGCTCGGCTTTGCTCTCCAGGACCATCTGCTCTGGTTCCTCGGGAAGCCCTGTACATTCGACCACGAAGTCGGCTAGGACTTGGGCCTTCTGCGATGACCTCGGCCGATATGCGATGTCATACTCGCTCAGCGTCAGGGACCATTTGGCTAACCTTCCGGAAGTCTCGGGGTGGCTTAGCATGGTCCTCAGTGGCTGATCAGTCACAACCACGATGGGGTGCGCTTGGAAATAGGGCCTGAGGCGCTTAGCAGACATTATTAGTGCAAAAATGAGTTTTTTGGAGTGGGTATACTTGATCTCCGCATCATGGAGTATTTTGCTGGTGTAGTACACCAGCTTCTGTGACCCGTCCCGGTCTGTACGGATGAGGACCGAGCTAATAGCCCCTGGTGTGACCGCCAGGTAGAGTAGGAGCTCTTCCCCTCATTCGGGTCTGGATAGCAGAGGTGGGGAGGTCAGGAACTCCTTCAACTCTTCGAAAGCCGTCCGGCACTCTTCGGTCCAGGTGAAGTCATGCATCTTGCATAACGCCTTGAAGAAAGGGAGACAGCGGTCAGCCGATCTCGAGATGAACCGGCTTAGGGCTGCGACTCTCCCTGTCAGGCGCTGGACCTGCTTCTTGGATGTTGGGTGCTCCATGTCCAGGATCACCTGGACCTTCTCCGGATTTGCCTCGATGCCCCTCTAAGTGACCATGAAGCCGAGGAATTTCCCGGCCGCCATCCCAAAGGCGCACTTCGCTGGGTTAAGCTTCATCTGGTGCTTCTAGAGACTGTGAAAGGCTTCAGCGAGATCGGCAATGTGGTCCGAGCTCGGTTTGCTCATGAAGAGCATGTCATCCACGTACACTTGTACATTCCTGCCGATCTGGTCTTTAAAGACTTTATTGACCAAACGTTGGTAGTGGTCCCAGCATTTTTCAGGCCAAAGGGCATCATTCTATAGCAGTATGTCCCCCGGTCAGTGATGAATGCGGTATGCTCCTCGTCCTCCGGGTGCATCCAGATCTGATTGTACCCGGAGAATGCATCCATGAAGGAGAGTAGCCTGTGCCCTGAAGTGGCATCCACCAGCTGGTCTATCCTTGGCAGAGGGAAGCTGTCCTTCGGGCATGCTTTGTTGAGGTCGGTGTAGTCTACACAAATCCTCCACTTGCCATTATTCTTCTTCACCATCCACATTCGCCAGCCAGCTCAGATACTGCACCTCTCGGACGAAGCTGGCGGTGAGGAGTTTCTCAACTCCCTCATTGATGGCCGCCTGCCTCTCCAGGATGAAGCTTCTCTTCTTTTGTCGAATTGCCCTGCACTTTGGATCAACATTAAGTTTGTGGATGATGACTTCAGGGAGAATACCTGGCATATCGGCCACCATCCAGGCGAACACATCTACGTTTGCTCGTAGGAATTCCAATAGCGAAGCCTTCTCCTCCTTGAAAAGCTGGGCTCCGATCTGCACGGCTTTCGTCTGGTCGACTCTGAGCTGATAGGGAAGCGGGCACTCGGCCGGGCCTCTCCTGGGGTCTTGGGCCCTCTGGTCGAGCTCGTCTGCCCCGGAGTCCTCGCCGAGCACTCGGGCCCCTAGGAGTGTCTGGAAGCAATGCTGCACTGGCTGGGGCGTACCCCTCATCTCCCCCACACCGAAAGGGGTTGGGAACTGGACAAGCAACCTCTTAGTAGAGATGACAGCATCGAGGAGGTTGAGCCCAGGTCAGTCCAAGATCACGTTGTGAGGCGAAGGAAGCCTGACAACCGTAAACGTCATCATGATGGTGCTCTGCCGAGGTAGGGTCCCGGTAGTGACCGGGAGAGTGATTTCTCCCTCCACCCTTGCGAAATCTCTCGTGAAACCAACAAGGAGAGTATATACTGGCTTGAGCTGAATAGGGGAGAGATTCATCCGAGAAAAAGCATCATAGAAAAGTACATCCGTAGAGCTTCCACTATCTACCATGATGCGCTTTACAGGATGCTTTGCGATCGTCATCTAGACGACCATGACATTATTATTTATATTTTTCTCGCCATTATCCCCTTCCCTCATAAAGGGGAGTACATTCTCAGAGTTCCCTGCCCCCCGGGTCCTCTTGGATGTGTGCTCGGCTCCCCAGGAGATCATGCCCACCGGCTTCTCGGTGGGGTGGTTGTCGATGGCTGGAGCTGGTAGGAGAGCAATGAGCACCTGGGACTTTGGTCGAGTTCTACCCCCCACATATTTTTCGAGGTAGACTCTCTTAATGAGCTCTTCGATCTCCCACTTGAGATTGCGGCATTCCTTGGTGTCGTGGCCGGGATCACGGTGGAAGTGGCAGTACTTCATCCTATCCCGGGTGAAGGATGGCTTCAATGGTGGAGGACGCCTCAGGTAGGTCTCGCCCTCAATCTCCATGAGGATCTTCATTCTCGGGGCGAGAAGGGGAGTGAAGTTCTCCTGAACTGCGGGGGCATTCCTCGGCCTCGGTGCTGGTCGGGAGCTCTGAGCTGGCAGTCCCGACCTCCACACTTCAGGCTTCTCGGTGGGCGTCGGCCCCTTCAACGACTTCCCGTCGAGCTCCCGCCTCGTACGATCCACCTCCTCGACGCATATGTACTTCTAAGCCCCAAAGAATAGCTCAGCATAGGTCTTCGGGGGATTTTTATCGAGCGAATAGGTTAGGCTGGAAGTCCTGAGCCCTCGCTTTAGAGCTAGCATTGCCACTGGCTCCTCCAGGCTGTAAATCTCCAATGCAGCGGCCTTGAAGCGAGCCACCTAATGTTGTAGCGGCTCACAGTCTTGCTGCCTGATGAAGAAGAGGTTGTCTGCCTTGTGTGGCATCCTCCGACAGGCGTCAAAATGAGCCACGAACTTCTGTCCCAGCTGGGCAAAAGAGCTGATGCTTTCTGGCTCGAGGTGGGTGAACCACACCCGCATCGCCTTTCGAAGAGTAGCGGGGAAGGCGATGCACAGAAGGGCATCTGTAGCCCCCTGGACCCTCATAAGGGCCCGGTAGCTTTCTAGGTGGTCCATGGGGTCGGTGGTCCCATCGTAGGGATCCACCTGCGGCATGCGGAACCGGCGGGGAATTGGCTCCGTTTGGATCTCCTGGGAGAATGGGGGGCGGGCATCATAGCCCGCTAGCTCACTAGTGGAGCCAGGCAAGTTGGTGAACCGGCGGGCAAACTCCACCAGCTTGCGGTCGTGCTCCTCCAAGCGCTTCTCCGCTAGGCGCCTGATGGCTTCGTCTGTGGACCCCTCCGTTGAGGGGGGCGGAGATGGTGATGCAGACTCGCGGCCCCATGGCGAGGAGCTTTATCCTTCCTGCCTTGATGGGGTTTTGGTGCCCCCCGGCCAAGGTGTGGTGAGCAGCTTTCTTCGTCAGTAGAGCTGGCCCACCGTCGCTTCATCGGGGCCTGGTGAGTACCCCGAGGGTCTGTGGCTGCCTGCGACTGCGAAGGCCTCCCATGGAAGGATCGCAGGCTATCGCGGGGTGCTACGGCGTGGGCCGCGGGGGTCTCTGGCTGTTGGTGGGTAGCTAGGGATCGATGCTGGTGCTGATGCTGGAGCTAGCATACCGCCTCAGTGAGAGTGTGCATCTGCTGGGCAAGTGCGGTCAGTTGGGTCTCTAGTGAGGACGGTTGAACCGGGGCAGGCACTTCCGTCTCCGGTCCGTGCGGGTTCCCATGAGAAGGGGATGCCTCCGCACGGCTGGGAGAAGCTCCCCTTGCCCGGGTGGTCACCATCCTCCCAATGGACTGGCTAAGCAGGGTTTGAACTGGATCAAGTATCGTTCCCCCTTCCTGGTGCGCCAATCTGTTGCCGCCTAGATCGTCGTGGCCATAGCTATTGATGCTGTCGGGTGGTCTGCATCTGCCCGCCGGGGATGCCTCCGATGCCTTGTGACCTGCAAGATAGCCAGCGTCAGTGACCCGGGTCGGGGATTCCGGTGGGGGCACTCCGACAGTCAAGTCAGTAACGATCCATGGGAACAGATCCTCCTGGTCGAGCCCCTCGGGATGAGCTCCATGCTAGGAGGAGTGGAGTGTATGAGAGTATGAGTGAGCTGGGAGATGTGGTGGCCGAGGTGGTCTTGCCCTCCTCTCTGGCCTCTCCCCCCTTCTCCTCTTTCTCTTTGTGGTGGATGTGTTGTTAGAAAATTGAGTGCTCTCCTGTGTTGAGAATGCTGTTCTTGCCTCTTTGGAAAAAATGAGTGTTACCTTCCTTTTGCTTATTCTGGCTGGGTCCTTTCCTACGGCTTGCTTTGGGGTTCTCCCATGCTGTCAGACGGGTATGACGGGCTATCGTGCCATGAACGGTACGTCTTCTTTATTGGGTATCTGGGGAAGCTTCCATAAGCCTCTGACATTCCTTCAATTTGTCCTTCTTGGAAGCCCGGCAGGGCCTCGACTGTTGTGCCGCTGCTCTCGGGAATCGCGCTCCTTGGTGGGGTCTTTTTCCCGGTCGTACGGCAAGTCGGTAGGGAGCATAGTCCCTGATGTGAGCTCCCTTTCTTCTTGGTGTGAATGGCAGCCGTGGGCATTAATGGTGACGTGGCGGGTGCTGTCGTACGGTCCTCTGGGGGGGCCCGTCACTGTCTTCGGATGGGAGGTGCTGCTTCCTTGGCGATTGATATCTTGAATTGCATTGGGGGGCGAGCTGGAAAAATGGGGCCCTCTCGCAGGGGGCCCGCCTTGCGGTGGCTTGGCTGTGCGGAGAGGAGCCGAGCTCGGCACCAGGCCAGAGGGGCCCAGCTTTGATCGAGCTCGGGCTGGCTGAGATGCGCCCAGGCCAGGGGACCCGGCCTCGAAGGGGTCCCACGTGGCGGAGGAGGCTTGAGCTCAACTCCGGACCACGGGGTCTGATCTCGGGCTCGAAAGGTCTGCCTCTGGTGGGGTTTGAGCTCGGCTCCGACCTAGCGGAGGATGGAGCCCGGCTTCGACGGGCGGCCCCGTTGGCATCGGGGAGCTCAGCCCAGCGAAGAGGCCGATAGTGGGGATCCGGCGTGGCGTCAATGAAGGCTCCACGTCAGCGATCCGGTCACATCACAAATCATCCAAGAAATAATTATTTTTGTTACAATATATTATACAAAAAATATAATATTCATGTTGGCAATCATAAATATTCATCATGAAAAATTAAAATATATAGTACATAAATAATCATACATACTAATACTCATATCCAAGGATCAAAATCATGTAGCGTAAAAATATATATGTGTAAATTAGTAATCATATTCAGAAATTCTTACCTCTACTAGTGACAGACTTAACATGCCATATACCAATCTGCACCTGGATTCTGACCTAGGTGCTAAGGAACTCACTCAACATCCTCCTACTCAAAAAAGTATCCTCCTATATAATAATTTTAATATTAATAAACTATTATATGGTATAGCTATTATAGATTTAAAACTCTCTACCCATTAATGATCCATCCACTGATCCTTGATCCCAACTTCACAATCTCCCTCATCTTTAAGAAAGAGAAAGGATAACTAGGAAGGAGAGAGAAAGAAAACTAAGAAGGAAAACATATCAAATAAAATAAAAAGGAAAAGAAAGAGAGACCGGCATCTCTCTCTTCTTCCTTCTTAGTATCGAAGACTTTGTCCCCTCCCTTCTCTCAACCATAGTGGTGAAGATCCTTGGGCCAGCCACCTGTGGCGACTCCCAGCGACAATGAAGCAACCCTAGTGGCAGCCCTAAGTCATTGGCAATCAATAGATCAAGAAAAGAAGAAAGAAAAGAATAGAGGAGAGACCCTATTCCGATATGAGTTTGGCACCCCACCGGTCCCAATCTTGATGGAGAGGGCACTAGACCCAATCCTAATAGTGACCTATTTGAAACAAAGGGAAGAAGAAGAAGGGCCTGGCTTACCTCAATTCTTACAAGATTCCCATGGCCGATCATTGAAAAATTCCAAGATCTGTCATAGAAATCAATGGAAATCCAGGCTCTTCCTTGCCGGCATAAATGGATATTGAGGTGGGTGGCTTAAGAGAGGAGGGTCCTTTATAGAGCTTGGGGCAACCCTTGACTTCCCTTCCTCGATGGAGTCGGAAGAGAGGAATTCCTTCTCAATGGAGTCAGAGAAGAGGGAGGAAGACTCTAATTGAGTCTTCCTTTTCCCTTTTTTTTTATTATTTTGGATGGGGTTATAAGCCCATGGGCTAGGGGATTACATTCTCCCCCCTTAAAAATAATTTCATCTTCAAAATTAACATACATGTGTTGACTCCGTTATTGATTTTGATGATAAGCAAAATGCTTAAGTATAAGTTGAGTACTAATCATTTCTTTAAAGTATGTTTTTATAGGAAAAGGTGCTCATCAACTTAACAAAAATTGTTTGATTGAAGAAGTTCCAAATTTAGATGAAAGACCTACTTAAAGAGAACTTTGGTAGTTGAAGACTGCTTGAAAGGATACAAGAGTTCAACACAAATTTGTTTTAGCAGAAGTTCAGCTGTTTATGTGAAAATCTCTATGAAGTGTCGACTCAAGGTGTTGACACATGACTGAGGAAGTGTCGACTCAAGCCGGTATGCAAAGAAAGTTTCAATGACATGGCTGAAATGTCAACACATGAATGCTAGGTGTCGACTCAAAGTGTCGACACATGGATCAGCTCATCGCCTGAGATTTTTGGGTTACAGAACTAGCTGAAGTTAAAGATCTGCTTGAAGTGTCGACACATCGATGTCAAGTATCAACTCACAGTGTCGACTCACCAGTAGAAGTGTCGACTCACCTGAGAATTCCAGAAAGCTACATTGAAGATATTTGAGCTAGGTGTCGACTCATAGAGTGCAAGTGTCGATCCTATGTGTCGACTCACAGCCTGAAGTGTCGACACTTGGAGTTCTGGAAACAGTAACGGTTAGTTTTTCAAACGCAGAACTCGCTCCTCTTGGGTCCCAATGGCTAGTTTTTCGTGTCTAACAGCTAGAAACCGAGTTTGAGGCCTTGGAAAGGTATTTATATGATTCAAATCAAATCAAAACACATGGGAATGAAAAAGGAATAACCAAGAGAAAAGAAAAGAAGAGCATTCACTCCTATTCATTGAGTTCAACCACCTTCAAGCAAAAAGAAGCCTCCAAGCAATCAAGAGCCTTCAAGAGCATTCAAGATCAACCTTCTTAAGCATTAAAAGAGGCTTCATCAAGTTAAAAGCATCACAACAATGAGCTTCAAAGAGATACCTGCTTTTTATTAGAAAGCTTTCATTGTTTCTTTACTTTTGTTGTAAAAGTTTTTGGTTAGCCTATTGAAAAACCAAGGAGGTTATTGATGAGCCTTTAAAAACCATTTAGGTTCTTGGTTAGCCCGCAAAACCAAGGAAGGTTAGTGGTGAGCCTTAAAACCATTTAAGTTCTTGGTTAGCCTAGAAAACCAAGTGAGGTTTTGACTTGTGAGCCTTATGAAAACAAGTCAGGTTTTGATTAGTGAGCCCAGAAAACTAATCGACTGTAATCGATTAAGATTATAGTGAATTTCCAAGTGGGTCTTGGGGAGTGGATGTAGGTGCATTGGATAGCACTGAACCACTATATTTTCTTTGTGTTTGTAGTTGCTTGTCTCTTTCATTTGCACTTCTCTAATTGTTTTTATATTTTCGCTACTTACTTATTAAAAGCAAATTACTCTTGCATTCATAGTACTAAGTTTAATTATTTGATTGGTGCATACACTTTCAAATAATTTTTAGAGACCCAATTCAACCCCCCTCTTGGGTTGCTTACTGGGCAACAACATGAAGTTTGAAGAGTTATGGATACTTTTCTCTCATTTCTACTTCAAGTTCCTAGATAGTTTTGCTCTCACTTTGCTTACTCCATTGTACCTTCATGTATAATATGGTCCGATGCCATAATACCTAATCTTCTTGTCAACAATCTGTATCAAAACTTCCTTATAGGTTAGATCCTCATGAAGATGCAATAGCTCATATTCTACTATATGATTCGGGTCTGGAATATACTTGCTCAGCATTAATACATGAAATATATTATGCACACTTGATAAAACTGGTAGTAGTGCTAATCGGTAAGCCAACTTGCCAATTTTGTCCAAAATCTTAAATGGACCCATATATTTTAGGCTCAATTTGCCATGCATCCGAACCTCATCATGGATTTAGTGGGAGAAATTCTTAAAAAAACATGATCACCTACTTGAGATTCTAACTCTCTTCTCTTGTTCTCATAGCTCTTTTATCTGCTCTAAATGTGCGAAGTCATTCCCTTATCACTTACACCTTGTCTACAGTTTGCTATACTATTTTTGGATCCAATAACTTTCTTTCTCCTACAGCATCCCAGCAAATAGGAGATCTATACTTTCTACTATGCAATACTTCAAAAAGTGCCATCTAGGTACTCACTTGGTAATTATTGTTATAAGCAAACTCTATTAATAATAAATGGTTAGCCCAGGCACCACCCAAATCTATGACACAAACTCTCAGCATATCTTCCAAAATCTGGATGGTTTGTTCTGATTGTCCATCGATTTATGGATGGAATATTGTGCTAAAATTTAATTTGATACCCAGAGCTTTGTGGAAGCTCTTCCAAAATTGTGAAACAAATCTATTATCCTGAACTAATATAATAGTAACTGGAACTCCATGCACCTCACGATCTACTCTTTATACAAACTTGCTAATCTTTCCAAGGGGAGGCGAGTCAAAAGAGTAAGAAATAGACAAATTTTGTCAATCGATTAACAATCACCTATACTGCATTATTATCTCTAGGGATTTTGGACAAACCTGTCACAAAGTCTATAGTGATTGTTCCCATTATCACTGAAGAATCATGAGATACTATAATGGTCTAGCAGATCTTTAATTCGACTTTTATCTATTGATACACTAGGCATTGAGCCACACACTATGCTATGTTATTTTCGTACCAAACCATCAAAAGTTTTCTCTTAAATCTTGATATATGTAGATCCTCATGGGTGCATTGTATAAGCGAATTATGAGCCTCCTCTAAAATCTCCTTCTTTAATTCTGGAATCTTGGAAACATACAATCTACTACCAAACCTTAAGGTACCATCTATATGTATACAGAATTCAGATTAGGTATCAGATTCTACTATTTCTCTAATTTTTTATAATTTTAAATTCTCTTTTTAAGCTGATTTAATTCTTTCAATCAAAGTAGGCTATATCGTAAGATTAGCTAGTTAAATTTTAGTATTATATAGTCATATCTCAATTTTAGATCTTTCCAAATCCAACAAATATGATTTTGAGTGGTAATTAAAGCTACTAATTTACTCGAAAACTTTTTACTTAAAGAATCAGTTACAATAATTACTTTTCCTGGATGATAATTGATAGTCAGGTTATATTCTTTTAGTAACTCCAACAATTTTCTTTATCTTAAGTTTATCTCCTACTGAGTAAAAATATATTTTAAATTTTTACAATCTGTGAAAATTTTGCAGTGCTCACTATATAAGTAATGCCTCCATATTTTTAGTACAATAATCATAATTGTTAGTTCCAAATCATGTATAAGATAGTTTAACTCATATGGATTTAATTATCTAAATGTAAAAGCTATCACTTTCCTATTTTGCATTAAGATATAACCGAGACCTTTGTGAGATGCATCATTATATATGGTAAAATCTCTATTCTAGTAGGAATAGATATCACTAGAGCTGTCATAAACCATCTTTTTAACTCTTGAATTTTAAATTTTACTCATTTTTGGGTTAAGCAGGTTAAAGGCATAGCAATATGAGAGAATCCTTCTATAAATCTTCAATAATATCCTACCATCCCGGGAAACAACAAACTTTAGATATATTAGTAGGTCTTTCCTAATATATTCTTCACATCATCAATATTTCTAGTCCAATCACTATCACAAAATCCAAATAACTTTACACTGTCATTTTTGCTTCTTTCATACATGATTCCATAATCTTTGGTGCCTTTAATATATCTCAAAACTCTTTTTGCCGTTGCAAAGTGAACCTTGCTTGGCTTTTGCATGAATCTAGAAAATAAACTTGATGCAAACATTATATTTGATCTTGTAATTTTTTTATCCTATCTCATTAGAATTGAAACAAGGGGCATCATAACTTTCATTTTGCTAAAGACTCCGAAATATTATGGCATATGGACGAAAAAGGAAAGAGGAAGGCTTAAAACTCTAGGGCACCATTTATATAAGTGCAATCAAATCCTATAGTGGGCATATCAATTCAAGAGAGGCACGAGATCCTGAAAGCTTCTTCCAAGAGAGAGAGGAGGCATGGGATCCTCAGAGACATCTTCTAAGGAAGCGTGATCATAATCTAGAGAGTTATGTTGCATCCAAAAGAGAGGAAAAAAGAGATTCTTCTTATTTTTTCTCTCTTGTATTACTTCTATAAACTTTCTATGATTATATAAAAAAAAATATTATTTTATGCAGCCATGGATGTAAGAGCAAGAGACTTCGAACCATGTGAATCTCTATGTTTTGTGCTTGTATCTAGTTTTGTAGTTCTTTCTTCCTTCTTTCACCATCCTTACATATTTTCCATGCACGTTATCCCCTCATAAAGTAGATATTACCAACATGAGAAGGAGTTTTCATAGGTCTACATATGTCAGAGTGAACAAGCTCCAATGGTACTTGGACTTTCCATGCATTCTCCTTTGGAAATGCCTCTCGATATTATTTTCCAAGTATACATCCTTTACAAACTTGTTTCTTGTCTTGTATTGCTGGTACGTAGATCATACACCATGTTCTTTTAACGTAGACTTTTCAAGTTTTGAAAGTTTAAGTATCCAAACCTTTTATGCCATTGCCATGACTCATCATTTACCTCCATCTTCCATGCAACATTCTTTGCATAATACAAAATGAGAAGAAATGTTTAATTTTTTTCATGTTAATATTTGTCATAAATTGCTTTTTCTTTCCTTTGTCATATATCTTACATCCATTGTCTTTAAAATGTACCAATTGTCCATGCTCAATCAATTATCCAACACTTAGAAGATTTTGTATCAAGTCTAGAATAATTAGAACATTATGGACGAACTTCTTCCCATTCTTTGTATCAATTATAATTGTGCATTTGCCTCTTACTTAGACTAGTGCACTATTTTCCATCTTGACTTGTGAAATTGAAAAACTATCAATATCAACAAGGATGGACTTGTCATTGGTCAAATGGTTGCTACATCCAGTATTAAGGTACCACACATCATTCCTTTGCTCCTCTGTTGTTTAACATATATAGAATGTGCTTTGGCCACCTTCATTTTTTGGAGAACTATGCTTACTCACTTGCTTGGTACTTATATTTTTTGAATATGGCAAAACTTTTTATAATTATAACATTAGGATTTTTTTCTAAACCAATAATCTTTTTCAACATGAGAAGACTTTTTATATATGTTGCACCTAGGTTGAGTGCTCTCATCATTTGGCTTCTTGGAGAGTTATTTCATCCCCTTCCTCTTGTTTTTCTTCTCATATTTCTTCTTGTTCCTCTACTTTAATTTCCACCTCTAGATGACTCTCCTTTAAGTTGTGCATGACTAGATGATTCTCTTTGAGGACTTTTGTTGAACACCTTGAGCTTAGATTGAAAGGCATTTTTTATTGATGATTCTTTATGCCTAACAACCTTTGCTCATAAGCTTTATGAGGTCCTATCAACTCATGAATACTTAAAATAGAAAGATCTTTAGATTCTTCAATAATAGTAACTATAGTATCAAACTTTGGAGGCAATTTAAACTAACCAAATTTTTTTCATGTATTCTTTACTCGGTGATGGTTTCACCATAGCTTTTCATTTGATTAATAATCTCTATAATCTTGGAAAAGTAATCCTTCAAGCTTTTATTTTCTTACATTTTCAAATTATCTCTCTCTTCTTAGAGTTTGAAATTTGATATCTCTCACCTTAGTGTTCCCTTGAAATTTTTCTTGCAAGATATCCTATGCCTCCTTTGATTTGGTATCTCTAATGATTTTTCAAAATATCTTGTCGAACATGGCTTGTTGGATAAAAAGGAGGGCATTGTCATCCTTCTATTTGTAGTTCTTCATTTGCTCACTTTGTTAGTTAGTTAAAGCGAATGACTCTTCATACCCACTCTCCACCAAATTTCAAATCTATTGTAAAATGAAGAGGTTCTTCATCTTGATGCTCCAATAATCATTGTTTTCTCTATCAAAAATAGGAATAGATGGTTTATTGATGCTCATACTCAAACTTGCCATGGAGATCTTCTTGGATGGTGGTCTTCTTTTCACTTGTTATCTTTAAACTCAAATCTTGTTGATCTTCCTTGCTTTGATACCACTTTTGTTAGCTTTGTTTACCAACTTGATGAGATATAAGAGGATATTGAAGTGAAAATTAAGATGAAAAAATGAGGAAGAATATAAATCTAGGGTTCCCTTCTTTCTTTTAATATATAAGACTTCTTATATATAAAGCTATCATACCCTACAAAGGTTCATATATCAATACATAAACCATCATGACAATATAAGCCTTAATATGAACTCAACATATAACTAAACCTGAAGCATATATAATATAGAGGCTAACAAAAACAAACATTACATTTTAAGATGAGGTATGATTTTTTTGGATTGCCAGGCTCTGAGCCGAATTATAAACAATTGGTCTAGAAAAGCCTAAATAGAATCCAAGTGCTGGAAATAAAAGGCTTGATCAAACTAATGTGGTTGCAGAAAGATAGTGGATATAGTGGGGCTTGGATACTTAATTGAAAGGATGTATAAAAGAAATGCATGTTCAAAATTCATTATTGTCCAGATATAGTAATCCAAGAGAGGGGTGAATTAGATTCTAAAAAACTTTAGCAAATTTAATAAATATATACTTTAATCAAATTAACTTAAATGATTGTAAAATATATGCAATGATTAGTAGTGAAATTAAATTAATGAATGCAAAGAAAAAATATAAAGCAAGAAAGCTAAAGCACAATACAAATACGAAGGTTTTATGGTGATTTGGTGCAACCCCATACTGACATGTACTTTCCAAGTATCCTCATGAAAATTCTATTATAATCTTCTAATTATATGTAATTGTTTTAACTGGGTTTATAATAAAATCCGGTTGATCTTCTAGGATCACCAATCAAAACTTTACATAATTATTTTCTAGGCTAACAATCCAACATAGTTGATTTTCTGGGCTCACCAACCAAAACCAAACAAAGTCTAATTCTAGGCTTAGATGGGCCTATCCCAAGTTTCTTTTATATCAAAAATACTTGCAAAGAAAATTCAAAATACAATGGATAAAAATTTATAGAACAAATAAAAATAGAAATGAAAACTCTTTTAAGCTTGGAAAAGATGCTAAAAGATGGCTCCTTTGAAGTTTGTTTTTCCTTCTTTTAAAGCTTAAGAAGATGTAGTTAATGAATGAGTAGATGTCTCTTGAAAGCTCATTGAAATCTTTGTACTAAATTCCTCTCTTTTTTCTTTTTCCAAGATATTCAACAATACTCTCACAAATGATGAGTTTTTCTTTCTAATCCACTTGTCTTCCACTTTCAAATAATTCTTTAGCTTTAAATAGACTTGGAAGCGGCTAGAGAGCAAGTTTTAGATTTTAAAAGAGTTGGACTAGCCATTAGAGAAGAAAAATAATTATTAGAAGCTTGAAAAAATAAGTGGTACAGAATTTCTGCACCTAGGGATCAAACCTTGATGTCGACCCTTTGGTCCGGGGTCAACCCTAATGTTGACCTTTTTTTTCTATATTCTATTTTTTTTTATATCAATTCCATAGGGATTGGTATTTCTCATTAGAGATTGGCATTGGTGTCGACCCTTTTGGTCTAATGTCGACCTTTTATGAGATCCAAGCATGCTAAGGTGGTTGTTCCATGCCAAGGTCCTTTCTTCAAAGGGATGCTTCGTATATTGATCCTTGACTTCTAGGAGACCTTTTTTTTCAACTTTTGTCTATTGAAACATGATGAAATCACCCCCTGTTGTTACTAAATCACCCGTGGCTGAAACTTCAATAGCATCGGGCAATCCCGCTTATTTTTTTTGGCCAGATAAGATCCTGCTCATGGATGCTCTTCTTGGATGGAGATCTATAAAAGGTCCCCAAACTGGATTTCTGGTGGGGGACACTCCGATGCTCAAGTTAGTGGGGTGGTCTAGGCAATAGAATGTAGAGTTAAAAAAAAGAGAGATGGAGAAAAGGAAGAGTCAAAGTAGCATAGTATGGGCTTGCTTGCCTTAGACTTGCTTACCCTTAGAGGTCCCCTCTTATCCTTTTATAGGTGTAGCTATAACCGAAAGTGATTATTGTAACTGAAAGTAGTTGTTGTAACCGAAAGTAGTTGTTGTAACTCAAAGTAGTTGCTTGAATAGCTACCTTTATTATTATAATGAGGTCGAATGATTAGGTCACAACATTGCTCCCCGCTCCCGAGCTCGAAAAAATGCTGCAAGTGAAATGCTTTGGCTTTGATTTCTTTTTCAATGAAGGAAGTAATTTCATCTCTTCGATCTTGATATTGGCATAAATAATAGCCTTTGCACTTTGCCAGTTGGCTGATTATGTTTGCTTTTGTACTTTTTATTAATCATAAGGTAGGCCGGTCAGGCCTGTCTCGGCATGATATCGGATTTACTGTTAGGATAGGCTGATTAGGCCATCCCTGTATCTTTTATTGGTAATAAGGTAGGCTGGTCAGGCCCGTCTCGACACATCATCGAATTTACCATTAGGGTAGGCCGATTAGGCCATCCCTGTACCTTTATTGAGAATAAGGTAGGCTGGTCAGGCCTGTCTTTTAGATCTCAAGGGATCTGGTGGGCTTCAGTGGATCTGTTTTAGGCTTCAGTGGGTCTTGAAATCTGGTGGCCTTCAGTGGACCCGTTTTAGGCTTCAGTGGGCCTGAAATCTGATGGGCTTCAGTTTGCATCTCTTGGACATTGATCAGCATTGCGCGTAGATGGCCTTACACGTTGATCAGCCTTGCACCTCTTGGATATTGATCGGCCTTGCGCGTAGATGGCCTTGCACCTCTTGGCATTGATTGGTCTTGTGCATAGATGGCCTTGCACCTCTTGGGCATTGATCGGCCTTGCATGTAGATGGCCTTGAGCCTCTTGGATGTTGATCGGCCTTGCACGTAGATGGCCTTACACCTCTTGGGCATTGATTGGCCTTGCACCTCTTGGATGTTGATCAGCCTTATACGTAGATGGCCTTGCTTCTCTTAGGCATTGATCAGCCTTGCACATAGATAGCCTTGCACCTCTTGGACGTTGATCGGCCTTTAAAATGACATCAATCATTAAGAAGACATCAGCTATTAAGGAGACATCGACTTTTAAAAAGATATCGACTTTTAAGAAGAGATCGGTCATTAAAAAGACATTGGCCTTTAAGAAGACATCAATCTTTAAGAAGAGATCGGCTATTAAGAAAATATCAGCCTTTAAGAAGAGATCGGTCATTAAGAAGATATCGACCATTAAGAAGACATCGATCTTTAAGAAGAGATCAGCTATTAAGAAGATATCGGCCTTTAAGAAGAGATCGTCCATTAAGAAGACATCGACCTTTAAGAAGAGATCGGCCATTAAGAAGATATTGGCCTTTAAGAAGAGATCGTCCATTAAGAAGATATCAGCCTTTAAGAAGATATTGGCTATTACCTAAAAATTATACAAATAAAACCTCACTACCATAGTTAGTCAATACCTGTTTGCACTCGGAAGGGAGCCTGCTTCCATGAATTCATCTCGAGCATGAGGTTGTGGATCAACAGATCATCCACATTCAATGAACAGATACTCCTCATCACATTGCTTGTCCATAGTATGGGGTCCTTTGATCATAGTAGCTCCAAGAGGTGCTCCCTCTGGATGTGAAAGATGGCGATTCTCCAGGTTCCTGGATGTAGATCATTGATGGTGTTGATGGTGGCAACACATGCATTCCACTGACCGGTGACGGTCTGGAGCAGGAGCTGCATCGACAAGGCAATTTGAACCGGGCATCGAAGTGTGATTCCAATTTAGCAGCAGAATTATTGTAGCCAAGGGAGTAGAGGGGCTCGACGAGGAGCCTTAAGAACTCGGTCTTGTCAAGAAGGCCTGATGGGCCAAGGTTTTGGCTCTAGGGAACCATCTCTGGAGGAGCCTCTTCAAGATTGGGAGCCAGGAGAGCTTCTTCCTAGCTTTGAGGTGGAATCTTGGGTGGGGTCTCGGTAGCTTCTTCTTGGTTTGTAGGTGGAATATCAATGGCTTCTTCCTAATTCTTAGGTGGAATCTCAGTGGCTTCCATGTCCTCTATGAATCTTTGGAGGTCTTAAGAAATCAAAGAAATGAAACAATGAAGCTAGAAGGAATTCCAAGAAGCCCGAAAGGAAGAAGAAAGTGCGAGAGATAGAGAGATAGAGAGAGAGGAGTTGAGGGCGGGAATGAGAAAAAAGAGAATTCAAAAGGAAACTCGAAGGGCTAGTCAGTCGTAGAAGATCAGAATCGTCCATCACCCTTTCACTATTTGGTATTTCTTGAAAGCTCTTCTTTCCAAGAGGGAAATAACGGCCCCTACTTGACATGCCAATCTATTATCACTAAATCATCCATGGCTGAAGCTTCGATGGCGTCGGGCAATCCCACTTATTTTTCTAGCCAGATAAGATCCTGCTCCTGGGTGCTCTTCTTGGATGGAGACCTGCAAAAGGTCTCTAAACCAGATTTTCAGCGGGGGGCACTCCGATGTTCAAGTCTGTGAGGTGGTCTAGGCAACAGAATGGAGAGTTAAAAGAAAGAGAGATGGAGAAAAGGAAGAGTCAAAGTGGCATAGTGTGGGCTTGCTTGCCTTAGACTTGCATACCCTTGGGGTCCCCTCTTATCCTTTTTATAGGTATAGCTATAACCGAAAGTGGTTATTGTAATCGAAAGTAATTGTTGTAACCGAAAGTAGTTGTTGTGATCGAAAGTAGTTGCTTGAATAGCCACCTTCGTTATTATAATGAGGTCGAATGACCGGGTCACAACACCCCCTTATGGTCCAAATTCAATCCTTATCCTCTTCAATTCTTTGACCAACCTTTCATATTCCTCTAACATGGAAAACTTTATTCTTTGCTTTCTTTGCCTTCATTCTTTAATTGCTCAAATCTACTTAACCCCTATAAAATAATAACAAGTCCAAGAATATAAAATCATCAGTAACATACACAAAAATTAGTCCATATAAACAACAACTACTCCAAAAATATAAAATTATTAATATCATACTCAATGTTTTGTACTCATCAAAATCAATCCTAGGGTCAATAATCTTTTTTTTTTTTTTTATAACAAAACTATGAGTATATGCAAGATAAAGTATAGTATGTTAATGTGATTCATGTATAATTATCAAATGTAAAATAAATAAATAGATGTATTAAGAACATACTTCATGAATGCATCATAAAATATTTAATTTGATTCAAACATATATTTAACTTATACCTCTCCCCCTTTTTGACAATATCAAAAAAAAGTATCTAGAGAGAGTTATAATAATTTCATCAAAATCAAATTTGTCTTAAGCAAATGTCAAATAATTTATTTGGATTAATAGATGTAAGCATGTAGAGTCCAAATTAAACCATTTCAAAAAATATTTTCCTTTCTTTTTCAAAAGTAGCTTCTCCCCATTTGAAAAATCAAATTTATTTTACTTAAGATTTCATAACATAATTAATCTCAAAGATTTAAATATATAAGATCGGATTGAGAACTTATCATTTCCTCCTTCATGAATTAGTTTTTTGTTCTAACAAGATTCGGCTAAAGTAGAGAGCTTAAGGATGCGAACATGAATATAAAAAATATAACATTTAATGAAACAAAGTATTTTGAGTTCAAACACAAATTTTCTTCAAAAGATGCAACCTTTACATAATCTTGGAATATCAATCAAAAATATTTGATCACTTTCCTCTTTTTGAAAAATTTATTTTCTCATTTTCTTCAAAAGTTTTTCAAAGTCAATTACAAATTCTACAAAATGAATTTGCATTACTCCCTCTTTAATTTTCAACAAAAGCATTTATTAGAGCATTTTTCAAAAGCATAGATATAACATATTTTAATAAGATTAATTATCAAATTTGATC
The DNA here is from genome assembly GCA_021397845.1 of Areca catechu. Classification (NCBI taxonomy): domain Eukaryota; kingdom Viridiplantae; phylum Streptophyta; class Magnoliopsida; order Arecales; family Arecaceae; genus Areca; species Areca catechu. The sequence goes on along the minus strand of CM038038.1, from coordinate 3,611,095 downwards.
ATTTAAAAAATTTAAGAGATTTGCACCTTTCTAAAACAATGTTTGAAAATTTTCACTTTCTTAATTTCTTTTGGAAATAGTCATAAATTTTTTTTTTTAAAATTCATTCTTTTCTCCACCTTTTTGTCATATTCAACATTGAACATGAGTTTTATGAAAAAGTGAAATATTGAATTATGAAAGAGATAAACTTGTTATCAAGCAAAACCAAACATAACTTCAATCAAAAACTTTCAAACTTTTATACAAGCCAAAATGATATACAAAAACTTGAAAATGCATTTCAAATTTTGAACTATAAGTACATATATTTGTTTAAAACTTGAGAGTTTTATAAACATGAAACCAAAACCAAATATAAGTCTAATATAAATAAATTCTAGCATGCATTTAAGTATAAAGTATAGAGTATCAAAGATTCATCAAAATTAATCCATTACCATATAAAAGACATCTCTTCCTTTTCTTAAGAGATATCAAGCAACTTGTCAGTAGAACAAAATATGACTTTCTTAAACTTATCTTAAGTAGCTATGTAAAACTAGATTTGAGGTAAGGCATTTTTCTCTTTTTATCAAAAGATAAAATGATAGAGTTTAAGATAATAATAAGATATCTGATGCCAATAACTTGAATTACAAAAGAAAGCTCTCTCATATGATAATTTTTTTGAAAAATTTTACTTGATACAAATTTCAAAAAGATTTAAGAATTGAACTAGCTATTGGAGAGGAGAAATTATTAAAAATTATATCCTAATACCAATCATCTAGCTTATAAATGGTTAATTTTATATATCTATTATTACGAATAAAAGTTATTTTTTTGATAGTTTATCATATTGCATCTTCCTATAATGAGCTCATTTATGATAAAGTCCTTAGAACTACATTATTATATGATAAAGAGATGATTTATCGTATAGTTCTTAAACTTGTTCACGATCAAATAATACATTATTATAGGATCATAGTATATCAAGTATAGGTCGTTGTATGCTATATGGATTGGTTATCTTCTTAATCAAAGAATATTAAGATACTGATATGGCATGCAGGTGAACTGCTAGACATTTTACTGAACATGACCCACCTGCAGAGTACTCTTCTGCTAAGTATTGCTCATAAAGGGATATGGATATAAGTATCCATCAGACTTGAAATCACCATGATGACTTACAAGTAACTTACTATACTTTGGTGCAGGATTATCTAGATTTCTAATCCAGTGATAGGAGATTTCTGAATGTAGTTAAGTACTTGTAGAGTCAGTATATAAGCCAAGATAGGATTGACCCCTCTAAGTATTAGATTGAATGTCTCCCTGTATTTCAATTTTAGTAAAATCTTGGCCAGCATAGTTCTTGTGAAAGTCACAGAACTTATGAAGTTGAGATACTTTATGGATGAACTGTTTAAGGATTGGTAGTTAAACCCTGAAATCATCTTAATCATTAGGATCAAAGAGATGAATTATATAGTAACCATATACCAGAGGTTTCTGATTGTTGCACTATAACTTTTGACTTATCTAAAAATCGGGTGTCCTTACTAGATTGCAACTTCGATTGATATAGGAAGTATTTCCATGCTATCAGTTTAGTGTTCAAACTTATAGAATCACACATAACAAGAGTTTCTACCTAATATGATGGCTGGTCGATGATTATGAATCATTTTCAGGCATTAATTATCAACATGATTGATAGTTAACCTTAAATCAACACTTCCAAGTATTGATACCTTGGTGCATCGATACTTGAATTTTATCTGTGTCGACTCATCGTTGTTGCAAAAGTTATGATAGAGGTTTTTTTTCATTAATGGTTGGTGAATTATTAAAGGATTAAGCAGTAATTGGATTGCTAGTTGGCTCAATTTGATTGAGCAATAAGATTTGGGTTGAGACAAATAAGATTTAGCTTGAGCTCGAGTTAAGTCTAATTAGATTAAACCTAACCTATGCACTCTAGCCCTTTTTGAATTTGAATTATAAATTTAATTTAAATTAGTCTTTGAATTTGAATTCAAACTTGAATTTTGAATTCAATTTAAATTTGAATTTAAATTAGAATTTTAAATTCAAGTTGGTTTGTTTAACCCCCTAACCTCTCTCCCTTAATCTCTTCCTAACCCACTCAACCTCCTAACCACTTGGATGTCTCATTTTAAAAGGGTGTGATGGTGGGGTAGATAGGTTAATAAATCAAATAAGTGATTTTAGGCTAAAAAAGTTTTCGACCTAAGGGAAAAGATAGTATAGGGAAAAGAGAAAAGGGCTTGGATGTGTGCAACCTAATACTTTCACTAGACTTTGGAAAGAGCAAACTAGGAAGAGGTTTTCCAGCATAATCTTCCACCACCTCCTCTCCTCTGAGGTCCTTTTATTCTCAGAGCATCCTAGCATATGAAAGAAAAAGGAAGATCGGCCATCAAGGTTCCAAAAGAGCTAGCACTCTGAAAGAACTGGTCAGGGAGAGCTTCTATGTGGATCACCTGTAGAGGCTAGATATATTGTATGGCTTAGAGTTTCTACCAGAACCTTCCAGTAGTGATAAACGTTGATGCCTTATAAAAAGATAATGATGAGATATTGTGCTGAAGATATAGTCCACAGCACTAGTTTATTGCATAGATATAGTCTATGCAAAGGTTTGTATGTTTACATTTTAGCTTGATTTATATACTTTATATTATATCAGGATCCTATTGTAGGTGTTTTGATGATTAAATCATTTGTATGTGTAGATTAATTTGATTAATCTTTTGCTTTCGCTGTTTATTTTATTTCAAAAAGTTTGAAAATGCATGCTAAAAACCCTACTCTTTCCCTCCACTAATGGTATTAGAGCATGGTTGTTTTGGCATGATAAAATTGTATATAAAACTGAAATTTTATATTTGCAAAAGTACTTGGAATTGGTAGATTCACCATGGTCATCTGGTTATAAGAGATAAATATGGTTTAAAGGCCATCACTTTCTATTCAATAGATTCTGTTATGGAATGTAGGGGTGCCCCTTATATCATAACCCATGAACAGGAAATGCAAAATGAGCTAAGATTAAAATAGTTTTAATCTAGATAATAAGATCTAAAGATCATAAATTATGTTTAAATAAGATCTAAAAGAAGTTTATAATTTGTTATGTTAAATTGTTTAGCATAACGTTCGGATCTGGAAATGCTATATTTTCTATCACCCTGCAGGTATCGACACTTGGCCCTGAAGTGTCAACAATCGAACTTGGTGACCCAATACATGCTCCTACAGGTGTCGACTCAAGAGTGCAGACTGAAAGAATGGGTCTCTACTCACTTTCTGTAGTCGATGTCACAGGATCAAGTATTGACTTACTATAACTTGACTTATAAAAGTGTCGACACTTGACCAGGAAGTATTGGCTCATAGTAGAAAGTAGAAAATTTAAAATGTTGCATTTTGTTGTAAAAATATTTTTACAAATTAAGATTGAAATTGTTTCAATAGGAAGTTGGTGAACTTAATTAAGAATTAAGTTTTAATGACTAAAAGATATAGATTTGAGAATGAAAAGTTTTAAATCATTTTTCATAAACCTTTGGATCATGGGTTAACTTGAGTCAAGTTCTTTATTTGGGTTATACCTAAGTTTAGATTCAGATGGATTAAAATAGAGAAATTAATCTAACCAAAAGCTGATTTAGATTTCCTTCTATATAGATCATTCATAATAGTTGTAGTTTGATCAAGTCCATATTTCTAATTGGACCTAATTATGACTCAATGGTTAGACCCAAATCATTAGGCCAGTCTAATTGAATCTTGTAAACTAATTGGTGTCTAAGATAAGTTTGGCAGTTTGATTATAATTATTGGGGCTACCTCTTACCTAGCCAACTAGTTTGGTATTTAAGAAAAAAGGTTAATGACCGAACCCTCCCATTGATCTTACTTACCTGGTCAATATAGTCAATTAAGTTTGATCAAATAGCTTATTGATTCAAGTTAACATATATCATTAAAGCTGATTGGTTTGACTGATTTAGGTGCCCTTGGACCAGTTTATCTTGAACTTTTTTCTATGACTTGGTAAAGTCAGTGGGAAGATACTTGACTAAATGGTCCATGTCTTTGCTTTCATCTATCTCATATAAGTTTAAATCCTCTAAATATTATATCCTTAAAATGATGAAGTTATAGTAATAACTAAGTCATTTCCTCCTATTAAATGAATGGTAATGGGTTCAATAGTTGGGTGATTATTAGAAGGCCCAAAGGCCTAGTGTTTATTAGGCTATTGAAATTGTCATTCATAATATGATGGCATAATGCAACTCTCTTAATAGTGGTCAGCTGGGCCAGCCAAAGTCGGACTTGGCTTTTTGTTAGTGAAAGGTATTAAGTATTATCATGTTAATGGTTGGATCTAACTAGAACTTTCAATAAAAGGCCCATAGGCCTACAAAAGAGATGTCTAGGTTAAAATTATTTACTAAAAGTTATTTGAAAAAATAATTAGTTTAGAACCAACCTTTAGATATGCATGGGTGGGACAGCTATAGTCGGGCTTATGTGTAATCTAAGATTTTAGTACCTGCTAAGAAATTAATGTAATTCCTCCGATTGGAAATAGAAGTTACCAATTTGTATAAAATAGTGGAAGGACCTTTAGAGTAAAGTCCAAGTCTTTAGGATTAATAATTCATATACTAATTGGTCTTGTATTCTCTTTTTAGATAATGGCCACCAATTTGTCACTCCGGTCATTGTTAGATAATAACAAACTAATGACGCCCAACTTCAATAGCTAGTATCGAAATATCAAGATTATCCCGGAGCATGAATGGATCCTTTATGTGATAATGGATTCTGCACCTAAGGAGCCTGCTTCTAATGCTCACGATGTGGTTAGGGATACTTACTAAAAGTGGCTCTCTAATCAGACCATAGTGCGATGCATAATATTAGTAGCTATAAATGATGAGTTCAATCACAAGTTTGAGAAAGCCCAGCTAGAGAAATCTTTCAAAAATTAAAGGAATCCTTTAGCACACCTGATGATGTTGAGCGTATAGGACTTCTTATACTATTTTCAACACCTGGATGCATGAAGGGGCATCAATCATTGATCATGTATAGTACATGATCGAGCAAATCGAGCACCTGGACAAACTCGACTATCCCTTGTACGAGCAGCTTGGAAAAGATGCAATACTAAATTCTTTGCTCCCTTTCTACCTTGACTTCTCGATCATTATAGAATGTTAAGGCCTATTGTAAACTACCATGACTTACTAGGATTACTGCAGACTTATAAGAAGGATCACCTGCTCTACAAGCGATTAGTGAATATAGTGGAAGGTTCTTTGATAGGACATTGTCCTTTTAAGAAAGAAAAAAGAAAAAAAAATAAAGTATAGAGTGCTAGGGCTAGTCAAGCCAAGAAGAATAAAGTTAATAAGAGTTAGGCAGAGTGCTTCTTATACAAGAAGCAGGGTCTTTGAAAGAGAAATTATTCTCTATATATTGCATCCCTTGACTCAAACAAGCCAAAGAAGAGGAAGCAATAAAGAGTTACTGGACAAGGTATTTATATGAAATGCCTTGTAGTTTCTCTATCTATAATACTACTACTTGGATATTGAATACTGGAAGTCCTATTTATATTTGTAATTCATTGCAGGGACTTCAAGTTAGTAGGAGATTTGAGGATGGTAAAAGATTCCTGAATGTAGATGGAAGTCAAGTTCTGGTCCTGACTTTGGGAGTTGTCAAACTAGTTATCAAGTATTGTACTATTATTTTAAGTGAATGTCATTATTGTCCATCTTTTCTTTTAAATGTCATCTTTGTAGGCCTTTTGGTTATTTATGGTTATAAACTACCAATAAAGAATAATATTTGTAATATCATTTTGAATGGTGTTGTTGTAATAAGTGGACAAATGTGAACTGGCATATATGTACCGTCACAACCTGTTAATATAATATACACTTCGTGCAAATGTTATAGGTTAAATAATATCAGTGATGCCTACCTTTGGCATTGTAGGCTAAGTCATGTTAACAAGAATAGGATAAAAGGTTGATTAAAGAAGGTATCCTCAAAGTTAATGTTTCTAAATCACTACTAACTTTTGAATCTTACCTTCTTGGAAGGATAACTAGGTCACCTTTTACTGGAAAAGGTGAATGGGCTAGTGCAATTCTTAGTCAAATACATATTCATGTATGCGAACCTATGAACACTAGTGCAAAAAATAGGTATAACTATTTCATTACATTTACGGACAACTTTTCAAGGTATGGTTATGTCTTTCTTATAAAATATAAATTGAGTCATTTAAAATATTCAAATAATATCGTAATGAGATAGAGAAATAAATTGGAAAGAGTATTATAACTCTTCGATTAGATTGAGGAGGGGAATACCTTACTAGTGAATTTCTAATATATTTATGAAAGAATGAAATTCTTTCTCAATGGACACCACCTAGGACACCTCAACTCAATGAAATGTTTGAAAGTATGAATCGAACCTTGTTGGGCATCGTTCAGTCTATGATAGGCTATGCTAGTCTACCAATCTCCTTTTGGAGATATGCTCTTGAGTCAGCCTGTTACATTCTTAATAATGAGCTGAGTAAGTATATTAATAAAATATCATATGAGATATGGATAGGGTGTAAGCCGACACTCTCACACCTTTGGATCTGGGGTTGCCCGGCTTATGTCAAATGTTTGAAAATGGATAAGTTGGGACCTAGGTTAATAAATGTCTATTTGTTGGATATCCTTAAGAAATCAAAGGGTATTACTTCTACCATCTTGAAGAACAAAAATTGTTTATCGGTCTTAGGAATATCTTTTTGGAAAAGAAGTTCCTTAAAAAAGGAACTAAAGTCGTTAAGATTGAACTTAATGAAGTTCAACATGTAGATAAATCAATATATTTAAGAGACATCATAGAACCAGTTTTGATTAGTGTTGGAAAATGTGTCCCAAAGCCAATTTCTATTGTAGACAGTTGTACATTTGATGTAATTGTATATGAATTATATTATTGAATAAAATATTTATTCTGGCAGTTTATCACTATTTCATCTTTCTGAAATGAGTTCTTGAGTGATGAAGTCCTTAGGACTATTTGTATGTGATATAGAGAGGATATATCATATAGTCCTAAAATTGTTCGCGACCAAATGATACACTTATTTCAGGATGATAGTATATCAAGTATAGGTCGTTGTGTACCATAGTCGTTGGTTGTCCTCTTAACCAAGGAGTGTGGAGACACTGGTATGGCATACAGATATTATGTTTGACATTTCATCGAACGTGACCCGTCTGTACTTTTTTCTGCCTAGAGTTTTGATATGGACGTAGTTATCCTCAGACATGAGATCGTCATTGTAGCTTGCGAGCAACTCACTGTACTTTGGTGCTGGACTATTGGATATCTAATTCAGGGACGGAAGGTTTCTGGATGCAGTTAAGTACTCGTGTAGCAGTGATTGGATCAAGATGGGATTGACCCCTCCAAAGTGTTTGGAGCAGATATCTTATTGTATTTCAATTTAGCAAAACCTTGACCAGGGTAGTCTCTGTAAAGTGTTACAGGACTTGTGAGGTTGAGACACATTGTTGATGGACTTTATGGGTTGGGCAGTTTAACCCTAAGTCTTCCTGAGCATTGAGATCAAAGGGATTAATTACAAGGTTTCTATATCTCCTGGTTCTTGATTGTTGCTCTGTAACTTCGACCTATCCGGACGTCGGGTGTCATTGCTAGATGATGACTTTGACTGGTATTGAAATGTTCCAGTGCTACCGGCTTAGTGTTCGAACCTATGGGGTCACACACCATAGGGATTTCTACTTGATCTAGTGATCGGAGAACGATTGGGAATCGTTCGTGGACTCACAAAGGAAAAGTGTTTTTCTTTACCCAAGTGTCGACACTTGATATTCTTGAAAGTGTCGACACTTGTGTAAGTGTCGACACTTGTTGATTTCGCAAGTGTAGACACTTGATGTCACAAAAAGGTTGTGACATAAAAATTTTCACTAATAGTTGGTGATGCATGGAGGTGAATTAAGTAATGTGATTACTTGATAGCCCAATTGATTGAGCTATAAAAATCTGGAACGAATCAAATAGGATTTGGTTCAAAATAGGTTTGGGTCCAATTGGGTTGAACCCAATGTATGCACACATGACACAATTGATTTCGGTTATGAACTAAAATCAATTAACACATTAATCTGAATTTAAATAAGTTTAAATTCATTTTTGGGGAGTTATGTAACTTTCCATGACCATAACTCCCCATAACTACCCATTACCACTCCATTTCACCCATAACTCCCCACTTTCCCTCTCCCTCACCATCTACATAATGGGCTGAAATGGGAGGACGAAAATAAGAGAAAATTCAGCAAAGAAATGCTGGAAAAATAAAAAGGGAAGAAGGGAAGAAACTAGGAAAGGTTCTAGTTTTATGGGTGTGAGGTTTTTGGAGAAGAGTGTGCATATTTGTACCTAGTGATCTAGGTCTTAGGATTGAGTGTTTGGGAAGGGTTTCAACCACTCATTCTCCACCTCTTGAATTTCTTCATTCATTCGGAGAGTCCGGCATCGAAAGAAGAAAAGGAGTTCCGATCAAATCGTTCCACAACAAGCTAGCACTTGGAATGGAAGCAGATTTTGAAAGAGCCCTGGTGTGAACCACCTGTAGAGGCTGGACACGTGTGCGGCTAAGCAGAGTTCTTCTTCCTCCTCCTGGATCTTTCATAGCGGAGAGCGTCTCCACTTCATACGAGGTATAGTTTTACATATATAGATATGTTACTTTGAAATGTTCATAGTATGAGTTCATGATTTCATAGTTTATAGTAATCATTCATGCAAGATCTTGGGCTAAGTAGCATAGAATAATTCTAAAAGCATGCTTAGATTAAATGTTAATCATTTTATCATGCTTCCGCTGTATGTTATTTTGAAAAAGTTTTAAAATAGAAAGCATGCTCGCTACTAGTTTCCTTTCAATTAGATCAAACCTAGAGCCCATAATAGATGAATTATTAAGAAGATATAGTAGAGTACCATGTCAGCCAGATAGATACTACGGTTTCTTAGTTCGAAACAGCGATCCTATTAAATTTGATGAGAACAACAAGGATCCGATCATCTATATGGATGCCATGCAAAGGTCCAACTCTAATAAGTTATTTGGAGTCATGAAATCCAAAATAGAGTCCATGAAAATCAACAATGTATGAACACTTGTTAATCCACGTGAAGGGATAAAATCTATTAGATATAAATAGATTTTCAAAAGGAAATGGGATGCAAACGGGTAGGTGAAAACCTATAAAGCTCGTTTGGTTGCCAAAGAATATCGTCAATGTTATAATATTGACTATGATGAAATATTTTTTTTTGTGGCAATGCTTAAATCCATTCGAATTTTGCTTACTTTGGCTACATAATTTGATTATGAAATATGGCAAATGGATGTCCTTACAACTTTTCTAAATAGAGAGTTGGATGAGAATGTGCATATGATACAACATCAAAGATTCACATCCATAGATGTGTCAAAGTATGCAAGCTTCTAAGTTCCATTTATATACTAAAATAGGCATCTTGAAGTTGGAACATACATTTTAATAAGACAATTAGAATTTATGGCATCTCTAAGAATGGAGAAGAACCATGCATTTATAAATGGGCTAATGGTTTTGTAGTAATATTCCTTGTACTATATGTGGATGATATTCTCTTAATTGGAAATGATATTCCTGCATTACAGGGAATAAAGGTTTGGTTGTCATCTCAATTTTCTATAAAAGACTTGGATGAAGCTTCTTACATCTTAGAGATAAAGAATTATAGAGATGAATCTAAGAAGCTACTAGGATTATCCTAGTTTACATACATCGATACTATACTAAAGCGGTTCAGCATGGAGAATTTTAAGAAAAGTTATCTTTTGATAGGTCATGAATTTTTTGCTAAAAAGGATTGTGTGACAGCTCTTGAAGATAGAGCATATGAGTAGCATTCTATATGCTTTGATAGTAGATTTTATTATGTATGCCATGACATGTATGAGACCAGACATGGCATTCTCACTAGGGATAGTAAGTAGATACTAGTCTAATTCAAGTGAGGCTCATTGGAAGGTAATGAAAACTATCCTCAAGTATTTACAAAATACTAAAGAACAATGGCTTGTTTATGGATAACCTGACTTAAAACTTTGGGATATACTGACTCCAATTTTCAATCAGATAGGGATGACAGTAAAAGTATGTCCGGTGTTATCTTTATCTTGGATGATAGAGTGATTTACTGGAAAAGTTTCAAGCAGCACACTATGGTGAATTCAGTTTGCGAGGTGGAGTATATTGCAACATCACGTACGGCAAACGAAGCTGTATAGTTGTAGAAGTTCCTTGATGAGCTTGGAGTGTCACCCTTGATGGTCCAATTTTTTTGTATTGTGATAGCATTGGAGCCATTGCTCAAGCCAAAGAGCTGAAGTCCTACTAGTGCACCAAACATATTATGCATTGCTATCACCTTGTACAATAGATCACAGAATGAGGTGATGTTAAGCTTCGAAACATTGGTGGAAAGGAGAAACTGGCTGACCAATTTAGTAAAGATCTTGGAATCAAAAAACTTGATAAATACAAATGGAAGATGGTATTAGATATTGTTTCGATTAGCTTTAGCCTAAGTGAAAGTTGTTGAAAATTTTATTCTAATACCAATCATTTAACTTATAGACAGTTGATTTTGTATATGAATTATTATAAATAAAAATATTTTTTTGGTAGTTTATCATATTGCATCTTCTTGTAATGAGTTCTTTTATGATGAAATCCTTAGAACTATTTTTAAATAATAAAGATGATTTATCATGTGGTTCTTAAACTTATTCATGACCAAATTATACATTATTATAGGACAATAGCATATTGAGTATAGATTGTTGTATGCCATATGGGTTAGTTATCCTCTTAACCAAAGAGATGGAGACACTAGTATGGTATACAAGTGAAGTGTAGGACATTTCATTGAATGCAACCCCCTAGGAAGTACTTTTCTATCAAGTGTTGTTCATGAAGGGATATGGATATAAGTATCTCTTAGACTTGAGATCAGCACGGTGACTTGTAAGTAACCCACTATATTTTGGTACCGGACTACCAAGATTTATAATCCAGTGATGAAAGGTTTCTAAGTACAGTCAAGTACTTGTAAAGTCGGTGTGTGTCAGATAGGATTGACCTCTCCAAGTGTTGGAGTGAATGTCTTATTATGTTCAATTTAGCAAAATCTTAGTCAAGGTAGTTCTTGTGAGGAGTCATAGGACTTATGAGGTTGAGACACTTTATGGATGAACTGTTTAAGGGTTGACAGTTAAATTCTGAAGTCATCCTAAGTATTGAGGGTCAAAGGGATGAATTATATGGTAACTATATACTAGAAATTCCTGATTATTGCTCTGTAACTTTTGACCTATCAGGACGTTGGGGGTCATTACTAGATGGTAACTTTGATTGATACAGGAAGTATTCCTATGCTACTGGCTTAGTGTTCGAACCTATGAATCATACACAATAAAAGTTTCTACCTGATCTGATGGTGATCGATGATTGTGAATTATTTTCAGGGATCTTGAGTCGACATTTCCAAGTGTCGATACTTCGATGAGTCAACACTTGAGATTTGTCAAAGTATCGATTGATTATTGTTTCAAAAATTATGATAAGAATTTTTCAACACTCGGTGTATTATTGAAGGATTAATCAGTAATTAGATTATTGGTCAGCTCAATTTAATTGAGCAATAAAATTTGGATCAAGGCAAATAAGATTTGGCTTGACCTTGAGTTGAGTCTAGTTAAATTAGACCTAGCTTATATACCCTAGTTCTATTTGAATTTGAATTATGAATTCAAATTTAAATTGGTCTCTGGATTGGAATTCAAAGTTGAATTTTGAGTTCAATTTGAATTTGAATTTGAATTTAAACTCGAATTTTGAATTCAAGTTGTTGATTTGTTTTAACCCCCTGACTTCTTTGCCTTTATCTCTCCTAACCTACTCAATCTTATAACCACTTGGGCACCTCTTTTTAAAGGGATGTGTTGGTGGAGTGGAGAAGTTAATGAATCAAATGAGTGGTTTTAGGTTGAAAAGTTTTCTACCTAAAAAAAAAAGATAGTGTGGGGCAGAGAGGAAAAGACTTGGGTGTATGCAACATAATACTTCCACTAAGCTTTAGGAAGAGTGAACTGGGAAGGAATTTTCCAACATAATCTTCCACCACTTCCTCTCCTCCAAGGTTCTTTTATTCTTAGAGCATCCTAGCCTGTGAAAGAAGAAGGAAAATCAGCTATCGAGGTTCCAAAAGAGCTAGCACTCCGAGAGGACTAGTCAGGTGAGAGCTTTTATATAGACCACCTGTAAAGACCAGACATACTATATGGCTTATAAAGTTTCCACCATAACCTTTTAGCAATAGCGAATGATGAGGACTTATAAAAAGGTAATGATGATATCATTTTACTAAAATATAGTCTACATCACCTAATTTGTTGTATAGATATAGTCTACGCAAAGATTTGTACGTTTCCATTTTAACTTGATTTATATATTTTATATCATATCAGGATCCTACTATAGATGTTTTAATGATTAGATCATTTGTATATATAAATTAATTTGATTAATCTTTTACCTCCGTTATTTATTTTATTTCAAAAAATTTGAAAAAAAATTTGAAAATGCATGCTAGAAGCCTTACTCTTTCCCTCCAATTGAAATAAATGTTAGAAGCTTAAGAAAACTAGCCATTATAGAATTTTTGCACCCATGGGTCAACCCTAATATCAACACTTTGGTCAGGGACCAACCCCTGATGCGACCCTTTTCATTTTATGTTACATTTTTTAGTCTTAAGACCACAGACTTTAGCATTTCTCATCAGAGGTCGGCATTGGTGTCGACCTTTTTAGTCCAGTGTTGATCCTTTTATGCATTCCAAACATGCCAGGATGCTTTTTTAAAGGAATGCTTCGTATGTTGACCCTTGATTTTTAGGAAATTATTTCCTTTAACTTTTTTCAATTAAACATGATAAAATCATCCCCCATCGATCCAAATTCAATATTTATCCTCTTGAATCCTTTGACAAACCTCTTATATTCCTCCAACTTGAAAAAATTCATTCTTTACCTTCTTTGCTTTCATTCTTTAACTATTCAAATTTATTTATCTCCTATAAAATAATTACTCCAAAAATCACCATTATCATATGCAAAAGTTAGCCCCTATAAAATAATAACTACTACTAGAATTCAAAATCATCAGTAACATATTCAAAAATTTTATACTCATCAAAAACAATTTTTGGATCAACATTCATGCTAAAGATAAGAATATCAAACATCAAGGACTGCAGATGAATCTAAAAGGAAGAGATTCTTACAAGCCTGATTTTGTACCCACTGATCGCAGCTGCACTGTTTTTAACATAGTTCACTAGTACAGTGCCAAACAATCTCATTAAGTCTGGTCATTAGCAATTGGCATCAGGATCAGATGAATGACTTTTTTCATATGTGCAAACAGCCCTCTCTCATAAATTAAACCTTCAGATTTATTTCCAAATATATGGTTATGTCTGCACTTTGTCGACCCATATACAATTGGTATATCAAGACAGGAGAACTACGAGCTTGAATTTCCCCCCCTAACTTGATCTGTTTAGAAGTCATGCATTATAAAGAGACATGAAACAGATGAAATACAAGTCGACTCAAACAGCAGTTACAGGACGCGTCCTCTACCCTTAGGTGCTTTACTTTTTGTTGATAAGCAGCTTGCCTAGTTGATCCCTGAATATATTTCTTACTTTTGGTTACTCGTCTGTCCAAGACGAAGAGACTATGATAACGTACCAATGAAACCATCCACTTTGTCGTTCATTTTCCTTGACAGGAACTTCATGCATATTGGCGGCTTCACTTTAGCCAGAGCTAGCAGAGATTGAGGTAAAGTCCACATCCCGTCACCACATATCAAGCCAGAGGCCACTGCAGGACCAAATGCATCTGCTTGGGTCTTGTTAATCTTTTCCCAGACAAACAATATCAAGCTTCCTAGACACATATCAATAGCAAAGTATGACCCAATATAGAAAGGTATTGCCATTGCCATAGGGAGCGGTATGAACCTCGCCACCTTCTTAGGAGACAAATCTCTAATCAAGTTAACGAGAATAGCAGCAGCAAAGAATATGCAGCAGAGAGTGAGGCAGTGCTTTGGTAGTGATGAGAAGCCATCAACACCAAGTATTGCTATGTTCCGGTAAACAGAGGCATAAGGAGCAGGATATTCAGTATTAGGCAAGCCAAGGTCATTGAAAGCCTTGTAGAAAAGCCAGAAAACACATGGAGCAATCACACAACCCATTGCTGTTCCAATGACTTGGCTAACAAACATGGACCTCGGTGAGGCTAATGTCAGGTATCCTGTCTTGAAGTCCTGCATGAGATCTGAAGCTGTGGACACAATGCTCATCATTACACCACAAGCTGCAAGGCCTGCTAGCACACCACCATGAGAGGCACCTGCCCAAGCTCCAATAAGAAATATGGCTAGCTTACCGTAGGTGGAGGCAAGAGACCAATCAGTGAGGCCACAGCCATAGGCATTGCAGAAGGCTAGTACAGGTGCGAAGATGTAAGAAACCAACACATAGTACCATTTCAGTTGAGGGAAGATGTGGGGAAGAGTGACAATGGAGATAACAGCAACGGCAACATAACCCCCATATGCGACTGATTTTGGAATTTGATCCTTAAGAAATATTTCGATTCGGCGTTGTTCATCAAAGGATATGTTGGTAGTTGTGGTGATAGGATGACCATTATCTGAGACAGGAAGAGTGCTTGTGGAACCTTTGCTACGCACTACAGAAAAAATGGAGGAAATTGTTCGAGACAGGACCTTGAGGAAGTTGTAGAGGCCATCTCCAAGAATCAAGGCAATGCTTATGAAGACCTGTAGAAGAGAACATGAATATAATAACAAGGTTGAGTGTAAAAGTCACAACTTGGTTAGATTTAGTTGAACAAACTCTGCGATTGGTAGTTTTAGTTGAAACACAAGCAAGAACAACAGAAGAAAATAAGTAGATAATTACCCTATAGCCCTGCAAGCCATGAAGACTGCTTGGTTTGATATCTGCAGGGTACCAACTGCCCTTCTTATTACCTATAAGAGGCCACATGATTCCCCATGAAAGGATGCCTCCAAGTAGAACAGATATATTCACGATATATGGGCAGATCATTCCCACTCCAACATAAGTTGCAGAGAAATCAAAGAAAAACCTATGGCAATGATTAATGTCTTATCAGCAACATGTAGATTATCAAGATAGGAGAATGATGATTTTTAACAACTAAACCACTAAAAGTTAGGTTCTTTCTGGTATTTATTAAGCAGATATATACATAAATCTTACATATTAAATTAAGACCCCTCTATTGGAAGACATCAATTAAATGAAAACTAGAGGTATCTGCAAGAGAAGACTTAAAGTTCAAGCATGTTACTCGTTTTGATAAGCTTTAAGACCAAATGTAGGGAAGGCAGCAAATCCACAATCATCACCGGCAGTGTAGAACCACTGGAAAAATCCCCAAAGGAAACTAGACACAAAGAACTTGCCCAATGTCCTTACTTGTTTCCTGAAATATGCAACAGATTCATGTAACACAAGGAGAAAACATCAAAAATGCAAAAGACACAGACATGGATGATTAATAGGATCTTTCAGGATTTACTTTGCAAGCTTTGCACCCTCAGGAGTGTGGAAGCCATTAATAAGAAAAGCAGTTGCAGTACCACTTGGGTAGATCAGCTTGTAGTCAATGATCATGATCTGAAACATATTCTTGATTAATAAAAGTTACCAAATGCACCATCCTAAAAAAGCTTATGAGAAATAAAGACATGAAAGCTCAGAATTTTAATTGCAATCAGTTGATGGATTGCTTGCATCGACAGTTTATATATATATATATATATATATGTTGGGGAAGGATTACCTTTCTTAGAGGCACAAGGGAGAAGAGTCCAAGAAAGCTAACAACAAAGAGAAATCCAATCATCCATCCTAATTTTGGGTCTTTGATGTTCTGTTCATCGTTCAGTTCTGATGTTTGATTGGCAATTCTTCCGCTCATAGCAAAAAGGTAAGTTCCAAAGCCACCTGTTTAAAGGATAGAATTGTACAATTGGCACCCGAATCACAAGACCCAACAGTGCTACATGGAAAAGGCTTTCAGTTAAAGACTTATCAACCAGTGCAAATCAAGCATTCCATAATTTTGTTTCGAGAAGAGCAATGAGATACTCTTCTTATGTTACATTGTTTTGAACAATGGCTTCTAGATCTAAGTGAATAAGTACATATGCAAATCCAAATAACTTTGGGTTTTCTGCAAATCATCTAACAACTAAATCATAGAAACAGAAATTTACTCTATAATATGGTATTCTTGAAAACCAACGGATAAAGTGAAGAAAATCAGCATCTTACACTTAAGTATACAAGGCTAATAACTTAATGAGCTACAAATCAGTTCAAAAAATTAACCATAGCCCCTTCAGAATCCCCTACATCGCATTGCTTTTCTGTTAATTGCAAAAGCAAGGTACAGCTTAAGCAACAGCCTGGTAGAAACTGTATACGTGCATCCATAATTGTCCCAAATTAGTCACACTCATGATTCTCACGATTCCATTAATCTCACACAATTGAGGTGTAAATTTGAGAGAACTAATATTACTCATGATGATATGTCGCTGTTGACGTGTTTCATGTTATCAGTATTTAATATTTTTAAGCTATTTTCCTGTCTTGTTAAGTTTAAATGACAGAACAAATTGAGCTTCAGCTTTCACTAAGGCTAGAACTGTAAATTAAAATTAAAACCAAGCTAGAGATGTTTGCTAAATTTTCAGTCAACACAGTCAAAATTGTATAAATTTATAATATTTAGAAACAATGAACTAAATAAAGCAGTAAACTCATGAAGATCGCTAAGTTTAAATCCATATTTAGAATTGCAAAAACATAAGTATTTTATTGAGGAAGTCCAGCTCAAGATCAAGCAACTCTAGCTTGAGCTCATTGATCAAGTTGAGCTCAAGTTCAAAAGCAAAGGAGCGGAGCAAGGCCAACTCTGAGGTTTCTCAGCCCAAGTTAAATTGGCCAAAGCTTTCTCAGCTAACTAACAAGAGCAATGGGCCTGGCCAAAAGCATGTTTTTCCACTCATAGTAACCTCTTCATTATTTTTATTTTAAAAATTCTATAAATGATTTTAAAGTCTTTCATATTGATTTCTATAAATAGACATGGTATTCATATCTCTCTCTGTCTGTAAATGTTTTGATTGCCATAAAGGTTTATTATCATCCTTTAGAAATTTGAATGGAGAAGGTTCCAAGATAATTGAGTACATAAACATAGTGCATCAGCACATTCCTAGATGATTTGAAGTTCCATGAGTTTGTGAGAAGCTATGGTTTTGAGTATCCTACAGGACTTGAACGGCATGAAGTGGTTTGCATATATAGAGTTACTCACATATGGAGCTATGATCATCCTGGAACCATTGTGGATCACTGTGACCATTCCAGGTAAGTCAGGATAGGATTTTGAAGCAAGATCTATGACATCAAGCACTCAATTGCAAACCGCAACCTTCAAAGAACATAAATTTCTCATATAGCATTTGCTATCAGCAAACTAGGTACCAAAATAGAGCTCCCACAAACACTGTGGTATATCTACCCCTAAGGGGTTTGTTGCAAGCTGTGAATGTGAGCCTATTACAACATTGAGGGCCTAAATATGGATGGGTCAATGTCAAAATTTTTTTTTAAGGTAGGACTTTGACCATGCAAAGAGGAATTAGATGACGCAACATAAGGAAAAGTTTATGTAGAAGTCGAGATCTAGCTCCATGAAGATTTTTATCTTTTTTGTGATTATTTTCACAATTCATGGCTATTTAGGGAAAGTTGAAACCAATTTCTAATTAGAAGAGGAATCCATCTCGAACTTTAGGACTTACAACTTGCTAGTATAAATAAAGGGATTGCAATCTGTTTTATTTATTCCATTATTGAAAGAAAAGGAAACTTAGAACCCTATTTTAATAATTCTCTTATTTTCCATTATTCTCTTTGAGAGATCTAAATTGAACAGATTGAAAGAATTGCTTCCACCTCTCTCCAACTGGATCAAGTTGGTATCGGGCCTAGGGTCCAATCTTTAGGAAGGCCTATTTATAGTCTAAACCCAAGAATAGTACAATTAGGTAGGAGAAAAGCTTTTGCCATTCAAGGTACATCCAAAGACAAAAAAAGGGATGACTTTTACATCAATGGATGATGACATGAAAAGTTGTCTCCATCAAGTAGACGAGAAGATTGCACAACTTAGAGTTTGCAATTCAACCGATATGTTCAGCTCCAAAACACCTAGTACTCCGGTTGCAAATCCATCTTTGATGTCCAGTAATGATGAACAGTTAGCAAAGAGGAGGATTGATTTGTAGGTACTAAAAATCAAGACAATGAAAGAGTACTTCATTTTCAATTTTGATTTAGCAAAGCTAAATTTTCCAAACAGAAGAAGCCCTGATTCAGGAGGATCATCAAACTTGTTATGAATTGATTTGGTCACTTTACATAAGTATGAACAAGGTTTGGGAGCAAGATCCACCACATCCAGGACTTGATTGTGGACCAAAGCTTGGAAAGCTATAACTTCCAATTCGTGAAGAATTTAATGATACAATAGAAAGTAGATTTGATGTACAAGTCATGATCTAGCTTCTACCCAAATTTGAGAATTCGCCCACAAATCCCTGTTCTAATTAGGAAAGTAAACTGAAAAGACAGTGAAGAGGGAAGAAAGAAGAAAGAGAAGCCAACACACTCCCTTCTTTTTTTTCCTTTGTTTTTTTTTTCTCAAACAGGGGACTGTCCCCCCTTCTTCCTTCTATCCCTCCCGAGCTCTCAAGCATAGGACCTTGAGTCCACAAATCCATGGTGGTGCCTGCCGACCACCATGGTGGTGACATAGACCATGGCCAACGGTGGTCGTGGAACAAAACAAGGGATAAAAAATTATAAAACAAGGGTCTTCTTCAAAATTCAAATCGGCGGCTTGTCAATCAAGAATGGCGGCAAAGGAAAAACAAAGGGGAACAAGACTTAACTTCACAACTAAGTCCAGCGAGGCCGAAAGCATGATTGTGGTAACCTATTTCCAGTAAAAATCAAGGAAGAACTCAAAGGCAATGTCTGAAAATCAGCGACGATTTCTCGAAAATCCGGCGATGGATCCAAATGAGGAGAAGAGCACTCTTATAGCTTTGATTCCTAGGGTTTTCTTCACCTAATTTGGAAGGTTTTCCCATTTTCAATAGATACAAGGGAGAAGACACCCGGTCAGTCTTCATCCTCATTATTATATTTTAGAATTTTACCATGATGCTCCATTATAATATTTTATTATAAAAAATATTTAAAATCTTACAACATCTTCATTTTTTATATATTTTATTATTTGAATCTTTTTTGCATAAACATTATATTTTATTATTTTAACCCTTCACATAATTTTTTCTTGCCACCTGCTTCCCCATCACCACCCGCTTGCCTCCCCACCGCTCACCTCCCTGCCATCGCACGCCGCCCCCTTCCTTCACCAGTTCACCTACCTCTCCGCTGCTCGCCTCCCGGCCGCCACACACTGCCCCCCTCTTTTTCCGCCCACCACTTCGCCACTCGGGCTCATTGCTAACCTCCCCACTGCCGTGTGCCCTTCGTCCTCCTCCACCCACCTATTTGCCGCTTGGGCTAGATACCTGCCTTCCCACCACCCTCTTCCTCCTTTGCCCATTTCTTCGTCGCTCATACCCGTTGCTCACCTTCGTCCACTCTTCGACCCGGAGCAAGAGATCGGCCTCGGCAAGGATGATGGCCGTAGAAGATTCGGTGGCGGGAATGATGGCCTTGGAGGATCTGATGGTGGAATCGAGGGCTGGGATGATGGCTATAAAGAATCTGGTGGCATCATCAAGGACGGGGATGGGAGAGAAGGAGAGACCTTAGATATCAAGAGAGAGAGACGAGAGTTTGGGTGTAGTGGGAAGGTTTTTTTCTTAGGTAAGTGTGGGAAGTTTTCTAAAAATTCTGGATTTCTAATAAATTTTTAATTATTTTTTTAACTTGCCATCTACTTTCACACGAAGTCCTCCCTGCAATTCAAATTATTTATCACACCAGCCATGCATGTGCCTATGACCGATTAAAAGCAGTTACCTATGAATAAATCATTATCATCCATCGGACATCAAAAAAAAAAAAAAAGTTAATAATGAAAAGACTAAAACTTATTTTGGGCACCTAGCAAAATTCTTTCTTTTATCTTTAGATAGTTATTATGTCATTCATAGGATCTATTCCTTTATGATAAAAAAATTATTTGAATCCCGGAGTAGCCAAGATGATTGAGATCTTGCCTCACAACTAAGATATGATTTATTAGAAGACTTAATTAAATTTAGAGATTAGATGAATAAGAGATCAGGATCCTACTTTTTTCCATTCTGACTTGATGTATTATCTGTACTCTTTTATATTACTACATATTAAAATTTATTAATATATTTTATAATATTTTTTATATTTTTTAAATATAAAGAACAGTAGACAAGAGTTATTAAATACTAAATGATAGAAACATTTTAATGATAAAATTAAATATTTATTTTACTGATCGATAAAAAATATTTAATCATTTTCACATAGATAAGATTTTTTTATTTCATAAATAAATATTTTTTTTAAAAATAATTTATCTATTTTGAAAATATAAGAATATAAATAAGTTAATCATTGAAAAAAATTAACCAATTTTTTAATGATATTTATAAAAAAATAGACATCAAGATTATTCAGGTTATTTTTAAATTTTCTTTAATATATTACATGATTTGTATTTAAAATTAATGATTTAACCGACATTATTTTAGCATAGATTAAAGCGTTGAATAAGAATAAATTTAAATTTTTTTAAAGTATAGGGTGTGAGTATAATTAACACTTAATCTCGGAAGAATTTTATAATTTACACTTTCTCTTATACTTTAGTACTTAGCAGCTAAAATAACATATTATTAAAAAAAACTGAAGCCATGGCTTCCAAATGTCGCCCCTGGTGGGCCAACTCCACTCGTTCCATGAAAGCAGCTCAGAACAAGACAAAAAAAAAAAAAAAAAAAAAATGCCATCCGACCTTATCTCATAGATAGGCGATGAGAAAAAAGACAAAAAAAAAAGAAAAAAGAAGCAATTAATGGCGAATGTACGGTGAGGTAATTAAAGTTAATGTTAATCACCGCTGAAGGCGATGAGAAAGGGAAAAAAAAAAAGCAATAAATGTACGGTGAGGTAATTAAAGTTAATTACCGCTGAAGGCGATGTCGTAGGCGGCGACGCAGCAGGTCTGGATGACGGTGTTCTCCTGGCGGGTGAAGGGGAGTCGGAGGAGGCCCGTCTTCTCGAGGACTTTGGTCCAGGACTTAATGAAGAAGAAGCCGAGGAGGCCGGCGGCGACATTGAGAGAGGGGATGATGCCGGTGGTGAGGTTGAGCTTCATCACAATGATGCTGAACATCACCGAAAGGAAGAAGGAGACCACCAGAGCCCGCAGCGTCAACTGCTCCCTCCATGTCGGCAGCCGCTTCCCCTCGAAGGCCCTCTCGATCGACATCGTTTTGTCCTCCGATCTTTCTCCACCTTTCCCTTCCTCGGTTTCCTTCTTGTTTGTCTTCCGGCGGTGGTGGCTCGTCTGGCTCATCTCCACCATCATCACATCCTTCTCCTCCTCCTCCTCCTCCTCCTCCACCATCTCTGGCTCCCGATCCGTGGCCCAGGTCCCTCGCCCGCCATCGCCATTTTCTTCGGTGTCCATTTCGGACTGAGATGGAGAGGGAAAGAGGGAGTGCTTTCGGTTCAGCGAAATTAGACTGATGGGTAAGCCATCTTGGTTTCTCTTGGAATTTGGGATCTCTGACATTTTATAAAGCTATTTGCCAGCTGGATCTACTTTTCTACGGGCATGCAGACGAAACGGCGGCCGCTGCCCACACGTTTGGAGAAATTAGCGGTGCACGGCGCCGATCACGGCCCACCCGTTCCCACGATATTGCATCAATTTATGGCAACAAGCAGCCTGCCAAAATTGACAAATGCACCAGTCTTGTGATGTAGAATATAATTCCTCACATATTTAAGCATTCATATAGGTATTTATATCAATCGAAATAAATAAATAATTATAAATATAAAATAAATAATTATTTAATTGATATTTATATAAATTTTATTTACAATTTTATTTAATTTTGAAAAATATTTATGAGTTTTTATTAAGAATATATGAATCATATAACATGCGGCTAATTTGATTTACCATCTTTTCGATAATATATTCCATTCTATTTTCATAAAATTTAATTAGATAATTTTTATCTGTATTTTCAATATCTAATATTTATTTATGTTTATTTAAAATAAATATTTATATAAATTTTCATGCTTGGTTAATATTTCTATTTATATCAATATTTACTGAATAACAATTATAAATATAAATATATTAGTATTTGGTTTGATTTTAATTTTATATGGTCAAATTATTCGGTCTATGATTGGGAATATTCTTGCTTTGAAGTGGCCGCCGGTTACAGCGATAGATGGAGAACAAGTGGCCGCCGGTTACAGCGATAGATGGAGAACAATGAAAGGAATCTCTAAAGTGAAATGGATATTTTGGAATCTTAGATCCACGTAGGGATGCTATAAAGTTAAGCCTGGATGTTACTAGATCCATACCCGCATCTGCTAGGATTTTGCATCTAATTTTTATTTGATATCGTTTATTAAATGATTAAGTCAGGTTTAGGTTTGGATGATTAAAAAGTGTATGGAGTTTAAGTGGAGTGGAAATCAAGTTTGGATAGTCATTAAATATCAAATATTATATCTTGGAAAGTTAATCAAGTTAAAACAATTGAAAAATAGTACATATGATCAAAATTAAATTATGAACAACAAGCTTTCGATGATCAACTATGTGACAGAAATTGACTAAAAATTAAAAAGATATCTATAAAGTCAACTTAGTTGCCAGATAAAATTGGTGGATGGGCTATTGATTTATTATTTATCAACCAAGAGAAACTAGGTCAAACTTGGCAACAAAGTCATTAACTTTGAGTCTGACATTCACTGTCCAAAATAGGAACTTTATGCATATAGATATTGATGGTTTCACTTTAGCCAGAGCCAACATGGATTGAGGAAGAGCCCATATCCCATCACGGCATATCAAGTTAGAGGCCACCACCGGCCCAAATGCAGATTGTTGAGCCTTGTTAATCTTTGCCCAAACAAACAATGAGATATTCTTTGCATATCACTCCGGATGGAGAAAGAAACACATCAGATAACTTAATTAAATCATATAAATTTTATTTTTTTAATATATATTTAATATTATTTTTTTAAAAAAATAAATGATTAAAATATTTTTTTTATAAAAAATTATGATATTCATTGGCTTGCATTATGACATCTCGTACCTTAAAATATGACATCCATGTATCCTAGAACAAAAAAATATTTTTATCATTAAGATATTTAAAAATTTTTAATAATAAAAATATTTTTTATTTTATGATATCCTGTTTATAAAAAATATTAAAAATTTTCATCATTCAAATATATATTTAATATTTATAATTTATTTTTTTAAAAAAATAAATGATAAAAATATATTTTTTTATGATATCTATTTATGATATTTATGAAGCGGATGTAATAATTTTATTTATAAAATTTTTTTGTCAAAATATTTATCTATCTAGTAAGTTGATTGATTAACGTCTTGATTTGGATTGTTCAAAGATAATTTTGATACCAGGATCATTCCATCGCAATCGATCTTAGTAGTCAGATAAGATGCTACTAACCGGGCTACTACTTTACGGATATATATATATATATATATATTTTAATCTTTAAAACTCTCTCATCACCTGCGTGCGATCCAAAGCACGAGATGCTGTGGCTAGCTGCGTGCACGGCCACCACGTGGTGTGTAGATTCAGCACGGTTCCGTAACGATTCTCGTAGTCGACCCCTAACATAAAATCAGGGCTTTGCTCCGGGTTGAAGGATCGCCTCTCTCGGCCGGCTCTGCTTTCCGGTTTCCTCTTGCTCTCGTTCTCCGCTTCCGATTATTGGAGGAAGATCCACAGGTTCGAAAAAAAAAATAAAAAATTTTCTCTGTTGCTTCTTCCATTCTCTTCTCTTCTCTCTTTCTTAGTTCTTGGAAAGAAAAATAATTTTCTTTTCAAAACGTAACTCTCCAATTATTCGGTTGCGGCTTCGTTAGGGTTTTGCTATCTGGAAGCATGAGGACTAGAAATGCCGACGCTCCCAAATATGGGGCGATCAAGAAGACGCCTCCACCCAAGAAAGACGCTTCGGCCACGGCTGCCGCCGATAAAACACCGGAGGCCGCGCCCAAATCGGGAGCCAGGTCCGCCAAGGGCGCCGCCAAGCAGTTAGCTGCCAAGGCTGCCGCCTCCTCTTCCCCGGTCCCTGTACCCACCACGCCCGATGCTAAGCCGGAACCCAAAGGTAGAAGCCCCGATTCTTTGAACCCTAGGATTAGGTTGTTGCTGTAGTCCCGGTGTTTGATAATATGTGTCCTTGATCCAGTTGAGGAAGTGGCAACTCCGTTCGATGGGAAGAACCTGGCTTTGCCCGTGAAGTCTCCTTCTGAGAAGAAGACGAGCGGCAAGGCCAAGTCGCTGTTAGCTGGGAGGGCTGCGGCAGCTGTTCCCGTGGTGGAGGAGGCTGTGGAAGAGCCAGCACCAACAAAGGTGATGGATGCCACGGAAGAGCCACTACCGAGAGCTGAAGAAGATGCGAGTAAGGAGGAGGGGAAGGAGGACGAGGAGCCAGAGGCCAGAGCTGTTTCGTATGCGAAGGCCGAAGCAGTCCCAGATGCAAAGGCTGAAGCAGTCACGTATGCTAAGGCCAAAGCGGTCCCAGATTCCAAGGACGAGCCAGAGAGCAGTCCTGTTAGGAATGAAGAAGAAGAGGCTGCGGGAGACCGGCAGATGGAGGAGGAGGGGGATCCAGAGGGTTTCCAAGAACCTGGCGATGAGGAGTTTGTGGGCGAGGAGGAGGAGGCAGCAGGTAGAGAAGGAGAGCAGATAGTGGTGGGGGAAGAAGAGGAAGAAGGTGCACGGGTGGAGGAGGACGAACAGATTGAGATCTCGGATATGGCTAAGAAGAGGAAGATGAAAAAGGAGCAGGAGATCTTTGTTGGTGGTTTGGACCGTGATGCTGTGGAAGAGGATATTAAGAAGGCATTTGAGAAAATTGGGGAGGTTGTTGAGGTCCGTCTCCACAAAGATTTTGCTACCAACAAGAACAAAGGCTTTGCATTTGTGACGTTTTTGAACAAGGAGCAGGCTGCCAAGGCGCTCTTGGAATTGAAAAATCCTGTTGTAAGATTTTTTTTTTATTTTTGTTTGTTTTATTCTACGTAGTATTGGTTTTCTTTCAACCTTTTGCATATAGGAATATAATACTGTAATTAAGTGGAATACCCAATGCATTTGGACTGTAGATATGTTTTGCAGGCCAAAGTTGAACAGTGACATTTTTGGTAACATAACCACTGTATAATTATTTTTGTTGATTGTTTAGGAGATTTTGATGTCAGAACATGAATATGTTTTAGCATTGATTTTACTCAATTTGTTGTTTCGATGATGTAATTGTATTTGATCTCAGATACGTGGCAAGCGCTGTGGTATTGCACCAAGCGAGGACAATGACACACTGTTTTTAGGCAACATCTGCAATACATGGACAAAGGAAGCTGTATGGTTTGCCACTTTCTATTCAATTTTATATTCAGCAACCACAAGTTATTGTGGAGATGGTTATGATTTTTTATTTTGTTCTTGTGGGATTTTAGATTAAGAGAAAACTTAAGGATTATGGAGTTGATGCGGTTGAGAATGTTACTCTTGTCGAGGACACCCAAAATGAAGGGCTGAGTCGGGGATTTGCCTTCCTGGAGTTTTCTTGCCATGCAGATGCAATGCTTGCCTACAAGCGGCTCCAAAAGCCAGATGTTATTTTTGGCCACCCTGACAGGACTGCCAAAGTGGCTTTTGCTGAGCCATTACGTGAACCAGATCCAGAAGTTATGGCCCAGGTTTTTTTATTTTTTTCCTAACAAATCCCATTTTTGCTCCATTGTTTTCCTTTCACCATGCTTTGCTCCCCATTTTCCTGATGTCGAGCTATCGTGATTTAGCTATGTTTTATTATTAATGCAGGTTAAATCAGTGTTTGTTGATGGGCTGCCACCATATTGGGATGAGGATCAAGTCAAAGAGCAGTTTAAAGCATACGGAGAGATCGAGCGTGTTGTGCTAGCTCGGAACATGTCAACTGCCAAGAGGAAGGATTTCGGATTTGTAAACTTTACAACTCATGAATCTGCTGTTGCTTGTGCTGAATGTGTAAATAACACTGAATTGGGTGATGGGAAGTCCAAGGTATCTTTAATCTGACCTGTTTGGATTTGATTATGAACATGGCCATGTCAGCACTTAAATTATTTCTTTCTTCTTTTTTTTTTTTGTAATTGAATGCATCACAAAATTTACAGCTTATGTGATCTTTCTTCGATCATTCTAATTGACTTGCATGGTTTGCTATAGAAATCAAAAGGAAAAATTGCCTTGGACTTCTACCAACAATGAAGTTCTGCTTTTGGTACTTGGAATTAATAAACTGTTCTGATGCACCATTGCATTGATAAATTTTTAGAATAAGAAGTCATCATTAGAATTATTTTAGAAATCTTAACTAACGAGAGGGTGGTGATGTCAAGTTGTTTAAGAGCCTTGTTCATGAATATAGTCTGGAATTATCATTATAAAATTGTTTGTAAAGGTTAAATTCCAACTTTTTTGTGGATCCCATCCTAATGTATTCAAGGTAATGATCCAAGTTCTTGTCGACTCTTATAATTGTGTCTAAAATAATTTATTTATGAAAATTTTTATTTCCTTGAACCACTGTTTAGACATTTTTTGTGGATCCCATCCTAATGTATTCAAGGTAATGATCCAAGTTCTTGTCAGACTTATAATTGTGTCTAAAATAATTTATTTATGAAATTTTTTATTTCCTTGAACCACTGTTTAGACATTTCCTAAATCTTATAGGAAATAACTCGAAGAACATGATCAAGGTGCTTCCTTCACCGGCCACATCAACCTTGCAAGTTATTGCATGTTTGGCTTGGTTTTATTTAGAGATCCTATGGTGCATGATAGTGTGTGATTATTTGCAAAATTTAGATCTTTTGACAAGACACTGGACAACAGGAGTAAGATTCAATTCATGTACAATGTGAAATTTCTACCCGCATGCATGCTTTCAATTTGATTGCATTTTGTTTGGTATGGAAGTACTTGCCTTGGGGTCGATTTCATGCTCGCTATCTTTTGTTTGTAGTCTTTTCCTTATCGTTCTTTATGGTGGTGTCAATAGGAATATGGATCATTTGAGGATACGCGATTGCTTGGCTAGCATATTATAATATCATCACTATCTTATCTTTTCTCTTCTAATTTATGTTTGTGTTTTGGAGTGATTTAGGGAAATCTTTTTTTTATTAGGTTTTGGATTTGATCTCCTAAGTTTGATGATTATCACTCTTGTAAAGCTGAATTTATTACATGTCTACTTGGTGGGCTGGATGTAGTGGAGGTTGGGAGCTTCGCAACGCAACTCACATGTCTAATTGGGAGCTTCCCTCCTACCGAAACACTGTTGTTAGAAAGCCCAATTGATCGCTGTTGTAGGCGGTTAAAAATAATTCACTAACTCAAATCTATGGCTAGGATGAGTCGGGATCGTATCCTTAGGGATCTAAGGGTTAAGTTGTGATTGAAAAATATTAAAAAAGAATATTTGTGCTTATTTGAAAAGAGAAATAAATATAAAATAAACTATTCTAGCAATGAGATCTCATAAAAAGTATCTCGAAGATTGTGAGTTAATCTTGAACTAGGCAGAGCTGTATTTCTTTTATAATTGTGCTCAGGAGATTACCTGTCTTTCCTCGGCATGCCCTATACCTATAACAGATCACGGCGCGTCTTCGGAAAGTACCAAGTATTTAATTCTGCTTCCCTTAGCACGTCTCGTACCCATAGATCATGGTGCATCTTTGTTATCCCTTATTATAATTTAATATGAAAGCATAAAAGAAAGCAAATAAAGAGCTACAAAGAAAATAAAAAGCATAATTTTTTTTGCATATAAAAATAAAAGAAATACCAAAGAGATTTAGAACAATAGAACCAGCTCTGTTTCGTTACAAGATCTCTTCTCTCCTTTCGAGATTTCTAGACTAGTCGCTCATGGGTTGATCCTTTCCTTTCCCCCTGTGCAAAGGCTCTAGAGGGATTCTAGGGAGTGAAGCTTGGCTCCAAGATGGAGGTACATGAGCATTTTTATAAGTGTAATCAAGAAAAAAGTTTACATGCTAGGAACCCTCATCGAAATCCCCTCTTGTGTGTTGCTACTGCCGCTAAAGCCCTTGCCACCGGAATCGCCTATGCCTCCATCTTCCTTGCCGGATTGTTGACCTCTCGCTCAAATGCTCCTGGTGGTCGTGCCTCTCGTTGTCGGAATTGGCAACGCTACTGTCTTCCTTCGTCGGAACCTGTCGTGCACCGCCTCTTTCTTCGCCCAAAAAAGCAGACCGCTGCCTAGTCGCGCACAAGCGCATCTGCCAGAGTCCTTTTCCCATGCGCCATTGCTGCCCGTTGCTGTCGCCGGCGGCGTCGTCTCCTTTGTCGTTGGGGCCCTTTGCTGGTGCTGCCTTAGCCACTGATTGGAGCAAAACTAGCACCGGTTCATAGCAGCCCAGTATGGATCGCAACAATGTCTTTTATGGACCGCCTAGAGCCTACGTAGACCAAATGGCTGGTCCACCATGGACCGGCTGCTTTAAAATTGATATTTGGGCTATTTTAAATGGGTTTTGGTTTGGATTCCAAAGCAATCTTGGGCTTGGATTTGGGCTTATCTTTGGGTCTCAATTATGGATCATTTTAAGTCCAATTTGCTCCAATTTTTTTTCATTTTAGCCTGCAAATCGAGCTCTTTGGATTGGCTCTCATTTTTCCTGTAAATGATAAATTGAAGCATCAATTTTTGAAAAATAAAGATAAATTACTTTATAAATTAATGCTTTTATAGATATATTTTATGTAATTATCACCAACCACCCAAGCCCAAAAGGCATTTGATTATAGCTTTAGATTTGCCATGTTCTATATTATGATATCATTAGTGATAGATTGTCTATAGATAGTCTGGTAATTTGAGTTTGGTTTTGGTTGGTTTTGTACTGGATCTGGAGGTTTGTGACAGGAGGCCTTCCACTGAGATGGAATATCCTAGATTGAAAGGGTGTTTTACAGTTATTCATTTTGATCATTAAATGCTACTTTGTTGGCTTCTCCATTATTTTTTTTTGTCATTTTCTGCATTGTTGTTGCCATTGAATCTCCTCAGAGGTTACCACTCTTTTTGACCCTTGTTAGTGGTGGCAGTTATAGATCCTCTCAAATGATGTTCGGTTGTTGAAGACTGGCCAGTTAGTGCATGCATACACAAAGATGCAACATCGTTACTCTTTGTCAGATGCAGATGCATAAATGTCTGAGAACATGATCCAATCTAATACATTTACAGGTAGCCTGTTGAAGGTTAGGTCTGAATATAGATAGCAGTCAACACTTCCATCAAAATTTGGGTAGTGATGTGGAGTTGATTTTGACCAAAGCAGGAGTAAGAGACATGATTATATGCTTCATTTTCCTGTTCCAATGTTTTCTTCCTCCCACATTTCATGAAACAAGTTATGAAATAGATTACTATTTTTTTTTAAATTACAATTTTTATTATTAGTGATTCAAACGGACACCCTTTTGCAATATCTTAAGTGACATTGGTTTTACAGTGGCCTACTAATATTTTCTTGACTTGCCTTTCCTTTTGTAATCACTTTTGTGAGGCATATGAGTTGGACATGATTAAAACCACTGGGTAAGCATGGTTTCAAACTTCTACGGTTAGTATACCAAAAGTTAGAAATGTGCCATTTTCCCTCCATATTGATATGAAACGTGATATTATTAGAAGTAGATATCAGAAAATTATGAATTATGATATCTAATTTTTTTTACTTCAATTTTGTTTCACGTATAGCCAAGGAACTTAACCTCTTTTTATGGTTTTCCAGATGAAAGCTAGAGCTAGACTTGCCAATCCATTGCCCAAAACACAGGCTGTAAAGGGTGGAATGAGTGGTGGACTTCGCATTGGACATACTGGCATGGGGGCTTATTCTAGGTTTGGTAAGTACTAGTTGCCCACTGTTTAAGCTTGTGTATCTTCTGGTACCTTCTATGTTGCTGGAGTTTGTCTTGTGTCAACAGGTAGGGGATTTGGTAGGGGCAGATATTTTTCACATAGGGCAGGGTTTCATGGCAGGCGGGGTTTTAATTTTCATGGGCGTG
The DNA here is from genome assembly GCA_021397845.1 of Areca catechu. NCBI lineage: Eukaryota > Viridiplantae > Streptophyta > Magnoliopsida > Arecales > Arecaceae > Areca > Areca catechu. The sequence goes on along the minus strand of CM038038.1, from coordinate 3,580,304 downwards.
GAAGAGGCGGAAGATTTTCTTTTCCAACTGAGGACAATCTAGAAATCCCACCTTCTGAATTCTATGGTAGGAGGGCATTTGGATTTCGAGGTAAGTTGAATCTTGTCCATCTGAAAATTACCCAAAAAAGGCAGTTGTTTGCTTTGTTTCTTTCAGAGTTCAAAAAGTTAAGGGATTATCATGATGAGCTACCTACAGGTGGTAGAGGAGTTTCTACATCAAGGCATGGTGCTTTTGATAGAGGTCGTGGAAGAGCCTTCCCATCCAGAAGGCCACCATATCTACCAAACGAGGAGTTTGGCAGACCTTTTGGTGCTCGACACCTTGGTGAAGATCCTTACTTTTATGGAGATGCTGGGCATGGTATCAAGCGCCCGTTTTCAATGATGGTTGGTATTGCATTCTTTTGATATCTATTTTTGTTGATGTCTTGTTCCTGACTGATTTACATGCTACATATTTGGTTAAGGAACATGATCCTGGTTACATGGAACCTGGGTCTAGAATACACCCTCGTTTTGATCATCCTGATCCATTGGCTGGTAGGAGTCACTATCGAGGTATGGATTCTCTGTTCTTTCAAGCAAAGTTAGATTACAGATTTTTGATGTTACTAGAGGAGATTTTGTTGGTTTTTGCCTGAGTGCCTTATTATCTGTGTTCTCTAGATTCATTGGGAATGGGTGGTGTATATTCACATGATTATTATGGTTCAGATGTGAGTATATAATTATACTTTTTATACACTTTATTTGGATCAATCTTTTCTGCATGTTACCTTTTTTCCTTTTTTGTATTACACAGTATGGTGGTAGCACATATTCATCTCTTTATGGAGGTGAACATTCTCGGGGTGGCTACTATTATTAGATGGTAATGCCAGGTGCTTCATCACAAACTTCCAGTTCCTGTATCGATCTCATCTTTTTCCTCTTATTATCTCATTATAAATTATTTTTGCTTCTTGCCAGTAACTTGCAAATGCGGGTATGATGCTGCAGGAGGAAGGGCTTTCTTGATAAGATGACGATCTCAGTTATTCCTTTTGCCGTACATTGATTGGTTGAACTTTTAGAACTTTTTTGACATCTAGGCTTCCAAGTATACCTTGTTCTAGTTTATTTTCCTTGGAGAAACAATATAGGTTATGCCGTTTGTATGTGAGTTTTGCCGGATAGCCGGTTTATGATGAACTCAATTGGAAGTAGAGTTTCTATTTTTCAATTAACTTTAATCATCAATTATGAACTCTTGAAGTCAACTTGGAGATGAAATCTATGTTGGTGACATATGTATTTGTCTGTTACTTGGAATGTTGAAGAAAACAAGTGGGAAAACCATTAATTTTGGATTTGTTGCTTATCTGTCAGAGATGGCTAGGTATCTAATTCCCATGGAATTGACTTGATGGTGCAATCAGAGATGTGTACGTGAGTATGAAATGGCATTCAGCAAGAGTGCATTTGATTCTATAATACAATATAGTTTGATGAAACAGAACATGAAGATTATGACTGAATTTTTTTGTGGTTTCCAAGTGAAGAGAGGGGAGTGGTTGTTAATATTATAATTATCTTTGATTCCTATTTAGCACAAATATTCTAGTAGATATTTAAGAGATCATACTTGCAATTCTTTCAATGCATGTTTGCTTGTGTTACTTTTATATAAGAGGGATGGAATTAAAGTTGATAAAGTTGATCTTCTGGTTCTGAAGCAATTACAATTCTGTCATCAAGGATGTTACTTGTTCCTTCTAGTGAAAAGTGTATGATCTTGATTAAATTGGAGGATCTCTGAAATAGTATCTAATGCCTTTTCAAGAAAATTGCCTATGTTGTCTCTGTGAGATATCTTTTTTAGCCAAACTATATTTTCAAGATTCTTTTCTGATGAAAAAGATTTTATTCTAGGTTCTAATGGAGATGGAGATCCAATGGATGTGCCCTTTGGAGTTCTTATTAAGTAATTTCAACATTTGTTTGCACTGATTGTGATTGTAATTTTTTTGGTGGATTTGGTGATAATCCTCCTTTGCAGTTCCATCGGCATTTTTACTTTTGGGCTTTAGTTCTGCATTCCAAAGAATCATTGCATGAAGTACAGAAATAATGTGGATAAGCTCTTGCAACATGTAATATGGCCCGTCTTGTTTATGAGGAGTTGTGTCATCATTGATTTGTACATGCTTTGTAAGCATTGCTGTTGCTGTTGATCCTTAATATGGGGCCATGAATTTGGTGGTTTTCAGGGTTGATTCTAAATTCATCTATACCATCTTGTGTTGCTGTTGTTGTTTTTAGGTTTTTCTTTCAATTTTTAACCGGACATTGAATGTGATTGGGTGAGTTTCTTCTTTGTGCTTCAAATTGATTGCCTCACACTGTAGTGTTGTGGAGTCTTGTGTTATGGTTTTTATTTGAATTTCCTTTTTGATGTGGAGCATATGAATCACTCAGATTTTAAAGGTTTTGTTAATGTAATATTGGGCTTTGTAATTTATATAGGAGCGCCAGGATGATACTAAACTGATCATTTTTAAAATTGTTATGCTGAAATAGAGATGGTGAGAGTCATCACTATTTCAGATCTCTTAAATGAAATGATACAAGAACTCCATTTGTAGACATTGATCTGCTTCAACATGTTGAGGTCTCTGACTCAGATTGCTATTTCCAAGACATGACTGGTGATATGATGGGTTAGATGTGTTTTTTCATGTTAGATTGTACGTGGTTTTTCCTCTGGAGGTAATTTCAAGTGATTTAACATTGATGACCAACATTGATGTGAAGCTGAGATGCTGGTGAATCTGTTTAAGTTGTGCATGCCGACCAATGTTTTGTATGAAGTGTGATTCTATTTTTCAATATACTATTAGGATTCGTGGATAATTGGTGTGTTGTATGCATTAGCTTTTGAAACATGTGTCACATATTTCCATCTTCTTTGTCGAATCTTTAGATGAAGAGTTGCATAAGATTTTCTGCTACCACTAATGACACATGGAGCTTCTGTGAACCTTGTTATCATATGGTTCTGCCATTCATCATCTGCTGTACTAAGCAACCACAATTCATGCATAAGCAAGAAGTGTTAAAACAACAGCTGTTATTTGTGTGATGCTTTGTGCTCCTTGTGTCATGTGTGTTTTATATTGGTTGCAACTATGAGGATAGAAGAATGGATGATTGATTATCAAGACTTAGGCTAGGATAATGCAAATATTTATAAGCAATTGATATGGAGTCTTGTTAATAAACATGATGGACTTCCATGCGGTTATTTTGATATGGTCTGGTGACTTAATAGCTTGTCAAATGATTCATCTTGTCATGCAATCAGTTGTTTTAAATGTAGAAGATCTTAGCATATGTGGAGGTCAGCTTGAAGGACAACCATGTAGGTTTAACCACTACATATGAGTCAGTTAAGTCAGAAGTACTTAAAAGTTGTCGAGATCGAAGTGGACTTTGCATTACTGGATCGGATATAGATATCCTAAATTAAGACAGCAATTTGAAGTTATATTACATATTTCTATGGGGAAAGACTTAACTTTTTTGTGTACACTGACTTTGTCTGCTCATTTTAAAAAGTGAAATTTAGAAGTTTTTTGAGATCCGAGACCACAGCTGATGGTGAAATCAATAAACATGAATGGTAATCTTGTATGGAATTGTCACACTGAGAAGGTATTGGTAGTTGTGGGTTGTAGCATGCTTTTACTGAATTGGTTGGCAGAGTCCTTCATGGATAGAACAATTCAATTTAATGAATATGATATGGTTAACCTTTTCTTTCTGTATTGTTAATGCGCTGTTTCGTAGCTGACAAAATGAACAAAGGGAAAGAGTAAATCAGCAGAAGAAAAAAATAAAGGAAAATTAAGAGTTTTTTCCATGTTTGGCTGAATTAAGAAAATAATAAAGTTGCGGAGAAAGTGGTTAAAATGGGGTTAAGTTATCTTGAATCACTTATCTTCTTCTTGTTTTCTCTCAAAATTGTTACATTTTAGAGAAGAAATTATGGCCCTTTGTGATGCTTTTTCCCCTTATTCCTGAAGTTTCCTTTCGGTACAAAATTATGCAAAAGAAGTTTTCCGTTTAACAAATTTTTTCTTTATTTTCTTTTAATTTCACGTATGCAATATGTTTGTCAATTTCTTGGAAATTGAATGCCATATTTATATGCCAAGATGGTTATGCAACTAAATTTTGTGCTTAGTATCTGTAAAAAAGGTGAAAATTCTCTTTAGGCTCTAAGAATGCCTGGTTCATGGTTAGTTGGATGTGATGATATAGCAACCTTGAAATAGAATGATTTAACATATTCGAATATTTAGTCTATTCATTTTCATTGTTATTTACTACAACAATAGATTTTAGCTTTTTAGTGTCTATTGTATATTTGTGCAAATTGATCTATATGCTTGCACAATCTAGTCCATAGTTATTCAAAAACACACATTCTTTAATTGTTTGATATCTGATGTTGCTGTGTGCATGTTGAGGCTGTTATAGCAAATAATTTCTTGTTGACTTGGAGATCCTTCCTCTAATTATTGCTTTTGGACCGTTGGCCTTCTCTAAATAGTATCCTTTCTTGACTTTATATAATTATGTTTAAATTCTATATGATCTAGATAGAGTACATGCAGGTACCTAGGGTTTCTGTGGACATCCTATGCACACAATGACATGATTGTGATCTTATCAAACATGGTAGGGAAGAATACATCAGTTGTTTCACATTGTCTGAGGTAAATTTGTTCTTTATCTGTGGTTATTCAAATAAGGTGAGAATGCCAATCTTTGAAATTGTGTTTGTTGTTTGAAACAATGCATATGCTTAGCTAGTTAATGGGCTAGGATGAAAGAAAAGGGTTGGCATCCTGGGTTGACTGATTGTTAGGTTTGTTTTTTGATTTATATTTTAAAGTTTTTCTCATGGTGAAGTGGAATTAAGGGCACCTATATGCTTTGGTTGCTTTTATTTAACTGAAAGCATTAACTTCAAAAGGTAAATGCACCCAGGAAGGCCTTAGTTCTCTGTCCCTCTCTTATACATGGGTTTTTTTTCATATCATGCCCAAGATTTTATCCAAATTATATATAATACCTCCCCTTATCCCATTTTGCAAATTGACCTAGGTAATAGCAACATTTTATTTTCATAAAGCACCTTCGGTTAGCTTGATTAACAGAATGGTGGATGGTTGTTTTTTTCAATATCTGATGGGACCATTGTAACTTAAGGGGACAAAATTACCCTTGCACTCATTGAAAAACTCAAACCAACATGCCATTGATACAAAAATCTGAAAATAAACCATTTTTCTTCACCAAATCATGCTATTCTACTGGACATTGCCTTCTGATTTTTTACTGCAGTTGTGGAACCAAACTTTGATTTTCTTGGGCTCGGTGTTGGCAAGAATTGGGCACTTTACCTGTTTTCTTTTCCTTCATTTTTTATCCTTTTTATTTCCAAGGGTTTTAGCTTGCTTGCTATGTTCTACTTGAGCCATTTGCTGGGTTGTTTGGTAGACATTTATAGTGATGTGTTTCTTTGATTGAATTAAGAAGTCAAATGAATCAATTTGGTTGAAATCTCGGTAGGCAAAAATGATGGCAACGTTCAACAAACTCTAGAGAGCAGGAAATGGGTATATTTCACTAGTGGATGGGTTTCTTTTTTTGTTCATGGACCCTTGTTGAGAGTAACCTGGGGTAGGATCACCATTCACTTCTGGTTAACTAGACTAGCAAATGGGAGATACAAGAGTCTGAAATTGTTAAATTATTTGCTGTTCTATTAGTATTTGATCAAATTTTAGAGTCAAAAAGTTTGAAAATTAAGATTTTTGTTTATGAAAAAGTTGCATATGGATTGTTTATATGAGGGATGAATCTGAAATAAAAGCAAATACATAACTAACTAACTAAATACATAAATAACTAGCTATCTTGTGTTTTATTTTACTGTCATCATGAGGGGGATATTAACAGATTTTAGTCCTATATGGGGGACAATGAATTATTGCAATTATTGGTGAACAGGAATCAGAGCAGCCTTTGAAGTTTTGAATATTTTTGATTTTGGAAAGGGTTTTTGTATGTCATTTTTTGAGCTAGTAGTAGGCAGTGGAATGGATCCTTGTGTTTGGATAACCATTTTGTATCAAAGCTGTTGTTGGTGAACTAGGAGAATGTTGTGATGTTGTTGAAGAAATACTGGAGTAGAATAACTTATTTTCTTATTTTGTCATCTGAGTGGTGGTGCTTTGGGTGGTAGGTAAAACTTATGATGGTGAGAACTTGACAGGTGCATTGTGTTTATCTTTTAGCATAAAGACATAATTGAAAAATTATTAGAATGTAGGGCTTCTTTTTTCTATTGGTTAGAACGTTTGCATTATAAAGAGTCCTAGCCTGTATGGCGGGCATGGTTGAGATAATATGATGCAGATATATGGTATGAAAAGATATGATTTTGGCTGCATGGATGGAGGATGAAGTTGTGGAGAACCAAGATGGTAGTAATTTGTGGAGTGAAGATTCATGGAGGTCTGGGCCCCCTTATATGGAGAATCGGGAAGTGAAGACCCAAGTTAACATGGGTAGGGTTGTGAGGAAAGGTAACAGTGGTGGAAGATGTGTGTCTTCTTAATAGGAGTGGCTTTTACTAACTAAATCAAGAGGAAAATGGATCAGGTTGGTGATATTTTCTTGAGCACCTCTTTTTGAGGTGTATTGAACCATATTGCCGTCGGACTAGGATGGTACATGGCCTCAACTTGCAGTAGGACCCGAATCATTAAGTTCTTACTTAAACTAGGCTGTTCTAACCCAAACCAGTTGGTTCAGTGCAATTCGACTCTTAATTAATGGAGTGCGTGGTAGAGAAGGCCTCCCATGCCTTCTCTGCCTCTCTTTGTGTTCTCCCAAACAAAACTTATGAAAAAGGAGGATTCATGACAACCAAATCATACTTTTTTGTTACGTATATGAATTTTTAAATTAAAAAAAATTAGGTGAAAAAATAATGACAAAAGAATGATCAAAATTTTTTATAAAATGGTAGTGTTTGGAAGATGCAGAATGATGGAATGAATGACACATTCCATGCCCACATTTACCTAAGCAGCCACAAAGGTTAGGGTGGAGCCAATCATTGGAGTCCATGTCCAAGACATCCTTCCAGAGATTTGACAGAGATGTTGAGGATAGGGGACCATGGTTTTCAATCTACTTGGGGTGGTGGGTGAAGTCGAACCACCCAGCAAAGCCATGTAGATAGGGGAATTCAGGGAAATGAGGCAGTTCCTCATGTCAACAAGAAAGATATGAAAGAAAAACTGCAGTTCCATTTGGGGGACTGGATGAGGAATCCTTTTACTCTGATTTGTAGGTCAAGGAGCCCTCAGATTCTCATGATGATGATGATAGTAACAGTTTGAGCGATGATGGATCTGGTGGCTAGGGAGATAGCGGTGGACGTGTTATGATTGCATATGACTCACAGCTCTAGGGTCATAAATTCACTGGTGGTCATATGGGATAGAGACCATGACACCATGATTTGGAAGAGCCTACGAAGATACCATGGCATATAGGAGAGATCTCTTGGGTAGTGTTTGGATGGCAAAAAGTTATTCCTGAATAGGAATAGGTATTCCTCAAGAATAGTCTATTCTCGTTGTTATTCTTAATTTTTGTTTGGATCAAAATCTGGTATTCCACCTTTTTCAAGTGCAATTAATACGGTATTATTTCAAATAATGTTTGGATGACATGGGAATAAGCCTGTATTCCACCAAGAATAGGAAAGGGATTTTTTGAAATTCCAAAAATACCCCTGATCAAATAATAAGATAAAATGATTTATAAAATTCATATTTAATTTTATATTTAAGTAAATATATTTTAATATCAATAATAATTTATTAATATGATCTATTAAAAATTTACTAACATTAATTTAAAATTTTTTATATTAATAATAATTTATAGTAAATATTTTATATTTAAGTAAATAATTTATTAGTATGGTATTTTTAAATATAAAATTAAAAATAAATTTATTAACATTATTTTAAAATTAAAAATACATATATTTTCCTAAACTGTTCTTGGAATAAGAAAAATGGGAATAGGGATATTCCATGGGGGGGCATGGAATAGCAAAATGAGAATAAGAGCCGTTGATTGGAATAAAAAAGGTGTGGGGCCCATGTAACTTTTTACACCCATTTGGGGGAATAGCTGGGAATAAGGGCCTATTCCATGCCCCTATTCCCGTTCCAAACACTGCCTTGAGGTCATTTGGGACATTGTTGTTGTAGATGACGTCACACATAGAGTAGGGTTGATGGATGTATCTGGATCTGAGTTTCACATTGGATAATATTCCACATAGCTAGGCTATGATCCACATGGATATTCTTCCTGTGAGGTATCATATTCGAGTCGATCACCCTTCATAGCCTTGGGTAGCTTATAGGTCGGATTTTGGTGCCTCGATCTTTAGATTGTCAATCCAATATCAGATAGAGAATCATTATTGGGGTGGCTACTTAGCAGGCATAGATTATGGGAGGCAGGAATATGGGGTAGATTATTTGGAAAACTTGGTTTAACATCCTGCTATGATCCACATGCATATTCTTCCTATGAGGTATCATATTCGAGTCGATCACCCTATACAGCCTCGGGTAGCTTACAGGTTGGATTTTGGTGCCGCTATCTTTAGATAGTCACTCCAATATCAGATAGGGGATCATTATTGGGGTGGCTACTTAGCAGGCATAGATTATGGGAGGCATGAATATGTGGTAGATTATTTGGAAACTTGGTTTAACATCCTACACCTGGACTACAATTGTGATCCTGATGTCTACAATGAAGACGCTCCCTAAAATTTTAGATGTAGATACATTTTTTTTTACTTAAAGTTCATCAAATGGACTCCATTTGTTATAGTATATGTATATTCAATAATAGGTACTTTAATTGTACGTAAATCCATTTCATAGAAAAAATAATATCACAACATAAAAATCGTAAACAACCAGAATGATTAAAATAATAAATGAAAACATGAGCACATTGAAAAAAAATAAAAAAAAGAAAATGGTGCACCGGTCAGATGACTGGTGCAACATTACCATACCATGTGTCAATAGGTATTGAACCGGTTCTAGGTGCCATACCAGTCTGTGCAGACCTTGAGATGGATGCTTGTTGGCTTTCATCATGGCTTTCGATTTGTGCTGAATTTGATAATTAAATAGGTTTCTTCATGTCTAATTTCCTGCTTGGTTGTAACCCTTGTTTGGGTCAACCGTTGTCCATGCTGGCTCTGAACAGACTAATTGTAAGTAGAGGAAATACTTGGGTGTGGCTATGTGATCATTTTTGAGCCACTTGCTTAATGTGCTGGTCTCAAATATTACTTTGGAGTTCTATTGTTGCTGTTTCTGCATTTTTAATTTTTTTAAGGTTTTAGAAATGTCTAGGTCATTTGATTGTTTGATAATGTTGACAAGTACTTTTCACCCAACTTGTGTTCTGAGGGTTTATCAATTGTACATGCTACTGGTTTGTTTGGATGCCTGCATATGTTGTTCATGGAGTACCCCTTCACCAATGAATGTTGAGGGGGATGTGAAAGGTCGGCAGGATCAGACAATCTTGAAATTATGTAGATGATGGATTCCCTTTAAAGGTGGTTTTTCTGGCTCCCTAACTTTTTAATCTGGGTGTTCCTTGCCCCCTTGGACTGGGTTGATTGCCTTCTGTCTCTATGTTTCTCGTTGCTTTCCTCTCCAATAGGGCTTATCCCATGAAAACAAGATGTTAGCATCCAAACAGAGCCTAGAGAATGGGGATTCGTTCCTAATTGCTGAGCAGCTCCTTGTCACATATGTTTGTGGCCCACAAAATGAACATTGAGGATGTATCAAGGTGGGGGAAAGAATGGTATGGTGTTCTGGGAATGGACAGTATTGCACAATTGTGAAATCATACTGATGTTGGGGTCCTCTTAAAAGGTGATCTGGCATTCCCGGTCCCTCCAGATTAGACTGATCACGTGTCCTGCCTCTACCCCTCATTTTCCTCTCATGCAGTGCTTGTCTGGATAATAGCATTTAAATGGCCCCTAAAGGATGTTGGAGTTTATATGGATGCAGAGCATATCCTTGTCAAGCACAACTGCTTGGTTGTTAACTCAAGGTGTGCATTGTATGTGAACAATGAATTAACTGTGCTGAGGTTCTATGATTAAGTTCTTTTGGCATAAGAAGTGGGCCATGTGTTGCAGATCTCTTGGAAGCTGTAACCACATTGCTCAGAGCCTCAACCTGGCACGTTTATAAGCTTGAGCATAGTTTTAGTTCCAACTCTAAATCAGTGTTGTGCTCTGCAACTACCATGACTCCCATAGAGCCATTGGATATGATAACAATTGTTAACTGATGCTTCAAGTTTGAAGAGGCACATGCAACACTTCTGTTAAAATTCAACTTTTGAATTTAACTACATAGATTTGAAATATGCTCAGTAGAAAAGGATAGTGGTGAGGTGTCCTTCATTGTTCTAAAGACATGTTACTCAGTCAAGTAGCCTGTCCGGTTCTCATAAATCATTTTTCAAATCTAAAAAGGGTTATGGGTAGTGCAAGCGTGCCCAAGCTCCTGTTGATTGAAACCCAGTTTTCTCACATTGTGTAATATATATTTGATGGCTGAAGATGTTCTCATTTTTTTCTTTTTACCTACATTGAAATTATTAGTGATGTAGTCTACTAGAGAAGTTATATTTGTTTGTTCGGTTTGCTATGGTGCTCTAAAAGGGTAGAAACGTCATTTCTATTTTTTTTAAAAAAAACTGGTCATCTGATTAAGAAACAATGCTCAAGATTCTCTACCAGCTGCTGCTTGTAACCAGTCATGATCAAGGCTGGTGTGTAATTTTTTCAACATCCAAGGCTAATGTACCATGGAAGGCAATGATTGGTATAGTAAATTTTGAAAACACTGGGGGCATTTTTAAAATTCTTCTCTCCAATTCCTGAACCCACTTTGGTGTTTCTCTATCTCTGATTGGAAGAGAGGCTCTGGAGGGGAGGGGGCAGTGAGGGGAAGGGGTTGGCACGAGGGGAGGTGGATGGCATGGAGAGAGGTGGCACATGAAGAGGAGGGGGTGGCATGATGGAGCTGGTGTATAGGAGAGGGGGCTGGCACAGGGAGGTGGATGGCACGGGGGGCTTCAGAGGGGAGGTGGCGAGCGAGGGAAGGGGGTGGCATGATGGGGGTGAGGGGAGTTGGTCGGTTCTCAAAAAAAAAAAAAAAAAAAAAGCTGGTTTGGTAACCTACTAAAATTAAAATTCTTTAATTATCCCTGCCTAATGGGTGATTAGGATGTTCCAACCATTTTTATTAAAAAATAAATAAGGTTCACCGTAGTAACTCCCTTGCTTGTTTTATTTTTTATTTTCCTTGCATAATATCGCTTCATGTAAGTTTTTTTTTCCCCTTAGATTTTGTGAAGGACTGAAGCAATGGAAAACCCAAGCCTTCTTTTCTACAAACAGTTGAAGAAATACTTATTAATTGTTGTAAGACAACAGCAGGCCAATTCTGGGGTTCCAGAATCTGATATGAGGTGCTACTGGTTGCTTATCTGACATATGCCGACGATGGTATCATTTGCTATAGATGTGTTAACAATCTGAAGGTGGTCAAAAAAGTATTTTTAATATGATATAAGATGGGTAAACAACATTGCAGCATATGCATTCTCTTCTGATGTAGTTACCAAAGTTGATGGAACTTAGCTAGAATGACAACTGACTGAAGTTATTATTTAGATTCTATAAAGCAGAAATAGGACCAACCTGTCCATGCTGACAATAGTTTAATTTTGTGCAGAGATAACCTGAAAACTTTAAAATCCTTGCATATAAATCAGTTGATTGTTATATGTTTCAAAAGTCTTTTAGTTTGTAGTTAGAATATGACCAACTTGATAAGATGCTGATTTCGTATACATGCTTCTTTTTCTCCCTCTTTTCCCAAAGTTTATTATATACTGTAAGATAGCATTTCCTTTAAAAAAAGATACCATTAGTATCTTTTAATTTTCTTTTTTGTTATGTAAGTGGCATATCGGTCTTATTGTAGCAAAACTGAACATAAATTTTCATTTCAAACATTTCTTGCTTTTATGTTACTTGTGATGAACAGTTTTTAGAGCTAAGAGGAAGAGAGGAGTCTGATTTGAGAAAGGAAAAGCTGATTTGGGGTATGTAAAAAAAGAAGGAATCATGTGGCTAGATGCTTTTATGGAAGTGGCTGCAAGGAGTCATTGACAATGAAAGGCTTATGGTTTTCTTTTGAACTGAATAGTTTTTTTTTATTTGTACAAAAATCTAATCTAAACCATGCATATGCCTTTTTTCGTCTCAACTACATAAGCATTTGATGATTGATTCTGTTTCAGATCAAATTATCACACTTTGGAGAAAGGGATAGGGGGGGTAAATACGGCGTAGTATCCCTATAGGCCTCTATCTTGCCGGGAAATGTTCGATTCAAAGTGTTTGATTTTCGCAGTCTTTCTTCGTTCAAGGATGAGTACGTTAATCCGACATTATCAAGTTGCCAGCCGGTCAGAATGGGGAAGAAGGATCCTGGTCTCTCACTCATCCAACCGTCATTGATCTCAGAGGATAATTTTTGAATTTAATCGAGTTTTTCGTAGAATCACGACTCGAACCCATGACTTGTTGGTTGTGAGATAAGATCCTAACCAACTGGGTTACCATATTGGCGGTTTTAGTTTTTTGTTTCACTATCAATTGTTTGCTAATGGAAGCTTAAAACACTAATATTGTCAAGTATTGGATTTAATCGTGGTGTAATAAGCTTTAAAACTAGCATCATGAACTTGGTGCATTCAAGAATTTTGACTTGCTATGCATAGCTTTCCTTTACAATTTGATTTTTGAAAACTTGGGTGGTTTATGAATTACAAAAATGCAGTCCATAGAATTTAGTATGCCACCTTTGGCACTTTATATGTGATGTCTTATTTTGCTTGGATGATATGTACTAACTACATTGATTGCGAGGATTTTATGTCAGTATATATTTAGTTTTATATTGGCTATGTATCGAATAAATCTTGGATGCTTATACAGGACAAGAAATGCAAATAATACTTTTTGGGTAGTCTTTTTAGGTAATATCATGCATTGCTTCATATGGTATCCGAGAGCTAGTCTAGTTCATTTTATGAGATACTGTAGCATGGATCCATTCGAATCGATCATAGGTTAGTTGTGGTGTTCATGATTAAATTTGTGAACTAATATTTGCGATTGAATTTGAATGAATTTTAGATCTTAAGCCCAATGAAAATAATATGGTTTAATCCAGAAGAGTGCGAGGATTTGTATGAGTTTGTAATTAATCTTTTGTTGGTTGTGCACTGCATAGGACTGGAATATTCATGCAGAGCAAAGGAATTTAGTTAATATCTTTTAGCTAGTCTTTCTTAGTGGGGTTATTGCTGCCATCGGGTATTCAATTCATTTATTAGTTACATCTTGAAATTTAATGTATGGCTATTGTACCATTTCTTGTCTGGGAATTTATTTTTGGTTAGAGATCGGTACTTTTTCATGTCGTTTTCAATGCATGTTCCAGCCTATCAGTTCTGGTGGAGGTTTTTGGGCCTTGAACATGTCCAGAAGAAAACGTGTTTCTAGTTTTATGCCTTCCTGGGAAAGGAATATACAAGTGCTGAAGTTGCACTTGCAACCCCAGAGATTGATGAAGTGGCCTACCAAAAGTTGGTTTGAACTTTTTTCATCCGCAGGCATATTGCAACAACCATAATTTACCATGTGCACAGCCTCAAATAAGTAAAATAACATTTTCCTGGCTCACGGAGATTTGAGGCAAGTGGAAGTTTTCTTTTCTTCATTATCGGCCATCGTATTCTATTATAATGAAAAAATATCAGCCTGCTATTGTTTTATAACGTAAGAATTTTTGTCCTTGGAGTTGCAGGCAATGATCAAGAATGATTCTGGTGGTCACTCTTTGTAATGGTATTGGTATTTTTCAAATATTACTTTAGACAGGTGTAACACGTGCAAATTTTAAAGCGCATTGCACATCACACTATGGAATTGCTCGCTGAAACCTTTTATCTTTCCCTTCTGTTGCTTCTCTGATTTAGTTGTAATGAGATTTAATGGAGATGGTAGAAATATTGGAGGTCGTTCATGGTCAAGAGCTGCTTCGTTCAAAATTGATTGGAAACAAGGTTTCGATGAGGACATCACCCGTGGACCATTATGGTAGTTATTTAACGGCCAACATTTGCCTCGGAACAAATGTTTTAAAATTAATATTAGAATAATGTTATTATCATGATGGCTGTCGAAGCAATATTAAAATGAAAAGTTACCAATATTAATAGAAAAATAAGTATGCCATTTTCCATCACCATTCATTTGCCTAAAGAAATATCTTTCATCTTTTTTAGATCGTAAAATCAAAGAAAAAAAATTTTAAAATATATTTTATTTGAAAAATCGTAGCGTTGTAGTTTCCATATTTTTGCAAATTATGCGCTATGTAATTTGGGGAAAAGAAAATTGAACAATTGGTCCTTGATTTGCAAATAGTGAGGATGCGGGGTTTTGTATCAGGATAAATCATAGGGGATAATGTGTAAAAAAAAAATCTACAACTAACTGGCAGGAGTTCGAGTCTCGGTTTAGACAAATTTCGACGAGAAAGTCCAAGGGGTGGGGGAGGAGTTAGATTCCGGGCGTGGCGGTCCTCTAACCTCAGCCAGGATATGTTCGATACACAGCGTATATTAATTTTCCATAGCCGTTTCCCACCTGAACGTGAGTACGTCAACCTGACTATTACTGGCGTCAGCCGAGTGAACAGGATTTATTATATATATATCTAACTTTTTTTACTACCACCAGCCAACTGGGACTCCAGTGTTATTTTATTAATTTTTTTTATTTTATTTCTGAATTTTTTAGTCGAAATATGTCTAAAACTAGGCTCGAATCCCTGTTAGCTGTTAAAATGATTTCTTTGATTGAGAGTGAGAAAATCCTATGTATATCAGCTATTCTTATATTGTTAATCTGGTTGATGCTTAATATCCTGTTCAAATTTTTAAATTTTAATGATATGATGTTTTTATACCTTAAAATCCTAAGTTTTGTGCTCAAACACATTTTTTTATTGGCTCTGGCATATTTTAATAAATTAGTTTTTATATCATTTTTTGCTCTAATATTTTTAATACATCATTTTTGGTTCCGATACATCATTTTTGCATCACTTTGGCTCCGATACAATCAGCAATATTTCATCTTTAATGTATACGATTTGTCAAAATTCATTTTTGGATACTTACCTTGATTAAAAGTTTAAAAATTTGAGTTAACATGAATCTATGATAAAATTGTATTATATATTATTTGTTTATATACTTATATACTTAAAATTTTATTGTTATAAAAAAAATAATTTTGATGAATAACAAAAGTTTGAATATATAATGAAATTAATGGCTTAATGAAAATAATATTTTAAGAAGTTTTTGAGCCTTAAAAATTGAAGCCTAAATTGATAAAATTAAGATCCAAAAAAAATATGTTTGAAATTTCATTTGATGAATGAAACAGCATGGGATTCAAGATTGAGAAGTGTTGAAAGGAGAAAACAGAGGGTCTTCTCAATTTCTTGGAGAAATCTTTTTGGCGAGTAAAAATTTTAGATGGCATGCATTCAAGGCGACTCAAATAAGTATTGGAGTCAACTCTACGGGGATAATAGAAGTAATAGAACAATCTAGTATATTAAACT
Source organism: Areca catechu (assembly GCA_021397845.1). Taxonomy (NCBI): domain Eukaryota; kingdom Viridiplantae; phylum Streptophyta; class Magnoliopsida; order Arecales; family Arecaceae; genus Areca; species Areca catechu. Next base: position 3,564,391 of record CM038038.1, on the reverse strand, counting down.
TGTAGCCGGTATACAACTGAGTTGACTCAGATATGTATTCCAGTTGATCCTATAGGGTTAATAGAAGATATAGTATGGTTGGATATTTTGTTGAAGATTCGAGTCTACTTGGTTTTCATCCAAGTTGACACAAATATGTGATCGAGTTGAGTTGATGTCTCAGGAAATGATAGAGAGAAGAATTATGAAAGTTGGAACTTGAATGATTATCCAAATCGACTTGAATGATTATTTGAGTCGATGCGGTAATTGCTAACAGTCTAATAGTAATTCTACAGATTGTACAAAATTATATAAAAACATCTCCAATGACCAGATTCGTTTCCCAACACATAGAAATGGTTATTTTAAGATTGCAAAGGTGTTAAATGTCCACTAAGCTCATTCAAGAAGATAGTGAATACCAAAGAAACAAAGAGATTACCAATGAGAATTAGAAACTAAAAAAAAAAAAGGTAACAAACATTGAATAGAGTGCAATCATTGTCCAACCACCTAAATTATCAAATCAATATTGACTTCTAGCAAGAAGACAAGCTCTCCAACTAAAAAAGATACCTTAAGCTTCCTCGAGTTTCCTTTTGTTCATTAAAAGTGCTTTTATTTATATTATGCCCACTTACTTTCTTTTGCTGTAACTAGTTTTAACAGGGGATTGAAGTCCGGGAATAGGCTTATCTAAGTCTTTGGATTGGATTATAAGCCAAGAATTGGCTTGGGCTTTGGTTGTGGTTGGTGATCGTATGTAAAAATCAACTAGGTTTTTGGATGGTGAGCCTAGAAAAACTATCTAATTGTAGTTTATATAGATTATAGTGAATTTCTAAAGAAGACTTGAAAGTAAATATAGGTACTAGTTTTATACCGAACCACTATGAACCTTGTTATATTTGTGGTTTACTTGTCTTGCTTTTAGTTTTTCACTTGCATCATATTTAGCTCAAGTTTGCATATATTTTTTGCTATACAATAACTTCGTAGTTATAAGGGCTAGCCTAAACCAAAAAGCCTGAAGGCTTGTTTTCGCTCCCGCTTTCACCCTCCCATGCTAATTCGGAAAACATGAGAAATTTTCTATTTTGTGTGATGGAGGAGTCCTCTTCCAATATGATTTCTCCAGAGGCTAGGAAGCCCTAGCCTCCATCTATCTTTAAGATCCCCAAGATCTTTTTTTTCCACACTAAAGATTACCATCTTTTTCTCTTATTTCCACCTCTTGGAATTGATGATTTTGGGTTCACAAGGATCATCAAAATCTGGTCCCTTCAGCCGAGCTCCATTATTACCACCTTTTCCACTAAGTTCCCCTACCTTGTTTTTTGTTTTTGCTATAGGAGTTGCCACCAAGTGGTACGGGGCAACGACCCTTTCCCCCTTCTCTCTTAGTTCTCCGTGCTGGGCTAAGCCGCCACCAACTGTAGCTACCCTGACCATGCCATCCACACCTAGTTGTATCACCATCGGACCCCCTTACTCACTTTTTCTCTGCCTCCCTGGAAACCATGGAAGAAACCCCCTTTGCGGATCAGCTTGGAAAGAAAAGAGAAGAGCAGAAAAGAAAATAAAAGAGAAGAAAAATAAAACAAAAAAGAAAAAGAAAAGAAAAGAGAAGACAAAAGAAGAGAGAAAAAAAAAAAAAAACTAAAGAGATAGAGAGAAAAGAGAGATTCGTTTTTTTTGTGAATCCATTTTATTGATCAAATACTAATCTGATTGAATCTAGATCAATCCAAGCATTGTAGATCCGACCCATGATCTAACTTAAACCATGACTCAGATCGAGACTCTATCTTCATCTCAATTATTTTATTAATTAAAAGATAATAATGATGTTCTTTTATTTTATCGGAGCATTGAATACTAAAGAAGTCTAAATCTAGAGATCAAGTTGTGCATAAAAAAAACATGATTTTTGGATCTGATCGATTGTAAGTTCCCTTTGTTCCCTAGAACTTTTTAAAATACATATTACATGTTTCAAATTATGACTTATAAAATAATATATATGCAAATATTTAGAAAATTAAGAAATTATTTATATCATGCATGCTCTCATGAAAATGATTATTCAAAATTATGGATCAAGTATAAGATGATTGTATGATTATTGCAAACTGTAAATTTGGAATTAATTGATTTCTCTATCTTGATATTGTATGACATTTAAAAATAAATTATTCATGTTCAACTTGCATGACTTTTTGAATGAAAAATATTTTATTTCTTTTTGTGGAAATGAGATATATAGTACTTCAAATTTAAGATTATTAATATGTTTATGTTATAAGAATTGGTGATAAAACTCTCTAATTAGACTATGATTTGGGTCTAGCCAACATGATTATCATTAGTCATATGTTAGAAATTAGTTTCTTGTGGACCTAGCCACTCGATGCTGATCGCTGGTAGAGTTAGTCTTTCAGGGCCTGGCCAGTTGGAGTTGATCACTGGTACTACTGATATATTATATACTTATTTTTAGGACTAATTTCCTTTTACGGGATTAATTATGGCCATGTGAATGAGAGCTAGTGTTTTTTAGGTTTAGTCAGTGAAGTTGTTCATTTGCACACATTGGTGGAGCTTTTACTTTGTATTCATGGATTAGTCTCTTTTGAGCCTTGTCATGGGGTTGATCATGGCCGTAGTCTCTAAAGACTAAGAGAGAGGGAGTGAACTTTACATGCTCAGTAATACCAGGCTTATAATTTATAATTTTACCAGGCTCACAAGCCATAATGTATAAAGTAAAAGGATAGGCCTTGCATCTTTATGGGATGAAACCTTATAGATCTATGGGCTTATAATCTATAATTTTACCAGGCTCACAATCCATAATGTATAAAAGTAAAAAGATAGGCCTTGCATCTTTATGGGATGAAACCTTATAGATGTGTGGCCATCTATCATGCGTTTGGCTTGGACGAGTCAGGGCATGACTGTAGCCTCTCAAAAATAGCATATTCTTGTTAGAATTTTTTAAATATCTAATTCACCCCTCTCTTAGGTTATCTTATTGGACAATACATTAGGACTAGTGCATCTACTAGAAAAGCATTAAATCATTTTGCATTTGTTTTTCATGCTGAACTAAATATTTTTTTGAAGCTAAAAAATATGTAAATTAGATATTTGCTATACAAGAAAAATTAAATCTGCTTGAAAGAAAAAATATTTGGTTTTTAGTCCAAAGACCTAAAGACTATTTTATTATTGGTATACAATAGGTTTTCAGAAATGAGCAAAGCAATGTGATTAGAAACAAGGCTAGATTGGTTATATAAGGTTATAATCAAGAAAAAAAATAATTTTGTTGAAACCTTTACATCTCGTTGCAAGACATGAAGCTCTTAAATTGCGTGTGGGTGTTTGCATATTTTATGGACTTCAAACATTTTCAAATGAATGCTAAAAGTGTATTTTTAAATAGATATATTGAACAGAAAGTTTATGTTGAACCTCCTAGCTTTGAAAGTTAAGAATTTTTAAATCATGTTTCCTTGTTAAATAAAGCTTTATATGATTTAGAACAAGATTGAATAAGTTTTTGCTAGAAAATAATTTTAAAAGAGAAAATGTTGACACTACTTTTATGAGAAAATCAAATGATCTCTTAATTGTTCGAATATATATTGATGATACAAAATTCCGTGCTACTAATGAGATTTTATATGAAGAATTTACCAAGCTAATATAAAAAGAGTTCAAGATGAGCATGATGAAAGAATTAATATTCTTTCTAGGACTCCAAATCAAACAATCTTATAAGGAGATCTTTATAAACCAAAGCAAGTATACAAAATAAATTTTAAAGAAATTTGGTATGGAGAATGTCAAAGGCATTGTCACCCCTATAAGCTCAAGTTGCATGCTTGATCAAGATGAATAAGATAAAATAGTAGATCCTAAGTTTCATAAAGATAAGATTGGATCTTTACTTAATAGCTAGTAGCTTGATTATATTCAATATATATATATATATATATATATGTGTGTGTACTTGTTATCAATTTAATTCTAAAGAATCACATGTAATGGCTATCAACAAAAAATGATATCTAATTGATACTCAAAAATTTAATTTATGGTATTCAAAGCAATCTTCTTTAGATTTGATTGGATATTTTGATGCTTATTTTGTTACATGTAAGCTATATAGGAAATGCATAAGTGGTTCTTGTAAATTTTTAGGAGTTAATTTAATCTCCTAGTTTAGTAAAAAATAAAATTCAATGGTATTATTAACGGCTGAAGCCAAATACATTACAACTAAAAGTTATTATACTTAAATCTTATAGATCAAATAATAACTAGAAAATCTTGGTATTGCTTATAGCAAAATATTTGTTAGATGTGATAGTACCAATGTTATTAATATTTTAAAAAGTATAATTCAACATTCTAGATCAAAGTATATAGAAATTAGATATTACTTTATTATAAATCATGTACAAAATAATGATATTATGCTTGAATTTATTTCTACTAATAATTAAATTGTTGATATTTTTATCAAGCCCTTGAATGAAGAAAGATTTTGTTGGATGAAAATAGAATCGGAACTTTACGATCTATATAGTTAAATTATTTGATTTGATTCAAATTGTATTATTCACCTAAGTTCATTGAATATCTCCATGATTAAAATATAGATATGATTGTCAATTTGATTGATTTCGATGAATATTAAATATGACTTGATTGATTGCATTATTTTAGAAATCAATTTCTTGAAACTTCTTTTATGCCAATATGAGCCAACTAGCCAAAAAATCTTAGTCGACCCACAGATTAGCTAAGCTAGAACCATAATCAACCCAGTTTTAGCCAGCTTACCTATAAGCTTAGTTAACTAGCCAGTAGGATCCAATTTTTAAATGGAAATCCTATGGATCCATTTTTTTTTATCTTCCTATCCTCCCCTTTCCTTGCCCTGGCTCCACCAAAACTTACCTTCCATTATCATTTTCTCTGGTTTTTTATGGGATTTGCCATGCAAATGGCCCCAATGAAGCATATGGCCCATTAAATGAATAGAAAATTGGTCAAAATAGAAACTACTTCAAGTCCTAAAACGACAAAGGCTGAGCCGATAAGCATGTCTTTAGGTAGACAACTTAGAAGTGCAGCAAAATTAAAAAGAGTCAGTCAACTATGGCATCCTCATGTCCCCCCTTTGCAAGCATCAAAGGCTTATCTTTCAAATCATGCAATTTCCTTGGGAAGAAAGGTTGAGTTTAATTTTTTAAACAAGAGGGATTTACATTTGCTCAAAGTTTCAGGAATTTGTGTTGGAAGTTTTTTTGGTTCTATGAATGAACTAGTTTATCCTAACCTAGTTTTATAATTTTATGAGAAGGTTGCATTGGAGCACGATCCTTTAATCTCTAATGTGATTATGTGAAGGAAACAAATCTTGTATCTCAGTTAACAGTCTCCGAAAGTTGCTCCCAATACTGATGTGGATGACTCATCTAACCCCCTTTTTTTAAAAATGAGATGCTCTGATTCACATTTTGGGGAGACTTGTGAAAATCGGCCATCTGGGCCATTTTGGATTGAAGTTGGCAAGGCATGCTCACTTCAATTCAAAGCAAAAAAAAAAATATTGATGAAACAGGGGACTCCACCCCTATGGTCGATCGAGTGTGATGGTTGTCGGATTGATCGGAGTAGTTGTTGTGGAAAGGTAGGAGATCATCGACGGAGAGACAGGGTTTAGAGAGACTCTCGATCAATCGATTATATCTATCGTGAGCCGAGGATATCCTCTTCAAAACCATCCTTTAAATCTTATCTCTCATTGCCTTAAATCGAGCCAACTGAGCCATCGCCGCCTTCTTTCTCATCCCTTCTTGCCGTCACCGATAAGCTTCCTCCTCCTTCGGTAGTTTATTTTGGTTTTTAGTCGCTGCTATCACGACAGTAGGAGATGAAGCCTATTCGTTATTTCTTCCTCTCTTGATTCACTGTTGGTGGCCGAATCATCATCGATAGCACCATCCTGACCCTACTTCTTATCGGTCGTGCTTTGGCAAGCCACCCTTTTGAACCCCTTCCTCCTTTCCTCTCTTCTTTGGAATCGTGGAAGGCCCGTTTGGGCCAAGCCAAAGAAGAGAAAAAAATAGAAGAAGAAAAGAAAAGAAAAAAAGAGAGGAGAGAGAGAGAGAGGAGAGAGAAGAGAAAAGAGGAAGAGGAGAGAAGGACAAGAGAAAAAGAGGAGAGAGAAAGAGGAGAGAGAAGAGAGAAGAGAGAAGAGAGAAAGGGGAGAGAGAAAAAGAGGAGAGAGAAAAGAAAGAGTAAAAATAAATAAATAATATTTAAAAAGGGAGATCTAAATTTCATGAATCGATTTGATTAGACATTAATTAGAGGGTATTTAGACTATTTTCTTGTTGATTAACCCGATCCTCATCGACCAGACCTTAATAGATATCTAGATAGAGCCTAATCCTAGACTAGATCGAAAAATCTCTTTTCTTATTTTTTTTCTTGGATTAAAAGTTAATAATTTAAATAATTTATTTTATCAAAACATTTATTGTCTTTATCGGTAAAGGGGTGCCAAATCTAGGGTTTGAGTTACGTATTCCTGATAGAATCAATTTTTGATAAGTTGTTACTATCCTAGTATATTTTACTATACTTGATTTGATTTAAATGTTTAATTAATGTCATATTACTCAAATGAGTATTTTATGTATGGAGATGATTTGGCAAAATATTGAGTAAACATGTAAATATTTGAAAATGATTGTATCAAATTGTATCAAAAAACATGTTGTTGTTTGTCGTGCTTTCTAGTCCGACCATGATCACATGAGTTAGGATCTAAACTCCTTCCAGATTTTCAGTGGGGCGATCACTGGCACATTACCAATAAACGGTATGCATAGTTAGGAACTAGTTTCCTTCTGGACCTAGCCAGTAAGACGATTACTGGCACATGCTGAGGATATATATTATCTCGTGTGATATCAGAGATAGTATCCTTCTAGACCTCTAGTGAGGCTATCACTAGCATATGACTGATGGACGGTATATATAGTCAGGATCTAGTCTCTTTCGGGACTAGTCATGGATCGATCGTGGCCATAGTCAGAGGGACTAGGAGAGTGAAGTGGGAGGGGATGCCATCCTTGATTATTTTATTTTGGAATTGTATTGTTGTCAACTATTCATAATAAAAAAAATTATGTTGATTGTACTTTATAAAAATTTTATGTTAATTGATTTGATTTATTTTATTGATTTATAATTTATAAATAATTATTAATTTTTGTATTTTATAAACTAGAGAATATGATAACTTATTGAGCTAATATAGTTCATTATATTTTTTTCTTTTTTTAGATACTACGAAATAGTTGGGGCTTCGGGTCATGCTATGAGAAGCTTAAGAATTGGAGAAAGTTTTGATGAGTTTGACTTAATCATTATGTTTAGTAGTCATGAAGTTGGATTCGCCATTATCTTTATTATTTCAATATTTTGAAGGATTTGAAAGTTAGCAAGTAGGTCTTGTATGTTTGATGGGATTAAATCCTTAGGATATATAACCATCTGTTGTAAGCCTAGTTTAAGCATTGGCCAGGGCATGACAAGACTGGATGTTGAAGGAATCAAAGAAATTTTTGTGAATCAGTTATTAGTTGAAATGCAGCTTTATAGCTTGTAAGATTTTCTTTTCTAGGACTAGAAGGTTTGATCGTGATTGAGAAGGATCTACAATTTTGTATAACATATTCTTTGGGTATCCCTCGGAACTTCTAGCTCTTATTTTTTGGTGAATGGATGAAATAGTTGGTAAAAGCAAAGAAAATATACCATATGGGATAATTCTCACTTTCCTATTCAAAGATGCGGGCATTAATCATGAGAATGTCTTAGTGCTACATCACTCTAATACATATAATGGGCACTCTCTCTATTTTTTTTTTTTTGGGTAAAAGTGAGTAGCCCTATATTAGTAAATACAAAGGAGGTCTACACCATGTTGTACAAAGATTAACCAGTAAATATATAAACAAAAGAGTAATATATAAAAGAGAGTAAACATATACAAAATAAATCTAATAATATAGCCTCAAACAAAAACTGAAGATGTGGCATTGATCTAAATATGCACTGAAGATAACAGGAAGTAAAAATATGTTTCCAAAAGTAGAAAAAAGATGACCAAGTTCTAGAAGTATTGATTTGGATATGTAGATGATGATAGGTTCCAGAAACCCTTGGTAGATGATATTATGAAGATAAATAATAGTAGACAACATGTTTCCAAAAGTAGTAAAATGATGACACCTGCTATGAATATAGTGATAATAGGGAATATCTGCTCTTCCAAACACCGGATAGCCTTTGTAAATGATGACAAAATCTAGAAAGCCAGTGAAAGTGAAAATAAATATATAACTGGGGCTAATCGATAATATAGAACCTGGACCACTTTAAAAATGTAGAACTTGACAGCTTGTAAATATAGACAATCTAAAGGGTAATGAAAAGATATTCGACAGCTTGAACATATTTTGCTAGTGAAAATGAACACAATTTATAATGTGCCATCTTGAAAATGTGGAACTAGTAAAAATAAATATACTGAGCTGAGTAATGTATCCATTTTCTACATTAAGACCAATAATAAGTATTCACAAACTAGTCGTATGAGCTCCATGGATGACCTCCTGCATATGCTTCAAATTAGAAAAACTCTTCCCATTAGAATCCAAATTGATTGGATCATCGTATAGGAATATGTGACACCAATTAAAATGATAAGAAGGAACAACAAAGCATCCCGAAACAGTATAGCATCCCGGTCCAGCATTACTAGGAACATAGAAACCAAAAGAATGTCTAGATGTAACGGTAAAATTATAGTAAAATCCAATAAAAATACTTCAGAAGGTTTGAAGCTTATGATGATAGGTTTGAACAAAGCCAGCTATAAGAGTAACTTTAATGGTAAGAAAGAATAAATATAGGAACATTGCCATAACATGAAAAAAGATAAACACTAGCCCCTTCCAAGGAAGCAAAGCCAGCCACAGAAATAAAAAACTCATTTGGGCTGCCATAAGCTCATACACTACCTTCTACAAAAGGCAACATATATATCCTAAAAAAAACTAAAGACCTAGGAGGCAATATATATATATATGTCAACATATGTCACAACATATTCCCTTAAGTTTTGCATCCTTTGGCACATCATACGGCATAAGAGTAATAGTAATGAGAGAGCAGCAATGGATCCAAAACTTATAAGAGGGAGAGTTAATAGCGGTACTAAAATCAGATTGGAGTGTACCAATATCATAGCAGCAACTCCTAGTCCTTCCAATTAATATGCCCTTTAAAGAAGTGAGAACAGGAAATCAGGTAAAAGAGGCATCTAGTGGTAGTAGGCACAAAAGAAAACTCCATGTCATCATTGTTAAATAGGAGTTTTTGATACATAGCATAGACAAGGGTGATAACAAGCCAAAATATATTGAACTCAGAATTAGAGCCAATATCTTCATTGATAGTATGCCCCCTCCCTTGAAAGAAAGCCAAATACCGATTTTGTTTAGAAGCAGGGAGGAGTAAAGGCAACCAAACAATGCATTTATTAGCATATATCTGCTTTGTATCATCATTGTTCAGTAAAACAAGAAAGTAAGAAATAGCAATAATATAGAAGAAAGCCTTCATATAATAAAGAGATATCCACCTAATTATGATTAAAAAAATCTCATTTTAAGTTCTAGAACCCATAGCACAGTCAATTACCTTCCTCTTGTTTATCCTATAATATAAATGATAGAGCCATATAGTAAAAATAAATGTGAATAATATAAGGAAGTGTAGCAACATCAAATATGTCATTAGAATAAGCAATGATTAGGATTGGATCAATCATAGTCCTATCCATGTCTAATAAATTTTGTTTTAGCATAATTAGCCTGCAATATGGTCCCAAAGGGAGGATTAATTAAATCTTCATACTTCTACATAAGAGCACCATTTAATACATGATTAGCCATATACTCTGTTGTCCGATTTACCTCTAGTAAGGTGTGTAAGAATTGACACATGAAATAATTATCTTTCCACATTTTTAAATCACACAATAGTGGATTTGAAGGGAATTTATAGTCAAGGTTGAGTAACCAAGAAATAACAGTATAAAAGTCACCTTCAATATAGAACCTATTATTGTTAAAAAAATTAATAACCATTTGAATCCCCAGCCAAGCCACCACCAATTTGGCATATGGCATTGAAGAGTGAGCAAAGGTTTACCTTCCGTAATAAGCAATCATCCATATTCATCTCTAATAACAAATCCAGCAGCAACCATAGTTGAAGTGACAGAGGCTTCAAAATTAATTTTAAGTGCTCCCGCAGGAGGGGCCAGCCATGAAACAAATTTAGATGGTGAATTAATCAGTGAATGTTGAATGCCACTGCACCATTGACCCTTCGAAGTATGGGCAAGCTTTACCTCGAGGTGATCAACCTTCATCTCCACCTCGACCACTCGGGCCCACAACATCACAAGATGCCGTGCTTCATCCATCCTGGCAGCCCTCTCAGAGGTCATGGCCTCTTCCGCATCTATCAGTCTCCCCCATAGAAGAGCAAGTTCACGCAACAGGTTCTCGACTGGCTCGACAGTCCATCACATCTTCTATGAGCCCTTCCCACCACCCATAGCCTTATTAATCAGAGAAAGAATTGCCTCGCCTTTCTCCGCAGACACCCCACCAATGACGTCCTCGCCCCATGGGATGCTTTGCCCTTCTCTGTAGACACCTTGCTAGTGGCGCCGAACAATGTGCCTGACTTGCAGCAAGTCTTGCCTGCTCCTATGGAAGCCTCACTAGCAGTACCAGACAACGTGCAGAGCCCATGATGCATGCATCCCACTAGCAGATTGGAAACCTCCTATCGCAAGCCTACACACTCTCCACTGGTAACTTCAATTAAAGTCTCTATAGTGGTCCCTGCAGGAGCCTTGAGATCCTCTATCCGTATGCCCATGAAAAATTTGACCACCACTACTAAAGCGTTACCCATGCTTGACCTTGTTCCGACATCCTCTGAAAACCTGGCAAACTTATAGTGGGTAGCCTTCAGCTCCCAAGTCAGATCCTCGTTCATGCTTATATACAGGTCTAACCGGCACTCGACTATCTGCCTAGCTTCTTTCATTATGGACCAGTCACACTCTACAAAAGAATATACATTTTCTATAATCTTCAATCTGTGCCTGCCATCAATGAATTCTCTTCTCGCACTTTCAACTTCCTCCCAAAGCTGCATGGTGCTAGTCTCTACTACCTAACAAGACAATGACACCATCAGCTAGGTCGAAAGAGAAAGCTCATAGTAATGATAGGTGGCATCCTACCTACAAGCTCTAGATAAGATAATCAATTGGTTTATTGGGCAATGGGTCAGGAATTCTACTAGCATGAGGCGGGAATCATGAAGCCGACTATTGCCCTATCTCCAGTCACCATGGGGAGTACCCTCGATGGGTGGGCAACTTCTAGAAGTGCCAACATAGACATAGCCACCTATCATGCTCGCCAGCCTCGCCCTCCTATCACCACAAGTGGGCAACTTCTAGAAGTGCCAATATAGACATAGCCACCTATCATGCTCGCTAGCCTCGCCCTCCTATCACCACAACCACCAACAACTTGACCATGGTAGAGAAAACTCTGGCCACCTCCAGGACCACTGGCAAGCTCGCCATGGTAGGTGCTGTAGTTCCTCCTACTACCTTGCCCAACCATGCTTTGACAGAGGCCAAGAACTTCCATGGCAGCCTTGATCGCTGGTGGGTTCATTGTGATAGTACCCTTTTCTCTAGCTACCTCAGTAATGATTGGATCCCTTGGCACTACAGACATCATGATCCCGACCACTTGCACCTTCCCCTCTTCTGCAATGGTGAGAACTACAGGCGAGGCAACTATTGAAGTCATCTCTGCCACCTCAATGTCCATTAGGGCAATCGGAGCAATCCGAGCCACCACGGCCTTTTCAACTGGGGTGTCTGCCTAGGATCAATGGCAGACACCCTTGGGATCACTTCAGCAATGCCCTTTGTGGAGGCTGGTGCATCTCTATGTGTAGCCATGCCCCCCTCCTTTGTTTTGGTCTCACCGTTACTTCTCTTCCTCTTTTGCACCTCCTTCTTAGCAGGACCGTTGAGCAACTCTACGAGTATAAATCTGAACCTCATTTCTTAACCAACATAGTAGTGAACAAGGTCAACCCACAAGTAAGAAGAATAGGAAGCAAAAATACATTGAAACATGAGTTTCACAAAATTAAATTCTGTTTCAAATGAATTTTCAAGTATTTTATACAAAGCCATAATAGCCAATATAAAAGAAAAGAAAGGAAGACGTAAAAGGATGCACAGGCCGATCATGAGGCCAGCCCTATCTTCTCCAAATTTGGGACCCTTTTCACCAGAGCTTGAAGAGCCCTCGTTGCCACCTAAAGGTAACTCCATCTTCAGTTTTCCAGCATCAATAGTTGGGAACAGCTCGGTGATCTGCCTCTTCAGAAACTCAAATATTTATCAAAAAGCATCCTTGCTGGCTTCCAGCACCTCTAGACGATACTCTTCCCTATCGCTAAAGGCCTCGATCACCTTTGTTGTTGCCTTAGAGGCTAGCACTTCTATTGCCTGCACCTCCTCTTTCATGACCAAAGCTTGGTCTTTGGCCTCGCACAGCACTTATTCCGCTATAGGGCCCTCACCTTGGCTTTTCGGACCTTCATCTCAGCACTGGCGACCCTTGTATCCACCCCAGCACTCTTGGTCTCTGCATCGCCAAGTGCCTTCTTTGCCTTAGCAGCCCTTGCCTCAGCCTCGCCAAACATTGCCTAGGCTCCAACAAGGTCCTTTTCCCTTTGACCCCGTGCCTCGGCCAACAGACGGTGGAGTTCTGCATAATCCACTATGCTCTTGTCAAGACAAGTGGACATGACTGCCAGGGAGGCCTCAGCCATGTCCACCCTCTCCCTCTCAATTGCCAGTTGATCATTGGATGGACTAAGTTTTTGGACTGCTATGTCGTGCTCTCCCTTCACCACTTTGGTGAGCCTTCGTGATAGCTTTGCCTCCTTGAAAAGGAAATCCACATACTATAGCAGATCCCAGGCTTTCATGCAATCATGCATCCAGATGCTCTATTCAAGATGGGTTCATGCTTTCAAAGGAGGGTTATCATTCAAGCTCTCAGGCAGAAAACTTACCGACATAGTGATCCCGATGAATCACTGCAGGCCCTCCCTAGTGGATCTTGCAAGCATCTCTTCCTTGACATCGAAGGGACGAAGTCATCCAAGAATCTGAGGCATGTGTTCAACCTTGGTAAGCAAATCTCACTAGGGGTAGGAGCACCCTCCTGTACGATGGAGGGCCTCACCTTTCTGTCCTCATTTGTATCAGTCATAGGGGCCACTACTTGCTTAACCTTACAATAGCTACCTTAGCCTTTGCAATCATCTAGTCACTCGCATCGAAGATTCTGCTACCGATGCCAAAGCTTCGCCAGCCTCCACCTGGGTCTCCTTTGTGGTTGCCGGTCCCTTCTCTTTACCCTCCAGAGCCTCACTTGTACCAGCAAGGCAGCGATCCCCAAGTCAGGTGGCACCGTAATCTTTGCCATCGATTCTATAATCGGTGCTTCATTAGAGCTCGAGAACAAGATCCGAGGGGAGAGACAACCCTCTACTTTTCTTCACCTTCCCCACTTCCCTTATAGGGGAGGGGGAACGTACCCTCTTTCCCTTCAGGTTAGCTGAAGGTGGCAAAGAAGGCTCATTAATGACTGCTGCATGTAGCTCGTCATGGATCATCAAGTTTGCACCAGAAGATATAGTTACCCCGATTGAAAAAAATAGGAGACCATTAATTACATAGTTGGTGAGGGGCTTATCTCAGGACAAGGAAATTCCTATTGCATAAAGGATCTTCAACCAGCTTTTTGAAAGAAGAACATTATATGGTGTGACCTATATCAATGACAACTCGCCCACCTTGATCTGATCCGATTCTAGTTGCACCAGAGGATCTAGCAATCGCGAAGGTTCTGCTTGCCTCACCCCAGTGACTGGAAAATAGCTACGATGATGGAAAAACCATGACGAAGATTCGTGACTTCCAACCTTGCAGTTTCATTGGACCAGTGAGAAAGCTAAACCCTTATGAGGAGAGACGTAGCCCCATCCTTGAAAATCTTTATCTAGAAGAAATAATGAAACACCCTTGATCTAGGTTCCATGCCATAATGAACCATCAAGCTAAAAAAGTTGATGATGGCTTCCCCAGGCATTAGGGACCAACTGTATTAGACATAGATTGTACCATCATAGTAGGTTTGCCATTGTCGGGAGCATGAAAATCTTGAGACCAGCATTCAAAGATTCTTCATAGGGGGTTGCCTTCATCACCGTCCCATCTATGATTTGCTCATTTTTCCCACAAACTTCTAGATGGATATCCATAGCAAGGATGAACTCCCCCAACTCAAAGACTTTCTCCTTCGTCAGAATGGAGGCCCTGATTTTAGGTGTCAAACTCAGCTCCTCCGCTCCCATGATTGGTGCATGTTGGATATAAGAGTAAGAGAAAGAAGAAAGAAGAAGAAGGATAGATAAACCCACCATAGATAGCCGCTGGTACGTCTCTCTGATTGATTGAAAACTCCTCTTCTCTTTCTTGCTACTTTGACACCTAGTCACCACTAGAATGCGAGGGGCCAAACCGATCCTTGTATGCTTGTATATGTACTCGTCAGGAGGACCTATTCGTTCCTTGATGAATGGGCATTAGTTTCGATCTTGATAATCAATGCATTCCACATCGATTTGGCCTTAAAGGTGCCATCCCAGGGCTGCGTCGTAACATCCCAGACACCTAACCCGTCATGACAACTTTTGAAATTGTAGTCGCTTCGGATGATATTGCCTCCTAGGAAGCCATGCCCAATCCTCGCACAAGTTTTGTCACGAGCTACCTCGTCTAGCGTAACCTCGTCATTTTTTATCATAAGCTATCTCATCCAGCATAGCATAGCCTATTCTTCTCAAGAGTCACCTCCTTCCACCAAAAAAGAATACTTTTTCTGCTCTCACCCGAGAATATGTATCTAAATCTCTTTGAATTGATTCTTCATAGCTAGCCACTTGAGTGAGATCCCTGTAGGCCTTTCCATGCACTTCCCCTTGTTCGTAGAGTGCCTACACCTTCGTGACTCCACTCATCTATGCACCGATCCCAGGGAATCGAGACTCATACATACTGAGATCCCCTTCCCTCATAGATCCTATTCTATCTCTTAGTACCTCTCTCCTTCGCTTCTTTCTTTGGCTCCTCTTCCACTCCTACTCTAAAATTGGAGGGGATTCCAAGCTTCCTCTATTTTCCTATCCAAGAGACTAACTTAGACATCGAAGGGTTTACCATCGGGAATCCACCCCTAATATATCAAACTTTTTAATCTTCTTTATCTTATAGGACCGACTCTCATCAATAGAATCTTGTGAGGCCCAGCTCTATAGCAGCAACTACTCTTGCTCTAGTCACCATTTGAGCTAAGCCCAAGTCATCACCATTTTCAGGAGATCTACAATAGCAACCTTTTCCTTTAACTAGGAGTGGGTCTTCTCGACATTGGCCAAGGACTCTGGTAGCTGGGTCACCCCCTCCCTAGGCCAGCATCTGCTCTTTTTTGCCTTCACTAGTTGGTCTTGTAGCCATGCGATTTCAGCTTATATCTCCTTGACTTGGGGACCTTTACCTTGAGAGAGTCCTAGGTAGCCTCGACCCGAATCATCTTGGTAGTAAGCTATTCACCCAACATTGTGGAGACAGCGCTCAACTCTCTCATGGCCATGTCCTACTACTCCTCTACTGCTTGGAGAAGGTGATAGGATTGGTATACTTTATTCTTAAGGCATTGGACATGCTAGAATAAACTGCATGCCTTGAAAGCTATCTACGGTCCCCTAAAAGTCAGGCCAAAATCAAGTGTACCTAAAATTAATTAGGGTTGAAGCCTTACTGTGATGGTGATATGGGAGAAATGTTGAATAATGTCGATGAAAGATTGTTCCAATAGTTTTTCTTACTTTCTGGTGAGATGAACTCCTATAGAAGCCTTGCACTGGCCTCGACGTCTGGCACCAACTCCTCAACTAGTATATGAGTACTCATGGGAGCACGGGCACTTGCCTTCGCACTCTTAGGAGGGACCCCCTCAGTAGTAGTAGCTTTAGCAGCAATAATCCTAGTAGCCTTGGAGAAAGGGGCATTGCTCTTCTTATTTGGTTGCATCTTTTTTCGCTCAACAAACTCGATCATGATAGCCTTGTCTAAAATAGCCTTGGTTGAAACCTTGGGAGAGGGGAAAATAACCATTCTCTTCCTTTTTTTCTTGCTGGAAGGGTTGCCAGTTGCCCGTCCCTTCAACTTTGCCTTAAAAAAGGAAATGGCTACACAACTACAAAGAAGTTAAAAGCCTCACCTCAATACTACATAAGCCGAATAGACAAACATCTGCACTTATCCCTGGGAGTAGGATCTCTATGGCTCAACTTCTTCAGGACATCTTCATGTAGATGCTTAGTAAAGGAAGGAATCTTAAGCTATTTCAACTCCACCATTTGTTTCTTTGGCACAATTAGCCCCGGGTACTCTAGCAACACCAACTTCTCCTATGACCTTGATTGAGAACTTCTAGAGAGTCGGGGAAGTTGTGTAGAAGAATTGACCCTTCCACCCAAGAATTAAGGAAGGGCCGGAAGGAAAGGTAATATCCTTTCTAGGAGAAATATATCACTAGCCCTTGCTTCATGGATAAATCTTTACCTGGAAGAACTCCCAAAACATCCTCACATGAGGGGCTATCCCTTGGAGCAGGAGCAAGTAGAAGAATCCAATTATCATGTGCCAAGCATTAGAGACTAGTTGGGTTACATAGTGCAGATACCACTATAGTAGCTTGGCCATGACATCTAAAATCGAAAGCCTTAGGTCGGCGATAGGTCGTGATGTTATCGTTAAGACACCGTGGTTATCAGTTTAATTAGCCGACTTCTAATAAAAAAAAATAGGTAGATAGCAGTAAGTTAGGTCGAATCTATGAAGAAGGTAGTGCTTAGGATAGTTTGAAATCTTTTTTTTTTTTTAAATAGAGAAAATCAATTTGAAATTGAGAAGATAACCAGAATTAAAAGAACATAAATTTAAACTTGGTACGTTTGATCCGCTAGTCGGATCTTAGAATTTACTTACAATAAAAATAATAACAAGAACTTGAAATGCAAAAATTTAACATTGCATTAATCACACGAAGAATTCAATTGCAAGAGATAAAAAATAATAGTTAAATAAACTATGAAAAATGATAACAAATAATTCAAAGTTGATTAGCATAGTCTTGTCAGAAAGTTGATTGATATCACGTTACCTCCTTTCATTGTACTTTATGGAGCGAACTGGGTTTTCTCTTCTTCTTCAGCTTTGGATCTTGATATGGAGATTGGTGTAGGAGAAAAGATGGTGTAGATGGCAGAGCTTCTCCTCTAAGAAACCTCACTCTTAGAGGCCAACCGACAGTCCAAAGCTGAGCCTTATATCCTTACCATACCCCTCTCTCCAAGATGATTTCTTCCTAGCACAGGGGTGCTTTAAATAGATCTTGTCTAGGCCTTCTCTCGATCAAATTTGGAGTCAACGGGCTCAAGATCGGCTAGATATCACATGAAAAATTCTTGGTTGTCCGATGTGTGGCCTAATAAGGTGATCGACACTAACCTTCCTTCTCTGGCAAATAGAGTTCGGAAGGGACTCTTGCGACTCCCAGATTCCCTTCTCCCACTAGGATTTGGATTGTGCTTCTCCTCATTGCAGTGGATGGCTGGCGGCGGTGGCTTCTCCAACAAGCAGGACGACGACGGGAGGTGGTGGAGAAGTGGAGACGGTGGCGGAAGGAGGGAGAAGACCATGATATCAAAGAGGAGGGAGGCTTGGGAGTGGCTGGATCATGGCTTTCCTGGCTGGCAACAGGTCCTCAGTGTTCCCTTCGACCACAAGCAGCAACAGACCTGGACAGGGAGTTGGTGAAGATGGAAGATGGCGGCGCAATGGGTGGCTACAGGTGGAATAGGAGAGAGATGGGAGGCAGCACCTTGGCGGCATCAAGTGGAGCTTGGACGGAAATGTTGGGCGGTGGAGATGGCCGTGCCAGCATTTCGGGATGAACTGGTGGTGGTGGAATGGCCATGGACTGGCAACGACGGTGGTAGGAGGTGGTGATCAAAGGAGGAAGAAAACCAAAAGATTGAAGGCCGTAGTCGATGGCTTCTCCTGGTGGTTTTTCCAGCCATAAGGGAGCTCCCGATGATGAGGGGGACGGTTCTGGTGGCTTTCTTGGCAAGGATAGAGCTTGAGAAGGATGATGTCTACAGATAAGGTCTATGGATCGACAACAATGGCTACCTGTAGACTAAACGAGCTCCCGTAGACCAAGCAACCGGTCCATGGTGGACCGACTGATTTAAAATCTATATATTTTTTAATAAAATTCAAAATTAAATTTCGAGCTCGTTCGTACTCGATTCATGTACCATTTATGCCGTTGGACTCCAGAAATCGAGCTCTTTCTGTTCACGAACTCCTTTTCTATAAAACTCTAATAAAAAATATCATTTCTTAATAAATATTAATTAATTAATATTTATTTTAATGATTAAATTGGGATAATTAATAGACTTATCAGTCGACCTTCTAGGCCTCCTCATACAAGGCTCTCCAGTTCTCCTGAGTTGATGTCGCCTTGCCAAAGAGGTCAGGGACCTCGAGTGTTATCTCCTCCAAAATCTCGCAAACACCCTGAATCCACTCAATATCATCTTTCTCCAAGATAGTAGTCATTGCATCTGGACTCTAATGAGAACTAAGCAAATTTGTGGTGGAACCATCAAAAGACATGGAGATTGATAGGAGGAAGGAAAGAACGAGAGAAAGAGAAACAAGAGCAAAGAGGAAGCATCCACTGACACCCTAGCAGCAAACAAGAACTTCGACTGCAACCATAGAGTTCCTTTCTCCAAATGGTACCAATCACCTCTTTATAGTAGGCAATAAACGTGGAGGGCGATAATCATGCCTCCCTATGCTATTTATAGTACCTCTTGGAGAGCTGAATAAGGGATTTGATTTGAATGAGTGGTCCAATAAGCTTACTTGCATTTACCTTCGATTAGGGATCCAAATACTACTCAGATTGCCACAATCAAAATAGCTACTTACCACACTAGGAAGCCCACTTGCCATGATGTCTCTTCGAAGAATAGAGGTTGGTGCACATCTTCCTTACATGCAGAGTGCAAGGAGTTTGAGATCATGGCCTATTAGGGTACCACAAGAGCAGCATGTGATATTAGCATCCTCCGTCACATTGAGGACTCAATAAAAGCCTCTTGCCTCGAGCCTCCAGCTGGGCAAAAGTCTCGTTCATTACCTCTTCTAAAAGAGCCTTCATAAGCATTAGCTTTAAAAATATGATAACGTAAAATTTATGCTTTTACCCAGTCAACAACACCGTGACAATAGAAGATCGCTCCTACTTTCTTCACCCGATGCAAAAACAAATGCCTTAGCCTTGGAAGTTTGGGGCAAGTGATACACTTGGAAGCAGGTTGTCCAGCATGATGATGGTGACCGAACAATAGTTTGACAGGTACCGTGATGGTGGACAATGAGGTGATCGCCTAATATCCATCACCTAGCCTTTAATGATTGTGCCAAAGGAGTTTGCTAGTCTTCCACCTGCAAGACAATAAGCAGTCTAGCACCACACTTCTTTACTATAAGAGATCCGAATCTCAATAAACTCAAGATATATGCTTTGTGGATGTACTAGCCATGGAGACATGCAAGCCATTATTCCCGCCATATAACCACTATTCCGAAGGTAAGAGGTACTTGTCTATAAAACCTTTTCTTGAGACCCTCTAAATAAGGAAAGACATTGCTTCGCATGCCCTCTCCAAGAGATGAACTCCATATACACCGGATCCCATTTATTATACAAAAGCTTTAAGTTCCTCCTTTTATCTTCCATGTTTCACCTTCATCCATCGCTAAACTTCTTCCACTTATACTCACCATACACTTTCAAGCTTTCTAGTTCAGACCTTTACTATTTGCTTCCACAGGTGACTTAGGCATCAGAGAACCCATGAAAAAATCTTGCATTATATAAGGACTTTTATGTCTTTGATGGTTCTGCAGGATTGGACGAGGGATCGATCGTAAACCTGATGTCAGTCTCTAGCTATGAGATCATGACTAGACGGTCCGAACCATGTCTCCTTCTCAGACTCCAACTTAGAAACTAAACCAGATTTGCTTCCTAATGGCAACACCTTTATTTTCCTTTATTGAGAGAAAATCACTCAAACTAATCTACTATATTAAGAATAATAAGTAGTCGAAGTTTTTAGCTTCTTAAAGGAAATTCTTGTTTTAGATAAATAGTAGTTCATAAAATCTTTATCATATTAGCAAATAATTTTGAGGTAGTTAAAATTCAGTTTGGACCGCTGCAAAATTTTCTTCATGATATTTGATTAATAAATGAGTGTAGACTTGGATCCAAGTTAGACCCGACTCAGACTTGACTTGAATTCACTTGGACAAAAATATTTTGGATAGGATCGAGGGCATAAATGATCCCGGCCCGATCCACATAATTTGTGGAGTCTAAAATATTTTTCATGAGTCAACTCAATCATCTAGCGAATTGGTTCGTGGTCTAATATCAAGATGGGTACATGACATTGAGTTGAGTTGGGATCAAGTATGCCCCGAACCTGTTTGCAGTTAGCTTTGCTAACAGATCATGCTTTGAGATCTGTAAAATAGGTGACGTGGTACTCAACGAACGATCGTTGATAACATGTGCTGTGGATAGTAATCTTCGTTCCTCCCTCCCCTATCATTCAGATTTTTTAAAAATATATATAAAAAAATTATTTACGAAAGTTCGCCAATCCCTTATATTTACAAAAATAGGCGATGTACGAATGAAATCGCGATTTCATTAAAAACATGGGTACAACTCGCAATTGCACCAAAAATAACAAAACAATATAAAAAATTAATTAAAAAATTTTAAAGTTAATAAAAAAAATATAAAGAATTAATTAAAAAATTTAAAATTAATAATTTTTTGAAAAAAATAATGGGAAATAAAATCGCGGGATGTACCCGCGATTTCAAACATGCGGGTACAACATGCAATTCATAAAAAATAACAAGAAAAACATAAAAAATTAAAAAAATAAAAAAAATTAAAATTAATAATTTTTTTAAAAAAAATTAATGAGAAATCACGAGTTGTACCCGTGATTTCAATGTGAAATCGTAGCTACAACATGCGATTTCACCAAATAAAATATTCCACATCAAAGTTTAATTAAAAAATAAAAAGTTAATAAAAAAATTTAAAATTAATAATTTTTAAAAAAATTTTTTAATGAGAAATCGTGGATTGTACCTGCAATTCATATTGAAGTCAACCCAATTTTTCTACATAAATTATTTCCTACATCAAAATTTAATAAAAAATATAAAAAAATTAAAAATTAATAAAAGTTTTTTAAAAAAATTAAAATAAAAAATGATAACATAATATTATAATAATATATTATAATATATTTTATATTATGATTACCAGTCTGGCACTGATCGGCTGCTGGTCCTGCCACCTGTTCGGTTGTCGATCTGGTCTCCAAGGTCTGGCATCGGTCCGATCGCCAATGTTCGGTTACCGATCCGACCCCTAATCCTGTCACCGGTCCGACCGTCGGTCGGCCGCTAGGGTTCGACCCCGGTCTGATCGCCGATCCAATCGCTAGGGTTCGACTCCCGGTCCAGTCATCAAGGTCTAGCCACCGGTCCGACCACCGGTCCAATCGCTAAGGTCCGGCCACCGGTCGCCAGGGTCCAGCCATCGGTCCGACTGCCGGTCGGCCATCAGGGTCCGGTCACCAGTCCGGCTGCCGGTCTACCCCGGTCCGGCTGCCGGTCTGCCACGGTTCGGTCGCCAGTCTTGTCACGGTTTAATCACCGGTTCAGCCACCAGGGTCTGACATCGATCCGACCGCCAGTCTTGCCACCGGTCTAGCCCCAGTCCAACGATTTTATTTATTATTAATTTTTTTTAAAAAATATTAATTTTAAAATTTTTTATAATTTTTTTTTAATTTTAAGTTTTTTATTGATTTTTTATTAATTTTTATATTTTTTAATTATTTTTTTAATGAAAACAGGATTGTACCCGTATTTTTAATGAAATCACGAATACATCCCCTGATTTTATTCCCATTAATTTTTTTCAAAAAATTATTAATTTTAAAATCTTTTAATTAATTCTTTATATTTTTTATTAATTTTAAAATTTTTTAATTTTAATTTTTTAATTTTTTTATTATTTTAGTAAAATAAGTTGTATCCATGTTTTTAATGAAATCACGAATACCGATTTTGTTCATGCATCACCTATTTCCTAGATGTAGATGGTCGGTAAACTTTAGTAAATAAATTTTTTGATATATTATTTAAAAAAAACTTATCATTCGCTAGCGGCAATGTACGGTTCACCTCACATATTTTGGGCTGATCATTTTGATTAATACGTGTAACTAAACGATTCGTGAAAATTCGATAGGGAAAGGGCAAACCCCAGTCCCGTCCTCCGATCCATAGCCCCTTCTGTTGCTGCCAAGGGGATCCAAAGCCCCTTCAAAACCCTGTCACCGCCTCCCCCACCTCGCCACACCTCTCCCCACCTTCCCACCCCGCCAAAAATCCTAACCCCAGAACTCCACAGCCATGTCGATTGCAATCGCCTCCTCCCTTTCCGCCACCTCCGAGAAAAAGAAAAAGAAGAAGGATAAGAAGTTCTCCTCCGCCGCTGCCGCCGCTAACTGCGGGGATGAAACCCCCGTCTCCCCTGCGGTCGCCACGGCCGACGATGACACGTTCCAGAAGGACTACCTCATCAAGCCCCAGTCGTTCACCCCCTCGATCGACACCTCCAAGTGGCCGATCCTCCTCAAGAACTACGATCGCCTAAACGTCCGCACCGGCCACTATACCCCGCTCCCCGCCGGCCACTCCCCTCTGAAACGTCCCCTCCCCGAGTACCTCCGCTACGGTATCCTCAACCTCGACAAGCCCTCCAACCCTTCCTCCCACGAGGTCGTCGCCTGGATCAAGCGCATCTTCCGCGTCGAGAAGACCGGCCACAGCGGCACCCTCGACCCCAAAGTCACCGGCAATCTCATCGTCTGCGTCGACCGCGCCACCCGCCTCGTCAAGTCCCAGCAGGGCGCCGGCAAGGAGTACGTCTGCGTCGCCCGCCTCCATTCCGCCGTCCCCGATGTCGCCAAGGTCTCCCGGGCGCTCGAAACCCTCACCGGCGCCGTCTTCCAGCGCCCGCCGCTCATCTCCGCCGTCAAGCGCCAGCTCCGGATCAGGACCATTTACGAAAGCAAGCTTCTTGAGTACGATCTAGATAAGCATCTCGTGGTTTTCTGGATTTCGTGCGAGGCTGGCACCTATGTCCGGACGCTGTGTGTTCACCTTGGCTTGCTTCTTGGTGTCGGAGGGCATATGCAGGAGCTGCGGCGGGTGCGGTCTGGGATCCTTGGAGAGAACGACAACATGGTGACGATGCACGATGTCTTGGATGCCCAGTGGGTGTATGATAATTTTAAGGACGAGAGCTATCTGAGACGAGTGGTAATGCCTCTGGAGGTTCTGCTCACGAGTTATAAGAGGCTGGTGGTGAAGGACTCGGCCGTCAATGCTATATGTTATGGTGCGAAGCTGATGATCCCTGGGCTGCTGAGGTTTGAGAATGATATTGAAGTCGGGGAGGATGTTGTGCTGATGACTACCAAGGGGGAGGCGATAGCTTTGGGGATTGCTGAGATGACGACTGCAGTAATGGCAACTTGTGATCATGGGTCGGTGGCGAGGATTAAGAGGGTGGTGATGGATCGGGACACGTACCCAAGGAAGTGGGGGCTGGGACCGAGAGCATTGATGAAGAAGAAGCTGATTGCTGAAGGGCTGCTAGACAAGCACGGGAAGCCAAATGGGAAGACACCGGCAGAGTGGCTTAGAAATGTGGTGTTGCCAACTGGTGGGGACTCGATGATTGCCAGCCTTGCAGCGGCGCCGGAGTCGGCGGTGCCAAAGGGGGAGGCAGTGGTTGAAGAAGTGAAGGAAGAGAAGAAAAAGAAGAAGAAGCATAGGGTTGGGGATGATGGCAACGAAGGAAGAAAGCATAAATTGGAGGATGGAGCTGAAAGCCATGTTGCTAAGAAGGCTAAGGTTGAGGAAGTTGGGGATGCTGTGGTTGAGTCTGAAAGGAAGAAGGTGAACGAGGAGATCGAGGAAGTGTTGGTTGAAGAGGACAAGAGTGAGAAGAAGAAAAAGAAGAAGAAGAAAGACAAGGTGAAAGGAGATTCAGGACTGTTTGATGATGGCGAGGCAGTAGAAATGGAAAAGAAGGAGGAAAAGCGGTAAAGATAAGAGTGAACTGGGACCATCTGATGAGGAAGGAGAGGTGAAAAAGAAGAAGAAGAAGAAGAAGAAGAAGAAGAAGAAGAGAAAGATGGTGATCATGGTGGGGAACTTGAATTGCCTAGCAGCATAGGAGATGTCAATGGGGAAGAGGAGAAAACTGAGAAGAAGGAGAAGAAAAAGAAGAAGCATCAGGATGCAGAGGGGACAGCTTGACTAGAGGAAGTGTGTCTCTGGGATTTCATTTTCAAGGGAAAACCTGGCTTGTCCTTTCACATTTTGATGCAATTGAGTGGTACAATTCATGCAGAACTCTTATTCATTTTTAGCTCTCTGCATACTGAGGCAGCAATGAAGCTAGGCTGATGCTATGGATCGTAGATTTTCTTAATGTTTATTTATCTTCCTTTTTCAGAAATGATAATGTATCAGAGGAACTGCTTTTGCTTATGATGGGATGGTAATTCACCTAGACCTAGCTTTGTAGTTTTATATAAGTTTTAGTGAATTGGTATTGATCTTACTCTATATCTGCTTTTGGATGCTGTTTGTGTGGTTATTGGTGTGTAGCTCAGAATTTGTAGCTGCTTAGTTATAATTCTGCATCACAAACAAGAGAAATATTAACTGGCAATTATCATATTCGATCCCTTTCTATCCTTCTGAATTTCAACTCTGCTTCCACTTTTTCATTTTGTAATAAATGAAACTAATGTTTACCATATATATAAACACCATGGACCTTTTTGGCCGAAAGTCTGGATTCCGGACTAACCTGTAATAAATTCTGAATGTTTACCATAGGACCAAAGTCTGGATTCTGGACTAACCTGTTATTGCCAAGCCAATCTATGTTTGAGCATTCCTAAGCAGCATTTTTTTATAAAAATCTAGTTGAATACCCCATTTATAATTGTTGTAAGGAGAGGTTTATTCGGGGTTCTCTAAGCATAGATAATTTACTGTCATTATGATATAATAAAAGAAAATTTCTAAATGTAACATAAGAGCTTGTTGAATATAAAATCTTGTAGGATTTTATGATCACTGTTAGCTGTGAAGTTCTTTCAGTCATTTGAAGTTTAGAAGCTTGAATAGATTTAATAAAGTTAGTTTCCCTTTTTCTTTTAAAAGAAGTCAACCAACGAATACAAAAAGTTCACATTTGCTATCTTTCTCATGACAGTAATACATCATAATGCTTTTAAGAGATGTCTAAAATTAGCTGGAAATTTACTGTTGGTTGTGCAACATGATGTGATATCCTTTTGCTTTTTGTTTAAGATTTTATACTGAAATCAGCCCTCCTTTTTTTCTTTCTTCCTTTTTTTTTTTTGCTTTCTTCCTTTTTTTTTTTTTGGATCTTCAATTATGATTGACTGAGTAGATAGTGATTGCTAAATATGCATGTATTCTTTGAGATGTCTGGATGATTTGCAGGCAGAACATGGGCTTAGGTGCCAGCATTCATGACTTGAAAATTAAGGACTTTGGCTTATGTTAAAAGGTGTATTAGTACCTGTTTGAGCTTTTCTGTTTTTGACAACTGTATGAAACATTAATTTAAAATTGACCTCATGTCAGTAAGCTAGGTATTAAAGTGAACTAAAATGACATGTTTGCGATGACAGACACATGCTATCATCATCGATAATAGATAAATCAACACCATCCTAAATCTTACTTCGGAAGTGACAATATAATCTTAGTTAGGTGTCCCGCCATGTGTGCAGATAATATGTGAAGTTATGCAGAGTAAATAGCATCAGTGATGGAGCCATGACTTTGGGAGGGTGAGGTCAGCAGAATAATGGTCTGTTTTAAAATCTTGCAAACTAAAATGACCACTTAAATTATAATATTAAAATGTTTTACCATGAAACCTTTTATATTCATAGAGTATGTTCAAAGAACTTTGTTAGTTCTTTAAATAAGATTTCCATTGTTGGTTCCCAAATCCAATTGCCCAATCTATTTCAATGGTAACTGGTTTCCTGATAACATGCCTTTTAGTATTATTTTTGTATCAACATTTGATTATGATGTTCTAGTCCATTTTTGCTATTCCAGACCCCATGATGTTTCTGTCTTCTTGAGAAATACAATTAGGTTGTAATGATTGACTTGGTGGACAAAAAGTCTGAATATTTGTTAAACAGATTACTCCATTATACTTTTTTTTCCTCCAAATGACAAAAAGACCCTTAATATTTGGTCTCCATCATTCCTAATCCTATCTTCATCATCATCAGCTTTTCTTTATTATTTTCCCTCAATGCTCATCTATGTGGCCTTACTAGAAGGCTACCTCTTGCTTCACCATTAAACCAAGAGCCTTATCATTCCTTTGTCATTTTCGAAATATTGGTTATGAGAATTTACCTTTGTATTACAAAAACAACTAATGGATCAAGCAGACTTCTATTTCTCATTATAATAATCAGCAACATTCATTTTGAGGGAATGAAACTGGTCTATCTTTTGTTGCTTTGATTTATCAACAAGAGGAAACTGAATTAGTCTAGAATTATTCAGCTTATGTGGAGCTGGTCGAATTGAACTGATATGAATCATGATCTCCTCTCTCTCTCTCTCTCTCCCTCCCTCCTCTCTCTCTCTCTCTATCCATCTATCTATATACGCATACAAACACAAGAAAGGTAAACAAGAAACTGTTTGATTTTTCTTTGTTAAGAACTCATCAACTTGGAGATCAAGCTCATATTTTAGACATTGTCCGGTGAATGTGTTGCATTCCTTACAATTGCTATCTTAATTTCCTCTGCATCCCTTCAAAATTTTGAAGGAACTCTAAGTCCTAGTTTGGATCCTCTGGAGAATGGAAATTCTCTAGTAATTGAGTGATGCACCAAGTGATTACTCCCGGAAAAAACTACTCTTTTTTAATAAGTAGGTGTTTGGATAATCATAGGATCTTTTTGCGGGAAATAGTTTTTTGTTAGTGTTGAGCTATAGATAGCATAAATGTATTGTAGCATTACTTGGACATCATTTGAAAATAATAAACATTTTAGGTCAAAGCACAACATTACAATCTGTATCTCCTCTATTGTCTCCCTCAGCCAAACTGCTCTCTTAAACACAATATAGCCCTCAACATATCTTGAGTCATGATGATTGGCAGCTCATTAAAACACTAATACTAAATCTGGTAGCTATCAACTTATATCAGTTCATTTTAACAGATCAAATCCAAGGTTCACAGTCTTGGTACCCACTTGGTATAGTATAGTATGGTACATGTTCAATATGCAAAAGCATACCAATATGGTACCTGTTTGACTTTTTTTAAAATTTTTTAAAATTTTAGTTGTTATGATTATTTTTAGGTTTATGGACCAAACTTGGCTGCTGATCAATTAATGAAAGGATGGCTTCTGACTTTTATTAAAGTAATTCATTTATAGGTGTGTTTACACTTTCATGCACAGGCCACGCATATTTAAACGTTCATGTCGCATCTACTAATTAAGCCCGTTTTTTATGAGTCTGGCAATCAACTTGACATCAACTTTCACTCTTTCTTCTTTTGTTTCATTTTTAATTTATTATAAAGCTTAGTGTGGTAGCGATGCAGGCTTCCCTTTAACGATATAATGCCAGATAAACATCAAAATAAATCCATATTAAACAATGGATTTTTGTTTTACATAAGCTGTGGAAAAAGGCTAAATCAAAAAAAGTGAAAGTACCTCCTAACATAATTCTTCCTCCTATCTTTATGTATTTGAATCCATTTCCTTATATTTGAATTGCTTATGCGTAACGGAGACTTTTAATTTCAGTCTCGGATTGTTATGAAAGAGGAGGTGATCAATAATTTATATTTTCAACTCTACTTGCATTGTCCTGCTTTCTATTATTTCAACTATAGTTCTCACAAGAGCCATTTATGCAATCAACACTGTTATAAATGACGAGTACCTCTGTTATAACAAACAATGTAATTTAATTATTTTTCCACCTGATTCATATGGAATTTTCCAACCATAAACTGTTTAATAAATTTCATCTGCTGTTGTCATCTTTAAAACAAAAGCCCAAGCCTGGTGTAGTTAGTGTGATGCTAGCACTCATTATCCTACCTGTATCATAGTAGTTATCCAGAGGTGCTGAAATTTTCATTTTCTGATAGTTTGTTTTTGGTCTCGAAGGGGAAGTTCGACC
This sequence comes from Areca catechu, assembly GCA_021397845.1. NCBI lineage: Eukaryota > Viridiplantae > Streptophyta > Magnoliopsida > Arecales > Arecaceae > Areca > Areca catechu. Next base: position 3,535,581 of record CM038038.1, on the reverse strand, counting down.
TGTTTTGTTTTTTTGTCAAATATTCAAGACATTAGGAGCCCATTTTTGTTTCTAATTTAGTACAAGCAGGAATGGAACAGTAGATGCTTTTTCTCATTCTTCTTGGATTCATATAATTTCATGCATCAATTAGTTAAATATATCTTGAATCAAAGCAAAATAAAATTGATATGATTTGATTCCATATTTTAATTAGTTGAGTATATTTGGAATTGAAGGGAAAGGAGCCGACATGACATTTACTTACTGCAATGCTTGAGCATCATTTCTGATTGCATGGAGAAATAAGTGTCTTTCTAATCAAAGCGAAAGAAAATCAATAGAATTTGATTCCATATTTCAGTTGAGTATATTTGAAACTGGGGGAAAAGGAGCTGACATCATGGAACTTATTGTTGCTGACTCCCGGCCAAGATTGGAGATTGCTGGAGGAGAGGCGCTCATGGATCAGGCCAGCAAGAAAGTTTCCAGCCGGAGATTGCTCCGGTATGGACCCTCCGATGCTAGAGTCAGGAACCAGGAATAAAAGGAAGAAAGTGAGAGTGGAATTAGGGGATTCTGGTGGCTTATCTTGGGGGTTTGCATGGATCCCCCTTTTATAGGCAAGGCCTTGGGGCCTTTTCAGAATGGATTGATTCCTGTGGGATCTATTAAGATGTGACAAATGCTGGAGATCCCGTTGTATGGGGTTTTCGATGGGGTTATTTCTTGCTGTACGGGATCAATCATGCCCTTTAATTGAAATTTTGTCTTATGTTCATAATCAACCATGCTCGTTAATTAGAACTTCGACCTTTGTGCAGATCTGACTATGCCCTTTAATTGTGAAAATTTGTCGGAGGTTATGGAGTACGGCCTGGCTTCCTCGTTTTGGGCGCGTGGAGATGAGCTTCAACTGAATTATCCTTTGTGTTGTCCAAGGGGGCCCCGTCCAGGGGACCTTATGACTAGTTGTTTTGATCAGGCGCAAGGACTTAGGGTCAGTCCCCCCTTATTTCTGTCGGGCCTGGGGCTGGCCGGCCTGGATTGGCCAAGACAAGGGGACAAATAGCATGACCTTGCCTTGCCTGAGGGATATGATGGATCCTGCTTGCCAGTGATGGGGATCGGTCTACAGAGTCTTGGGATTCCAAGGGGGGTCTTAGCCCCCACATCAGAACTTATTGCAACCCTAGAGCATTATGCCTATTATATGGAGAAATATTTCTTTTTCTTTAATAACCTTACTATTGTGGTTGTTTTACTGTTGCTGTGTGTGAGAAAAGTATCATTGTTTTGTTGTGAACAATAGATGAAAAAGGGGGTCTCTCTGAAAAAACTGAGAAGTTAGAAGAAGAAGAAAATGAAAAAGGAGTTATAGATGCAATTTTCAACATGTTTTTGTCAATCTGCAAGCACAAGTTTCCACAGTTGAGTAGTACTTAACTGTTTCTTTTTCAAAGTTGCAGGCATTAGCTGGTAGTTTTCCTCTTTGTTTGGTGTGAATCTAAGGACAGGTTTAATGTAACGTTCTATGCAAACTTCATGAAAAGCTAATCCTAGCCACCATTGTGATATAGGCTTGCGGTTTTTAACTCAGGGATGTAAAATTTTGCAGCTCTGCTGTCCTGAATGTTTCTGTCCAACTTGCCTTCAATTGAAAAACGAGTCAGAGAATTATTGCAAAGATGCTTTTATAATGGATGAGGATGCAAGAGGTTATTTAACGAGGTCCATGAATCTAAAACAGAAATCTGCAGTTTGGTTAAAGTGAAACCAAACTCAAACATATATAGCATAGCTGCTTCAAGTTGGATTAAGTAGCTGATCAAGGATGAACATTGTGATATGATGTCATGGCATGGTTCTTTTTATTTTTTTTGATGTAATTTATACATAAAATCTTGTTTTTTAAACTAGTACTGTTTGTGATTTCTTATGTATTGGTATGTACAAGGCAAGAGCTCAGATTTTAATATGGGTCATGGGCGATGTGGAAACTTGGTTCACATAAGAGCCTTAATTGTCCTGATCAGATGATTTTAAAGCTGTCCTAATAGGAATTCATCATTATTATGATATGATTATTCATTTTATTGATTTGATCCTCTGGCTTAAACCGCCTAGTACTTTTCTCTTAGTTATAGATATATTATATCACTACAAACTTCATGTTGGCTTAATCCCTGATGCTTCATAGCTTTCTGCTGCTTTTCTTAAATTTGCAGATACTGAAAGTTTCTTTGACAGTGCATTTTATCGCGCCTAAGGTTTTGCAGGAGCTGGCTTGAATGTGAAAGATTCCTTACCGTAGCAGCATCTGTGTTATAGATTCACCAAACTAAAATTCAGGTTGAATGAGAGGGCTTCAGATACACCTGGGAGTTGTTTGCTGGTCAAATCTGGCTCAAGGGAGAATCCTTGATAAATCTAGTCTATATTATGAAGGGTGGTAATAAGCTATAACCGAGCTTTGACATCTTTGTGGCGAAGAATTTTGAGTGTCTTCATTACTTATTGTAATATTCAGAATGTGGAATTTGAGTTTTGTGCATCATAATTTCTTGAACAATTCATATGTTTTATATCCATTTCCAACTTTTACATTCAGTCGAAGGTTCAGGACTTTTCCATAAGTATTTAATTTGATTTTTGGAGTTTGCTATCAAAATACTAGATTTTTTTGCTTATATTTATGGTACTTCCTTTCCTTTGTAAAGATGTTTTGGCATGCCAGACAACAGTTCAATTTCATAGCTCAAAAGTGGAATCAGTCATCTCTTTAGTCTGAACTAATCATGGATAGGTAAGTTCACTACATCTAGTTCTTTCCTCACTTTTATATCATATTTAATTCCATTTTGAATTTGGAATCATTAGAGTTATAATGCTGTAATTTGTTTAATTTGGATTGGGTGATCTGTCGTGCTTGAGTTCTTCAATTGGATCAAGTCATGCGCTCCTTGCGGTACTACAAATCATGTTAAAAGGTTCTATTTTCGTGGATCAAGATTAGTAAGAGGTCTTCGCAAGTGCAGCTGTACTTGTCCTGATTCCTTTTATCAGGTCTTCTACATGTGTATGTGGTGCCGCCAAAGAGTTCCGTGGATGGAGCAGGATCGCATCTTCCATGTGAAAGGAAGATTCATCTTCCTTCCTACTCACGAAACCATTGTTGGATCACCTGCTGCACAGATGTCAATGCACTCTGAACTCCACCTTTCATCTGCCTGCAAATTAATGAGTCTTAGGACCTTTGGTTCCCTGCATTGCCAAATATAACCAAGGTCTACCCATGGTTCCGAGGAGAGGGAAAGCAATGCAACTTTCAAGTGTCTAACAGCAGGGGGAGAACTGCATTGGCTGCTAGTTTGTGATGCGAAAGAATGGGGATATGATGAAATTGAATTCTTTGTGAAAGGCTGCAGGGGGAGAACTGCATTGGCTGCTAGTTTGTGATGTGGAAGAATGGGGATATGATAAAAACTGAATTCTTCATGCAGGGGGAGAACTGCATTGGCTGGTAGTTAGTGATGTGAAAGAATGGGGATATGATGAGATCGAATTCTTCATGAAAGGCAGCAGGGAGTGAACTGCATTGGCTGCTAGTTTGTGATGCGAAAGAATGGGGATATGGTGAAACTGAATTCTTCGTGCAGGGCTGCAGTGGGAGAACTACTGGTTTGTGATGTGAAAGAATGGGGATATGATGAAACTGAATTCTTGGTGAAGCATGGATATGCATGATCAGCATCTGGAGTGAAATCAAGTCAGTCAGTCCACATTCAAGCTCATCGAAGAATGATTACAGCATCCAATTATGATGCTGTAGATGGTGGAAAGCTACAATTTTCATGGTTTGCATCTCCAAATTACACAGAGTCCTGCCTCAACTTGCAATTCAGCATCTGCAATTACCATCATTGTCGAATGTTGAGGGACATCAATCTTCAGCAAATGCAACTCTGCCACATTCTCCCTTCTCAATTTTTGGATCATCCCATTCGGGTGATTTCAATTTGTCCTCACTTTACCAAACGGGCTTTTGCTAAATTATTTCTCTTCGAAAATGAACCTAGCACAGCCATCAATCTCGTTAGACCATCCACATTGACCTGGTCTACCAAAGTTCTGTGGTCCCCGTGAGACTTCGCAGATTTTTGTGAACCAAGAAACTAAACTGCATGATGAAGCCATGTTGCTAAGATTTCGTTAGACTTTTCAGCCTAGCAAATTAACTTAATATAACCGTACAATAAAGCTATAGAATCAGATCTGACAAGCCTCTATCGATGGAAAATGCATTGCAGGGCCTGTTTTGAGTGGACCCATGTAATGCTGCCAGTATCCTGCCACCATTCTGTTTTATATCACAAAGTCGGCAAATGCAATATGCTTAGTTCCCAATTTTTTCTATGAACTAGTCAGCATGACATGATGTAATGAGCCAGATTAGAGGACATGATGTAAAGTCTAAATGGCTCGGACTCGATCACGAATTCGGGGCATGATTTCATGGATGACTCGATTAAATTCAGAAATTTTATGGGATATGTGATCGGGATGGAAAGAGAATGCACTGTTCCGGCATTTTAGTGATATCGAACTGATGTATTAACTGTTGATGAGAAAAGTACATATAAAACTTGCGATCTAAATCAAACATAATTTGATGGAGTTGAGACACGAAGGAGATAAGTTCATCCTTTTTATTTTTTATTTTTAATTATTATAAAAAAAAAAAGAAGGAGGGGGTGGGGTGGGGGGAGGAGGCGCACCCTTCATATCATCTGACATCAAGCAAGGACCCATCATGGTGTTTGTGCTGAAGTCTAGATGGGACCGTGGCACAAATATTAATTGCCTAGGTCCTTGACCTTGGGTGGCATAACTTTCTAACAGCATCCGTCAAAGCCGTTATCACTCTGATGGGGCGACATGGCGTGATTGGGTGCGTCCACAAACAAAATGGGATGGTCGGGCTTACTTAAAAAAAAAAAAAAAAAAAAAAAAAAAAAAAAAAAAAAAAAAAAAATCGCATGAGATGGGGATACATTAAATGGACGGGCGTGATCTAAACCTCAGCAATAATTAGATAGTTCTATCATAGCTTTTTAATTATATAAAATATATATATATATATATATATATATATATATATATATATATATATATATATATATATATTCTTTTGATAGAAAAAAATGGGAAGGAGTTAGATCCCGGACGTGACCATCCCCAAATGGTCTCCCAATCCCAGCCAGAAAATATTCGATGCTCATATTAATTTTTTCGCAGCCATTTCCCATCCGAAGATGAGTATGTCAATCTGACTATCACTGACGTCAATCGAGTGAACGGGATTTATTATATATATCCCTAACTTTTTTACTATCACCAGCCAACAGGAACCCCAGAATTATTTTTTTAATTTTTTTTTTGGACTATTTTTTTATTTTTTATTATATTCTTAATTAATACAATGCAACGTCACTTTGCTTCCAAATTTTATATAAAAAATAATATTAATATTAATATAATAATAATATATTCTAATATAATATCAGATTATAATCATTTATTATATTAATATAATACTGATATATATATATATCCATTACTATTTATTCATATAATATTAGTATATTAATATAAACACTATATTAATAAAAATATTATTTAATATTTTATCTTAATTATTACATATATATATATATATATATATATATTGTAAAATTTTGCTTGTGAATCTTAGGTTTCACTTTTCACGAGATCGGGAATAGAAATATTATGTGGTTGATTTTATTTTTGTAAAATTCTTCTCGTGAATTTTAGATTTTCACTTCTCACGAGATCGGGCATAGAAATATTATGTAGCCGTAGAATCATCCTTCGGCTTTCGACGTAAACGGAAAAACGGAGGCAGCTGAGATCAAGACAGCGATGCTAATGGGTTGGGTCTGATTATTACCCGAACCATGCCAAATCCCACGGTGGATAACACGCCACGTTACCTCCTTATATCTCACCAATTTCTGACTGCGAGTCATCCACCGAGCGTATGCTCGGAGATTTGCCGGGGTCCGTTTGGACCTGGTCCATGCAATAATTTGTCGGAAGGAAATTCCGACGACAGCCGCTGGATTAGCGCCACGTGGCTTGAGTTCCAGAAACCGGGTCCAACCTCAACGAAGCTTCTTGAGCCGTCGCGTCTCGCCCGCCTAGCCCGTCCCTCTGTTCACCTCTCCCCTTCCCTATTTTCTCGCTGGTCCTGGGGGAATTAGGATTCTTTCCGTGGTTCAATTCCCACAGTTTGGGATGTAATTTGAGAAACCTGGTCGGCTATCGGTTGATCCGAGGAACGGATATGGTTTAGGGTATCAGATGGGAGAATCTCTCCATTTCCGGAGATTTTAAGTTTTTGTCCCATTTGTTTTGGTTGAGGAGAAGGTTGTTTTAGTTTTCCGTCGAAGATGCAGGCTGTTAGAGTTAGAAGGAATGGAAATTCTTTCTCTTGTTCTGAGGGTTTGATGGAGAGAGAGTTTGATAGCTTTGCGACGGTCCCAGCGTCCTCCTCTTCGTCTCTGCCTTCTTCTTCCTCTTCGTCCCCGATGGGTGTTAATTCTATCGAGCACCGGGTCTCGAAGATGGATACGCTTGCGGGCGTTGCCATAAAGTATGGTGTCGAGGTAAATGAAATGCTTTCTTTTTCGCTGTTTTCTTTCGTTGGGCCTGTGTTCTGAATAAATTATTTTCCAGGTGTTGATTTTAAAAATTTGATTTTGTGTTTATTTGGCATGCAACCCGGGAAGCATTTCAACCATATGATAGCAAAGATGAATCTTTTGATGGTTTTGCTACTTGTGTTTGGTGATATGTTGAATTTTAATGCATGATTGTTGTCTATTTTAACGATTTGATCGATGGGTGGTACAAATGGGTGTACTCTAATGCTTAATGATGCCATTTTCTATGTTCGCCATTCATATAGGGAGCAATTGAGCCAAAAGGAAATCTTGGATGGGGATTTAGTGAAATTATCATTTTATATGTTGATCAGACTCTACTCGGACTGATATTATACTTCAACATTTTTTTATTTCCTGTTTGCATGAGATTGAATCAACGATTTTGATGGAGGTAGATGTTCTGTTGTATTGTGCAACTGAAGTCTGACTCATGCTACAAGAATGTGTTTCTCACGTGTAGATAGCAGACATAAGACGATTGAATGGTTTGGTGACAGATCTTCAGATGTTTGCTCACAAATCATTACAGATTCCTCTGCCTGGAAAGCATTCTCCATCTCCAATTCCTTCAAATGGTTCAGCTAATAATGGGTAATTATCCTCATCTTTCTGCTTGTTATAATATTCATAATTGGTGAAGTTTAAATTTTGAACCACTAAACTTGGTGGAATCATTAGTAGATGGTTCAGTGCTTTACTATATCTTCCAGTCTCATATTTGATATCTTTCTTTTGCATCCCTCCAGCATGGCATGTGCGTTGCATGTGGGGAGTAAAACCAAACAAAGTTAAACTATTTTACATTTCTTATAAGAATCAATAAAATTATTTTTATAGTAGCGGTAGTATGTAAATTAAATGATTTAAAACTAAAAATGTAGTTTCACACTCTACATGTCAAAAGTTAAGCAGTTTTTTAATGAAGGAAAGAGGAAACAGACTGGCTTACTATCATGCTATCTTAGATTTTTTTGCATTACATTTTGCTGATAAAATTACTTGAAAAATTAAGTAAAAGAATAAAATTAAGCAAAATGATTGATTATTAAACATTGAGATATATGTGCATAATAATTAAGGAAGGGGGGAGGGGGGTAATTAAAAAAATGAGGAGTCTTACTAATGAAAAGTGGAATAAAGAGATGGGCAAAGGATAATCAAATGGATTAGTTAGATAGTTAAGGATTGTAATACAAGTGGTGAAATATAGGTGCTTTCTTTGTTAGTAGAGTCGTGGGGAAGGGAGGGAAGGAGAAAGGAAGCTAGGGGCCATGCATATGTGCGCATGAGAGAGAGAGAGAGAGAGAGAGAGAGAGAGAGAGAGAGAGAGAGAGAGGAGCCTTTCTAAATTAGATAGGATGAGTTAGAGAGAGGATAATAATGGAGATGGGTTTGTTTGGGTATCACAGAGATAGGATCGGAGCTGGATTAGTATATGCATATGATTCTTTCTAAAACAATCCATATTTATTTTGCAGAAAGTTTTCTATTAAACTAAGTTTTCCATCTAATGACAAATTTTAACACATTTGGATATCCCAACTCGCTCTTTTTAATATGATACATATTAAGTTTACCGGCTGCAAACACAAAGCTAATTGCAGTTTTTTAGTCAATGCCTAATTTCTTTCTTACCTGGTTTGTAGGAAATGGATTAGGGAAGTCATCGATGCCATACAAAAAATTGGACTATATATATATATATATATATATATATATATATATTCACCACTCTTTGGATGCATTAGAGAAAATTTAAGTGGAAGAGAGTAGATACTGACCAATGTTAGGACATCTTTTGTTTTGCTTAAAAAAAGTGCTTTTGCAATTTTAAAGAAAAAAAGGGGAAACTTCCTTGAAAGAATAAGTGTTTGTCAACATTTTATGAAAAGTTCTTTTACAAGAAGAAAAGTCAAAAAAAGTGCTTCTATGAGAAGCTAAAAAATTGAGTTTCTAGATTTTCCTTCTCTTTTTATGAAGCAGAAGAAACACCAAATACACCCTTTGTTCAGTTGGTTGGCACCCCTCTTCAATTGGTTGAGGTCCAAGGTTCAAATTTTGGTGCCCCCAACCATATTTTTCCAAAAAAAAGAAAAGGGTGCAGGGGGCACGGGTGCCCAAGAGGGTGGGGGGTGGGGGGCAGTGAGTGGTTGGCAACGATACCAAAACCTATTGGGAAGATGAATTGTTATCTTATTGACTGGTTGGCCATGATACCAAAACCTATTAGGACTATTAAATAAAGAAATAATGCAGTGACTAAAGAACAACAAAAACAAATTCAAAAATTAAGCATGGTTTGCCGTATTGCCCCATATTCTCGGTATGAGGCGTACCATACTGGTATGCTGTACCATTTCATACTGATATTACCATACAATACTATACCATACCGCGTACGGACACTATAATGGTTCGGTGCTGAGACAACGAATCTTGAAATTAAGATTGGTAGTGTACTATAATAGGATGGCATTATATTCTGTACTTCCAAGTTGTATGTACCCAAAATGAATATGTTCCGCTTTGGAGCTATCACTTGATATTTTATTCTCTATGATAATGTTACTAGGGCACTTTAAATACTGGTTTCCATCATTTATTGGACACTAAATATTGTTTGATTGACTCTGATTGCCACTTCATAATGTTGATGGCCGATAACAGTGTCTTTCTTTTCAGCTTTTGACGGTACAAGCTAAAATGCTTAAATGTTGTTATGCATGTAGTAAAGGTATGACCAGCAGGTTTTAAGTACAGTCACATGACATTGGCCGGACTTTGTAAGGTTTTTATGTTAGTTGGTTCCTTGTCACCATCGTTGAATGTCTGCTTAAATTTATTTTTTAGATGATGAAATTTTTATGCTCAGTTATGAGCTGCTACAAACTCAAACATGACATATTTTGTCACAAACATTTTTGCAACTAGTGTCCTCAACGTGGTCTCATGTGTGTCCTCTGTTTACTGATCCTTCACCTTATTTGAGGTCCATTCTTGACATTCTTCTACTACTGTTAAACCTTGTGTTATTTGTTTATTTCAGTGCTACTGTTTTCTAGTCAGTATTACCTCCAGTCTGACTTATGCATGTATGCACCTACCTTAATATTAATGATTAAGTCTAGTGACATTATATGTTGTCTATTTTATGAATAATAATTTGATTTGTCAAACTTTTGAAAAACTTTATATGCTAGTCTTCTGCTTGAGTGAATCCTCTGGGAGTGGTTGAATTCTTCCAAAGGTCAATCAAGAAGTGATCTCCAAGATCTCCTAGACATGGAAGAATTCTACACAGAGATCAGAAGGTTGGTATTTTTCTTTTCTTTGATATAGAGGAACATGGAAAAAAATGAGAAAGGGGGGAACACTGGTACATGCAAAACGTTACTCCTTTGGGCCTTTGGGTAGTCAAACAGATGCTTCTAAGTTACTGAAAATTATCACATGAATTGTGTTACTTTGAACTCCTAGTTATACAAATTTGCCCCCACGCATAATAGTGAAAATTCAAGACAATATGGACAAACAAAATGTAAAAGAGGAGCATTTAGTTGCTTGTTTGTTTGAATAAAATGATGCCTGGTCATTCTTGTTATATGGTATGGCCTCTTAAGGCACTTGTGTGCCAGTTTTGACCACTGGTTTAAGTTGGAGGTGGATGCATTTTCAGGATACCTATATACTTCAAATTGTATCCAAGATCTGTACATGATACATTTCACATAGGGATATGCATTGAATATGGATTGGATATGTGCCAGATATTTATTTAACATTCTATTTTTTTAAAATAACAAAAATGCTCAAGATGCTTTTGAAAAAGTTTGAGAGAAGAGACTTGGGAATCTTATTTATTTTTATTTTTATTTTTTGGGTGGATGATGAGCATTAACCTTTTATTGATGTTACTGGCGGGAATGATGGAGGTTTGATTTTAGAATCTGTGTTGTATATGATACTGTTTGAAGTATGGACTATGGTCAATGAATTTTGAGTGATGACTAAACAATGGAGATTGTGGATTTTAATATTTGCTGTATCAAGTATGGGCTACATTATTTTAATAACTCATTATGCTTTATGGATGTCATATCCTACCTTTGGACAGCTGTTGCATCAGCATTTCAGTATTGTGTGTTAATCTATATCCAGAATCTGTATTTGTGCTTTATAGAGCCCTTTTTAATCATTGTGAAGAATGAAATTAAATGTAATCCACTAAGGTCCCTCAATGCAAGTACTTCTAAATGGTAATGCGTAATGATCCACCTTCTTCCTACCATCATCTCACTTCTTTGCACTGCAAGAATGGAAGTATTGATTGAGCATGGGTCATCAGCAACATTTCTTTGGCCCTTTCACTGTCTGGCATTTGCAATGTCTATTTCAGTATGCATGGATGCTTAAAGGAACATGTTTTTTCTTACATATTATCATAAGGAGTCATGAATCATGATGTACATACTTGACAGTTAGATGACTAGATCTACAATGCATGGACATTATTGTGCCTGGTTTTCTTTTTGTTAAGTCCACCATAAGAGGCTGCTTATCTTTACAAAATAGCCAAGCTAACATTTGGACATTGAATTAGGGGTTTGCACATGGTTATGAACTATAGCGTTACCTGCCTGGAAAACATTATTTGTGAAGCTTGTTGTCTTTGGGTTGAAATTAAATGTAATCCACTAAGGTCCCTCAATGCAAGTACTTCTAAATGGTAATGCGTAATGATCCACCTTCTTCCTACCATCATCTCACTTCTTTGCACTGCAAGAATGGAAGTATTGATTGAGCATGGGTCATCCGCAACATTTCTTTGGCCCTTTCACTGTCTGGCATTTGCAATGTCTATTTCAGTATGCATGGATGCTTAAAGGAACATGTTTTTTCTTACATATTATCATAAGGAGTCATGAATCATGATGTACATACTTGACAGTTAGATGACTGGATCTATAATGCATGGACATTATTGTGCCTGGTTTTCTTTTTTTTAAGTCCACCATAAGAGGCTGCTTATCTTTACAAAAGAGCCAAGCTAACATTTGCACATTGAATTAGGGGTTTGCACATGGTTATGAACTATAGCGTTACCTGCCTGGAAAACATTATTTGTGAAGCTTGTTGTCTTTGGGTTGATATCCCTATATTACGGACGAAAAGCCATGGGTGATGATGATTTTCGTTATCATGGTGTTGACTATGGGTTCAACTCCTAGATTTGATGCATAACCAGGTTAGGTGCTGTCATGCCAGATCTGTACCGGATCTTAATTTGGATCAAAACCTGGACTTCACCTGACCAATTTTTACCTTTTCAAACAAAGATTTCAATAACATAGCCGCGTTTTGCATGCTGAGCAATCAAATGGCTTTTCCTTTGTTTAAGTTGTATAATAACTTTAAAATATTGTTGTTCTTTCAGAAGACATTGACCATATGAAGACTGTATATATCATCAGTATGCACAAAATTTTTCCTGTATGTGGAGCATAAAAACTTAAGGGGAAGCTTTCATTTTCCATTGTAGATTTGGTAAATTGAATTGCTTCAGCCAACCATAAATAATCCTTAAGTTAATGAGCAATGATTATATTTGAAACCCAAATGGTAGGGCACATGAAGAACAAGTATGTCAATCATAGGGAAAAATGGAAAGAAAAGGTCGTAAAAAAGCTGAGCACTTAATTTTTTACTCAGTGCCTTTAATGTGCAATGCAGTTGAAGGAAAACAGGAAAAAGAAAAGTACAGTTATCTTTTCCTGTTTTCAGCTAACCCTTGTTTTGCTCTTCCACCTTCAAATGCTTTCCTTCTTTTTAACTGTCAAATGTCATCTTATAACTGTCAAATGTCATGCTTCATCTCTTTGTTGAATGATTTGACCACCCACAATTATACAAGTATTATGAGTGGTAGATTTTGATGCACACAAAGTTCTCTTATTTTTCCTCTGACTTGCTAAATCTTCCATTGCTTATTTTATTATTAATCATCCATTTCTTAGTTCCCTTCTTTTTCCTCATTTCTTCTTCATATGTGCATGCTTTGGCCCTTCTCTTTTAACCATTTTGGTTGCCCTGATTCTTTCATTTCAGCTGTCTATTTTCAATTTTTAGTTTTAGAGATCATCAATTTGAGTGCCCTTTGAACTATAAATGGATCTACGGTTGTAACCAACTACCCAAGTTCCACCTGGTTGTGTGACCATCGTTTTACCGTAAAATGGATCAACTATCCAACTAGCAGAAGTATTCTCAAGAATCTCTAAATTCCTATTCTTTTTTTGGTTAATTTTTTTTTTCCATATATATCCATTTCATACTGACCACAACCCAGTTTTAATTGGAACATCACATAATACATATTGCTCATGATTATCCTACGTTATTCAGTTCTCATTTATTTGTCCTTTTATATCTACAACTGAATTCCTAGTGAAATTTACTTTTCTCCTAGTTTCCATGTCATCTGATTAGAATCACTAGCTAAGTGACCACTCTGAATAGATGACTGATTCCTTGATATTTTGAATGTTTATCATTAATGCTATGTGCACAATGCTTACATTAATGTGTTATGGATCCAAATGTCTAAATTTCATGGGAAGTTCCAATCAAAAATATCATCTGATGATATCTTTTCCAATAGTGTGGATGGTTTACGGTACTGAATTTTAATAGCTATATTCTCCCTCTGCTCTTTTTAGTTGGGGAAATGTCCATGTCTGTAATCTTTAACTATCTTTCTTTTTAATATGCTCTTGCTTATCTCTACTACCGACGCTGCTTAACGGACAAGGATGACAATAGTATGAAATCATTGTAGGACTGGAACCTTTACTTTGAATCATATGCCTTGTAACAATATAACTTTGATCTGCATATTCATATGATGTTTTATTGGTTGATTGCTTAATGTCTTAAAAGAATAGCTATTTTCTATCCCTTCACTGCATTGTAAAGGGATTGTAAACCCAGTGTGGAGGATCTCAGAATGTATAAATTGATGCTGTATGCATGAACATATCGTAATGCTGTAACTCCTGTTTGATATGCTAAAACTTTAATCTGAGGGGACCAAGCAGTAGAAATCGTTGCTTAGCATGGGAAGAAAATCATTCTGATTGATGGTTATCGGATGCCATTGACATTCCTCAAAATGTTCCTGAACTTCAAATAGAATGTTTAATTGTTCAAGTGTCTTCTGATACTGATGTTTAATGGTTTAGGAGCAAGTTGTTGCTTCTGAAAAAATCTGTTTGTGTATAATTTGTAAGCTTTCTTTGGGAAGAAAGATATGATGATGTCGATGAAAAATACAACTTTTCAACAATACCGGTTATCGTTTATGATGTTATCTTGTGTCTACAAATTGTAAATATTGAAAATTCAAAGTAGACTGGTCATCAAAAGTAGAATTTTGTGCGACCATGATTAGCAGATTGTTGTTGGTTTAGCACTTTGTCAGTACTTTTTTAAAACCATGTTGATCTCTCTTGTATTGTAGTCTTGCAGTTTTCTTGCTCTTAGACAGCTGTTTACAAGATTCACTATCCATTGTGGAGCATTTTAGTTGTTCTCCCATATTTTTTCTAGTTATGAATTGCAAAATTATTTCCCTTTTATTTTTCTCATATTATGCTGGAAGTTATTGCAGGGAACAGACTCCTTCCCACCAGCCTCATATTGATGTCTTGGATTCATTCCAATCGCTCAAGTTGAAAACCCCTCCGTGCAAAATCTCCCCAGCCATGAGTACTTTACAGGGATACTATGGCCTCACACGCCCTAAAAGTGCGCCAAGACCCGAAGGCACCGAAGTGGCTGTGTACAAAACTGGCAGATCGCTCTGCTTGGAGAACAAACGATTGCTGGGAGAGTCACCAATCTCTGACCTACTTCAGAGCTGGGATCGGAGGACTAGAAGTGTGGAAAATGGTTTCTCATCAGAAAATGGAGAGGTTGTGGAGGGCAAAATGGTTGAAGCTGTTGACAACAGTGAGGCTGAGAGATGTTTTAGGAGGCGTCAAAAATCTGATGCCCTTCCATCAGAGCAAACACCAGAATTATTGTTGGAGGATAGCAGTGGGGAATTCACAGGGAGGACAGCAAAAGGCCTGGCCCTGAGGCCAAAATCAGGGAGCCGAACAGATATGGATATGGTTCGTCGCCAAAATGGAGTTTCTTTTGGAGACTCCTCCATGGTTGGTGGATTTTCTTCTGTCCGTAAATCATCCAGCACTTCCAATTTGCAAGATGCTGACAACAGCTCATCCTCCATATGGTCAACGAGCAGGTGGACTTTGAAACCTGAAGCTCTAGCTAGGCCTCTTTTCGATGGCTTGCCGAAGCCCATAGCTGCAAGGAGGAATAAAGCTGCTCGGGATTAGCCACCCATTTTACTTGTTCCATCGAATTTTTGCTATACATGATAATACACAGATTTTTGCAACCCATGAGAGTGAGTTTGATATCGGGCCTTGAATTAAGCAACGCTTACACATCATATTTGTTACTTACAAGAAAAAGAAGAGGTACAGAAAATTCACTGAATAAAACAACATAATGCCATCTCAACCTGTTGCAACTGGCCAGAAAGATGGGCACCAGTTTTGCATGTTCTTTTGTCACAATGGAAAAGCCGAACTTGACAGTCTCTGTAATCCTTTTTGGTCATCATATCACCATTAATATGTAGTTACCCGCCCAACTTACTTTTTGAAGGAATTCAGGAATTCTTTTGTATAAATGCAGATGTTATATTTATAGTGAGGAAATCAAAATATTGTATACTTTTTTCATAAAACTGATATAGAAATGCTTCAATTACCCTTCTTCTGTTTTTTATGCTGATGCATTTGGTGTATATTGCCCTCAGAGCCTGTATCATATTTCTTCATGCCCTGCTTTATCTTCTCGCCGACCATATGTTCTTGGGATGGGATGTGTCTGGTTAACCAAAAGCCTTCATAGATTTTACATCAGCTAGTCAGTAATCTTCAGCATCAGAATTGTGGGGATATGTTTCTTCACCAGGGGAATGCAAGATTATCAGATACGACTTTGCTTGCTTCAATAGATAACTTCAAATTTTTATGATGGCTGGATTATTTTCAACAGTTATCCTTCAAGTCATGAGAGCAAAGTGGCTACCTATCCTCAACAGGGGGACCGTTTGCTTGATCATTCAACGATTGGGTGCAGTCATGATATGTGTCACTGGCGCTAGATTGCATGTTAAATAGGCTGGAAGAAATGGTTTTGGATAGTATCATTTTATATGGCGGTCTGCATGCAAGATCCAATTGAAAGCCATATAATTTTGGATAATTAGCCCGCTAAACCTGGCCTGTTGCACTCCATTTTTTCCTGCTGGTACCTACAAAATGAACCGAAGCACAAAATTGGTTTCGATGTTGGCACCTATTTGAGAACTTAGCAGTTGGGCCCCAGGTTTTTGGACAAAAGTGTCGACAAATACTTTCTGAATCATGAGCGCTTCTGTGAACTAAAAGCAGACTTGGGAACTTCAGTGACTCCTTGCTTGGAAGACTCATGCAGTGCTATGCTTGTTTAGAGCCCGGACTACTGCACGGAGGAAATAGATTAGAATGTGAGACAATCTGCGGGACTTGCAATCCTACAGAATTTTAGCTGCTTTGAGAAGGAAGTAAGTAACCATATTTTTATTTGAATTACGTTTGTTCTGATAACTGAACACAAAAGCTAGACTTCTTGTTGCTAGATCATAACCAAATTGAGATATAAGATATATTAGTTTTAATTTCTATATGAATATTAATGGAGTGAACAAAGTAGCAGAGCTTACACTGAGATCATCAACCACTCCAGTGAGCCTATGCCGCCACATTTTGAGCCAAACACAAATTATACATGGCTTGTCACCTAAAAGGTCCTACTAGGTCACAGGAGTTCTCCAGAGACCATAAGTTCTTTGGGAGTATGTCAACGAGTAAATCAATGGTTTAATTATTAAATTAGTCTCCAAGGTTTAGACTTAAAATTATTTTAATCTCCAAGTTTAAAATTATATCAATATAATTTCGCAGATTATCGAACGATACCAATTTAACAATTACTATCAGATTTCTGTTGGCAATCAAACGGAACATGTGCAGCTAACAATTTTTTGTTGACATGGCAACTTCGATGCCACCCATGAATCACGGAGACTTATTTGGCATTTTCAGTGTACCATGTCATCCTATTCGAGAATGCTAAACGATTTAGGGATTTTAGGATTTTTTAGATAAAAAAATTGCAAAGGAAGAAGGGACGTTGAATCAAAATCCTGCTTGAACCCTAAAGAAGATTTCCATGTTCGTGATACCTTCGTTCTATTAATCAATGGGAAAAGAAGGATATGGTACATCGTTCGATGAAGTCTAAGGAGATCAATAGCTTAGAGAATGGAGATCCCTCATTATGGTAAGAGTAATGTCCATTTGATCCCTATTTTAAATGCATTTATGGATAATTTAGTTTTTTTGTCCTTCCATTGGTAATGTTTTTATGATCCCAATGTTTCAATTATCTTTCTTATTTGGTCCTTGGGGTTTGGATTGTGTATTGGTTATAATCCCCATATTTTATCTATGGTTGCTTATAAAAATAAGATCATATAGAAGTTTTTGTGTGGAGATATATTTGTTTATGAAAAGAAGATTGTGTGTGGGGTCGCAATACAAGAATTATTAACATGTTTATTTCAGATATAGCAAATAAGTGAAGTCGCTTTCAAGGTTCTAAATATTGTGTTTGCTGAACAATCCTGCCAAGGTAATTAACTTAATTTAGAGAAAAAAAATTAACTAAAATGGTGTGGTCTTTAAAATTTATAGTAAAATTTTTAACTCTATTATAGTTTTGTTTTAGTGGCCTATTGTCATGCTTGTTGCCAAGTACCTTTGGTCAAGCAACCAATGATAGAGGGCTTGACGCACCAATATGATGTTTGGTTTCATAGAAGCAAGGTTGGCAGTGTATTAAATACATATTTGTTCTGTACCTTGAATAGAAATCAGAAGTTAATTATATCTCTAAATAATGAATATAAAAGAATAAAGTAGATAACAATTGATTGGGCAGTTAGGAGTAGGGGGAGAGAGAAATTGAATCTAGACATAAGTCATATGAAAAATAATAAAAATGAAATATGAATTATGGTTTGTAAAATAACTCTAAGTTTAAAATAATAGAAGGAATGGTGGCAATACATTTTCAATGTCTAGTCGATTTGTTTTAATGAGTCAAAATAAAAAATAGTAATTTTTAATGGTATATAAATTATCATTTATAAAATAATTCTAAGTTTAAAATAATAGAAGGAATGATGGCAATATATTTTTAATGCCTACTTAATTTTTTTAGTAAGTCAAAATAAGAAATAGTAATTTTCAATATCTACTTGATCATTCACATTATTTTATCTTTTATAAATTATCTAATTGTAATCATAAACACTATTAATTCTTAGAGACTAATATTGTACTATTTTTGTATTTTATGTTGGTGATAATCTTGATCATTTCATAGTAAATGTACATCACAATGGTCAATTTGTTGAAGAGTCAAATAAATAATATGTTAATGGTCAAATTCACTATTTTGATTATTGTGATGTAGATACAATGTCTATACTTGAAGTTGATAAGATGTTAGATCAATTAGGATATACTAGATTTTTAAGTATGAATTATTATTGAAAAATTCTAGGAAGTACTTTGGAAGGTTATGTATTTAATCCTTTTAAATATAATCAAGATGCGATAGAAATGGTAAAAAATATTCCCGTAAGTAAAAAGATTGAAATATACTTAGATCATCTTTCTAGGAAGAAGCTCAAAAAGATCATTACAATTGAGATTTTGATTCTAATTGATGTTGACATAGGATATGAAGAGGATGATGTTGTAGTGCAAGAAGATTTCACAATTAATGATAGAGTACTTTTGAAAACAAATATTGATGAAGTGCCAAAAAAATCAAACATCGATAATGGAGTACCTTTAGAAATAAACATTGACAAGGGAATGCTAAAAGAATCATACATTAATGATGGAGTGCCCTGGGAAATAAACATTAATGAGTATGACTCCACGGATGATGAATCTGAAGTTGAAGGAAGTATAGATAAAGAGATTGGAAAAGATAAATTGAAGCAAATAGAAAAACCCAAAAAGTCCAACCTATTTGAATTTCAAATTAGTATAGGAGATAATGATGATGGGAATGATACTTCTTATGAGGTTTTGGATGAGCTATATAGTATTGGTAGTTCAAAGAATAATGGCATTGGTGGACCAAGGTATCATGAATTTAGAGATAGTGACATGAATGATCCCAAGTTTGTGGTTGGGATGAAATTCAACAGTATAGAGTAGATCAAATTAGTCACTAATGTATATGCTTTAAAGAACATGTACAACATTAGATTTATTAAACATGTTAAATGAAGAATTTATGCAAAGTGCAAAGAAGGATGTCTATGGTCAATTTTTGTAAGCAATACTCTAAGCAACCCACATACTAAGTAAAAAGTTATGTTAATGAGTACAGTTGCGGCAAATCCCATATCGACAAAAGAATGAGTTCAAAGATTCTTACATCTAAATATATTCAAAAGTTTAAATTAGATCCAAAGTAGTCTTTGAGTTCATTTGAAGATGCTGTTTAGGAGAACTACAATATTTTATTACCTAGAAACAAGCTTTGGAGGGGTAAGAGCCAAGCACTAGAGATGCTAGAGAAAGATTATAAGGAGCAATACAAAAGGTATGGTGATTATGTAGCTAAGCTTAGAAGGATAAATCCGGGGGCCATAATTATTAATAAGTTGGATATGATGATATTCAGAAGATTTTACATCTATCTTGATGCCCGTAAAAAAAGGCTTTTTTACTAGTTGCAGACCAATTATAGGTATTGATAGTTGTTTTTTCAAGAATAGGTATGGAGGCCAGTTGTTATTTACTATGGGCATAGATACAAATGATTGCATGTATCCAATTGTAAATGCTATAATTAAAACTAAAAGCAAAGATTCTTAGACATGATTTCTAAAACTACTAGCAGAGGACTTGATAATTGATAATCAACTTCATTAGACCTGAATTTCTGATCAACAGAAGGTACTATTTATCTTTGCTGATATTTTTTTTATTTGACATTATCTCTATTTACTTTTAATGTTAGTTGCACATGCATCATATGATAGGGATTCTGTGTACTTGAAGAGATATTTTCAGAGAACGAATATAGATTCTGTGTTAGATATTTGTATTTTACCTTTAAGGCAAAGTATCAAGAAAAGGGATTGAAGGATACCTTGTGGAACTATGCCAGGTATACATATGTAGAGGACTTTGAGGACAAGATGGATAAATTGAAGGAGTTATTGAATGATGCTCATGAATAGTTTCAAGATAAGTCACCTTTCTATTGGTCAAGATTATACTTTACCACATATCTTAAGTGTGGCATGTCACTAAATAATCTTTGTGAAGCTTTTAACAGGTTTATTTTAGATGCAAGGGAGAAGTCTACTCTAACAATATTTGAGCTTATAAGAAGCAAACTAATGAATATGATCATGAGCAAGAAGAATAAAATGAAGAAATTCAAAGAAGATCAAATCTGCCCCAAAATCTAAAAGAAGTTGGAGAAGAAGAAGGAACAGTCTGCAAGGTATTGGGCAAGCTCTTTAGGGGGTCCAAAAGTTGGGATAAGTTGTCCAAATAACTTGGAGGGTTTTATGGTTGATTTGAGAGAGCACACTTGCACTTGTAGGAAGTGGGACTTGAGTGAGATTCCATAAGCACATGTTGAGGTAACAACTTGGGACAACGAAGAAGAACATGAGACTTATGTAGATAATATTTATAAGAAAGATGCATATCTAAAAATTTATAAAGCCATTATTAACCCAATTAATGGTCTTAAGCTATGGCCAAAGTTTGGTATAAGAGAAATACAACCGCCTGAGATTTCTACGAAGAAAGCAAGCAGTCAAAAACTATCAAGAAGAAAGGAGATAAATGAGTCCCAAATCCAACCAAATTGAAGGGGACCTTCAAGTTATGCCATGGACAACATGGTGAAGAGGGGCATAATAAAAAGACATGCAAAAAAGGCATTGACAAGAACTTAGAATCACCTTTAACTAATTAACCAAGTAGCTCAAGACTGTCTAACACAACTATAAATATGATACATATTTTTAACAAGTTTTTTTTTATTTGAATACATTTGTTAAGTACAATTACTTTTCAAAGTCAAATGTTTTATTGATACATCACTTATGTCTATAATTGAAGGGTAAGAAAACTAATAGAAGTAGCCTATATCAACCGCTAACTAGTCTATCAAGTAGATCAACAAGAGCAAATGCTTTTGTAATAGTTTATAAATGAAGATGATCAAATCTAATTTATGATATGTTAATTGAATTCTATTTGTAAGTAATGATTGTAAGTATTTTCTTTTTGAAGGTTACCAGGAATACTATTTATGAAGATAATTCATCATATATTGAGGGATCTCTTCAACAATTACTATGAGATGGATGTCTAATATAAACTTATAACATGACTTTCTGTAATCTTTTGTTTCAACTTATATTTATCTTTTTACATTTTATTACTTTATTAAAAATATGATTGTTCATTTTCATCTCAAGGCTCTAGCTAATATTGAACATTGCAATCAAATAGAGCTACATTATTTATGATACCTAGTACAATGGCATCACACCCAACACCAGGTCAATCAACTACAATTCCAAGTATACAACAAAGTTGAACACAGTCAATGGTAGCCCATTCAATATAAAATAAATTCAATGCATTCCAGTCTCCAGAAAAAGTGTAGAAGATTTGTAGAAGATTGTGACGACATTTGAAGTTGTGGACCGTCGAGGGTGTTTTTAATTTATAGATGTATGCCGTGGAAAAAAGACTCTATTATTGCAACTATAGAATTTATATGCTATAAACTTGAAAGTAAAGTTATGATTATGTGTATTCGGGTTGATATAATTGCATGTATTTTGGATTAAACATGTTACATGTTGTTTCCTTTCTTGGTGTAAAGGTTGGTATCAAAATATGCATATTGATACCTAACAGAATCTATGATGTATATCTTTCTCTGTATATAAAATTAAATGGAACTACTTATTTTTGTATAATAGTTATTCCTATTTTCAAACTTGACAAATTTTTCTAGACTTGTATTTGAAATTTTAGTATTAGTTGACTATTGGGTTTTTTTCATAGTTATTTCCAAACATTGATAGGTTTCTTTAGATATGCTTTGCAAAATATTTAGTTTACTGAATGAATGAATGCTTCAATCCTGATAAGTTTATTTTTATTTAGTTTGTTGAATGAATACTTCAATCCTGTGAAATTGTAAATGCAATTGCAAAAGATTTTGATTTTTGATTGGACTAAATAGAAACTAAAATAGCAAGTTGTTTGAGAATTGCATGAATGCCATTGTTATGTTTGTATATTAGGTAGCAGGCTTAACTTTATTATCCCATTTTGGTTTCAGGTCTCATGTGCTCTCTTTAGAATATCTTAAATCTGATTTTCCCTTTTCTTCATGTGAAAATAAATTTAATATTCACTG
This sequence comes from Areca catechu, assembly GCA_021397845.1. Classification (NCBI taxonomy): domain Eukaryota; kingdom Viridiplantae; phylum Streptophyta; class Magnoliopsida; order Arecales; family Arecaceae; genus Areca; species Areca catechu. The sequence continues at coordinate 3,513,190 of CM038038.1, read as the reverse complement.
CACCACCTTGGGTTGATACCTCAAATAATCAAATATGAACTAGTAGTTATATTATTTCCATTTGTCTGAATGTTGCATAAGGTCCCATTCTCATTTAAAAAATTATTTATGTTTGAACTTTGGTTGTTGACTATCTCTATTTGGTTAGCAGTGATTTGTACTTGGGGTTCCCTTTGTATTTATAAAGTTCCATTTTCATTAGTGTTGCCGATCTCGCCGCCGCGGCCTGTAATTTCAGAGCTGGTGGCAGGATCAGACCGTCTCGCCTTGAGGTCTCCGGGCTCCCGATCCTGCAAGACAAGGTCAGAAACCCTGGCCGGGGATCCCGGCGAGGGAGCTCCGACGGTCAAGTTAGAAAACGGCGAGATGGAACAGAATCTCCAAGGTGGGCCCCCAAAGGAGTCCAGGCTTAGAGATTATCTTAGCAAAAAAGGTCTCTGGAAGAGTGGAAATTGGGCCAAGTTCCTTCACCGAGCTTGCGCCAAGGGACCCCTCTCGGGATCTTGGATCCTACTCTTGGTGCCTTTTCTTTTTCCAGCCTTTTTCCCCCTTACCTGGTTACCCGCTCTTCCCATCCTTTTATCCCATCACGCTGCCTCCGGCCTCCCGCCCTTGGGAGGCTCCCTCTTCACTTTCACCTCCTTCTCTCTTTCTCTCTCTTTCCCCTTTCCCCTTCGGGTTCAGGAACCCGGTGGCCTCCTTGTCTTACTTGCCGAGCCCAGCGAGGAAAGGGTAGAGGGAGGACACCGGCCAGACCTTGGGCCGAGCGCAAGCGCTCTCCTTCCCAGGCGTCGACTATGTCTGTTACCGGGTCCTGTCTGCCAGGGCTTCGCCTCTCAGCTGCGGAACTCGTCGGGCCGATGTAAATGAGGTTTCGCATGTTGCTGCCGACCGTACCGGTGCTCCTCTCGAGGTACGGCGCGCGCTGCCCAAGGGGCGGGCTCGGAACTCGTGCCCCTGCTTCTCGGCGGCCTCACCACACAAGGTAGCCGGCCTCGGCCAAGGTGGACCCCTCCTGAGTGGACACCTGGCGGAGCGGCAGAGGAGTGCTCGACTTTGGCCGAGGTGGAATCGTGTCCGAGCACCATCTGGCGAAGGAGCAGGAAGGCCCGGCTCGACCTCAGCCGAGGTAGAACCATCTCAGGGCGCCACCCGACGAGGGAGCAAGGGGGCCGCCGGCTTCGGCCGAGGTGGACCCCTCCTGGGCGGACACCTGGCGGAGCGACAGAGGGGCGCTCAACTTCGACCGAGGTGGACCCGTGTCCGGACGCCACCTGGCGAAGGAGCAGGAAGGCCCGGCTCGACCTTGGCCGAGGTGGAACCGTCTCAGGGCACCACCCGACGAGGGAGCAAGGGGCCGCGGGCTTCGGTCGAGGTGGACTCCTCCTGGGTGGACACCTGGCGGAGCGGCAGAGGGGTGCTCGACTTCGGTCGAGGTGGACCTGTGTCCGGGCGCCACCTGGCAAAGGAGTAGGAAGGCCCGGCTCGACCTCGACCGAGGTGGAACCGTCTCAGGGCGCCACCCGGCGAGGGAGCAAGGGGCCGCAGGCTTCGGTCGAGGTGGGCCCCTCCTGGGTGGACACCTGGTGGAGCGGTAGAGGAGCGCTCGACTTCGGCCGAGACGGACCCGTGTCTGGGCGCCACCTAGCGAAGGAGCAGGAAGGCCCGGCTCGACCTCGGCCGAGGTGGAACCGTCTCAGGGCGCCACCCGACGAGGGAGCAAGGGGCCGCAGGCTTCGGCCGAGGTGGACCCCTCCTGGGCGGACACCTGGCAGAGCGGCAGAGGGGTGCTCGACTTCGGCCGAGGTGGACCCGTGTCCGGGCGCCACCTGGCGAAGGAGCAGGAGGGCCCGGCTCAACCTCGGTCGAGGTGGAATCGTCTCAGGGCACCACCCGGTGAGGAAGCAAGGGGCTGCAGGCTTCGACCGAGGTGGGCCCCTCCTGGGCGGACACCTGGCGGAGCGGCAGAGGAGCGCTCGACTTCGGCCGAGACGGACCCGTGTCCGGGCACCACCTGGTGAAGGAGCAGGAAGGCCCAGCTCGACTCGGCCGAGGTAGAACCGTCTCAAGGCGCCACCCGGCGAGGGAGCAAGGGGCCGCAGGCTTCGGCCGAGGTGGACCCCTCCTGGGTGGACACCTGGCGGAGCGGCAGAGGGGTGCTCGACTTCGGCCGAGGCGGACCCGTGTCCGGGCGCCACCTGGCGAAGGAGCAGGAAGGCTCAGCCCGACCTCGACTTCGACCGCGGTGGAGCCACATCCGACCTTGCTGGACCGTTTTCGCTCTGCCGAAAAAATCCACGTGGTTCGGATCACACCCGGCGGAATCTGAGACACGCCATATCATCGTAACGGCTGTAACAGTTGCCCCCCATCCCATCGTTCCGCTGAGGCATCATGGCTCGGAACGTGGGGATTTAATGCGGAGATGACGTGGGGAAGGCGGAGATCTCGCGCCATTATTGCTATGATCCTCGTCGCCGTTCCTCATTGCGCCCGAGGTCCTATGAGAGGTTGCCACGCGTCGCCTTTCTGGTTGCACTTAATGCGTCGCTTCGAAAAGGAGGCCGTTTCCACGTAACCGAAGCATCGATGTCGGGCGTGCATCCACGCGGCATCCAACTAGTGGTCCGGAACAGAATGAGGGGCATGATCGCTGTCGATCAAATTTGAAAAGGAAAGGGACTTTCCGGAAATGAGGCCCTTTCCCTTTCTCACGCTCCGCCGGCGGTTGCAGTGGGCTATCCTTCACTTCCCTTGGTTGCCACTTCTTTTGCACAGTGTATTTCGGTGAGTGCCCACGTCTGCTTCCTTCTCCCGCCCCCTTTCCTTAGCAACTTTTCTTCACCATTTCCTTCCCCATGGCGCGCCGTCGTCATGTTTCATCTAACCCGGACGAGGCCGGTCCGTCCCGGTCGAGGACTCCATCATCCTCTTCCTCGGAAGGGGAGGTGATCTTGGACGAGATCCGCAGGCGGCTCCAGCCTGGGGGCGTAACCATAGGCATCCCTAGGGGTCCTAGGTCTCCCCCTGTAGTTTCCGCCCGTCCTATCTCTTCTCTTCCTCCTTTGGCCATCTCTTCTGCTGGTCCCTCCGATCACGTCTCATCGATGACCGAAGGTGACCTTTCTTTGCTCCGGGAAGTCTATGGCATCCCGGAGTCGATCCGTCTTTCTCTCCCGTTGCCCGGGGATCGTGTGACCTTAAGCGGCCCCGGGCGAATAGCCTTTTACGAGGACTTCCTCCTTGGGGGTCTTCGGTTCCCCCTACATCCTTTCTTCCTCTCCTTTCTCAGTCACTATCGCTTGGTCCCGGCCCAGTTGGCTCCAAACGCCATCCGAGTCATCTTCGCTTTTATAGTCTTCTGCCACTTCCATGGGTTTGTTTCCCGCTTCTCTCTCTTCAGGGCTCTTTTCACCCTGAAGCGCTATTCCACCGATGATGGCTGGTGGTACATTTCACCTCGGCCTAGGTGCCTCCGGTTCGACCTTCCTTCCTCTATTAAGGGTTGGAAGAACCGGTTCTTTTTTGCCTCAGTCGAGGACGTCGATTGGGCCTGGAGCGAGCCGGTTCGGTCCTCGAACCGGAACTCCCAAGTCGAGCCGGCAGACCAATAGGTCTATTCCGTGCTGCTGAGTGATGCGGTCCTGACGCTCGATGTTCTGCTCTCGGAGCAGAACTTGTTCGAGGCGGGGATCAGTCCCATCCGGGAGTTGGGTGAGGCTCGGCCTTCCTTTCCACTCTGCACCCCCCCTTCTCCCTTTTTCTTTTTAACTGGCCTGACCGACCTCCATTTTCTTTCAGGTATGAAGTTTTCCTTAGAAAACCTGCTGGAGGGCATCGCTCAGAGGGACATTACCGAGGGAAATGAGCCCGCGGCGAAGAGGGCTCGCACCGAGGCGAGCCGGGAGGCCGTGCCGATTCCCACCTCCGGTCCAGTGACGGTAGCTCCCGCATCTAGGCCACCGCGAGCCCGGGCCGCCGACGTCCCTGTCGTCGACCTCGACAGGGCTGTAGAAGAGGGAGGGCCAGCCCCCTCCCGGGCAGCGCCCGCCTCAACCGCCGCCCCGACGGCGCCCTCGGTGGCTCCAGCTGCTTCGTCGATGGCAGTTCCACCCGGCGAGGGGACGGTCGCCCCTGTTGCTGCCGACCTATCTGCCTCGCCGCCAAATCTCACCAGCAGGTGCTCCGTGATCCGTGATCAGGGCCTTACGGAGAGGGTCCTGGAGCTCGCCTGCACCTCCCGGGACCGCCGACTGAGGGGCGGCCGGGATTACACCGACGCCCTGCTCGGAATCCTTCCGCAGCTCTTCACGGTAAGTCCCGAACTTGGAACCCTCCCTTTTAAATTTCCAGTTGGATTTTGACTGACCTCTCTTTTCCTGGTGCAGATCGGGATCGACGTGCTGCTGCTGAGAAATTTCCTCGCAAGGTATGCCAAGAAGGACACCGAGAAGGAGGAAAAACTCGGCAAACTCGTGACCGACGTGAAGGACCTCATAGAGAAGGGGGTCGAGCTGCAGGGGAATAACTAAGCCCTCCAATCTGACCTGGCGCGCGCCAAGGGGCGCATCAAAGAATTGGAGACCTCTCTGTCTGAGGAGAGGATCTCTAACCAGCGCCGCGCGGAGGAGGACGCGACGGAGAAGGCTCGCCTTTGAGCTCAGTCTCGATCGTTGGAGTGCCGGGTGGAGGAGGCTCGGAGGGAGATGAACGCAGCCAAGGAGAGGAGCTCCTACGTCAACGGGCTGCTAGAAGCATCAAAGCGGGAGGCGCAGGAGGTCGTCCCGAAATTTCGGGCCTCCAAGGAGTACATTGCGAAGGTTCGAGAGGCCACCGTGGACTCCTTCCTGAAGGGGTTCCAGGTGTGCCGGGAGAAGGTGGGCTCCTTCTACCTCGAGCTCGACCTCAGTGGGGTGGTCCTCGACGGAAGGAGGCAGGAGTCCAGTGGAGAGGCTCCAGCGGCAGCAGGCGTCGAGGTTGCAACTCCAGAGCAGCCCCCTGAGCAGCCACCTGTCGACGGCGCAGGTGGAGAGTGCGCACCCCCGCCCGAGGATAGTGCCATTGCACCGAACTAGCTCCCCCCTTGTATCTCTTTTCTTCTTCTTTTTTTTTTTGTGTTGAAACTGAGTGTTGGTTTCGAGCACCGAGAATAAGCCCTGTGGTGTGCTCCGAGCTGAGCTCGCGGGTAGACTGAGTCCCGTCCAGCATTCAGACCGAAATTCGGAACTTCTGGGTTGGACTCCGGTGGAGCAGGCCTTGCGCGAGTCCTACGAGCTTGCCGGCCTATCCTCTGGGACTGCATGGGTGAGCTTGGTTCTGCCCCACCTTCTGGATCGAAGTTCGAGACTTCTAGACCGAAGTTTGGGACTTCCGGACTGAATCCCGGGGCCGCAGGCTTTATCCGAGCCCTGCACGGCTTGCCGGGCTGTTCTCCGTGATTGCGTGGGCGAGTTTGGCTCTGCCCCGCCTTCCGGACCGAAGTCCGTGACTTCCGGACTAAACCCCAGGGCCGCAGGCTTTATCCGAGCCTTACGCGGCTTGCCGGGCTGTTCTCCATGATTGCGTGGGCGAGTTTGGCTCTGCCCTGCCTTCTGGACCGAAGTCCGGGACTTCCGGACTGAACCCCGGGGCCGCAGGCTTTATCCGACCCCTACGCGGCTTGTCGGGCTGTTCTCCGTGATTGCGTGGGCGAGTTTGGCTCTGCCCCACCTTCCGGACCGAAGTCTGGGACTTCTGGATTGAATCCCGGGGCCGCAGGCTTTATTCGAGCCCTACGCGGCTTATCGGGCTGTTTTCCATGATTGCATGGGCGATTTTGGCTCTGCCCCGCCTTCCGGACCAAAGTCCGGGACTTGTCGCCTTCTCGGGTCTTCGGCCATAGCCGTGTTTGCCGAACTCAGAGCTAAGTGTCTCTCTTCCTACGAGGTGAGAAGGAGCATTTGAAGTAAAATGATTTCATTGCAGGAGTTCGAGGAACCTTACATTATTGATAATACATCCTCAGGTTTGAGGCATTCCAGGTCCGAGGAAATCTGGACCCTCCTAACTCCTCCAGGTATTAGGCCCTGTGAGGGAGAACTTCCGTCACCCTGTACGGGCCCTCCCAGTTCGGGGAGAGCTTCCCGCACTCCCGTGGCTGGGAAGCTTCAACACGCCGGAGCACTAGATCTCCTGGGCGAAAGGACTTCGGTCGCACCTGGGAGTTGTAGTACCTGGCCACTCGCTGCCTGTGCACCGCCATCCAGATTCGAGCCTTGTCCCTCATCTCCTCAAGGAGGTCCAGGTTCAGCATCATCCTGGCGGGATTCTCCACTTCGTCGTACTGCTCCACACGCAGGGTGGGTAGGCTGAGCTCTATCGAGATAACCGCCTCGGCTCCGAAGACGAGGTTGAACGGGATCTCGTCGATGGCCGTCCTCGGGGTGGTGTGGTATGCCCACAGGATGCTCAGGAGTTCTTCTGCCCACCTGCCCTTGGCCTGGTCCAGCCTCATCCGGAGGCCCTGCAAGATGGTCCTATTCGTCACCTTGGCTTCTCCATTTATCTGCGGATGCACCACCGAGGTGAAGCGATGGTGGATGCCGAGGTCGCTGCAGAATTCTTCAAACTCCCGACAGTCAAATTGACATCCATTATCGGTGATAATGGTATGGGGTAGGCCGAAACTGCAAATAATTGACTTCCAGAGAAACTTGGCGACGTTTTCCTCCATGATCTGTGCTAGGGGTTCGGCCTCGACCCACTTCATGAATTAGTCAATGGCCACGATCAGGAACTTCCGCTGCCCGGGCACCGGGGGAAAGGGTCCTAAGAGATCCATCCCCCACTGGGTGAACGGCCATGGATCTGAGAGCTGGGAAAGTGGAGTGGAGGGCTGCCGTTGCACCATGGCATGCCGCTGGCACCGATCACACCTCTTCACGAAGTCGGTGGCATCCTCCTTCATCGCCTCCCAGAAATAACCTTGGCGGAGGGCCTTGTATGCTAGCATTCTGCCCCCCACGTGGTTCCCGTAGATGCCCTCTTGGATTTCCTGGAGTACGAGTGCGGCCTCCGCGGGTCTCAGGCATTTGAGGAGTGGGTAGGAGTAGGACCTCCGATACAGCTACCCATCCATCAGGACGAACCGCGCGACCTTCTTCTTGATAAGGCGGGCCACCGCGCGGTCCTCCGGCAAGGTGCCGTTGGTAATGTACTCGGCGTACTTGTCCAGCCAGCTGGGCTCTTAGCTGACCTGTTGGACCTCCACAGGGATCTCGTAGCTCGGGGCCTTGAGACGCTCAACATGAGCGCGGCCCAACAACGAGTCCGGCAGGGTTGCTAGCCGGGAGAGAGCGTCCGCGCGAGCATTTTCCCTGTGGGGTATGTGGGAGATGCTGAAGCGTCGAAATCCGACCGTGCTCGTCCTTACGAGCTCCAGGTATTTGGCCATTTGAGGGTCGTGCGCACTGTACTCTCCGGAGATCTGTCTGGCCACCAGCTGGGAACCAGTGAAGGACTTGAGGTTGGCCACGCCCAACTCGCGGGACACTCTCAGCCCGGTGAGGAGTGCCTCGTACTCTGCATGGTTGTTAGTTGCGGCGAACTGGAAACGGAGTGCACATTCGGCGATGACCCCATCACCGTTGGCGAGGATGAGACCGGCTCCGCTCCCGCCGAAGTTCGAGGCTCCGTCCACATGAAGGATCCACACGTCCTCCTCGGGTCCCGGTTTCAATTGCTGGTCCAGAGGGTCCTCCTCTATCCCCTTGCCTAGGCCCGCGCACTCGACCAAGAAGTCGGCGAGCACTTGCGCCTTCATGGCCGACCTTGGCCGATAAGCGATATCGAACTCGCTGAGCTTGAGTGCCCACTTCGCCAATCGCCCGGATGTGTCGGGTCGGCTGAGTATCGCTTTCAGTGGCTGATCAGTCAGGACGACAATGGGATGTGCTTGGAAATAGGGCCTGAGATGCTGGGCAGACACTATTAATACAAAAATGAGCTTTTTAGACCGGGAATACCTGAGCTCCGTATTACGGAGGAGTTTGCTCGTGTAGTACACCGACCTCTGAACTCCCTGGTTGTCGGTCCGAACCAGGACCGAGTTGACGGCCTCTGGGGTGACCGCCAGGTAGAGGACGAGCTCCTCTCCTTCCTCAGGCCTGGAGAGCAGTGGGGGCGATGCAAGCGTCTTCTTCAGCTCGTCAAACGCCTCCTGGCACTCCTCGGTCCAGGTGAAGTCGCTCATCTTTCTCAGCACTTTGAAGAAAGGCCGGCAGCGATCGGCCGACCTCAAGATAAACCGACTCAGAGCGGCTATCTAGCCGGTGAGTCATTGCACTTGCTTCTTGGAGGTGGGTTGCTCCATGTCCAAAATGGCCTGGACCTTTTCCGGGTTGGCCTCTATCCCTCTTTGGGTCACCATGAACCCAGGAATTTCCCGACGGAGACGCCGAAGGCGCACTTCGCCGGGTTTAGCTTCATCTGGTGAAGTCGGAGGTTGCCGAAGGTCTCCGCCCGGTTGCCAACATGATCTAAAAGGGGCTTGCTCATTACCAGCATGTCATCCACGTACACCTGCATGTTGCGGTCGATCTGATCCTTGAAGACTTTGTTGACCAGTCGCTGGTACGTTGCCCCGGCGTTCTTGAGGCCAAATGGCATCATCTTGTAACTGTAAGTTCCGCGGTCGGTGACGAAGGCGGTGTCATCTTCGTCTTCCTGGTGCATTCGAATCTGGTTGTACCCGAAGAAGGCATCCATGAAAGATAGGAGGCGATGCCCCGAAGTGGTGTCCACCAGCTGGTCAATCTTCGGAAGAGGGAAACTGTCCTTCGGGCAGGCTCGGTTGAGGTCGGTGTAGTCCACACAGATCCTCCACTTGCCACTACTCTTCTTCACCATGACCATATTCGCCAACCAGCCGGGATATTGTACTTCCCGCACAAAACCGACGGCACGGAGCTTCTCCACCTCTTCGTTGATGGCCCTCTGCATTTCTGCGATGAAGCTCCTCTTCTTCTGGCGGACTGGGCGGCACCTCGGATCCACATTTAGCCTGTGGCTGATGACTTCTGTGGGGATGCCCATCATGTCGGCCGCGGACCATGCAAACACATCCGCATTCGTGCAGAGGAAATCCAGCAGGCGGGTCCGCTCTTCCTCCGGAGCTGGGCCCCCACATGCATAGTCTTCCGAGGGTCCGAACCGAGGAGATACGCCAACAGATGTTCCACGGGTCCTCCCCTGGGTTCCTTCTCCCTTAAGTCGAGGTCGCCAACATCGGGGCTGAGCTCGATGCCTCGGGCACCCGGGACCGCCTGAAGGCAATGCTGGACTGGCTGGGTCGTTCCCCTCATCACCCCAGGCCCGGAGGCCGTAGGGAATGTACTAGCAACCGCTTCATGAAAATCATGGCATCCAGCTGGTTGAGCCTCGGACGATCGAGGATCGCATTATAAGGCGAGAGGAGTTTGACGATGGTGAACGTCATCATGATGGTGGTCTGTCGAGGTGGGGATCCAGCGGTGACAGGGAGACTGATCTCTCCTTCGACCCCCACCGAGTCCCCGGTAAAGCTCACAAGAGGGGTGTGCACTGGCCTTAACTGATCATGAGACAGGTTCATTCGGGAGAAAGAATCATAAAAAAAGCACATCAGTAGAGCTCCCACTATCTACCATAATGCGATATACATGATGCTTTGTAATAGTCATCTCGACCACCACTGCATCATTATTTACATTTTTGTTTTCATTCCCCTTCTCAAAGGGGGATACATTCTCCGGGTCCCCCACCTCCTAGGCTCTCTTTGCTGCCTGCCCGATCCCATAAGAGATCACGCCCACTGGCTTCTCCGTTGGGCGATTATCGATCACAGGGACCGGGGAAAGGCCCGGCCCGACCTCGACTTCGACCACGGTGGAGCCACATCCAACCTTGCTGGACCGTTCCCGCTCTGCCGAAAAATTTCACGTGGTTCGGATCACGCTCGGCAGAATCTGAGACACGCGACGTCATCTTAACGGCTGTAATAATTAGCCTTGAGCATTGTTCTACCAGCAAAAAGTCACATAAGTATTTAGCCATTCTAAAATATAAACATTACACTTCATTATAAGTTATGAAGGTCATTACAAGATTACTTGGATGTCTAATCTATAAAAGTCCAAATACATGTTGTTAACCCCGGGAATGATTTTGATGATTACAAAACATTGGAGCATGTATGTATTACTAATTCTTTCAATTACTTAAGAAGCTTTTGCTGGAAAATGTTTATCTTTACATTAGTTGGTTTTCTATCTGGTAAAAGGTATTCCAACATTGTATGAAATCTTGTATACTTTAAATTGCAAAGCCCTAATGTTTCTCATCTATGTAATCTTGTAAAAGAGCTATAAAATTATAAAAATGAGAATATGTAGGTTAATTCTTATTGGAATCTTGTTTTGAAGAAGTTTGGAGAAGTTTTGAAGCATAAAAGGAATTTTTGAAGAGCCGACTCCCATTCAGGCACGGCATAAAAAATTTCAGAGTTTCAGTACCTCGAGTCGACTCAAGCCTCAAGAGTCGACTCAATGAAGAACTCATGATTTTGGTGACCGAGATCTCGAGCTGACTCAAGCCCAGAAGAGCCGACTCGTCCAGAGATAGGTTTGTTGGTGACTGTGACTTCGAGCCGACTCAACTTTGAAGAGCCGACTCAAGCAGAATTTGAATTTGTATTGATTGAGAGTTCGAGCTGACTCAACCCAGAAGAGTTGACTCGCACAGAACTTTATTTGGGTTGTCTAAGACTTCGAGTCGACTCATGGACCTCGAGCCGACTCGAGTGACAGGTTTTTGCAGTCTAACGGCTAGTTACAGAACTTCATTTTTGAATCCCAAAAACTCTCCAATGACTCTATTTCGGTTCCCTAGGCCCTACAACGGCTATTTCTTATGAAAGACTATAAAGGGGAGTATTTATGAAGATTTAAAATAACTTTTTGAGGATTTATTCATTAGAAGTTGAAAAGTTTTCAAGTTTTTCACCAACCCACTTCAAGAGCATTCAAGAAAGGATTCAAAGCTTCACCAACTATTCTTCATTCTTGAATTCAATTTTTGAAGAAGAAAATAAGCAACTTGAGAAGCATTAAAGAGCATTCAAAGCTAGGCTTCACTTTGATCTTCATCGGCAATGCTGAAACAAGTTTGGTTTGTTGTATAGTTTCTTTATATTTTGATATATCTTATTTTTCTCTCTAAGAATAGCTGGGGGCTGTGTCTTAAGAGAGTGTTAAAGGTTTTTAGGTGAGCCTTTCAAAATCTAAGTTGGATTTCTTGGTGATCTCGGTATAAAACCAAGAGTGGGTTTTGTTTGGTGAGCCCGATTCTAAAAATCAAAGGGATTTAGGTTCTTGGTTAGTCTGTATTAAAACCAAGTGAGGATTTTCTTTGGTGATCCCGGTAAAATCAAAGTGAATAAGTTTGGATTGTGAGCCTGTTAAAACAATCTGACTGTATTCCAGTTGGGAGATATAGTGGAAATCCCAAGTGGTGCTTGGGTAGTGGACGTAGGAGCTGGTTGCTTCGAACCACTCTAAATTCATTATGTTTGTGATTGTGCTTGTTTAACTTTATTGCATTTATTTACTTGCTTCCGCATTGCATATTGTACCACAATACTAAAAGGATTTTAAATTGCATATACTTCCCAATTCACCCCTCCTCTTGGGAAGCCACCTGGGTAACAAGTGATATCAGAGCGAAGTCTCTGAAAATTACTTAGAGTAAAGATTTATGGCACATTTCATAAGCACTTTTTTGGCTGAAGGCTAATCCACAAATTGACCTCGACTTTTCACTGGAACCAATTATACATATTGGAAGGCTAGGATGAAAATCTACATTCAAGCCATAGACTTTCATTTATAAAAAAATAATTCTAAAAGGACCTCATAGACCCATTGTTAGAATTAATGATATTGAGGTTTCCAAATCGAAAGAGGAATGGGACGAGAATGATATGAAATTGGCTGAGCTGAATACCAAAGCTATGAATGTACTTTATTATGCATTGGACCCAAATGAGTTTAACCTAATTTTCACTTGTAATTCTACTAAAAAAATTTGGGATAAGCTTGAGATCACATACGAGGGCACATCACAAGTTAAAACCTCAAAAATTAATCTTCTTGTGCATAATTATGAATTGTTCAAAATGGATCCTAGTGAAACTATATCTGCTATGTATACACATTTTACTGATATTATAAATAATCTTAAAAGTCTTGGTAGGACTTATACTAATGCTGATCTTGTCCAAAAGATTTTGAGATCTTTGCCAGATAAATGGGAAGCTAAAGTTATAGCAATTTAAGAGGCAAAGGACTTGAACACCCTACCATTGGATGAGGTGCTGGGATCATTGATTACTTATGAGCTAGTCATGCAACAAAGAACAGATAAAGATTCAAAAAGAAAAAAGGCTATAGCATTTAAGGCTACTAAAGAGGACAAAGATGAAGATTCAGATACATCTGATGATGATGATCTGGAAAATGATGAGATCGTCCTAGTAATGAGAAAATTCAAAAGGTTTATGGGCAGAAGAAGAACAAACAGATGGAGAAAGCAACTTAGAAGGAAGAACTTGGAAAAGAAAGATAAAAAGACGAAGAAAAGGATAAGGATAAAGATCAAATTCCAATCTGCTATGAGTGCAAGAAACCGGGACACATACATCCTGACTATCCAGAAGCTAAGAAAAAGTTGATTAAAAGAAAGAAAAAGAAGGCAATGCTTGCGACATGGAGCGATAGTGATGAACCTACATCAACAGAAAAAGATGAAGATACAACAAAAACTGCTCAAATCTACCTTATGGGTTTGGAGGATGAGGTAACTACTTCTGAACCTAATCTAAAATTTACTTATGATAAGCTTCATAATACTTTTTATGAATTATTGGTAAAATACAAAAAAGCTGGTTTGAAATTAAAGAACTTGAAAACTAATTATGATATGGTTGAAAAAGACAAAAATGAAACTTGCGAAAGAAATAAGATCTTACAAAGAGAATTAAGTTTGATTTGTGAAAGACTTAAAACAACTCAATTTGAAAAGGAAGAACTTCTTAAGAAGAACAAAATTTTGCAAAATGAAAATACTGATTTGAAAAAGGATGTTCAAAAGCTTAAACCATTGGTTGAAAAATTAACCTTAAACTCTAACAAACTTGAACTGATTTTGAAAGATCAAAGAGATACAAATAACAAATCTGAAATTGATTATAATGGTTCTAATTCAAATAAATTTTCTGCATCCACATCTTATGCTCCTAAGTTCATTACATCAAAGCAATATAGACCTAAATTTGCATAATCATATACTTTTTATTCAAAGCCAAGAGTTATCTACTATACTTGTAATAATATTGGTCACAAAACATTTGAGTGTCATTTGAAATATAATGGCAAGAAGAAAATTAAGAAAATTTGGATTCCAAAAGGAACCAATCCTACTAACTTGCAAGGATCCAAGAAAGCTTGGGTATCTAAATTTATTACTTGATTGTTTTGCAGGGATGTCTTGCAGCCACAAATGTAAAGAAAAGATGGTATCTTGATAGCGGCTGTTCAAGATATATGATGGATGATGTTGATCAATTCTTCATCCTAGAACAAAAAGATGGTGGCATGGTAACCTTTGGTGATAATTGCAAAGGAAGGATAATCAATATTGGTAAAATAAAGATTACTCCTACCTTTATTGAGAATGTGTTAATTGTAGAAAAATTAAAGCATAATCTTTTGAGTATCAATCAACTTTGTGATATTGGCTTTAATGTTTTCTTCAAGTCTTCGATGTGTATAGTAGTTGATCCTCTTGACTCTAGTATAAAGTTTATTATACATAGACTTGGTAATATTTATGTAGTATATCTTAATGATCTAGCTATGTCAAGCAATATAAGTCTTGTGGCAATGAATGACAAGAGCAAGGAATCAAGTTTACTATGGCATAAGTGACTTGGACATGCTAGTATGGATACTATTGCAAAACTTATTTCAAAAGATTTGGTTAAAGGTTTGCCAAATTTTAAAGTAAATTTTGATTATGTTTGTGATGCATGTCAATTAGGAAAATAAGTGAGGGGAAGTTTTAAATCTAAAAACATTGTTTCTACTACTAGACCCTTAGAACTACTTTACATGGACCTATTTGGACATACTAGGACAACAAGCCTAGGTGGTATAAAGTATGGTCTTGTGATTGGAGATGATTTTTCAAGATACACTTGGATTTTATTTATTGCACATAAAGATGAGACTTTTAAAGTATTCAAAAAGTTTTACAAAAGAGTTTCAAACTTGAAAAATCTTTTTATTATTTCTATTCGTAGTGATTATAGTATGGAATTTAAAAATCAACATTTTGATCACTTTTGCACAAAGCATGGTATTAATCACAACTTCTCAGCTCTTAGAACATCACAATAAAATGGTGTTGTAGAGAGAAAGAATAGAACTTTGAAAAAAATATCCAGAATAATGCTTTGTGAAGAAAATCTTCCAAAATACTTTTGGGCAGAAGCTGTAAATACCGCTTGCTATATTTTGAGCAGAGTTTTAATTAGACCTATCATTAGAAAAATCCCCTATGAACTATAGAACAATAGAAAGCCTAATCAATTACTTTCATGTTTTCGCTTGTAAATGTTTTATTCTTAATAATGGTAAAGGCAATCTTGGTAAGTTTGATACAAAATCCGATGAGGCTATCTTTCTTGGTTATTCTTCAAATAGCAAAGCCTATCGAGTTTTTAATAAAAGAATTTTAACTGGAAGAATCAATATATGTAGTTTTCCATGAAACTGACATTACATCTTCTAGAAAATTAGTTTGTGTTGATGATGATGCAGGTGCACTTGAACATGGACTGAAGGATTTGACTCTCAAAGACAAACAAGCAAGTGAACAACATGAAGAAGTGGTAAGCAAAAATCATGATGATATACCTAAAGAATGGAGGTATGTACACTCACATCCCAAAGAACTAGTTATAGAAGATCCATCTCAAGGTGTTAGAACTAGAGCTGCAATAGGGATGCACATGATTTGATTGCTTTTGTATCTCATGTAGAACCGCACACTATAGAAGAAGCTGAAACCGACACTAATTGGATGTTAGCTATGCATGATGAGTTAAACCAATTTAGGAGAAATAATATTTGGATACTTGTAGAAAGACCAAATGACTATCCTGTTATAGGAACTAGATGGGTTTATAGAAACAAACTAGATGAGCAAGGTAATGTAATTAGGAATAAGGCTGACTGGTAGCTCAAGGTTACAATTAAGAAGAGGGAATAGATTTTGATGAGACCTATGCACCAGTAGCTAGGCTAGAGGCTATTAGATTACTCTTGGCATATGCATATTTTATGAACTTTAAATTATTTCAAATGACCGTAAAAAGTGATTTTCTAAATGATTTTCTATCTGAAGAGATTTTTGTCGAACAACCACTTGATTTTATCGATCACACATTTCCAAATTATGTTTTTAAATTAAATAAAGCTTTATATGGTCTTAAACAGGCACCTAGAGCATGGTATAACAGGTTAAGCAAGTTTTTAATTGGAAATAATTTTATGAGAGGTAGTGTTGATACTACCTTGTTTATTCAAAGGAAAGGCAATGATATTTAGTTGTTCAAATTTATGTAGAGCCTGGTATGACTGATTAGGTAAGTTTTTAATTGGAAATGATTTTATGAGAGGTAGTGTTGATACTACCTTGTTTATTCAAAGGAAAGGTAATGATATTTTAGTTGTTCAAATTTATGTTGATGATATAATATTTGGATCTACTGATGAATCTTTGTGTCAAGACTTTGCTAAGTTAATGCAGGGTGAATTCGAAATGAATTTAATGGGTGAGCTAAGCTACTTCCTCGGGCTTCAAATCAAACAATCAAAGGAAGGAATTCTGATCAACCTGGCCAAATATATTAAAGAGATTATCAAAAAGTTTAGCATGGAATCAAGCAAAGAAATTGGAACACTCATGAATCCTGCATGCAGACTTGATAAAGATGAAAATGGCACAACTGTTGATCAAAAATTGTATAGAGGTATGATCGATTCTTTACTTTATTTAACTACCAGTAGACCTGATATTCTATTTAGTATTTGTATGTGTGCATGTTTTCAATCTAATCTAAAAGAATCACACATCATTGCTGTTAAAAGAATCATTAAGTATCTTAAAGGCACATGCAATTTAGGATTATGGTATTCTAAGCATTCATCTTTAAAGTTAATTAGTTATTCTGATGCTGATTATGGAGGCTGTAAGATTGACAGAAAGAGTACAAGTGGCACTTGTCATTTCTAGGTGTCAACTTGATTTCATGGCACTATCGTAAATAAAACTCTGTAGCACTATTTATCGCTGAAGCAGAGTATGTGGCTACAGGGAGCCGCTGTGCACAAGTGTTGTGGATCAAGCAACAGCTACAAGATTATGATATTATCCAGTCTAAAATTTCTATTAAATGTGATAACACTAGTGCTATTAATTTATCTAGAATTCTAATTCAGTATTCTAGAACTAAGTATATAGAAATTAGACATCATTTCATTCGAGATCATGTTTTGAATAATATTGTAGAATTAGAATTTGTACCTACAGAAGATCAACTTGCTGATATTTTTACCAAACATCTTAGCCAAGATAGATTTGAAAAGATTAGAGGTGAATTAGGCCTATGTGACCCATATTAAAATTTTGACCTAATTTTTCAAAAATGAGGAAAAATTACCTAGATATTTCAAAATTCTCTTTAGAGCTTATGACCACCTTCTCTAGTACTAAGGAACCCATAGAATTTTATTTTTTGGTTTTCTGAGCTTTAACCTAGATTTGTGCTCGAGCCAACTCGAGCACCCTGTATTCTGTCGAGTCGACTCGAGAGTCAGGCCGATGCTTTTTAAATAGGGTATCATAGGTTTCAAATCTCAATTTCTTTCTGCCCTTCCTATTTTGCCTCAACCGTTCCCTATTCCTAACCTAGGAAAAACCTTAGAACTCCTCTAAACCCTTCCTAAACTCTAATCTAACCTAAATGGCACCTAAGAAAGTCGTAGGGAATAAGCAAAGAAGGGTTGTGCGGATCGTGGCAGAGGAGAGAAGGACCAAAAGGAGGCTTGACACCTCAAATTCCATAGAGGAGCCACAGGAAGAACATGAAGAAGCTATGGAAGCTCCAAGACAGGTAGTTTTGATGGGCAACAGTCAAGTAACCTCTGGACATTGTATTGATTTCACCTTTTTAGAGCAAGAACACTTGAGAGTTGGTGATTGGCTTATTACACAAGGTTGGAAGTCATTTTGTATGTTGAACTTGCCCACATTTCCTAATCTAGTAAGACAGTTCTTTGAAAATATGTCCTTTGGTGCTTTTCATATATAATCAATGGTGAAAGGGAAACATATTGTGTTAAATGAGCAAAAATTAAGTGATATTTTACAAATACCTAAGGAAGGAGAGAGCTTTTTAGTTTAAAAGGAAAAACAAAAGATATTGAGGATTATTCTTGAGAGGAAATTGGTACTTGTGTGATACATGTCAGGGCTAATCAACTTTCATTAGAGATGAGGTTGATCCATAATATCATCAGTCGCATTTTTCTACCCAGGACTGGAAGATTTGACTGGGTGAGCGAGAGGGATCTGGAGTTTATGAGATGCTTGGTTGAGGGGGAGGCTCTCAACTTACCTTATATTATGATATCCCATATGAGGGAAGCTGCTCAAAGGGCACGAGCATGTCTTCCTTATGGCTTGGTTTTCATATTGCTCTTTTAGGATGCTCAGATAGATTTGTCTGGTGAGGATAGCAGGCCATTACTTCATACATACATACAATGTTTAATCATTGATCAGAATGGGATTCTTGAAGGTTGATGGACACTGGATTAGGAAGATTTTAGGACTTCCTGCAGCACATTCAGATGAGGATTCAGGAGATGATGATCAGACTGTTCAGGGATAGGATACTGAGGCTGAGCCATATGCTGATGAGGCTGGACCTTCTGAGCCAGCTCCTTCTACACCTCGATCACTTTGAGAGGATCTACTACTGTTGGTTCAGGTGATGATAGCAGGTTGCAGCTGATACTGGATGAGATCTCCACTCTACAGAGAGGCAGAGCAAAGATAGATGCCAGGATACTGGCACTTCAGACAGAGATGAGAGATGGCTTCCAGGAGATTCTATCGATTCTTTGGTAGATCAGAGTAGCCAGTCATTCAGCACCTTCAGCAAGACCTGATATTCATGATAAAGATTGTGGACAGGGAGAGGCAGTGCATTCTACTGATATTCCTACAGCTGCTACTCCTATTGAGCCTAGTACTGGTACTCAGAGTCAGAGCATTGACATTGGCAATACTCCAATGATGTAGATTTTATTGACTACCAGCACCCTTACTTTTTCTGTTGATCCTCCTTCTGCACGGCCTACACCTATTATGATTTATTCTGAGCCTCCAGCTAAAACCAAACCTAGAACCTCTAAGACTTCAACCCCTGTTAGGACTAGACTTAGGGACCTTAGATCTAGGTTCCCTAAATTTAAACCTGCTCCTGGTATTTTAGAGGTTGGTTCTTCTTCTAGTGAAGAAGAACCTAGTGATGATGATCCTAGTCCATCCTTTTGACTTTTAGGATTTATTGTTTAGTATTTCTTGTTGTTGTTTGTGATACTACTTTTGGTGTGTTTTGGCACATTCGTAATGTATCACCTTTGTATTGACACTTTTTGTCTATATATATCCTTTTTTATGTTTCATTTGATACATGCTCAAATAATTGTGAATGATTTAATTTTTGAATGAATGATTCTCTCTAAATTGTATATTTTTGTTGATGACAAAAAGGGGGAGAAGAGTATGCATGAAATGAAAAATATGAAAATGTGAACATGAAAAATATGAAAATGTGAACATGAAAAATGAGACAAGCATGAAAATACGAAGAGGATATTGTTATACAAGAAAGGGGGAGCTTTTGTTAAGCTTTTAATTGAAATTTATTTCAAATGCGAAGTATTATTGTGAAGGTTTGATACTTAGTGCATGGATGATACAAATGATACATTGATCTAATACTCTTCAGTTCAATAACTTGATACTTGATTTAGCTTGATACACACTACTTTGAATACTTTTTAATACATGTGAATATGATACTTAGTATTTCATTACTGGCAATTGTAAAGTTTTTTAAATCCTGTTCATGCCCAGTATTTTGTCATCATCAAAAAGGGAGAGATTGTTGACCCCGGAAATGATTTTGATGACTACAAAACATTGGAGCATGTATGTATTACTAATTCTTTCAATTACTTAAGAAGTTTTTGCAGGAAAATGTTTATCTTTACATTAGTTGGTTTTCTATCTGGTGAAAGGTATTCCAACATTGTATGAAATCTTGTATACTTTAAATTGTAAAGCCCTAATGTTTCTCATTTATGTAATTTTGTAAAAGGGCTATAAAATTATAAAAATGAGAATTTGTAGGTTAGTTCTTGTTGGAATCTTGTTTTGAAGAAGTTTGGAGAAGTTTTGAAGCATAAAAGGAATTTTAGAAGAGCCGACTCATGGATCAAGAGTCGACTCCCATTCAGGCATGGTACAAAAAATTTCAGAGTTTCAGTACCTCGAGCCGACTCAAGTCTCAAGAGCCGACTCAATGAAGAACTTATGATTTTGGTGACTAAGACCTTGAGTCGACTCGTTCAGAGATAGGTTTGTTGGTGACTGTGACTTTGAGCCGACTTAGCCTTGAAGAGCCGACTCAAGCAAAATTTGAATTTGCATTGATTGAGAGTTCGAGCCGACTCAACCCAGAAGAGCCGACTTGTACAGAACTTTTATTTAGGTTGTCTAAGACTTTGAGCTGACTCATGGACCTTGAGCCGACTCGAGTGACGGGTTTTTGCAGTTTAAGGCTAGTTGCAGAACTTCATTTTTGAATCCCAAAAACTCTCCAACAACTCTATTTCGATTTCCTAGGCCCTACAACGGCTATTTCTTATGGAAGACTATAAAGGGGAGTATTTATGAAGATT
Organism: Areca catechu; assembly: GCA_021397845.1. NCBI lineage: Eukaryota > Viridiplantae > Streptophyta > Magnoliopsida > Arecales > Arecaceae > Areca > Areca catechu. Next base: position 3,493,079 of record CM038038.1, on the reverse strand, counting down.
TAAAATAATTTTTTGAGGATTTATTCATTAGAAGTTGAAAAGTTTTCAAGTTTTTCACCAATTCACTTCAAGAGCATTCAAGAAAGGATTCAAAGCTTCACCAACTATTCTTCGTTCTTGAATCCAATTTTTGAAGAAGAAAATAAGCAACTTGAGGAGCATTAAAGAGCATTCAAAGCTAGGCTTCACTTTGATCTTCATCGGCAACACTTAAACAAGTTTGGTTTGTTGTATAGTTGCTTTATATTTGATATATCTTGTTTTTCTCTCTAAGAACAACTGGAGGCTGTGTCTTAAGAGAGTGTTAAAGATTTTTAGGTGAGCATTTCAAAATCTAAGTTGGATTTCTTGGTAATCCTGGTATAAAACTAAGAGTGGGTTTTCTTTGGTAAGCCCAGTTCTAAAAATCAAAGGGATTTAGGTTTTTGGTTAGCCTGTATTAAAACCAAGTGATGGTTTTCTTAGGTGATCCCGATAAAACCAAAGTGTATAGGTTTGGATTAGGAGCTTGTTAAAATAATCCGACTGTATTCTGGTTGGGAGATATAGTGGAAATCCCAAGTGGTGCTTGGGTAGTGGACGTAGGAGCGGGTTGCTCCGAACCACTCTAAATTTCTTATATTTGTGATTGTGCTTGCTTAACTTTATTGCATTTATTTACTTGCTTTCGCATTGCATATTGCACTAAAACACTAAAAGGATTTTAAATTGTACATACTTGTTAAAGTTTTTATAATCCCAATTCATCCCTCTCTTGGGAAGCCACCTGGGCAACACATGTACACCATAGGTAATCCTTTACAAAAACAGGCATAAGTCGTAGACTGATAGTAATGCTTTTTGCCATCATAGTCCATTGCAATATTTTGCTCTAGTTAGCTTCCTGTTCTTACTAGATAAAATAGGAAGACAGGCCACAGTACATGCAAGGATACCAATGCAAGCACCAAGAAGAAATATATATAGCTTGCATCTTTTCCTTTTTCTTTCAGCTATATTTTCTATTTCCATTCTTCTAATCTTTCGCAATAAACCTACGATAGCTTGCCTCTCATGATTATTGACTGGGGGACTATACTAATCAAAGTACCTACATGCACCACTTTGCTATAACAAAATAAAAAAAATAAAGAGGTCAAGAGCTATATTCAATCAAATAGAGAACATAAAAAAAGGATTTAGCTTAGTTGGAGAAGAAGCCAAAGATAACAAACCTACCTTATGGAGCTTGCACCCAAGGAATCTCCTTCCTAGATTGGTCTCTATCCATGAAGTTTTCAATAATGCACTCTCTCTAAAAAAATAAATTGGGATGACCATATTAGGAGCCTTTATCTCTGAGACAAGGCTTGTTTTTCTCTGAAACAAGGTTAGTTACAGTGGACAGGTCCTTCCTCTTTATTTTTAGCAAGAATTCATCCCCCCAACATGGCACATTCCCTTTAAAATCACTCTTTGCAATCCATACATGGCACCTAACTTTTATGTTAACAACAAAATGTCCAGTTGCGCATGTTCCATTTGATTATCAATGGAAATCTAATGGTAATGATTAGATTGACATCGTTTAATAATCTTAGAGATTGCATTGACATAATTTGAAGCTTGAGAACTAAAATGATTTTGACCCTAAACTTTAGAGACTAATTTAGTAATTAAGCTATAAACCAATAAATAGTCGACTCTTTTCTTGAGATCAATCAAGTTAATAAATGATTTTCCTGATTATAACCAAGCCCAAGTTTAATTGGGTTCTAGCTCAGACAAGCTAGTCAGTTACTAATTAATGGAGGAACTAGGGAAGACAATGAACTAGGCCCTTGACTCTTATCTTATATAAATCCAAACCAACCCACTTAGCCGCTTCATCCTTCTTAGACTTTGTTTTACTACCGAGAAAGTGAGAGAAGTATATTGGAGAGCAATCTTATCATTCATTATCATCTAGCCACACAAAGAAATTAAAGAAAATATAAAAATAAATTTAACTACTAATTTTTTTTTTACCTTAACAACTTGAATGGATAGTGATTATTAGAGCAATGTCAAAAAGCTCATAGATTAGAATTCAACTACCTTAATCCACCATTCATGCTCCATGAAGTAAATCTCAACCACTTAAATTGTATGGAGATAAAATAGGAATGCATGCAGCATGTAGTCTTAATGAAAATCAAGGGGAAAATAAGCTTTCAAGAGAGGGAAAATGAAGAAATTTGATGTCCAAGAAAAAGAAATTGATGTCTAATCTAATTCGATCAAAGTATCAATTAACAAAGAATGCAATTATACAAAATAATCAAGAAATTATATCTTATATCATGTGCACCATGTGGCTATATACCATGCTAATCACTTCATCTCCTTTCTGTGGGCTCCATTCATTATGCGATTGGCCCACAACAAAGAGATAAGGTGATGGGCATGACGCACTGTTGATCCTGAAAATGATTTTGATGATTACAAATATTGGAGTATGAATACTATACTAATGCTTTTCAAATTGTTAAGAATATTTTTATAGAGAGCTTCTCAATAGGCTATCATTAATTAAAATTTTTATAGAACATTGAAATTGTTTGTGAGCCATTAGATTGATAAGCTAACTCTCAAGGATCATTATAAACATTTATTTTTCATAGTAATTTTTTTAAGAGAGTCTTTGTATTATGAAAAGAGTAGAGAGTTTAGTTTTATAATTAAAATATTTGAGTTAGTTAGAAAGTCTATGTATATCCTTAAAAGTCCTTGGAAGTCCTTTCAAAGAATTAAGGAGCCAAAATATATCAAAAATCTTGTAAAATTGATGTTCTAGCTGAAAGAGCCTACTCCTATCAAGAGAGCTAACAAGAGAAATGACTCTTGCATGGTATGGTGGCATAGCATACAGAACTGGCACTATTCAAGAGAGCTGACTCCTTTTAGGTGAGCCTTCTCTTTTAGATAGGTAGAAAGCATATTTTCAGGATACAGTTTAGAAGAGATTTCTCTCAAAATTAGAGCTTTCTCTCTTAGAAAGGCATAAAGCATGGATTTTTGATCTAGTTTAGAAGAGCCGACTTACAGCAAACATGCCTTCTCAAAGGTAGAGAGATTGTTTTTAGAATATACTGTAGACAAGCTGACTCCCTTCAAGTGAGTCGACCCTTAGCTCATGCATTGCTACAGTAATGGCTAATTTTAGGACTTGTAGATTTTAACTTTCAAGATTTCTAATAGCGATTTTTTACTTTCCAACATTTCTAAATGGCTAGAAATGTTTGAGAACTAATTAAAAAAATACTCAGAGAAGTATAAAAGAGAGGACTAAAGTCAAAGGAAGATAATTCTTTGAACATTCTTAAGAAGATTCCTTGCTAATTACTGCAAGTAAAAGAACTCAAGTACTATCATCTAAAAATTTAAGAGAAGTATAACTCTTTCCGACATACTCTCTTGAAAACTTAAGTGAGCTACTTAGAGAGCATTGAAGATCAATCATTGAAAACTTGAAGAATCTTTAAGAGTTTCATCAGCAATCTTTTACTCTTTTGAGAGTTTATTTAGTTACTGTATTTTTATGTTTTCGAGCTATTGTTTGTTTCAACAAGGAGTTGAAACATAAGTTGGATTTAGGTTTTGATTGGTTGACCTTGAAAAACTAATTGGATTGTTTCAGAGCCCAGAAAACAAACAGTATATTAGGGTTTTGATTTGTGAGCCTAGGATAAAATAAACTGGCTGTATTCTTATGAAAATATAATGAAAATTCTAAGAGATCCTTGGATAATGGACGTAAAAGCTGGGATTGCTTTGAACTACTATAAATTTATTGTATTTGTATGATTGCTTATCTCTTCACCTCTCTCTTATATTTCAACTTTTGTACATATCACTTGACACAAAATTTGGCTTACTTATATCATTTAAGTCTCAAAGGCATATATTTATTATAATTTTTGAAAATCCAATTCACCCTCTCTTGGATTGTCAGTTTAGGCAATAAGTGGTATTAGTATTGTTAATCCAATAATTAAGAGAAAAGATCATGGCAACACATTAGCACATCACTAGTCAATAGCGCCAATTACATATATGGAAAAGCTAGAATGAAAATTTATATTCAAGCAATAGACTTTTAATTATGGAGAGTTATCATTAAAGGTCCTCCCCACAAAGATGGTTGAAAGCATTAGCATCCTAAAATCGAAAGATGAATGAGATGATCATAATATAAAAATGGTTAAGCCAAATGTAAAAGCCATGAACATTTTTTGTTGTGCACTAGATCCCAATGAATTCAAATGAATTTTCACTTGCAATTTTACAAAAAAATTTAGGATAAACTTCAAGTTATACATGAGGGCATTAATCAAGTTAAAAACTCAAAAATTAACTTTCTTATGCATAATTATGAATTGTTCAAAATAAAATCCATTGAAACTATTTCAAAAATATTTACATACTTTAATGATATTATCAATGGCCTTAAACATCTTGGCAAGACTTACTTCAATAATGATTTAGTAGATAAAATACTCCGATCTTTATTAGATAAGTAGGATGCAAAAGTCACTACAATTCAAGAAGCAAAAGATCTCAATAGCTTACCTTTGAGAAAGCTTTTTGGACCCTTGATTACCTATGAATTGAACATGAAGCATCACAGGGATGAGGAAGGAGGAAAGAAGAAAATCATAGCTCTCAAGGTAGCGACTGAAAAGAAAAAGGAAAAAGAAAATAGCCCCTTATTAGAAGAAGAGTTAGAAGATGAGGACATGACCTTGTAATGAGAAGATTTAGGAGATTTATGGACAAGGGTAGATCAAAAATATAGGAGAAGATATTTGGTTAAGGAGGAGCTCAGTAAGATAAAAAGAAAATAAAAAGGACAAGGATCAACAGGCCCTATGTTATGAGTACAAGAAACAGGGACATTATCGATCCAATTGTTCGAATCTAAAGAAACCTTACAAGAAGTGCAAGAAGAAGAAAACCATGGTTGCTATATAGAGCGATAGTGATAAATTAAGCTCTAATAAAGAGGAAGAGCAAACAAAAATAGTTAACCTACACTTAATGACTTTAGAAGATGAGGTATATGTTGAACCTCATATAGAATTTATATTTGATGATATTTATTCTATATTGGATGATTTATTATTTTAATTTAAGAAGCTAGGAGTGAAGAACAAAATTTTAAAATAATCAAATGATATACTACTAAAAGAAAGAGATGATGCTTTAAAGAAGAATGAATGATACATAAAGAGCTGAATGATATACTTGAAAAAAACAAGATTTTGGAAATGAAAAGAATAAAGAATTTGATAAACTTAAAGTTGTAAAGCAAGAGAATGAAAATCTAGAAAAGAAAATTCAAAAACTCAAACTTTAATTGATAAGCTAATATTAAGTTCAAATACACTAGAGTTAATCCTTAAGAACTATTGAAAATCAAATGATAGAGCTGGAATTGAGTACAACTCAAATTTCAAGAACAAATTTTTTATAACTAAGTTTTTAGGATCTAACATAATGTAAAAATCAAATATTATTTATTTCTGTTATAAAGGAATTGAGAATAAATCTTATAAATATAGTTTGAGAAAGAAAAATGGAACTAAAGTTTAACAAAATTGAATTTTTAAAGGAACTATGATGACTAACCTCAAAGGATCCAAGAAAGTTTGGATATCTAAAAAGCTTTTTTGATTTATTTCATAAGCATATCTTGTAGTCTAAGGATCTAAAAGAAGATAGTACTTGGATAGTGGCTGTTCAAGATATATGAAGGTGAAAAGGAATAGTTCTTCATCCTAGAAATGAAAGGTGGTATTGTAACCTTTAGTGATAACAGCAAGGGGAGAATCATTGGTATTGGTAAGATCAAAATCACTTCTTCTGCATTCATTAAAAATATACTATTAGTTAATAAATTGATGCATAATTTATTGAGTGTTAGTCAACTATAAGGCTTTAAGGTTATGTTTGAATCTTCAATGTATATAGTTACTAGTTCTTTTGATGCAAGCATTAAGTTTGTAGGACATAGACATGGAAATATATATATAGTAGATTTGAATAATTTAGTCATGAAAAGTAGTATAAGTCTAGTAACCATGAATGCTAAAATTAAAGAAACTAGTAGACTTTGGCATAGAAGACTTGCACATGCTAGCATGCATATATTATCCAAATTGATTTCTAAAGATTTAGTTAAAAATTTCCCAAAATTGAATTTTGAAAATGATCACATATATAATGCTTGTTAATTTGGTAAACAAACTAAAGGGAGTTTTAAATCTAAAAATATTATTTCAATATTTAAATCTCTAGAGCTATCTCATATAAACTTATTTGGACCAACTAGGATCACAAGCCTAAAAGGTAAGAAATATGGATTTATGATAGTAGATGATTTTTTTAGATTTACTTGGATATTATTTTTGGTACATAAAAATAAAGCATTTGCTATTTTATAAAAAATTATAGAAATGTTTCAAATTAGAAAAATCTTTCAATTGTCTCAATTAGAAGTGATCATGATATAGAATTTGAAAAATTAAAACTTTAAAAAAATTATAATGAGTATGGCATTGATATAACTTTTTGGCTCCAAAAATATCACAACAAAATAGTATTGTGAAGAGAAAGAATAGGATATTGAAAAAGATAACTCGAACAATGTTATGTGAAGGTAATCTTTCAAAGTACTTTTGGACTGAAGTTATGAATATTGCATTTTACATTCTAAACCGTGTTCTTATTAGACCTATTTTAAAGAAAATCTTAATAAACTTTGGAATGATAGAAAGGCTAATATAAGTTATTTTTATGTATTTGGATGTAAATACTTTATCTTAAATAATGAAAAAGATAATCTTGGAAACTTTAATGCAAAATCTGATGAATATATCTTTTTTAATTATTTTGCTTCTAGTAAAGCCTATAGAATTTTCAATAAAAAAACTTTAACTATTGAGAAACTATTCATATTATATTTGATGAGTCCACCCTTCACTTTCTAGAAGAAAAGAGTGCATAGATAATAATGCAGGTGTAATGAACAAAGAGATGAAAGATAAATAAAATAAAAAAAGAAGGAAAATGTAAGAAAAAAGCATGGTGACTTGCTTAAAGAATAGGGTAGGGACATCATCATCCTAAGGACTTAATTATAGGTAATCCCATACAAGGTATTAGAATTACTACATCATTTAGAGATACCTTTGATTACCTTGTTTTTGTTTTTTAAATTGCACCTAATTGCACAAAGGAAGCTGAAAAAGATCCAAATTAGGTGATGGCTATGCAAGAGGAGTTGAATCAATTTGAAAGGAATAATATTTGGACCATAGTTAGTAGACCTAAATAACATACTTCCATAGGCACTAAATAGATATTTAGGAATAAATTAGATAAAAAATATAATATAGTTAGAAACAAAGTAAGATTGGTGGCTAAAAGATATAATCAAGAAGAGGAAATAGATTTTGATAAAACTTATGTACTCATAGCAAGATTAGAGGTCATAAGATTTTTACTTGCATTTACAATTATATGAATTTTAAATTATTTCAAAAGGATGTAAAAAATATTTTTCTCAATGGATATATTTTTAAAAAGTTTTTGTAAAACAATCTCCTAGATTTGAAAGTCATAATCTTTGTAATCATATTTTCAAACTGAACAAAGCTTTGTATGATTTAAAACAGGTACCTAGAGTATGGTATGAAAGACTAAGTAAATTTTTGCTTGAAAATAATTTTACTAAAGAAAGTGTCGATACAACCCAATTCATTAAATGGAAAGATAATGAAATGTTATTGTTCAAATATATATAAATGATATAATCTTTGGTATAACTAATGAAGATGTTTGTAAATAATTTGCTGAGCTTATGTAGGATGAATTTGAAATAAGTATGATGGGTGAGCTGACATTCTTCCTTAGACTTCAAGTTATACAAATAAAAGAAGAAATTTTCATCAACCAAATCAAATTCATCAAAGAACTATTGATAGTTATTAAAATTATGATAATTAACCCAACTTTATTTAATCGAAATTGATACTTCTATGTGGTATTTTGTAGAAATTGACTTGGTAAGTATGAAGAGCTCGATTTTAGGAGTCCAACGGTACAAACCAAACTCAAATCAGAGTTCATATGGGCCAGAAATCAGTTTTAAAAGGAATTTAGCATGGATTTCAAAGTAGCATGACTTTTGGAACATCATTTAAATAGCTTATAGCTGGTCCACCATGAACTGGTTGAATGGTCAACCGCATGCTCCTAGGTCCACACTGCCATGGCCAGTGGTCCATGGAGCAGGATCGTGGACCACAAAGCTCAGATTGTGCCCATATTTTTGAAGAGCTGCTCCCACCGCTGCCCAAGTCATCGATGACCCTCTTGCCAGCTGGAAAGGCCATCTTTGGCTGGAAAAATGGCCAGAAAAGCCACCGGCCTTCTCTTTTACTTCTTCATCACTGTCCCAAGTTTTCCCGATCACCAGACTTTCCATTCTGCCCACCATCAATCGGAGATGATGTGGTGCCCATTCCCTAGTCACCATAGAAGCTCCATAATATCGGAAAAATCCCTTCTTCTTCCTTCATTCACTGCCCCCATTCTGCCATCAAGCTATCCCACTGTTTGGAGCTACCGCATGCCTCCTCACAACTATCCATTCCAAGTTCTCACCGGCCATCGACCACCCCTTCGCTTCCTCTGGATTCCCAACACTAAGAAGCTTTATGCTACTATCCTCCAAAGCCACCAGGATGCCAACACAAGGACTCTAAGAAGCTTTGCATTATAGGCCACTCTCTTTGCCCGTGCTGATTTCAAGAAGCTAACTATCCATCGACAAACTTCATCCATCAATCAACCAAATAACCTCTGTCCAATTGATGCCCTGTCGAGAGTTGAAGATGTCCAAATGGGAAAACATAAAGGAACAACCACTTTGGATTTGGATGGAAATGGACTTTAAATTTGAATGGAAATAATTGGAACGAACTAGGGATCGTGCAATGGCAAGTGCTGGGATAACAATAAGAAATGGAGGTAGTTCATGGACACAAAGGCAGTTCATGCAACGAAGCAGGAGATTGGTTGGACAGGTGCAACAAAGTGATCAAGCAGGTGCGAGGATGTTGGGGAGGTTGCGATAGATACAAGCGGATAGCAGTGAGGAACTGACATAGTTCCCACACAGAGACAATGCATTGCTCCCCGTCTATAAATTCCTCTCGACCCCTTCCACTCAGGGGAGGATTATGACCCCACTCTCCGCTCTATTCCGCATTACATTCCACTTAGCCATCCACCATTCTGCACCCCACTCCGCTCCCCTGACCTTTCAATACACTCCACTCCTTATTCCTTGTTTTCGCTCTCAATTTGTTGCTAGTATGCTGCCAAGTCTCCATCATTCCTGATATCTGATATGCTACCAAGTCTTCCAGGAAGCCTGCTTCAGGGAACCAGGTATTTTATTATTTCATTTCTTTTTCTAAAATGTGTTTCTTAGTTCTTGAAATAAAAAGAGATTATTACTTTGTATTGATTTAAATTTGTCTTTATAGCGGTTTCAATTTTGGAATAATGGGTGATCAAAAGATGGTTGAGCTTATGAGGTAAGTATCTTTTAAGTGAACAAAATTTGACTGATCTATACCAAAGGGACGGGTCATGATCTACAGGTACGGACCGTACACTCGGGATAGATCATATCTTGATTTTCTTCATAGATTTTCATCCTGCTTTTCTTTTGCAATTAAAACAAATAACCTAAAAGTCCCTGTGGATTTGAACCTGATTTGCACTGTCTACATAGTAGTAAGTTAGTAATTTATTTCTAGTGCATAGCGATGTGCACCAGATTTTGGCACCGTTGCCGGGAAACTTTTGGCATTATTTTGAAAAAAATAATAATAATAAATTCAAATATCAAAAATTTGAATTTCAAAAATTTAAATTCCAAAATTCAAAATTTGAAAATACAGAAAAAATTTAAAAAATAGTTGTTAGTACTTTTCAATCTTGAGTGTCTTGACATAAGGTTGCCCTGGCATAACTGGGAAGTTATGTTGAATGGTTGTCCTAAGGTATAAAAGGTTGAGTAAAAAAATTTGTGCTATTTGCTTTCAATTTTTAGATTGACTTACGTAAATTTACTTTTTTCTACAAAATCAAAAAAATATTATCCTGACATCTCATAATTTATTAGAGAATTAGAAACTTAATCACCAAACTTTTAAAAAATAATTAGTTTAATTTTGTTTGTCTATAACTTTAAATTTTGGATATCCTACTTGCATTTCATTTTTTCCATAATCAACTTAAGTGCATAACCCAATTAATCAGATAAGGTTTGGAGTTCAATACCCTCCTTAGCCTACAAACCATCACCCAACATTTGCATTGACCTAAGCCTTTAACTCTAAAATTAATTAGATGCCAACCCTAGGAATTTCGAGCTCAATAGGACAAGGGAACCCTAGAGTTGGACTAGGTTCAGGTCATTTAGCTACTTGGTGTCTAAGGAAAGTGGTCAGGGATAAGAGCCCGAAGGAAGGTGGTTCTTTAATTGGTTCTGTTCGCTTACCTGGCCAATTTCAATTGGTGTCTAAGGCAAGCAATGGAGGGACCCCCACCAACCTTACACTTACCTGGTCGAGCCAGTTAATTGATCTTGGACTTGGAGTGCTCGAAGGTAACCTTAGATCAGTTAGGAGCTATCTAGATCCAGGTTAACCCCAGGATAGTGATTTTGATCGTGTAACTTGTTAGAAAAATTAAAAAAAATAATTAAAATAATATTTCTTTTCTCTAGTCTAGGACCCTCTTAGGAGTTTGCCTTTAGACCTTCTCTCTTTTTTATTTTTTTATAAAAAAATCTAAGTTGCTATTTGCTTTAGAGTCCTATTATAGGGTATATACTAGGTCGTCGGTCACTAGAACCCGAACTCATACCTTTAGACCCAAAAATAGAAAGAACTTGTAGAGCAAACATACTAGATACTATGGATCCCAATCAAGGAAATCAAGAAATCGATCCCCCAATACAATTGAAGGAGTACTTCACTCCTTCAAAATATACCTATGCACCCTGTATCCAAGTACCCTTATAGATGCCATGCAATATGAAATCAAGTCCAGTGCAATCCAAATGTTATCCTCCTTCTACAGACTTGCAAATGAAGATCCATACAAACAGTTAGATAAATTTCTGGAAATCTATTCAACTGTAAAAATATAAAATTTCTTCGATGATTTTTTAAAGCTTAAGTTATTCCCTTTTTTCTTGAAAGACAAAGCTAAATACTGGTTGAATTCTCTAAATACTATAACTATTTCAACCTAGGATCAACTTCAGAGAGAATTCCTTAAGAAATACTTTTCCATTAGAAAAACAAATCAGATCAGAAAAGCCATTACCAGTTTTTCCTAATTAGAAGGAGAAATGTTTCATGAGACCTGGGAGATATTGAAAGAGTTGATTAGGAAATGTCCTCACCATGCCATACCAAAATGGCAATTAGTCTAGTGCTTCTATGATGGCTTGTCAGAAAGGTACCGATAAATGGTGGATGCCTCATGTGGAAGAACGTTCATGTTAAAAAATGAACATGAGGCATGGCAGCTGTTTGAAACCCTGAGTGAAAATTCCTTGCATCATATGTCTGCTGCCCATAAAGATCCTTCCTTAGGACCTATTGGACCCAAGAGAGAGAAAATGTATGAAGTTGGTCATGTTGTAGACATCTATAGCAAGGTAGATGAGCTATCTCAGAAGCTTGACCTAGTTTTGCAAGCTGGAAATACTTCCTTCTCATCTCATCACAATCATGATGTCTGCATTATCTACTTGAGTCCCACCCACCGATAGGTGATTGTCCAGCCACATACCAATTTCCTGAGCTGCTTCAAGAGCAAGCCCATCAAGCCCAAACCCGAATGGCTCCTAGACCAGAAAACGATCCATACTCGAACACTTACAATCCTAGCTGGCGTAATCATCCAAATTTCTCTTAGAAACCCCAACATGGAATCAATTTATCTATTAGGCCCAACCATCAGGAGACCAACTTTAGAAGCATGCCATTTTTGCAGTACCTAAGTGCCCTGCAACCTCCACAATCTCAGCCGAATAATCATGACCCTTCCTTTGAAGAAAAGGTGCTTCAAGCACTGAAGGGGCTGGAAATGAACACCCAACTCCTCCACTCCCACACACAATCCAATGCCAAGCTAGAGACCTAGATAGGTCAGCTAGCTACAGCTTTCAATCGGAGGGAGGAAGGTAAGTTACCTAGCCAGCCCATTAGCAATCTTAAAGGTCAACACATGGTTGAAAGCTCTTCCATTGGACCTGAAAATTTTTCTAAACATGCTAAATCAGTCATAACTTTAAGAAGTGAGAAAACATTGAACCAGCCTAACCTGACCCAAAAGCTAGAAGTGGCTAAGCTAGAGAAGAAGAATGAAGAGGAGAAGGAATCCATTAGCCAAACACCTGCACCTAAGGCTCCATTCCTAGTGCTCTAGAATCACCTCTACCATTGGATAAGAAGAATCTGAAAATGAATGAGATGCTTGAACTTTTCAAGCAAGTCCAGATAAACTTACCTCTTCTCGATGCCATCAAACAAGTTCCGTCTTATGCCAAATTTCTTATGGACTTATGCACATAGAAACGAAAATCCAAGGCACACATACCTAAGAAAATCTAGTTAACTGAGCAAGCTAGCTCAGTTTTTCAGCAGATAGCCCCACCCAAACTCAAAGATCCTGGTACCCCAATTATATCTTGTATCATAAGGGACCTCACAATCAAAAAAGCCTTGTTAGATTTGGGTGCAAGTGTAAATCTTCTTCCAAGCTCAGTGTATGATTTGTTCGGATTCAGAGAACTGAAATCCATGACAATTACTTTACAATTAGAGATCAATCAGTCAAGGTACCCCGTGGCATGTTAGAGGATGTGTTGGTGAAAGTAGATGAATTCTACTTTTCTATTGATTTTCTTGTTTTGGACATGGAATCTAGCAGTAACCCTAGTCAGATACCCATCATTCTTGGAAGACATTTCTTAGCTACCGCTAACATTTGCATAAATTGTAGAACGGGAGTAATGGATGTATCTTTTGGAAATAAAAAGGTGACATTGAATATTTTTAATGCATCCCAAGGACCACCTGTGTATGATCATAATGAAGTGAACATGATAGAAGCTATAAATAGGAAACTCCCTGTATTGCTTGATTCGGACTCTCTGCAAGCATGTTTGACACATTTTAGAATGGATGATTTTGATGTTGATGAATATACAAATGAGGTGAATGCTTTGTTAGAGCCGCCCAAGTTTAGCACCACTCCCCCTAGACTGTAAAATATGAATCATTTCGACTCAATCAAGCCCTTTAGTGCCATCCTTGGAAGCACCACCCAAATTAGAATTGAAGCCTCTTCCTAAAAAGTTGAAATATTCTTTTCTGGGATCCAATGATACCCTTTCGGTAATCATTGCATCCACTTTGACCTCTGATCAGGAAAATAAATTGGTTGATGTGCTCAAACAACATAAAAAAGCAATAGGATGAACAATAGCTGATCTCAAGGGGAATTGACCCTTCTATTTGCATGCACCACATTCACTGTGAAGTGAAAGCTAAACCACATAGGGATATGCAACGAAGGTTAAATCCAAACATGCAGGAAGTTATTAAGAAAGAAGTGGTAAAATGGATGGATGCTAGCATTATTTACCCAATTTCGGATAACCAATGGATCAGTCCAACCCAAGTAGTACCTATGAAGTCAGGTATTACTATCACAAAAAAATAAAAACGGCGAGTCGATTCCCACTCGAGCAACGACTAGTTGGAGAGTGTGTATAGACTACCAAAAATTGAATGCCGTTACCATGAAAGATCACTTTCCTCTGCCTTTTATTAACCAAATTTTAGAACGGTTAGCAGGGCAGAGTTTCTTTTATTTTCTAGAAGGATATTCATGGTACAACCAGGTCCCAGTATTTCTTGTAGATCAAGAAAAGACCATCTTCACCTGCCCCTTTAGAACATTTGCCTTTAGATGAATGCCATTTGGTCTTTGTAATGCACCAGCCACATTTCAACGATGTATGTTGGCCTTATTTTTTGATATGGTTGGTCAGTTTCTTGAAGTATTCATGGACGATTTTTCTATTTTTGGATCTTCATTTGAGGACTGTCTCCATAATTTGACTAAGGTACTGAAATGATGTATAGAAATGAACATAGTCTTAAGTTGGGAGAAGAGCCATTTTATGGTTCGTGAGGAAATCGTGCTCGGACACATTATTTCTAAGTGAGGGATTGAGGTTGACACAACTAAGGTTGAATTAATCTCAAAATTACCTCCTCCGATCTCGGTTAGACAGGTATGATCCTTGGCCATGCTGGCTTTTATAAACGCTTCATCAAGGATTTCAGCAAAATTTCTCGACCATTGTATAATTTACTTGCCAAAGATAATTTTTTTGATTTTAATAAAGAATGTCTGATCACTTATAACATTCTTCAAACTGCTTTGACCACTACACCAATCATCAAGCCTTTAGATTGGGCTTTACCTTTTGAAATCATGTGTGATGCCTCTGATTATGCTGTAAGAGCAGTTTTAGGATAGAGGCTTAATAGGGAATCTCATGTAATTTACTATGCTAGTAAAACACTTTCAGATGAACAAATGAACATACCACTACTAAAAAAGAGTTACTAGTAGTTGTATTCACCCTGAAAAAACTTTGATCATATTTATTAGGATCCAAGGTCCTAGTTTATTCCGATCATGCATCATTGAGACATCTGCTATCTAAAAATAATACAAAGCCTAAACTGGTTCGATGGATCCTTTTGCTACAAGAATTTGACCTATAAATTTTGGATAAGAAATGTTCCGAAAATATGATAGCAGATCATATTTCTAGGATCTTAGTAGAATACAACAAGGAAACAATTGGAGATAGGTTCCCTGATGAGCAACTGTTCTCAATTTCTTCTAACAACAGTCTTCCCTGGTTTGCCCATATTGTGAATTATCTAATAATAGGGCAAGTTCCTCCCCACTGGTCAAAACAAGAAAAAGATAGGTTCTTTTTGCAAATAAAATATTATTTTTGGAAGGAACCTGAATTATTTAAATACTGTTCAGATTAGGTGATTAGACGATGTGTCCCTAAGAGTGAATTCAAAAGCATACTCAATTTTTGTCATTCTCTTGCTTGTGGGGAAACTTTAGTAGGAGAAAAACTGTAGTAAAGGTGCTGCAAAGTGGATTTTACTGGCCAACTTTTTTCAAAGATACACACAAATTTGGCCGCAATTGTCTTAGATGTCAACAAATGGAGAATATTTCATGGAAAGATATGATGCCTCTAAACCTCATTTCATTTGTTGAGATTTTTGATGTTTGGGGTATTGACTTCATGGGACCATGTTGACCCCATAAGTGATTTTGATGATAACCAAATATTGGAGCATGCACATATTTTATTAAAACTCTTCAAGTGGTTTACAAGTTTTTGTAAGATGAATTCTTTGATTCAAACTTTAACTCTTATATTTATACTTCTTGTTTTGAGTTATGTTGTAATCGTATTTTGTAAAGAAGAACCCAAAGAAAAAGTTAAGAAAAATCATGTAAATGGGTTGCTTCTATGAGTGTTATGCTTTAAATTTATTTTGAGTTGGTTTGTATCAAAAGTTTGAGAGTGTTGGTGAGAATGTTCTTGAGTTTAATTGTAAAAATCCTGAAGAAGTTACTCGAGCCGACCTAGTCTGAAGAAGAGCCGACTCTACCTCATGGCATGCAGCTTCTGAGTCGACTCAAGTGGAACCGAGCTGACTCGTCTAGAGTCCATTCATAATATTTTTTGAGAACAAGCCAAGCGAGTCAACCCTAACCTGAATGAGCTAACTCTGCCAAAACAAATTTTGAAGACCTGAGAAAGCGAGCTGACCCGATCTACAGCGAGCCGACTCCCCGAGTTCATTGATTTCAACGATGGAAGTTCGAGCCAACCCGAACGATCATGATCTGACATGTCTAGAGTGAAGTTTTTGCATCCTAAGACAAAGAGCCGACCCTGCTGAAGAAATGATGACTCGACCTATTGACTCGAAGGATCCGAGCCAACTCGAGTATCATTTCTAGGTACACAATGGCTAGTTCCAAATTTTTTTTTTGAATGCAAAAAGGTGCTCCAACAGTTAAATGTCACATCCCAATGGTCTACAACAACTAAAACTGTCTTGGAATGATGGAATATCATATATTTGAGGGATTTGAACTTCTTTGAAGAGAGAGTTAGAAAGTTCCTTAAAGTTTAAGGCTTTATTGAAGATCTAACCTACCAACAAGAAAGAGAGCACAAGTGAGCATTCAAAGCATACTTCATTCTTCACCAACTCTCATATGAAGATTGAAGCATTCATTGAAGAAAGAAAGGAAGCCTCTCAAGTGCATTAAAGAGAAGTTAAAGAAAGCTTCATCAGTGCTAAAGCGGCAACTATCTGACAATAAGAGTTTGTCATTTATTATTGCATTTACTTTCAATTCATTCTTGAGTTGTTTGGTTTATTGGTGAGCCCGTTTGAAAAACCAAATAGATTTTTGGTGAGCCTTAGATAAAAACCAAGTGTTGGGTTCTTGGTGATCCTGTTAAAACCAAGTTGGATTTCTTTGGTGATCCTGTTTAAAATCAAAGGGTGTAGGGTTTCTTTGATGATCCCGGTAAAACCAAAGTATAGAGGATTTGGATTGTGAGCCTATAAAATAATCCTACTATATTCGGGTGTGAATATAGTGAAAATCCTAAGTGGTAATCTTGGGTAGTGGACATAGGAGCTGGGTTGCTCCGAACCACTATAATTTTTGTATGTTTGTGTTATGATTCTTTGATTTTATTTAGCTTTTGCAATTAATTATTTTGTCACAGCACCCAACACTCTAAAAGGAATTTCAAAGAGCACATATCTGCTTAAATTTTTAAATTTCTAATTCACCCCATCTTAGAAAAGCCACCTGGGCAACAACTGGTATCAGAGTAGTGTCTCTGATTATATTAGAGTAAAGATTGATGGCTCATCCCATGAGTACATCATTGGTCGAAGGCCAATCTACCAATAGACCTCCACTCTTTACCGGCATAAATTATTCTTATTGGAAGGCTAGAATGAAAATCTATATACAAGCTGTTGATTTTCAATTATGGAAGGTCATTCTTAATGGACCATATGTTTCCATGATCAAAATTGATGGCGTGGATGTCCTTAAGCCTGAAGAGGAATGGGATGAACACGACATGAGGGGAATTAAATGCCAAAGCAATGATTTGCTATACTGTGCTTTGGATTCAAACGAGTTTAATCGAATTTCTACTTGCTCTTTAGCAAAGAAAATTTGGGATGAACTTAAGGTGACCCATGAAGGAACTTTCCAAGTGAAGACTTTAAAAATTAATCTTCTAGTACACAATTATG
The DNA here is from genome assembly GCA_021397845.1 of Areca catechu. Taxonomy (NCBI): domain Eukaryota; kingdom Viridiplantae; phylum Streptophyta; class Magnoliopsida; order Arecales; family Arecaceae; genus Areca; species Areca catechu. The sequence continues at coordinate 3,475,560 of CM038038.1, read as the reverse complement.
AACTGTTCAAAATGGAACCTAATGAAAATATCTCTGCCATGTACACTAGATTTATAGATATTATTAATGGTTTGAAAAGTCTTGGCAGGGTTTACTCAAATGCTGATTTAGTACAGAAGATATTAATATCACTTCCAAATAAATGGGACCCTAAAGTTACTGCCATCCAAGAAGCTAAAGATCTAAACACTCTATTTATGGATGAATTAATGGGTTCTCTCATCACACACGAATTGGCCATGCAGCACAGAACTGATGATGATCAGAAAAAGAAGAAAACTATTGCATTCAAGGCTGCATTGGAATCAAAAAATGATGAAGAAACGGAAGATGATTCTACCTCCTCCGAAGATAATCTAGAAGATGAATATATCGCAATGGTCGTGAGGAGATTTAGAAAGTTTATGGGAAAGAAGAAAAGAAGATTCAATAGAAAATTTCATAAACGAGAAGAGCATTCCAAGAAAAAGGATGAGGACAAAGACAAAGAAAAGGAGCAAGTCCCCACCTACTATGAATATAAGAAACCTTGGCGCATTCATCCAGATTGTCCACTATTGAAGAAATTTTTCAAGAAGAAGAAAAAGAAAGCGATGGTTGCCACATGGAGCGACAGTGAATAATCTACCTCAACTGAAGAGGAAGATACCACAAAAATAGCTAATCTATGTCTAATGGATCTCGAGGATGAGGTAACATCCCCCAATGCTCAAATTGAATTTACATTTGATGAGTTAAATTCTGCATTCCATGATCTTTTATCTGAATTTAAAAAGGCAGGAGTAAAGATTAGATCATTAAAGAATATCAATGATTCTTTACTCAAAGAAAAAGAGGAGATTTCAAAAAAAAATATTCTATTACAAAAAGAACTTCATGCCTTTTCTGAAAATTGTAAAGCATTGAAAACTGTCAATAATGATTATCATGACAAAAACAAAGTTTTGTTGAATGAAAATAATGAGTTGAAAAAGGAGGTTGAAAAACTCAAGCCACTTGTTGAAAAACTTCCTCTATCTTCTAGCAAGCTTGAGTTGATTCTTAAAGAACAAAAAATTTCTGGTAACAAAGCTGGAATTGGTTTCAATATTTCAAAATCAAATAGTATTTCAGCAACTACTTTTGTGAGTTCAAAAGATTATGTTTTAAAATTTACATCTCAAAAGGTTTTTGATTCTGCTTCTACTTCTAAAACTAGTTTGTATGCTCCTAAGAACTTGAACAGAAAATCTTTTATTTCTGCATCTCATGCATCAACATCTAGGACTTTAAAATCTGCACATTTTTAGAATCCTAGAATGAAGTGTTTTGCTTGCAATGGGTTAGGACATAAAGCTTTTGAATGTAATATTATTAGAAATGTCCGAAGTAAATCAAGAAAGATTTGGATTCCTAAAGGAACCTCCTTTGCTAACCTGCAATGACCCAAGTCAGCTTGGGTACCTAAAAGAACTCCTTGATTGTCTTGCAGGAATGTCTTGCAGCCCAGAAATTAAAGAAAAGATGGTATCTTGATAGTGGCTGTTCAAGGCATATGACGGGTGACAAGGATCAGCTCATCACCTTAGAAATGGAAGAAGGAGGTATGGTTACTTTTGGAGATAATGGTAAGGAAAAAATAATCGGAATTGGTAAGATCAAAATAACCCCTTGTACTTTCATTGAAAATATATTGCTAGTAGATAAATTGAAGCATAATTTATTAAGTATTAGCCAACTTTGTGATAAAGGCTTCAAGGTTATCTTTGAATCATCTATGTGTATAGTAACTAATTCTCTTGACTCTAGCAACAAATTCATTGATCATAGACTTGGAAACATCTATGTGGTGGATCTGAATGATCTAGCCATGACTAGTAGTTCCAGTCTAGTAGCAATGAATGCTAAGACTAAGGAGTCGTGTTTACTTTGGCATAGACGATTAGGTCATGCTAGCATGCATACTATTGCCTAGTTAATTTCCAAAAACTTAGTTAGAGGCATGCCTAAGTTTAAAGTAGATTTTTGTCATGTTTGTGATGCATGCCAAATGGATAAACAAACTAGGGGGATATTTAAATTCAAAAATATGATTTCAACTACTAGATCTCAAGAACTACTTCACATGGACTTATTTGGACCAACTAAGACTACAAGCCTAGAAGGTATGAAATATATCCTTGTGATTGTAGATAATTTTTCTAGATTTACATGGATTTTGTTTATTGCTCAAAAAGATCAAACCTTCAAAGTATTTCAAAAATTTCACAAAAAGATTTTAAATCAGAAAAATCTTTTAATAATTTCAATTAGGAGTGATCACAGCACTGAATTTGAAAATCAGTTTTTCGATGATTATTACACTGAAAATGGTATTGATCACAACTTCTCCGCTCCTAAGACACCACAACAAAATGGTGTTGTAGAGAGAAAAAATAGGACTTTTGAAGAAATGGCCCGAATGATGTTATGTGAAGGTAATCTTCCAAGATATTTTTGGACAGAAGCGGTGAACACTGCTTGTTATATTTTAAACCGTATTTTGATCCATCCTATTTTGAAGAAAACCTCCTATGATCTTTGGAATGAAAAGAAATCCAATATCAATTATTTTCATGTGTTTGGATGCAAATGCTTTGTGCTTAATAATGGTAAAGATAATCTGGAAAATCTTGATGCTAAATTCGATGAAGCAGTTTTTCTTGGTTATTCATTACATAGCAAAGCATATAGAGTATTTAATAAGAGGACTCTTACTGTTGAAGAGTCAATGCATGTTATTTTTGATGAAACTAACCCTTCACCTTCTAAGAAAGAAGAGTGTATATACAATGATGCATGTACAATTCAAAAGGAGATGGAAGACATGAGCATACAAGAAAAACCAATTGAAGAAGGAGAAAAAATGGTAAGCAAGAATCATACAGATCTACCAAGAGAATGGAGATATGTAACTTCCCATCCTAAAGAATTAATTATTGGTGATCCTTCACAAGGTATTAGGACTAGGTCATCACATAGAACTGCACATTACTACCTAGCCTTTGTATCTCAAATAGAATCTCATACATTAGAAGAAACTGAAAATGATCCAAACTGGATGATGGCCATGCATGGAGAATTGAACTAGTTTGAAAGAAATAAGGTTTAGACATTAGTTGATAGACCTAAAGACTATTCAATCATAGGAACCAAATGGGTCTATAGGAACAAACTAGATGAGCAAGGAAATGTCATTAGAAACAAAACTAGATTAGTGGCTAAGGGATACAGTTAAGAAGAAGGCATTGATTTTGATAAAACATATGCACCCGTAGCAAGACTAGAAGCCATTAGATTACTTCTTGTATTTGCTTCCTACATGAATTTTAAACTTTTTCAAATGGATATAAAAAGTATATTTTTAAATGGTTTTATCTCCAAACAAGTTTTTGTAGAACAATCACCGGGTTTTGAAGATCATGTTTTTCTAAACCATATGTTTAAACTGAACAAAGCTTTATATGGTTTGAAACAAACACCTAGAGCCTGGTATGATAGACTTAGCACTTTCTTGATTAAAAATAATTTTTCAAGAGAAAATGTCGATAAAACCCTTTTCATCAAAAAAAAAATAATGATATATTAGTTGTACAAATTTACATTGATGACATTATATTTGGTGCAACTGATGAAAATTTTTGCGAAGAATTTACTAAGCTAATGTAGGAAGAATTTGAAATGAGCCTAATGGGTGAACTTAACTACTTCCTTGGACTTCAAGTAAAGCAAACTAAGAAAGGGATCTTTATCAACCAAGCCAAATACACCAAGAAAATAATCAAAAAGTTTGGTATGGAGACAAGCAAATAAATGAGCACACCCATGAGCCAATCTTGCAGATTGGACAAAGATGAAAATGAATCCATTGTTGACCAAATGCTCTATAGAGGTATGATCAGATCCTCATTATACTTGACTGCAAGTAGACCGGATATCTTGTATAGTGTATGTGTATGTGCTAGATTCTAATGTAATCCTAAAGAAACACATATGCTTGCTGTTAAAAGAATATTAAGATATTTGAAAGGTACAAGTAATCAAGGTCTTTGGTTTTCAAAACAGTTTTCATTGAATTTAATTAGATTTTTGGATGCTGATTATGCTAGTTGTAGAATTGATAGAAAGAGCACTAGCGGCACATGCCAATTTCTAGGATTGAATTTAATCTCATGGCACTATAATAAACAAAACTCGGTAGCACTTTCTACTGCTGAGGCAGAGTATGTTGCTACAGGGAGTTGTTGTGTACAAGTGTTATGGATTAAACAATAACTAGAAGACTTTAGTGTTACACAATACAAAATTCCTATCAAGTGTGATAATACAAGTGCTATAAATTTGACCAAAAATTCTATTCAGCATTCTAGGACTAAGCATATAGAGATTAGACACAATTTTATTAGAGATCATGTTTTGAATAGTGACATTGAACTATAATTTATCCAAACTGAAAACTAATTAGCTGACATTTTTACTAAGCCACTAAACCAGGATAGATTTGAATTATTTAGAGGAGAATTAGGACTTTGTGATCCTTTCTAGATTACCTTAACCTAATTTCCTTCAAAATTAAGGAAATATTATTTAGAAAACCTCCTACAACTATTCATGTTTGTTGAACAACTTTTCTTGAAATTTCATTGAATCAAACTCAATTTTTGAATCATTTCAACTTTTGTGGAAAGTTTCTGTTCGAGTCGACTCGAACAATTTTTCTCTGGTCGAGCCAGCTCGAATATCTGATTTTTCTGCTCTTGCTCTGGTCGAGCTGACTAGGTCAATCTGGGGTTTTACCTAGTCGACTCAGATTTCTTCTTGTTCTGAGTTCGCTCTGGTCGAGCCGACTCAAATGATTTTAGGGCTGAGCGAGCTGACTCAAATGTTGGGAAATCGCTGTTTAAATAGAATAGAGTAATCTACTCTTACCATTCACTCTTTGTATTCCACTCTTAACTCCTTCTACTCTACTTAGAATGTTCACCAAAACTCCAAAAACCATTTCCTGAAACCTTGATTTCCTAATTCCTACAAATTTTACTGCAATGGCTCCAAGAAGATCTGCACGGAAGATTCCTTAAGCAGCTGAATCAAGCACACCCAGTAAAGATCTGAAGGAAAATGGAGAAAAGAGAAAAAGGTCCTCTCCTGAACAAGAAGAAGAAGAAACACCCTTTCCAACCAGGAAATCCACTTCAATGGCCAATAGGCCTGTTACATGCGACAGAAGGATTGATTTCTCCTTCCTGGAAGAACTGGAAATGAAGATTGGGAGTTGGATAGACAACCAAGGTTGGAAGATTTTCTGCTCTTTGGATATTCTGACCTATCCTTCTTTAGTAAGAACCTTCTTTGAAAATTTAGTCCTTGAAGAATACCATTTGGAATCCATAGTCAAGGGAGTTAAAGTCATTGTGGATGAAGACAAGTTGAGTAACCTGCTTCATATACCGATTGACGGTGCTACCGAGCTTACCCTAAATGACAAAGAACACACACTGAAGCGCATTTTAGAAAGATCGGATGTAAGTTCCATCAAACATGTTCAAGCCAACATGCTATCAAAGGAAATACGGCTACTCCACAATATGGTTAGTAGAATTTTTCTTCCCAGAACCGGTCATTTCGATTGGGTGAGTGAAAAGGATATGATTTTTATGGGATACCTTATTGAAGAAGAACTTCTCAACCTTCCTTACATTATGATGATACAAATAAGAGAGGCAGCAAGAAAGCTTAAAGCATGTCTGCCCTACGGTATGATATTCACCTTATTGTTTGAAGATGCTGAAATTGACCTAATTGATGAGATAGGCAAGCCTCTTTATCATTCAGACACTTATTCATTCGACTCTCTTAGAAGAATAGGATATCAACTACAAGAGGGAGTCTGGATAAAGAAAATGTCTGGTCAGATTGGTGCCACATCTTCAGATGATGACATAGATGAACCTGCTGCTGTTAAAGCCAATAACAAGGATGAAGACACATCTGAACATGCAATGATAACTCCATCTGGACTTAAAGAGCTGATATTTCAGAAAATGAAAACTATTTCTGATTCTCTGACAGGTCACATAAATTCTGCACTTGATGAATTATGAAATTTGATTAATGCCAGCTTGCAGAAAATGAGATCAAAACAAATGCTTCACAAGGAAAAGATGAAAAAAGAAATGGAGAATTTTAAAGAGGAAATCCGAAGTATCCTATTGCACTCTCAAAAGGAAATATTCACTACTGAGGATACTCCCTTACAAATCAATAAAGAGTCACATGAATCTCCTGCTCAACCATCTCCTGTTCCTTCATCTGATCCATCTTCATTCAAAGCTGAACCTGTTGTGACCAAGAAGAAGTCAAAGACCAAGAAGACTAAGACACCTATAGCCCCAATTAGAACTAGATTTAGGGACTTAAGGTTCAAACCTCTGAAAACCAAAACCTCTGATAAGGTTATAGATGTTGGCTCTTCTTTTAGTGAAGAAGAAGAATAGGTTGATCACATCTTTGCACTTCTAACTTGTTACAATATGTATGCTTTACTTCTTATCTTTTACAATTAAGAAACTTTATGAATAGAAAGAAATCTTACTGAATGAATGTACTTTCTTTCATATTTTGTACTTTGTATGGAAAATTTCTAAATGAAATGAAAGTTATTTTGGTAATTTCTACTATTGTCATGAATTGTTCTTGTAATTATGCAATGTTTTCAATACAACTATGATGAATTTTAATTAGAATTGCCAAATGAATTTGAGAAAGTAAAATTATCTCAAACAAATATTAAATACTTTCTCAATCAATTTCAAAATCTAAGCTTTATTGAAAATACCTTTTTGATTATTTGACAAAAAGGGGGAGAATGGTATCAATATCAATATTGAGCTGTCATGAAAATTCTGGTATCTATGTTGAGCGAACAAGCAAAATTTTGAGCTTCCTTCCAATTATTCTTAAAGTGCATAAAAAGAATGAAAAAGGGGGAGCACAAAAATGATTGTATTCAAATGAACCTAACTGTTTCATTATTTTAAAACCTAGAGAAAGGGAGAGATTCTCTTAAAAATCGCTTTAGCTCTAATTGCTCTAAAATTAGCCTTAATTCTATTAAATTTTAAACTCTGATACCCCATGTTTGTGCTAATTCTGATTCTATGAAAAATGCAAAATTTAATACTTTAATATACACAAAAGCACTAACATCAATGCTATACAATTTCATTACTAGAGCTCTGGTACTTATTTACAAATATAATTAGCTCCAATACATGTGAATACTTACTTTCAAATACTTTTATACATGTAAGTGTAAAGAAATTTTTATGCCCAGTATTTTGTCATCATCAAAAAGGGAGAGATTGTCGACCCCATAAGTGATTTTGATGATAACCAAATATTGGACTATGCACATATTTTACTAACAACTCTTCAAGTGGTTTACAAGTTTTTGTAGGATGAATTCTTAGGTTTCAAACTTCAACTCCTACATTTATACTTCTTGTTTTGAGTTGTGTTGTAATTATATTTTGTAAAGAAGAATCCAAAGAAAAAGTTAAGAAAAATCATGTAAATGGGTTGCTTCTATGAGTGTTGTGCTTTAAATTTATTTTGAGTTGGTTTGTATTAAAAGTTTGAGAGTGTTCTTGAGTTTAATTATAAAAATCCTGAAGAAGTCACTCGAGCCGACCCAGTCTGAAGAAGAGCCAACTCTACCTAATGGCATGCATCAAGGATTCTGGCACGCAGCATCCAAGCCGACTCAAGTGGAACCGAACGACTCGTCCAGAGTCCATTCATAATATTTTCTGAGAACAAGCCAGGCGAGTTGATGCCAACCTGAATAAGCCGACTCTGCCAGAACAAATTTTGAAGACCTAAGAAAGTGAGCCAACTCGATCTGCAACGAGCCGACTCCCCAAGTTCATTGATTTCAATGATAGAAGTTCAAGCTGACCCGAACGATCATGAGCCGACTCGTTTAGAGTGAAGTTTTTGCACCCTAAGACAAAGAGCCGACCCTGCTGAAGAAATGACGACTCAACCTACTGACTCGAAGGATCCGAGCCGACTCGAGTGTCATTTCTAGGTACACAACGGCTAGTTCCAAAATTCTTTTTTGAATGCAAAAAGGTGCTCCAACAGTCAAATATCACATCCAAATAGTCTACAATGGCTAAAAATATCTTAGAATGATGGAAGACCATATATTTAAGGGATTTGAACTTCTTTGAAGAGAGAGTTAGAAAGTTCCTCAAAGTTTAAGGCTTTATTGAAGATCTAACCTACCAATAAGAAAGAGAGCATAAGTGAGCATTCAAAGCAGACTTCATTCTTCACCAACTCTCATCTGAAGATTGAAGCAATCATTGAAAAAAGAAAGGAAGCCTCTCAAGTGCATTAAGGAGAAGTTAAAGAAAGCTTCATCAGTGCTAAAGTGGCAACTATCCGACAACAAGAGTTTGTCATTTATTATTGTATTTACTTTCAATTCATTCTAGAATTGTTTGGATTATTGGGGAGCCCGTTTGAAAAACCAAATAGGTTCTTGGTAAGCCTTAAATAAAAACCAAGTGTTGGGTTCTTGGTGATCCTGTTAAAATCAAGTTGGGTTTCTTTGGTGATCCTGTTTAAAACCAAAGGGTGTAGGGTTTCTTTGGTGATCCCGGTAAAACCAAAGTATAGAGGTTTTGGATTGTGAGCCTGTAAAACAATCCTACTATATTCGGGTATGAATATAGTGAAAATTCCTAGTGGCAATCTTGGGTAGTGGACGTAGTAGCTGGATTGCTCCGAGCCACTATAATTTTTGTGTGTGTATTGTGATTCTCTGATTATATTTAGCTTTTGCAATTAATTATTTTGTCACAACACCCAACACTCTAAAAGGAATTTCAAAGAGCACATATCTGCTTAAATTTTTAAATTTCCAATTCATCCCCCTCTTGGGAAAGCCACCTGGGCAACAGACCATTTCCTCCTTCCTTTGGATTTGAGTACATTTTGGTAGCAGTGGATTATGTGTCGAAATGGATTGAAGCTGTGGCAACTCAAACCAATGATCACAAAGTTGTAATCAAGTTCATTTAGCATAACATCCTTAGTTGGTCTGGGTGCCCAAGGGCCATTATTAATGATGGGGGTGCACATTTTACGAACAGGCACTTTGAAGGATTGATGAGAAAATATGGAATTATACATAAAGTAGCCACACCATATCACCCCCAAACTAGTGGCCAGGTTGAAGTTTCAAACAAAGAGATTAAACACATTCTTAAGAAAATAGTAAGACCCGATAGGAAATATTGGTCAGAATGTTTGGATGACACATTATTGGCTTACTGGATTGCTTTCAAGACCCCTCTAGGCATGTCTTCGTACGATTAGTATTTGGAAAGGAATGTCATTTATCTGTGGAATTGAAATATCGTGCATTTTGAGCCATCAAACAATTTAATTTTGACATGAAGAATGCAGGTTTCAATAGAAAACTTCAATTAAGTGAGTTGGAAGAGTTACAAAATGAGGCTTATAAGAGTTCAAAAATTTACAAGGCTTGAACAAAGGCATATCATGACAAATTCATTAATAGAAAATCATTTGAGCCTAATCAACAAGTGTGGCTCTACAACTCTAGGTTACGCCTCTTCCCTGGAAAACTCTGCTCATGATGGGATGGACCTTTTGTAGTAACTCAGGTATGTTTCCATGGAGCTATTGAACTTAGGGATCCTAAGCAGGGGAATGCTTTTAAGGTGAATGGCCAGCGTTTGAAACGTATATTGAAGGAATCAGTGATGGAGAAGTTGTTGAAACTCTTGACCTTGTAAACCCAATGTAGTTTGACAATCAGTTTAGTTTGGCTGAAGACTATAAACTTAGCGCTCTTGGAAGGCAACCCAGTTCATGCTTTTAGTTTTAACTTTGAATTCTTTGGTTTTAAAATAAATTGAGAGGAGTAATAAAAGAAGATTGCGAGGAATATGACGACAAAAGAACATCCAATGTTCGTACCCTACCAGATGGTATCCTTCCATGCCATTACATTATTAATATCCTCTTCCATTAGGGACAATGGAAATTAAGTTAGGAAGGAGATAATTAAATTAAACAAGTTCTCGAGTAGAACTTTTATCAGTTTTGTGTACTAAACTTTGTCTTGATTTGAAAATAATCAAGCTTGATAAATGATGAATGATTAATAGTTTAGACTATTTTAGAGATATTGAGGGATAAATTATCAAGGAAACCCTATAAATGGAAGAGTTTAGACCAGAAAAGTTTCTTGAGTACTTCTAGACCCTTCTGCCTATTGATCTTGATAAAGAATCCACCTTGTAATGGTATACATGAATATATATATATAAAGAGTCTTCTTTAAAGCCTAATAAAAAAGGTTTTTAGCATTTCTCACTGAGTAACTGGGTCCCTTCGTCTAAGTAAGCGTTGTTGTTCACGTCAAAAGATGGGAATGTAAAGAAACCTATAGTAGAGATAGTCTTAATGCGTAGCCTTTTTGACTCGAGTCAATAAGCCTGAAGGGTGTTTTACACCTAATGCCCTAAAGCCAACTGGTTTGGAAGTCTTGGCCTAAAGCTCGCTATAAGGGTCATTTATAAAGCAAGTTATTAAGACATTGTACTGACTCTACATTATATAAATAATTAAATACTAAAAAAAAAAGAAACTAAATAAACTGATACTACACCAAAACTAAAATAAGTTGGAGATTTGGATAGTGAGGTAAAAAGTTAGGAAAAGAAGAACTTTTGAAAACTTCTTTGAACTACACTCATCCACTAAATGGGTGGAATTGGTAATCCAATGATGTACCTCTTCAATAGTTTAACTAGGTATCAACCGATTTTAGAGTTAGTAAGATAATTTTTACTTCATGAACCAAGTTAGTACACAGCTAGTCTATTTTCTTTACTCGTGGATGAGCAAAGTTCAAGTTGGGAGGTGTGATAGTTATTAAAATTATGATAATTAACCCAACTTTATTTAATTAAAATTGATGCTTTTATGAGGTATTTTGTAGAAATTGACTTCATAAATATGAAAAGCTCAATTTTAGGAGTCCAACGGCGTAAACCGGACCTAAATCATAGTTCATATGGGCTTGAAATCAATTTTAGAAGAAATTTAGCATGGATTTCAAAGCAACACGACTTTTGGAACATCATTTAAATAGCTTACAGCCGGTCCACCATGAACTGGCTGAATGGTCCATCGCACGCTCCTAGGTCCACGACTACCATGGCTAGTGGTCCACGAAGCAGGATCGTGGACCACGAAGCTTGGATTGCACCCAAATTTGCCGAAGAGCCGCTCCCATTGCTGCCCAAGCCGTCGGTGACCCTCTTGCTGGCTGGAGAGGCCATCTTTGGCCGAAAAAATGGTCGAAAAAGCTGTCGGCCTTCTCTTTTGCTTCTTCATCACCGTCCTAAGTTTTTCCAGCCACCGGACCTTCCATTCTGCTCGTCGTCGACCGGAGATGATGTGGTGCCCATTCCCTAGTCGCCAGAGAAGCTCCATAACATTAGAAAAATCCCTTCTTCTTCCTTCATTCACTGCCGCCATTCCGCCATCAAGCTGTCCCACTATCCGGAGCTACTGCATGCCTCCTCATGACCATCCATTCCAAGTTCTCACCAGCCATCGACCACTGCTCCGCTTCCTCTGGCTTCCCAACGCCAAGAAGTTTTCTGCTGCTATCCTCCAAAGCCATCAGGATGCCAACATAAGGACTCTAAGAAGCTTCGCATTGCAGGCCACTCTCTCTGCCCGTGCTGATTTCAAGTAGCTAACCATCCATCGGCAAACCTCATCCATCAATCAACCAAATAACCTCTATCCAATTGATGTTGTCGGGAGTTGAAGATGTCCAAATGGGAAAACATAATCGAAGGAACAACCACTTTGGATTTGGATGGAAATGGACTTTGAATTTGAATGGAAATAGTTGGAACGAACTGGGGATCGTGCGATGGTAAGTGGTGGGATAACAATGAGAAACAGAGGTAGTTCATGGATGCGGAGGCAGTTCATGCAACGAAGCAGGAGATTGGTTGGACAGGTGCAACAAAGTGATCGAGCAGGTGCGAGGATGTTGGGGAGGTTGCGATAGATACGAGCAGATAGCAGTGAGGAACCGACGCAATTCCCATATGGAACCAATGCATCGCTCCCCGTCTATAAATTCCTTTCGACCCCTTCCACTCAGGGGAGGATTCTGACCCCACTCTCCACTTTATTCCGCATTCCATTCTACTCAACCATCCACCATTCTGCACCCCACTCGACTCCCCTGACCTTTTGAATACACTCCACTCCTTATTCCCTACTTGTTTCCACCACTTATTTTCACTCCCGATCTATTGCTGGTATGCTTCTAAGTCTTCATCATTCCTGATATCTGATATGCTGCCAAGTCTTCCAGGAAGCCTACTTCAGGGAACCAGGGGAACAAGGATTTTATTATTTCATTTCTTTTTCTAAAATGTATTTCTCAGTTCTTGAAATAAAAAGAGATTATTACTTTGTATTGATTTAAATTTGTCTTTATAGCAGTTTCAATTTTGGAACAATGGGTGATCAAAAGATGGTTGAGCTTATGAGGTAAGTATCTTTTAAGTGAAGAAATTTGACTGATTTATACCAAAGGGACGGGCCGTGATCTACAGGTACGGGCCGTACTCTTGGGATATATCATATCTTGATTTTCTTCACAGATTTCCATCCTGCTTTTCTTTTGCAATTAAATTAGATAACCTAAAAGTTCCTGTGGATTCGAACCTGACTTGCACTGTCTACATAGTAGTAAGTTAGTGATTTATTTCTGATGCATAGTGACATGCACTAACTATTAAAAAAGTTTAGGATGGAATCCATAAAAGAAATCGGCATACCAATGAGTCCAAACTACAAGCTTGACAAAGATAAGAAGGAAATAGCATTGATTAAAAGCTATATCAAGATATGATTGGATCATTACTATATTTAACTGCTAGTAGACCTGAAATATTATTTAGTGTATGTATTTATGCTAGTTTTTAATCTAATTCAAAAGAATAACATATACTTATTATGAAAAGAATTATAAAATATCTTAAAGAAATATCTAATCAAAGAGTATGGTATTCAAAGCATTCATCATTAGATCTAATAAGCTATTTTGATATTAATTATGGTGGTTATAAAATTGATAGAAAGAGTACTAGTGGAACATGTAAATTTCTAGTGTTGAACTTAATCTTATGGCATAGCAAGAAAAAAACTCTATAGTACTATCCACCGTTGAGATAGAATATGTAGCTACAAGGAGTTATTATGCTCAAGTGATTTGGATTAAGCAATAACTAGAAGACTTTGGTATTATGCAAATTAAAATTCCAATTAGATATGATAACACCAGTATTATAAACTTAACTAAAAACCCTATTCAGTACTCTAAGTTAAAGTACATCAAAATTAGATATTATTTTATTAGGGATCATACAAAATGAAGACATTGAATTAGAATTTATTTGCACTGATAAATAATTAGCAGATATATTCAACAATTTTTTTAGTGAAGATAGATTTTCCATGATTAGAGATAAATCAGAGCTATGCTATGTGACCCATTTTAGGGAATTTACCTAGAAATCTCAAAAATTAGGAAAAACTTTCTAGAGCCAATCTCTCATCATTTCAAGCTTGTGCAACCTTATTTCATAGATTTAAATCCTAAAGAATCTATTTCCAGTCTTTTTGGACCTAAAAATTAAAGTTTTGCTTGAGCCAACTCGACCTAACCTAGGCCTGAGTGAGCCAACTCCAAAGTCAGAAACTCAATTTTTTAAATATAGTTAAAATCCTAGGTTATCGTTACTCTTTACTGTTTAACCGAGTCATTCTCTTTCCCTTCACCATCCATCACTGTAGAAATCATAGGGGACCACTCTTGAGTCCTAAATCCTTATGAAATAGAGCAAATGAAACCCTGAAAGGTATTGGCATATAAAAGAAGGAGAATCAGAGGATCCACTTCGATTGAGGGTCGAGCCAAGTAGCAAAATGATAAGTAGGCCCTTGTTGCTCCACTAGCTTGGCCTCAAGTAGTCATTTTGATGGCAAATCGACCCGTTACCACTACTATAATGGTGTATTTTGATTTCTTAGAGCAAGAACACCTTTGAATTAGTGATTGGATCTAAAATAAAGGGTTGGTAAGGTTCTGTACACTTGAGGTACTAATTTATCCAACCCTTGTTCAATCTTTCTTAGAAAACATGAGGCTAGTGCATAATTCAATTAGCTCCACTGTTAAGCATCAATTGATTATTTTGGATGAGACAATGTCGAACCATTGATGAATGCGATTTATATAGAAGTATTTGAGTCTTAATTGTATAAAAATTTGGTTTAATTATTATTAATTTAGCAATATTTGCAGCCTATTTACACTTAATTATTTTATCTGTTTCAGGTATGCGTGCCAAGAGGAACTTGCAGAAGTTGGTCAGTTGGAGTCATGCCAAGAGGATGCTTGCAAGCTCGTCCATCTATTTTTCCATGGAATTGTCAAGTTTTTAACTGGTCCAACCAGGTCCACCCAGCCAAGTCCACCCACCATTATTAATTTTGGGGCTAGTTCAATCCAAAGAAGGCGTGCCAAGAGAGTATCAAAACAAATAGCAGAAGAGTTATAGAGAAGGGTGGAAAATAGAGGAAGGAAGAAACAAACAGCGAAACGGGAAAGAGAAAAAGGTGGAGGGAAAAGGCAGCACACAAGAAGAAAAAAAAAGGAGCGGAACAGAAGCAGCGGATGCAGGGAAGAAGAAAAACCGAGCGGATGCAGGGAAAAAAAAAGAAAAAGGACATGCGGAAGAAAGGGAGGAGCGGATGCGCAGAAGAAAAGAAGATGGGAACACAAAAAAAAAAGAGAGAAGAAAAACACAGAAGAGGCGGTACGAACATCAAGGCAGGAGATCGATAAATGAAAAAAGGGAAAATTAATTAGCCATGAGTTTATTTGATATATATTCTCCTTGTTTTTATATTGTTTTCAATCTAAATATGTATAACTAATTTCTTTTTAGCTAAGGCTTAGGGATTTAATTGATGTGGTGATTATGGATTTCATTGGTTAATCCGATTTCTTTCCTTTGCTTGAGATTTCTTTTATGATCGTGATGCTTTGGAGATTTGATGAATTCTTCAATGAATTATATCTAGAGTTTAATTGATCTATTAAATTTGTAGGTTAAAAAGTAAAAGAAATTCATAGATTTATATCCTACCTGAATTACTAGGACTGATCTATGCAGTGATTAGGATTATAAAGATTTAATGCATTTGAGTTTTTTAACCACGTCTTAACCACCGTGGTTAATAATTTTGGATAGGATTAATGCAATTTGAATGAAAGTACATTAATCAATTAAGAAAACCTGCTGGCTTGTACAACAAGCAAATCAAATTAGCATATTCAGAAAAAAATTATCGCATCGATTTGGTTAAATTCCCGACATCTTAGCTATTTTAGATTTTGTCTCATTCTGAAAGTTTGCTGCTACCTTAGTTTAATAGTGTGTTTAATTTTCAATTTAATTTTTTTACTCGAAATCAATTATCCAAACAGTATAAGTAGGTATTATAATTTGGATGATTATCTCTGATCCTAGAGGATGACATTGGGTTACTACCCTGTATTACTTGCACGACGGTACGCTTGCTGAACACGTGTCAAGTCTTTGGCACCATTGCGGGGGATCAGCAATGGACGACATTCAAATTCTTATCTGCTAATTGATTTGGATATTTTTTTATTATGTTATTAACTTTGTATGTCCCAGAGAATTGCAGACACTTTAGAAGACTTTGATCCTGAAATAGAAAGAATGCTCAAAGAAAGACGACGTGGACTCATACAACTATTGGAAGGGTTAAGGATAGATTTGGTAGATATCAACAGCATAACCATGAAAGATGTTGGTGAATATAACCCTTAGAATCTCCCACATGTACCCAATGAGGAGGTGCAAAAACCCACATGGACATAGACCTTTGTTTGAGTACATCAGGCCTAGAGTCACGGGAGCACAATCAAGCATTAGGAGGCCACCAATTCAGGCGAACAATTTTGAGATAAAGCCCGCCTTTATCTAGATGATCCAGAACTCGCTCCAATTTTCAAGTTTGCCTTCTGATGACCCTCATGAACATTTAAGTTAATTTCTTAAGCTATGTGACACTTTTAAACATAATGGGGTTTCTGAAGATGCCATTAGACTTAGGCTGTTCCCATTTTCACTAAGAGATAAAGTAAAAAGTGGTTAAACTCTTTTCTAATTAAATCCATAACTACATGGGATGACTTAGTTGATAAGTTCTTAAACAAATATTTTTTCCCCTCCAAAATAGCAAAGCTTAGATTAGACATCTCCACATTTACATAATATGAGATAGAGAGCTTTAGTGAGGTATGAGAGAGGTTTAAGGAATTATGTAGAAAGTGACCCCACCATGGTCTTGAAATATGGGAACAAGTACATGCATTTATCGTGGCTTACTTCCTTCTGCGAGAGCGGTTTTAGATGCAGCTGTAGGTGGTTCATTTTCAAGAAAATACAGCCATGAAGCTTATAGTCTATTGAAAGATATGGCAGATAGCAATGTGAATTGGAACTCAGAAAGACAGAATCACAGGAGACCCAGTGGTGTGTTTGGAGTGGATGCTGTGGCGACACTTTCAACTCAGCTAGATGCAATGAATGAAAAGATTGACGCTCTGACAGTATCTCAACCACGGGAATCAACTACAATGATGGAGTGTGAGCTATGCGGAGGACCTCACACCTATAACAACTGCCCACAACATAACTTTTCAAATTCAATACCTGAAAATGCTAACTATGTGTCTGGTAATTTCAGAACCAACCAGATGGGCAATATATACAATCCAGGACTTCGCAATCATCCCAACTTATCTTAGAGAAGCCAGAACATTCATAATCCACCACCACTTCAGAGGCCATATCAACCACCTGGTTTTCAGCAATGCCCACCACCACCACCACCATCACAACCGACTCAAGAAGAGAAGAGGCCTAGCTTGGAAGATATGATGTGGAAATACATGCAAAAAATGAGGCTGAATTCCAAGAAAATGAGGCAACATTGAAAAACTTGGAGACAAGTTGGGCAGATAGCTGACATGTTGGCTAACAGAGGACCTGGAACTTTGCCAAGCAATACAAAAAAGAATCCCAGGGAGCATGTGCAAGCTATTAGCCTACGAAGTGGAAGAGAGATGGAGGAGCCAAAAGTACAACAGAAAGAGTCTGATGTATAGGAGATTGTTGATGAAGAGAGGGACAAGAATAAAAAGAATGACACACCATCAAAAGCTCCTACAGTTGCTCCATATAAGCCAAGACTGCCTTTTCCTTAGAGACAAACATCAGCAGAATGGATAAGCAATTTCTAAGTTTTTAGAAATTTTAAATAATTGCATATTAATCTTCCATTTGTTGATGTTAGTTCTTAGATGCCCAGCGACGCCAAGTTCTTCAAGGAGATCCTATCAAACAAAAGGAAGCTGGAAGATTGTGAGACGGTGGCACTCAATGAAGAATGTTCAGCCATCCTTTTGAATAAACTACAACAGAAGCTAAGGATCCAGAAAGTTTTAATATACCTTGCTTAATCGGTAGTTGCACTTTTAATGCATTAATTGATTTAGGAGCTAGCATCAATTTAATGCCACTCATAATTGGTGTGATATGCATGATGAGGATGCAAACGTGTAACTCTAAAGGAGATTAACCAAAATTTAACTAGCAATTCCTACTTGCATATGAGTGATTCAACATATAAGATCAAGGAGATCTAAATAAGAAACCCTAAATGCTTATACTTAAACCCAGCTAGGAGGACTATCAAAATCTTAAAGAAATAGGACAAGATTAGAATTCGCACACAAGTCAAGCTAGCCCTATTTAATGATCCCGATCTTAAAATACTAGGAGTTCAAGCATTGAAATCTCAAGCACAAGGGATTCGCACTTAAGGTTCTCAAATGAAAGATCATACCACATAAGATGGGCCTTCTAACTTTCTGGTTTGTAGCAAGTAATCCTTCCTCTTGGATCTGGAGCCTAGAGAACCCTGCAACAAAAAACCAAGATGATTAGATACTTAATTAGAAGTGAGAAGATTGATGGAACTCAAAAGGAGAGTTTGTTGGAAATGATCCTTGGCGCCATGGTGGAAGCTTGTGTTGGTGTTGATCTTCTTCTTGTGAGGATGTCCTTAATTCGCTTTGAAGGAAGGGATTGCTTGGAAGATGAAGAGTAAAAGAGAAGGATTAGGGAGAAGAAATGATGGAGGAGAGGAAGAGGTTCACTTAGGCACAAAGATCCACATAGGCACATAGGAACATAGAAAATTGCTGGAAATTTGTATTCACTCATCAATTCCTTTTTTACAAGAAGACTAAGAGTCTTTTATAGACTATTAAGCCATTTTGAATTCCAACTACACCAAATATCATGGAGAAAAATTTGTGGAGAAAAATATGGGGCATCCCATGAAGAGTGGAGGAAGTTGTGGAGGAGGTTGTAGCCAATTCAATTTCAAATTCCCCTTTTCCTCTCTTGGGTGGCAAACTTGGATGGTGAGGTGGCATGTGTGATGTGGCAGCAATCTTGGATGGTGAGGTGGCATGTGTGATGTGGCAGCAACCTTGGATGATGAGGTGGCATGTGTCATGTGGCATGTGGTCCCCACTTGAGGTGGCTTTGGTCTTGCTTTGGAGTATAAGTCTTGAGTCTTCTTTAGTCTTCAAATATGGTTTGGTTTGATTCTTCATGGATTGGACTTGACTCATTTGGACCCAACGGACTCTCTAGTCCAACCATAAAGATTCGGAATGGGCTTGAATTGGTTGGAGTCTCTTTCTGATTCTGGTGCCCGCACCAATTCTCCCCGGGTGGGATGAACTCGACCCTGTCGAGTGATAAGTTTCTAATATATCTGGGTCGATTTGTTGTAGGTCCTCTTTGGTGATCCAGGAATCTTCAGATTCAGGACATCCTTGCCATCGAACCAGATAGCGTTGGTAGCCCTTATTTCTAGTAGTGATGATCTGGTCATTCAAGATCCTTTCAATTCTTTCCTTTCGCTCAGGAATATTTGGTGGTGGACACTCAATTGGCATTTCACTCTCAAGAGAAGTGTTAGGACCAAAAGGTTCATCCGGTATCAATGCAGGTTCCTTGTATTCTTTCAGATCGGAAACATTAAATGTAGAACTAATGCCATAACTAGGTGGTAAGTTACTAATAAGCATTAGGTCCAATTTTCTTTATTTTGAAGGGTCGGCTCCCCGGGCATGGAGTTTCTTCATAGTTCCGGGAGAAACCTTTCTGGTTTAAGCCTAATCATTACAGAGTCTCCTTCATTAAATTCCTTTAACCATTTATGTGAATTAGCCATATGCTATAGAGTTCATTGCTTGTTTGAATCTTCTGACTATCTCCTGTGCAAACCCTTAACATGCTGTGCATATGACTCAGCAGACTCAGATATTCGTGTGTACTGGTAATGGAATTAGGTCTAAAGGTTTCCTAGGTCTGTATCCATGGACCACTCGAATGGACTTTTCCCAATAGACCTATTAATCGAACTGTTGTAGGCAAATTCAGCGCGAGGAAGTAGTAAGTCCAGTTTCCTAGGTTGTCGCCGACTAAACATCTTAAGAGATTTCCTAAGCTTCGGTTTACTACTTCAGTTTGGCATCGGTTTGAGGATGATAGGCCGTAGAGAATTTCAGCTTAGTACCTAACATGTGCCAGAGGGTTTTCCAGAAGTAGCTAGTGAACTTGAATCTCTATCTGACACAATGGTCTTGGGTAAACCATGAAGCTTAACACCTGATCTAAGAAAAGCTTGGCCACTTTCGAAGCGTCTAAAGTTTGAGAACACGGGATGAAGTGTGCCATTTTGGAGAAACGATCGACAACCCCAAAAACAGAGTCATGTTTCCTAGAAGTTTAGGTAGACCTACCACAAAATCCATACTGATATCTTGCCGGACATCAGGGACAGTAAGGGCGTGTACAGACCGGTGTTCTGTCTTTGCTGTTTTGCAACAGCACAGGTCCGACACTGAGCTACGATCTGGGTAACGTTCTTTTTAAGACCAGGCCAAAAAAATGTTCTTCCACTGCTAGGATGGTTTTGTTCCTGCCAAAATGTCCCGCTAAACCTCCAGCATGGACTTCCCAGATCAGAAATTCCCTAACAGAGGTCTTGGGAATACACAACTGATTTCCTTTGAAAAGGTATCCATCTAACAGTGTATAATCACTAGGCTCACTAGATGGTCTTTGTTGGAGGGATTGATAGATATGACCAAAATCAGGACATGTGGATATCATCTTTCAATCTATCGAACCCTACTACTTCAGTGCTCACAGAGGTTAAAACATAGAACGGCGGCTCAACGCATCGGCAACCCTATTTTAGTACTGGCACGATGTTTCAAAACGAACGTGTAACTTGTATGAATTCTATCCATTTCCCGTGCCTAAGGTTTAATTTCTTTTAAGAACTAAGGAACCTAAGAGCTTCGTGATCAGAGAACAGGACAAACTCGTGGGGTAGAAGAAATGCCTCCAAAATCGTAGAGCTTGAACGACCGCATACAGTTCCTTATCATACGTGGAATACCTTAGTCTCGCCTCATTTAACTTTTCACGAAGTATGCTACTGGGTGATTCTCTTGACTCAAGACACCTCCAATTCCGACCCAGAAGCATCACAAGCAACCTAAAACACCTTGGTAAAATTGGGTAACCTTAAGACAGGTGCTTGTGTCATTTTCTCCTTAATTGTAGGAGGCCTTACCTGCTGCTTTAGTCCACTCAAAATTTCCCTTCCTAATACAATCAGTGATTGGAGCCACTATCGTACTGAACCCTCTAATGAATCCTATAGAAGGTGGCTAACCGTGAAAACTACGGACATCATGGATATTCTTGGGTACAGGCCACTCTACTATTGACTTAATTTTCGCAGGGTCAGCGGACACCCCTTCAGATGTGACTACGAATCCTAGAATATAAATCTATTTGTCAGGAAATCACACTTCTTGATATTGGCATAGAGACTATCTTTTCTCAGGACTTGACAAACTTGCTTCAGGTGGGTTAAGTGGTCTGCCTTTGTTTTGCTATATATAAGTATATCATCAAAATAGACCACTACAAATCTTCCGATAAAAACCTTTAACACCTGATTCATTATTCTCAAAAAGTGCTGGGTGCATGGACAGACCGAATGGCATGACTAACCACTCATATAATCCATCTTTAGTCTTAAAAGCGGTCTTCCATTGTCTCCAGGCCTAACCCTAACCTGGTGATAGCCACTTTTTAGGTCTATCTTGGAAAAAATTGTCGATCCAGCTATCATATCTAACATGTCGTCTAGTCTTGGGATTGGGAATCTATACTTTACAGTGATCTTATTAATGGCACGGCTATCTATAAACATCCTCCAGGTGCCATCTTTCTTAGGGGTCAGCGAGCAGGGACTGCACATGGACTTAAGCTTTCCTTAATAAACCCCTTCCTAAGAAGTTCACCCACTTGCCTTTGCAGTTCCTGGTGTTCAGTTGGGTTCATCCTATAGTGAGGCAAATTAGGTAAAGTCGCTCCAGGGATTAAATCTATTGCGTGTTGTATATCTCTTAAAGGTGGGAGGTTATCGGGGAGATCTTCTGGAAACACATCCTCAAATTCTTTCAATAATTGGACCACCTCTTGAGGGTGTTCTACAGGCTTGTGGTCCTTAATTTCCTTAGCAGCTACTACCCAAATAGGTGCTCCCTCCATGATATCTTGCTCTAATTCTTTTGCACCTATTAAATTTAATCCAGTCTTCTTATCTTTCAAGCTGCTAGCTCCACTCTTGACATTATCCTTAGGCTGGGTTGGATGAATGACAATTTTCTTGCCATTGAAATTAAAAGCACAGGAGTTTGATCGACCAAAGATGGTCACATCATGATCAAACAGCCATGGCCTGCCTAAGATGATGCTACTTACCCCATAGGAAGCACATCACACCAGATCTTTCCCTGATAGGATTGAAGCTGGACTTGAACCTGACATCTTGACTTGATTGGTATAGAAGTGGAATCGATCCAGGATACCTTATATGGATTGGGATGTGGTACAATGGGTAATCCTAGACTTTTGGCTGCGTTAGTGGAAATGGCATTGACACAGCTTCCACTATCGATGACGATCTTACAGACCTTTTCTCCTATCCTAACAAATGTGTGTAGGATGCTAGTTCTACGCCAGTCTTCTTGCTCCTTGGTCTGTGTCATGATACGTCTCACAACTCCTAGCAAATTTGATGAGTCTATGTTCTCTTCATCTCCTTCATACTCATCAGCCAAGCAATCCCCTGCTTCATAAACCTCCTCTCCATCATTCTCCAGGGGTTCTGATTCACCTTCTTCTGCCTCCCCTATATGTAAAGCTCTAGAGGGACATTGGCTCATGAAATGACCTGGTTTACGATACTTATAGCAGACTCGCTCCCTCTCACCTCGAACTTCAGGGCTCTTTCCTTTTCTTCTCTAGGAATTAGGAGAATGGCAGGGTTGTGCCTAGGGATTGGATTCGAGCTGGATCTTGGTCTATTGGTTGTACCAGGGACTGAACTAGGCCTGCTAACAGGAGGGTTAAACCTAATAGGTTCAGGTCGTCTAAATGTAGCTCTCCTTTGAAACCTCTCATAGTCCGTGGCAACTTGGTATGCCTGATCTAAATCATGGACTTCCCTTAAAAACAGTTCCCCTTTTATATCATCATTCAACCCTGATCTAAACCTTGATAAAGTGGCTGCTTCAGACTCGACTACGTTGCATCGCATCACAAACTCATCAAATTTAGCAACGTATTCAGAAACGGTCTTGTTACCCTGTGTCAATCGTTGCCACTGATCTAATAACCTTTGCTGATAAGACATAGGCAGATATTTCTCTCTAAGTTTCCTCTTCATATCTCTCGATGTTGCTATAGGTAAATCTCCCCTTTGCCTTGATATGCGTTCCATGTTTCCCCAATATAACCGAGCCTGACGAACTAGTCTGATTCTGGCAAACTTAAATCTTCTCTCTTCGGACATATCATACCAGTCAAAATACTGGTCCATGTCAGCCTCCCAATCTATGTACACCTTAGCATCTAAGCTTCCCTCAAAGGTTGGTGCATCTAGATGGATGTTCCTTAGGGCCCGATCATCCTGATCAAAAGTATCATAGTGAGGTCTTCTAGGAGGTGGCTCTGGAGTATGATCAACATAATCCTGATGCGGTCTTCTTTGAATTGGGTCAGGTGTGTGTTCCTGTCGTTGGGCTCTAGGATGAACTGAAGGTAATCTGGGTGAAGGTGGTTCAGTTGGGGTCAACCTAGCTTCTTCTAGGGCTCCTACCCTTTCCTCGAACTGACCAAATTTAGCATCCAAACGGTCCATCTTCTCGATCATAGATCTCATAAGGCTTTCCATACTAGTATCCATGGATGAACTAGGTTGGGCTTGTGAAGGGTGGTAAGGTGTGCCTGACCTAGTTGTCATGCAAACAATTAGACTCAGACCCGAACTACGAGTTTTCTAAACCGGTTAGTCCAAATAAACTGAGTTGACTAGATACAATCAAATCAACAGCTACTCTCTTCTACTGGCCAGTCAGGAGGTGGGTCTGTGGGAGGTTCCCCCAGCTTTCACTGGGTCCTAATTAAAAACCACAAGAACCGCTTAGGCTTGAGCCACTTAACCTCTATCCTTGACACCAGCTTCCAATAATAGATGAAGAAATGGGTTGCACAAGCTTTCCAATTGAATTGAACTGGACCTAGAGTTCTAAGCTAGTTGCCTAATCAAGGTGGTAAGCTAGATTGTAGTAACTCTATACTTGGCCAGGTTTTAGAACAAGGGGAGTGTGAGATCCTGTCTCTGGCCTACCTAAGCCCGGTGGAATTGGCCCGATAGACGGATCAGCACCCAAGCCCTTAGTCCAAATTCTAGACACCAAGTAATAGGGCACACACAAGACTAGTTGACATAATGAGTTGACAATAACCCGGGCTCGACCAAATTGATGTTCCTAACCCACTAGGGCAATTAATGTCTAATCAATTTTAGTTAGGGATTGGATCGATATGCAATTTGATGATTTTTGGGCTAGGGACAGGTGATGAAATCCTGACCCTATGTCAATTTTATACCCTTAATTTGATTTGTCATGAGATGCATGCAAATTTCAAATTTCAGGTGCAGAAGTAGTGTGTTGCAGTTTAAAAGTGATATTGATAAGTGCAAAAAAAAATATCAGAAAAATCTAAAAAAATCACAAAAAACTCCTAACTTATAGATGACATACCAGATGAAACAAAATTTCAAAATAAAATCTGTACTATTCTAGGTAAATTCTGAAATAAAGATAATGAAAAGGAACAGAACAGAACAGAAACCTTAATAACACTGATGGACTGCAGGAGTTTTCATTTTTTCTGTAATTTTTTTCTTAGATTGAAATTTAAAACAGTGATAAACAACTTAAAATGAAACAGGAAAAAAAATATTCCAACGAGGAATGTGATACTTGCCTTTGGAGTTGCAGGCGGATTACAGTCAGCCTACAGAAAATACAGCAAGCAGAAAAAAATACAGAACGTGCCCAATGCAAAATTCACAAATGAAATCTAAGAAGTCCTTTGGCTTTCTTTTTCACGGGTCAATCACAATGGCACCCCGACACGCCTTAGGAGATCCCCGTGGAATGGGAAGAGAGGGTGTTTAAACCCTACTTTCTCCTAAGACCGGACGGCCTGGTAACGCCCCCGATCCAAGTACTTCAAGGACTTAATGCTATGCAATCAGGAACTTATTCTACCATGCTCTGATACCAAGATTGGTGTGATATGCATGATGAGGATGCAAACGTGTAACTCTAAAGGAGATTAACCAAAATTTAACTAGCAATTCCTACTTGCATATGAGTGATTCAACATATAAGATCAAGGAGATCTAAATAAGAAACCCTAAATGCTTATACTTAAACCCAGCTAGGAGGACTATCAAAATCTTAAAGAAATAGGACAAGATTAGAATTCGCACACAAGTCAAGCTAGCCCTATTTAATGATCCCGATCTTAAAATACTGGGAGTTCAAGCATTGAAATCTCAAGCACAAGGGATTCGCACTTAAGGTTCTCAAATGAAAGATCATACCACATAAGATGGGCCTTCTAACTTTCTGGTTTGTAGCAAGTAATCCTTCCTCTTGGATCTGGAGCCTAGAGAACCCTGCAACAAAGAAACCAAGATGATTAGATACTTAATTAGAAGTGAGAAGATTGATGGAACTCAAAAGGAGAGTTGTTGGAAATGATCCTTGGCGCCATGGTGGAAGCTTGTGTTGGTGTTGATCTTCTTCTTGTGAGGATGTCCTTAATTCGCTTTGAAGGAAGGGATTGCTTGGAAGATGAAGAGTAAAGAGAAGGATTAGGGAGAAGAAATGATGGAGGAGAGGAAGAGGTTCACTTAGGCACAAAGATCCACATAGGCACATAGGAACACATAGAAAATTGCTGGAAATTTGTATTCACTCATCAATTCCTTTTTTACAAGAAGATTAAGAGTCTTTTATAGACTATTAAGCCATTTTGAATTCCAACTACACCAAATATCATGGAGAAAAATTTGTGGAGAAAAATATGGGGCATCCCATGAAGAGTGGAGGAAGTTGTGGAGGAGGTTGTAGCCAATTCAATTTCAAATTCCCCTTTTCCTCTCTTGGGTGGCAAACTTGGATGGTGAGGTGGCATGTGTGATGTGGCAGCAATCTTGGATGGTGAGGTGGCATGTGTGATGTGGCAGCAACCTTGGATGATGAGGTGGCATGTGTCATGTGGCATGTGGTCCCCACTTGAGGTGGCTTTGGTCTTGCTTTGGAGTATAAGTCTTGAGTCTTCTTTAGTCTTCAAATATGGTTTGGTTTGATTCTTCATGGATTGGACTTGACTCATTTGGACCCAACGGACTCTCTAGTCCAACCATAAAGATTCGGAATGGGCTTGAATTGGTTGGAGTCTCTTTCTGATTCTGGTGCCCGCACCAATAATATTTAAAAAAACTAGGACTTGGTGAGCCTAAACCAACCATTGTATCATTGCAATTGGCAGATATATCTATAACATATCCCAGAGGAATAGTAGAAGATGTTTTGGTCAAAGTAGATAAATTTATCTTGCCAGTTGACTTTATAGTCCTAGATATGGAAGAAGATCATGTTATACCTATCATTCTAGGATGACCATTTCTTAACACAGATAAAGCATTGATAGATGTGCATGAAGGCAAATTGATATTAAGAATTCATAATGAACAAGTAACATTCAATGTTTTTAAAGCTATGAAAAAGCCACAAGATGTAGCATCATGTTTTCAGATTGATTGCATTGATTGCCTTGTGTAGGAGAAGGTTGGAGAGATGATGACTGAAGATGAATTGCAATATACCTTAATTTCAACCCACAGAAATGAAGGAGGAAGCGATGAAGGAAGCCCATATGTAGTAGTGATGAATAGCACACATATTTACACACAAAGGAGACCATTTGAAGAGTTAGAGAGAAGAGCTATAAATCACCTCATACCATCCAATGATCAACCACCAGAATTAGAATTGAAACAGCTTCCCTCACATTTAAAATATGCATTTTTATTACCTCCATCTTAGTTACCTGTTATTATTTTTTCTCTTGACAGATTTGATGGAGGAGAAGTTGTTAAGGGTGCTTAGAGCTCACAAAAGGGCCATTGGTTGGACAATAGCAGATATCCATGGAATCAGCCCAATAATATATACACACAAGATACTCATGGAGGAGCAATTTAAACCATCAGTGCAGCCTCAAAGAAGACTCAACCCAGCCATGAAATAGGTAGTTAAAGCTGAGGCGATCAAATTGCTTGATGCATGTATTATTTACCCCATCTCAGATAGTAATTAGGTTAGTCCGATACAAGTAGTTCCTAAAAAGGGGGGGTTTACGATGCTTGAAAACAAAAAACATGAATTAATCCTTGTTAAGAAAGTAACTGGATGGAAAGTCTGCATTGATTATATGAAGCTGAATGATGCTACAAGGAAATATCACTTTCTTTACCTTTCATTGACCAAATATTAGAAAGACTGGCAGGGCATGCGTATTACTGCTTCTTAGATGGATATTCAGGATATAACCAGATCATTGTTGCACCTGAGGATCAAGAGAAGATTACCTTTACTTGTCCTTATGGTACCTTCGCCTACCGTAGGATGCCTTTCGGGCTATACAATGCACCGACAATATTTCAACGTTGCATGATGGCCATCTTTCATGATATGATTGAGCACTTCATAGAAATATTATGGATGATTTTTCTGTGTTTGGTATGTCATTTGATGAATGCTTGCATAACTTGAATTTAGTACTGCAAAGGTGTGAGGAAACCAATTTCGTGCTGAATTGGGAAAAGTGCCATTTCATGGTACAATAAGGTATTATTTTAGGCTACAGGATATCTTCCAAGGGGATAGAAGTAGATAGAGCTAAGGTGAAAGTAATTGAAAAATTACATCCCTTGACATTAGTGAGAGCAGTTAGGAGTTTTTTAGGACATGCTAGCTTTTACAAAAGATTTATCAAATATTTTTCAAAAATTGTACATCCATTATCTAATTTACTAATGAAAGATATTCCTTTTATGTTTACTGCTGACTGCTTATCTACTTTTAATTGTTTGAAATAGAAGCTGGTCCATGCTCCTATAGTGGTTGCCCTCGAATGGGGACAGCCTTTTGAATTAATGTGTGATCCTAGTGATGAAGCTGTAGGGGCTGTGTTGGGACAGAAAAGAGAAAAGAAATTTCAGCCAATATATTATGCCAGTAGGACGTTGACCGCAACTTAGAGGAATTACACCACAACTGAAAAGGAACTATGGGCTGTAGTATTTGCTTTTGATAAATTTAGATCTTATCTGATTTTGTCAAAAGTAATTATTTACACTAATCATAGTACTTTGAAGTTTTTTTTACTAAACAGGATGCTAAGCCCAGGCTAATTCGGTGGATTTTGCTACTGCAAGAGTTTGACATAGAAATAAGGGATAAATCTGGAGTAGAGAATGTGGTGGCAGATCATCTGTCAAGACTAGATGGAGATTCTATGGAGGATGGTAAAGAACATGAGATTGTTGAGTGTTTTCCTGATGAACATTTATTTGAGCTACAGGTAAGTACTTAACCTTGGTATGCTGATCTTGCAAATTTTATTGCCTGTGGAGTATTACCTCATGATCTTTCATACCAACAGAAAAAGAAATTTTTTGCTAATGCTAAACATATCTTTGGGATGAACCTTTTCTATTTAAGGTATGTGCAGATGGCATAATCAGGAGATGTATACTAGAGGAGGAGATGTACTCTATCTTGCAGCATTGTCATGATAGAGAGGTAGGAGGATACTTTGGACCAACTCGTACAATAGCTAAGATCCTACAATCAGGTTTCTTTTGGCCAACCTTGTTTAAAGATGCCCACAGGTATGTCACTGCATGTGATAGATGTCAACGCACAGGTAATATTTCTAGAAAATATGAGATGCCTCTTAATAATATACTTGTATGTGAAGTTATTGATATATGGGGCATAGATTTTATAGGACCATTTTCAAAGTCTTTTTCTAAAGAATACATCTTAGTGGCGGTTGACTATGTCTCAAAATGGGTTGAGGCTGTAGCTTTGCAGAAAATGATGCCAAGTTTGTAATGAAATTTTTGAAAAAGAATATTTTTACTAGATTTGGTGTACCACGTGCTTTGATTAGTGATAAGGGAATCCATTTTTGTAATAAACAAATTGATGACTTATTAAAGAAATATGGGGTAACTCACAAAATTGCTACAGCCTATCATCCACAAACTAGCAAACAAGTTGAGGTGTCTAACCGTGAGCTGAAACAAATTTTAGAAAAACTGTCAGTTTGCATAGAAGAGATTGGACAGAAAAACTTGATGATGCACTGTGGGCTTATAGAACAGCTTTTAAAACACCAATTGGAATGTCCCCATATAGATTAGTGTTGGACAAGCTTGCCATTTGCCTGTAGAGTTAGAGCATAGAGCTTATTGGGCCATTAATATTTAAATTTTGAGTTATTGGGCCATTAGAGTTAACTAAGAGAAAAGAGTATTGCAACTGAATGAGATGGATGAGTTTAAAGAGCAAGCTTACGAGAATGCCAAGATCTATAAAGAACGAACCAAGAGATGGCATGACAAACACATTATAAAAAGGAGTTTGAGGTGGGACAACAGGTTTTGCTCTTTAATTCTAGACTAAGGCTGTTTCTAGGTAAGCTTCGATCTAAATGGTATGGACCATATATCATGACACAAGTTTTTCCCTATATAGCAGTGGAGGTGAAGGATCAAAAAGGTGTCACTTTCAAGGTAAATGGGTAAAGACTGAAACCATATGTTAGTGGTGGCTTGGAATCTTTCAAAGCCATCATTATAATGAGAGACCCATAAAGAGAGGACAGTCTAGCTATAGACTCTAAATATAATGCTGGTTGGGAGGCAACCCAATAGTCTTTCTCTTTTTGCTTTAGTTTGTTTTATGTTTTCTATTTCAATCTATTGATTTTGGTTGTTTTCTTGTTAGATATGGCTACCATTTAAGTTTGGTGATCAAAGGTGCAACTGAAACATGCAAGAATGGAGTGAACAAACAAAGGCACGATCACATATTACCTATCTCCAATTGAGTTCTGCAACCAGAGGAATATCAGCTATCTTTTTTCCTTTCTTCTGTATTAACTTGCTTTATTTTTTTCAAACATTAGGGACAATGTCTGCTTTTAAGTTGAGGGGTATTTGGTAGGGATTAGTGAAGATTAGTGGAATTTTGAGATAGAAAATTATTTTGATCCAAAAAAAAAAAAATTCTTCATCAATCAACTTGAATCTTTGTTTGAACTAAGTGAGTGTTTGAGACTTTAGACCATTTTTTAAATAAGGAGTCTACTCATGTAATGATTGGATGAATCAAAAATGACTTGGAATTGAAGATTTGATAGGATTAGGAGTTTAGAATTGAGACTATGAGAATGCATGAACTTTGATAGGCTTGTTATAAATGATTTAAATTAAGGATAATTTCTGTTTAGCTTAAATCAAATGTTAAGAAAGTTATTGACTTCGAAGGTTATAGCTATACATAATGAAATTTAGACATAGCAAGTAGATGCTAACTGCAATTACTGACCCATGCACTCTACTATGCTGTGTTGGGATGATGACTCAGTAACTGAAGGTTTGGCACTAGCAATGTCAACATTCACGTAAAATGATAACCTAATGTATGAGTATGCAAAGCACTTAACTGATGTGTTGTTTTTTGATAAAAGCCAATTTTGAGAATTTTGTAGTAAAAGGTATGTTTATAACAATTACACAGTTGAAAACCATCAACAACATCTAAAAAAAAACTAACACAATTGAAAGGTGTTGTCTTAGTTTTATTATGTTGGTAATAGTTTGAAGAAAAAGTGACAAGTATTGATTAATGTTTTAAGCTAACAGAAAGTAATCTTGAGTTGATTTCATTCTAATATGCCCTGATAAGGAATTGCAGTCTTATGGTTGATGTTTTGAGATCTTATAAATTGATAGTCCTAAAGAAAAAGTTGTTGGAGAAGATTTCAGTTGTTACCCGGGTTGATTGTTTATTTAAAATTGATGTTGATTTTTATTTATGCTTTGCTCGGAATGACAAAGATTTAAGTTAGGGGGTATTGATGAATGCGATTTATATAGAAGTATTTAAGTCTTAATTGTATAAAAATTTGGTTTAATTATTATTAATTTAGTAATATTTGCAACCTATTTATGCTTAATTATTTTATTTATTTTAGGTATGCGTGCCAAGAGGAACTTACAGAAGCTAGTCAGTTGGAGTCATGCCAAGAGGATGCTTACAAGCTCGTCCATCTATTTTGCCATGGAATTATCAAGTTTTTAACTAGTCCAGCCAGGTCCACCCAGCCAAGTCCACCCACCATTATTAATTTCGGGGCCAGTTCAATCCAAAGGAGGCATGCCAGGAGAGTATCAAAACAAACAATGGAAGAGTTGGAGAGAAGGGCGGAAAACAGAGGAAGGAAGAAACAAACAGCGAAAGGGAAAGAGAAAAAGGTGGAGGGAAAAGGTAGCGCAACAAGAAGTAAAAAAAAAATGGAGGAATGGAACAGAAGCAGCGGACACAGGGAAGAAGAAAAACCAAGCGGATGCAGAAAAAAAAAAAGACGCGAAAGAAAGGGAGGAGCGGACGTGCAGAAGAAAAGAAGATTGGAACGCGAAAAAAAAAAGAGAAGAAAAACACGGAAGAGGCGGTACGAACATCAAGGCAGGAAATCAATAAAGGAAAAAAGGAGAAATTAATTAGCCATGAGTTTATTTGATATATATTCTCCTTGTTTTTATATTATTTTCAATCTGAATATGTGCAACTAATTTCTTTTAGCTAAGGCTTAGGGATTTAATTGATGTGGTGATTGTGGATTTCATTAAATCTGATTTCTTTCCTTTGCTTGAGATTTCTTTTATGATCGTGATGCTTTGGAGATTTGATGAATTCTTCAATGAATTTTATCTAAAGTTTAATTAATCTATTAAATTTCTAGGTTGAAAAGTAAAAGAAATTCATAGATTTAAATCCTACCTGAATTACTAGGACTAATCTATGCAGTGATTAGGATTATAAAAATTTAATGCATCAGGATTTTTTAACCCTATCTTAGCCACCATGGTTAATAATTTTGGATAGGATTAATGCAATTTGAATGAAAGTATATTAATCAATTAAGAAAACCTGCTGGCTTGTAAAACAAGCAAATCAAATTAGCATATTTAGAAGAAATTATCGCATCGATTTGGTTAAATTCCAATGCCTTAGCTATTTTAGATTTTGTCTCATTCTGAAAGTTTGCTGCCACCTTAGTTTGATAGTGTGTTTAATTTTCAATTTAAGTTTTTTACTTGAAATCAATTGTCCAAACAGTATAAGTAGGTATTATAATTTGGGTGATTATCTCTGATCCTTGAGGATGACATTGGGTTACTATCCTGTATTACTTGCACAACTGGTATGCTTGCCAAACACGTGTCAGCCGTCTATTAGAAATGCCCAAAGAAGGAAAATAGATGGTTTGAGGATATCGTCTTGGTGAGGAGAGATATAAAGAGTATCAAAAATTTACTGGCAAATCAATTTCTTTGAAAATGAGACTCCTTCATAACATTATCAGTCACAACTTTTTTCTAAAGATCGGATGATTTGATTGGATGACTAAGAGAGATATTGCATTCATGCATTACTTGATTGAGGGCCATCCCATCAATCCATCTTTCTTGATGCTTTCTTAGATTAGGGAGGCTACCAGGAAGTAGCAGGTATGTCTTCCTTATGGTATAATCTTCACCTTAGTATTCCAGGAGTTTGGAATATACTAGACTAGCGAGGATGCCAAGAGACTCCTGCACACAGATAGATATACTGAGAGATCACTTCATTACATGGGCTACTAGAAGATAGATGGAAGATGGGTGAAGAGACTCAGGTTAGAGGCCAACAAGATTTGATTCTTCTAACGAGGATTTTACTACTGGTGATGATGATGAGGATGAGGCATCTAATACTGTAGCCAACCAATTCAAGGACTCTTTTTGCTGCATCAATACCAGCTACACCTACACCTACCAGACCATCTATACCACCCTCGACTACTAAAATTATACTGGAGTAGTTTACTCAGCTATCTGAGGCTTTAATAGGGAGAGTCAACTTCATGATAGTAGATCTAAGATAGGAGTTCACTCATAATCATTAGAGTATCTCCAGGGCCTACTAGGAAATCAAAGGAGAGTTGAGGGATCTCACTTCGCATGGAGGTAGTTGAGCAGGGCCAGAGGACTCATGCAGATCATCAATCTAATTTGGTCAAAATGTGGGCATACTTTGGTCGTATAAGAGGCATGTAGATTAGTTTATGAAAGAGTAGGCCCAGAGCACCATGACTATCTAGCAGGGTATTGATCGCATTGAGTCTGAGCTAGGCAATGTTTTGCTTGGTTTTATTGGATCTAGATCTGCATTTAATCCATCATCTAGCCAGGTAGCTAGATCAGCTCCATAGCCATTGCCTAGGCTAGCACCTATCCTAGAGCACCTTTTAGCACTATTGTCAGACCAAGTATAAGTTTTCTCTACTATCCGGAGTAGGACCAGCTTCTTGGACCTGCAGTGCTGCTGGTCCATCTCCAATTCACATATCTAGGATCTATTCACCTTTTACTATCAACATCTTGAGAATAGTGATGGTGATAAGATATTGAAATATATGTTTCTATAGTGTTATATTTGTGTAGTAAACATCTTGTATATTTTATGTTGCATGTTATCTTTGATACTTATAATGTATCATATTTTGTACCAATGAAATATTCTGAATGATACATTATATAAAAACTTGTCTTACTTTGTGTTATTGTCATACTTTGTGTTAATGTTGTCTCATTTTATCTCATATCTATTCCTTTACCACCTTTACTGGTGACAAAAAAGGGGAGAAAAGTGAATGTGCATGAGATATTAAGAGATTAAGGAAAGAGTGGATGTGCTTGAGAGATTAAGAAAGTATATGATAAATGCATAAAAATTAAATATTAAAGCATTAAGTTATATATTAAATTACTCTTATTTAATTAAATTTATATTTTTATGCAGTGTTTTAGATTATTGAACCCCACCAACACGAAGAGCATAATTTTTGGGATCCAACAGCATGAACGGCATGCAAATTGGACTTGAATTGAGACGGGAAATCAATTTTGAAGGAATTAATATAAAGTGTACGGTTTTTAAAGCAGCTGGTTCACAGTGGACCGGCTAAATGGTTCATGAAATGCCAGTCGGTCCACCATCCTCCATGGCAGCCGGTCCATGGAGCAGAGCCATGGACCACAGGCCAAACGAAGAGCCGATCTCATCGGGAAAAATGCCGGAACTCTTCCTCACATCGTCGGGAGTCTCCTCACGGCTGGAGAAGTCGTGAATGGCCGGAAAAATCCCAAGAGCCACCACGATCGCTGCTGGTTTTCGTCCTCCTCTTGCCGTCACTGCAGATCATCTTTACCAAGCCGTTGTTCATCGTTGTTGCTGCCGACACCTCAGGCCATGGAGAAGATGCCGGACCAAGCTGCTGGCCCTTCCGATGCCGAGTTCACCACATTCAACATCACTGGTCCTCCAACCAAAACGCTGCCCATTTTCTCCCAGCCGGTCACCATTCCCCACCTGTGCTCGGATGTCCTCACCATTGCCAAGTCACCGGAAAATCCCAGCTCTCCGCCTCCTCTTCGTCCAAGCACGCTCAGCCAGTTCCACCATCCACTCGTCTTCTT
Organism: Areca catechu; assembly: GCA_021397845.1. Lineage (NCBI taxonomy): Eukaryota > Viridiplantae > Streptophyta > Magnoliopsida > Arecales > Arecaceae > Areca > Areca catechu. The sequence continues at coordinate 3,440,958 of CM038038.1, read as the reverse complement.
CCAAGTTGCTGCTGCTGCCGCTCACAGGGTCTTTGTCTTCCCCTGTTACCGTTCTCAGCAGGTCGCCCCATCTTCCTGCACCGCCCTTCTCCACCATCCTCGGCCATCTTCACGGGAGCCTGCTACCAATGATCGCCATCCATCTTCACCATTATCCGCCATTCGAAGTTCGTTGCTCGCCTCCCTTTCATTCTCCTGATGTCGGTGTGTTTGAAGATTGGACTGTCCGAAGGAAGAGGTCAACTACAACATCGACGGATGCGGGATAATACTGTGGTGATGGAGTTTATTACGGGAACGTAGTTAGAGAACCGAAAGCAACCGAGAGGAGAGTCTGACACGGTTTTCCCATGCATTATTTCTCTTTAAATACGAGAGATTACGGCGAGGCAGGGGGAGTTTTTTTCCAAACCTTATTTTCTTCCTCCGAGGGGTGAGAGCAGAGCCGAGAGCATGAGAGTTTATTTGTTCCGATTTTTTTTTTTTTTTTTGGTAATCAAAATGGAGGGGGAGGTAAACCCCGCTGTAGCTGCGCCTCCACTGGGCTCCCAACCCGTCTAAGTCATGTTCCATTTGTTCCGACTTTTAAGCTTTCTTAATAGCTCAAAATTATTTTTTTATGAATATTTATTTCATTTTAGTAATACAGTTTCATTGTTTTTATTTTATTTTTATTCTTGTTATTTTAATTTCTGCTCTAAGATTAGTTTAATTTATTATAACTTTATGAATGTCATTTAAATATTTGTAAAAGTTAGTTTAATTCTTGTACTTTAAATACCTGCAAATAGGGTAGAATTCTTTCTTTCTTATTTTGTTTTTAGAGTTTTTTTTTTCTTTGATCCTCTTGCCACTAATCTTAATGAACTATCATTGGGTCATAATCCCTTTATAGTTCATATTTGACTTAGTGCAAGAAGGGTTCTAGGTAATAGGCTTATGGTTAATTTTTTTTCCTTGTAAACATTCTTGATGGGTTATTGTTGGGTCAGAGCCCGTTCATAATCCATACTTGAATAATACTAGAGTAAAAGTTAAAGGGAAGGAAACCTTAGAAAGGCTTTATTAGTCATCAGTCTAGCGGATTCAAAGATCCTAGAGTTATTTTAATTGTTTAATTTTGAAGTTACTGCTTTAAAATAATTTAGCAATTAATCTCCAATTCTTATTAAAGCTCACCTAGCAAGAGGTTAGAACATAGTTCAAAAATCCATTTCCTTGTGGGATCGACCCGTACTCACCGAACGTGCCACTCTGCACACCATGCATTTGCGGTATAATTAGAAAATACACATCAAGTTTTTGGCTCCGTTGCCGGGATCTGGTTTGTTTTTAATTGTGTTTTAAATTCTTGCTTTAACTTTAGTTTAATCTATTTTATTTTTAAAGTTGGTGAGTGCTGGAAGCCAGGTAAGTTTAAATTATTATTTTTCTTTCAGCATCTTATTTATCTCATCTTATCTTATCTTAGTTTATCTTAGCTTATCTTAGTTTAGTTTTTAATTTAAATTTGTTTAGTTTCCCTTTCATTGTGCATAGCATATTTAAATCATTTTAAGGGCACAAACCTTAAATAAGATAAGGTTAGGATTTTATTACCCTTAGCCCACAAATCAGACTCCTTCATTTGCATTAACCCAAGCCTCTAAATAAAATTAATTAGACGTTGACTCTAAGGACATCCGAGCTCAATAGGACAAGGAGACCTAAGGGTTATACCAAGCTAGATTCAATCACTAAATTGGTGTCTAGGAAAGTGGTTCAGAAATTAAGTCCCGAAGGAAATTGCTTTGGTTCCGCTTGCCTGGCCAATTTTTAATTAGTGTCTAAGGCAAGCAATAAGGGGACCTCCACCAACCTTACACTTACCTGGCCAATTTGGTGCATTGGTTGAACTTGGAGTGCCCAAAGGTTAACGTAGAATAGTTAGGAGCCGTCTAGATTTAGGTTATGTTAGGATAGAATTAATTTGTGTGAAACTTGTTTGATAAAAAATTATATATATATATTAAAATTTTAGAAAAATATATAAATCTAAAATTTAGAAAAAAATTGAGTACATTGAGAATATTGTAAATTCTCCGACTCCTGTTTGGAGAAGATTATCATGATGACTAATTATAACTGATCCAATTCCTGTTTTAGATCCAACAATGGATATTATGAATCAATCCCAAACCCTTAAGGATTTATGTTATCCAGTTGGTTCCGTCCAACCATCTTGTATAATGTTGCCACAACCCATTGCAAATAACTTTGAAATTAAGCCTCAGATCATTAATATGCTTCCAAAATTCACTGGAGATGCATATTTATTCATTAGAGAATTTGAAGAGGTTTATGCAACAATGAGATTGCAATAGTTGATTGAGGACAAAATCAAGCTGAGATTAATCAACTCTGCCCTTAAGGATAATGCTAAAAAATGGCTTTATAGTCTCCCAAATCAATCTATCATGCCATGGGAGGGTTTTGTTAGAACATTCCTAAAAAAATACTTTCATCATCATAAGACAGCTAAGATTAGAAATGAAATAAACCAATTTTATCAATTAGCTGGTGAGTCATTCTGGAAATATTTTGATCATTTTAAGAATCTCTTGACCCAATGTCCACACCATGGAATAGAAACCTGAAGACTATGCCAAATCATTTATGAGGGTTTAGATTCTAATTCGAGAACCATGCTAAAGTCCATGTGTCAAGGCCAATTCATGTATAAAGAATCCAATGAAACCTGGCAATTCTTAGAAGACCTAGCTGAGAAAAATTTATAATGGGAAACAACTAGGGAACCAGAAAGATCCACGCCATCAAGAGGTAGAATCCATCAAGTTCAGACTACCCTAGCTGTTGAAGCCAAAATTGCAACACTGACATGTAGGTTAGAGGCCTTAGAACTTCAAAGACCAGCCAGTATCAATCAAGTGTCTGTAATCATATGCAATGGGTGCAATGCATCTGACCATGTCTTTGAAGAATGTCCCTTCTTGATGAACCAAATAGATAATGGATGTGCACAGGTGAATGCTACATTCCAGAGACCAATGAACAATCCTTATGCACCCACCTATAACCCAGGATGGAGGAATCATCCAAATTTTTCATGGTCATATAACCCAAATGTAGGCGGTCTATGTTTCAATCAGCAAAACCCAAGGCCTAATCATGTGATGAACAACCTACCACCACTGGGCTTCAATATTAATGAAAAGAAGCTTAGCGCTTTAGAAAAAAGCCTGGAAGCCTTAGCCAAATCTAATGTTGATACTGGTGCTACATTGAATAATTTTATGCAAACCATGAGCCAAGCCATAGCCCGATTGAAAATGCAAGTGGGTCAACTAGCATCTACCATTGCTAAAAGAGAACGAGGTAGGCTACCTAGCTAACCTGAGCCCAACCCAAGGAACCAAACTGGTCCACGATTCCAACAAGGAAATCAAGTCGATCATGTGAATGCTCTTCATTAAGATCAGGGAAACAAGTGGATAATCAGGTAGGAGCATTTGACATTAGAGAAGATTCAACTACTGAATCTACTGAGCCACCCAATGAACAACCTACATTACAAACTCAAGCTCCTAAAACTGATAGTGCACTGAATCAGGTACCTATAATTCCTAAAGCTCCTTTTCCAAATCGATTAAGGTCTAACAAACAATTGAAACATTTAGATAGGATGTTAGAGATGTTTAAAGAAGTTTAAGTTAATATCCCTCTTCTAGACATGATCTAGCAGGTTTCGACTTATGCCAAATTCCTAAAAGATCTTTGTACCAAGAAAAAAATCATTAATGTACTAAAAAGAGTTTTCTTAGTAGTAAGTGTGAGCTCCTACCTATTGAGTCACATGCCTATAAAGTATAAGGATCCAGGTTCTCCAACAATTTCTTGTATCATAGGAAAAACCCATATTGAGAAGGCTTTACTTGATTTAGGAGCTAGTGTGAACATTTTGCCCTATTCAGTGTATGAGCAATTGGGTTTGGAGAAACTTCAGCCAACATGGATTACATTACAATTAGCAGACCGATCTTTCAGAATCCCTAAGGGAATGGTAGAAGATGTTTTGATTAAGGTTGGAAATTTCATTTTTCCGGTTGATTTTATCATTTGAAGACTGAACTGGTATTAAATTCTAAAGGTCATATCCTGTTATTTTAAGAAGACCATTCTTAGCTACTGCTAATGATGAAATCAAGTATCGGAATGGACTTATGAAACTATCATTTGGGAATATGACTATTGATTTGAACATATTTAATTTGGAACAGGAATCTACTAGGCATGCTAATGTTAGTGTAATTCAAGATGAAATTTATGAACCTATAGACATTAGCGATGAAGAAGTCGATCTTGAGGAGACTAGTATCTGGCCAACCCATGAAGATGAGAATTTAGAAAAAATATTTGAAGATAATAAAAATGGCCAGAGATGGGAGCCTCCTACTGAAACACTATTGGAAATGGCTAAATCATCAACCAAGCCATCAATAGAAGAGGCACCCAAGTTAGAGTTGAAACCCCTTCCTAAGCATTTTAAGTATGTGTATTTAGGTCCAAATGAAACGTTGTCTGTAATTATTGCCTCAGACCTAAATCCTAAACAAGAGAAGGAGTTGTTAGCCATTTTGAGAGATAATCAAGAAGCAATAGGCTGGACCATGGCAGATATTAAGGGAATAAGTCCTTCCATAGTTCAATATAGGATACATTTGGAGGAAGAGGCTAAACCAATTAGAAATGCCTAGAGAAGATTGAATCCAACCATGAAGGATGTAGTCAAGAAGGAAATTTTGAAGTTGCTAGATAATGAAATTATTTATCCCATTTCTGATAGTTCATGGGTGAGTCCTGTATAAGTTGTACCAAAGAAATCTGGGATAACAATGGTCCAAAATGAAGCAAATGAATTCATCCCAACTAGGATCCAAATGGGGTGGAGGGTCTATATAGACTATAGAAAATTGAATGCGGCAACAAGAAAAGATTACTTTCCTTTGCCATTCATTGATCGAATGTTAGAGAAGTTAGCCGGACAAGAGTTTTACTGTTTTCTTGATGGATACTCCAGTTATAATCAGATCCTCAAAGCCCTTGAAGATCAAGAAAAGACTATATTTACGTGTCCATTCGGAACCTTTGCATATAGGTGAATGCCCTTTGGGTTATGTAATGCACCAGCAACCTTCCAAAGATGTATGATCAGCAATTTTTCTGACATGGTTGAACAATTTCTAGAAATTTTCGTGGACGACTTTTCTGTCTTTGGCCCTACCTTTTTCGAATGTTTAAACCATTTGAGGCTAGTTTTAGAAAGATGTAAGGAGAAGAATTTAGTTCTCAATTGGGAGAAATGTCAATTCATGGTTAGAGAATGTATAGTGCTTGGCCATGCAGTATCAAGAAAAGGAATAGAAGTTGACAAGGCTAAAGTTGACCTGATTGCAAGTCTTCCACCACCCAAGTCTGTTAAAGAAATTCATTCATTTTAGGACACGCTGGATTTTATAGAAGGTTCATATCCAATTTTAGTAAAGTGGCTCACCCGTTGACAAATCTATTAGCAAAGGAAGTGAAATTTGAGTTTACTCCTGAGTGCTTAGAGTCTTTTGAATTTCTTAAAAAGACACTCATTTATGCTCCCATCATCCATCCACCTGTCTAGACCGAACCTTTTGAGCTTATGTGCGATGCATCTGATTATGCTGTAGGTGCAGTGTTAGGTCAAAGGATTAATAAGTTGCCTAGAGTTGTTTATTATGCAAGTAAAACTTTGAATGATGCGCAACTTAATTACATAACCACAGAAAAGGAGTTCATAGCTGTTGTCTTTGCTTTAGAGAAGTTTAGGTCCTACTTGGTTGGGTTGCACACTATTGTTTATACTGACCACTCAGCCATCCGACATCTACTAGCAAAGAAAGACGCTAAGGCATGCTTAATACGATGGATCTTACTCCTGCAGGAATTTGACTTAGAAATTAAGGATAAAAAAAGAACAGAGAATGCTATAGCAGATCACTTGTCCCGAATCATTATTGAACCATCTAGTAAACCACCTATCAATGAGTATTTTCTGGATGAACAACTCTTGTCTGTTTCCGTTGAACCTTGGTATGCTGATATTGTCAATTATTTAGCCATTGAAAAAGTTTCCATTCATTGGACCACTCAGGACAAACATAAATTCTTTGCCCAAGTGAAGTATTTCATCTGGGATGATCCTTATCTGTTTAAACAATGTCCTGATCAGATCATTAGGAGGTGTGTCCCGGATAATGAGGTTAGAAGTATTCTATCATTTTGTCATGACCAGGCATGTGGTGGTCACTTTGCATCTAAGAAAATAGCTGTCAAAGTACTTCAGTGTGGATTTTATTGGCCAAATTTATTTAAGGACGCACATGTATATTGTAAGAATTGTGCTAGATGCCAACAAGTGGGTCGAATCACCAAGAAAAATATGATGCCACTCAATCCAATCTTGGTGGTTGAAATTTTTGATGTATGGGGGATAGATTTTATGGGACCATTTCCTACCTCTTTTGGGAATGAATATATTCTAGTGACTGTTGATTATGTGTCTAAGAGGATAGAAGCTATTCCATGTAGATCCACTGATAGCAAAGTGGTCATCAAATTTATCAAGGAAAATATTCTCTCCCGTTTCGGTACTCCTAGAGCAATCATTAGTGATCGGGGGACACATTTTTGCAAACAATGCTTTGCCACTTTGATGAAGAAATATAATGTTACCCACAAATTGGCCACACCATATCATCCTCAAACAAGTGGGCAAGTAGAGGTATCTAATAGACAAATCAAACAAATCTTGGAGAAGACCATTAATGCCAATAGAAAAGATTGGTCTTTGAAATTAGTTGATGCACTTTGGGCGTGTGTATAAGACCAACCCAGGAATGTCTCCTTATAGGATTGTGTTTGGAAAATCATGTCACTTGCCTGTTGAATTGGAACTCAAGGCTATGTGGACAATTAAGAAGTTGAACATGGATTTGGATTTAGCTGGAAACCATAGGAAGCTTCGGATTAATGAATTAGAAGAACTCAGAAATGAAGCTTATGAGAATGCTAAGTTGTACAAGGAAAGAACGAAAGTATTTTACGATCAAGCAATTCACAGAAAATCTTTTACTCCTGGACAAAAAGTTTTATTATACAATTCAAGGTTACACATTTTTCCTGGAAAGCTTAGGTCTAGATGGACAGGACCTTTCTTAGTTAAAGAAGTTTTTTCACATGGGGCTATAGAAATTGACAATCCAAGCAATGGTGTTGTTTTCAAAGTTAATGGTCAACGATTAAAACCATTCTTGGAATTGCCCACAGGATCTATAGAGGAAGCCATGATTCTTTATGAACCGACATATCTTGACTAGCCTGTTATCAAGTATGGCTGAAGACTTTAAATTTAGCACTTCTGGGAGGCAACCCAGCTTCTTTCTTTCTTTCTAATAAATTTTCTTTTTAATATTGTTTGGTTTAGCAGAGTTTGACTTGAATAAAGCTCTATTGGCTAAGTTGGGAGGAGATCTCAAGGAAATTCCCCAGGTGTCTTCGTTTTCTTTTATACTATATCATGCATACATCTAGAATCATTTTTATTTGTGGGGGGGGATAATAAGCTGAATGAATAAGTATTTGAAGCTACCTTCACCTTAATATCTTATATTTGTTGACCTTGGACTTAGGGTGAATCACACACTTTGAATAGTAGTTGATTGAACATCTAAATAATTCTTGAAATATTGAGGGATTAAATATTAATAGACTCAAGTAAAAATGGTAAGTAAGAATGAAATCAAAATTCTGGATAATTCTAATCCTCCTATTTGTAAAGAAAAAGAATTTACTTCTTAGGTGTGTGTGGGTATTGTTAATGCAAAACTTTTCTTATTATTTTTTTTTAAAAAAAGAGTTAATAAAAGCAAGTTCTGAACATCGTTTCATCGAGTAACCGGGCCTCTTCGTCTAAGTAAGCGGTTGAGTCTCACATCAAAAAGTAGAGATATGAAGAAACCTTACCTTACAGCCAGTTTTGATCTGTAGCCTTTTTGACTCAAGCCAGTAAGCCCGAGGGGTGTTCTACACCTAGTGCCCTAAGGTCAACTGATCTGGAAGACATTGGTCAAAAACTTGTTACAAGGATAAGATAGAAAGCTTAAGAGATTAAGACATTACACGGTCTGTATAAAAAAAGAAGAGAGAAAGTGTAATAATAAGTGGAACATATTTGTATTAAAACAATATCTCACCACTCCAAGGAAGAAAAAGATTTGGAAATAACAATAGAAGTGGTCAAGAATTATCTTTGAAAAATGAAAAGTTTGAACTAAACCAATTTACTTGAAGCTATTAATATCCAATGATTCATTTCATTTGCTATCTAATGGAAAATCTTCTAGTTATAAAAAGGGTGTGAGAGTAACTTTTAAGTCCGAATAAACTTGTATATGGTATTAAGTGTTTTTGGTAGGCTCCTCAATTATTTCTAATAAAAATTCATGAATTATCTTTTATCCTTACTCGAGGACGAGTAAGATTCAAGTTAGGAGGAGTGATAAATGCATAAAAATTAAGTATTAAAGCATTAAGTAATATATTAAATTACCCTTATTTAATTAAATTTTATATTTTTATGTAGTTTTTTAGATGATTGAACCCCACCAACATGAAGAGCATAATTTTTGGGATCCAACTGCGTGAACGGCATGCGAATTGGACTTGAATTGAGATAGAAAATCAATTTTGAAGGAATTAACATAAAGTTGCACGATTTTTAAAGTAGCTGGTTCACAGTGGACTAGCTGAATGGTTCACGAAATGCCAGTCGGTCCACCATCCTCCATTGTAGCCGGTCTATGGAGTAGAGCCGTGGACCACAAGCCAAACGAAGAGCCTATCTCACCGGGAAAAATGCCGGAACTCTTCCTCACATCGTCGGGAGTCTCCTCATGGCTGGAGAAGCTGTGAATGGCCGGAAAAATCCCAAGAGCAGCCACGATCGTTGCTAGTTTTCGTCCTCCTCTTGCCATCACTGCAGGTCATCTTTACCAAGCTGCTGTTCATCCTTGTTGCTGCCACCACCATAGGCTATGGAGAAGATGTCGGACCAAGCTACTGGCCCTTCCGATGTCGAGTTCACCACATTCAACATCACTGGTCCTCCAACCAAACCGCTGCCCATTTCCTCCCAGCCGGTCACCATTCCCCACCTATGCTCGAATGTCCTCACCATTGCCAAGTCACTGGAAAATCCCAGCTCTCCGCCTCCTCTTCGTCCAAGCACGCTCAGCCAGTTCCACCATTTACTCGTCTTCTTCCAAGTTGTTGCTGCTGCCGCTCCTAGGGTCTTTGTCTTCCCCTCTTACCATTCTCAGTAGGTCACCCCATCTTCCTACACCGCCCTTCTCCACCGTCCTCAGCCTTCTTCACAGGAGCATGCTACCAACGATCGCCAGCCATCTTCACCATTATCCGCCATTCGAAGTTCGTTGCCCGCCTCCCTTTCATTCTCCTGATGTCGGTGTGTCTGAAGATTGGACTGTCCGAAGGAAGAGATCAACTACAACATCAACGGATGCGGGATAATACTGTGGTGATGGTGTTTATTACGGGAACGTAGTTAGAGAACTGGAAGCAACCGAGAGGAGAGTCCAACGCGGTTTTTCCATGCATTATTTCTCTTTAAATATGCGAGATTACGACGAGGCAGGGGGAGTTTTTTTTCCGAGCCTTATTTTCTTCCTCTGAGGGGTGAGAGCAGAGCCGAGAGCCTGAGAGTTTATTTGTTCCGACTCTTAAGCTTTCTTAATAGCTCAAGAGTTATTTTTTTATGAATATTTATTTCATTTTTGCAATATAGTTCTGTTTTTTTTTAAATTTTTATTCTTGTCATTTTAATTTCTGCTCTAAGATTAGTTTAATTTATTGCAACTTTATGAATGTCATTTAAATATTTGCAAAGGTTAGTTTAATTCGTGCACTTTAAATACCTGCATGTAGGGTAGAATTCTTTCTTTCTTACTTTGTTTTTAGAGTTTTTTTTTCCTTTGATCCTCTTGCTACTAATCTTAATGAACTATCATTGGGTCATAGTCCCTTTATAGTTCATATTTGACTTAGTGCAAGAAGGTTCTAGGTAATAGGCTTATGGTTAATTTTTTTTCCTTGTAAACATTCTTGATGGGTTATTGTTGGGTCAGAGCCCGTTCATAATCCATACTTGAGTAATATAAGAGAAAAAGTTAAAGGGAAGGAAACCTTAGAAAGGCTTTATTAGTCATCAATCTAGCGGATTCAAAGATCCTAGAGTTATTTTAATTATTTAATTTTGAAGTTACTGCTTTAGAATAATTTAGCAATTAATCTCCAATTCTTGTTAAAGCTCACCTAGCAAGGGATTAGAACACAGTTCAAAAACCCATTTCCTCGTGGGATCGACCCGTACTCGCCGGACGTGCTACTCTTCACACCGTGCGCTTGTGTTATAATTAGAAAATACACATCAGTATACAAGATTGAGAGATTAAGAGAATGAAAATAAAGAAGAATGTGCATATTTAGGATTAAAATCTAATTTAAAATTATGTATCTAAGATTGAACCTTAAAGGAGGAGTAAGAATAATTCAGATGATCTTGCCCTGATTCATTTTTTTTAAGCTTAAATTGAGGGGGAGCATTGTTTTCAATCATTATAAACTCAACACACCTCTTACTTCACAACTTGATACATATATCAATAATTCTGATACTTCAATTTTGATACATTACATTTATGCTTCGATATAAACTCAGAATACTATGAAACATTATTAAAACATCAGAAATATGCTATGAGACATGAAAACTTTAAAGCTTTATGCTCTGATACCTAAAAATTTCAAAGCTTTGATATGTCTTATAGTAGAATTTACTGATACTTTGAATTTTGGTACTTACATAGTTCTATTACATTATACTGTAATGTCTCTAGGTATATACACATATTGCTTTGATATATTTTAGCATATTGAAAACTTTTAATTTCCATGCCTAATGTTTGCATCATAAAAAAGAGAGAGATTATTAATTTTGGGAATGATTTTGATGATTATAAAATATTGGAAGATGAATATTATACTAATGTTTTTCAATTTATTAATAATGTTTTTGCAGAGAGCTTTCAATGGATTATCATTAATTGAAATCTTTATAGATTATTGGAATTGTTTATGAGCAATTAGATTGATAAGTTAGCTCTTAAGGATCATTATACCTTTATATTTCATGGTAAATCCTTTAAGAGAGTTGTTATATTATGAAGAGTAGAGAGTTCAATTTTATAATTAAAAGTATTTGAGTTGGTTAAAGAGTCAATGTATATTCTTAGAAATCATTGGTAGTCCTTTGGAAGCATTGAGGAGCAAAAATATATCAAAAATCTTATAAAACTAAAGTTCTGGTTGAAAGAGCTGACTACTATCAAGAGAGCCAACTTTGGCATGGCTTGCAGAACTGGCACTGTTCAAGAAAGCTGGCTCTTTTTAGATAAGCCTTCTCTCTCAAACAAATAGAGAGCATATTTTTCTCTGAACACAATTTAGAAGAGATTTCTCTTAGAATTAGAACCTTCTCTTCAAAAAGGCAAAAAACATGAATTTTTGATCCAGTTTAAAAAAGCTGACTCATAGTAAATAAGCTTTCTCTTTCAAAAAGACAGAAAACTTGTTTTCAGAATATACTGTAGACAAGCCAACTTCCTTCAGGTGAGTTAACTTTCAGTCCATATATTGCTACAGTAATGACTAGTTTCAAAACTCGCAAATTTTAACTCTCAAGGTTTCTAACAATTATTTTTCATTTCCAAACTTCTTAAATGGCTAGAAATGAGTGAAAACTAATGAAAAATACTTAGAAAAGTATAAAAAAAAAAGATTAAGTCAAAGAAAGATAATTCTTTGAACATTCTAGAAAAAATTCATTACTAATCATTGTAAACAAGAGAACTCAAATATTGTCACTTGAAAATTCAAGAGAAGCATAATTCTTTCCCATCTATTCTCTTGAAAATTTAAGTGAGCTACTCAGAGAGCATTGAAAATCAATCATTGAAGACTTGATGGGTCTTTAAGAGAAGCTTTACCATCAATCTTCTATTCTTTTGAGAGTTTATTTAGTTACTTGTTTTTGTATTTTTGAGCTATTATTTATTTCAGCAGGGAGCTAAAACTTTGGATTGGGTTTTGGTTTTGATTGGTTAACTTGGGAAAACCAATTGGATTGTTTGTGAGCATAGAAAATAAATGGTATATTAGGATTTTGGTTTGTGAGTCCGGGATAAAACAAACGGTTATATTTTTGTGAAAATACCGTGAAAATATTAAGAGATCCTTGTATAGTGGATATAGAAGCTGGGATTGCTTTGAACTATTATAAATTTATTGTGTTTGTGTAATTGCTTGCTCTTTACCTTTCTCTCTTATATTTTAGCTTTTGTATATATTACTTGACACAATATTTGGCTCGCTTATATCATTTGAATTTCAAAGGTACACATTTATTTGAATTTTTAAAAATCAATTTATCGTGATAGATGCTCAGAACATCTAATAACATGATTAACATCATTATTAGTGCATATGCTCCATCGATATTCTATTTATAAATCACTTTTGTATCTAACTTATGGGATCCCAAGCAAAACTATTACTTAACAAAAGTAGCACATTGATAAGTAGTTTTTTTTTCTTAAAGGTCTATTTTTTGATAGATAAATATTATAAAAAAGTTGATCAACTTTACCGGTAACATACTTATTTAAGTTCTTGTACTTCTTTAGATTAGTAAGTTATTTTTTCATAGATAACATTTATCTATAAAATAAAAAGAAAGTCTTATCTACCTAAAAGGTGGATAAGTTATTTTTTAAATAAAATTATAAATATTTTTTTATTTTATTCTTAAAATACACCTAAGCATATAATAATATAATATATATTAATATAATATATTATCTCTATTATACTATATATTATTATATATTATGTAATATATATAACATAATCTAATACATTTATATATAATATCATAAAATGTAAGATAATAATATTATCATATAATAGTATGTTATTATGATAATATAATATACCATTATTTTATTATAATTAATATATTATTATAAGATAATTTATTAGTATATAATATATAATAATATTATATAATGTATTATTATTATATAATATTATAGTAAAAATAAAATATAATATAAATACTGATATATTAAATTATATAATATATAATATAAATTATAATATATATTGTTGGGATATCCTGGTTCAAGCTACAAACCAAACTCCAGTTTGACAGGTCCAAGTTCTCTCTCCGGACTACGGACCTTGAACCAAGCCGGGGACAAGCAGACTGCAGGCAATCCAAGGCCACATGCCGGATGGCAACATCCGAAAGCCAGTTCTTCAGGTGACGTCTTCGGCCTCGACCGAAGACTGAACTCCTCATCGACTTCCGAAGGCACGTGCTACGGACCCCACCGTAGACACGAACTCCGACCTCGGGGAAATACCAAGTCTTTGGCCCACACAAGGAAAAACCCGAAGCTTGGATCACAATCTGTTCTGGAAAGGCAACTGTAACCAACGGTTACAATCGACACTCATCATGCCATGATCATGGCGCGCGACTCCTGCAACCACGTCTCCGATCTGGCCGGAACTGCTCATTGACAACCCATGATCGCCAATCATGGGAGAGATTGGTTCTCCATGATCACCGGAAAAAGAGCGGACCGCATGCCGGGGGCCTTCTTTTAAATATGGGTAAGAAGGGCAGCTCGAGAAGTACGCGAATAATCTCGCACACATACTCTTGTAATATCCAAGAGCCTTTTCTCTTCCACTCTTTCTCGACACTTTCTCCATTCTGTGGTTGGAATCCGCCGCTGACTTAGGCATCGGAGTGTCCCTCGCCGGAACAACTCCGGCAAGAGACCTGTTTTGCAGGTAAACCAGGAAGCGGTCCTGCGATACAGCGGCTTCGACCGGCCGATTCAGAGACTCCACGCCAACATATATATAATAGATATATTTATATAATAAAAGATATTATAAGAAATATGGATAGATCTTACTAACTTATCCAAGAAAGTAGTCATGCAAAAAAAGCTGGATATTAGATTTTGGAACCATTTTTCGATATATAAAAAATATGGATAAATTATTTTTTTAAAAAAATTATTTTAAAAATATTTATCTAAGAAAATAAAAATTTATAGATAAGTTGTTTATCTTCGAAAGAGCATGTCCTAATACGATGAGTGATTACATGCATCGAGAAACAAGGAGAGGCGGCTCATAAAATTAAAAATAAAACATGAAAAAGGTGGCCATTAAAAAAAAAAAAAAAAAAGGGTAAGCTCCAAGAAATTAACCATATTATAAGGAGCAAAACCATATCATCGTGACTTGCTTCTTAATGCAAAAATGAGACCTAACATGAGGTCCCGCTCAATGTTTTGACAACAAAGTTGTTTTAGTACGACAAAATTCCATTCGAGATCGCTTTGGCTACCGTTGCAATGCATTATTTGTTCTATAATTGGATTTTCTATTTTTTTAATATTAAAATGATAACTACTAAAGTTACCATCATAACAGAATTGTAACGGAAAAATAATATAAAACAGCAGCAGCATTGTTTTCCAAATATTGTTTAAACGAAAATGCTACTTCTCAAGTGGTATGAAATCTTTTAGAAAGAGTTCATTAAAAAAAAAAAAAAAAAAAAATGTTTTATTGAAATAAATATTATATACAAGTAATAAGCATTATTACTGTTATAAAATGCACCTATGACACTAAAATCCTGCTATGATGGTGTATCATTTTTTTTTCTCTGTTAATTATAACGTCTCGTGACAAAGCAATTTAAATAAGTCTAAGATCTTTCAAAATGAAAAACTAGTTGTATATACTTGGTGCAAGCAGCATAAACTTGGGTGCCAAACCATCAGACAATTAAATTTGTATATTCAAACAAACAAGTAGGGGACTGTACTTGGGGTGCAGGCAATCTTATTGACTTCCGCCTGCATGCGGCCAATGCAATCCCCTTTCATAAAAGCATTGGCCACGCTCTCACCTTTCTCCATCGCTTCGGTCTCTACATGGTTTCTTTCCCCGATGGCCGCGAGGGATTCCTACTCCTATCCAAACTTTAATTTGCTTGGACCATCATTGATCCATGCAGCTGCCTGTATGAAGATCTAAACAAGCATGCTTGTTGGGATTCAAGAGCAGCGGTCGATGACGGAGAGGATGGGATATGAAAAATATGCATGAAAGATATTGGCTAAGCGAGCTCAAACACAACGCTTATCATGCGGAGAGGACGGGATATGAAAACAAGGTATTGGCTAAGCGAGCTCAAAAACAACGCTTATCATGCGGAAGGCATGCTCGGCTTCGAGCTGCTATGTTCATGGGTGAAGTCTACGCCTCAACAACAATAATTCGATGAGAGAACTAGAAAGCCGGGTAGCTATTTATAGGATAGGATATTGGCGCTTATCATGCAGAAGGCATGCTCGACTTCGAGCTGCTATGCTCATGAGTGAAGTCTACGCCTCAACAACAATAATTCGATGAGAAAACTAGAAAGCCGGGTAGCTATTTGTAGGATAGGATATGGGCGCTTATCATGCAGAAGGCATGCTCGACTTCGAGCTGCTATGCTCATGAGTGAACTCTACGCCTCAACAACATGAGTGAAGTCTACGCCTCAACAACAATAATTCGATGAGAAAACTAGAAAGCCAGGTAGCTATTTGTGGGATAGGATATGGTCACAATTCGGTAAGGAGGGTGATTAAAGGAATCTATTTATGGGATAGGATATGGACGCTTATCATGCGGAAGGCATGCTCGACTTCGAGCTGCTATGTTCATGAATGAAGTCTACGCCTCAACAACAATAATTCGATGAGAGAACTAGAAAGCCGGGTAGCTATTTGTGGGATAGGATATGGTCACAATTCGATAAGGAGGGTGATTAAAGGAATCTATTTGTGGGATAGGATATGGACGCTTATCATGCGGAAGGCATGCTCGACTTCGAGCTGTTTTGTTCATAAGTGAAGTCTACACCTCAACAACAATAATTCGATGAAAGAACTAGAAAGCCGAGTAGCTATTTGTAAGATAGGATATGGACGCTTATCATGCGGAAGGCATGCTCGACTTCGAGCTGCTATGTTCATGATTGAAGTCTACACCTCAACAACATGAGTGAAGTCCATGCCTCAACAACAATAATTCGATGAGAAAACTAGAAAGCCGGATAGCTATTTGTGGAATAGGATATGGATAGCTATTTGTGGAATAGGATATGGTCACAATTCGGTAAGGAAGATGATTAAAGAAATTTAATTGATATGTGCAAGGTGAATGCAAGGTATTGGCTTATCATGAGAAAGACATGGTCGACTTCAAGCTGCTATGTTCATGAGTAAAGTCTACGCCTCAACAACAATAATCCGATGGGAGAACTAGAAAGCCGGGTAGCTGTTTGTGAGATAGGATATGGTCACAATGCGATAAGGAGGATGATTAAGGGAATTTAATTGATATGCATAGCAATCTGTTATTATATCGGTATGGAGCTGATTCGGCTATGCGCTCCTTACTGTATATCGGTACCGAATCGATACAGTATGGTACGGTAAATATTGAATGGCCGGGGAGCCCTACTATTGGCCCACCATACTGCATGTTAGTACCGAATCGATACAGTATGGTACGGTAAATATTGAATGGCCCGGGACCTCTTGTGTTGGCCCTCCAGGCATTGGGAAAGGTACAACAAGTCTTGCCAAGATCGTCAATAATGTTTTGCCTCCTTTCCATAAAAAAAAGATCGTCTATGTTGACCCCATGATTTGCGAGCACTTTAACAAACTGGAATGGGTTCAAATGATTTCGACGTGACGAGGCTTGGAAGCACAGTTTCAGAGTCTCTCGCATCAATATGTTGAAGTTCAACTGGGCCAGGTTCCCTTGAAGGACATTTGAAATTCCAACTAGAAGGGAAAAGGTTTTTAGTTGTTTTAGCTGAATTTTATGATGGGAACCAAAGCCTATGGGAGATATTCTTTCTCCTTCCACTTTTGGCCGAGATAGTGAATCAGAAGCTACAACCACACCAGCAATGTCCTTGTATCGTATCTTGATGTTTACACGACAGTGTGGTTGGCTGTTATTTCGACATCTTGCAGTTGACTTACAAAGAATAGCTAAAGAACCGAATTTTGTAGCTCTCGAGAAAAAGATAGTTAAGAAGTTCAAGGACTTACCTTTGTCCATGAGGATGCTTGGAACCCTTCTACACTCGAAAGCAACATTCAGAGATGGAATATGATCTGCACCCTTATACACTCAAAAACAACATTCAAAGATGGAATATGATCACGATGAGATGGAAAATGGGATTCAATATATCATAAAATTGACCTACTTTAATTTGCCACCAAATTACAATCATGCGTTGCATACTGTGCTGACAGTGTGGTTGGCCGTTATTTCGACATCTTGCAGTTGACTTGCAAAGAACAGCTAAAGAACCGAATTTTATAGCTCTCAAGAAAAAGATAGTTAAGAAGTTCAAGGACCTACCTTTGTCCATGAGGATATGCTTGGAACCCTTATACACTCGAAAACAACATTCAGAGATGGAATATGATCTCCACCCTTGTACACTCGAAAACAACAAACAGAGATGGAAAATGGGATTCAATATATCATAAAATTGACCTACTTTAATTTGCCACCAAATTACAATCCCGTGTTGCATACTGTGCTGTTTTTTGAAAATATTACCTATACAAAAATGATCGGCTTATCCGATCATGGATAGCACAAAGCTTTCTTCGTCCTATAGAATGAAAACTAGTGGAGGGCAGATTATGAGCCTTTAATCAATTGCTAAGGAGGTCATTCTTTTTATGTTTGCATGTCGGCTTTATCTTTGCTGTCCACTAATTTTGCTATGTTTCTGCGCATTTTTGTAAACTTTGCAAGCTACGTTACATCATGAGTATGAGATTTACAAGGTAGATGTTTTCAGTAGGCTGAAGTTCTGGTCATGGAAGAAATGAATCCTGGGGGTGGATGCAGATGGAAAGAGTCCGTTTAGCCATTCTTTATGTTAAATTCTAAAACTTCAAATAAGAGCAAGAGCCACTGGGTACTTGGAAATTGTTCTTGTTAGCTCTTTTCATTCATATAGATCTCTTTCATGAACCAATTACTATCAGGGTGTTATGTCTCTGTCCATCTAGAATGTTGTATTCATTGTTTTCCTTTCATTCCATTACTTGATGTGTAACCTAATGTCATTCTACTGTGTGCAATTCTGCTGCTTTGTATTCGTGATTAATTGTATTGTCAAATCTCATTTCATAAAGTAGACAGACATTTCCTGCCCCAAGTTTGAAATGCAGAAACACAATGCAAGGCTGTATATGTTTGACCCTTCCCAGACCTCGCAGTGGCAGGAATCTCATGTCCAGAGATGATTTTTCAAAGAACATTTCTTTTTTACCAAAAATAAAAGGGGCGAGAACAACCTGGTTCGCTGAATGATACACTGAAATGTCACCTGGAGAGAGAAACCAGAAAGTCCAGATATGAAGAGTGGTCGACATGAACGAAGAAGAAGTGCTTCCAGGAGAATGCTTATGGAGTCAAGGAGAAATTGGTTACAGATCCATGTAGCTGCCTGATTTTGGCCACCGAAGTCTTGGTTTTCTATCCTCAATCTTTCTGCAATAAGTCATGGAAGATTCTAAGAAGCTGGAAAATATCCATTCAGTGATTAAAAATTTTAAAGGCAACTTTTACACATTGCTGAGGTCCAATGGGGCAGATTAAACCAAGGAAAGAGCTGCTGGTCGTTCCAAACTCGACCTAAGAAACCATCTGATAATATTCAAAATGTTGATCTCTGCATACTTAAAAGGGAATTCACAAGGACACTTCACCACTCTATTAAGGCTTTTAGCATATTCTACATGAACTCGAGCACATTGCACAAACTCATAAACTCATCAAAGAGTGTTAAACTACCACAAAGATAACTCAGAGAAACTAAAATCACCTCATGGCAGCAGATATTTTTAGCAACATCGGAATAGATATACAGGAATTTGAAACAATGTATTTGTATCATGAAGACTAACATCCAATTGCTCATCTCCATATCTTTAATTTTTATGTTTCACTATTCCAAAAGTCTCAATCAACTCGGTGAAGATTGGGAAAACTTTAAATCTGAAGTGCATACGTAGGTGATGATGAACATAAAATCTTTGTTCATATTCAATTACAACAAGCACACACCCACAACAACGTGTAGTGAACAGCAACATAACTAATTAGTTTAGTACTGCATCACAAAACTCTTTACTTCGCAGAGTGCACTACTCACATGTTAGTCAGAGCTGACCCATGAAGTTTTGGCATAAACAAATAGCTATGGAGCAGCTTTTCTGTTCATTCTGTGATCTCATATTGTTATTTCAAAAAATACATCATCATTAGAAATTTTAAATAATTGAAATTCCTCATGGTCAAATCCCTTCTTTCATCTGCTCCTTAGTTAATATATACCTAAGAAGAAGACCATAGAATTAGGCATTATGCAAAGATCCACAACCCTAAATACAGTTCATCAGAATTTAATTCTCATTACATGGCTGAGAAAAAGGGTACATAGCAGAGATGGAAGAAAAGATACATAATATTTTAACATGTTCTTGTTAGTTTTTCAGATAAAAACTAAAATCTCTTAAAAACAAGATAACAGCAAATTATTTTGACACAAAAGCTAAAAATAATTATAAAAAAGTTTCTCAATCTTTATTTTGACATGCATAGAGACTTGAGATCACCAAAGGCTTAGAACACTTATGTACCTTGACATGCATGATCAAATACTAGCATAAAAGAAGGGCTTAGAGCTCCTTCACATGTATGATCAAAGACTAGCATAAAAAAAGGCTTAAAGCTATAACCTTTAAGCTTATGCTGAAGAAAGATATCTGAGATTGCAATCTTCTTTTTTCCTCATTTTTCTCATCACAATGGATGTAACCAGATCTATTAATGCAAATTTGATTGAGGAAAGACTTTTGAAACCAAATGTGGGTGCGATGGATGAAAGGAGAGGAGAAAATGCTTCAGAACACAGTAGTTGCGTGTTGGAGCACAAGAACCAACTGATGGTGCTTTTAGCTTGCTGTTTTCAACAATAGATAGGCTCAACTGAGAGGCCAATGGATCAGACAGGGATTTAGGACCATATACAAACTTTGGAACAAATACTTAGAGCAAAGCACTTCAAAAACTTGTTCATTTGCTAAGAATATTTGCTGATTTAACTTTTCCATAATTTCATTGTTTTGAAGGTAGTCTTGAAGGTTTTCAAAGGGCTTAGGAGCACTTTTGATAAGCTTAGTCATAGTTTTACTTATTGCCTTTTGTTAATACAGAAGCAACAGGCACAACAAAGAGGGATTACTGTAGCATGCACTATGACCGAGAAATTTAGCATGCCACTGCACAGTGACCTGATAAAGGCTTATTCTTTAACTGTAGATTGCCGGTTAGACTGAAATAGGAAAGGGACCTATAGCTGGTGTGGTTAAAGGAGGATATAATCAGCTTGTCAGAGACATCTTGGAGTTATTTTGATGAAAGGAAAGAAGTTATTATCTTCTCTATCTTTCTTTCTCTCTCCACTATTCTTATTTTCTCCTCTCTTCAAATTCTCATCCATTCTCTTCTTTTTCTTTGTTTCTTTTTCTACTTGGTATCTTCTATATTTACCATGGAGTTCTCTTTAAAGACTTTAAAGTGAAATAAAAGGAGTGATCTCAGATCAAAAATGAATTTCCTTCGCTGCAATTAGGTTTGACCTAAACTCGTACAAATTTGTTTCAATTCTCAAGACTGGTCATATCCTTGGAACTACTTGGTGGCCCTCCTTTTTGATCCTATAGGAACCCTAGAAGCTGTTTGGTCCAAACCTTTAAAATCCCCTTAAAGCCTTCACTGCTTCTGTGTCTGATCATCAAATCTCTTGAAAACTTCATGGCCTAATTATAAACCAATAAAATTGTTAAATCCATTATCTATCCTTAGTTACTGGTGAAAGCCTAGAAGATTTTGAAATATCCTCTTTACTTCATAAACTAGAACGCTATAATAAACTTACCAGTAATCACTTGTGGTAAAGAAAACACCAAGAAGCTTCGAAAATCAAGTCTATTCTCCTCAAATTATTTCTACAATCAAGTCTTATCTTTCATTTAATGTAACAGGCAGCAGCAAGACATCAGCACTAACATATAGTAATTATCCACTTCATTTTTCTATTATAAATTGTCAATCAAACACATTAGGACAAGCTACAGCATGACAACAGCAGTAATGACATGTAGGTGTAATGTACTGGATACCCAAAAAGAAGGTGATAAACTAGAGATGGCTAAAATGAGAACTAGGAGTGGTCAACCTAGCCAATCATGAGGTCTAAAGTCGCTTGATTGCTGTGCTGAAAGAAATAGAAAAGATTGAGTGCATTAGTAAAGCACCTGATACCTTTGTTGGTCAAATTATATAAGCTAGCATCTGAAAGTTCACGGTAAGTACCATAATACTTAGCATCAATACTTAACACATTCTTGGCATCCCATTTGCAGACTTTTCGACTTCACCTGTAGGCTTCACTTAGTTTCCAATCACTTCTCTTTCATCTCCTTGGCCAAGCACATGATAAGATTAAACTCAAGCCACTCCCTCTAAGCCAAAATAATGGCTTGCTCAAAATCCTATTAACTAACAAAAGAAAAAGCAACGCCTATTAAACTTATATTATCCTTCATTCCAACATATTAATTATTAAGGTTGCAGCTGATATCATGAAAATGGGAAAAATGCAGGTGGCCAATAAGATATATTTAGCATATGTATAGGAACTTTTGATCAAGATGGTCAGTAACTTAATCTGTGAAGCAAGTTAGGCTATCCAACTGCAAAACTAACAATTGATAAAAAATGTAAACAATATATGTTATCATCAATCGTAATGCGTCTATCATCCATTCCTTAAAAGGTAAAAAATGAAAATAAAAACATAACTAAAAAAACCAACAAAACTAGAGACAAAAGTGCAAATCAACCATGCATTATCCAATGATACGTCGCTTGATCCACATATAACGGCTAAGAGTATGCCACGATGGAGCAACTCTCAAGCTATTTTCTTATGATAATCAAATTCAGTATCCCATATTCCCAAGAAAGGTATAGCTTTTTTCAAAAGGAGCACACAAAATGGCCAATGAATAAAATGCTAAATCGTTATTGTTATTTTCTTATGTAGTAAAAATTAACATTTAAGAAACATAAGCAGCGGACGCAGTTCAATCGAAATTGTCCTGGTAAACAGAATAAATTATACTTTTTGCATACCAGTAAGCAAAATCATCATCAACATGGAAAATTCCCAGCACAAGATCATTCCGAACCCTCATCCTTTCCTTTAGTCCCACTGCTGCTGTTGTTGTCCCTGCTGCCGGTGCTACCACTATCGTCGCCGCTGCCTACGACAGCATCGGTGACCAAAGAAATGGGGCGTTGCTCGATGACCTCGTCGACGAGGCCAAAGTCCTTGGCCTCCTCGGGGGACATGAACATGTCGCGCTCCATGCACTGCTCGATCCGCTGGATGGGCTGGCCGGTGTGCTTGGCGTAGATGGCGTTGAGGCGCTCGCGGAGCTTGAGGATCTCCTGGGCGTGGATGGCGACGTCGCTGGCCTGGCCGGAGGCGCCGCCGGAGGGCTGGTGGATCATGACACGGGCGTTGGGGAGGGCGCGGCGCTCTCCGGGGGCGCCGGCGGTGAGGAGGAGGGAGCCCATGGAGGCGGCCTGGCCAATGCAGAGGGTCGTGATGGGGGAGCGGATGTACTGGATGGTGTCGTAGATGGCGAGGCCGGCGGTCACGATGCCGCCGGGGGAGTTGATATAGAGGTGGACGGGCTTCGAGGGGTTCTCGGACTCGAGGAAGAGGAGCTGGGCCACGACTACGGAGGCCGTATCGTCGGAGATGGGGCCATTGATGCACACGATGCGCTCCTTGAGGAGGCGCGAGAAGATGTCGTACGCGCGCTCGCCGCGGGAGGTGTGCTCGATCACCACCGGAATCAGGCCATAGGACCGCGACGGGCGGAAGGCAGAGGAAGATGCCTCGGCGGAGGAGAAGGAACAGGCCCATGAGAGAGCCGGCCGGCACCGCCACATGGCCGGCGGCGGGGATTAGGGTTGGGGTTTACGATTTATGGAAGGAGGTGGAGTCGAAGTCCGCTAGGCTTCGAGTCGGAGGTGAAGCCCCGACTTCGACCTTTCCGAGAACAGAGTGGGCTACATGACAGTTCCAAACCGAGTAGCTATTTGTGCACCGCGCGTGCGGTGCACAAAATCCAGCGTATTCTATACGGTATATTTTTATTATTTTAAAAATATTTATTATAATATGAAAGGATAAAAATTAAAATAATTAGTATTAATTAAAATTTTTATTATATTAAAATATTTTTACGATATTCTAGTTTAAATGCTACAACATCCTATTTCAAAAGTTATAACATTCTATTTTAAAATCTACGACATCCCGGTTCAAAAAATAATCTGAAATAGTATTACAATATCCTAGTTCAAAAACCTACGACATTCTGGTTCAAAAATGAGCTGAAACAGTATTACGACATCCTAGTTCAAAATTTACGACATCTTAGTTCAAAACCTATGACATCCTGGTTCAAAAATGATCAGTATTACGATACCATAGTTCAAAACCTATGATATTCCTGTAGAAAATATAAATTAAAACCAGAAACAGTATTACGACATCCTAATTCAAAAGTTACGACACCATAGTTCAAAACCTACGATATCCCGCAGAAAATATAAATTAAAACCTGAAACAGTATTACGACATCCTAGTTCAAAAGCTACGATACCCTATTTCAAAACCTACGATACACCTGTACAAAAATATAAAATAAAACCTGAAACAGTATTACGATATCCTAGTTTAAAAGCTACAACATCCTAGTTCAAAAACTACGACATCTTAGTTCAAAACCTACGACACTCCTACAGAAAAATATAAATTAAAACCTGAAACAGTATTATGACATCTTAGTTCAAAAGCTACGACACCTTAGTTCAAAACCTACGACACCCATGCAAAAAAGGATTGGAGGGAAGGGTATTTTGGTCAGGACGAAAATTTCAAATAAAAGCTGAATGGTAATTAATACTAGTCACGCTCAACTCCCATCCCGTCATTCTACAGGAGATATATTTGGACTAATAAGAAAACGTGGTGCGGGCCACATTGGATTTACTGCACCGCACGCGGTGCACAAAGACTTTTCCTTTTGGACCGGGCCCCAAGACCCAGAGGGCATGGAGCTGTCAAAATGGACCGGGCCCATGAGAACGAGCCCAATTTTTTTTTAATAATTGGGATGTCAAATAGACAATCTAATCATGATCCTAATAAATAAAAAATCTAAATTGACCAATCCTTATAATTCATCAAAAATTTAAATAAATAAAAAATTATAAAAATTAATAATATAACTAAAAAATTTTTAAAAATAGGATAAAAAGAGATCCATCATTATCTCTAAAATTAATTTAATTTTTGGAAACTAAAAGTATTCTTCTTTAGATTAATTTAAGTTTATTTAACCCTTCGAAACTTAAAATTTTGAAATTATTATAAATGAAGAGGACTGGCCTGTAGGCTAGACGGTCTAACCCATTATGAATCGGGCCATAAAAGAATCAGGCTAAAGGCCCTTTTATTAAATGGGCTGCCAAAATACTAGCCCTGTCTTACTATTTTAAAGGCTTAAATGGGCTAGCCCGTGGGCCGTGGCCCATTTTAACGACTCTAGGTGACACTAGACTAGTTTCAGGAATTAAAAATATAACAGCCACAAGATAATAAATTAAGTTTATATTAAATTATTTCTACATGTATACCTTTCTAAACAATCAAATTATATAAATATATTTTTAAAATTAATATTTACATGTATATCATTATAAAATACTTATTTTACATGTATACCCTTTTCTTTTCTTTTTT
The DNA here is from genome assembly GCA_021397845.1 of Areca catechu. NCBI lineage: Eukaryota > Viridiplantae > Streptophyta > Magnoliopsida > Arecales > Arecaceae > Areca > Areca catechu. The sequence goes on along the minus strand of CM038038.1, from coordinate 3,415,718 downwards.
TTTTAATAAATATACTCATATTATCTAATACTGTTAAAAAAATTAATGATTTAAAGTTAAAATGATTGAAATACCCTTATGGATATATGTACAAAAAGAAAAATATATAAAAAATTTACAATGATATTTATATAAATTTAAATATTTGGAAGGGTATAAATGTAAAAAGCCTAATTTTTACCTATTTTATTTAGAAGGATTCAAACCATCTTACTCTATTATATAATAGTATATTATATAATATAACTATATAATGATGATATTATATAAAAAGAATATTAGAATTCTATATTATATTTTATTTTAAGATAAAAATAGAATGATTCATCAGAATTTTGTTCATTCTATAATTTTTTTATAATTTTTAAAGAGAAAGCTAGCTTCATACATAGCATTACTAAGCCTTAATCATATCTTCTAACAACTTCTTATTGATTGAGAGGAATTAGATTTTTTCAAAAAATTAGATATATCGGTGATCATGAAAGAAACAATGTATGATTTGGGAGCCAAGTGAAAGATAATGGATTGAATAAGTTCTACCAAGATATGTTAACCCATTATTCATTTTCAAATATAAAGATGTAATTTTATAATTCTTATTAATTTTTAAAATTTTAAATTATATTTTAGCTAATGGGATTAGAGTATCATTATGTGAAGAGTATGTATACAAAAATAAAGTTTTATGAGAGTATACATGTAAATGTTAATTTTGAAAAAGTATTTAGGCAAATTTAAATATTTGAATTAATATAAACATAAAAACTATAATAAATTTTTTTACATGTATACCCTCCTAAATATATTCAAATTTGTATGAATATCTTCATCAAATTATTATTTGTACATATACACTCATAATTTTTCTTGCTAATCTATCCATAAGGATATTTAAGTTATTTTAATTTTAAATAGTTAATTTTTTTAACAATGTTAGATGATATAGATACATTTACAAAAAATAAAGAAAAAGAAGGGTATATATGTATTGGTGCTAAGATTTATCAAGCATCGGAGAAAGAGCTAGGACTGATACTGGAGATTCTGGGGTAAACAATATAGGCCGATCTCTGGAAAGAGATACCTGCAAAAAAGCTCTACCGGGGATGGCCTCAGTGATGGCACTTTAATGCTTAAATCAGTATAGATACCAACAAGGAGAGGTGTAAGCAGGATGGCTTACCTATCTTAGGGAGCTCATATGGAGCCCCTCTTATAGGAGGATAGATTGTGAGACCAAGATCCTATTGGATCTTGTGAAAGGCGGCTGAGTTTCCCACCGCATGAAACTTTTATGCTGGCAAAGGGACATCTTGTTTCCTTAAATGCATCATTGTCGTTAATCCAAGATAGGCTATACTTTATTAAATGGTGGCTCAAATTATGGTGCATTCAGACATGCCCTTTCTCTTATAGAGATCTTATAATAATTTGATGATTTTAGGATGTGACGGAAAGCCCTGCCAGGTAGTGTTGTGTAGTAGTGATAGGCATCAAGAGTGCTGTATTGTAGAGGCTTAGAGTAGGTGTGCTATTAAGACAACATCGACTAGCATTTTGATGGCTCCTTGCCAAGTGCCTTGGGATTAACAACAAGTCTCACTATGTCTTGGGGCATATAAGATGGCCTCTACCATCATCTGCCTAAGGACTTCTGCCCAAGTGCCTTGAGGGTAGTCGGCAGGGCTTATTGATATCTTGGAGTATAGAAGATGATCTCTACCATCATCCACTCAAGGACTTCTAGCCTAGTGTCTTATAGGTGGTCAGCAGGGCTCGCTAATACCTTAGGACATAAGAGATGACCTTTACCATCATCGACCTGAGAACTTTTGGCCAAGCACCTTGGGGATGGTCGGCAGGGCTTGCTGGATGTATTGGGATATAGGAGATGACCTTTGCCATCATCTGCCTGAGGACCTTTGGCTGAGTGCTTTACGGATGGTCGATAGGGCTCGTTGATGCCTTGGAGCATAGACGACCTCTACCATCATCCACCTAAGGACTTCTGGCCGAGCACCTTAGGGGTGGTCGGCAGAGCTCATTGATATCTTAGGGCATAGGAGTTTGCCTCTGCTATCATCTACCTGAAGACTTCTGGTCGAGCACCTTGGAGACGATCGATAGAGCTTGCTGATATCTTGGGCATAGGAGTTGACCTCTATCATCATCTACTGAGGACTTTTGGCCGAGTGCCTTGGAGGTGGTTGGTAGGGCTTGTTAATGCCTTGGTCAAATTGTGTGTCGCTTGGCCAGTATAGAACCTGCACCGTTGTGGATTCCATATACTTGATCCGATCATTTTTTTTCAATAGATACCTCCTACTTCCTAGTCCTGAGTTCAGCCAAATCATGGAAGTATCCTAAAAAAGAAGATCGGGGGCATGAGGACCCTTGTGCCGAAGGTGCACCGTCTTCAAAGTAGATTTGAACAGGTCACATAATGATGCACCTCACCTTGTATTTCTAGATGGCACTTTGCAAGGTGTACTTCATTAATTCTCGGATGACTTATGATAGCCTGATGCGGCAAGGATTCACCATGTGGTGCCGATTCAGTACCTCGAAGCCCCTAGAGTCATCTACTTCATTTGAAAGGATGACTTTGGCTTCCTATGATTTCTTCCATGTTTTAGATTAGAAATTCCTTCTCTTAGGACCTTTGGTTCTCATCTTCAGCCTTGGGCACCAGCTTCCTTCCAGTCTCTCACTATCCCCTTTGAAGAGTTTAGTACCTTTGATCTTCTGCTCCATCCAAATACCAGGTCAGCTCTCTTTCCCTTACAATAGTTTCCCTTTCATTTTAGGATTTGGGATGAATGTCGAGCCCTAGAGACCTTAGAAAAGGAAAGGTGCCTAGGAAGGAGGGGTCGAAAAATCCTAGCACCCCACAGAATGAGATGTGTATCCATCTTTAGTAGATGGGGAGGACCTCTCCCTCATTTGGCCAGCATATTGCATGCTGGACAAATTTGAATTAGAGTCGCCAGGTCCGAGCACTCGAGCTGATGAAGTACCTCCTGACTGTTTAGCTATATATGAGGAGGCACTTGAGAGCGGGCTTAGGTTTCCACTTTTCTCCTTTGTCCTCGAAATCCTCCATTTTTATGAAATCTTGTTGTGCATCCTGACTCCCAATTCCATTTGATACATTGTAGGGTTCCTAGTTCTCTGCTCCTTGATCAAAATCCAACTGACTCTCTCTTTATTTCGGTCCTTTTTTCTATCTAGATTCATCCTTACGCTCAGTCAAGGTGGTACCTTATTATCCAAAAGGGGGCAAAACCATTGATCGAAAGTGCTTTGACTACCATTAAAGGATGGAAAAAGCTTTTTTTGTTCATTTCCTGCACCTCTTCAGATAGTTGGGGTATGTTGAATTGGGGTTGGCCAGACACATCTACCTTATGTCCCCCAGAACTTTGCGATGAGGAGGAAAGTCTCTTCATGATTCTCAAAGCCTTAAAGGCTCCTCAGCTAAAGCTCCATTTATTAGTGGAGTCTTTTTGTAAGGTGGCGCTTAGCCAGGTTCCCGAAGGTGAATTTCAAGCCCCAGCCCCTTTTTATCGATTATTACTAGGTATATGATCGATCTTATCGATGTGTAGGTATGACTCTTGAGCAGCTAGAATTACTAAGGGAGGGCTAGCCTAGTAGCAAAAAAGGAAGGGGAAGGCCTTCTCATCTGCTCTAAAGAGGGTTATAATTTTCAAGCCCTAGTTAGCTAAGGTTGATTTGCCCGAGCTCGCTCCTACAGTAGTTGAGACCATTTCTGAGGCTTCTGATATCTCATCAAGGCTCGCTTTGCCACCAACTATGCCGATCCCTCAGTTATTTCCTTCCACTACTTTGGCCCAGGGCATCGGTAAAGCTACACCTAGCTTCAGGCCTTCGGTTAGTAGTTTGGAGGGTATATTCCTCCAAGACTAGAAGATCTAGGTTCTCTTGAAAGTGCTCTGCTACTCCAGGGAGTGGAACGAGTCTAGAGCATGGACTTCCAAGACCTAAGGCACTAATCCATGGTGGCTTTCCAACAGGTACTTTATCAACACTTTGCTTTCTTTCATTTAATATTACACACTAATGTCGGGTTGGATAAGTCATCCACTTCATTGCAGGCTTGTTGAACTAATACTTTGATAGCCAAAGGGTCTAGGAGCAGTAGGAGAAGGATACTACTAAGGCCAAATGGAAGGCCCAAGTGCTCCAAACTGAGGCCAAGCGCTTGAAGAGGGCACTCATTGATTCTGAGACTAATTTGAGTGTTGTGCAAAGCAGCTTGGCCGAGCTGTAGGCCAACATGGTAATGATGAGAGCTGATTTGAAATTGGAGAGGTGAAAGAGAGAGGCTGATGAAGCGACGACCGAGGGAAAGTTGAGGTGAGAGGTGGAGGTTGCCGTAAAAAAATACAATACCTCTATTGACTTCACCATAGACATGGCCCACATGGTGGAGGACTTCCGATTGTCAAAGGAGTTCTCAGATGCGTGTGTTGCCTTCAGTTGTGGGGCCTTCATAGAAGGCCACAAGCTGAGGATGCTCGAATGCTGAAGCTAGATAACTAAGTGCCATCATGAGCTAGATTTCTCCTTCTTAGATGAAGAGTTTGATGAGGACTCTTCCAATGGGACTATTATCCTAGATGTCCGAGCAGAAGTTGTCCTAGCCCTAGCGCTCAAAGTCGCCTTCGAGAGCCCGTCACCTCAAAATCGATTATTGCCTAGCTGATTGCCTCTGAACCCCCAGCTGTGGACGAAGCCACCCCGTTTGATCCTATTACTATGGTTGAATCACCCACTGCTATCGATCCCAAGGAGGTTGGGAACTAAAACTTTGTAATTTTTTTATTTTTCTTTTTAGTTGTGACTTCTCCATCTTTGTAATCTTTCTTCTCGGATGTTGTAAGAAGATATTTTGAAATATAATGAAATAGTATTTCACCTTCTACTCTTTGCATTGTATATTTGCAAGTTATAGCCTCTCTCAGGATGTCATTTTGCCCTTGGAAACACTGATGCTCGCTAGATGCCTTCGTAAGGTGATCGATATTAGGGCGTATATTTCTGAACGAGGGGCTCGGGTCAAGGTTGCAAAGAAGAAAGCTTCTAATCGAAAAAAGAAGCTACTAAAGGTGCAAAAAATGCTGAAGAGAGCCTATGAGAAAGTGAATCACTATCACTCAAAATGTATCGGCTACATTCTTAAGAAAATTATACTTGAAACTACCTTCATCGAGGAACAAGGAAAGCTACTGGAGCAAATTTTTCAGGTTTCCTGGAATGCTGTTATTAGGATGGCTCGATTGTGAGATCAGCTTGTCTTTGCTTATGGAGAAATTTTAAATTTGAAATCACTGCTCATGTCTAGGAATTCTTGTTGGGAGATCGCTGCTCGGTCGGCCAAACTTCAAGATGAACTTTACTAGGCTAGAGGGTAGATTTCCAATCTTGAGCAATCTTTGAAGGACAAGGGTGCAGTGGTCGGTCTAGAAATTGGAGAGACACCTTTGGCCATTGTCCCCATATCAATCAGGCCATCACCAATGGAGTCATGCCCATCACCACCCTGAGAGGGGATGCACCACGCACCCAGTGCCAGCACCATATGGAGTTCTGAGATAAGATCAAGGCATCGATCGATTCCATCTCACCAATCCGATAAATGAGCCAGATTGTGTAGCCACAATTAGTTAAGCCATCGATCTGGGTCATGGAGCCATCATCCTGGTCATCAGTCTCACTCGAAGGAATGTCACCATGCAACCGGAGCTCAAGAAAAACAAAGGACCAAGGCCATGGAGAAACTGATATTCGATCAGGATCATCTAGTAGGATATGGCAACTATGGAGACTTGATATGGGTCCTTTATCCCTCTATCGAACTTCATCGCTTGCCTCCTTTGGTATGAGTGTAGACAAATTCATCACGGAGCTTATGATGAAACCAAGTCCTCCCTAGAAGGAAGAGTATGGTATTTCTCATCAAGAGGAATCACTTCTACCTGGAGATCCTCTGGAGAGCTCTGGGTTGCAAGAGATCCATTTTCTATTGCAAAGGGGCTCGTAGACCCAAAAATTGATGAAGGCTGGTCATCAGAGGTGGGCTCTTTTGGAGCGATAATGATGATCAACTGCTACCTGAGGTGGGCACCATGGATCCCAAGGTCGGGAAGGCATAGTTTACTTTTTATTTTGGTCCTTGCATTCCTTTCTTGTAGCCTTCAAGCATTCTATTTGAAAAGTAATAGAATCTTTTTTCTATAATCCTTGCTTAAATTCGAATAATTTATCAAATCATTTCTTCCCTCAAGCTCATCATGGGTCCATGTGTAACCTATGTTATAGTTGTTGGCTAATTCTAATATCCCAATTCTTCGTGGGTCGATCGCGTAATATCATGACCTTCCAAATGTTCTATGGCTTGCTTGGATTGAGAGTTAGTTTGAACTTGGCGACCAATCATTGGGGGACTCTAATTGATCTCAGGTTTATTGGAGCCGATGGGTGTTGATTGCTTGAGGGCTTTGATCGAGCACTACTCATTCACTTGGAACCAATGGACACCATGTTGGCCTTATGACTCTAACTGATTTAAGGTCAATTACAGCCAATGGGTGCTGATTGCTTGAGGGCTCTAATGAGTACTCTCAGCCACTTGGAGCTAATAGGCGTTGATCACCTAACTGAGAGCTCTAATCGAGTGTTACTCAGTCACTTAGAGCCAACGAGGACTAATCACCTGAGGGTTCCAATCGAGTGCTACTTGGTCACTTGGAGCCACTAACCTTATTTATTTGAGAGCTCTAATTGAGTGCTACTCGATTACTTGGAGCTAATGGGCCCTATGTTGGCCTTGGAGCTCTAACCGATCTAAGATCAGTTGGAGCTAATAGGTGTTGATCGCCTGAGGGTTCTGACCGAGTACTACTCAGTCACTTGGAGCCAATGGACATTGATTGCCTGACGGTTCTGATCAAGTGCTACTCGGTCACTTAAAGTCAATGAGCACTGTGTTGGCCTTGGAGCTCTGATCGATCTAAGATCAAATAGAGCTAATGGATGCTGATCATCTAAGGGCTCTGATCAAGTGCTACTTGGTTATTTGGAGCCAATTGGCACTATGTTGGCCTTGGAGCTCTGATCGATCTAAGATCAGTTGGAACCAATGGAAGATGATTACTTGAGGACTCTGTATGAGTGCTACTCGATCACTTGGAGATAATAGATACTCTTGAGGGTTCTAATCGAGTGCTACTTGGTTACTTGGAGCCAATGGATGCTAATCACCTAAGGGCTCTGACTGAGAGCTATTCGGCAACTTGAAGCCAATAGGCACTGATCACTTGAGGGCTCTGACTAGGAGCTACCTAATCTCTTGGAGCCAATGGGTGTTGATCACTTGAAAGCTCTAACCAAGTGCTATTCAGTCAGTTGGAGTTAATGGGCGTTGATCGCCTAAGTGGTGCCTTGATTTTCTCATCCTACAAGAATCTTTCTAGAGGGGAGTTCATCCAAACCAGCTATTTGGGTGACATTCCAATTTTCTCATCCTACACAAATCTTTCTAGAGGGGAGTTCATCCAAACCAGCTATTCGGGTGACATTCTAATTTTTAAAAGTTCATTAAAGTATAGAACATTCGTAGAGCTTCCATTGCCAATAAGGATACGATGTACATCATAATTTCTAACATTCAAAATGATGACTATCACGTTATCATGCAAAAATTAAACATGATCATCATCTTCTTCAAAAAAAATTATTGGTGTTATGCACCTTTTTGCCTGTTGGGCGGGTTGGTAGCACCTCCTAGTTATCTTGTTCACGTTTCCCGATGGTGTGGGACCAACACCTTCAAATGGTGGAAGCAGCTATTGTTGTTCAACTGGTTGTGGTGATCTTAGCCATTCTTTCAGCCTTCTCTATTATTGAACTAATTGATTGAAATGACCCCGCTTGATTAGTTTTTCAATCTCGTCTCGAAACTAGATATACTATTCGATGTCATGGCCATGGTCTCGATGGTATAAACAGAATTTATTTTGATTTCTCCTTTCTGATGGTATCCATATTCTTCGAGGCTCAGGGAGATGTCTCTTAAACTCCATTAGCACCTTTTCTGTTGGTGCATTTAGAGGAGTGTAGGTATAGAACTTCTCTAATGGTGGTGCTTAAAGGTCTTCCCTAGGTTGGCGATCTTTGAAGAACCTCTTCCTTTTCTGAGGGGATCTAGAGCGAGGCAGGGCTCTCCCCTCATGCCTCAGAGAGGGTTGCATTCTTACAGTTCCTTCCCACCTCCTAGTGTATAAGTGAATAGATTTTCTTCCATAATAAAAGCTTCTTCCATCTGAGCATACTTTTCAACTCGGACTAGCATGCTGGCAAACTTCTTAGGATAGGTTTTGGTTAGTGATTTCTTAGGATCATTTTTAAACAATCCTTTTGCTAGGGCTGACATAGTGATCAACTAGTCTAGGTTGCAAATTTTCAAGATAGCTATGTTAAAATGACTTACAAAGATTTGGCTTGTCTCTCTTTCCCTCTATTTGAGAGTGTGGAGATAGTCCAAATATTGTTATAGTCTTTGACTACTAACAAAGTAATTAGTGAATACTCGGCTTTGCTATTCAAAGGAGTATACCAACCTTGGCTTTAGATTAGAATACTAGTGTTGAGTCATTCCCTTTAAAGTGAAGGAGAAGGCTAGATAAAGGATGGGGTAGGGAGCCCCATGGAGGAGCATTGTTACTCTGAAACTCGCTAAGTGATCATCGGGTTGGTGGTCCCATCTAGATTTCTAGTTGTAGAATTTTGAAATACTGAGGAAGCGATGCCCACATGATCTTATCATCAAATGGCAACTCGTTGTTGACCCCATCATTTTATACTAAAAGGATATTATGAATTTCCTCGATTCAGTGATCCATCTCTTTGAGCCTTTGATTGTTTTAATGTCTCAATTGGTTAGAGCTTCTGACTGCTACTGAGATCGGTGATTAGGGATGGAATCATGCTCGGATTAGGAACTTTTATGGTAGGTCTCCCTGCTCTCGGGCTCTTATGATGGTAGCGATGGTGGCAAGTGATCCCTCCAGGGTCCTTCAAAGGGACCTGAGATTGCTCCATTAGTGAAGGTTCCATTTCGGCCATCGAATGTTGCATCACTAGTGGTGGCATGAGCAAAGGTAATATCGGAGGTTGAGAGGCTATGTGTGGTGCAACTGGTGGAAATGGCATCACCAAAAGTAGTGTAAGGATAGCTTGAATAGCTTGGACAGCTTCTGCCAGATTTTGGACTCATTTAACAAGTTAAATCAATCCAGGCCTACCACCATTGCTTATGGTGGTGGTGAGGCTCCTGCTAATGTAAGATGGGATGGATATTTGCCTGGCTCTCCACTATCCTTTCTACTGGTCGAGAGGTCACAGTGTTGGTGCAGCAAGAGGCGGTCTTCTTAGATGGCATGGCCTTCCTTCTTATGGATCACACTCTCCACAAATATTTAGGCCCTTCCTCTAATTTATCGGTGCCAAAATTTGTCAAGCATCGAAGGAAAAGCTAGGGCTGGTCCTTGAGATGCTGGGTAGACAGTGTAGGCCGGTCTCTGAAAAGAGATACCTACAAAAAAGTTCCATCGAGGATGGCCCCAGTGATGGCACTCCGATGCTCAAGTCAATATGAATACCAACAGAGAGGAGTGTGAGCAGGAAGGCTTGCCTACCTTAAGGAACTCACATGGAGCCCCTCTTATAAGAGGATAGATTGTGAGACCAAGATCTTGTCAAATATGGTGAAAGGTAGCTGAGTTTTCCACGTGTCGCCCAAGACTTTTTTACTGGTAAAGGGGTGTCTTGTCTCCTTAAAAGCATCCTTGTTGTTAATCCAAGGTAGGCCATGCTTCATTAAATGATGGCTCAAATTATGGGACATTCAGACATGGCCATTCTCTTAGAGATCTCATAATGATTTAGTGATTTTAAAATGTGATAAAGAGCCCTACTAGGTGGTGTTATGTAGTAGTGATAGGCGTCAAGAGTGCTTCACTATGGAGGCTTAGAGTGGGTCTGTTGTTAAGACAACTTCGGCTAGTGTTCTGATAGCTCCTTGTCGAGTGCCTTAGAGATGGTTGGCAAGCCTTGCTGATATCTTAGAGCATAGGAGATGACCTCTGTCATTAGCCCGTCACCCACTTGAGAACTTTTGGTCGAGCACCTTGGGTAGACTTGGGCATTGGGCCGTGTCGGGCCTGGCTCGGCCCAGGCCCACCGGGCCATAGGCTAAACGAAACGTGCTTGGCCCGGCTTGTTACTAAATAGGCTGTGTCTAGCACGGCCCGCTTAATCTGATGTCCAGGCTTAGCATGGCCCTAGGCCCAGGGGGTGGCGAACCATGCTAGGCACGGCCCATTGGCCCATCAATCCATTTTTTTAAATTATTTTTTTAAAAAATAATATACTAGGCCAGGCACGGCCCGTTAGGGGCCATTACGGGCCAGGCACGGCCCGTTAGGGGCCATTACGGGCCAGGCCTGGCATGGCCCGTTTGGCCCATAATAGCTAGAAATGGCTATTTTTTGCCTTTTTATTATTTTAACCTTCACAATAGTCATAAAATAACTAATTTGAGGGGTATTTTAGGAAAATAATTTTTTTGGAGTCCTATAAATATCCGTTTTCTTTTCCATTCTCATCATACCAAACCAACTCTTCTTTCCTTCTCTACTACTACTATTTCTCTCTTCTAGCAATATTTAGCAAGTGCTCTAGGCTTCTAGCAATTTAATTTTTAGTTTACATTTAGCAAGTGTTCAAGTGCTACACAAGAGGAGGTTCTTGTTGAGAAGTTAGAAGTACAAGAAAAAGAGAATGTCACTCATTATTGAGAGCACAAGAGGAAGCTCACAAATCTCGTTTCTACCTCTGGTCCCTACTCAATTCCTTCTTGTGGTTAGTTTTTATTTTTTGCATTCATCAATTTAGATATGGCATCTTATGATGAAAGTCATTTTGGCATTCCTCCTATTTCTGAAAGAAAAGAAACTAATCCACAAGTTCCTAATCCCTCTAGAACCAGTGAATTAAGTGAAGGTCAAACCTCTTCTCGTTAGAGGACTAGTGCTGTATGGAATGAATTTGATAGAATTATGGTTGATAGAGACTAGAAAGCAAACTATAAAAAATGTGTCAAACTTTTTAGTTATAGTAGTAGTGGGGGAGTAGGCCATTTAAAAAGATATCAAGAGAGTCATAGGATGCATGATTTTTATCTTCAAAGTATCCTTAATATACATGGGGGATCACTTGTAGGTAATTTTGCATATAATCATGAAAATCAAAGAAAATCACTTGTAAAATTGATAGTTAAGGATGAATTACATATTAGTTTATATGAATCTTTTAATTTTGAAGAATATGTTCAATTAGCCCTACAACTTGCTTACAAAAGAACTAGTAGGCGTATATTTAGAAAAGTAGCTATGACTAATTTTTTAGCAATGAGACAAAGTTTAATTGAAACACTCTCTGTTTTAAATACAAAAGTTTCATTAACTTCTGGTGCGGACACCAAAGGCACCAGAATAAGGCAGAGGCTTCTCAACCCTCTGTGGATCACTTAAATAACATTCGAGTCCACTGTAATAAAGCTTAGTCCAGCTGAGTTGTTTCATTTAAGTCTTGTAATTATTTAGCTCATGTTGAGCTAGTTCAGTCCAGTGTTAGTCAGCTCATGTCGAGCTAATTTTATTTTTTTTGAGTCCTATTCAACCATATTGAAGACTCAAGACCACATCATACAAGTAAAGACCAAGTCCAATCAGATTGAAGACATGGAAGTTTAGCCCAAGTCCAACCCAGCTTGAAGATTTGAAGACCCCAGGAGGAAAATCAGAAATCCTGATTCCTTGCAGATGCCCTCCAGATGCCCAGATTTCCTTCCAGATGGCAAAATATATTCATAGACCAAGGCATTCATGATTTTAGAGGTCCATCTGCATCCTAGCCCAAAGAAATCAAGCCCAGGCACCAAGCCCAAGCCCCTAAGAAGCAAGATACCAGGGAATATTCCTGCTACCTGGCTACCAGGCCACCCCAGCTTCCAGAGGCCCAAACCCATGCACCCGGGCCCCTTTGGGCCGGCCCCTTGCTGCTCTTAGAAGCCCAACACGTCCCCCTAGGTGTCCTTGGAGTGTTGTCCAAGTCAAGAGAAATTTTAGGGATTTTTTCTACCTAATGTTTCCTTATTTTCTAGCTAGGGTTTAAGAGGGAAAAGGATTCTCATGTAAAGACTAATGTGCCCTTACTTGGAGCCCAAGGTTAAGGGTCTATTTAAGGGACCCTAGCCTCTTGTATGAAACCTAATTTTTGATGAATGAAAACCTTGAGTTCTTCTATTGAGTTGTGTGATACCCTGCTGTGTGCATAAAGGGGTTTGCGAGAGTTCTTCTTCCCAATGCTGCAATCATCTTCCTGCTACCAACAAGCATCTCAGATCCCTGGATGCCCACTCCAAAAGAAGCCTTTCCTTGCTATTTTTCCTTTGTTTTCTTGTTCCTTTGTGAGTTTTCTAACCCCTGACAGGTCGTTTGCAGGTCCCCGAGTTCGTACGAATCCAACGACCCCAGCCAAGCCTCAATCGGATCACCGAGCAGAAAGCCGGGTATCCACGGGTCTTTGGCTCGATTTTCCAGGCCGCATCCATCGAGGAACAAGAGACCCTTTTGCTGCGATCTTCACAGACATTGTTAGGTACACCCCTCTACCTCCAGTAGTTTTATTGTAGGAGAACTTGCCCTAACCGAGGCTTCTCAGCCCCGGCGATCCTTCTTTTCTACTTTCTAGGTCCTAATCTGCATGCTAATCTTCTAAGATTCATATAAAATTTCATACAATTTATTTTAATCTGAAATTCAGGAATTAATCACTCAACCCCACATATAAAACATATAAAAAAAATTGCATGCAAATTAGTCCCCATCATTTGGTATCAGAGCTTAGATTAGGGCTTGTTTTCTACAATTTTTCAGTCCATATATACTCTGTTATTTTAATTATTTATCCCTGTTAAAAACTCTAAAAATTTTAAAATTTATTTTGATGGATTTACCATAATTCAAAGTAATTTTCGGAATTTTTACAGATTTTATTTCGGACTTTGAATTTTCTTCAAGCCGAAATACATCCTGCAAATTTTTGACTCTGTTTTTTTTTTCAGCAAGACAAGTTTGGAAGTTTTAGGTTTTTGTTTAGCAATTTTTGCATATCTTTTAATTTTAGTATATTTCATGCATATTAGGCCATAATTTGCAAGTTTTCTTCTATTTAATAAAATACCAAAAAAAAAAATTACATATTCTCCAAAAATACCAAAAACATCTAAACCCTAATTTGCATCCTCATCTGCCTGCCATCATTGTATAATTTACTTTTAAGGGCACTCTTGCTATATCAGATAAGGGGAGGAGTTGATAACCTCTCCTTATCCCAAAACCACATCCCTTGCATTCGGTCCCAAGCCTTAACCTAAAATTAATTAGACTTAATTTGCCCTAGTGGGCTAGGGACACCAACTGGTCGGGTCCGGACTAGTGTTAGATCACTGTGTTAAGTTAACCTGTGTGTGCCTTATGCTCAGTGTCTAGAATGGTGGTTTAGGGATTCAATCCCGAAGGGCTTGTGTGCTGGTCCGCCTACCTGGCCAATCTCTGATTGGTGTCTAGGATTGGCAATCAGGGACCTAACACTCCCCTTACACCTGCCTGGCTGAGTACAGGGTTACTATAGGCTAGTTTGCCACCTTGATTGAGCATCTAGTTTGGACTCTAGGTCTAGTCAGCTATAGTCGGTCTGATCGAGTCTTGCATGAGCACTAGATCAGGAGTTTCATATCACCCACCTCCTTCATAAATGTCTGAACCCATGGAAGATTTACAAGCCCAAATAAAAGCCCTAGCTGATCAAATGGCCCAGATGGCTACCCAGATAACTACCCAGATAACTACCCAGATGACCCAGTTAACTCAGTCTGGTATTCAAACCAATGATAGAATTGACCATCTTGCCAGCAGGTTTGATCAGTTAGAAGTCCGGGTAGGGACCCCAGGAAAAACCCATGGTTCACAATCTGAGCCAGATCCTAATTCCCCTCAACCTAGGAGAACCCCAAACCCTAATCCATACCCTGAGGTCGAACCTAGGAGAGCCCCTCATCCTGACCCATACTATAACTCTCAGCCTAGGAGGACCCCAGACCCTGACCCATACCAAGAGGTCGAACCTAGGAGAGCCCCTCAACCTGACCCATACTACAATCCTGAGCCCAGGAGGACCCCGAACCCTGATCCATATCTTGAGGTTGAAACTAGAAGAGGCTATCATCCTGACCCAATCCCTGAAGTTTGTCATAGAAGGCCTAATCAGGATTTTGTAGACCGGGAGGACCGATCCTATAGACATGTCAAGCTTGATGCTCCAACTTTGATGGTTGTCTAGATCCTAAGGTCTATATAGATTGGGAGGGAGAGATGGATCAATATTTTGAATGGTATGATATGACAGAGGAGCGTAAATTTAGGTTTGCTAAGCTTAAGTTGATTCGGGAAGCCAGGTTACATTGGGCTAGTGTTGAGAGAACCCTTAATCTAGGAGGGCATGATCCTATAACCACCTGGTGGGCCATGAAGGGTAAGCTTAGGACAAGATACGTTCCAGCTTCATATCGTAGTGGGTTACTAGATCAATGGCAATGATTTAATCAGAGTAACAAGAGCATAGATGAGTACATTGCAAAATTTGATGAGTATTCCATGCGATGTGATTTGAGAGAGTCTGAGGATGTTGTCTTATCTAGGTTTAGGGCTGGATTAAGAGATGACATTAAGAAAGAGCTCTACATGAGAGAGGTTAGAGACCTGGACCATGCTTACCAGATTGCTAGGGATCATGAACGTTTCCATAGAGGGCCCGTTTACCGTCGACCTGAGCCCACTAGATACCCTAGTCAGTATCCGGGAGCTAGCCAGCCCCTTCAGAGTTGACCCATACCCAGTCGACCCAGTCCTAGTCTACCAGGCCCAAACCGACCCAGTCCTAGTCAGCCAGGTTCGAGTCGACCCCAGCCTAGTAATTCTTTGGCCCGCAAGGATGATCGAGGAAAATCTGTAGAAGCTAATAAGGGTTACACTCCCCAGAAGACCTGTTTTAGATGTCATAAGCTAGGCCACTTTATGAATCAATGTCCAGTTAGTGCTTTACTTCTAGGTGAATTACAAGAAGAAGAGCCTGAGTCTGTAGTCGAGCCTGAGGGAGAAGTTTATGAGGCTGATGATCAATTAATAGAGGAGTACGAAGGTGAGGAGAAAGAACCTGAGTTTGAGAACCAATTAGGAGTGGTTAGGTGCATCCTAGCCCAGACCCCAGTTAAGGAAGATTGGCGTAGGACTAGCATCCTACAGACTTTTGTTAAGATAGGGGATAAGGTTCTTAAGATCATCATAGATAGTGGGAGTTGTGTCAATGCCATCTCTGCCAAGACAGTTAAATCTTTAGGATTGACCACAGTTCCTCATCCTAGCCCGTACAAAGTTTTTTGGGTAGATTCCACCTCCATCCAAATTCAAGTTAGGTGCCAAATCTTACTTAGATTGCAGACCTATGAGGAAAAGATTTGGTGTGATGTTATCCCCATGGAAGTAAGTAGTATGATTTTAGGTCGACCTTGGCTATTTGATCATGATGCAACCTTGTATGGTCGAACCAATGTTTGTACCTTCAACTACCATGGGAATAAGTTTGTTATCAATCCAGCTCCCCCTAGGGACCCAGTTAAGAGGAGTTCTAGTAGCCTTAAGGACAAGAAACCTGGAGTTAACCTGATTAAGGCTAGGGAGTTAGAACATGAGATTGTTGATGGTAACCCTCTTTGGATCTTGACCTCCAAAGAAATATTAGAGCCAACCCAAAAGGAACACCCTAAAGAAATTGTTGAAGCTCTGAAAGAATTCGAGGATGTCTTCCCTGAGGATTTACCTGATCAATTGCCACCCCTTAGGAACATCCAGCATGCAATAGACTTAGTTCCAGGAGCCACTTTACCAAACCTTCCTCACTATAGACTGAATCCCAGTGAGCATCAAGAATTACAGAGACAAGTGGGAGAACTACTTAGGAAGGGTTTCATTAGGGAGAGCCTGAGTCCATGTGCAGTCCCTGCTCTACTGACCCCTAAGAAGGATGGTACCTGGAGGATGTGTATAGATAGTAGAGCTATCAACAAAATAACTGTGAAATATAGGTTTCCCATCCCCCGGGTGGATGATATGTTAGACATGATGGCCGGAGCCAGAGTTTTCTCCAAGATAGACCTTAAGAGCGACTATCATCAGGTGAGAATTAGACCTGGGGATGAGTGGAAAACTGCTTTCAAGACTAAGGATGGCCTGTTTGAGTGGGTTGTAATGCCCTTTGGACTTTCCAATGCACCAAGTACCTTTATGAGGATTATGACCCAGGTCCTGAGAGAGTTTACCGGAAAATTCGTTGTGGTCTACTTTGACGATATTCTGATTTATAGCAGGACCAAGAAGGACCACCTTAGTCATCTAAGACTGGTATGCCAAACCCTTAGGGAGAATAACCTCTATGCCAACTTTAAGAAGTGTGATTTCATGACACATAGGGTCATCTTCCTAGGTTTTGTTGTCACCCTTGAGGAAGTTTCTGCAGATCTTGAAAAGGTTAGGGCGATTGTTGAATGGCCTACACCATCTAATGTCCATAATGTACGTAGTTTCCATGGCCTAGCAACCTTTTACAGGAGATTTATTAGGGATTTTAGCATAATCGTCGCACCTATCACCGATTGCATTAGGAAGGGTACATTTGAGTGGACCAAAGTAGCTGATAAGGCCTTCCTAGAGCTGAAGGATAAGATGACCCATGCACCCATCCTTAGATTACCTGACTTTACTAAGGTGTTTGAGGTCGCTTGTGACGCCTCGGGAGTAGGAATAGGTGGGGTACTAAGTCAAGAGAACCACCCTGTAGCCTTCTTCAGTGAAAAGCTGAATGAGGCTAAACTTAAGTACTCTACCTATGACAAGGAATTTTATGCGGTAGTCCAGGCCCTTAGATATTGGAGACATTATTTACTACTGCAGGAGTTTGTTTTATTTTCTGACCATGAGGCACTCCGATTCCTGAACTCCCAAAAGAAACTGAACCCACGGCATGGTAAATGGATTGAGTACATTCAGGCCTACACTTTCATCCTGAAGCACCGTGCTGGTACTGAAAATAAGGTAGCAGATGCCCTGAGCCATAGGTCTTTACTATTGGGATCAGTTAGCACCCAAGTCATAGGGTTTGATAGGTTAAAGGATGAATATGAAACCTGCCCAGACTTTGGAGGCATTTACCAGACCCTCAGGCTAGGACCATCCAATACCCATAGTGATTATACCCTTCAGGATGGTTACCTTTTCCAGAATAATCGACTCTGTATACCCAAAACTTCCCTTAGAGAATTCCTAATCTGGGAAATACATGCTGGAGGTTTAGCTGGTCATTTCGGTAGAAATAAGACGATCTTAGCAATAGAGGATCAGTTCTTTTGGCCAGGATTGAAAAGGCACGTTGCACGGATTGTAGCCAGATGTCGAACTTGTGCTATTGCCAAACAGCAAAAGCAAAACACTGGTCTTTACACACCTTTACCAGTGCCTGATCGCCCTTGGCAGGACCTAAGTATGGATTTCATGCTAGGATTACCTAAGACCCAAAAGAAACATGACTCAGTCTTTGTAGTGGTTGATAGGTTCTCTAAGATGGCTCACTTTATTCCCTATTCCCAGACCTTTGACGCGTCTAGGGTAGCCAAACTCTTCTTAGATCATGTAGTCAAACTCCATGGCCTACCCAAGACCATTATATCTGATAGGGATGTTAGGTTCACTAGTTATTTCTGGAAGACCTTATGGCACCTATTAGGGACCAAGTTTAAGTTTTCTACAGCCTACTACCCTCAAACAGATGGCCAAACTGAAGTAGTGAACCGAAGTTTAGGAAACCTCCTTAGATGCCTGGTAGGTGAACATGTTGGAACATGGGATTTGTTATTACCTAGAGCAGAGTTTGCCTACAACAGTTCAGTAAATAGGACAACGGGTAAGAGCCCTTTTGAGATAGTCCATGGGTACAAGCCTAATCGCCCCATTGATTTGATTCCTTTACCTATTCATGCACGAGTCTCAGAGTCTGCAGAGTCATTTGCACAGCATATTAGAGACTTGCATAAAGACATTAACCAAAAGATAAACTTAAGCAATGAAACTTATAAAAATTTGGTTAATTCCCGAAGAAGGATCAAAGAATTTGATGTAGGGGATTCTGTCATGATTAGGCTTAGGCCTGAACGGTTCCCACCTGGGACCATTAAGAAGCTTCATGCTCGGGGAGCCGGACCTTTTAAAGTATTAAAGAAGGTTGGATCAAATGCCTATGTGCTAGACTTGCCTTCGGATATGGGCATCAGTTCTACCTTCAATATTACAGACTGGTTGAGTACAAGGAACAGGCAATGATACCCAGTGAGGCTTTTGGGCCTATCCCTTCTATTGAGAGTGATCCTTACCTAGAGTGTCCACCAATTAATTGGCCTGAGAGAGGAGAATGGATCGAGCGTATCCTGGACGATCAAGCCATTACGACCCGGGGCCGCGGTTATCAACGCTTCCTAGTCCGATGGCAAGGCCGGCCAGAGTCAGACGATTCATGGATTTCTCGAGAGGACTTGCAATGCCTCAACCCAGACCTTCTTAAGAGATATGTGAGCCAATCTGATCTTCACTCGACAGGGTCGAGTTCCTCCCACCCCGGGAGAATTGGTGCAGACACCAAAGGCACCAGAATAAGGCAGAGGCTTCTCAACCCTCTGTGGATCACTTAAATAACATTCGAGTCCACTGTAATAAAGCTTAGTCCAGCTGAGTTGTTTCATTTAAGTCTTGTAATTATTTAGCTCATGTTGAGCTAGTTCAGTCCAGTGTTAGTCAGCTCATGTTGAGCTAATTTTATTTTTTTGAGTCCTATTCAACCATATTGAAGACTCAAGACCACATCATACAAGTAAAGACCAAGTCCAATCAGATTGAAGACATGGAAGTTTAGCCCAAGTCCAACCCAGCTTGAAGATTTGAAGACCCCAGGAGGAAAATCAGAAACCCTGATTCCTTGCAGATGCCCTCCAGATGCCCAGATTTCCTTCTAGATGGCAAAATATATTCATAGACCAAGGCATCCATGATTTTAGAGGTCCATCTGCATCCTAGCCCAAAGAAATCAAGCCCAGGCACCAAGCCCAAGCCCCTAAGAAGCAAGATACCAGGGAATATTCCTGCTACCTAGCTACCAGGCCACCCTAGCTTCCAGAGGCCCAAACCCATGCACCCGGGCCCCTTTGGGCCGGCCCCTTGCTGCTCTTAGAAGCCCAACACGTCCCCCTAGGTGTCCTTGGAGTGTTGTCCAAGTCAAGAGAAATTTTAGGGATTTTTTATACCTAATGTTTCCTTATTTTCTAGCTAGGGTTTGAGAGAGAAAAGGATTCTCATGTAAAGACTAATGTGCCCTTACTTGGAGCCCAAGGTTAAGGGTCTATTTAAGGGACCCTAGCCTCTTGTATGAAACCTAATTTTTGATGAATGAAAACCTTGAGTTCTTCTATTGAGTTGTGTGATACCCTGCTGTGTGCATAAAGGGGTTTGCGAGAGTTCTTCTTCCCAGTGCTGCAATTATCTTCCTGCTACCAACAAGCATCTCAGATCCCTGGACACCCACTCCAAAAGAAGCCTTCCCTTGCTGTTTTTCCTTTGTTTTCTTGTTCCTTTGTGAGTTTTCTAACCCCTGACAGGTCGTTTGCAGATCCCCGAGTTCCTACGAATCCAACGACTCCAGCCAAGCCTCAATCGGATCACCGAGCAGAAAGCCGGGTATCCGCGGGTCTTTGGCTCGATTTTCCAGGCCGCATCCATCGAGGAACGAGAGACCCTTTTGCTGCGATCTTCACAGACATTGTCAGGTACACCCCTCTACCTCCAGTAGTTTTATTGTAGGAGAACTTGCCCTAACCGAGGCTTCTCAGCCCCGGCGATCCTTCTTTTCTACTTTCTAGGTCCTAATCTGCATGTTGATCTTCTAAAATTCATATAAAATTTCCTACAACTTATTTTAATATGAAGTTTAGGAATTAATCACTCAACCCCACATATAAAACATATAAAAAAAATTGCATGCAAATTAGTCCCCCATCAACTTCTAATATTTGGTCAGCATCTATATGTAGTAATTATTTTATTACTATTATTGCTCATTATATTGATAATGATTGGTAATTAAATAAATATATTCTTGCTTTTCGTGCTTTTGATTTTCCACATTTTGGGCAATAAATCTCAAATGTCATTTATCAAACTGCATGTTCATATAATATTAATGATAAAATCATGTCTATTACTTTTGATAATATATCTAATAATAATTCTGCTATTACATTATGGAAGGACTCATTGCATCTCATGTTATATAAAAATTTATTGCATATTAGATGTGCATGTCATGTCTTAAATCTTTCTATTCAAGCTGGCATGGGAATGATTTAAGATGTCATTTCAAAAATTAGAAATATATATTTTTATTCATGTTTCAAGATCAAGACTTCAAGAATTTAAGTAACTATGTATAGATCATGGTAAACATTTTAAAAAATTTAAACTTGATGTAATTACTCGTTGGAACTCAACATTTAGCATGATACATGATGCATACCCATATAAAATTTATTAAGTATATATATTAATGATCATGGATTATGCTTTACATTGGCTGAAATTGATTGGAATAATGGTAAAATCTTGAAAGATTTTTTGGTTAATTTTTATAATGCTACTAATATTTTTTTTGGTATTTATTATCCAACTTCATGTTCATTTTTACAACAAGCATATATAATTAGTCAAAAATTTGTAGGACATAGATATGATGATATTTTAATGTATATTATTGAACAAATAGAATCTAAATGGAATGAGTATTCGGACAAGATATATCCTATGCATAACTTAGCTGCTATATTTGATCCAAGAGTTAAATTAAATGGCGTACTAATTTTACTTGATGCATATTATAAAAATATGATTCAAGATCTTGAACCTGCTAAAATTGAGGTAACATAACTTCTTTATGATATTTATGCTTTATATGATGAAAAAATTCATGGATCCAGATTACCCGCACAAAGCTTTATTTCTTCTTCTAGTAGTTCTCGTTCATCATCTATTTTTTCATTCATTGCATAGAGAAAACACACACATGCTTTAAGTTCTTCTTCATCTTCTTCATCTTTAAGTAGTGAACTAGAATTTTATTTATGAAATGATATTCAGTCTGCATATGATGAAAATCAAATAGAGTCTAGATGTATTAGCTTGGGAAAGAGTGTTAAAAATCAATATCCTGTTAGGTCTGCCATTGCATACAATATTTTAGCTGTGTCAATATCCATAGTAGTATTAGAATTTGCTTTTAGTGTAGGTCAGTGTGTTCTTGATGAAAAGACAAGTAGGATGACTGGCGACATGGTTGAGATGCTTCTCTGTTTCAAAGATTGGTTGGATGCTGAGGCGAGACTTCAAGATAAAGGTGGACATGATACAACATCCTCAGATGATATGATACAAATACTACTAATGATTAGTAAGATTTTGATAATTTATTTTTTATTCTTAATTTTTTATAGTTGTACATTTTATTTTTTTAATTGTTAAAGTGAATCATCTCTATTTTTTTCTCCTTTCTTATTGTATTATGGAGGTTAGGCCTAGCCCCCCTTCCTTCATGTACCATTTGATTTAAATTAATAAACTGGTAGGGGTCTATGCCAAACCCCTCACCATTAAGATGGCTTTAAATTAATAAATCCTTAGTTCCCAACTTTTTTTAATTTATTAAAAAATATTTTTATAAATAAAAAAAAATCATTTCCATTTATTTTAAAGGGGCTGAGCCGTGCCTAGCCCGGTCCAGGCCCTTGTAAGCCATGCCATGCCGGGCCCGGCCTAGGCCCTTAAGGGAGGTGCCGGGTTGGCCCGTTGGCCATGCCGTGCCTGGCCCACGAATCGTGCCAGCCCAAGCCCTTATGGGCCGTGCCGGGCTTGGCCTGCAAGCCATAAATCCTTATCCCGGCCCAGCCCCTTATTATGGGCCGTGCCAGGCATGGCCCGTTACTGTAGCAAGCGGGTCGTGCCTGGCACGGCTTGCTTTGTGCCAGGCTATGCCGGGCCATGGGCGGCCTGGCCCAATGCCCACCTCTAATCTTGGGAGCGGTTTGCAGGACTCACTAATGTCTTGGGGCATAGGAGATGGCCTCTGCCATCATCCACCCGAGAAATTTTGGTTGAGCACCTTAGGGGCGGTCAACAAGGCTTGCTAATGCTTTGGGCATAGGAGATGTCCTTTGCCATTAGTCACCTAAGAACTTCTAGCCAAGCACCTTAAAGGTGGTTGGCAAGGTTCGCTGATGCCTTGGGATATAGGACATGGTCTCTGCCATCATCTACATGAGGACTTCTGGCCAAGCATCTTGGGGACGTTCGATAGGGCTCACTGATGCCTTGAGGCATGGATGGCCTTTGTCATCATTTGCTTGAGGACATATGATCGATCACCTTGGAGGTCAATGGCAAGGCTCGCTAATGCCTTGGGGTATAGGAGTTAGCCTCTATTGTCATCTTCTTAAGGACTTCTGGCCGAGCATCCTAGGGACGGTCGATAAGGCTCACTGATATCTTGAAATATAGGAGTTAGCCTCTGCCATCATCCACCTGAGAACTTTTGGTCGAGCACCTTGGGGGCGGTCAGCAGGGCTTGCTGATACCTTGGTCAAAGTGTGCATCACTCGGCTAGTATAGATCCCTCACCACTGTGGGTTTCATGTACTTGATCCGATCGTATTTTCTTCCAACAATATGCAAAACAAGTATTTTTAAGGATATATATGCAAATACCAATTTGAAAGAGTATCCACGTAAATTTGAATATTTAGAAGGGTATATATGCAAAGCACCTTTCATATTAATATTTATCACAAGCACTATTAATGTCCAACACTTTTATTTGATAGTTACCTTTTTACTAGCCAACATGTAGGATTTTTTTAAAAAAATATTATTTTTTAATAATTAATTTAAAATTTATATTGTTTGAAACATATTTTTTTAAATGTTGTAGTTTAGCTGATTAAGCACCCATGTAAGAAAATTATGAGTTGAACTCATAATTTTAATGGTCACGTTATGGGTTGAACTCACATTACCTTTGGTAAAATTATGAGTTCAATCCATAATACACTAATATTTGAATTTTAAATTTAAATTGTCTGAAATGAAATTGTGGACTTAATCAACGATTTGAAATTCATGATGGGCAAATTGATTTCATGTCATATTCGGAGCAATAAATTCGACGCTCATGATCCACATATATCGAGGAATGCTGGCCTTGATGATGAAATATTAATCATTAGTTTGGCATAGTTATTAGAGCATAATGTGGATAATGATAGATTATTTTTATTTTTACTACTTGAATCTTGAATTAGATACATGATGTTTATGTTAAACATTGTCCATTAGATTTTCATAAAAGAACTTCACATAGTTCCATTCTCCTTGGAGTTTTATTCGATTTTCACATAGTTCCATGCTCCTGTAGGATTGGAGATATCACTCTCCACAAGAAAATTAGGCCTGTACTGTGTTAAACATATTTCCCTCCTAAGAGATATCCTTCCATGTTTAGTTGCCTTATTTTGGATGTATAGTGATATGTAACCATGTTTGGCTAATTTTAATTAGGATATTTTGGTAGGCATTTACCTTATGTACATCCTCAAGTATATATTTAATGGGATGAATCCCAAGCATAATAGATAATGAATTCAACTTTCTTCATGGTATCAGAGCGAGCTGCTATTCCATCTTATTCTTGCCTATCCCAAACCTATTCCAACTTTATTCCAAACTTATTCCAGTCCTTTTCCTTTTTCTCCAAGAATGACCTAATCTCTCCACGCTCCCACGCCACTCGACAACCTTCGCCGGACCTCCCTCCTCTCTCGGCCCTCGTCACCGCCACCCCTCCCGTTGCCCTCTTCACCGCCATGCCTCCCCTTCCCATCGTCACCACCCATCACCGGATCTCCCTCCTCTCTCGGACCCCGCCTCCAACCGGAACCTTGCCGCCCATGAACCCTGTCATTGCTGCCCGTGAACCCCACCCTCGCCTCCGACCGGAGCCGTTGCCACCCACAGCCCCTTTGCTGTGCTTCCGCCTGCCCACCCCCTGTGCTCTTGACCGCCAGCAGCCGATGCCCCACCCCGTAACCCCCTCCCTCCGGACTGAAGCCCCTACCTCTCCCTCCCGCCAGATCTATCCCAACAGCTGACCGGCGCTGCCCGCCTGTCTCTGTCTCCAATCACTCCCCAAATCCGGCCATCACGTCGCCCTGTCCTTCCGCCCATGCTCCGGAGTGCGTTCGGTCTCCAGATCGCTGCTTGCCACCGTGTGTTCATCCCTTTGATCATCGATCGATCTCCAGATTCGGCTGCCGGTCGCCCCCCGTCGACGTCTTCCGTAGCCACCCTGCTCTGCTCCTTTGTGGCAGTCCTCTTCACGGGAGCTTTGCGGTGGATTTGTCGGATTTGCCTGCCGGATCAGCCAGCCTTCGCAGATCCTCCTCTGACCTCAACGAGCCCTCCCTCCTTCGTGCATCTCTTCACCGGTCGAATCCAACTCCGGTGACTGCTCCTCTGCTAATGGCGCTGTGATCCCTCTCCTAGGTCTGATCCGCATCCGTCGACTCTGTTCATCTCTCTCACTACCGGAGCATAGCACCACTGCTCCTTCACCTCACTGATTGGCACCATTGATCTCCTCCACCGGGCTCTGCAGTCGTGCCACCTGTCACTATTTCGTGACCATTGGGTCTGCTCTCTTCCTTCCTGTCCATGGTAGCTGATCTCGTGCAACCTATTATTATCAAACTAGATGGGGCCAATTACAATCAATGGTCCTATATGATGCGCATCTTTTTGAAAGGTCGAGGACCATGAAAATATGTTAGGGTGCACTTCCATGTCCAGTTGAATATGGGGATGCTTTTGATCAATGGGAGATCAATAACAATAAGATCATGACTTGGATTTCTAATTCTGTGAGTCCATCTATCAGCCTGCACTTCAGTAAGTTTGACACTGCACAGGCAATTTGAGACTTTCTTGCCAAGCGGTACAACCAAACAAATTTTGCCCCGAAGTGCAAACTTGAACTGGATATTCGCAATCTCAAGCAACAACCGGTGCAATCTGTAGCTGATTTTCATTCTCAGATGTCTCTGATTTGGGATCAACTTGCTCTAATGGAGCCCAATTAGACCCATGATGGAGAATTTTATTATCAGTTTCGAGAAGAATTCTGCCTTATCCAGTTCTTAATGGCTCTTCATGATGAGTTTGAGCTTGTTCGAGCATCGATTCTGTACCGCTCTCCTTTTCCTTCTGTTGACACTGCTCTTTCTGAGTTGATTGCTGAAGAAACTCGTAGGCAGATCATTTCTTCCAATTTTGATACCCCTATGCTTATATCTACACGGGTCAAATCGAAGGGATTATCTCAACTTCGGTGCCACTCATGCAAGAAATTTGGTCATCTTGCTCAAAATTGTCCAGGTTCTGATTCTCACATTCCGGACACGTCTTCCATGCAGTGCACATACTATAAGAAGGTTGGACATGTTTGTTGGCTTTGGCTCCTTAGTTTTGATGATTAACAAAAGGTTGAGTATATGTTTGGACTAATGTTTCATTTCAAGATAAAGTTTCAGGCCTTAGGTTATTCAAAAAGAGTATCAAGAGTACAATGATGAAACCAAGCTTGCTTGATTTGGAAAAGAGCTCTTCTATCTTAAACAAGATCAAATCTCTCATAGTGGACCTTCATATTAAGAAGTAATTGACAAAAGAAACAAAGGGGTAGAGAAACTCAAGCATGTCACGCACCTCTCCAGAGTTTCAAAAAATTTCAGACCAGAGGTCGACCTACAGAGGTCGACACCTTGCCAAAGGTTGACCACCAGAGGTCGACTCATAAAGAAAAGAAAAGTTCAGCAAGGCCGGCATGGAAAAATTTCAGTGGCACGCTTCAAAGGTCACCACCTGAGGTCGACACCTGTCCAGAGATCGACACCAGAGGGCGACTCATCGCCTGAGATTCAAACTGGGCAGAACTATGGTTTTCTGAATTTTTGCCTAAGATAAACTGGAGGTCGACACTTGACCTAGAGGTCGACTCATGGCATAACGGCTAGTTTTTCTGAACTTTTGATTTGATTTCTAACGGCCATAAACAACCATATTTTTGATTCTAACGGTCTTGTAGAGTTGTTTCAGCTTGAATGAAGTATTTAACCTCCACCTAACTTCAAAAAGAAAAGGAGATAAAGTGAAAAAGAAGAGAGTAAAAGTACAAAGCTTTCAATCAATCCTAAGCCAAAAAAAGAGAAAATCCAAGAGATTCCTTAGCCAAAAGCTTTCCATTTTTGAGGAATCCAGCTTTCAAGTCTTTGACATTTAGTGAGGTCCAAGATTCTAAGAGGAAGACTTGAAGAGTCTCCAATAAGAGCTACATCGAATTATTTTTTGCTCAAAAAGGAGTTTGTCTTGTTTTTATTTATTGTATTCATACTCTATTTGTGCTTGCCTAGTTTCAAGGAAATTTGAAACTAGTGTGAGGTTTGTTGGTGAGCCAATTGATAAAATCAGCTAGGATTGCTTGTAAGCCCGAAGCCAAAACAAGTGTGTAAGGTTTGTTGGTGAGCCTAGGTAACAAAACCAACTTAGGTTTTGACTTGTGAGCCTTGTAAAACAAGTCGGCTGTAATCTAGAGAAGATTATAGTGAAAATTTCCAAGTGGAGCTTGGGAAGTGGATGTAGGTGCTAGGTGCACCGAACCACTATACATTTTGTGTGTTTGCATTGCTTTACTCTCTATTGCTCTTTAATTATTGTTATCTTTCATTGCTTCCGTTGCACAATTACTTGAGCACTATCACTCTTCACATTTGAAATTGATAGCACATATATTGCTTTATTTTAAAAAAAGAAGAAAGACCCAATTCACCTCCCCTCTTGGGCACCATATCTGGGCAACAAGTGGTATCAGAGCACCGGTACTCTCTTGTAGGTCCAACGATCTTGAGTGAAAGATCATGGCCACCCCAATTGGAATGGATGTAGTTGAAGGTCAAGCATCAAATCGCCCTCCTTTCTTTAATGGCACAAACTACACATATTGGAAAACTCGTATGCGTATTTATTTACAAGCTGTAGATTATAATATATGGAGAGTAATTACTAAAGGGCCTCATCAGCCCATTCACTTGGTTAATGGCATTATCACCCAAAAATCTAAAGAAGAATGGGATGACAATGACATCAAACAAGCTGAGTTAAATACAAAGGCGATGAATTTGCTATTCTGTGCACTTGACCCAAGTGAATTTAACAGAATATCAAATTGTATTTTCGCTAAAGAAATTTGGGATACACTTAAGGTTATCCATGAGGGTACACACCAAGTGAAGACCACAAAGGTGAACATGCTCATTCATACGTATGAGATATTCATGATGGAACCAACTGAAAGTATTAGTGAGATGTATACTAGATTTACCAATATAGTAAATGGTATGAGGAGTTTGGGAAAGATTATATCTAATGGTGAACTTGTTAACAAACTTCTCAAGTCTCTTTCGGCTTCATGGGATGCGAAAGTAATGGCCATAGAAGAAGCCAAGGATGTCAATACTCTACCTCTTGAGCAGCTTCTTGGATCACTGATGACTTATGAGCTTTCACTAAAACAGAAGACAGTGGACAATGACAAGAAAAAGAAAGCCATAGCCTTCAAGTCCACTACAAAGGAAGAGTCAAGTGATGAATCAGAAGAAGAAGCTGATGATGATGAGACAGCCCTTATTACAAGAAAATTCAGAAGATTTATGAGAAAGAAGAAGGGCTTCTACAAGAAAAGACCACAAAAAGGTGATTACAATAAAGATAAAGAGAAAGAAAAAGAAAGGGATCCACCCATCTGCTTCGAGTGCAAGAAACCTGGACATTATAAAATGGATTGCCCTTTGCTTAAAAAGAGTCGAAGGATGTTGAGAAAGAAAGCCATGATGGCTATCTGGAGTGAGAGTGAGGACTCCAGCAGTGATGAAGAGTAGCAGGAAGTCGCCAACCTGTGTTTCATGGCCAATGAAGATGATGAGGTAAATTCTGAACCTGAAAATGAATTTACTTTTAATGAACTACATGATGCTTTTGATGATTTAGTTATGGAATATGAAAAACTACAACTGAAAAATAAGAAATTAAGAAAGCTAAATCAAGAGCTTACCAAAAATTTAGACAAGTTTTCAACTGAAATTGAAGATTTAATTCAAGAAAACAAGAAATTAACTGAACATGTAAAGACCTTGAAAAATGATAAGGACAATCTTATAAAAGAAAAGGATTCTTTGAAAAATAATAGAAGTTTTGAAACTAATGAGAAAATTGAAAAACAAAACAAAGAACTGTTGCTTCAAAACAAGAATTCAAAGAAGAATTAGAAAAAGTGAAACCTTTTGTAGAAAAGTTTACTTATAGTTCAGAAAAATTAAGTATGCTTTTAAACAGTCAACATGCAGTTTTTAACAAAGCTGGACTTGGATTTAAGCCACAGAATCAGCAAAAACTTTTTAAAAACTTTTTCATACCTGCATCTTCTAATATTACCTGCTATGCATGTGGTAAGTTAGGACATAAATCATATATTTGTAATAGAAGAAAATCAAGTACCTTTGGAAAGATTTGGGTTCCAAAAGGAACCAATTTGTCTAATCCTAAAGGACCCAAGATGACTTGGGTACCTAAAGTTTCAACTTAATCAATTTCTGCAGGTGTGTCTTGCAACCAAAAATAAAAGAAGAATGTGATATTTGGACAGTGGTTGCTCAAGGCACATGATTGGGGATGTGAAGCAATTCTCATCACTAGTAGCTATAAATGGTGGAAACGTTACTTTTGGTGATAATGGAAAAGGTAAAATCGTCGGAATTGGTAAAATCCATATCACCCCTAATGCTTATGTAGATAATATATTATTCGTTGATGGCTTGAAGTATAATCTTTTCAGCATTAGTCAGCTTTGTGATAAGGGTTTTAAAGTAATTTTTGAATCATCTTTGTGCATGGTGTCTAGTCTAGATGTCGATGACATCAAGTTCACTGGTCATAGGCATGGAAACATTTACATGGTTGATCTTGATGATCTAGCCATGGAAAGTGGTCAATGCCTAGTGGCTAGGAAGCCAAGGCAAGTGAAACTAGTTGGCTTTGGCATCGCAGGCTAGGGCATGCTAGTATGCATTTGATTTCAAAATTAAGCAAAAAGAATCTTGTAAAAGAATTGTCAAAACTCATATTTGAAAAAGATAAGATTTGTGCTGCATGTCAATTTGAAAAACAAACTAAATCTACTTTCAAACCTAAAGGAGTAGTATCTACTACTAGACCCCTTGAATTATTGCATATGGACCTCTTTGGACTAACCAGAACAACTAGTTTGGGAGGTAAGAAATATGGGCTAGTAATTGCAGATGATTACTCACGATTTACTTGGATAATGTTTTTAGCTCATAAAGATGAAACGTTTTCAGCTTTTGTTAAATTTCATAAAAGGGTTTCAAATGAAAAAGATCTCACTATTGTTTCTTTGCGTAGTGATCATGGAACTGAATTTGACAATCATGATTTTAAAGTTTTTTGTAATGATAATGGCATTAGTCATAATTTTTCTGCACCTAGGATACCTCAACAAAATGGGGTGGTAGAAAGAAAAAATAGGACTCTTGAAGAAATGGCACGCACAATGCTTTGCAAAAATGATTTACCTAGATATTTTTGGGCAGAAGCCATTAATACTTCCTGTTATATTTTAAATCATGTTTTAATTCGACCTATTTTGAAGAAAACACCATATGAGCTTTGGAAAAATCGAAAACCTAATCTTAAATATTTTCATGTATTTGGTTGCCGCTGTTTCATATTAAACAATGGCAAAGATAATATCAGTAAATTTGATGCCAAGTCAAATGAGGGTATCTTCTTAGGATACTCTACTTCTAGCAAGGCATACAGGGTCTTCAATAGAAGAACTCTTCTAGTTGAAGAATCAATTCATGTAGTGTTTGATGAAACTAATGAAAAATCTTCTAGAAAAGAAGATTCTATTGATAATGAAACAGGTACAAAGAAGCTTGAACAATTGACAATCAATAAAGATGTGCCCAAAGGAAATGATGATCAAGAAAATGAAGATCAAATTCAAGAGATCAATGCAACTTCACCAAAACCTTTACCTAAAGAGTGGAGGTATGCACATGGACACCCCAAAGAGCTAATTATTGGTGATCCGTTAAAGGGAGTAAGTACACGCTCTTCTATCAGAAATATTTGTGATTATTTAGCTTTTGTTTCTCAAATAGAGCCTAAGTCAATTGAAGAAGCTGAAAAAGATTGTAACTGGATTAATGCCATGCAAGATGAACTAAATCAATTTAAAAGAAATAACGTTTGGACTTTAACTGAAAGACCCCCTAATGTTTCTGTAATTGGCACAAAATGGGTTTTTAGAAATAAACTTGATGAACATGGTATTGTAACTAGAAACAAAGCTAGACTTGTTGCTAAAGGCTACAACCAGGAAGAAGGGATTGACTTTGATGAAACATTTGCTCCTGTTGCTAGGCTGGAAGCAATTAGACTTTTACTTGCTTTTGCTTGTTTTATGGATTTCAAGTTATTTCAAATGGATGTTAAAAGTGCCTTTTTAAATGGATTTATTGAAGAGGAAGTTTATGTTGAACAACCTCCTGGTTTTGAAAATCATGAATTTCCTAACCATGTTTTTAAATTGCATAAAGCATTGTATGGTTTAAAGCAAGCTCCTAGAGCTTGGTATGATAGATTAAGTTCATTTTTGATGAAGAATGATTTTTCTAGAGGTAATGTAGATAATACATTATTTTTGAAAAAGAAAAATGATGATCTCTTAGTAGTACAGATCTATGTAGATGATATTATTTTTGGTGCTACTAACGAATGTCTTTGTCAAGAGTTTGCAAAGTTAATGCAGAGTGAGTTCGAGATGAGCATGATGGGAGAACTCAACTTCTTCCTCGGACTCCAAATTAAGCAAACCAAAGAGAGGATCTTCATCAACCAAGCCAAGTACACAAAGAAAATATTGAAAAAGTTTGAGATGGAGACTACCAAACCAATAGGTACCCCTATGAGCTCCTCATGTAAATTAGACAAAGATGAATGTGGTAAATCAGTAGACCAAAAATTATATAAAGGCATGATTGGTTCATTGCTATATCTAACTGCCAGTAGACCAGATATAACGTTTAGTATTTGTATTTGTGCACGTTTTCAGTCTGCTCCTAAAGAATCACATCTCTTAGCTGTAAAACGTATATTGAGATACTTATCTGGGTCAATTGAAATTGGTCTTTGGTACTCTAGAGAGTCATCATATGAATTGATTGCTTATTCTGATGCTGATTTTGCTGGGTGTAAACTTGATCGTAAAAGTACTAGTGGAACTTGTCAATTTCTAGGAGTTAATTTGATTTCATGGAGCAGCAAGAAATAGAATTCGGTTGCTCTATCTACAACGGAAGCTGAATATATAGCAATCGGAAGCTGTTGTGCTCAGATTCTATGGATCAAACAACAACTCGAGGACTTTGGCATCAAACTAACTAAGATACCCATAAGATGTGATAATACTAGTGCAATCAATTTAACGAAAAATCCTGTACAACATTCAAAAAGCAAACATATTGAAATAAGACATCACTTCATAAGAGATCACGTTCAAAACTCTAATGTGTTGTTAGAATTTATTTGTACTGATTATCAATTGGCTGATATATTCACAAAACTATTGAATGAAGATTCATTTTGCATGATCAGAAGAGAATTGGGAGTCATTGACCCTTTTGCTTGAAACTCTTCAGTTTCCTTCAAAATTCCTCAAAAATAATTTTTAAATTCTCAAAAATATTTAAAGCTTCTTTAAGAATTCATTCTAAATTTTATCAATTTCTTTTTATTTTTACCAAATTTTATTTTGACTTTTTTTTTTGGAGGTCGACACTTAAAATTTCGGAGGTCGACACTTGGGGTTGACCCCTGAAATTTTTGAGAGGTCGACACTTGGTCGGAAAACCTATTTTTAAAAACCCATCCGCGAGCCCTTTTTCCTCCATTTCTTCTCTTTTCCTCCCTCGTGTGGTCCCCCTCCAACGTTCCTAAGCTCTGAATAGTGGATTTCCAACCCTCTCCCTCCTCTTTTTGGGTAATTTTCTCCTCCCCTCATGGTTTCTCTTGGACCGAACCAATTTTTACCGTGTTCCTCATTTTTGGGCAACCATAGGTTTTTGCCTCTATTTACCCTCAATTATCGGTTGATATTCGATTGAAAACACTCATTTCTTCCCTCCATTTTGTGCATTTCCTCTATTTGCTCTCTTTTTTTTCAATTTCACAAACCCTCACTTACCTTTTCACGGTTCCTTCATTTGCTCAACCGTGAATTCCTTTTCTCCTCTCCAAATTCTTGGTTCTTCTTTTTCTTAGCACTGCATTATCCTACTTCTCCCTAAATTACCCTCTTCCATCCATATGGGTCCAAGGAAGCAGTTAGCTGTAAGGAAAAAGAAATTGGAACAAGGCCGAGGTAGTACTGAGCGACGAAGAAAGACCAGACATTAGCGTGAGCCGTCCCCAGAGGAACCTGCACCAGTGCCAGCCAGCTTAGTACGGAAGAGCATTGCGAGCGGAGGACGTGTGGATATACCCTTCTGGGATCACCATCACTTTTTTATAGGAGATGTACTGAGAGATGCAGGTCTGGTTCACTTCTGCACGATGACTGAGAGATTCTACCCAGACCTCATCAGGGAGTTCTATGCATCCATGGCAACTGATGGCATTGGATGGTCTGCTACTGTTCGTGGGATCGAGATTCCAGTGACATCGGAGGTCATCAGTCATGTTTAGAGGATTCCACTTCATGGCATAGCTGCCACTTCTATCAGCGACCGAGAGCGCACCTTCAGATGTATCTTAGAGTGCGAGGATGTTAGCGGCATTTCCACAGTAGCCGCTAACCAGCTATCATTGGAGATGAGAGTGTTGCATCATATCATCGCCCGCATCTTGATTCCAAAGAGCGGGAGGTTCGACTTTATTACTGAGCATGAGCTAGTGTTGATGGTGTCCCTGAGACAGCGGACTCCCATCAACCTTCCCAGGATCATGCTTTAGCAGATGGAAGAGGCAGCATCTCATAGGAGACTAGTTCAGCCATATGGCATGGGGATGACACAGTTATTCAGGGAGTATGGAGTATCATTTGATGGTATACCCTTCAGTCAGCTGTAGCATACTGACACATATGGAGAGAAATCCCTGCATAGGATGGGATTTCGACTGATTGGTGATCGTTGGGTGCGACGGGAGTCTGGCCAGGAGCCCGATGAGGAGGAGGAGATTCGAGCAGCTGAGGCAGGGCCTTCAGAGCCTACTGATCGTGGTACACCTCCTCATCCATCACCAGAGTCAGAGACTGTGGAGCCTGAGCCATTCATGCCACCAACCTCATCAGCTCCGGCACCTTCTGCTACTGCTACACCACAGAGGACTACAGCGAGCACATCGAACTTTGAGCAGAGAGTGACTGATCACATTTCAGAGGTCCAGACAGAGATTGCTGGTGTATGACAGGAGCTACATGGTCTGCAGATCCACACAGACATGCGCATTGGAGCTCTGTCAGCTACTGTCGATACAGGATTCCGACAGATCCTCAGCTTACTGAGATTAGCATTGCCACCAGGGACTGTAGATCCGATAGTGCCTCCTCCACATTCTGATGATGATGATGATGTTGATGATGATGATGATGATGACTCCAGTGGCTACAGTGACAGTGATAGAGATCAGCCTAGAGCAGGTAGCTCTGATGTTCCACCTGCTGATCCGATTCCAGAGATTCCCCCTTCTGCTGATCCTCCTTCTACTGATCTTCCTAGTACTGATCCTCCAGCTACAGATGTGCCAGTAGATACTGAGATTACTAAGTCACTCTTTGAGTCTATTACATGCATTCCAGATGATAGAGTGGAGCATACAGAGACTGATATTGATGATCCCACTGCTTATGAGCTTGTCAGCAGGCACACTCCAGCTCAGTCTACTCAGCATACTGATCCACCTACTCCTACTGCTACTACTTCTGTTAGGACACCTTCAGAGTCTTTTCCACGGACCTATAGATCTCGTAGGACTACCCGTAGGTCTGGTCCCTCTCTGAGGACTCGGAGTCTCACTCATAGGACTCCAAAATCCTCATCTAGGATCTCGGCTCCTATCTCTTTTGATGTACCTTCTGATGAGGAGTAGCCTCATAGATTTGCTTGATATATAATGTTTACTGAGGTACTAGTTTGCTTTGTATGTACTGATGTATCAGTGGTTTGTGCTTACTATGTAAGCAATTTTGTAACTGAATACATTCATTTATATATTTATCTACATTGTGGTATTTTACTGTCTGATGCCAGCTCTTAGCATTTATCATTTTAAACCCTCAAGTTAGAATGTCTTTGCTATATCGAATGCACAAATTGAGGGGGGGCATATATTTTATGCAACTAAGTACTTCATTGTAATGGAACATAATTTTCTTTAGTATATATTTTACTACAAAAAATGCACTTTTTGATTCTTGACAAAAAGGGAGAGTGTAGTAAAGTATATAAGGTTCTTATGACTCTTTCATAGAGTAGAGTAAAGCTTGTATGGTTCTTAACTTTTTGACTCATGAGAATGTGTTCACAAAAAGAGGGAGAGTAGATGAAAAGCAAATTTTTATGATATACTCATATATGTGAAGTTTCTTTGAATTTTTTTTTTTTAATGCTATATTTTGCTTTTGGACTTAATTGCATATATACTCAAGGTTTTGTCATCATCAAAAAGGGGGAGATTGTTGGCTTTGGCTCCTTAGTTTTGATGATTAACAAAAGGTTGAGTATATGTTTGGACTAATGTTTCATTTCAAGATAAAGTTTCAGGCCTTAGGTTATTCAAAAAGAGTATCAAGAGTACAATGATGAAACCAAGCTTGCTTGATTTGGGAAAGAGCTCTTCTACCTTAAACAAGATCAAATCTCTCATAGTGGATCTTCATATTAAGAAGTAATTGACAAAAGAAACAAAGGCCTAGAGAAACTCAAGCATGTCACGCACATCTCCAGAGTTTCAGAAAATTTCAGACCAGAGGTCGACCTACAGAGGTCGACACCTTGCCAAAGGTCGACCACCAGAGGTCGACTCATGAAGAAAAGAAAAGTTCAGCAAGGCCGGCACGGCAAAATTTCAGTGGCATGCTTCAAAGGTCACCACCTGAGGTCGACACTTGTCCAGAGGTCGACACCAGAGGTTGACTCATCGCCTAAGAATTCAAATTGGGCAGAACTATGGTTTTCTGGATTTTTGCCAAAGATAAACTGGAGGTCGACTCATGAGGTCGACACTTGACCCAGAGGTCGACTCATGAGGTTGACTCATGGCATAACGGCTAGTTTTTCTGAACTTTTGATTTGATTTCTAACGGCCATAAACGGCCATATTTTTTATTCTAACGGTCTTGTGGAGTTGTTTCAGCTTGAATGAAGTATTTAACCTCTACCTAACTTCAAAAAAGAAAAGAAGACAAAGTGAAAAAGAAGAGAGTAAAAGTACAAAGCTTTTAATCAATCCTAAGCCAAAAAGAGAAAAAATCCAAGAGATTCCTTAGCCAAAAGCTTTCCATTTTTGAGGAATCCAGCTTTCAAGTCTTTGGCATTTAGTGAGGTCCAAGATTTCAAGAGGAAGACTTGAAGAGTCTCCAACAAGAGCTACATCGAATTATTTTTTACTAAAAAAGGAGTTTGTCTTGTTTTTATTCATTGTATTAATACTCTATTTGTGCTTGCCTAGTTTCAAGGGAATTTGAAACTAGTGTGAGGTTTGTTGGTAAGCCAATTGATAAAACCAACTAGGGTTGCTTGTAAGCCCAAAGCCAAAACAAGTGTGTAAGGTTTGTTGGTGAGCCTAGGTAACAAAACCAACTTAGGTTTTGACTTGTGAGCCTTGTAAAACAAGTCGGCTGTAATCTAGAGAATATTATAGTGAAAATTTTCAAGTGAAGCTTGGGGAGTGGATGTAGGTGCTAGGTGCACCGAACCACTATACGTTTTGTGTGTTTGCATTGCTTTACTCTCTATTACTCTTTAATTGTTGTTATCTTTCATTGCTTCCATTGCACAATTACTTGAGCACAATCACTCTTCACATTTGAAATTGATAGCACATATATTGCTTTATTTTAAAAAAAGAAGAAAGACCCAATTCACCCCCCCTCTTGGGCACCATATCTGGGCAACAATGTTGTTTCACATTGTCCCCATCCAAACTCCAACCACATGCAAGCTAAGTCTCAAAGTTCTGGAGATCGCCCTTCCTCTATTGCTGCTACTATTATGCCAGCCCCTCCCGCACAGGCGGTCACCTCTCTTACTCACGATGATATCCAGGTGATGATACATCAGGCTCTCTCTGTTGGTAATCCTGTAACCTCTTCTTCTGACACATCTCCTTTGCCAGGTAAGTGGTTTTTTTGATTTTGGTGCCTCAAACCATATGACATTCCACTCTGATATTTTTCATCATGTTTCCCTCTTCATTATCCACCCCAGGTTCAAACTGCAAATGGTTCTCTCATTACTGCTAGCCATAATGGAACCATTCATTCTGATACCCTATGCCTTTCTAATGTTCTCCTTGCTCCACAACTCTTTCTGAATCTTATTTCCATTGGCCAATTATATGAGCAAGGCCTTACCATTATCTTTTCTTCTTCTGGCTGTATTGTGCAGGATTGCTCGATAGGGAAGGAAGTTGGGACCGGCCGTAAGGTTGGTCGTCTTTTTGTTCTAGATCGGCTTTATGTTCCTCCTATCCTTGGTATTCACTTTGTTGCTGTTGTTTCTCTCAATAATTCCTCTTGGCACAATCGTTTAGGTCATCCTTCCTTTTCAAAGTTATCCCATTTATTTAATAAAGGCTTGTTAGGCTATGTCTCTAAAGCAAAAGAATCATCCTGTATTCATTGTAAGTTATCTAAACAAGCAGCTTTACCTTTCTCATTAAAGCACTCTACTGCTACTGCTCCTTTTGATCTTATTCATTCTGATGTTTGGGATTCTACCCCTGTCTCTTCTATGGGTGGCTCTAAATATAATGTTATTTTTATTAATGATTTCACATGTTTTACATGGCTCTATCTTTTGCCTGTTCGTTCTGATGTTCTAAAGGTCTATATTGAATTTGCCACCATGATTAGAACCCAATTTTCTAAACCTATCAAAATTTTTCGTTTTGATTCTGTTGGCGAATATCTCTCAAAAGCTTTTAACGAATACCTTAAATCCCAAGGCCCTCTTTTGCAATTATCATGTGTTGAGACCCCTCAACAAAATGGTGTATCTAAATGCAAACGTCGTCATATTGTTGAAACCGCCCCTACCTTGCTTCTTTCATCTTCTGTTCCAAAAGCCTTTTGGGGAGAAGCCATGAATACTGACGTATATCTCATCAATCGCCTTCCCTCCAGTGTCATTTCCAATCTTTCACCCTTTGAATGCCTTTATCATTCTCCCCCTTTCTATGACCATCTTCGTGTTTTTGGCTGTACTTTGCTTTGTTCTTCTTTCCAAACGTGGGTGTGACAAACTTTCCGAGAAAAATGCAATCTGTGTGTTCTTAGGTTATGGCCTCCAACAAAAAGGATATCAGTGTTATGATCCTACCACACGCAAACTGTGCATTTCTCGACATGTCACGTTCTGGAAAAATATTCCTTTTTTCTCTTTACCCTACAAAGCATCTCTATTTCCATGTCAAGAACCTCTGCTAGATCCTTTTTCATCACTTCGTGAGGAACATGGACCACCTGACCAACCAGACAGGCCTGCTGTCATCCCCACAACCAATCCTCCTGCGAGTAATCCGGCAACCATTGAGAGGCGGTGTCCTCCTCGCAACCACAATCCACCACCCCGGTTGATAGACTATCATTGTTACTTGTCCACCATTTTGCCCTTACATGAACCTAAGTCATATCAAGAGGCCTCATCTAATCCTTCCTGGTAGAATGCTATGTCAGAATAACTTGAGGCTCTACAGAAGACGCATACATGGGACCTGGTCGATCTACCACCTGGAAAATCTATTATGGGTTGCAAATAGATATACAAGATCAAAACTAAGGCTGATGGTTCCATTGAGCGCTATAAGGCTCGTCTTGTTGCCAAAGGATTTACACATGAATATGGCATCGACTATGAAGAGACCTTCGCTCCTGTTGCCCGTATGACTTCAGTCCGGACTCTACTTGCTATAGCTACTGCCAAAAGATGGTCCTCACGTCAACTTGATGTCAAGAATGCTTTTCTTCATGGAGATCTATCTGAAGAAGTATACATGATGCTGCCTCCTGGCTTACCTCACCAGCCTCATCAAGTCTATAAACTTCGACATGCTCTTTATGATCTCAAACAGGCACCTCATGCTTGGTTTGAAAAATTCTAAACCACTCTTCTTGGTTATGGATTTCTCCAGAGCCTTCATGACTCGGCTTTCTTCTATCACCGCTCCTCTTATGGGATAGTTTTACTTCTTCTTTATGTTGATGATATGGTTATCACTGGAGATGACCAACAAGGCATTTATGATACCAAGCAATACTTACACAAGTGCTTCGAAATGAAAGATCTTGGCTTATTACGCTTCTTTCTTGGCATTGAAGTCAACTATCAATCTGATGGTCTTTTCCTTTTTCAAGCTAAATATGGCTCTGATCTACTCATTCATGCTGGCATTTTTGATAATAAAACTATTGATACCCCTCTTGAAATAAATCTGAAGCTTCAACCTACTGATGGAAAGATTCTCACTGATCCCACTAGGTATCGATAACTTGTAGGTAGTCTCAACTACCTCACTATCACTCGGCCAGATATTTCTCATGCAGTTCATGTTGTCAGTCAGTTTATGTCTGCGCCTCGATCTACTCACTTTGCTTCTGTGCTTCGGATCCTCTGATATATCAAAGGCACGCTATATCATAGACTTCTTCTTTTCCCTTCTCATCTAAATCTTCATGCATGTTCTGATTCAGATTGGGCTGGGGATATCACTGATCGATGCTCTACCACTAGCTATTGCATATTTTTGGAAAACTCACTGATTGCCTGGAAAAGTAAAAAGTAGTCAGTTATATCTCGCTCCAGCGTCGAAGCTGAATACCGTGCCTTTGCTCATACTACTGCTGAGATTGTCTGGCTTCGCTGGCTACTTAATGATATGGGCATTCAGCTATCTGCTCCAACGCCCATTTATTGTGATAGTCATAGTGCTATCTAAATCACCCGCAATGCCGTCTTCCATGAGCGTACCAAACATATTGAAATTGACTGTCACTTTACTCGCCACCACTATCAGCAGTAGACTATTGATTTACATCATATCTCTTCTACCAATCAAATTACTGATTTACTCACAAAGTCTCATGGCAAGGAGTGCCACCGCTACCTTCTCTCCAAACATCATCTGCAAGAAGCACCTTCAGTTTGAGGGGGGGTGTTAAACATATTTCTCTCCTAAGAGATATCCTTCCATGTTTAGCTGCTCTTATTTGGGATGTATATTGATATGTAACCATGTTTGGTTAATCCTAATTAGGATATTTTGGTAGGCATTTACCTTATGTACATCCTCAAGTGTATATTTAATGGAATGAATTCCAAGCATAATAGATAATGAATTCAACTTTCTTCATACTGTAACCAATCAATTGATTGAATTGTCTTGTTATTTAATTACTATTTTTTGATATTTTATAATATCCTTCTTCAATAAATGAGGGGGGTGGGTTCCTTCCCCCATTTTCATTAAAAAAGGGATATGTCCTAGAACTAAGCCATTAGAAATATCTTTTGCATCTATAGATAGTACATTAGAAAAATAGGAAGGTAGTTTTGATCCCATTGACAAAATCATTAATTCATATTTGCTTTTCTATTTGTTGAAAAGAAGGAGAGAGATGTACTTATAAAATGTACAAATAAAATAAAGATAAGGTTCTAAAGCTCGTAATGTAGTTACAATTCCAATATTCACTATTATATAGAGCACTTAGCCCTCTCTTGGTAGAGCTATGACTATTCTAGGCCTTGTAGTTGTTTAGGAATGGTGGCATCAACTCAATGGCTGCAAAGGATCTATATGTTTCTGGTTCAAGAGTAGTTTGGTACTAATCAATGTTCCAAGTATCACATGCCTATTTTTATTTTCTTGTGGCTAGTGCTTCAAACTTTCTATGTTTATATGATTTTAGCATCAACTCATTGCTATCCGGTGATTATTTTATACATGCACAAGGCTTCGATTTCTATAATCGTTTCATTTCTCTTTAATTATAGAGTCATCTATATACTTTTTGGATATTATGTTACTCTCTTCTGTATCTCTTTTAGGCTCTATTTTTTTTGTTACCATATTACTATGTGGAATTCTACATGCCTTGTATTTCTTTTTTCATTTTGTTAACCTTTTGGGCCTTTTCTGTAATCAATATAGTTTGCATTATGTTTGTGTTTTAATATACATTTATATCTTTTACCACAAAAAAAGAAATTGAATAGACATTGTTGTTGTAGAGTTTGAGCTAGTTAATAAGATCAGGTCGGTATTGAGATAGCGAAGCTCTTTGGATAGAAAAAAAGCTGAAAATGGTTCTTTCATAGAGCTAGACTAAGACTTGCAAAAAAATCTTTGCTGATTTTTTGACGAGGACTCTCTGTAACTCAAGTTAACATGGCTTTAAGAATAACATAAGAAAGCTGAATGAAAATAAGAGTTGTTGCGTCCAGACAAACTTCGACGATGCTTGAGTTTGAATCAAGTTGGAGAGAATCGAATTGAGCTATTGGATCTAGCCCTCTGTCATCTTCTTGGAGGATCTGTGTGCCGAGGCTGCTCTCAAGCTTCGTCAATGGCATCAGGACTGGATAGATGAGGTCTGAAGGAAGGCTAGGTAAAGGGTCTTTCATAAAAAGGAATCCCCTGCTCCATCGTGCTCAATGATATTTATAGGCCTCAAACCTAACCGTGTACAGCTGGAGTCCAGCTGTAAACGGTTAGTTTGTTAAAACATGAACACGTGCAACAAATATTATCCACAGATGTTGAATAGTTTCGTATCACTTGAATATTAATCAACTTTGCTTCTCTTGGGTATTAATCAGCCTCGTACATCTTGGACATTGATCGGCTTTACGTCTCTTGGACGTTGATTAGCCTTATGCCTCTTGGACATTGATCAGCTTTACGTCTCTGGGACGTTGATCAGCCTTATGCCTCTTGGGCGTTGATCGGCTTTATGCCTCTTGGACATTGATCGGCTTTACGTCTCTTCGGCATTGATCGGCTTTATGCCTTTTGAGTATTGATCGGCTTTATGCCTCTTGAGCATTGATTAGCTTTATGCCTCTGGGATGTTTATCAGCCTTGTTCCTCTTTGGCATTAATCAGCTTTACGCCTTTGGGACATTTATCAGCCTGGTGCCTCTTTGGCATTAATTAGCTTTATGCCTCTTGGATCAGATCGAAATCCTAGCCAGATCACCAAACGTGTCATATCCCAACACTAGTCCCTCCAGTTTCTAAATTCATTAATTGAAAATCAGAAACTGTCAGAAACTTTCATTCTTGGACAGCATGCTTTGATAATGTGTCAATCTCTGATAAGGGAGGCGGTTATAAAAATTAATAACCATAACCTGCCATCATCATTGCAGTTTTTAGAATCCAAAAAAGGCCAAAAAATCTTCGTCATATAATAAATGCATCCATCCCATCAGCAGCATATTGCCATCGGATTACGAATGGTCATTTCGACTCTTCGAGAAACTCTATCTTTTTATCAGATATTGCGGACAGGTGCCAAATTTGGATCAATCCCGTTATTCGAGAAAAATCTTGGACTGTTGAAGGATATTATAAGCACCATCTTTTCCAGGAAAATAGGTTTTTCACCATTTCAGTTTCTTCACCTTAGGAGCAAAAGAAACCTCTCAGGTCAGCCTCTTCCTTTCTTCTACCTTTTTCTTTTAAGTTAATCTTCCTTTACTTCTTTCCTCCACTATGGCTAGAATCTTAGAAATTAGTCGTACTGAAAATCCTGAAGAATCCTCTTCCCAGAAACAGAAAAAATAAGTCGAATCAGTGAAGATAGATGATGTTAGGTCTTCTTTAACAGAGCACCGAGTCTTAGCGTTGAAATAATATTATAACATTTCAGACGATTATGCCATAATTCTTCCAAATCCTGAAGACCAAATAGATCGGCCTCTACCCGGTAATGTGACAATCTATGAAGAACACTAAGAGCTTGTCTTAGATTTTCGATTCACCATTTTTTCCTTACAATCTTTAGATTATATCGTGTGCTACTAGCCCAACTAACTCCCAATAGTATCCGAATAATCTACGCTTTCTTGATTCTTTGCAAGGACGCAGATATAGTCCCCAAAACTTTCCTTTTCATTGCTTTGTTCGTATTGAAGCGAGATTTTCATGGCCATGGATGGTGGGTAATCAATCCATGCCATGGTCGAAAATTTATTTTGGGGCTTTCGTTGGCCATTCATGGTTGGAAGCCTTGCTTCTTTTACATTGTTTCCAAAATTTCTTGAAATTTTACTATTAGTCATAAAGAACCCCGATTAACTCCAAATGATGGCAAGAAAATTCTGACAGCCGACCAAGAAGACTATGAGAAGCTCATGGGGATGGAGATTCTCTCGATAAAAGAACTTCTTGATGAAAAAGAGCTTTTTTCGATGGAAATCAGTCCCAAACCTTCTTTAGGTATTTCTGTTGCTGATGTTATTTCTTCATTTCTTTTTTGATAATCAATCTCAATATTTGACTTTTTAATTATTGCAGATACATCAGTCATGGTGGATGTTCGGAAGCTTCAAAAACTGTCGAAGAAAAGATGAGCAGAAGCCACCTCCTCTAACCAAGAAGAAGGAAGGATTAAAAGACCGAAGAAGATAAAACCAACAACTCCAACGGCTTCAGCGGTCTTAACTGATCCTATTTCTCTGATACTAATAGCAAGTGCATCAAAAGATGATGAAGTACCATTATCAGCATCTCTTCAACCTCCAGTACAAGAAAGATGACCAATAAAAATCTCAGGAGTTGGTCCATCATCCTTTTCCACTGACCAAGATAATAAGGGAAAAGCTCCAATGATGGAGGAGGAAGAAGAAGAGAGAATACCAGCTACAAATGTCACGGCCGACTTTCCTGTATATGTTGATGACTCGGGTCTGAATGACCCAATACTGGCCCGTTGCCTTTTGCAGTCTACCATCATTCCGAGAGATTGGGAAATAACCAAGTCCCAGCAGATTGATGACACCATTCTGTTACTTCATCCAACACTATTGAAGGTATGGAATCAACTTGTACTTTAAACAATTAAAGAGTCAATCATTTATCTTTCTTTATTAAGTCTGACTAATTTAATATGCAAATAAACAGCTTATCCATGGGATCAGCATTATGGATGAAAGTCTAAAAAATTTTGACCAATTCCGCCAAACTATATATAACGAGGTGAAAGTTGCAAGGGCGAAAAAAGAAGTTGCTGAGGAGCTAAAAAGTGCTATGAAAAGGAAACTAGAAGAAGCAGCAACTAAAATATCAGCTCTAGAAGTAGAGCTAAACGAGGCACAGTCAAAAATAAACCTTAT
This sequence comes from Areca catechu, assembly GCA_021397845.1. Taxonomy (NCBI): domain Eukaryota; kingdom Viridiplantae; phylum Streptophyta; class Magnoliopsida; order Arecales; family Arecaceae; genus Areca; species Areca catechu. The sequence continues at coordinate 3,371,620 of CM038038.1, read as the reverse complement.
GGAGTCAAAGCTAAAAAAGAAGAGCAAGAAAATCCGATCGATATCTGTTAATTTGGAGAAAGATGAAGAAAAGATCTCAATGACTGAAAAGAAAATTTTAGTAGCTGAAGAAAAAAGCTCTAATGGCAGCAAAGAAGCCGAACAAGCTATTGAAGAGGCTATTAATGAAGCCGTAAAGAAATACGTTCAGTCAAAAGCCTTTGACGATAAACTCCACGAAGCAGGAGTTGAAAGCTACAACCACGGTCGCGCCGATTGTTTAAACAAAGTAAAGAAATTTTATCCCGATCTAGATACTTCAAAAATAGAAGAAGACTCTGATGAAGAAGACTCTGATGAAGAAAATTCTGACAAAGAAGATCAGGTCAGAAAACTGATCATAAATCAAACTGAAGAACCAATCAGCGACCAAACTGAAGAATCAGCACCAGGTTCTCAAATCCAAGAAAAAATGCCAATAGTTCCTACTATAAACCAGGTTGAAATAGAAGGAAGTGTAGTTGAAAAGAATGTAAACGACCAATCTATATGAATGATTTAAGAATTCATTTTGTTCTCAATATGAAATGAAATATCTTTCTTTTTAGCAATGTCTACTGGATTGCAAGAATTCTAACTTTTATAAATAAAAAATTTTCTAAGTATAAAATCATCGGATCAAACAAGAAAGTTTCCAAAAAAGATCGATCTAATCATGAAATTATCTGAAACAAAGTAAAGATACTAATTATTATTCAAAAATATTTAGTTAAAACCAATTCCAAATAAGTTCAATGAACAAGAATCTTTAACAGAATAAGTTGAGTGAAAAGTATAATTTCTAACTTCCCCCAAGGAAGAAATTATCTCTTACTGAACAGTTAGAAAAATCAATCTCCAAATTAATCAAACCCCTAACTTACTCATAGATGATATAATATTTCAATCTGATTTACCAAATATCTTTTATTTTCTCCTTATGTTTTAAGAAGAAGAATCCCTCGTAAAAGATCTTTTCAGATGAAGTCCCATAAGTCATCATACCAACTTTGCCAAGTGTCGTCTTCCTATCAGAAGAGCAGTTGTTCGACGGGTCATATAACCGCATTTGTCTGTATTTAAGAGACCATATAAGATTTGAATTCAAATTCAAACCAAATACCATTATATATGTATTTTATAACTGACTTTCTAAGAATTAGAAGCAACGTACGGATTCCCACCAAATCAGGATCTTAAATGTGTCAAGATCTCAAGATAACTAGAAATTTGGACCATAAATCATGGCCATTGACGTTCTCTATATAAAGAGGTCTCAAGCTCAGGTCTTTGAGCCAATTTTGTCTCAAGTATTTTAAGTTTCTTTTCTCCTTCGAAACTCTTTGCTTCAAGGAATATTTCCAAGAAGAAATCTTCATCATATTTGAGAAATGAAATCAAGCGATAAGAGACTTCCTCAAACACCCAAGAGAAAAGCCAGACTAGTATGATTTAGAGAAGAAAGATCATGCATAAGAAGAAGCCACTTGTCAAAATGTACTTCTAATAGGTCGGAGTCTCCTGAATATGTTGTGTCTTCATCCGAGGAAGAGGAACAAGAGCCTTCTGTTCCTCTCTCAAAGGAACCAGAATGTGATCCATCTGTTAAGCATACTTCAACAGAAAAGGGAAAAGCTCCTGTTGAGGAATCATCTGGTCCGAACAATGATAAGGTCGTTCAAATGCTTGTTGCTGATACAAGTATCAATAATCTAAAGCTAGCAAAAACCATACTACAATCTACCATCCTTTGAAAAGACTGGGAGACAACAATCAAACACGGAGTGAAAGAGATTCTATCTTCCATCTACCCTGGAGTAATGAAAGTAAGTAATACCTTCCTTCTTTCCAAAATAGTATACTCTCATTCTAATGATGTTACAACTCTTTCATTCAGTTCATCAATGATATCTCCATGATTGAAGAAAGTTGGTGTCAAACAACTAACCTTCAGGAAGATCTTCAAAAGACATTAGTGGTAGCCAAAGAGGAAAAAGACAAGGCTGATGCTAATCAGATAGCCTTAGAATCAAAAGTTATCCGATCAAATGCAATGATCTTGTCTTTGCAGAATCGACTGAGAATAATTGATAGACAAGCCACGTAGTTTGTGGATGATGCAGCTAGAAGAAGAAAAATACTTCGATAGGTAGATGAAGCCATAGAAGAGAAAACCCGGGCGTACGAAAAAGTATTGAATCAAAAGTCTATAATGAAAGAGAGGATAACATTTCTTGAGAAGAAGTTGGAACAAATTGAACAAGAAAATGCTTCAATGATTCAATGGAAGCTTCTTGTGATTGAAGAATTCAAAAAATCTGAAGCCTTTAACGACAGGATGAACCAAGTGGAATCAAAGGCTATGATTCGGCTTTGAAGAATGTATCAATAAGGCCAAGAAATTATACCCTGACATTGACTTCTCCTCCATTTCCATAGACTATTCTGTAGAAAAAGAAGAAGAAAAGCCAACCGATAATCCGGAAATTTTAACTATTGAGGAAACATCTGAACAAGAGAGCTTCAAGTGATCAAGTCAGCCAAAAAAAATTGAATAATGTTTGTTATTGTTTCTTCTTTTTCCTTCTTGTAGTCGTAACATCAATGAAGTCTTTAATTTATCTTCAATATACCAAATCATGCTTTTAATATTTAAGACATTTTAAGATAACATCATTGATATAATAGTAAACCACACTGTCTCTCATCACTTGTCCCATGGTTAACTTATCAAGTCAACCTTTTAATCAATCGGTTATCTTGATACTAAAACATTGATGAGTTAATGAGTCAGTTCAACTTGATTCATCGAATTATAGTTGTTGCCGCCTAGATCGCCGTGGCCGGTAGCTCTTGTGTGGCCTAGGTGCGTGGGCTCCGTGCCAGCATCACCGGGCTCGTTGGTTGGAGACGATCAAGGGGAACATAATCGTAGTTGGGATGAAAGGGGCTTGGTACTGTCGTGGCCCTCCTGTGGGCCTCTTCGGTGAGGAGTAATCTTCCTCCTTATTGTCCCTTCGTCGGGCGATACCTGCAAAACAGGGGAGACCTACGCCGGGGATTCCAGCAAAGGCACTCCGACGATCAAGTCAGCGGGACGATCGAAGGAAATAAGGGACCTCTGAGACAAAGAGCTTGGGGGGACTCTCTGCTACCAGAGGGTGATGGATCATGCCAGAATGAAGAGAGTGTGTTGTCCCTTACTTACCTCCTCCCCCCCTCTTACCTTTCCATGCCGGTCCTTATGTGGACGAGTGGATCCTGTTACTTTTGGGGAGGTGTGCTGGTCTTGATGTAGACTCGTCAACTTGTGAGGCCATGATGGGTTGGTGAACCTTCTTATTCTGGGTGGTTCCGGAGGTTGGCGCAAGGGTGCAGTGCCTTGGATGTGGCACTATTCGCTAGTTAGTGTAAACGGTAGCTTAGGAAACTTAAACGCAAACGTTTCTTCGCAGGCGGCGTGTCAGGCAGCGTGTCCAGGACCCACGTGGAGGGGGATCCATGGAAAGAGCATCGGGCCCACGTGGATGGACCCCTCGGGAAACGCACCGGGCCCACGTGAGTGAGACCGAACCGCGTGGTGCTCCCAGTGACCGAGCTGGGTTATGACGTCGGAGTCGAACTGGGCACGAGCCATGCTGCAAGCGTGCCGGACTTGGTTGGTGCGGAACCGTGCCGCCAGAGTCCAACATGCCGAGCCGGAGGGACCAGACCGGAGCACCGACTGCTGAACTGGATGGGGCAGGGCCGGCACGCTGCTCCGCACTGCGAGGAGTGCCGAACTGGACGGGGCAGGACCGGAGCTTGGTGCACCGCGAGCGGAGGCGGTGTTGGAGCCGGCACACCGCTCCCAGGCGACGCGCGGGTCGAGCCGGACCGAGCCGGGCACAGGCGGAGGTGGAGCCGGGGCGCAACCTCCTGCGGGCGGATCGGAGCAGGCGCGGAGAGCCAGATTAGCACGAGGCTCCGCGGGCTTGCCCAACTGGAACGGAGCTGGAGCCGGGGCACGACCTCCCGCGGGCGGACCGGAGCAGGGCACGGAGGTGCATGCCCCTGTGCGCGACCGAGCACCATAGCGGGCTGACCCGCACGCGCCGAACTGGATGGGGCGGGCACGCCGGACCGGCCCGGGCTGGAGTCGAGGTGGGCGGAAGGCGGGAACGAGAGCTCCAGCGCGAGGCCGGGCACGGGCGGAGGTGGAGCCGGAGCCGGGGCGCGACCTCCTGCGGGCGGGCTGGAGCAGGGTGCGGAGGTGCATGCCCCCGTGCGCGACCGAGCACTGTAGTGGGCTGACCCGCAAGCATCGAACTGGACGGGGCGGGCATGTCGGACCGGCCCGGGCTGGAGTCGAGGTAGGCGGAAGGCGCGAACGAGAGCTCCAGCACGAGGCCGGGCACGGGCGGAGGTGGAGCCGGGGCGCGACCTCCTGCGGGCGGGCCGGAGCAAGGCGCGGAGGTGCATGCCCTCGTGCGCGATCGAGCACCGTAGCGGGCTGACCCGCACGTGCCGAACTAGACGGGGCAGGCACGCCGGACCGGCCCGGGCTGGAGTCGAGGCGGGTGGAAGGGGCGAACAAGAACTCCAGCACGAGGCCGGGCACGGGCGGAGGTGGAGCCGGAGCCGGGGCACGACCTCCTGCGGGTGGGCCGGAGCAGGCGCGGAGAGCCAGATCAGCACGAGGCTCCACGGGCTTGCCCAACTGGACCGGAGCTGGAGCCGAGGCGCGACCTCCCACGGGCGAACCGGAGCAGGGCACGAAGGTGCATGCCCCCGTGCACGACCGAGCACCGTAGCGGGCTGACCCGCACGCGCCGAACTGGACGGGGCGGGCACGCCGGACCGGCCCGGGCTGGAGTCGAGGCGGGCGGAAGGCGCGAACGAGAGCCCGACGCAGAGGACACGGATGTGCCATGGGTGGAAGAGGCGGACCGAGAGCGGAAGAGGTTGACTGCGGGCGTGCCGCGAGTGGAAGAGGTTGACTGCGGGCATGCCGCGAGTGGAAGAGGTTGGCGCCGAGCTGGACCGGCACGGGCAGTTCAGCCGAGCTGAACTAAACTGCCGAAGTTGGACTTCTCATGGTCGAAGTGAGGCCGAGGTGGAGAGGCACCTGGCCGAGGTGGCAGAGTATGTGGCCGAGTTGGGGCCGAGGTACTGAGGCTCCCTGACGAGGTGGGGGCCGAGCCGAGCTGGGCTCGACGGCCGAAGTGGAGAAGTACGTGGCCGCGCCAGCCTCCAAGGAGGTCGCGTGTCAGGACCGAATGGACTTTGTACACTACCGTAACAGATGCCCCCACTCCCTGAGTCCATAACGTCTTTGTTTTGGATAAAGGGAGTATTATCATCCATTCGGCTCTGCTCCTTAACGGGCCCGGTACCGACTGCAAGAAGTTAGTCGCTAAATGAAACTGAACTTACCCGAGGTTGGCTATTAGCCTTTGAAGGCCTAGGTGAAGGCATCAAGTCTGGCTGCCCTTTTCACGAACAGGGAACGTCCTGCAACATAACTTAGAAGGTGTTGTTTTTGAAACTTACTTGCCTGTAAGTGTTTTTGCCTTGAGTTAGGTGTTTCATGACGGTGCCAGTACTTCTGTCCGACTCTTCTTTGACCAGGTAGAAGGTGGTACCACGGAGGTATAGATTGGTGGTGTGTATAACTTGGGTACCCACACGTATGGCCGGGTACATGGTTCAGGCGGCCGAGCTTAGAATATCTGTCAAAACCTTTGATGAAGATATTGAAGTCGCCAGAAGACAGGAGCCATCGCGGGTGAGGGAGCCCAGGGAGCTCGAGGGAGCAATGCTCGACCACGGGGGAGCCACCCTGGCGGAGGAACTCAAGGGAGAACACGCGGACTGAAGTCCGAGCCTTCACGCCGGAATCGGGTTCCAAGGCTCCAAGGGACGTCGTGGGGAACTGGGTTTCGCACCACCTTCCATACCGAAGTCCGGGATGTCATGGGGGAACTGGGTTCCGTTATGCCGGAACTGGGATCCGGGCCTCCTTTGTCAGACTCGGGGTCGGAGAGATGAGTTCCTGTAATGATGAAGAGCAAAGTTGCACCAAAGATGAACTTTAATTTTTGAGGAGAGATTCTTACATCCTCCGTAAGGTGGCAAAGCCACTCGCTTGGCGCGCTGGGAGGCGAGCCACAGATGGTTGGACCTTCAGAGCGACCCATGGATATCTCTGGACGAGATTCAAGTGGTAAATGCGGGGCTCAATGAAGAGCCTGGCTTCAGCTCGGCCAGATCAAGGGGCATGAATTCAGCTTAGCTTAATTTGAGCTCAGTTCGGTTGAACCAAGGGCGTGACTTCAGCTCGGCCGCATTGAGAAGCTTGGCTTCACTTCATCTCAGCATCATTTGAGTTTAGCTCGGCTGAACTGAGGAGCTGAACTTCAGCTCTTAATTTCGCCGGACTTGGAGTCAGACGGATGAGTTCCTCTTTCTTGAGATGGCAGAGCCAATGGTTCGCCATGCTAGGAGGCGAGCCATGGACGGTTGGTCCTCTAGAGCTTTCCATGGACATCTCCAAACTTCGAGCACAGCAAATGCCAGACTGTCAGTTTTCTTGGTAGATGGCGGGACTTCTTGGAGTCTCCGCGGACATCTCTGGATTGTGAGTAAGGCAAGAGCTGAACTGAGAGTCATGCGGTAGATGTGGGGCTCAGTGGGGAGCTGCAGCTCGGCTTCATTAAGTTCAGCTCGGCTGAACTGAGGAGCTTGACTTCAGCTCTTTGCTTCGCCGGACTTGGAGTCGATAGGGGGGGCTCCTGCATCGGTGAATAACAAAGTTGCACCAAAGAGGAACCTTGGTCATTGAGGAGGGACTCTTACCTCTTTCATGGGATGGTAGAGCTGCTAGTTCGCCATGCTAGGAGGCGAGTCATGGACGGTTGGAGCTCTAGAGCTTCCCATGGACATCTCCAAACTTTGAGCACAGCAAATGCCAGACTGTCAGCTTTCTCGATAGATGGCAGGACTTCTTGGAGTCTCCGCGGACATCTCCGGACTATGAGTAAGGCAAGAGCTGAACTGAGAGTCATGCGGTAGATGTGGGACTCAGCTCTTTGGTGTCGGGGTGTCCGGTCTTTGATGCCGGGGAGCGTGGGATCCGGGCTTTGATGCCGGAGAGCATGGGATCCGGGCTTTGGTGCCGGAGAGCTGAACTGAGGAGCTTGACTTCAGCTCTTTGCTTCGCCGGACTTGGAGTCGATAGGGGGGGCTCCTGCATCGGTGAATAACAAAGTTGCACCAAAGAGGAACCTTGGTCATTGAGGAGGGACTCTTACCTCTTTCATGGGATGGTAGAGCTGCTAGTTCGCCATGCTAGGAGGCGAGTCATGGACGGTTGGTGCTCCAGAGCTTCCCATGGACATCTTCAAACTTTGAGCATAGCAAATGCCAGACTGTCAGCTTTCTCGGTAGATGAAGGGACTTCTTGGAGTCTCCGCGGACATCTCCGGACTGTGAGTAAGGCAAGAGCTGAACTGAGAGTCATGCGGTAGATGTGGGACTCAGCTCTTTGGTGTCGGGGTGTCCGGTCTTTGGTGCCGGGGAGCGTGGGATCCGGGCTTTGATGCCGGAGAGCATGGGATCCAGGATTTGGTGCCAGAGAGTGTGGGATCCGGGCTTTGATGCCGGAGAGCGTGGGATCCGGGCTTTGGTGCCGGAGAGCGTGGGATCCAGGTTTTGATGCCGGAGAGCGTGGGATCCGGGCTTTGATGCCGGAGAGCATGGGATCCGGGCTTTGATGCCGGAGAGCATGGGATCCGGGCTTTTGATCAAGGATTCTTGCGCCTGGCTATGACTGGCTCGGGCGAGTCGTAGTGCTTGCCCTTGATAGTGGTACAGGAGCCCTTCCTGTAAAACTGTTGAACTCTGGTCATACGAATAAACAAAGGCATATCTCTTCCTTGTGCAGGCCGGAATTAGGTTCGCCGACCACCCTCTTGGGAGAGAGCGAGACTCCTTTGCACGTAAGAATACACCTCGGTTGCATGAGGGAGCAAGGCTCCGTTGGATGGGGGAAAGCTCCGTCAGATGGGAGCAAGTCTCGCTGCATGGGTGTAAGTCCCGTTGCATGGGAGAAAAAGAGATTCCTGTAGCACTGAGACTCCCGTTGCTGCATGGGAGAGTTGGAACCCCGTCGTGAGGGAGGAAAGAGGCTTCCGCTACACGAGGGAGATGGCTCCATTGCATGGGGAATAGGAATCTTGTTGTTCGGGAGGAAGCTCCACTGCTTGGGAGGAGAGAGGCTCCCGTTGCACAGGGGGCTTCGTGGCTTAGGGAGAAGCTCCGTCGCCCGAGAGCATTAGGCTCCTGGTGCACGTTGTATGGGAGGGAAAGAAACTCCCTGCCGCATGAGGGGGATGACTCCATTGTACGAGAGGAAGCTCCGTTGCATGAAGGAGATGGAGCTTCGTTGCTCAGGAAAGATGAGATCCTGATGCGTGGGAGAAAATAAGACTCATGTAGCATGAGGGAGTAAGCCCCGTTGCATGGGAAAAATAACTCCGCCGCGTGGAAGGAGGGGGCCTCGCTGCATGGAGGGGGGAAGAAACTCCTGCTGCGTGAGGGAGTAAGCTCCGTTGCACGTTGCATGGGAAGAAGCTTCTGTTGCATGGGAGAATGAGGCTCTGTGAGAGAGCTCGTTGCACGGGAGCATGGAACCCCTTCGTGTGGGAGCTTGAGGCTCCGTTACTGACGTCATAGGAGGTCTTCCTGCATAACTAAAACATAGTTTCTCATACTGCAAAGATAGCGGAGGGAGGAGTTACCTTAAGAAAGAATAGAACTCCTCCACATAAGAGGATAGACCTCTATTTGGGGGAGGAAGACTCCGTTGAACGGGAGAATAGATCTCCGTCGCATGGTGGAGGAGGATCGCTGCATGGGAGCACGGTACTCCACCACATGGAAGGAAGGAGCCTCCGTTACATGGGAGAACGAGGCTCTGTGAGAGAGCTCGTTGCACGGGAGCATGTAACCCCTTCGTATGGGAGCTTGAGGCTCCGTTGATGACGTCATAGGAGGTCTTCTGCAGAACTAAAACATAGCTTCTTGTACTGCAAAGATAGCGGAGGGAGGAGTTACCTCAAGAAAGAATAGAACTCCTCCACATGGGAGGATAGACCTCCATTTGGGGGAAGAAGACTCCGTTGAACGGGAGAATAGATCTCCGTCGCATGGTGGAGGAGGATCGCTGCACGGGAGCATGGTACTCCACCGCATGGAAGGAAGAAGCTTCCGTTACATGGGAGGAGAAAACCTTGTTGCATGGGAAGAAGCTTCCATTGCATGGGAGAACGAGGCTCTATGAGAGAGCTCGTTGCACGGGAGCATGGTACTCCACCGCATGGAAGGAAGAAGCTTCCATTACATGGGAGGAGAAAACCTTGTTGCATGGGAAGAAGCTTCCGTTGCATGGGAGAACGAGGCTCTGTGAGAGAGCTCGTTGCACGGGAGCATGGAACCCCTTCGTACGAGAGCTTGAGGCTCCGTTGATGACGTCATAGGAGGTCTTCCTGCAGAACTAAAACATAATTTCTCGTACTGCAAAGATTGCGGAGGGAGGAGTTACCTTAAAAAAGAATAGAACTCCTCCACATGGGAGGATAGACCTCCATTTGGGAGAGGAAGACTCCGTTGAACGGGAGAATAGATCTCCGTTGCATGGTGGAGGAGGATCGCTGCATGGGAGCACGGTACTCCACCGCATGGAAGGAAGAAGCTTCCGTTATATGGGAGGAGAAAACCTTGTTGCATGGGAAGAAGCTTCCGTTGCATGGAAGAACGAGGCTCTGTGAGAGAGCTCGTTGCACGGGAGCATGGTACTCCACCGCATGGAAGGAAGGAGCTTCCGTTGCATGAGGGAACAAGCTCCGACACGTGGCAGGAGAAGGCCTCGTTGCATGGAGGGGGAAGAGGCTCCTGCTGCGTGAGGGAGAAAGCTCCGTTGCATGGGAGCAAACTCCGTCGAGTGAAAGGAGAAGGCCTCGTTGCATGGAGGAGGAAGAGGCTCCAGCTGCGTGAGGGAGAAAGCTCCGTTGCATGGGAGCAAACTCCGTCGAGTGGAAGGAGAAGGCCTCGTTGCATGGAGGAGGAAGAGGCTCCCGCTGCATGAGGGAGAAAGCTCCATTGCATGGATTTCTTTCTCCTTCACGACGGCCAGACCCTCTCTTCTTTTCTCTCTTTTTTTTTTTTGGTGGGGTTCCTAGATGGTGGTACCGCTGGGAGGTGGCTCCATCCTTGGCTTGAAGCCAGGTGCCCCGTCAAGGGTGGCGATGCACCCTCACAGCTCAAGATTTTTTGATCGAGACTGCTCCTTGGAGCCTCGAGAGAGAGGGAGAAATTCTTGTGCCCCCATCTCCGTGCCCCCGGTTTGCCCCCCAGGGACTAAGGACAAAGGTGGAAACCATCATCCCACCTTATTGAGGAGCATGGATCTGCCCCCTACCTGGCGCGCCAATCTGTTGCCGCCTAGATCACCGTGGCCGGTAGCTCTTGTGTGGCCTAGGTGCGTGGGCTCCGTGCCAGCGTCACCGGGCTCGTTGGTCGGAGATGATCAAGGGGAACATAGTCGTAGTTGGGATGAAAGGGGCTTGGTACTGTCGTGGCCCTCCTGTGGGCCTCTTCGGTGAGGAGTAATCTCCCTCCTTATTGTCCCTCCGTCGGGCGATACCTGCAAAACAGGGGAGACCTGCACCGGGGATTCCGGCAAAGGCACTCCGATGATCAAGTCAGCGGGACGATCGAAGGAAATAAGGGACCTCTGAGACAGAGAGCTTGGGGGGACTCTCTGCTACCAGAGGGTGATGGATCATGCCAGAATGAAGAGAGTGTGTTGTCCCTTACTTACCTCCTCCCCCCCTCTTACTTTTCCATGCCGGTCTTTATGTGGACGAGTGGATCCTGTTACTTATGGGGAGGTGTGCTGGTCTTGATGTAGACTCGTCAGCTTGTGAGGCCATGATGGGCTGGTGAACCTTCTTATTCTGGGTGGTTCAGGAGGTTGGCGCAAGGGTGCAGTGCCTTGGATGTGGCACTATTCGCTAGTTAGTGTAAACGGTAGCTTAGGAAACTTAAACACAAACCTTTCTTCGCAGGCGGCGTGTCAGGCGGCGTGTCCAGGACCCACGTGGAGGGGGATCCATGGAAAGAGCATCGGGCCCACGTGGATGGACCCCTCGGGAAACGCACCGGGCCCACGTGAGTGAGACCGAATCGCGTGGTGCTCCCAGTGACCGAGCTGGGCTGTGACGCCGGAGTCGAACTGGGCACGAGCCATGCTGCAGGCGTGCCGGACTTGGTTGGTGCGGAACCGTGCCGTCGGAGTCCAACATGCCGAGCCGGAGGGACCAGACTGGAGCACCGACCGCCGAACTGGATGGGGTAGGGCCGGCACGCTGCTCTGCGCCGCGAGGAGCACCGAACTGGATGGGGCAGGACCGGAGCTTGGTGCACCGCGAGCGGAGGCGGCGTCGGAGCCGGCACACCGCTCCCAGGCGATGCGCGGGTCGAGCCGGACCGAGCCGGGCACGGGCGGAGGTGGAGCCGGAGCCGGGGCGCAACCTCCCATGGGCGGACCGGAGCAGGGCACGGAGGTGCATGCCCCCGTGCGCGACCAAGCACCGTAGCGGGCTGACCCGCACGCGCCGAACTGGATGGGGCGGGCATGCCGAACTGGACGGGGCGGGCATGCTGGACCGGCCCAGGCTGGAGTCGAGGCGGGCGGAAGGCGCAAACGAGAGCTCCAGCGCGAGGCCAGGCACGGGCGGAGGTGGAGCCGGAGCCGGGGCGCGACCTCCTGCGGGCGGGCCGGAGCAGGGCGCGGAGGTGCATGCCCCCGTGCGCGACCGAGCACCGTAGCGGGCTGACCCGCAAGCGCCGAACTGGACGGGGCGGGCACGCCGGACCGGCCCGAGCTGGAGTCGAGGCGGGCGGAAGGCGCGAACGAGAGCTCCAGCGCGAGGCCGGGCACGGGCGGAGGTGGAGCCGCAGCCGGGGCGCGACCTCCTGCGGGCGGGCCGGAGCAGGGCGCGGAGGTGCATGCCCCCGTGCGCGACCGAGCACCGTAGCGGGCTGACCCGCACGCGCCGAACTAGACGGGGCGGGCACGCCGGACCGGCCCGAGCTGGAGTCGAGGCGGGCGGAAGGCGCGAACAAGAGCTCCAGTGCGAGGCCGGGCATGGGCGGAGGTGGAGCCGCAGCCGGGGTGCGACCTCCTACGGGTGGGCCGGAGCAGGGCGCGGAGGTGCATGCCCCCGTGCGCGACCGAGCACCGTAGCGGGCTGACCCGCACGCGCCGAACTAGACGGGGCGGGCACGCCGGACCGGCCCGGGCTGGAGTCGAGGCGAGCGAAAGGCGCGAACGAGAGCTCCAGCGCGAGGCCAGGCACGGGCAGAGGTGGAGCCGGAGCCGGGGCGCGACCTCCTGCGGGCGGGCCGGAGCAGGCGCGGAGAGCCAGATCAGCACGAGGCTCCGCGGGCTTGCCCAACTGGACCGGAGCTGGAGCCGAGGCGCGACCTCCCACGGGCGGACCGGAGCAGGGCGCGGAGGTGCATGCCCCTGTGCGCGACCGAGCACCGTAGCGGGCTAACCCGCATGCACCGAACTGGACGGGGTGGGCACGCCAGACCGGCCCTGGCTGGAGTCGAGGCGGGCGGAAGGCACGAACGAGAGCCCGACGCAGAGGACACGGATGTGCCACGGGCGAAAGAGGCGGACCGAGAGCGGAAGAGGTTGACTGCGGGCGTGCCGCGAGTGGAAGAGGTTGACTGCGGGCGTGCCGCGAGTGGAAGAGGTTGGCGCCGAGCTGGACCGGCACGGGCAGTTCAGCCGAGCTGAACTAAACTGCCGAAGTTGGACTTCTCATGGTCGAAGTGAGGCCGAGGTGGAGAGGCACCTGGCCGAGGTGGCGGAGTATGTGGCCGAGTTGGGGCCGAGGTACTGAGGCTCCCTGACGAGGTGGGGGCCGAGCCGAGCTGGGCTCGATGGCCGAAGTGGAGAAGTACATGGCCGCGCCAGCCTCCAAGGAGGTCGCGTGTCAGGACCGAATGGATTTTGTACACTACCGTAACAATAGTCAACTTATCAGGCCAACATTTCAATTGATCAATAAGTTATTCTAATCGTTAAACACCGATGAGTTAGTGGATCATACCAACTCGATTTGTCGGATTATGATCAGCTTATCAGGCCAACATTTTGATCAGTTATTCTGATCATTAAACACCGATGAGTTAGTGGATCAAACCAACTCGATTTGTTAGATTATGGTCAGCTTATCAGGCCAACCTTTTGATATGTTATTCTAATCATTAAATACCGATGAGTTAGTGGATCAGACAAACTAGATTTATCGAACTATGGTCAGCTTATCAGGCCAACCTTTTGATCAATTATTCTGATCGTTAAACATCGATAAGTTAGTGGATCATACCAACTCGATTTGTTGGATTATGGTCAGCTTATCAGGCGAACCTTTCTTTTCTCCTTTTTGTTTAGAGAACATTTCAACTTCATACTTTTCCTTCATATGAAAGGAACAAAAGAGAAAAAGTCTCTTTACTGATAGTATTAACGAAGATTTTCTACATTCCACGGGTCTGATCATTGGATAACCGTCCAGACTTTCAAGCCGATAAGTCCCGGGTCGCACAACTTCAATGATGCGATAAGGACCTTCCCAATTTGGAGCAAGTTTGCCGTGTTCAGTTGATCGGGATACTGTCGTTCGGCGCAGAACAAGGTTTCCAATCCGAAAGACTCGAGCCTTGACTCTTGAATTATAATATCGCGCCACCCTTTGCCGATATGCTGCCATTTTTAATTATGATTGTAATCTGGAATTTTCGAGTAGATCTAAATCGATCCTCCTTTGGTCAGCATTATTTGATTCTTCAAAGCAATCCGTTCTTCTAGAATGAAGAACAATCTCTATGGGCAACATAACTTCACTCCCATAAGCAAGGTTGAACGGAGATTCTCCCGTTGTAGATCGGGGAGTCATTCGGTAAGCCCATAAAACAGAGTTGAGTTCATCAACCCAGGATCCCCCAACTTCATTCAATCGGATCTTCAATCCATGAAGGATTGTCTGATTAGTTACCTCCGCTTCCCCATTAGCTTGAGGATGTCCAACAGATATCAGTTTGTGGAGAATATTATATTGAGCACAGAAATCCCTAAATTTATGATTATCAAACTGCCTTTCGTTATCAGTGATAATAGCATGAGAGATTTCGAACCTATATATGATTAAATTTCTGACAAACATTTCAACTTTTGCTTCTGTGATTAAAGCTAGAGGTTCGGCTTCTATCCATTTTGTAAAATAGTCAATGGCAATGATCAAAAATTTTTGCTGCTCAGAAGCCAGAGAAAACAGACCAAGTATATTCATTCCCCATTGAGCAAATGGCCAAGGAGCCATTAACTGTGTTAGTTGACTAGCAAGATGCCTTTGTATATTTGCATACCTTTGACAAGAATCATATTTTCTTACAAAATCTGAAGCATCCTTCTATATAGTCAGCCAAAAATATCCTTACCTTATGATCTTGTAGGCCAATGACCTTCCTCCCAAATGATCACTGCATATTCCCTTATGCACCTCTCTAAGAGCATACTTGGCATCTGAAGGAGATAAACACTTTAATAGTGGCTGAGAAAATGATTTTTTATATAACAAGCCATCTAATATAATATACTGAGAAGCAAACTTTCAGAGTTATTTAGCTTCTATATTTTTTTCAGGCAATACCTCTTTAGTCAGATATTTAATTATTGGACTCATCCAACCCATTTTCGGCTCTATTTGAAGAACCTTTTCTTTTTCAGTTGTTGAAATACTTGGGGCTTGCAGATGTTCCACAAAAGTCTGACCCATTCGGTCAGGTGTAGAAGTAGCCAATCTAGACAATAAATCGGCTCGAGAATTCTTAGTTCTAGGAACATGACTGATATTCCAAGAATCAAATAAAGCTCCAAGCTCTTGAACCTTCCTCAGATACAAAGCTAAAGTAGCATCACGAACTTCTAAATCTCCTTTTACTTGGTTGATGACTAATTGTGAATCAGATAATACTTGTAACCTTTGGACATTTAATTTATTTGCAATTCTCAAACCAGCCAAGAGGGCTTCATATTTGGCTTGATTATTAGAGACTTTAAAAGAGAATCGGAGTGCATACTCAATAAGTCTCCATTCGGATTGGACAAGATTAATCCAACTCCACAACCAGAAGAATTCGAAGCTCCATCTACATGTAATATCCAAGGTGCATCGATATTTTCCATTTCATCAGACGGCTAGATTTCCATTTCATTGTCACTCCAAGTACGTTCGGCTATGAAATCAGCCAGTACTTGAACCTTCATTGCAGATCGAGGCCAATATATGATATCATATTCACTTAATTTAACTGCCCATTTCACCATCCGACCAGAAGTATCATGACATTATAGAACAGTCCTTAGGGGTTGGTCGGTCAATACAACAATACGATGGGATTGAGAATATGGCCTAAGGCATTTGGCCGATATCACTATAGTATAAACAATCTTCTGAAGTTTTGGGTACCTGGTTTCTGCATCATAAAGGACTTTGCTGATGTAATAAATGGACTTATGTGATTCATCAGATTCCTTCCTCACGAACACAGAACTAATTGCTTCATGAGATGCAGCCATATAAAGATACAAATCTTCTCCTTCTTGGGGTTTAGACAATTTGATCGGATTTGTCAAATACTTCTTAAGCTCTTCAAATGTTGACCGACAGTCATCCGACCAATTGAACTCCTAGGTCTGTCGTAAAGCTTTGAAGAAAGGCAAACATTTCTCAGCTGAACGACAAATAAATCGGCTTAACGAAGCAATTGGTCCAGTCAACTATTGGATTTCTTTCTTATTAGCTGGATGCCTCATATCCAATATGGCTCGAATCTTTTCTGGGTTAGCTTCAATTCCTTACTTCGTAACCATGAAGCCTAAAAATTTTCAAAAGTTACACCAAAAACACATTTGGTCGGATTTAATTTCATATGATTTTGCTGCAAAATATCAAAGGCTATTTGCAGATCTTTAATATGATCATCAGACTGATTACTCTTAACAATCATATCATTCACATATACTTCCATAGTCTTTCCAATTTGATCTTCAAAGATCTTGTTCACTAACTTCTGATAAGTGGCTCCGGCATTTTTAAGACCAAATGGCATTACCTTGTAACAATATATCCCTCGATCTGTGATAAAAGATATCTTTTCTTCATCTTTTGGACTCATCGTATCTGATTATATCCAGAGAAAGCATCCATGAAACTCAAGAATTTATGTCCAGCCGTTGCATCAACCAGTTGATCAATTTTAGGCAAAGAAAAACTATCTTTAGGATATGCCTTGTTAAGATCAATATAATCTATGCATATCCTCCATTTTTCATTTGCTTTCCTTATCATTACTACATTAGCAAGCCAATCAGGATAGTGAACTTCTCTGATAAATCCGGCATCAAGCAATTTGATTACTTTTTCATTGATAACTTTTTATCTTTTTGGGACAAAATTTTGCTTCTTTTGTCGAACATGCTGACTAAATGAATCAACCTAAAGTTCATGCATAATCACTTCAGGAGGAATTCTTAGCATATCGGCAGCCTTCCATGCAAATATGTCAGCATTTGTTTGTAAAAAATCAATCAACTTCTTCCTTTGGTCTTCAGTAAGTGAACTTCCAATTTGGACAGTTTTAGTAGAATCATCTTTTATCAAAGGAACATGAATTGTTCTCTCTATTGACATGCTTATTCCTTTAGTCGAATCCCGTGGATCCATTTACTCGGAAACTGAGTTGTTGGTTGATTGTTGATTTTAAATTGTCAAACATTGACAAGCCATCTGTTGATTTTCCCTTACTACTCCAATCCCATTTCGGGTTGGAAATTTCATCAGAAGATGATATGTCGATACGATAGCTTGAAACCTATTCAGAGCGGGCCTCCCCAAGATGGCATTATACGCGGAAGGAATCCGAACAACCATAAAAGTAAGAGGGAATGTTCTTTGCTTTGGCATTATTCCGAGGGTTACAAGAAGTGTAATTTTTCCCTCTACTCCTACAGAATTTTTGCCAAATCCAGTTAGTGGCATATGAATTATTCGTAACTTATCAGTTGGTAATTTCATCTTGACAAAAGCATCGTAAAGCAAGACTTCGGTAGAACTTCCATTATCAACCAAAATTCTATATACATCATAGTTTGCAATTATTGCAAAAATCACTACAGGCTCATTATGAGGCATCTGAACGCCTTGTAAGTCATCATCAAAAAAAATAACACTTCCTCGAAGCCTCTTGGAGCTCCGATCATCTTCATAGTATGCTTGGTGAATCATTCTGACTGATCCATCTGTGGGTTGTTGATTTGGGAGCTTCGTCCCAACAGTGATCATTCTTGGGCTTACTAGCATTGGCAACGTTGCCTCAGTTGGTCGGTTCTGATTTTGATTTTGAACATATCTGCCCAAATAGCCCCGCTTAATCAGGCTTTTGATCTCATCTTTCAGTTGGATGCATTCTTCTGTATTATGTCTGTGATCCTGATAAAATCGACAGTACTTGGCCTATTGCGCACAGCAGGTGGAGCTCTCATAGGTCTTGGCCTCTAAAGAAAAGTTTCTTTCTCAATTTCCATCAGAATCTTTTCTCTCGGAAGAGTTAGGGGGGTGTGAGCGTCAAATCGATTGACGTAATTCCTACCGACCAAGTTTCTTTGCCTTTGATATTGCCGTTGAATTGATCGGACTCCAGATGATCGGGGGTCATTTTCCCTGGCATTCTTCCTGCTTGGCACCGATTTCTTCTCTATTTATTGCTGGCTCAAGGCTTGTTCTTCAGCCTGAGCGTACCTTTGAGCACGGGCGAGTAATTCGGAATAATTGGTTGGAAACTTTTTATCCAAGAAAAATATGAACTTAGAGGGTCACAACCCCTTCTTCATAGTAGACATTGCCACGTATTCATTGAGATCCAGAATCTCCAGTGTGGCAGAATTGAACCTTTTGATGTAGTCTCTCAAAGCCTCTCCTTCTGACTGTTAGATAAAGAATAAGCTTTCAGAATTTCTGGGCATTTTCTTGCTTGTTCTGAAGTGAGAGACGGACAACTTCTCTAACTGACTGAACGAATGAATGGAGTCTGGCTGTAGACTTGAATACCACATTCTTGCAGATTTCTTTAAGGTTGCGTGGAAGGCAAGACAATACATATGGGCTTTAAAGCTGCCCAAATGATCCAAGGGGTTAGATGATCCATCATACAGCTTAATTTGTGGAACTTTGAAGTGATGTGGAATTCTCTCTTCCATAATCTTCTTAGAAAAAGAAGGCAGGATGTCGCAGCTTGGTGTTGCATCCTCTACTTTCCTCTGCTCGACCACTCTAGCAATTTGCAACTCTAGCTTTCTGAATTTCTTATCAAAATCATTTGCTCTTGCAAGATCTTGAACTTGAGTACTGTCAGGAGTGGATTCTTTAGATGACGTAGAACGAGATCGCGGACATTTTTCCTTATTCCGTTCCTTGGTATGATGATGAGATCGGTGATGCTATTTTGAAAGAGATTGCTGACCTAAAGAAGATTGATAAGATGAATGTCTTCTTGGACTGAGATGCCTACTTACCTGGAGAGAAGGTCACCGGCTACTTCTTGATACAACAGGTTGTGATGGCTCCTTCGTGGCAATTTCTTGAAGGTTCTGCACTGCCGCAGTAAGTACTTATATCTTGTCAAACAAAGTGTTTAACCTTTCTTGATCCATGTTTCCGGCAAGAAGAGCTTCCATCTTCTCATCAAGAATGGGATCATTTTCCTTTGAAAGAATGGGGAATGTCTTCCACGGGAAGATTCCTTTTCCTACCTTTTACCATACTTCCTTCCAGATTCTTGAAACTCTTTCACTGAGTTCCCTTACATGGCGCACCAATCTATTGCATCCAGACAAACTTCGACAATGCTTGAGTTTGAATCAAGTTGGAGAGAATCGAATTGAGCTATTGGATTTAGCCCTCTGTCATCTTCTTGGAGGATTTATGTGCCGAGGCTTTTCTCAAGCTTCGTCAATGGCGTCAGGACTGGACAGATGAGGTATGAAGGAAGGCTAGGTGAAGGGTCTTTCGTAAAAAGAATCCCCTGCTCCATCGTGCTCAATGATATTTATAGGCCTCAAACCTAACCGTGTACAGCTGGAGTCTAGCTGTACGGTTAGTTTGTTAAGACATGAACACGTGCAACAAATATTATCCACAGATGTTGAATGGTTTCGCATCACTTGAACATTAATCAGCTTTACTTCTCCTGGGTATTAATCAGCCTCGTACCTCTTAGGCATTGATCGGCTTTACGTCTCTTGGGCGTTGATCAGCCTTATGCCTCTTGTGCATTAATCGGCTTTACTCCTCTGGAACGTTGATCAACCTTATGCCTCTTGGGCATTGATTGGCTTTATGCCTCGTGGGCATTGATCGGCTTTACGTCTCTTGGACGTTGATCGGCTTTACGCCTCTTGAGCATCGATCAGCTTTACACCTCTGGGATGTTTATCAGCCTGGTGCCTCTTTGGCATTAATCGGCTTTATGCCTCTTGGATCATACCCAAATCCTCATCAAATCAATCTAAGTAGACCAAGCATGTCGTATCCCAACATGAGTATTTGTAAGGGATTCAAAGGACTTATCTAGAGGGTCCCTCTCTTCCGGTAATTGTAGGAGAGGAGTTCTAGTTGGGCATGCTGAGATAGTTGACCAATTTCAAAAAATGTATGAGATTTGTGCTAGCCAAGATCACACCATGCTATGCAATGCGAAGCTAGCTGACGATTTCCTTATTTGAGGTTGGCCGAGTTTGGTTATTATTCCTATCTTACTTGGACTATAGCAAAATCTAATCCATGTCAAACAATGGATGGATATGATCTGAGGTCCTTAAATCGTCTTCGATAGGCAGAAATAGGTCTTTGGAGGTCGGCCGGCCAGGGCCAAGGCTTTACATTTAACTGACAACATAAGATATAACCATGTTGTTGGATGCATTAACAGCGCATGATGGGTGTATTTTTCGTTGGCAATTTACTGCCAATCTGCCATTCATATTATCCATAATTTTTCTTCTTGTTCATTTCATTTACTCTAAAATTTCAATATTAATAAGCCCTTCAATATGAAGTCCAGCAGGGGCTTCGTTTGGTACAAAAATTGCATATGCGATGATGAACGTAGCCAGCAGCACATCGCCGTGCCCATTAAAATATGCAGCTTTTATCTTTTCAAAACTACCATACATATATGTTTATCGGAAGATCAACTCGGTGATGAATTGGATGTTCTTCTTTGCTATCGATCATTCTGGTTAAATGTATTGATCTGGACTTGGAAACACACATAATTTTTTTAGAGATATTTTGCTTTCGAATTTTCTTAATTGTATTCACTCCAAAACCGTTTCTTAATTGTTCCGTTGAATTAAAAATAAATAAAAAAAAAAACTGCCATATATGACGAATAGCTGGTTAGGTGCTGGCAGATGTGTAGTTCCGCTGTGGCCTTTTGAATTAGCAGGATCATCTGCTACCAAAGAAAGCTATCACGGAAGTTACCCATATAAGATTCTAAAAGTTGCCAAAATTCGATCGCTGTCCAGTATATACATGGTTCATTTACGCCCGGAGAAATCTCAAAATTATAAATCAAAAATAAATTGAAAAACGATGTACAACTATATCTTTTTTTTTAAAAAAAAAAAAAAAAGAGAGAGAGAGAGAGAAGAGAAGTAAATCTTTTATTCTGCGTCAACCGATGATCAAATCCAGCAGCTCTAGTCCACCGGCTCAACAACGCTTGTGCATTCCACCGGCCGAGGCAACGGCAACTAAAAACCCGACGGCTTCCGGCCATTCCTCTCCAACAACCCTTCCAATATAACTCTCTTCTTGTACCCCTCCGAGTTCATATCAACTTCTCTTGAAGCCACCACCCCATTGCCGCCGGACCCGTCATCTTTGTCCGCTCTCAAAAGCGGCACAAGGTATAAGCAAGAGCACAGGCAAACAAGGGCCGAGGCCCGTCCGAAGAAAACCATCACGGCTAGAGTCATCACCATGACCCAGATCCCGGCGGTCGGGTTGAGTGACCCGGTCCGGACCGGGCTTTTGTGGGAGGTAGCTGGATGGATGTGCTGAGGTGAGCCGGGGTGGCTGGTCGTGGACCCGGTTCGAATAGTGCAAGGTTTCCTTGAGGGTGGGGTCTCTCCGCTGCGTGCGCTATATTGCTTGGAGATTTGGGCGACGCGTGGCTGATGGGGTTGGGAGTTTGCATCGCGTTGCAGTTGTTGTTGGGCGTTGCCTCGGCTTCTACCGGTGCGATCCTGATCCGAACAATGAACCTGTTAACATTTAGGTGCCTTTATATATATATATATATATATTTCATTCTAATATCCTTTTACCTCTTTATTGGTTTTTATTTCTCAAATAATTTATTACAAAGAGAGTTAGAAAATATTCACTTATAAGATAAGATACTTTTTGTTAAAGTTTGACCCTACATGCCGTGTCACATACTCAACTATTCAATCACAATGTATCTTAAATACACAAATAATCTATAATCTAGATTTGAAATTTTTTAAGTTGACTAAAAAATGGGAAAGGAAACATATTTCATCTCCGTCTACGATCTTCCTTATACTTTGTTCGATGTTGGTAATTTGGGCTGCCAACTTGTAGTGTTTGGCGCTAAAAGATCAGGTTTATATTTTGAGCAGCCTTGAAATCCAAACTTCAAAAGAATTTAAGGGAATAGACATAAAATAATGTATAAAATATTTATTCTGATAGGAATGAATGTTCTTATGATCTCCATTCCTCCTTTCCATCATTAAATCCCAATAGGCTTCCCCTTCCATCTTATTCCATCTACCCTATTATAGGAGAGGCACCATCTTCTGTCTCCATGGATTCTATTCGATAATTTTTTTGGTTATGGAGACTATTTACTCAACTTTGAAGAGTAGCCAAATTATCGATTGATATGGTGACATCGGCTGACGTAGATCGGTGCGGCGACATCCGCTGACGTGGAGCTTGCGGATGGCCACGGCGGCGAGAAGCCCACCACCTGGGCAAGGCCACATGACGAAGAACTAAAGGGACCGCCCTTCTGAGGTAAGCGCCCGGTCGAGGCAGGGCTCATTGGACGAGCCCCCTGTCTGAGGTCAGCTCTCGGTCGAAATCGAGTCCACCTTTCCAGAAGGGACTACCCTTCCGAGGTCATCTCCTAGTCGAGGCAGGGCTCATTGGACGAGCCTCCCATATGAGGTTAGCTCTCGGTTGAGGTCGAGTCTGCCTCTCCAGAAGGAACCGCCCTTCCGGGGTAAGCGCCCAGTTGAGGCAAGGCTTATTGGACGAGCCCCTCATCTGAGGTCAACTCCTAGTTGAGGTCGAGTCCGCCTCTCCAGAAGGGACCGCTCTTTCGAGGTAAGCGCCCAATCGAGGCTGGGCTCATTGGACGAGCCCCCCGTCTGAGGACAGCTCCCGGTCGAGGTCGAGTCCGCCTCTCCAAAGCAGGCCCTCCTACCATGAGCATAGTTTCCTGCTAAAGGCACAAAGAGGGGCGAAGCCAGCATTCAAAACAGAGACAGCGGAGTACTTGGCCATCCTGAGCCTTCGAGAGATGGCGCATACCCTGCCATAGGCGCAGGCTCCCTAGCGGCGCGTCATGCACACGATTTGCACGATCCAGACAACGCCAGGCTCCCAACCTTGCGATATGCCGACACGTCAACAACTGCATGATTGGAAGACTGCAGCTTCCATGACAAGATGCCTGAACCTCCCAGAGAAGGGCATCCCCCTATGGCCCTATGCCCTGTAGCACCCGGATGGCCTCTTTCAAAGTGGCAACATCCCTTTATGGCTGGAGGCTCAGGTACAAAACCAACCCGACAGAGAGGCAACAGTGAGCAACGGAAAGTCTCTTTCGAAAGAGAGAACCTGGAATCCCCTAAAAGGCCTCCTGTCTATATAAGACTTGTAGAAAAAGATAATTAAAGGTAAGCGAAGCAAAGTGAAGCAAAGCGAAGCGAAACTCTTTCATTCTTGCATTATTATCTTCTCTTTTATCACCCTCTGGAAGTTGAGTCCTCCAAGCTCTCCGTCTCAGAGGTATCTATTTTCCTCGATCGTCCCACCGACTTGATTATCGGAGTGCCTTCGCTGGAATCCCTGGTCCAAGGTTTTCCTCTGTCTTGTAGGACCCCCAAGCAAGCTAGCAAGCCAGTCATGAAACAGGAACTAAGGGTCCAACAGGAACCCGATGTGTCAAAGCTATGGGCCACGGCGATCCGGGCGGCAACACCAACTATACCGATTAAAAAGTACTTAGATTACTGACTATAGTACCAAGTAGGAGGAAGACGACTAAGCCAACCATCATACCAAGTAGCAGCAGCCCTCTAGATCGGGTATTCACTCGGTCTACCTATTTGGGACCGATTACCTGCTTGAAATCGACCAACTATCCATTTAGACTTTATTGGGCTGATCAGCATACAACATTAAAGCTCCACTAGTAATGAGCTGCCTTACTATCCAGAGTCTGCGATATCCGAGTAAGTGGTAGAAAGTGGACAACTTCCAATCGTTCCAATGAAAATCATGATGGACAAGATCTTAACAGATATTATTAGTAGAAAGATCTCAACAGAAAAGATTCAGGAGATAAATCCCAATATCCAAATGAAAAGTTGTCCATGTCAATGGAGGCCACCTTCTTAACAGAATTTGGTTATTTCGGATAACCTTATAAAATTAATAAGAGGGGACTTCTGGCCACGTAAGCTAAGGCACCGTTCGCACGCTCATTAAGTTTTCTTTCTCATGATTGTTTTTAGCTTCGGCTATTTTATCCTATTGCACTCTCATTGATTTGAGCATCAGGGATCTCCTATTAGTTATTACCGATCAAGAGACTGATTTTCTAGATCTCCATTCGAGAGATACTAGGAATAGCATTTTGTCCGATCAAGAAAGGCTGGAAGATCTTCAGGCACAACCAAAATTTTGGCGAAGGATGATTTGGCAACAATACTTTGAATCACATGGCTCTCACAAATACTGCTCCTCCTGAACCTTGTCCTTCTGTGGTCACATGGACCAGCCAATCCTCTTCGAGGAGGCACTTAATTAATTCCTAAATTAGGATGATGGGTGGCTAGCAGATATTGGTGGCCAATCGAATGGATCAGGGGGCTGGCACACCAAGGTAGAGGGGCACGACCAGAGGATCCAGATGCCAACCGCCTGCACCGCTTAGATGTTTCAGTTGATGCTCGAGCTCGACCACAACTTCGATGACAAGATCATCTGGTGGCTCCTCGTCGTTGCCACATCGATTGGCACGGTTCTTGCCATCGCCACCAAAATCGACAAAACCATCAAGATCCCGACCCTTATCGATCGCTCCAGTGATCTCCACATCTGCAATGATCACCGTCGCCATGGATACTGCACGATTCCCCCCATCTCCACCAACATCAATGGGATCCTCAATATCTCAATCAGATCACTTATCGGATAATAGACGGTGCATACAATGAACCGCATCTAAGTCTTGGAGGATCCATGCTGCACCCGATTCCCAGCTTTCATGTGTTCAATCAAAAGTTTTAATACTGCTAAGGTGGTAGCCCGCTGGTAGAGATCTTGTCATACTATCAACCAGTCGCGGATTCGAGTAATGATCTCGTGGATGACTCGATTAAATCCAGAATTAATTCTAGAGCCTGCGATAGTTGATGTGAGTGAGAGGTTAGGATCTTTTTCTCTGTCCCTGTTCCACCAGTCGGCATCTTAGTTATGTCAACCGGACATACTCACCGTTAGATGGAGAGAGACTGCGAAAATCTAAGCATCTCGCATCCAACATTACCTGTTGGGATTGGAGCTTACGGGATAGCTATGTTGGGATTTATCTTCCTCTCTCCCTTCCGTTCATAATTTTTTTTTTTCTAATTAATCCCTTATTTCATTGAAGATTTTTTTTCTCCATTAACGCGTCAAGTTTTAGTTGTTCTGGTCCAAAATTGATCCTCGGGAACTTGTTCAACTAAATTTTTTTTTCTAAAGTTGACTAATGATTAAACGTTGGGCGTTTATATGTCCGGGAACGCACCGTCGGCGTTTACGCTGAATCAGCTGTCGCATCTGAGACAGCAACCAGCAAATACGCTGACGTGTCCTCATGCAGATGGCCTCACAAGAAAGGTGGGCCCATCATAGCAGTGGTTCGGACCAACCAAGATGGCACGAAAAACGCCGTCGGCCGTCCGAGCACGGACAGCCTAAGCGGAGGGGTTTGGGTCGTATCTTTCGCGCGAGAAAATGATCTATCTTCTTCCGCGACCTCGCCCGTCGGATCGCGGTCCGCACAGCTCTCAAAGCAACACGAATCTCCATTCATGCGTATGCGCAGCTGTTGAAGCAACCATTGCGCGACCCAACGGTGGATTATCGCGAATGAAGGTGAATCCTTCCTTCGTGCCAAAGATACGACTCCGTCCCTAAACGGAGGAGGAAAACCAGCGATGCCACGTCACAACCCCTGGGTCGCGGTTCACGAGAAGCGTTGTGGGGCCCTTGGAAGCTTCGACGTCAGCGCGACCAGCTAACACGCGTGGACTTTTCCCAGATGGATAGCATAAACACGACGGAGACCGTCACGTGCACCCCACGTGAACAGACTAATGGCAAAATCTTCGCCAAGCCTGTTGTCAACCCCATCATGGTCGTCGGTGATCGATCCTTGAGAGAACGATCGCTCCTCAAGATTCGTGCAGATCCGCGCGGGAGGGATCCGCGCCCGGGACCGGGAGGAAACAAGGAAAGAAGCATGCAAGAGAAGAAATGAGAAATTAACAAGGAAGAAAGGGACGGTGACCTGAATTAACCAACCTCGGAAGGACTGTTTTTCTGAGCTGATGGCTTGATATTGGGGCGAACGCCGTCGAGGGGGGCGGTCTTTTTCTTCTTCCGGTATCGGGACCAGGAGAGCTTGGGCTTCCACCCGGCGGAGGGGCCAGGACGGTCGGAGCCGGAGACGGGAGACCCTACGAAGCAGGAGGGGAGGCACGACCATCTCTTCCGGCTTGGTATTTTGGGATGGTTGCTGTTCTCGGGAGGCATGCTCTGCTGGGGGAAACCACGATACTCGGGGGAAGAATAGCAAGGATGTATATGCCGGGGTCTAAGTTTTTTGCTGCAGACCCCGAAACTCCTTGGTTGACAAGCTTCATTTTTTTTTTTTTTTTTTAATGATAAAAGTTGGCAACCTTCTTTAGTATATACATATGGTGAGATAAGTAAGACGGAGAATGGTTCCCACTTTATCCTTCCATTTTAAAAATTCTAAACTTATGGGGTTCTTTAAGTTTGAAAAACTCGATCCCTATACTCCTAATATTTATGATTTTTTATCAAAAAATTAAACCACAGACGGCAGGTTGTCAAATCTCTAATTATGCATTTTAATAACTAATATCTTGCTCGTGCTTTGCACATGAGCCTCCCAAATGACAGAAAATTGGTGTTGCATTTTACTTCGGAGATATTTGGAAAACTACATAAAAATGAATTTGAATTACAAGATGAAGCCATAATTTTGATTTTATCTTTGGGAGACATAGGTATTGTTGCCGTCAAGATCATCGTGGTCCATAGCTGGCATCAGCGCCGGATTGCCCTTCGTCTTCTCGGCGGAGGCCTACGCGTTGGGACCTGCAAAATAAGGGTTAGTGACCCGGGTCGGGAATTCCGGCGGGGATGCTCTGACGGTCAAGTCAGTGACGATCCAAGGAAACAGATCCTCCTGGTCGAGCCCCTGAGATGGACTCCACGTTAGGATGAGTGAATAATGTGTGAGTGAGGGTGCAAGCAGGCTAAGAGAGGTGGCGGCCGAAGTGGACTGGAGATGGATGGCTGTGTTCGGACGATCCTTTTCATGGATCTCCAAGAGCCTTGAATTCTCAGTCTCCTTGGTCGTTCCCTTGTGTGGCCCTCTTCCCTTACTTGCTTGAGTGTTCAAGGTTTAGCTTGCATACCTCCCTGCTGGGGTGTCGAAGATTCTTTTAAGCCTAGGCAGTTGTTGAATGCCTACCTCGGGATCTTCCCCGCGCTGGCAGGCGCGTGCGGTGATGTTCTGTGCCGTGGACGGGATGTCTTTCCCGATTCGTGATAAAGGAAGCTACCATGCGCTCTGACATTCCTCCCGGTCGTTTCACTCTAGGAAACCTAGAAGGGCTTCGATTGAAGGGTCACCGCCCCCCGGGATTCGAATTCCATGGTTGACTTCCTCTTCTGGGTGATGCAGGCGGTTGGTGGAGAGCGTGGCGTCTCGGTAAGGGAGCTTCTTCCTCTTCTGGTGTAAGCGATGGCTGCGGACAGTTATTACGATTTGATGGATGCTTCCTCGCATTCCTCGGGCGGCTCGCCGGTGCCTCGGGAGGTGGCTCCGCCCCTTTGGTGGCCGGCGGTATTGTCCGAGGTGGTTGCCGAACTGGAGAGTTGGGACTCGGCTCCGGCCCTGGGGGCTCGACCTCCGAGGGGCTTGACCTCCAAGGGGCTCGACCTGGCGAAGGAGGGCTGGGCTCGACTCCGGTCCATGGGGCTCGACCTCGGAAGGGCTCGACTTGACGGAGGAAGGCTCGACTCCTGCTTAGAGGGCTCGACCTCGGAGGGGCTCAACTTGGCGGAGGAGGGTTGAGCTTGACTCCGGTCCAAGGGGCTCGACCTCGGAGGGGTTCGATCTGGTGGAGGATGGCGGCACGCGACTCCAACCAAGAGGGCTCGGCCTCGGAGGGGTCGCCCTGACAGAGGGCTGGGCTCGACTCCGGTCCAGGGGGCTCGATCTTGGAGGGGCTCGATTTGGCGTAGGAGGGCGGCACGCGACTCCAGCCCAGAGGGCTCGGCCTCGGAGGGGCTCGTCCTGGCGGAGGAGGGCTGGGCTCGACTCCGGTCCAGGGAGCTCGACCTCGGAGGGGCTCGATCTGGTGAAGAAGGTCGCTCGACTCCGGTCTAGGCACCCCGGGCTTGCGGGTCCGACCTGGCGGAGGGCGGAACTCGATTTTGACGGGCCACCTTGTCATTCTGAGGGAGTTCGGCTCGGCAAAGGAGTCTGAGATGGAGTGTCCACCATGGAGGGTTTTCTGACATGGCATCTGATAGGGATTACATGTCAGCTTCCTGCCACATCATTTGCCCCCCACTCTCGAGTACCGTTGGCGCGGGGTGCTCGGGGCAAAGGGAGTAAATGCAATGCTGACATGGAAAGGCGAGAATCCGGTGCAATGATGTCCATGATCACCGGTGCTTCATGGAGCAGTTCTTTCAGTCTATCTGTGGGAGCCACGTGGACACGTTCGAGGAGTAGTTATTGTAGGTGCAGAATTCAGAGCGGTCGCGTCGAAATCAAGCGCCAGTCTTGCTATTTGATGACACGTGGCACGGATCCACCGGTAGGGAGCTGTAACGGTATGGTCGGACGCTGGTCATTTCAAAAGGAAAAGTAGCCTTTCTCGAAACATACCTCCTTTCAAATACTGCGTGCCCGCCTTCGTATCGAGGCTCTTCTCTCGTTCTCTTGGCCATTTTTGTCTCCCAAAGTTCATAGCAGGTTAGTTTCCCTTCTTCTTGCCTCGGTTGAGTAGGATCTTTTTCCTAGGGTTAGGCTCATCTCCGAACCCTCATCCGCTCTCTCCTTCTCCTTGCTTCTTTCCTTCATCTTCTTCATCATGTCTGGCTTCGGACCAAACTTCCATCCTTCCACTAACCAGGGTGAGGCTGGGCCCTCTAGGCCAAGACCGCCGTCTTCTTCTTCTTCTTCCGATGAAGAGGGAGATGGGGCGTGCTTCGAGTTTAGTAGGAGGCGTCCCCCTGGTGGCATAGTCATTAGGGAACCCGGACCTGTCCCCGCTCCTTCTCCTCCGGCCAAACCCGTTCCTAACCCTCCTCGGTCCACAAGTCCTGGTGGAATTGCCTCGACAGTCTCAGCCGAGGAACTGGGGACCATTCAGGATGTCTACGGCATCCATTACTCCATCTAGCTCTCAATCCCTCAACCAAGGGACCAGGTTACTTCCAATAGCTCAGGCCGGATTGCCTTTTATGAGGAGTCCTTCTCAAGAGGACTCCGCTTCCCTTTCCATTCTTTCTTCTTGTTGGTGTTGAGCAACTATCGTCTGGTCCCTGCTCAGCTCGTTCTGAATGCCATAAGGATCATTTTCTGCTTCATAGTGCTCTGTCACTTCCACGGGATCGTCTCCCGTTTCTCCTTGTTCAGAGCCTTCTTCACTCTGAAGCACCACCCCACCGAGGATGGGTGGTGGTCCCTTTCTTCCCGCCCGAGGGGCATCAAATTTGAACTCCCCTCTTCCATCAAAGGGTCGAAGAGCAAATTTTTCTTCGCCACCATCGAGGGGGTTGACTAGGTATGGAGCGACCCAAATTGGTCACCCAATCGAGATTCCATGGTCGAAGCAGCCGATAAAGATGTTTACAAGCTGCTCCGCACCGCATAGATTTCTTTTCTCGAGGTTCTGTTATTAGAGCAAAATCTCCATGAAGCTGGGGTCGGCCCAACACAGAAGTTGGGTGAGTTCGGCTCGAAAATATTTTTCTTTCTCATTTTTCCTCTCCTTTTTTTTATAAAAAAAGCTGATGTCTTCTTTCTCGGTTGCAGGCATGAAGTTTTCCATGGACGAGCTCCTCTCATTTTCCAAGGAGAGGGACCAAGCGGAGGGTGCTGGCAAGCCTGCTCCGAAGAGGGCTCAGGCAGATGCTGGTGCAAGGTCAGTGCCGGCCGCTCCAGCTAAGCCCGTTCCCGAGCGGAGGAGGGGGAGGATCACTAAGCCCATCCTTGAGCCTCTGAGGCAGCATGATCCGGCCCCGACGTTGGAGTCCAAGGTGGTGACTCGGGCTAGATTCCTTCCCGCTACTACTATGGTGGCGTCTCCTCCTTTGGAGATTGTCGAGGTCGAGGAGGAAGGGGAGCCAGAAGGTGCGGGGCCGACGTTGGTGGTGCCGAGCCCTCAGTCTATGCAGATAGCTTCTTCTGCCGATGGAGCAGATGATCCTGCACTGGCGGTAGGCAAGATAGATAGGGACTACCGTCGGGTCCCTTTCAAGTTGGGGCCCAACGTCTTCCTTATCAAGGACCCGTCCCTCACTGAGCAGATGATAGACTTCTCCGTCCAGTCCTGCGACCGATGAGAGAGGGGTAGGAGGTTTCTAGCCGACGTCATCAGCACATCCTTCTCCAACCTCTACGCCGTAAGTAAATTTCTGCTCTGCCTCGCTTCCTCCCTCGTTTTCTTGGTGACTAACATCATCTTTGATTCTGCAAGGTGCTGAGCTTCTATTGATCCGGGACTACTGCAGCAATTGGGTCAGGAGGGACAAGGAGCACGAGGTGGAGTTCGAGTCCTCAAAGACAGAGCTGAGGCGAAAGAGCGATGAGCTCTGGGAGGCCAATATGACGGTTAAGAACCTCCGGGACGAAGTCGCTAGCATCGGGCGATGTTCAAGGGAGCTCGAGGAGGAGCTCAAGTCGAAAGGTGCTCGGTTGAAGGAGCTCCAAACTGAGCTAGAGGCGGCAAAGGAGCGGGCCGTCTCTGCCGAGAAGAAGGCCACGGACACCGAGGCAGAGAGCAAGATCTCCGTCGCCGTCAGTTCAGCTGAGGCCACGAAGAAAGAGGCCGCTGAGGCCGCCCGCAAGGCTAAGGACGCGGACAAGAGGTTGGCCGAGGCTGTAAGCCGGGCAGAGACCACCAAGAAGGAGATCGCCAAGGCGGTAAGCCGGGTAGAGACCGCCATGAAGGAGGTCGCTGAGGCAGTGGCCAGCTATAAAGCCTCTAAGGAGTTCAAACTGGACTTCAAGGAGGAGGTGACAGACTCCTTTCTAAAGGGATTCGGGTACTGCCAATCTCTGTTGTGCCCGATGCTTTCGGACAAGCAGATGGCCCGCATCCATCTTCCGGGCTCCACAGCGAGAACACCTTTGGCTTCTGTGGCAGCGATGGCAAAGGAGCGCGCGGCAGAGGCAGGCCCGACCTCGAATGCGGTGGTGGTTGATCCGGCCTTGCAGGTGGTGGCGGCCGAACCAACCCCATAAGTGATGGCAACCGAACCGACTCCACCAGTGACGATGGTTGAAGGAGAACCCCCGGTCGCGGAGGTCGAGGAGGGTGAGGTTCCAACCGGGCATCGTCCAGGGAAGGCACCAACTAAGTAGAGTAGGTCTTCCTTCTAAATATAACCCCTTTTTTTCTTTCTCTCCTTTTTTTTTTTGCCTTCCATCCCGGGCTGCCCGGCATGTCGGGGGCCCAGGGACAGCTGTAACGAACCAAGGAATTTTCAAAGAGGCAAAAAATTTCGAATTACCTTGACTTGTACTTTTCTTCTTTTTTGTACATGTGATGAGATTAGAGAGAAGGCTCCTCCTTTGCTTCTGAGTGTCCCGAGCTTCAGTGTCGGAGAGCTTGGCTCCAGGCTTCGATGTCTCGGAGCTGGGCTCGAAGACTTGGTGGCCGGAGAGCTTGGCTCTGGGCTTTGATGTCTTGGAGCTGGGCTCGAAGACTTGGTGGCCGGAGAGCTTGGCTCCGGGCTTTGATGTCTTGGAGCTGGGCTCGAAAACTTGGTGGTTGGAGAGCTTGGCTCGGGCTTTGATGTCTTGGAGCTAGGCTCGAAGACTTGGTGACCGGAGAGCTTGACTCCGGGCTTTGATGTCTTGGAGCTGGGCTCGAAGACTTGGTGGCCAGAGAGCTTGGCTCTGGGCTTTGATGTCTCGGAACTGGGCTCGAAGACTTGGTGATCGGAGAGCTTGACTCCTGGATTTGATGTCTCGGAGCTAGGCTCAAAGACTTGGTGGTCGGAGAGCTTGGCTCCGGGCTTTGATGTCTCGGAGCTGGGCTCGAAGACTTGGTGGCCGGAGAGCTTGGCTCCGGGCTTTGATGTCTCGGAGCTGGGCTCGAAGACTTGGTGGCCGGAGAGCTTGGCTCCGGGCTTTGATGTCTCGGAGCTAGGCTCGAAGACTTGGTGACCAGAGAGCTTGGCTCCGGGCTTTGATGTCTCGGAGCTAGGCTCGAAGACTTGGTGACCGGAGAGCTTGGCTCCGGGCTTTGATGTCTCGGAGCTGGGCTCGAAGACTTGGTGCTTGGATCCGGGCTTTGATATCTCAGAGCTGGGCTCAAAGACTTGGTGGCCGGAGAGCTTGGCTCCGGGCTTTGATATATTGGAGATGGGCTCGAAGACTTGGTGACCAGAGAGCTTGGCTCCGGGCTTTGAGCACCGGACCTAGGGTCGGGCTGGAATTCTCCTGCAAGGCAAAAAGTATTTGCACAAGAAAAACTTTGGTTATTGGTGAGAAAGAGCCTTACATTATTGACATCGGGGAGCCGAACCCCAAGTTTCAGTGCTGGAGGGTCGTGAGATCCGGGCTTAGAATGTCAAGGAGCCATGCTCCTAGTGCCGGGGCATGGCCCGGTCTCTGAACGCTAGACCTAGGGCCGGGCGATGATTCTCATTATTGGTGCCGGAGGGCCGACCTCCGGGCTTTGTCATGCCGGAGAGCTGGGCTCCGGTCTTGGGCATGCTGGAGAGCTGGGCTCCGGGCTTCAATGCCAGAGAGCTGGGCTCCGGGCTTGAGCGTGTCGGGCCTTGGGCATGGCAGCGTCATTCCTACAAAGCAGAGAGCGGTTCGTGCAAAAGGAAACTTTTATTTATTATTATTGGAGGAAAGCCTTACACTACTGACAGTATCTTCTCAGGTTGCCGGCATTCCATGTTCGTGGGAACCTAACACCGTCCAGATTTTCGAGATAGTAGGCCCCTTGAGGAAGAGCTTCGACCACGTTGTAGGGGCCTTCCCAGTTTGGCGAGAGCTTGCCGCACTCCCAGGGTTAAGATGATTTTGCTCTACGCTGTACTAGGTTGCCAGGTCGGAAGACCTTGGGCCTTACCTACGCGTTGTAGTACCGGACCACTCATTGCCGGTATGCTGCCATCCATAGCCAAGCTTTGTCCCTGGTTTCCTCGAGGAGGTCCAAGTTGAGCAGAAGGTGCGATGAGTTATGTGCTTCGTCATATAGCTGGACCCGCAGCGTGGGCATGCCGAGCTCAACTGGGATGACAGCCTCAGCACCGAAAACAAGGTTGAAAGGCATTTTGTCCGTGGCCATTCTGGACATTGTGTGGTAGGCCCACAGAATGCTTGGAAGTTCCTCCGTCCATCTGTCCTTGGCTTGGTCTAGCTTGGTTCTGAGTCCTTGGAGGATAGTTTGATTGGTTACCTCAACCTCCCTATTTGTTTGGGGGTGAGCCACCGAGGTGAAGTGGTGCTGGATGCTATGCTCGACACAAAATTCTTCGAACTCCCGATTATCAAACTGACGTCCGTTGTCGGTGATGATGCAGTGGGGAAGTCCGAAGCGGTAGATAATTGATTTCCAAAAGAATTGGCGGACCTTAGCTTTTGTGATCCGTGCTAGCGGCTCTGCTTCCATCCATTTGGTGAATTAGTCGATGGCCACTAGCAAGAACCTCCGTTGCCCTGTACAGGGGAAAATGGTCCTAAGATGTCCATTCCCCACCGGGCAAATGGCTAAGGGGTGGAGAGATGTGAGATCGGCACCGCTGGTTGAAGTTGTATGTGGGCGTGGCGCTGGCATTTGTCGCACCTCTTCACAAAGTCGGCGGCGTCTTCCCTCATGGTCTCCCAGAAGTATCCCTGGCAAAGAGCTTTGTACGCCAACGTCCTTCCTCCCACATGGTTCCCACACATGCCTTCATGTATCTCCTGGAGAATGAAGGCTGCTTCTACGGGTCTTAAGCACTTCAGGAGCGGGTAGGAGTAGAATCGGTGGTAGAGCTATCCTTCCATCAGGACAAACCGAGAGGCTTTCTTTTTGATGAGGCCGGCTTCTGTGCAGTCCTCGGGCAAGGTGCCATCAGTAATGTATCCGACGTACCTATCCATCCGGCTCGGCTCCGGGGTGACTTGCTGCACCTCCTCCGGGGCTTCATAGCTTGGATTTTCGAGGTACTCAATATATGCATGCCCCAGTGACGAGTCCAATAGGGTTACAAGTCTCGATAGTGCATCCGTACGGGCATTTTCTTCGTGGGGGATATGGAAGATGTTGAAGCATCGAAAACCTACCGTGCATGAGTGGACTCGCTCTAGGTACATCATCATTTGGGGATCCCTAGCTTCGTATTCTCTGAAAACTTATCTGGTCACCAATTGGAGTCAGTGAAGACTTTCAAGTTCTGCACGCCCAGGTCGCGTGAGACCTTTAGGCACGTGAGGAGCGCCTCGTACTCCGCTTGGATATTTGTTGCGGCAAATTTGAAGTGGAGAGAACATTCTGCCATGACCCGCCATTGTCGGCGAGGATGAGGCCTGCTCCACTCTTGTCGGAATTGGATGTGCCATCCACGTGGAGGATCTCCTCCTCTGTTCCGGGCTCAACTTGATGCTCCGGGGATGTCTGCTACGGTTCCTCGATGAGTCCCGTGCACTCGACTAGGATGTCAGCTAGGACCTGGGCCTTCTGCAATGATATCGGCCGATATGTGATATCGAATTCGCTCAATGTCAGGGACCACTTGGCCAACCACCCGGATATTTCGAGGCGGCTGAGTATGGTCCTCAGCGGTTGATCCATCTGACCATGATGGGATGCGCTCGGAAGTAGGACCTGAGGTACTTTGCAGATATTATTAGGACAAAAATAAGTTTCTCGTAACAGGTATACCTGATCTCTGTATTGCGGAGGATTTTGCTGGTGTAGTATACTGGCTTCTGAGATCCATCCTTGCTTGCACGGACGAGGACTGAGCTGATGGCTCCAGGTGTGACCGCCAGGTAAAGCAGAAGCTCCTCTCCTTCCTCCAGTTTGGAGAGCAGCGGAGGAGAGGCCAGGAACTCCTTTAGTTCTTCAAAGGCTGTCCTGCACTCCTCCATCCAGGTGAAGTCGTGCATCTTGCACAGTACCTTGAAGAAGGGAAGGCAGCGGTCAGCCGACCTCGAAATGAACCGACTCAGAGCTGCTATACGCCCTATCAGATGCTGGACCTGCTTCTTGGACGTCGGTTGCTCCATGTCGATAATTGCCTGAACCTTCTTCGGGTTTGCTTCAATGCCCCTATGAGTGACCATGAAGCCAAAGAACTTTCCTGCTGCCACTCTGAAGGTGCACTTTGCTGGGTTCAGCTTCATCTGATACTTTCGGAGGTTGTTGAAGGCTTTGATGAGGTTGGCGATGTGATTCGAACTCGGCTTGCTCATGACGAGCACGCCATCCACGTACACCTGCATGTTCCGGCCAACTGGTCTTTGAAGACCCTATTGACCAGACATTGGTATGTGGCCCTAGCATTCTTCAGACTGAAAGGGCATCATCTTATAGCAATACATCCCTTTATCAGTAATAAAGGCGGCATGCTCCTCATCCTCTAGGTGCATCCGGATCTGATTGTATCCGGAGAATGCATCTATAAAGGAGAGTAGCCGGTGACCTGAGGTGGCATCCACAAGCTGGTCAATCTTCGGTAGAGTAAAGCTATCCTTTGGGCATACCTTGTTGAGGTCGGTGTAGTCCACATAGATCCTCCATTTACCATTACTCTTCTTCACCATTATCACATTCGCTAGCCAGCTTGGATATTGTACCTCACGGACGAAGCCAGCAATAAGGAGTTTGTCGACTTCCTCATTGATTGCCGCCTGCCTCTCCGGGGTGAAACTTCTCTTCTTCTGCTGAACTGGCCTATACTTTGGGTCAATGCTCAGCTTGTGGGTGATGATGTTAGAGAAAATACCTGGCATATCGGCCACCTTCCAGGCGAACACGTTTGCATTCGCCTGTAAAAACTCTAACAGGTGGGCTCTCTCCTCATCTTGTAGCTGGGCCCTAATCTGTACCATCTTCTCCTGGTCAGCTCTGAGTGGATAAGACAGCATGCACTTGATCGGGCCACCCCTGGGGTCTTGCACCCTTTGGTCAAGATCGTTTGCCCTAGGATCGTCCTCGGGGACCTTGGTCTCGGGGAGAGTCTAGAAACAGTGCTGAATCGGCTAAGGTGCACCTCTCATCTCGCTGACTCCATAGGGAGTCAGGAACTGTACTAGCAGCCATTTCATAGAAACGATGGTGTCAAGCAGATAGAGCCTGGGTCGGTCAAGGATCACATTATAGGTCGAAGGAAGCCTAACCACTGTGAAGGTCATCATAATAGTGCTTTGCCGAGGTGGGGTCCCGGTAGTGACTGGGAGAGTGATCTCTCCTTCAACCCTCACAGAGTCCCCCGTGAAACCGACAAGGGGCGTGTGCACAGGTTTGAGCTGAGTGGAGGACAAATTCATTTTGGAGAAGGCATCATAAAAAAGCACATCTGTGGAGCTTCCACTATCAACCATGATGCATTTTAAGGATGCTTCGCGATCATCACTTCGATGACCACGACATCGTTATTTACATTTTCTCTCCCATCTCTCCCTTTCCTCATAAAGGGAAGTACATTTTCAGAATACCCTACCCCCCGGGCCTTCTTGGGCACGCGCTCGGCTTCCCAGCATATCATCCCCACCAGCTTCTCGGTAGGATGGTTATCGACTACAAAAACTGGCGGGATAGCGACGAGCACCTGAGGTTTTGTCAGAGGTCTGCCCCCCACAAACCTCTCGAGGTAGCCTCTCTTGATGAGTTCTTCAATCTCTTTCTTGAGATTGCGACATTCTTCGATGTCATGGCCATGGTCGCGATGGTAGCGATAGTACTTGGTCTTATCACGGCCAGTGGATGATCTCATCTGAGGTGGGCGCTTCAGGTAGGGCTCACCTTCGATCTCCATGAGGATCTTCATCCTCGGGGCGAGGAGTGGGGTGTACCTTTTTTTTAGAATGGGCGCGCTCCTCGGTCTCGGCCCCTATCGGAAGTTCGGAGCTGGGGGTCCTGGCTTCCAGGTCCCGGAGGCCTCGATGGGAGTTGGCTTCTTCTGCGGCTTTTCGTTGAGTTCCCATCTTGTAGATCCGCCTCCTTGACGTGGATGTACTTCTGGGCTTGGAGAAGGAGCTTAGAGTAGGTCTTGGAGGGTTTTTTGTCGAGCGAGTAGGTCAAACGGGAGGTCCTGAGCCCTCGCTTCAGTTCTAAAATGGTGAATGGCTCATCATGATTGTAAATCTCCAAGGTAGTAACCTTGAAGCAGGCCATGAAGTCCTGTGGGGGCTTGCGATCTTGTTGTCGGATGGAGAAGAGGCTGTCTGCCTCTCGTGGCACCTTTTGATAGGCATTGAAGTGGGCCACGAACTTCCGCTCCAGCTGAGCAAAAGAGTTGATGCTTTCGGGCTCGAGGCGGGCAAACCAAACCCGAGCCACCTTCCGAAGAGTTGCTGGGAAGGCAATGCAAAAAGGGGCATCGATGGTCTCCTGGATCCTCATGAGGGTCTTGTAGCTTTCCAGGTAGTCTAGGGGGTCAGTGGTCCCATTGTAGGGATCCACCTGCGGCATATGGAGCTGACTGGGGACCGGTTCCTCTTGGATCTCTCAAGAGAAGGAGGGACGGGTGTCATAGCCTGCTGGCTTGTCAGTAGAGCCCTGCATGTTCACAAACCGGCAGGACAGCTCTGCCAGCCTGCGGTCATGCTCTTCCAGGCGCTTCTCGGCTGTGCGCCTGATGGCCTCGTCGGTGGAGCCTTCCGTGGAGACCGAAAGAGATGGAGAATGTGACATGGGATGGTGTCCCTGAAGGGGGGTCTTGCCTTTTCGACCTCGACGGGATTTGGTTGCTACTCGCTGGAGGGTTGGGGACCGGCTCTCCCTATCAAGAGATCCGGCCCGTTGTCTCTTCGTCGGAGTCTGATGGCTACCCCGGTGGTCAGTGATGGCCCACGGCTACGAAGGCCTTCTTCGAAAGGAACGTAGGCTATCACGGGGTGCTGCGACATGGGCCACGAGGGTTTCTGGCTACTGATGGGTAGCCAAGGACCGTTACTGGTGCCGGAGCTGGCGCACTGCCATAGCAAGGATTTGTATCTGCTAGGTGAGTGTGACCAGCTGAGATTCTGTCGGAGGTGGTTGAGGTAGAGTGGGTGGTTCCACTTTCGGGATGTGCGGGTTCCCTCGAGAAGGAGAGTCTCCCATATGGCTAGTGGAAGCTTCTCTTTCTCGTGTCATCACCATCCTCCTGATGGACCCACTTGCAGAGGGACTGACTTCTGGAACAAAGGACCTACGTCAATACACCACCCCTTCTTGGCGTGCCAATCTATTGCTGCCAAGATCATCGTGGCTCATAGCTGGCATCGGCGTTGGACTGCCCTTTGTCTTCTCGGGGGAGGCCTGTGCGTTGGGACCTGCAAAATAAGGGTTAGTGATCCAGGCCAGGAATTCCGACGGGGGTGCTCTGATGGTCAAGTCAATGACGATCCAGGAAAACAGATCCTCCTGGTCGAGCCCCTGAGATGGACTTTACGCTAGGAGGAGTGAATGATGTGTGAGTGAGAGTGCAAGCAGGCTGAGAGAGGTGGCGGCTGAAGTGGACTAGAGATGGATGGCTGTGTTCGGGCGATCCTTTTCGTGGATCTCCGAGAGCCTTGAATTCTCAGTCTACTTGGTCGTTCCCTTGTGTGGTCCCCTTCCCTTACTTGCTTGAGTGTTCGTGGTTTAGCTTGCATACCTCCCCGTTGGGGTGTTGAAGGTTCTTTTAAGCCTAGGCAGTTGTTGAATGTCTACCTCGGGATCTTCCCCGTGCTGGCACGTGCATGCGGCGGTGTTCCGTGCCGTGGACGGGGCATCTTTCCCGATTCATGATAAAGGAAGCTGCCATGCGCTCAGACATTCCTCCCGGTTGCTCCACTCCGGGAAACCTGACAGGACTTCGATTGGAGGGTCATCGCCCCCGGGATTCGAATCCCCTGGTTGACTTCCTCTTCTGGGTGGTGCAGGTGGTTGGTGGAGAGTGTGGCATCTCGACCAGGGAGCTTCTTCCTCTTCTGGTTTAAGCAATGGCTACAGGCAATTATTATGATTTGATGGATACTTCCTCGCATTCCTCGGCGGCTCGTCAGTGCCTCAAGAGGTGGCTTCACCCCTTTGGTGGCCGGTGGCATTGTCCGAGATGGTTGCCAAACTGGAGAGCTGGGACTCAGCTCCGGCTCGGGGGGCTCGACCTCTGAGGGGCTCAACCTGGCGGAGGAGGGCTGGGCTCGACTCTGGTCCAGGGGGCTCGACCTCGGAAGGGCTCGACCTAATAGAGGAAGGCTCGACTCCTGCTCAGAGGGCTTGACCTCGGAGGGGCTCAACCTGGTGAAGGAGGGCTGAGCTCGACTCCGGTCTAGGGGGCTCGACCTCGGAGGGGCTCGATCTAGCGGAGGAGGGCGGCACGCGACTCCAGCCTAGAGGGCTTGGCCTCAAAGGGGCTCGCCCTGGCGGAGGAGGGCTGGGCTCGACTCCGGTCCAGGGGGCTCGACCTCAGAGGGGCTCGATTTGGCGGAGGAGGGCGGCACGCGACTCCAGCCCAGAGGGCTCGGCCTCGGAGGGGCTCGTCCTGGTGGAGGAGGACTGGGCTCGACTCCGGTCCAGGGGGCTCGACTCCGGTCCAGGAGGCTCGATCTTGGAGGGGCTCGATCTAGTGAAGGAGATCGCTCGACTCCGGCCTAGGCACCCCGGGCTTGCGGGTGTTGACCTGGTGGAGGGCGGAACTCGATTTTGATGGGCCACCTTGTCATTCTAAGGGAGTTCGGCCCGGCAAAGAAGTCCGAGATGGAGTGTCCACCGTGGCAGGTTTTCTAACATGGCATCTGATAGGGATTACATGTCAGCTTCCTGCCACATCAGGTATAATCTCTGATTGAAAGTCAGGACTTACTACTGACTTCCTCACAGGAAAGATACATGCATCTCCATAGATTTTGACTTTAGAAAATGGAGCCGGGATGATTAATTTGACCTATACATCATGGGTTCATACCATCGCTTCATAAAACCATGGATTATGGGCACACTCTCAAAAGAAGTCCTCGAACATGTCGTCGGACTCCAAATGACGGCAAAGGTATGGAAAGCCCTAACTAATCATTTTAAGCAAAGCTCAGTTGACCGAGAGTTCGATCTTCTTGCTCAACTACAATATATTAGAAAAAGAAATAACTCTTTAGTTGGTTATCTTTGCGAATTTAAATCTACTTGTGATCAACTGCATGCTATTAATAAATATGTGTTGGATGATAATATATAAAGTTTACAGGTTGCTTGAAGGCCTTGATGACAATTACAAGTCATTTAAAATGACTATTGTTACCACGTTGGAGGTGGTGCTGACTCAGGCTCGATTTATAAATGGCTGGAGTTGAGGTGGTTATTGATATGGAACCGAATCTCGCAGTGGCTTATCATTGGATGTCAGTCCTACAAGACAAAGAGAGTTAGAAAGCTCACACCCATGAAGATTTTTCGGTGGTTGACCTTTCGATGGAGTCCCCTTTTGAATTTAAAGAGAAAGTAGAGGGAGGAGTCAGAGAAGGAATGAAGGAGGGAGATGGAATAAGATCTGTGGGCAAGGGACTCTCAGCACATATGAGGCTTGCTTTGGGGAGATAGCATATTGTGAGTAGAGTTGCGAAAACTAGGACACTTTGTGGAAGGTGAAAATTATGTAAGTAGGCCTATAAATATCTTAATAGATATTCAGGTGGATGCTCGTGGAGTCAGGGAACTTTAGGGTGTGTTCTCAGGATAATAGCTCTCTTAAGGGACATGGGTTCTTGGTTCTATTTTGCCTCGCCTCTATGTTTTTCTCCTTTGGCTTGCTAACCATGGACTTCAGTGTCTCACTTCGTTTATCCTTGCTTCACTCTGCCTTGCTTACTTAGAGGGCCCTTGTAAGCATATACTTGATACCTAAAGGTAGGGAAGAGGTATGATGTGTGATGTAGGGGAGTGGCATCTGGCAAGTCCCGGTTGTTGCAGGCACACTCTTGGCAAGGCCATATCATGATTGGTGGAGCAGAAAGTAGTGACCGGCATGGCACATCCCTATGATCAGGCGATCTTCAAGCAGTGAGCATTAATAGTGGTTGTTTCTGGAGCACGCACTATTAGAACAGGCGGGGATAGATCTGGTGATGGCTATCATCCCGTAGTGGGTTTGTGAGTATGCTGTTTGATATCCAAGTGGCGAGGTGTTAGGGGGTTGCCTGGTTGCCCAGGTTGGTTGACATATGTTTGATGTGGATTGGAGCTTCAGTACCACATGGGACTGACCAGATCTTGATGTATCAACTATATTCAAATCTCCTCTTCTATCATATATGGAAGTAGTTCCATAACTTCAAAGTGCGAACTACGTAATAAGCAAAACATGAGCACTACCCCAAACATGTCCATGGCCTTTATCTCACAATAAAATAATGGTGACAACATGAACAATCATAAGTATAGAGGCAGACCACCCATCTTTAACTCAAAAGGCTATGATTTGCTCAAGTGAACCAAAGTGACAGACATTTTTTGAGTAATAGTAATGCTACACAATATTCCTATTCGGCCAGCTCCACACCAAGCCTAAATACACGAGTTGAGCCTCTTATTTGTTATATTTGCAAAAGAATGGATATGATACATTAAAATATTGGTATCGCTTCGATAATAGTCATTAAAGTGACGATATACCATAGAATCTTGCAGCTCTACATATCTTGGATCCTTAGGACAACGAGTGGCATCCTGACAATAGCACCAATGCTCATATCACTGATAAGCCAGATAATCTTGTGAATTTAGTTCCTTACCATATCTCTGATAGTGTAATATTTGAAAACATTATGCCATTATAAATTACTCATATCGGTACTGGTCAAATTGGTAATGACATTTGTCATTTTTCACTCGCAATATTTTGGTTGTATGGAAAATGAAGAAAAACTTACTCTTCGTATCTCAATTAACAAGAGATTATCCACGTTATTTTAAATTTGATTCTTCTAGTTTTTCTATGAAAAATTCTAAGACACACCAAGTGATGATGTCAGGAATTAATCATCAAGGATTGTATACCAATAAAGATATGTATTTGCTGTATTTCTTCTTAGAGGACTAAGATAGCAGATGAACTAATTTGGCATCACTGACTAGGCCATCCGAACAATCATATTTTGTAATATCTATGGAACAATAATTTTATTTTTGTAAATAAGTTGGCTGGTACCTTATATACTAGTTGTCAGATTGGTAAAAATTTAAAATTATCATTTTATCTGACTCTCGTTACTTTGATCCATTAAAAAATATATATTTTGATCTTTGGAGACCCATCCCAATTTCTTTACTATAAAAATTTTATTATTACATGATATTCATTGATGATTTTTTTCGTTACTGCTGGTCATATCCATTAAAGCAAAAATTGGATTTTTTTGTTATTTTCTTCTCATTTCAAAAATTGGTTGAAAATCAGTTTGATCGTAATATTATAATCTTTCAATCTAATGGAGGGGGTGAATTTACTAGCAATAATTTTCTTTCATACCTTCATGACTGTGGTATATAATACTAACTTTGTTATCCAAGTACACTATAATAAAATAATATTATCGAAAGAAAAATTGACATATTGTTGAATTCAGGGTTGCTGTACTTTTTGAAACTTCTATGCCTCTTTACTAGTAGATAAGTATTTACAACTACAAATTATTTGATAAACCAACTCTTGTGCATAGCTCTAGGAAGCCAAAGTCCTTATTTGATCTTGTTCAAGATAGACCCCAACTACTCTTTACTTTGGAATTTTAGATCTTGTTGTTATCCATACCTTCAAAACTATATGATGAACAAATTTGATAAGCACTCCCTATTGTGTATATTTTTGGGATATAGTGACAAACACGGGCTATCGTTGTCTTCAATCAATTAACTGATCATATTCATATATCTCGACATGTTATTTTTTATTAGTATAATATTTCATTTGCTACCTCTTTTCAAGTTGCTGCTACAACTGAGGAGGAGCTACTATGTTGTGCCTTAACTTCCAGCCAAACTTATAACCAAGCCTCCAATGACAATTGGGCCACATGCCAGCCTAACCCTTGCTATTCTCCAACAACTACTTCAAGCTCAAACCACAATTCAGCATCTACTAAGTGATTGGCTGAAGCCTAATCTAGCTTCGCACCTAGTCTAATAACAACTCAATTACCCAATCTTTCATATGCTGAACCAATTCTACATGAAAATGTGCATGCCAATTCATTGAAGATGCACCAGTCATGGCTGACCAGTAATCATAATATTTGACCAACCAACTCCACCACCAGGAGAGGGTGACATCCATGGCTATAGTCCACCACAGTTTGAGGTTGCCACTTTCTTATCACAGTTTATGGTCACCTATTCCAAGGCTGGCATATCCAAGCCTAACACGAGGTATGCTAATATTGCATTATTATATATTCTTCCTGAACTTGGATTGTCCATTCAGCCTTAAAACATCCTAGTTGGACAGCCGCTATGCATGAGTTAGATGCTTTTGCATCAAATCAAATATGGAAACTTGTCCTGCATCACCCCTTGATGAATATAGTTGGTTGCAAATGGGTGTTCAAATCAAAGCTCCGTGCAGATGGGATGCTTGATCAACTAAAAACTTATCTTATGGTAAAAGGCTTCCACCAAGAGGATGGTGTTGACTTTCTAGAAACTTTTAATATGATAATTAAACCGGGCAGCATTCATATTATTCTATCGGTTGCCACTATTCAAAATTAGCTGATTCACTAACTAGATGTCAAGAACATCTTCTTACATGGCAATCTTGATGTTCCTATTTATATGGAGC
This sequence comes from Areca catechu, assembly GCA_021397845.1. Taxonomy (NCBI): domain Eukaryota; kingdom Viridiplantae; phylum Streptophyta; class Magnoliopsida; order Arecales; family Arecaceae; genus Areca; species Areca catechu. The sequence goes on along the minus strand of CM038038.1, from coordinate 3,327,653 downwards.
AATTTCTTGGCTTCCATGACCCATCCTATTTTGATCATATTTGCTTACTTCGGTGTGCTTTATATGGGCTCAAATAAGCCCCTCGAGCATGGTTTGATAAGTTTAGCAATTTTCTTATTGGGTATGGTTTCTTCTACATCAATGTTGATCTATTACTATTTATTTTTTGCCATAATAGTCATATTATCATCCTATTACTCTATGTTGATGATATCGTCCTCATAGGCGATTGCCTGAAACTTTTGAACCACCTTATTCAAGCCCTCAGCTAGGTATTTTCCATGAAAAATCTTGTCCCACTTACTTATTTCTTAGGGATCGAAGTCAGTCACTCCTTTGATGGACCTTTTCTTTCTTAGAGAAAATATGCTTTGGATTTTTAGCTCAGGCCTCTGTGGAGTAGTGTAAACCGATTGCCACCCCTATAATTAACAAACCTCCACCACTCAAACATGGTGATCAATCGTATAATGATCTCTCACACTATTGAAGCCTCATTAGAGCTCTTCAATATCTTACTCTCACATGCTCGGATCTCTCACTTACAGTTAACACTATGTCAATACATGCATGCCTTAACTGTAGCCTATATGTAAATGGTCAAACGCATACTCTGATATGTTTGAAGAACTTCACATCTTGGACTTTGCATTTTGGCCCATATCTCATTGGACTTGTTTGTTTTTATCGATGCAAACTGGACTGGATATAAAGTCATGCATTATTCCACCATGGGATATTATACATTTCTTATCTTGAATTGTATTTTTGGATATGCCAAGAAGCAGCTCACTATATCTTGATCTATCGTTGAAGTCAAATATTGAGCTCTTACTTTAGTTGCTATCTAACTTACATGGATTTCATTTATACTTCGTGATATTGGGATTCCACAACCTCGAGCTTTATTACTTTTTCTGATAACTTATCAGTATTACATCTCATGACCAATCTGGTTTTTCATTTTGGATCAAGCACATTGAGATCAATTATCATTTTGTTCAGGAAAATATTATCCTAGGATCTATTATTACTCGCTATGCTCCGTCTTCTATCCAACTTGCTGATATATTTACAAAATCACTGACCTAGGATAATTTTATCAATCTATGAAACAAACTCAATCTTTGGTCCTTACGATCATCCGATTTGAGGGAGAGTATTGAAACCAAAATTATTAAAATAAAAAAATTAGGCCATAAATCAGCCCGTAAAATTTTTTTTACCTTAGTATAGAGAAGATCACGGAAACAACCCATGCATGGGCTAATGTCGATTTGGTTGTCTATTTTTATAATTGTAAGAGGAGATATTATGAAGATTTTTCTTGATTTGATCTTCCACTTTTAGAATTATAGGAGGAGATATTATGAAGATTGATTTTCCATTTCACAATTGTAAGAAGAGATACTATAAAGAATTTCTCTCTCTTGATTTGGTCTCCCACTTCGAAATATTCTCTTGATTTTATTTTCTATTCTAAAATTATCAAAGGAAAGATTTTCTTGATTTTTCTTCCATTTTAAAATTATAGGATGAGATATTCTCTCAATTTTGCCTTTCATTCTAAAATTGTAGAAGAAGATATTTTCTTAATTTTTTTTTTATTATAAAATTATGAAAAGAGATACTGTAGAGAATTTTTTCTTGATTTGATTTTAAAAAGTATAAGAAGAGATATTCTTAATTTCTCATATATAAATTTCAAATATAAATTATTGAAATGCAACAAAATCCTAAATATTTTTTTCTCAAAAATTCTTTACATGAAATACCAGTTTGAGTCAAAATCGACTTTCTATCATATATATATTGTAACCCTAAAAGAAAATGAGAGTTGAGTATTCTAGAGATCAAGTATATTGAGGACTGGGATCAGAAAAAAAACTTGCACTCTTAGCCTTCAATTTTTATAGTGCAACTTTTGCATTGTCTCTACATATAAATATAGGTTAATAAACTAAGCCACATAAATACTGTACATATTCATTATTTTTTTTTTTCTTTTTGTTTCATTATTCTCCAAGATAGTTGCAACATAGAATAGAGTAGCACAAAAACTAATAAGAAGATGCTTATTAAGGAATATCAATGCATTTTTTATGGAGGGAAAAAGAAACTAGTTTTGATCATATAATTGATTTTTTGAAGGGTCTTAGCCTAGGAGGTATATGGACAAATTAAGGCATGCCTCTTATGATCGGAGAGAGCTGAAACCTTTGTACAAGAAAGGTAAGGATGCAGCTGAACTCATAGATTTTGATTGAAAATATTTACAAAAGTATAAAGCCATGAATAACATACATAAAGCATGTATGTTTTTAAGATGCAAAATTTTGCAAACTTGTAGTCTATTAGGAACCGAGGATTATCAATTTGGTTGGTTGGAGTAACCTATATTGTAATGACCTAGGATCTTATCTAGAAAAGCTAGCCATAAAGAATTATTTGAGTTCATTATTCATATATAAGTATTCAAGATCTTCTAAATGAATATTCGATATGGGACTAAATACACACCAGCATGGGTGCTCATATACTTTTCTGGTTTAATCCCTGACATCTATGCTAGACTAAGAGTCTGAATCAATGCATCCATTCATAAATATTATGATTAATCCATGGTCAGCTTCAATAAACCTGTGCTATAGTATCTCCTAGCCTACATTAATAGACTTGATTAGCTTTGATATCATTTATAACAATCTAAAATTGATCTAAAAAAGCTAGTCAAAGATATTTTGGATTCCTTGATCTTGTATAAATACTTAAGATTTTTTAATAAATAATTAATGTAGGATTAAATACATGCCTATATGGATTCTCACATATATGATAAAAGAATTCTTATTATATCCCAAATGATATTAATCTAGAACCTTTTTAAATGAGTATTAGATACACCCATGGTTATGGAAATGACATTCTCTTAAAACTATTTTGTTTATGAAGGGGAGGAATGATCCAATAAAATTTTACTAATAGAAATATAGAATCTACAAAAGAGACTAGTTCCAATAGAAAGAGGGAGAATTAAAAGGACTACAAAGAGAGAGAGAGAAAGGGAGCTAGTTCTATAATAAAATGACCAAGATAAACAGCAAGAAGGCTATCATGAATTGAAAACATGGATAAAACTCTAGAGTTAGGGTGTGTTGCTGCAACTTTCCTGGACCGGGCTCGAACGGCTGGGCTGGAGCGCTTTTCTCTTGGTTCCTACAAAAAGTCCCAAGAGCCAGTGGTGTTCCAGTGGGGGACGCTCTGATGCTTAAGTTAGCAGGAGCTTGAGGATAACAGAATGGAGGAATCAAATGGAGATAGTGTATGGAGCAGGAAGAGAGCACTTGTCCTTACCATCCTATGTCCCCGGTTTACCTTATATAGGCATGGAACAGTGTCAAAATTCATTAGGGATGAAGCCAGAAAAGACTGATATGCCCCTAGGAGAATCGAAAGAGTGGTCATGTGGTGCCATGATAGGATGACATCGTAGGAGTAGTGGAGCAGTGGTACTGATGTGTTAGAATTCTGTTGTAATAGAATTCTGGTACCAGATGGAAGAGGTTTCTGGAGTCATCGAGATCCTTGGAGTGGGTCAGTCGAACCTCGATCGGAGAGTGTCCGTCGGATCTTCAGCAGGAGCAGGAGATCGGACCTCAGTAGAAGTGGTCGTTTGGACCTCTACTTCAGTGGGTCGGTTGGACCTTCGAAGGAGAGCGTCCGTCGGGTCTTCAGCTGGAGCGGGTCAGTCGTACCTTAGCAGAAGTGGGTCGTTCGGACCTTTACTTCAGTGGGTCGGTCGGACCTCTGAAGGAGAGCATCCGTCGGGCCTTCAGTAGGAGCAGGTCAACCATACCTCAGCATAAGTGGGTCGTTCGGATCTCTACTTCAGCGGGTCGGTCAGACCTCCGAGGGAGAGCATCCATCGAACCTCCAAAGGAGAGCATCCATCGAACCTTCAAAGAAGAGGGTCATCCAAATGTCTGTAAGAGTGGTCCGGTTGGCCCTCAGCAAGAGTGGCGGTTCGGTCCGATGGTGAGTTGGTTGGGTATAACAGTTGCCCCCTTGCTCTTGGCCTTCGAGCGGTTCTATAGCTTCGAAGGACAAGAGCATCATTTGGCATTTAATGCATAAATCTGTGAGATGATTGGGAATCTGATCCGGCGTACTGCGACCGACCATCTTCCACTCTGAATTTTTGCCCTCAGGACAAGTGTCAACACTGCATTGGAGGCGATGGGAGGAGCAGTTAATGCTAGTGAGGCATAATGATGGGCTGCCAGCCTGACATGCCCGTTCGTCGGGTTCCTGATGCAACGTGGGTGACGTGACGAGATCTGAGCGATTGGCACAGCATCCAGAGTGGCTCATCCATCGCTGGTTTGGGGATCACATGGATCGTGATTAGATGCGATCCGTTGCGTCCCATCGGCTTCCCTGTTGGATCGAGAAGTCGTGTCGTCTGACGATGGATCGTGGCACTCGAGGGATGTTGGGAAGTGGCCCCTCAGCAGCTATAAAAGGAGGGGGTGAAGGCCCGAGGGGGTCTTCCACCGCACTTGCACCTAGGGAGAAAGGGCTTCCTTCTTCTGCCTCTCTCGCCTCCCTTTAGGAATTCCATTACCAGGTTAGTTCCTTCATCACCCCTTTAACCTCCATTAAAATGGCCTCCGGTAGTCGGAGTTCTGACTGTAGGGAGCCAGGTCCTAGTAACATACTCTCGAAATGACCAGGGAGAGGGCAGAGAAAATTAGGGTCATATATAATATCCCCTCCACCTTGCAACTGACCATTCCAAGCTGGGCGGGTAGAGTGAATGGTCCTTTGAATCCGGGAGCTCCCTGGTGTATGAGGACCATCTTAAGGCTGGCCTCGATTTCCTCTCCATGACCTCTTTGTCCAAGTCTTCAATAGCTATAGGGTTTCCTCAACATAGTTGACCCCGAATAGCATTCGGGCAATCTATGATTTCATGATCCTCTATTAGAGGGCTGGAGTCGAGTCGATGTTGTCTCTCTTCTCTAATTTCTTTCTTCTAAAATAGGACTTCCGGAGCTAAGAGTGATGGATGTTCAATCCCTGCCCTGGTCAGAAGATATTAGGGGGCTTCCATCGGCTATCCATGGATGGAAGTCCCGATATTTTTTCATAGACAACTTATAACCCTGGGGCTTTGTACTGATGTGGAGGGAGCCCCGGCCGAAGGCCGTGGATTGAAAAAAGTGTTGAGGGCCGACGAGGCGGATTTCAACAAGATGGATGAGGATGACCCAATATTCGTGCATGACCTGCTCCGAGAGGAGAACCTCTACCTGGCTGGGATCAACCAACATCAATACTTGGGTAGGGTAGAGGCCACCATCAAAGATCTTCTATTTCTTCTTCTGTCGGCTTTATCACTGTTGCTAACTCTAACTTTGCTCTATGGCAGGCGCAAAGACAAAGCTTGACCAGGCGACAATTTCAGCACGAGCGACCAAGAGAAGGGGCATCCGGATTACTGAGCCAGCATCCGAGATGCTGAAGAGGCAATGGACAGAGGAGCTGATATCTGAGAGACCAAAGAAGCAATGGATGGAGGAGTAGACTACCACCATCATCTCTGTAGAGTCCGACGATAACGTACCACTGTCGGAGCGCCGAGTGGCGAGGGCAACGGAGCGTTCATCTTCAGTTGGGCAGTCGACCGCCCAGACGGGAGAGGACCCATCAGGGCCGATCGACATAGAGACAACCCCGACCTCGCCACTCATCGAGCTGATCGAGGAGATTCCCCCGATGGTCGGAGGGAAGAGGTAGCCGATGGAGGGACGGCTGTTAGGGGGGAAGTTACCGAAGCAGCAGCGAGGTTCCTCAACACTAGTGCGCCCTTGACAACTCTGAGCAGGCCAACGACCTACTTAAGAGGATCATCATGGACGCTGACTGGAATGAGTCGAGTCGGTGGACCGTGAATGATGCTGCCAGGAGCTTGTATTGCAACTTAACGAAGGTAAGTGCATTACTCCTGAGCCTTTCTTCTTTGTCTTATTGTATATGACTGACATGGTTCATTTGTGTGCAGCTCCTTCATGATATCTCGCTGATGGACGATGGTCTAGGCAAGTTACTATACCTGAAAGAGCACTTGGCCAAGAGGGCTAAGGTGGCTGAGGCGGCTAGAGATGCAGCTAAAGTGGCGCTGACGGCCGCAAGAGAAGAGTTATCTATCCTACGGGCCATTGAAGATGAGCTATCTGCTAGTCGAGAAGAGTCTGAGGCTTATAAGAAGCAGGTAGAGGACCTGCAGGCCCGGCTGGCCGATCGGGAGGCTAGTTTGAGGAGAAGAAAGAAGAAGTTGAGCACCCTTGCCCATAGGCTTAAGGAGGCGGAGATACAGGCGGTCGACCATGAGAAGCACTGGCGGGAGCAGTAGTCCATGGTAGGGAAGTACATGACTTTGTTCAGGGAGTCGAAATACAGAAGGCCGAAGCAACCGATGAGGCTGTCAAGAAGTATAAAGCCTCCGACGACTTCAAGGAGGAAATGAACGAGGCCGACACGGTCAGCTTCGACTATGGATACGAAGAGTGCCTGGCAAAGGTCAGTGACGCCTTCCGGAGCTCGACCTCACTTTCTACAGCTATCGAAATAGGTAGAAGAGGAAGGCATGGAAGAGGAGGCGGGCCCGTCCGGTGGAGGGGTCGAACCCCAGGCCGAAGTTGGCGTAAAGGAGGCCGGAGCTGATGCCCAGGTTGAGGCCAGTACAGAAGCGACAGACGTCGTAGTCATAGCTTCGATGGCGGCCGAGGGGGCCAGAGCCGAAGTCATATCTGTAGCTCTAGTGGGTCAGACCTAGGATATCTATAATGGTCCGACCCATGTTTTGTAAGAAACTCTCTTTATAATGGAATGACAATTTCTTTTTAGCTCAATTTCAATGCACATTTTTGGGTATGTTGGGTCGGTCGGATTGACAGAAGCTCTTTTTCCAAAATGTTTCTAAGTGTTGACGGTCGGCGTGATTGGATCGTAGGTTCTCCGAAGTAGCCGGTGGATAGTAGCTCAGTCCGAACCCAGATGCTTAGAGATTTTTCTAAGTGTTGGTCCATCGGCCCGTCCGAAAAAGACCTTCGAAGTAGCTGCTGGATAGTGGCTCAGTTCAAACCTAGACACTTAAAGAATTATCTAAGTGTTGGTCCGTCGGCTCGTCCGAGCGCAAGACTTTCGAAATAGCTGCCGGATAGTAGCTCAGTCCGAACCCAGACACTTAGAGATTTTTCTAAGTGTTGGTCCGTCGGCTCGTCCGAACTTAAGATCTCCGAAGTAGCTGTTGGACAGTGGCTTAGTCCGAACCCAGGCACTTAAAGAATTTTATAAGTGTTGGTCTGTCGGCTCGTTTGAGTGTAAGACCTCCGAAGTAGCTGCCGGACAGTAGCTCAGTCCGATCCCAGACACTTAGAGATTCTTCTAAGTGTTGGTCCATCGGCTCGTTCGAATACAGGACCGGATCTCTATATGGATCATTTTGAAGCTGTTATCGACCGGAGTCAGATTTTTAGGAGTGGGATGCCTTAGAGCCTCTACCGACCGGAGTCGGACTTTTGGAAGTGGGTTGCCCTAGAGCCTCTGCCTACCGAAGTTGGACTTTCAGAAGTGGGCTGCCTTAGAGGCTATGCTGACCGGAGTCAGACTTTCGGAAGTGGGCTACCCTAGAGCTTCTGCCGACCGGAGTCGGACTTTCGGAAGTGGGCTGCCCTAGAGCCTCTATCGACCGGAGTCAAACTTTTGAAAGTGGGCTGCCCTAGAGCCTCTACCGACTGGAGTCAGACTTTCGGAAGTGGGCTGCCTTAGAGCCTCTACCGACTAAAGTCAGACTTTCGGAAGTGGGCTACCCTACAGCCTCTGCCGATCGAAGTCGGACTTTCGAAAGTGGCTGCCCTAGAGTCTCTACCGATCGGAGTCGGACTTTCGGAAATAGGCTATCCTAGAGCCTCTACCGATCGGAGTCGGACTTTCAGAAATGCTTCATGGAAGAAGTGATGGCCTTTATTGATAGTACTTGCGAAGGTTGTCTACATTCCATGGATGCGCCACCTGCCGTCCATCCAAATATTCGAGTCGATAAGTTCCAGCTCGAATTACTCAATGACTTGATAAGGGCTTCCCAATTGGAAAAAAGTTTCCCTTGCTCGGTCGATCTTGATATCTCTGTCATTCACAAAATCAGATCTTCAATGGAAGGTTCGAGCCATAACTCATGAGTGTAGTATCTGGCCATCTTCTGATATAAGTCGTCATCTTCAGCCGTCTGTAAGCCTGGGTCTCTTCAAGCAGGTCTAGGTCGGCCCTCCTTTGCTCTGAGTTGGTCGGTTCGGTGTAGTGATCAATCCGCAAGGATTGCAAGGACACTTCCACAGGGATGACTACCTCACTTCCGTAGGTCAGGTTGAATGGAGTCTCCCCAGTCACTGATCGGGTAGTTGTCCGATAGGCCCAGAGCACTGAGTGAAGTCTTCTACCCAAAGTCCTTTGGCATCATTCAGTCAGGTTTTCAATCTATATAGGATTGTCTGATTGGTACAATCAAAAATTTGCGCTGACCGGATGCCGGAGGAACAGTCCTAGGATGTCCATTCCCCATTGTGCGAATGGCCAAGGTGTAGTGAGTGGAGTTAGCTGACTAGCCAGCCTTCTTCGGATATGGAGTACCTTTGACACGCATCACACTTTCTGACGAAGTCCGATGCGTCCTTCTAAATTGTAGGCCAATAGTATCTTTGTCGGATAATCTTGTAAGCCAGGGACCTTCCTCCTAGATGGTCATTGCAGATGCCTTCATGCACTTTTTTGAGTGCGTAGTCTGCATCAATCGACCTTAAGCACAACAGTAGCAGCTGTGAAATGACCACTTGTAGAGGATGCCATCAAGGACGACGTATTTAGAAGCCATCCAGCATACACACTTGGCTTCAATCGAATCTTTCGGTAGAGTCCCTCTGATAAGGAATATGAGATTGGGTCCATCCAAGAAGCTTCTTGTCAGCTTGGTAGACTTCGGTCGGCTCTTCAGCAATACTTGGATGCTGCAGATACTTCATAAAGTTCGTTCGGAGGTGTTGTGATGGCCGTAGCCATCGTGACAAAGCATCTGCCCGGGAGTTCTGCAATCGAGGTATATGGACGATTTCAAAGAATTAAGCCGAGATATGAGATTTTGTACCTTATTTAAGTACTTGGCCAGGGTCGGATCTCTCACCTCAAATTCACCCTTCACTTAATTTACCACCAGCTGAGAGTCGGAGAAGGCTCTAATTCGACTGATGCCCAACTCATTGGCTATTTTTAGTCCTGTAAGAAGGGCTTCATATTCTGCTTGGTTGTTTGACACCCGAAATGAGAAGTGTAAAGCATACTCCAAGCTTTGTCCGTCGGGGTCGGCTAGGATCAGGCCTGCCCCGCAGCCTACAAGGTTGGGTGCTCCATCCACATGAAGGGTCCAAGCGGGCTCTGCATTTTCAATGGGGTCAGCTTCAGCGCGCCAGCCACTTGTGAGGGCACTTCTGGCTTCCAGGTGCACTCTGCAATGAAGTCAGCAATTACCTGAGTCTTCATGGCCGACCGGGACTGGAAGAGATATTGAATTCGCCAAGCTTGACGGCCCATTTGGCAAGCTGACCGAAAGTGTCCAGGCTCCGAAGGATTGCCTTAAGGGGTTGGTCGGACATGACGACAATTGGATGCGCCTGGATAAGGTTGGAGTCTCTTGGCTGCTATGACCAAGGAATATACAAGCTTCTGCATCTTAGGGTACCTTGTTTCGGTGTCATGGAGAACTTTATTGATGTAGTAGACAGGTCTCTGCTGACTGCCTTCTCCCACTCGAACAAGGACGGAGCTCACCGCCTCGTCCAACGTCGATAGGTACAAGTATAATGTCTCTCCTCTCCATCGGCTTTGCCAATAATGGAGGGTTCTAGATAATCTTTCAAAGCTTCGAATGCCGACCGACACTCGTCGATCTAGGGGAAGCGATCCGTCTGGTGCAAGGTCTTGAAGAATGGTAGAGACTTCTCAGCCGACCAGGAAATGAAACGATTGAGGGAGGCTATTCAGCTTGTAAGTTTCTTGCACTTGTTTCTTGTTGGTCGGATGCCTCATGTCAATAACAGCTTTATTCTTGTCAAGATTTACTTCGATTCCTCTTTGTGTGACCAAGAAGCCGAAAAACTTTCTGGAAGTCATCCCAAAGTACACTTGATAGGATTCAGCTTCATTCGATAGTGTCTCAATGCATCAAAGGATTCCTGCAAGTCTTGATGTGGTCGGCTTTGTGGAGGCTCTTGACTATCATATCATCGACATACGCCTCCATATTTCTTCCAAGCTATCCTTCGAAGACCTGGTTGATCAGTCTTTGGAAGTGGCACCGGTATTCTTCAAGCCGAAGGGCATCATCTTGTAGCAGTACAACCCTTTGTTAGTGACAAAGGCCATCTTCTCCTCATCCTCCGGATGCATCCTGATCTGGTTGTAGCCGGAGAAGGCATCCATGAAGCTCAAAAGCTGATGGCTGGCCGTGACATCCACCAGTTGGTCAATCTTTGGTAGAGAAAACCTTCCTTCAGACAAGCCTTGTTGAGGTCGGTGTAGTCCACGCATATCCTCTACTTTCCATTGGCCTTCTTTACCATTACAACATTTGCTAGCGAGTCGGGTAGTGGTCCTCTCTGATGAAGCCAGCATCAAAGAGCTTCCTGACCTCCTCATCAATGGCCCTTTATCTTTCAGGAGAAAAACTCTTCTTCTTTTGTCTGCAGGTCTATAGGTCGGATCTACTTTATGCTGGTGTTAATGACATCCGACGGAATGCATGGCATGTCCGACACCGACCAAGCAAAGACGTCAGCCTTATTCCTTAAGGAGTCAATCATTTCCAACTTGACCTCCTCACCGAGAGTGCTTCCAATTTGGAGAACCCTGGTGGGGTCATCCTTCCAAAGGGGACAAACATAATTCTTTCAACTGGTTGGCCTTAGCCATCGGCTTTGGCCCTAGGGTCAAGGTGTTTCAAGAGTAGAATGACATTATGACTGCCTGTCTTGAATAGTTAAGCACTGCCTGGCCATCCTGCGATCTCCCCTCATAACTCTGACCCCATTTTGGTCAAAAATTTTGCCAGCAATGGTAGGTTGAGATGATGGCTCTGAACTTGTTCAGGCCGGTCGGCCTAGAATGGCTTTATAAGCCGAGTCGTACGTACGACCATAAAGTTGATGGGGAGAGTGATGCGGAGGCGAGGCAGGGGGTTAGGGCTAAGCTGGATGCCAATAAGGATGCTTACAATGCGAAGGAATTCTTTTTTTTTTTTTGTTTTAGGGTTGATGATTTTTTTTTTGTTATGTTTCTTGTTCTTCTTCTTCGTTGTTTAGGGTTTCGATCCCCGATCACAAGCAAAGATAAGAAATGAAGAGCAGTAAGGGAAGCTTATGCTAGCTGTTCAAAGCCCTAAAAGTAAGAACGAGAACAGGACCCGGGATTAAGAAACCCCGGTATGACTAGCTCGACCTACAATATCTACTTAGTAGATAAAGAGAAGGCAAACCTCAAACTTCTGAAGCGCCCGGTGCAGAGATCGCTCAACTCGGTGGATGCGGCCTGGATGCCCAAGCAGTCGAACCCGTGGGGACCTCTGGCTTTGGGCTGGAGGTCGCGATGGCAAAGCTGACTGTCTCCAATGCTCGAGATGCCAGGGAGGACCTGTAGGCAAACAAAAGAAAAGTCAGTGGAATGTGGAGATGTACGGAAAGAATTTAACTGGAGTTGGGAAGGGGCTTCGAGCCCGGTGTTTGGCTGGATTCCGAAGTCGAAGTTGGAGATAACTTGGGGCCTCGCATCCCGCGACGTCCCAGAGATGAAGGAATATGGCCTCACACCACGCGATGTCCTGGAGGACGAAGGATTCGTGATGCCCTGGGGCGACGGACAGGTGCCTCACACCACTCGACGTCCCTAGGGATGAGGCAATTCCACTCAAACCTAGCCTAAGAGACAATGGTTGGAGGGTGGAAGAAACTCAAACTCAATCATTCAAATTTTTATTCATTCATTCATTAGTTCTACAAAGGGAGGGATTGGGTCCTTTAAATAAGCACCCAAGGCCCTTTTGAAATTCAAAACACAAATCTCATGGTGGCGCCAAAAATTTTCCACATCCCTATTTCTTTGGCCGACCAAATATTTGGAGTTGGGCGTGGCATGAGCAAAGGCTTGGAGAGGGGGATTGGTCCCTTGACTTCCTTCCTTAGCATGCTTAATTTGGGAAGAGGAGTGGGGCATGGCTTGCTTGGAGGGATGTGTTCCCTTGGGCTCTTCACGCCATCTTCTAGGATTGATTCTTGGCCGACCAAGGGTGAACTCCATGGGGCGTTGCATGGTTGAGGGCTTGAAGAGGGAGTGTATCTTGTGACCTTCCTTCCTTGCAAGAGCATTTTGGAAAGAAAACTTGGGAGGAGGCTTGCTTTGGGGCTGGTTCCTTCAAAGATCTTCAACACCCTCTTTAGATGGACAAGGCGTGATGTGGGGGAGGGAAGAGGGGGATGTTGTCCAAGGCGTGTGGAAAGCAAGAGGAGGCCACTTTGTTTCCCTTCTTGGATGCCCAAGTGGCAGCTGATGTGGCGCCACATTAGTAGCTGAGGTGGCACCTGAGTTTGGCATATCCCAAGTAGAAGGGGTGGGTTGGCCCACTAGAACTTGAGTGGAGAAGAAAACCAGAGTGACTTCAATAGGCTTGGGCCCAGACCAAACTGGGACTCGAACAAATACAGGACTCAAGACCTAACTTGACCCAAATTGGCCAGGTACATGACTAAAAACTTTGACAAGAAATTATAACTATGTTTTTGGCTCAAGTCTTATTACAGGACTCATAGAAAGGGGAACCCTAATCTGAGATCCACTAGGGTTGAGGAGCCTCTGTCGGATCCTGGTGCCCACACTAGAGAGTCTTCTAGTAAGGCTTGTCCTGATGGTCACAGGCAAAGTTATCTCCCCTTCTACTCCGATGGAGTTTTCCTCCGAAGCCAATCAGTGGCATAGGTATTCTTGCAATCTCGATCTGGACAGGTTCATTCTGATAAAAGGGTCATACAATAATACTTCTGTGGGCTTCCATTATCTATAAGGATCCTCTTTACATCATATTTGGCAATCACTGCCGACACAACTATAGGATCATTCCCAGAGACATGAGACTCTAAGAGGTCTTCGTCAGAGACTGATTACATTGGAACCCTAGACCTCTTCAAAATCCTGGTCTTCATCAATCTCCAGTCAGACCGACGGTGCAGCAATGCCAACATTCCCCGTCAGTTGGGCACTGGTTGGGAAGCTTTATCTCCTCTGGGGGATCTCTGGCAGTTGAGGCTTCAGTCCTTCCGCGGGGTCGGACATACTGTGTAGATTTTCTTCTGACGAGGTCTTCAATGGCATCCTTCAGTTGGAGGCATTCTTCAGTGTTGTGCCCGTGGTCACGATGGAACCGTCAGTACTTATCTCTATTTCTAGATGTAGAAGGCCCCTCATCGATGAGGCCTTTGCAGGAAGGTCTCGTTCTCAATTTCTAGGAGGATCTTCTCCCTCGAAGGGAGAGGGGCACGTAGGTCTCAAACCTCCTGGGATTCCTTCGACTTGGGGCTGTGATGTTTGGTCGAGTTGTTGCCATCGCTGGGAGCTGGGGGATCTCTGGCAGTTGAGGCTTCAGTCCGGTTCCGCTGGGGTCGGACATACTTGTGTAGATACTTTCTTCTGACGAGGTCTTCAATGGCATCCTTCAGTTGGAGGCATTCTTCAGTGTTGTGCCCGTGGTCACGATGGAACCGGCAGTACTTATCTCTATTTCTGGATGTAGAAGGGCCCCTCATCGGACGAGGCCTTTGCAGGAAGGTCTCGTTCTCAATTTCTAGGAGGATCTTCTCCCTCGAAAGGGAGAGGGGCACGTAGGTCTCAAACCTCCTGGGGAATTCCTTCGACTTGGGGCTGTGACGTTTTGGTCGAGTTGTTGCCATCGCTGGGAGGTCGGGCTTCGGGAGTCTTATCACTCCGCTTCTTGGGAGCCAACCTCCTTTCACCCTGGCATCAGCTTGTCGCCTGTTCTTCTGCCAGGGCATACTTCTGCGCTCAGGCCAGCAGGTCAGAGTAGCTTGTCATAAATTTCTTGTCCAAGGAAAATGTGAGCTTGGATGAGCGAAGCCCTTTTTTGAAGGCTGACATAGCTACGTCTTCATTCAGATCCGGGATCTCCATGGCTGCTGAGTTGAAATGGGCCATGTTGTCCCGGAGGCTCTCTCATTCTTTTTGCAGCATGAGGAAGAGGCAGTCGGTGTTCCTCGGTGTCCGATTGCAAGTCCTGAAATGGGAAAGAAAAAGTTTTTCAAGCTAAGGAAAGATTGGATTGTACCTGGTCGGATGGCGGAGAACGACATCCAAGTGGCCTTCTTGAGAGTTGCAGGAAGGCAATGTAGTGGAGGGCGTCAAAGGCGCCCTGTACCATCATGTGGGCTTTGTAGGTGCCCAGATGGTCTAGCGGGTCGGTGGTACTATCATAAGGGTCCACCTGCAAAATTTTGAAGTGATGGGGGATCGGCTCCCCATGATTTTGACAGAAAAAGGCGAAGAGAGTCGTACGCATGCCCTCCTTCGATTTTTTTACCGATCAACTAGTTCAGCAATGCGCTCCTCCATGTACAGATCTTGGTGGTGTAGTCTCTCGGGACTTCAGCAGGGTGCCGAACGCTATCAGGATGGAGTCTGCAAAGGAGGGTGAGGTGACCTCGCCCTCTTCTTGTCAGCATGAGCCCCCAAAGACCTTCGAGGCTCTGGAACAACATGAGAATGGGGCTTAGGAATTATTGCTATCGGCTTCCCTCAATAGCAGGTTGGTGGTTGGTAGCAGATGCAGCAAGTGGTTGCTGCCAGTTGTTAGCCATGTCCTGGAGGTGATGAACCGCAGTGGTAAGTGTATCATGTGGTTCAGGAGCATCTAGAACTCCTGCAGTCCCAGAGTAACAGTGGGTTCAGCGGCATCATTCTCCCTGGGAGGTCTCTCGGACTTGACAGGGAATGACCTTTTATGGCGGAGGTGTTCTGGGCTCTTCCCTTCGCCATTGCCTAATTTAGTGAGTAAATTCCTCCTTTTAGAGAAGAGAGCGGCCCTTCTTCTAGCGCCAATCTGTTGCTGCAACTTTTCTCGGACTGGGCCCAGACAGCTGGGCTGGAGCGCTCTTCTCCCGGTTCCTGCAAAAAGTCTCCAAGGGCCGGTGGTATTCTGGCAGGGGACACTCCGATGCTTAAGTTAGCGGGAGCTTGAGGTAACAGAATGGAGGAATCAAATGGAGATAGCGTA